>CM037092.1:110936864-112350567 GCA_020916435.1 Oxytropis ochrocephala | reverse complement strand
GTGGTCGATGTTTGTAAGGCCACGAGTAGGGGTGGCTTAGAGGTTAAGGACCTTGATTGTTAATGTTAGCTGTTAGAAAAATGGAGGTGGATGCTTCTCTTGGATGGTAATCCTATGTGGAAGCAAGCCTCCTCTCCAAATATGGTTGGATCATGGGTCCTCATCCTACTTCTACCAATGGAGAGTACTATCTCGCCACATTTGGTGGAATGATTTGTGTAGTATAGGTTCTTGAGGTCTATAGGTGGGGATTGGATCTCTAGTAATACCAACATTCGGGTGGGGAATGGTTTAACTGCAATGGTTTGGCATGATTTGTGGGTGGGCGATATGTCTCCAATGTAGGTTCCCTAGGCTATTTTCGGTGGCTTTAGATCCAAATGCCTCGGTAGTGTGTGGTAAGCGGTCTAATGGGAGTTAGGTTTGGGATATTACCCGGAGAGACAGTTGTTCGTTTGGGAGGATCTTCCTTCGAGGAACTCATGATGTCCTTAGGTCTCGATTACTTTGACTTGGTCACACGATAGATGGAGTGCAGGCTAAGCATTCCTCCGGCTTGTACTTTGTCTCCTCTATGTATCATCTTACTGGGTACGAGCCTCTATCTCGTGTTGAGAGACTTTCATATCGTGTGATTGACACTCTAAACATGATTGGGAAGAGTTTCGCTCCTTCCAGAGTGGTTGTCTTCTCATGGCAACTCCTCTTGGAGAGTGTGTCGACTCAGACAAACTTGTTTAGTAGAGGAATTATCTCAGACTCTGCTGTGACTTACTATTCTTTCTGTCCATATTCCCAAGAATCTATTCTGCATCTTTTTTGTGGTTGTGCTTTCTCTTGCCACATATGGTATTCTGTTGTTAGCTGGTTGGGCTTTTTTGACTTTGTGATGTCGTGGGATATCCCGTCCTTATTTTGGCAGTTTACTCATGTGGGAGGTACTTCTAGGTGCAGACGGGGATTGACTCTAATTTGTCACACAGTTCTATGGGTCACATCTGGGATTTGAGAAACCAGTTCATTTTTCTGGTGTTGTTCCTTATTTTTGGGGATGCATTAACTGCGTCATTGCCATCTCTTGGAGGTGGTTCCTGGATAGGAGTACATCTCCACCTTGCTAGTTCTGTGAGTGGGCAATTGATCCTATTGATTGTATCTGTAGGAGGTAGTTTTGTTTGGTCTCGTTCTTTTGTATGCTCAAATACTCTGGTTTGTGGGTGAGTACCCTTTGTACTCTCTTATCATATATATATATATATATACCCACATTTGTTCACTCTAACGCCAACGTCACTAACGATATGCACAATGCGCTAGTCGCTTTTGGGCTTGATTCGGGTGGTGAGTCCGAAGACGGCGTGCTCGAGTAATCAAGTGATTCCATGGTTCCGCTCGTCTAAATATTTGGAGGACTCTAACAACAATACTTTTACAGAGGTTCAATCTAAATCCCAAAGGAAAAAATTACGCAAGAAGCAATTGTAGATTCAACAGAAAGGAAGCTATATGACCCGTTCAAAGGGCGGTCTCCAACAAACTTCTCAATGTTAAAAATCCTTTATTGGAATGTCAGGGGCATTGGCAACCCTGATACTAGAGTAGTGTTAAAAAAGCTTTGCAAAATGCACAAGCCTGATTTTTTGTTTATTTCTGAACCTTGGGTTGGTAGTTTCCCCCTAATTATTTCTCTAATTTGCAGTTGAAGTTGTTTGCTGAGAATAATAGAGGATTGCTGTCCTCTAATCTTTGGTGCTTTTGTACTGATACTTATAATCCTGCAATTATTTCTTCTACGAGTCAACAGGTGGCTTTCTCTATAGTTGTGGATCATCACACTCTCTACCTCTCTGCGGTGTATGCAGCGTCCAATAGTCACATTGCTAGGCGGCAACTTTGGAGTGATTTGACTAACTTGCAGCGGGATCACTCTGCTCCATGGGGTTTTATTGGTGATTTTAATGCTGTTTTGGGTGCTCATGAGCAGCGAGGTTTGGGGCTTCCTTCGCCTATTTCTTGTGATGACTTCAAATCTTGGTCTGATTTGAATCATTTGATCCATATTCCTACGCGGGGATCTCAATTTACTTGGTCTGATAGTAGACTTGGAAATCAATATACAGAGAAGAGACTCGATAGATCCATTTGTAACGAGGATTGGCTCAACTTTTGGGATAGTGTTGATTGCTGCACTCTTACTAGAAGTAAGTCAGATCATTTTCCGCTTCTTTTAGGTTTATGAAAATGTGGGCTCAGCACCCGGATTGTAAGAGGCTTGTCTCAGAGGTCTGGCAAAGCCCTGTCATTGGCTGCCACATGCATATCTTATTGCAGAAATTAAAAAACTTGAAAGCCAAGTGAAGGACTGGAATACTACCGTTTTTGGGAACGTTTTCACCAATGTTACTGAGGCTTTAGCCAATCTTGATTATATCCAGGGTCAGATTTATCTAGGTGGCTCGGATGATTTATTCTCCCTTGAGAAGGAGGCCCAAACTAATTTGCAAAAGGCGTTAACTTATGAAGAAGCATATTGGAAGGAAAAATCTCGAGTTAATTGGCATAACATTGGGGATCGTAACACTGCCTTTTTTCACAAAATGACAAAGATTAAGAATGTTACCAAGAGGATCTCTATCATGAAGGATGGTGATAATATTCTCACTAATCATCGATGATATTGAAAACCATATTTTAAATTACTATCGTAATTTATTTTCCGTGAATAATGACTGCCGCTTCCAATGATCTTATTCGGATTTTATTCCTGCTTTAATTACTGGATCAAGACAATACTATGCTTACTACTTTACCTTCCATGGATGAAGTTAGAACTGCAGTTTTGTCTCTTAATGGCGATGGCGCACCTGGTCCAGATGGGTTTGGCGGATTCTTCTTTCAGCAGTACTGGGATATTGTCGCCCAGGATGTCTATAATGCAATGCTGTAATTTTTTCAACAAGGGTAGAAACATATCTGATTGCATTTGTACCGCTTCTGAATCTATCAATCTGCTTCAGAAAAAGTCTTTTGGGGGCCAGTTAGCCTTGAAAATCGACATTAAAAAGCTTTTGATACTATAGATTGGAATTTGTTACTTCAAGTTCTGGCTGCGTTTGGCTTTAATGAGCAGTTTTACTCTTGGATTAATACTATTCTTCACTCAGCTAAACTCTCTTTCTCTGTTAATGGCTCCGCTGTTGGTTTATTTGGTTGTAAAAGGGGAGTTAGACAAGGAGACCCACTGTCCCCGCTTCTATTCTGCTTGGCCGAAGAGGTTCTTAGTCGCGAAATTTCCAAACTAGTGGCAGATGGTAAGCTTCAGCTCATGGTTGGCCCGCGTGGTTTCCGCATGCCAAGTCATGTGTTATATGCTGATGGTATAATGATCTTCTGTAGAGCTACTAAAACGAGTATTTCTAGTTTGATGAAACTCTTTTCCTCTTATGAGCAAGTCTCAGGCCAGGTTATCAGTAAAGAGAAGTCTAAAATTTACCCTAGCAACATCTCTACCGCTCGTGTCAACGCCATCTCAGCTTTGCACGGTTTCTCTAAAGGGTCTCTCCCTTTTACTTATCTTGGTGTTCCTATTTTTGTAAGTAAGCCTCGGCGAATCCATTTGTTGCCTATTGCGGATAGAATTAAGGCTAAATTATCCTCCTAGAAAGGCTCATTATTATCTGTTATGGGTAGAGTTCAACTGGTCAACTCTGTCATCTTGAGCATGTTGGTCTATAGCTTTCACATTTATGCCTGGCCTGCTAATCTTCTTCATACTGTTGACACTTGGATTAGAAATTTTGTGTGGTCTAGCGATGTTACTACTAGGAAAATTGTTACTATTGCCTGGCATAAGGTGTGCAAACCCTTTCAAGAAGGTGGTATGGGTCTTAGATCCATCAAATCAATTAATAGGGCGGGTATGCTAAAGCTAGGCTGGAGCTTCGTCTCTACCAACTTACAATGGGCTCTGCTTTTGAAAGCCAGAGTCTATAAGAACAATAAGCCAGTGAACTATCACGTCTCTTCTTCTATTTGGCTTGGATTTAAGTCTTGTATTTCTACGATTCTTGTGCATTCAACTTGGAAGCTTGGAAATGGGGTTAGCATAAATTTTTGGACGGACTGTTGGCTCTCTAGGCCTATTGTGGATATCATTGGTATACCTCCCAATGTACATAGGGATCTCAAGGCCACGATTAGTGATTTCATAGTTAACGGAGACAGTGCATCCCTACCGATTTCATAAATCATTTCCGCCATATTTACACCGAAATTCGAACATTGTTATTCCCATATCCCGTGGAGGATCAATTGATGTGGGACCGCTTCTAATTCGGAGATCCGACTTTTAGGGATTCTTTCCTTTTCACGCTTAGTTGGGCAAGTTGTCCCTCGACTAAGATAGTTTGGAAGAATTTTATTCCTCCTCAAAATCTTTTATTCTTTGGAGGATATTCATAATAAGATGCCTACAGGATGACCAACTTTGGAATAGAGGTTGCACCGTGATTTCTGCGCAGAGTAGCCTCTGCAGTAATGATTCCGAGATTCCTCACCCCCTTTCCTAGCTCCGCCTGTTCGTCAAACACATGTGGAATTGGCTCGGAGGACTCCTTAGCCTCAATATTGACACCGCCTCTTTCACTGAGCGTCTTATCCTTGACCTCCCATAGTTGGAGTCCTCAATTGAGTGACATTGTATGTCTTTGCTATTGTCAACGTTTTTGGGTGATTTGGCATTGCGGGAACCAAGCTAGATTTGATAATCATGTGATCCTCTTCATACCGCTATCAACCTCATTACTTCCAATGTGACCTTAGCAGAAATGCCTCTAAATCTACAATGTCTTCCTCTCACACTTGAGTTTATGATTACAAAAGCTTTTAATGTCAATGGTAATTACGAAATTCTTCAAACATCAAAGAGGTAATTTGGACCCCACCCGCTCCTTACATGATTAAATGCACATGAGATGGTGTTTGCTAAAGCGGAGCCACTGGGTACATGCTTGTGGCGGAATTTTTAGAGATAGGAGTGCTACTGTCCTTGGGTGTTTTTCCACATCGATAGGTAACAGTTTAGGCCTCCATGCTGAGCTTATTGGAGCTATGCTGGCAATTGAGATCGCTTTTGATAAAGGTTGGATGTCTTTGTGGTTAGAATGTGACTCTCAATTAGTTGTTTCGGCCTTTAAGAACTGTAAGGTTGTTCCCTGGAAACTTTGCAACAGATGGAACAATTGTTTATACTTAACTAGGTAGATGAATTTTGTGTGCACTCACATTTACAGAGAAAGTAATGCTTGTGCTGATAAACTTGCAGGTCATGGAACTAACTTAAGCGACTTTACGTGGTGGAATCTCATCCTGAGCTTCATTGCAGAGGACTTTTTCAGGAATAGGCTAGGTTTGCCTAACTACAGGTTTTGTTAGCTCCCCTGTCTCAATATGAGCTGGATTAGTCTTTTGCTTCCTATCTCTGGTGTGCTGCAGATGATTGTTAACGACTTTGGTGCCGACCTGGTTGGGATGAGAGTCGTTATAGTGATGCTTTTGCGCACCTTTGTAGGTTGACTTTTATTTTTTTCAAGTCAGTTTGATGTTTACACTCATGGGTTTTGGTCTAGTCCCCCCATGCTTTCTGTTATTTTCCTTTTTATCAATAAAATTTAGGGGAGTACTCTTTCCTTCCTGGTGTTTTTTCCCTAAGGAGGGTTTTGCATCAGAAGGTTTTAACGAGGCTCCATATCCCTTTCTTTTGTTTAAAAAAAACACACTTTTGCTCTTCAAAAAAAAATGTAACAATTTGGGGTTGAAAAATGTAAGTTATTCGAGATTTAAAAGTTACACTTAAATAATTTAAAGGATCAACTTGTTATAATTAATAACTTAAAGGACCTCTGGTGTAATTTAACTTATAATCAAATAAGTAATTACCACCTATTGCAACAAGCCACAAAAAGAAAAGGTTAAATATGTTTTTGGTTCCTATAAACTTTGAAAATTATGTTTTTAGTCCTTTTAAAAATTTCACTCACTTTTAGTCATTACATTTTCTTCCGTCAATGATTTTACTCCCTTATGACTTTTAATAGTAGTGAGAAGCACTATAAAATGCTCAAAAAACGAGCTTAGAGACGGATACATATTTTCGTCTCTAACACTTTTATGACCGCAAATTTAGCGACGAACATGATTTGGTCTCTAATCACTTTAGAGACGGAAAATATCGATTTTAGAGATGAAATTTGTTCGTCTTTATTTAAGTTTTTTTAGTAGTTTTTGAAGAAAAAGAAATGGATATAAAGTCTCGTTAAAACCTTCCGATGCAAAAACCCTCCTATAAAGGAAAAAACATCCGCATTAGAAAAATACCCCTAAAATTTTATTGATAAAAAAGAGAAAAAGAGACAAAGAAAACACGAGAGACTAGACCAATACCTATGAACAAAAATAACGTTATGTCACTAATGTGTTATTGATATACACATCAACTATAACTTTATCAACTATCAACTATAACTTTATACAAAACAACCACTACCAAAATTACTGATCTACCCTTCTTTGAAACACACTTTTTGAGGACAAATATGTCATTTCTAATTATTCTATTTCATTTTTTATTTTGTGTGGGTCTCACTTTCTCACATCATCTCTTAACCTTTTTTTTGTTACATCGATCTCTCTCTCTCTTAACCATTTAATCTCATATTTAAAACTCATTTTTCTCTTTTTCCTTCAACTATCAACTATGAACTATAACTTTAATCAACTATTTTTCTCCTATTTAACCTTAGTAATCAATTAACTATCAACTATCATCAACTTTATCTTTAATCAACTATATCTTTAATTAAAATAACCACTACCAAAAATTCCAAATTACCCTTATCTAAAACCAATTTTTTGAGGACAAATATGTCAATTTTCAATTATTTAATATCACTTTTTATATTTTGCGGGTCTCACTTTTTCACATAATATCTTAACTTTTTTATCTCACATTTAAAACACATTTTTCTATTTCCTCTCTTACTCTTATCTTTCTCAATTTTTTCTCTATCTCTCTCCCCTCTATTCCCCCTCTCACTCTCTTCAAATTTCTAATCTTATTATTCTACTTTTGTGTTACAACGGGAAAACGTTACATGTTGGTATAATTTTATTACTGATAAAATAAATTTCGTGTTATTCGCCATGAGGTTGCATTATTACTACATGATTGGTAATTATCTAACATTTAAAAATGTCAATTGAAGAAAATATTCTAAAGTTATGAAACTTCAGAATACATCTACTTTAATTTCATCTACATGTCTCATTTTTATTAAAATTTCATGTTCTCTATCGATACGTTTTATTTAGTCTCTACGAGAATATTACAATTTGGAAATTTGAAACTTTAATACAATTTTATTTTCTAATATCTACGGAAAATGTTACATATTGTAGGTAAATACTTACAGGGTAATGTTCGAACTAACTCAGTTACTATTTGAAACTTTTTGTTTATCTACTTTAAATTAGTCTTTATTTTCACGGGGTAATTAATGTTCGGACTAATTAAATTATTTCTAAGTCTATTAATAAAAATAACACGACAGCACCCGTGCGTATGCACGGGTATACGGCTAGTGTAATTGGTATTCACCTCTATAAATATCCTTACTTTTTATAATGATTTTTGGGTTGATATAGAAGCGTTATGTTATCAGTATGGTTTCATTGTCTTTGATATATCTGTTTTCACTTTTTCAATACTCTTACTCTTTCTACATTTTTAGTTTAAGAATTAAAACAATTAATTAAATTTGTTTAAGTGTAATAATTTTATTTTATAAATGAATTATATTGTAAAAATGCGTAAAAACAGGGTATGCAAAGTTGTGCTATGAATTTAATCATTGGTCAATATGTTTGATATACACTATGAATTCAATCATAGGTAAATATCCAATTATAGTGACAATTGGAGATGCTAATCAATGTTGAATCGGACTTTCTATACTGGTTATAGAGCGATGGTGTGTTTCACAAATGTAGTCAGTTGGACTTTTCACGCTGGTTCTTTAACACTCGGCGTAAAACGATCCTTTTAAACGCTTAAACCAACTTGTTATAGAGATGTTTTAAATCTGGTTATTAAAGAAAACCCGACATTAATTTTTTTTAAAAAAAGTTATCAATTATACTTCTTTTAATTTCTCAGTTCAACTTTATAAATACAAGAACATTGCAAGAAATAAAGTACTCAATATCGAATCCCAACATTGCAATATAATCAATATGGTGTAATATTGATTTATGTTCGATTAGTACCTATAAACGTATAACTATTGCTAAAAAGAGTTCATGATGCATATATTTATATAGAAATTAACAAGTTTTGCCAAATTTCCATACTTGATGATGAATCTTGTGCATCCTGGCTCCCCTTCCTTTTAAAATTTGTGTCCATCAATTATCTCTTCCTTTAGTAAAGAAAACCTTTTCAAGTTTCTCAAAATCTTCCACATTAAGAGTGAAGTTCACTGAACTGCAATGTCAGATCTCTGGGTGTACTCTTCCAACTGATCTCCCTTGGTTACACAGTACACAATCCCGAGATGGGCTAAAAAAACACTGGCAAAACATCCTCATATTCGTAGGAAAATTTTACTGCCTCAAAGCGCCTTTCTAATTTTTCAAGGGCATTACAATCGTGACAGTATTCAAAGTTAAAACATAAAATAAAAAGAACCAACATAAAACATTGTTAGCCTGCCTTTTCGACAGGCCTCATTAAATGCAGTCAACGAGGGTTGACTCATCATTCCAAGAGAAGAAGTGCTGAATTCGACTCTAAGAACCGATTCAAAAGGGAATTCGACAAGACTAAATAACTTAGAAGATTTGAAGAGAGCAAAGGCTCTGTTCGACAGAGGAGTTTGCGCGTTGATCGAAGAAAGCTGCAGTCGAAATCAAGCTTGGCGGTTACCATTTTTCAAATCCTTAGGCGGTTACATAGTTTTTGAATTTTTCCCTCCTTGTGTAAGTAGTATGAATAAGAGTTTTCCTAATGGAAAACGGGTCGCATTTCCTCATACTTAGTTTCTTACGCTCTAACCCTCCAACACACTACCGTGAGACACGAGCAACAGAACGCGAATGTATGGACTTGGGTACCACCCTTTCAATTAATGTGTTTTAATTGCTTTCTTTTCAATTCCTGAACTTTTACGTGTTCTTTCTTTACTGCAATTTTTTCCTTTTGTTTTCTACATCTCCCTCGATAATTCGACTGTTTCGCGTGAGACTGTAGTTATCTTCTTTATTTTTCCACAAAGTTACACAGATCACAAAGATATTCTTAAAACACCAAACCAAACCGATCTTGGGATACTGGTTGATCCCGCAAGTCAAGGAGTAATTCCAAACCAGCGGTGTTTACCAAAATCCAGGGTAAACAAACATTAAACAAAGATAGATAAATAAATCTTAAAACATACTCCCTACGTTCCACAATACATGTCGATTTAAGGTAATTTACACATACCAAGAAGTCTAATAAATTTTGTTGGTTTTGATGGAAGTATTTATCTTTTTCCTAGAATACCCTTAACTATTTATGATTACACTTTACATATTTCTCTCTCTGCAATAACTAGTTAATGGTATTATTGACTAAACAATAGTTAATGTTGCATTGAACTTTGAAAATGAGAAGTAAAATGAAACAAAAATAATTCTTTAAAAACGACTTGTATTGTGAAACGGAGGGAGTATATAGCTTCTCTCATTGTCATTAACCCTAAAATAGATCAACAAAATCGTAGAGAGAATGTGAATTATAAGAACTAACTTTGTAAAGAAGAATGTTACCCAAATACACTGAAAAAGCGCGTACATTTTAAAAGAACATAGCCTTCACTGTAAAATTAGAAAACAAAAAAATAAAAAGAGTAAATGTCAGAAAACAAATAGAAAAAATGAGTGCAAAAATCAGAAAAAAAAGAGGTACTACAAGGAAGGAGCAAGGGGAGAAAAAGAATCTCTGTGGGGGATATGGAACCTTTGTAGTTTCCCTCGTAAACCATAGGTGGATGTGAGGCAGACAACATCCACCGAGGTGCCACAGGAGACGACGCGAGATCGAGAATGACTTGATGATGAAGCAACAACGAGCGAGGGAGAGAGAGAGCACAAAATAAAAGGTTTATGGCGTTAATATCCGGGTAAAGAATATACGCGCGCGGGTGTTAACAAACACCCGTCGTGGAAGTGGCGGCGTTTTACATCTTCTGAAAGCATTAATGCCAGGTATTAGGAAACATCCGACATGGAATTAGCGAGCATTTACAAACATCTAACACTGTATTTCAAGTGTGTTAAACAATATGACAGTTGTTGTCTTAAGACCAACATCGATTTTGATGCTTGAAACCGCTAAAACGAGATATTACATTTTACATTTTATTTACAAAATACCACTGCGATTGTGTTTAATCAACAGTAGTTGTTTCATAAAACCAATATTAAATTACTAATTATTAGACGTTTGGTGTGGCAAAGACTTATGATACTAAATAATTCCTTAGTAACAATTTCTAAACTTTTCGGTAACCATTATACAAATCCAATGGTTAGTACATAGTAACCACAATTTAGTGTTTCTGTGGTGAGTAACCACAATTTAGTATTTCTGTGTTTAGTACATATTAACCACAATTTAGTGTTTGTGTGATTATCAAATTTTGTTATCGATAGAAAAATGACTATTATATTTATTTAGTAACAATTACTAAAGAATTCTTTAACACTCTAAGTCGGTGTGTGTACTAGTATAGTATCCTATGAGGAGATATCAACCATGGCAACACGTGAATGTGTGATCGACATAGGAACATCAACGTGTGGCTTTATAAGATACAATTTGACCACCATCAATTAGTGCAAATTCATGGAACGTGGTGATTCACTAAATCATTGAGGTGGCCAGCCGTTGCTATCCTCATTTTTATTTTCCAATAATAGTAATGGAATTCAAACTGAAATCCTCATGTTAAGTTCTGCTTTAGCCATAGACGAATATTTCATATTTTTTAAATAGCACATATATTTTTGATATACAACAATGTTATATAGCCAAAAAAATTTAGACAAAAGTAGACAAACACCAACTTACAACACCAATTAACCAAGTTTTTTTGACCATTTCACTAGTGATCAATTAACCAAGTTTTTATACGCCTAAAAAGCGTGTGGCGGGTTGGCTAAAATGGTCTAAAAACTTGGTTAATTGGTGTTGTAAGTTGGTGTTTATCATGTTTTTTCTCAAATTTTTGTCTAAATAACATTTTTGATATATATATATAAACACACACACGTATCAAGAGTGGTTTTATTGTGAGAGGGTGAGAGGAGTGAATCTAGCCATAGTCTATAGATTAAATGATTAGTGGTTGAGAATAAAATAAAAAGTCAATGAGTTACCGATCCACCTTTTGACCACAACTATCAGTATATTATTATATGGTCCAGATTTACTCCTCTACCATCTCACAGTGTGGTTTGATTCGGTTTTGAGCGTAAAAACCATCAGAAACTGCAAGGTAAAAATACATGTTGTTTGGTTTTGTTCGGTTGGCTTCTTAAAAAAATCCGAACCAAACCAAACCAAATCAAGGTGGTTTGGATTTGTTCGGTTTTTTGCTAGACAAAATGTAATTTAAAATAGAGTTAAAATTAACTAAATTTTATCCTAAATTTAATTGCTACTACCTTTTTTTATCTAGCAAACGAATTTTTTTAGAAGTTTGATTTGAGCTAGTAAATGAGTGAGATTTGAGTTGTAAGTTATTTGAGCCCTACTAGTGAGCTAGTCAAGCAAGATTATAATCATAGATTTACTTGCAGTTCGATTTGGTTCGTTGGTGAAACAAAAACCGTGAGGCCAAACCGAACCACATAGTTGATTGAAAAAGCAATGGATCCGATAAATATCGGTTTTTTGCAATTTTCGGTAGCTCTTCCAATTAATAACCACCTAACGAGCCTAAGGGTACAACGAAATTTCAACCTTACCAACTAACAATAGCATAACACAAGAGATGATCGTGGACATTTGCTGAACTTATACTATTTCTCTTAGACCATCCTCGATGGAGAGTACTTAAATAGACCTTTACTTCACATACATCACTCTTTTATATCTTTTTAATATTTTTATGTAATGACCTTTCAACCATTCCATCCAACACCTCCAAAAAATTTCTTAAATGAGTTACTATAAATAATCGCACATCGTCACTTTATCAATAAGTAACTTACATTATTTTAAATGAGACACACAAAACTAAGAAAAAGAGTACGTGAATGTTTATATCAGCACCACTTTTTGCAATCACTCAAAAAATTTCTCCACAATTATTTAATTTTGAACAACAATATATATATATATATATATATATATATATATATATATATATATATATATATATGAGTTAGGATATATTTACACCAGGTTGTCAAACTTAACAACTTACACCAATTAATAACTTCGTGTATTAAACCGATCTGACCGTTGAATAACGTCATATTATGTTTGAGATCATATATATATATATATATATATATATATATATATATATATATATATATATATATATATATATATATATATATATATATATATATATATATATATATATATATATATATATATATATATATGTCAAATTTCACAAAAATCCAAAAGTATTTGATGGTCTATCACACCATATTTTGATGGCTAATATGTTATTTAAAAGATAAGAAAACGGGTGTTGTTAGATAACACACCTATGAGTATCCAATTTTTTTGAAATTTGATATACATGATCACAAGGATAATATGATGTTATTCGACGACTGGATAGACAAATTTCATTGATCTATGCGAAATTATTAATTGGTGTAAGTCGCTAAGTTTCACTCCTAGTGTCGATATATATATATATATATATAAGGTGAGAGGAGAGTTTATTATGAGAGATGAGAGGAGTAAATCTGGACCCTATAACACTACATGGGTGGTTGTGATTAGAAAGTGGGTAGTTATCACGTTGACTTTTTGATTTAATCTCAACCATTCTTGATTTGATCTATGGTCATAATTGGTTCCTCTCTCACCCTCTCATCATAAAAGTCTTTGTCATAATATCGCTCCTATATAACAAGAAAGTGAACACCGTCATCAAACAATGTATCCAACACAACCCACTCGGGACCAATAGACCCAAAGAAAATATTGCTCCTGCCCTCTAAACATACAATCCAAAGGATCCACACACCACTCGTAGAAAAGGCTAAACACCAATTCCACGAGTACAGTTTTCCCAAGAATTTGGTCTCAGAAATGCCAAAAGTTTTGTTGAGGAAAATAACCCTATTTTGACACTCCCAAATAACTAATAGAACGTGTCAAATAATTAATAAACCCCTTCTACCTTTCTTGAGACTAACCCCCGAGTACATGACAGAGAACAAAGTAGGGAGATCAGGTAGAAGCACCACTAGTCATCTAAACACAAGATACTATAGTTTACTAGAGGGCTCACACCTTAGAAACAAGTGGGCCTCCGACTCCAACAAGTTACCGAAAAAAAACATATCTAGTATGTTCAATATCCAAAATAGCTTACCTTCACAATAGGTTATACCGAGTTGGTAGCCTATTTAGAAGGACACACTAGACAAGAGCAGCTACTTTAGGTGGTGCAGGACTTTTCTGTTGCTACTCTAACACAAACGACTCTAAATGTGCTATAGATGGACAAACAAGGGAACTAAGGAGAAGCAACTCATATGTTGATTTATCGGAGTACACACCATCTACTGCCTCGGAAAAGCCCTTTTTCCCAGACAAAAAATACTCTCCTCCAAGAGAACCCCAAATCTCTTTGGATCCTCACCACCACCTTCCATACTTTCACTGAGATTTTCAAGAACGACATATAGAATATTGGAATATTATTTAGAACCGAGTTGATCAAGACAATACTCCCCCCAAAACTGACATGCCTATTACCCCACTCATTGAGCCTCCGCCTCAAGGTATCAATCATCAGCCTCCTTGTAGCTAACCGCCTCGAGCTCGCCACCACTAATAAACCAAGATACTTGAAAGGGAGGGATCCAATTAATCCGGCAAAGGAGGAAGCTCGCGACCATTTCTAAGAATCGAGCCGAGATATTTACTCCAATAAGACAACTCTTCCACAAATTTATTTTAAGTTCATAAACCAATTCAAAGCTCCTTAAGATTGACTTCATAGCTCAAATATTTGCTACAGTAACCTCCCTAATCAGTAAGGTATCATCCACAAACTGGAGACGACAAATCTCCACAAGAGGACCGCCTATAATCTGAATTTAGCAAACCTATTCCTTTCCATTGTCTTCCGAACTAGACCCCCAAGTCCATCAGCTACAAGAAGAAAAAAGAGAGGAGCAATGGTAGTGCTTAGTATCATGCTAAATAAGGAAAAAAAATGCTAAGCACCCACCATTGTGGATGCTCTTAGTAAATATCGAGGTTACACAAATTAACAATATGCCTGTAATACTCTGTCCTTTTGACAGTGAATAGCAAGTTGATATATACCAGAACTGACAATAATTAATCGCTGCTTCATTTTATAGCCTACCATTATTTACTAGTCAAAGTAGATAAACCAGCAATACTATACTAGAGAGTGAGATCATTAATCACCTTTGTTGGATAGGAATGAATTAATAGAGGCCACTCTCCCAACTACCATATAATTGGAGTATTGCATATAGATCTCTATCTCTCTCTCTCACGCTCCATTATATATAGAGGACACTTCCTTACTAGTTTCCTCATCCTTCACTACCAAATTTGAAAAATGGGTTCCAAGAAAGCAATTCTCATCCTAGGTCTTTTAGCCATGGTTCTTCTCATTTCCTCTGAGGTCTCAGCTGAGGCTTCCTCTAATCAAAAAGAGGGTGAGCTATATCTCATTTTTCTCTATATTTCTATATTATTATCATATCATGTTCTTTATATAAATATGTGCTCCTCATTGATAACATTTGTATTCATTCATCACGCACACATATTAGTGAATGCGGATACTCCCAAGTATTTGTGAGATAATTTCATCACACACATATTAGTGACACATACAATATAAGAATAAATGCAATAAGTAAGATTATCTTTTTGTTTGTGTTACACTTTCTCTGAAATTGTCCCACCGGTATTTGTGAGGATCTAGACTCCATATTAATACTTTCTTAACAACTGTGATAAAATTTGTATTGGTTCATTATGTGCTTGCAGAGACAAATGGTGTAGCTGATGCCAAATATGGCGGTGGGGGTTACAATGGTGGTGGTGGTGGCTACAATGGCGGTGGTGGTGGATACAATGGTGGTGGAGGCTACAATGGTGGTCGTGGTGGTGGGGGAGGAGGGTATTGCCGCTATGGCTGTTGTGGTAGGGGATACCATGGTTGCAGAAGGTGTTGTTCTTATGCTGGTGAAGCTGTTGATGTGGAAATTCATAACTAAGATGGTGTTGGTGTGCACTTCTACAAATAAACATATGTATCTTTCATGAATAAATAATCTCGTATATTAAAAGCATAGATAATCAGTGATATCTGTTGCTGATCTATATCTTGCTACTATAAGGATATCTCACAGGTGGAAAATATACTTGAGTGTGTCACTGTGAAGATGAATTAAATGTGGTGGATATATATGTATGGTATAAAATTCCAGTTTCTTCTAAAGCGTAATTTTCACTTTTGTTTTATCATATATCCATAACCATATCCATATGTATATACAATAATGCAAGGCCAACTCAAATGCACCCATTAAAAAAGTAGATTTTGCATAATCAAGGGTATACCAATGTTAGTATTTATTTATGAATAAAAGAAATTTCGACATGGACAGTAAATAATTTAACTTTAACTAATATTTTTACAACTAAAAGAAATTATAACTATATTGAACACAAGTCATACTTTAGTGCTTAAAATAAGCAATGTTATATGGATGAAAAAAAGTTTCTGCATAAATCTAAACCAAAAACCAATTCACAACACTAATTAACCAAGTTTTTGCGCTATTAACCAACTCGTCTTTTCAGAGTTTTTGAGCCATTAACTAAAAACTTGGTTAATTGGTTACTTGGTTAATAATATCCAAAAACTTAATTAATTGGTGTATTGATTTTTGCTACATTTGTCTTAAATTTTTGTCCAAATATCATTACGCTAAAATAATTCCAATAAATTATTAAAATTGGTGCTAATATATGAAGCAAGCGAAACATAAAAATAATGGCCGTAGAAAAAATTATGGGAGAAGGAAACCACTTGAGCAAAGAAGAGCTGAGTAATAAACAAAAGCATAAAAAGAAACTCCTTTTTAAATTTTGGTTACATTAATTTTAGGTGAGAGGATGACGCCTCAGTCTAAGGCAGTGAAGACTTTCATACTTTTAATTAGAGCTTTCACTTAAAATAATTACATTTACCTCACCCCAAAGTGACTAGTGAAAATTTGAACCAAAAATCTCTCTCGATACAAAAATAATGTCATGCTCTACTAAACCAACCCATTTGAGTTACAAACTCCATTCTAAGTTGAAACAAGAACTTAATTATCAGTCTTTCAAAAAAACTTAATTATCAGAAATATTTAAGACTTTTGTTGCATGTATTTAGTAGCAGTTAGCATTCTCTCAGTTTTATGTTAAGCCCATTCTATTAAGAGAAAGTACTAAAATTAAAAATTAATTGTGTGTCGGAGAGATCAAGCGTAAAACGTGCAGCTTCACATGAGAGTCCGTAATGATACCCTTAGAAGTAAGAGCATCTCGGCTGGAAGTTTTCCCAACAACAATCTCCAACCGAAAACCCCCATCTTAGTAGGAATCGAAAGATGCCACATATCATCTAAAGCATCTTGAGTGTCGCTATCCAGCCTATCATGATTCAGAAGATTCAACAGTAGAGTATAACAAGATTTAACCGTAAACACATGGGATTATCAAGCCTCCACTGCCACCTATCTTGCTCGGAATCGATAGGGTGAAAAGAGTTTAAAATGTCCAAAAGCAAATCAGAATCAGCACTCTCCTCCACAGTCAAAACACGACCCCAAACAAAATTCCAATGTCAAGTACTATCAACCCAATACCTATGCTCCCCGATACAACTGTTCTTAAACTTTGCCAACTGGTACAAGCTAGGAAACAAGTCCTGAAAAGTATCAGCACTAGCTCCCTTATGCGACCAAAAGGAGATCAAATTCCCCCTACCCAACACCGGCTTAAGACCAGAAGCAAAGTCACCCTACCACGAAGACATGCCATCTTCCAAAAGTAATAAATCTCTCCATCATAAAGAATCATTGGTACCGCCTCGAGAAGAAATAGCCCCCGTGAAAAGAAACCTCAAATCTCCATATCGATGGGATATAAGCTGCCTCCAACTAGCATTAAAATCACTGATGCATCTACATTTCTACTTGCTCAGAAGGGCCAGATTGAAAGTTTCCAAAAATTTTACCCCCAAACCACCATCCTTTTTAGATCTACAAACTTTATCCTAAGATACTCAATAAACAGGACGACCCACTCTGTTACCCCCCTACAAGAAATCCCTTTGGATCTTAATAAGCTCTTGGAGAACAATCTTGAAGAAAGAGAACATATAAAGAACAATGCTATTGAGGATAGAGTTTATGAGAATCACTCTACCCCCAATAGATAAAAAACAACCGTTCGAAGAATAAAGTCTCTTTCTCACCTTATCTATGATGATAGTCATCCTATTTTTACTATGTCAATGTATGATTCTGATAGTTGTAATGATTTTTTGAGTACCATACGCTCTATAATAATAAAACTTTTGCCTTTTATATAAAAGAAAACCCATCCAGTTGGTATGAAATTATAATTGCTTATAGGCTTCTTGCTATGGCTTCTTTAATTTGTTGGTGGTTTTTAAGTACTGAAATTGAAACGATTTGATTTATATACACAATGCAATTGGTGTATAAGTGGTTTACATTTTCTATCAATTACAGGTTAACATATCATTAAAAAGAAATTAATCAATTGATAATTAACAATTAGTTAATTGGTAATCAACCATTCCATGAATCGTAATTAACGGTGGTTGTAAATCCTACATAATGCATGTGTATATAAATTAAACTAAATTAAAATTGGTTCTAGGCTCTTTGGTATGCCTTTTTTGTTGGCGGATATTTCCCATACTGTGCACACTCTTTCCTTACTGTCAAGAGTAGTGTTCAATAAAAGGCATGTGGATAGTGGATATTTGATTATGCAGGGGTATCGAGTGGTTTGTGTTAGTGTTTTTATGGCTGAGATTCCATTGTATTTCATTTTTTATTTGTATAAAATGGCTAATCTCTGCGCAATGAAAGATTAATCCTCTGTTCACTGTAACTATATACAATTAATGCAGAAACTCTCCCCAAGAGAGATTTAACACCGCCATGCGTGCTCGAGATCGAATTCGAAAGACAAGATTTATAGTAGTACTTTATAATTTATGAGCCGACTAGAACTATATACTTCTTGTGCTTTTTAGTTTTAACATTTCTAGTCGGCCCATTAATTTCTCTTACTAAGTAATTAACTTTGATGTTGGACTTTGGTGTTGTGGTTGCCACGTGATTGTCAAACACAAAGAAAAGCTTGTTACGTATCCAAGTTGATATAACCAGTACAGACAATAAGTGCTGCTCGCCTACCATTCTTTACTAGACCTTACTAGAGTTTAATAAGCACCATTGTTCAGAATTCAAGTGCGAATAGGTAATTCCATTTCGAGTAGGAATTAGCAGTCTTGACATCTACTTGCTCCAACTTCAAATCATACTTATTCACAGTTGCCACCCAAATCCTAAGAGCATCTCCAGACTCCAATGGTGATTTCTTATATATTGAGTTCATAAGGCTAAGAACTCACATTTGTGGAGTTCACGATTAGAGTTCGATTTGTTGGTGGAGAGAGAGCTGGAAAAATAAGAATGAGTTATTCCATAACAACTTAGTTCTTACAATAAATTAATGTATTTTGATTGATTTTTGGAGAAAGAAAACAAAAAAAATGACTAAAAATTGAATAAATTGTGGGACCCCAAGTGTGTCTACTATCTATTTATACCATTAACCTACTACCAAAATACCAATCTTACCCTTTTCCCTACCACACAATTTTTGTATATTTATGTAATTTCACTTTTCAAAAAATTTCACATACTCTCACTTACTTTTTCAAACTTTTTCACTCTCTCCTCTTTCTTCCTCTAACTCCCATTTTTCTATTTTTCACGATATATCCACTTTAATTTCATTTACATGTCTCCTTCATTGTTAATATTCCAATTTTCCCTATCAATAAGTTTTATTTAGTCTCTACGGGAAAAATTACAATTTTGAAAATTTGAAACTTTAATACAGTTTTGTTTTCTAATTTGTACGGAAATATTCCATATTGTTGGTAAATGTTCACTGGGTAATGTTCGGACTAATTAACTTAATTACAATTTGAAACTTTTTGTTTATCTACTTTAAATTAGTCTTGATTTTCACGGGGTAATGTTCAAACTAATTAAATTATGTCTAAGTCTATTAATAAAAATAACACGATAACACCCGTGCGTATGCACGGGTATACTGCTAGTTTTTACGAAATTCACCATCAGAGTAAATATCAAATATAGTTTTTAAAAGTGATGTGGAGCTGTGGTCCCCACTTAAGAACACTAAATAAGTTCATGGTTGGATATGCTCTATAGCTAGAGACACGTGTTCTATAGAGAGTCATATAACTAATGTGTAACAAGTGTTCTATAGAGTCATATAACTAATGTGTAACAAACAGTCGGTGTCCTTCATGGAGTATCTCTTTAGTCATAGAGATAATTGTTCTCCTCACAACTATGGTACTTATTGCTTAGGCAACTTGGGTTGTTATTGGTATCTCCATCCGACCTTCCTACTCTATTCACAATCTAATATATATGGTTGTGTGTTTCCAATCTAGGAAGAGTCTGCTTAGAGTTTAGAATGCGGTCCTCTAGGTTATTTGAGAAACAAGAAATTGGAGAATCCTCTCCAATAAATTTTAGATCTTTCAAGACTCTATTTGTATTTCTAGTGAGGTAGTTTTTGACTTTCGTTGTTTTTCCTTTGAGCCGCTTTGACTTTTCTTGATTGTTCTGTCAGTATATAGGTTGAAGACTTCTAAAGTGTTTATCTATATATTTATCTATATATTTATATATCTCTATGCTTGTTTTCAAAAAAATGATCAAGACTAAATCGGATCATAGTCTCTTCTATGAATGGTGTGTGACCTATTACAAAGGTCTCTCAAGGGTGTAAAGACTATAGGACCTGTTAGAGTGTCTCTTCTATGAATGGTGTGTAGACCTGTTGGAGTGGTTTGACTATACCTCTTGGTGGAAGGTTTTTTCTTTTCGCCCGGTAGACTTTGCTGTGTTTTGATTGGATGTAAAGGGTTTTGAATATCCTAAATACTCAAATTATATAGCATTAATTTCTTTTGCCTTTAAAAACTAAATTATACAAATTAGTAGGCACACGTATCACAATACAATTCTATTTTTCTAAGTAATTTATTTCGTGGTACATTTTTTATGTTTTCTAAGAAACCTAGATACAATTTTTATTCCTCAGCATAGTCACTTAAAGATAAAGGTAAATCACTAGTAAGAAGTTTTAGGCCCGTTTAGTGGTCATGATAAGAAGACAAGATGTGATAAGTTAATCATATATTGTGTCAATTCAACGTTTGTTGAGCTAACAAGATATGGTAACTTAATCTTGTGACTTATTTTATGCTATTTCTCTAGTTAAATTTTATCTTGAGTTTGAGTTGGGTTAAAAACCAGAAGAATATGATAAGATAATGAATTATTCATTTACCCTTCTAAAATATATTTTAAAGTATAAAATAGGAAATATATTAAAAAATAAAAATAAATTTTGGTCTTAATTTAAAAATTAAAATTATTAGTACTTAATTTAAAAATGTAATGTATGATTTTATGATATGGGTAATTTTGTTTTTTTGTATAATATAAAAATTAAAAATCTATTGAAATTTAAAATATTAATATAAGAGACAAAAATAAATTTATTAATAAAAAGTATCAAAATAGAAAACTAATTTAATTTTTCAAGAAATGAAATATAGTGATCATAAGGGTAGTTTTTTCATTAACACATAATATATATATATATATATATATATATATATATATATATATATATATATATATATATATATATATATATATATCAATTAGCTTATCTAAAATATATAATAGAATAACATAGGTCATTTTTGTTCCTAAAAAGGAATACTATATATTATCTTATAGGCTTAATTACAGTTTTGATCCCCCTATTTTCGCCAACTCACGATTTTAGTCCCCAAGAATTTTTTTCACGAATTTAATATCCCTATTTTCGCAAACTCAATATTTTAGTCCCCCTACTTTTCCTAGAGGGGGACTTTGATTTTAAAAATTGGAAAAATTGGAAGACTAAAATCGTGATTTGGCGAAAATAGGGGGACTAAATTCGTGATAAAAATCTTGGGCGACTAAAATCGTGAGCTAGTGAAAATATGGGGACCAAATTCTTGAATAAATTTATTGGGGGATTAAAATCGTGAGTTGGTGAAAGTAGGGGGACCAAAACTGTAATTAAGTCTATCCTATATCTTATTAGATGTTGCACAACAAACACATGATCATATGATAGTGTTATCTTGTCTCTATCACACTAGGTTATCTCTATCCTGCTTCATATCCTATCTTGTTTTTATACTATCCTGACCAACAAACGAACCCTTTAATTCTACTGTCTTCCATGTTCGAGAAAGTGATATTAAATTCTACTTTAGGCATAGACGAATAGTTAGGGGAAGATATTCTACCTTCAAGTGAGGGGGAAGTGCACACTCTCAAAAATAAAATTAGACTTACGGTTGAAAATTTAAATATGAGTGGTTAGTCCCACATCTATTACATGAATGAGCTATATATAGGAAGAATATATAGGAGAGGAACCCATATACCTAATGCCTTAAGATTTCAGTGTAGAGATGTGGTGTCCGTGCCTCTTGTTTGTCCGCTCATCGACTAACTCGTTGTTGCTCTCGAGGCTCCCCCGGACTCCCCCAACACTTACTACCTATAAAACTAATTTACACTCAAGTCCTTAATTTTACACCCATATCCATTCCTTTCCCCCTATGTGTATAGAGGAGAATTATGCGATGTGGAATTTATTTAATTAAATATATTAAAATATTATTTTTCTTATATTAAGTGATGTGTGATCTAATACCTTATGCGGCTTGGCATAGGCTTGCCAATGTTCGCGGGAATAATTTTTTGGTGCCACTTCCAATTTTTTTTGTTCAATTGGTTTTTTTTTCTTCAGTTTTTCTTGGTTTTTTTCTTTTACTTTTTTTGTTACCGTGTTATAAGTGTACAGTTTTCATCAGCTTTATCGATGGCTAATCTACACCGGGGAAACTGACTGGCCACGAGTACTTGGCTTTGTCGGTTTGTGTGGTTATCTCCCCCTAACAGACTTTTGTCACACCCAAGGTTCTTCTTTTATATTTTAAGATTTTGTATTTTTTTCTTTTTTATATTTTAAGAGGTACTTTATAATCTCGAAAAAATTTACATGTTTAAATATGACAATTTTCAATTAAAAAAAGATTTAATTTCGTAAGAAAATAAGTAAAGTGAGATGCTAAAGAGTGTGTTTTGGTGTACTTAATGGGGACGAAATTATTTTGTAGCAAAACACATAACGTGAAATGTTAGGCAGTGTGTTTTAGGGCACTTTAGGATTCAGAATTTTTTTTAACTATTCAAATAATAGACGTTTCTTCGTAAATAACCGGTTTGATAAAAAATAATAAATTTGTGATAAAATACGTGTTGACAGTGTATTTTGGGGAATATAATCATGACCAGAAAAAATTTAGATGTTCAAATACGCAAAGTTCGTTCCTCAATAATCTTTTTGATGGAAAAAATATTCATGACAAAATACATAAAGTGTGATTCTAGGTTGTGTGTTTTAGGGTACTTTAGAATCTAAAAAAAAAATTACATGCCCAAATTGGTATATTCTTCTTTATTTAGATAATTTCGCACCAACAAGTATTTGAAGCATACTTAAATTGGTGTTTAGTTTTAAACCAAACTCTGCATGATACATACGTATGTGTTTCACTTCTAATTATGTTGTCTTCTTTTCTCTTTAAAGGTTAAGTTTTTATATTATTTGGCATTGCCGCACAATTTGGGAGGGAAAGATTTTTTTTTTCAACTTCCAATTTTTTGTTCACTTGGCCTTTTATTTTTTTTAGTTTGTCTTTTTTTTTTTACTTTTTTTGTTACAACGTCTGTGGTGTGAAGTTTTTATCGGCTTTACCAATGACTAATCTACATCGGGAAGTTGGTGACCACGAGTATTCGGTTGCCGGCTTGTGAGATTATCTCCTTCCAACAGAGTTTTTGTCACACCCAATGTTCTTCTTTTATGTTTTGGTGTACATGATGGGGATAAAATTATTTTGTAGAACGTTTAACGTGAAATGTTACGTAGTGTGTTTTAGGGGGGACTTTAGAATTTAGAATTTTTTTTAACTCTTCGAATACTAGAAGCTTCTTCGTAAATAATCGGTTTGGTAAAAAATAATAAGTTCGTGACAAAATACGTAAAGTGCGATGTTGGCAGTGTATTTTGGGGAACTTAAGGGTCCAGAAAAAAATTTAGATGTTCAAATACGCAATGTTCATTCCTTAATAATTTGTTTGATTGAAAAAATTTCATGTCCAAATTGCGATGTTGACAGTGTCTAGGTCGTGTGTTTTGGGGTACTTTAGAATCTAAAACATAATTTACATGTCCAAATTGGTATTTTATTCTTTATTTAGATAATTTCGCATCAACAAGTATTAGAAGCATAATTAAATTGGTGTTTAGTTTTAAAACAAACTCTGCATGATACTTACGTCCGTGTTTCACTTTCTAATTATGTAGTCTTCTTTTCTCTTTAATTATGAGTTAAGTTTTTATATTTACATTTTTTTTTATATAAACTGGGTATCCACTACGTGCAACTCTAGAGACTAATCTCTCAAACCTGGTACGACTGTATTATGGGTTAAGTTTTTATTGTTACATTTGATGAATATAGCTAACATTATTATAGGTTGTTGTTTATCTTACAACTTTAAGTTGGTTGTGTTATGAGTTGATCTAATATGTGTGATTAGCCTGTTGTTTATGCTCCTATACACTTAAAATGGGTAGTTAAGGTCAAAGCTTGACAACCAAATCTAGCAAGTTGATAACCTCCTATCTTATCTTACTCATGTATGCGGCAATACATGAGTTTTCCAATATTAAGTGGGAAATTTTTTTTGTTATGTACTTCAATTTTTTTATTCTGAATTCCAATTGTGTTGCTCACGTCATTTACTTTTTTTTTACCTTCAAAAATTTGTAAACAAGCACCACCAATCATATCGGTTTACTTTCTCACATCATTTTACTCCTTCCACATAAAACATTTCCAAACTCACACACACTCACATCTTCGGCTGAAGTAAAAGAAAGAAAAAAAGAGAAGAAAGAGAAGAAAGGGAGAGAGAGGCCGTGAGGTTGAGGAGGTGGGGAGGAGAGAAAATCACCTCACTTGGATGCATGTGAGATGTTTTAAAACAATTAGAATCACCACTTCCTTCTCATTCTAACCATCCCCTTCTTATCACCATTTAATTCCCATCCCCTTCTTATCACCATTTAATTCCCATCCCTCCTATCACCATATTCGCTCTAGAGAGAGCTTCAAATTGGAGGAAATGAGTTCATTTGCTTAAAATTCAGCTTTTCTGAGCTAATGGGTTGAGGATAGGAGCCGATTATTGGGTTATTGGAAAAGATTTAGCATTTCAACGATTTGAGAGTAAGTTTTGGGTGCCGTTTCTAGAGGTTGAGTGGAGGAGTTAAAAGAATTGTGAAGCTATGGAAATCGGTTTTGTAGAATTTCTGGTTTTGGAGCTAACACTTGAAGATAGGTATTTGGTATTCTGATTGTGGGGATTACTCCACCATTCAAGGGTTTTGTATTTAGCATTGGTTGTCGCTCATAGGATGTAGAGGCTTGAGGGATTGTTCGAGTTCGATTTGGGAACAGCCAGAAGTTTCTGAGCGAGTTCAGAAGTTCAAAATTGTGAGCTTTCAAAGTCTCGGATTTTACGTGATTTTCATCACAACCGTGAGTTTTACTCACGATTAGGATTTTGTATGTTGTTTGTGTGGATCGGTTTAAATTGGTTTTCCAAATATTGAGTTTCATGAATTTTTGAGTTGTAAACGGTATTTTTACTTAATATTACGTGTTTTCAAAACTTAGAACGAAACTATTATTATTTGATTATTGAATTGTTATGTTTGGACTGAAATATGTTGATATAATATCTGTTTTGATGTTTGGATTGAGTTGGAAAAGGAACGGAATCGAATCGGAATGAGAATCGTAATGAAATTCAAAGAAAACAGTGGTCGTTGTTGTTCTCGCACATCGTCGCGGTAACCACCATGTTTTTGTTGACATCATTAGGAAATCTGTAGAGTTTAGTAATCGATTTCCTACTCTCCTACAAAAACAATAGTGTTTGCTCTTTCAATATCAAAACTTTTGTAGTAAGATTAACAATTGTCCAGATTTCTTTGAAGATCTTTACGTCGCTTTTTAAGTATTAAACATTAATCCTACTTATTCCATATGTATTAGACTTACATGTCTTTAACAACTACCAACTTTAAATTCTTCAACAAATGTTAGTACTAGATGATTTTATATCCTGGATACTTACTTGCTCAACATTTAGCCAACCTCCGCCCATCTGGACGGGTCGTGGGGCTAGTTTCTTTTAAAAATATGAACCCCTAATCTTGAGTCCTAGATCTGCCTCTGAATAGTCCATATAAGATTTCAATTCATGACTTTTTAAACTTCTCAAGTAAATTTCGAGGTTACCCAAATTAGCAATATGCTTTTAATACTCTGTCATTTTCACAGCGAATAGCAGGTTGTATCAGCATAATTAACTGCTGCTTCATGATCATATTATAGCCTACCATTAAAGTTGTTAAAAGAGCAAATACTAAAGAGTTGGAGATCAATCACATTTGTTAAATAGGATTGAATTAATAGAAGCTACTTTTTCAACTACCGATTAATTAGTAGAGGTACCTGTGTACATATCCCTACCCTAGCTTTCTCTCACACTCCATTATATATAGAGGACACTTAATTTTCTCATCCTTCATTACCATATAGTTTACTATTCAGACATGGGTTCCAAGAAAACAATCCTCATCTTACTAGGCCTTTTGGCCTTGGTTCTTCTCATTTCCTCTGAAGTCTTGGCTGAGGTTTCTCTAATCAAAAAGAGGGTGAGCTATATATATAACATTTTGCTTTATATATGTATCATCTCATCTCATGTGCTTTATATGTATCATTTTGCTTCATATATATTCTCATAAACCTCATTAATAAAATTTGTATTCATTCATCACTCAAACATATTAATAGTTTCTTAACAAATATGATAAAATATGTATTGAATATTCATTAGTACCACTTAACCTCATTAGTGACACTTGAGGTGCTAGTTCAGTGTTAAGAGCTAAAGATTGTATCCTCACGGCGATCGAGCTCAAATCTCTTCGATGACAACAGAAACGCACCATTACTGCCACTTTGATTGATAAATTTCCCCCTCCCATTTTTTTTTTAAAAAATGTATTGAATATTCATTATGTGTTTGCAGAGACAAATGGAGTAGTAAGTGGTGCCCAATATGGTGGTGGTGGCTACAATGGCGGCGGTGGTGGTTATGGTGGCGATGGTGGTTATGGTGGCGGTGGTGGTTATGGTGGCGGTGGTCGTGGTCGTGGAGGGGGTGGTTATGGTGGCGGTGGTCGTGGTTACCCTGGTGGTGGTCGTGGTGGTGGTGGCTACCCAGGTCGTGGTGGAAGAGAGTATTGTCGCTATGGCTGTTGCGGTGCTTTATACGGTGGGAGTTGCAGTAGTTGTTGCTCTTATGCTGGTCAAGCTGTTAATGTGGAAACTCATAACTGATTTGGTGCACTTCCATCATAAACATGTGTATCTTTTCCAGGAATAAATAATCTCATGTTAAAAGCGTAGATATCAGTGATCTCTGTTGCTGATATGGTGCACTTCAACAATAAACATATATGTATCTTTCATGAATAAATAAATAATCTCAGGCGTTAAAGGCATAGATAGTCAGTGATCTCTGTTGCTGATCTACAATTGTCTTGCTATAATAGACGTCTCCCAAGTGGAAAATACACTTCACTGTGTCTGTCTCTGATGATGAGTTATAGAACAAATGTGTTGGTGGCCATATATATGTATGGTACAAAATTTCACTTTGCATTAAACCGTAATTTTCCCATTTTGTCTCATCTAATCTTTATATATATATATATATATATATTTAAAATCATATATAAATCTATAAAAATAACTAAAGCAATACGTACGTCATATTTCAGCCGTATATCCCACCAAAACTCACGCCCTTTTTTTTCTTTTTCTTTTTGTTATATTTCAAGCAGCTGCTTTGAGATACTTGTAGCTGGAAAAAAATTTAAATGTTAAAATACGCGATATTCGTTTTTCAATAACCGATTTGGTGAAAAATAATAATTTCGTGACAATATACGTAATATATCCCGCCTAAACTCACACCATTTCTTCTTGTTTCCTTTTTCATATTTTAAGTAGCGTGTTTTGAGGTATTTTTGAGTTCGAAAAAACTTTAAATGTTCAAATATGTTTTGTTCGTTTTTCAATAAACGATTTGGTGAAAAAAATTAATTTCATGGCAAAATACATAATGTGTTATGCTAAGCAATATGTTTTGGGGTACTTTAGGGTTCCGAAAAAATTTCAACCGAAAGACGCGAAATTTATTCTTCAATAACGAATTTAGTGGAAAAGCAACTAAGATAAGCAACGAATATGTATGGCGTATTTCAACCGTATATCCTGCCAAAACTCACTTTTTTTTCTTTAGTGTGTTTTTAGGTACTTTAGAGTCCAAAAAAGTTTTAGTATGCTTTTAGGTATGGCGTGATTTAGTGTGCTTTTAGGTACTTTAGAGTCCAAAAAAATTTAGTTGTCCAAATACATGTTGTTCGTTCTTCAATAACTGGTTTGGTAAGAAAATAATAATTTTGTGCACAAACACGTAAAGTGTGATGTTAAGTATTGTGCTTTGGGGTACTTTATAGTTCAAAATAAATTAATTGTTCAATAGCCGGTTTGGTGCACATTAGAGGCCAAGAAAAATTTTAACTATACAAATACGCAAATTTCGTTCCTCGATAATCGGTTTGGTGAAAATAATGAATTTAATGACAAAATATTTAAAGTGTGACACTAAGCAATGTGTTTTGAGGTACTTTAGAGTCCAAAAAAAATAATTGTTCAAATATGTAAATTGTGTTCTTCAATAATAGTTTTGGTGAAAAAAAAAAACTAATTTTGTGAAAAATACGTAAAGTTCAATGTGTTTTGGGGTACTAAATATAGCATTCGGAAAATAATTTACTTGTTCAAATATGCGAAGTCCGCTCGTCAATAACGAATGGTAGCTTTGTTTTTAGTATACTTTATTTGAGTATTTTTTATGTGCTTCTTAAATTACAAAGACAACAACTAACAAATGCATTTGTTTAAAACTCAAAAGCGGTAACACAAAAAGTGGAGATGAGACTAACTTTGATTTTCTCTCAAAAGAGGTAACACAAAAGGCAGTGATGTGGTAGCACAAATGTGTTCCTTTGATTTAACTTTGACTTTCTCTCAATAAATAGTTTTGTTGGTTTACCTTTTCATTTTTCAATAAGCACTGATGGTGAATTTTAACTACTGCTACATTTATAGCACTGATGTCGAGCGGGAACCACGACATTGTGGTTAGGGCTTTGAAACGAACCGAATATCCTTTGGGGACATTGTATGTTGTCAACAAGTCTCAATCATGAGGAACATCATAATAGCAAAATTACAATAGTTATTATCATACAACACAAAAAAAAATGTGGCTTACTAATCACAGAGACCAATTGTAGAACATAATTAACATCACACGACGCATCACAAACGTAAAAATTCAGAAATCCAAAAACGCAATACAAATTAAACGGCGTTAGCATTTTTTACGTTTTCCATTTGACGTCGTTCCAGCTTTTCATACATGGCAGTTACGTTGCTTACTTAGATTTTTGTCAGTGTTGATGCGGTCCCTAATTTTTGTAATAAACTTACAATTTTATTCAGGCACAGAATGATTATGCATAAATGGCATTGCCCTATTACCATAGTTATTAAGGATCAAAGATTTGAGTTCATAGCCTTAATAGACTCTGGTGCAGATATGAACTGCATCCAAGAGGGATTAGTCCCTACTAAATATTATGAGAAAACTCTAGAAGGATTAAGTGGCGCAGGAGGCCATAGATTAAACATTCAGTATAAGCTAACAGATGCAAGGATCTCAGAAAGATCATGTCTCAGTATAGGACCCATTTCTTACTAGTTAGAGACCTAAATGAGAAGGTTATATTAGGAACCCCATTCCTATCCTTATTATATCCGTTTAAAGTTTCTCACACGGATATAATGGCAGAAGCCCTAGGAAAGGAAATCAAGTTTGAATTTATTGAGTCACCTAAGATTAGAGACCTAAACAATCTTAAAGAAGCTTCAACCTCTTCTATAAATCTGATAACTCAGAAGAGAAAACATATTAATAGTCTTAACAAAGAAGTTCAATATCGTAAGATAGAAGAACAGTTACAGACTAAAGCTATTAAAGATAGAATTAGTGGTCTTCAACACAAATTCAAAGAAGAAATCTGTGCTGAGCATCCAAATGCGTTCTGGGCAAGGAAAAAACATATGGTTTCTTTACCCTATGAACCAGGATTTGATGAAAGAACCATACCTACCAAAGCTAGGCCCATCCAAATGAACCAACAATACCTAGAGTATTGTAAAAAAGAAATTAAGGATTATTTGGATAAAGGATTGCTTAGACCCAGTAAATCTCCTTGGAGTTGTACTGGATTCTATGTTAACAATCCTGGCGAATTAGAGCGAGGTGCTCCTAGATTAGTTATTAACTATAAACCTTTAAACAAAGTATTACAATGGATTAGATATCCTATTCCTAATAAAAAGGATTTAATTGGGCGACATACACGCTTCAATTATCTTTTCTAAATTTGATTTAAAGTCGATATTATCAAATTCAATTAGATGAAAAGGATAAATACAAAACGCCTTTGTAGTCCCTTTTGGTCATTATGAATGAAATGTTTTACCGCTTAGGACTAAAAATGCTCCTAGTGAATTTCAAAGATATTATGAATGATATATTAAATGATTATCAAGATTTTGCCATTGTATATCTTGATGATATATTAGTCTTTTCAAAATCTCTTAATCAAGATTTTGAGCATCTAGAAAGATTCTTCAAAATCATTAAAGAAAATGGATTAGTTTTATCTGCCAAGAAAATGAAACTTTTGAAGTAAATGTTCGCTTTCTAGGATTTAATATCTATCAAGGAACTATTACTCCAATTAGCGAGCTATTGAATTTGGTGATAAGTTTCCGATGAATTAAAAGATAAAAACCAATTACAAAGATTCTTAGGTTGTGTAAATTATGTAGCGATTTTATTCCTAATATTCGCATTATCTGCTGCACTCTTTTTAAAGACTTAAGAAAACCCTCCTCCTTGGGACAAGTCTATGAGTGAGAGTATAAGAAAAATTAAACAATTAGTTAAAACTACCTTGCTTAGGGATACCAGCACTCCCAAGCTTTTCTCATTATTGAAACAGATTCCTCGTAATTAGGATATGGAGGAATATTAAAACAAAGATTACTGTAGTCCTTAATGTAACAAATTGTTAGATATTATTCAGAACTTGGAATCCAAGACAACAAAATTATAGTACTATCAAAAAGAAGTTTTGACAATTGTATTATGTATTATGAAATTTCAAGATGACTTATTTTCAAAAAGATTTTTACTAAGATCTCGATTGTAAAGCAAAGAAAAGAAGTTTTGCAAAAAGATGTTAAAAATTTAGTTTCTAAACATATCTTCGCTGGATGGCAATCATTACTTTCTGCTTTGATTTTGAAATAGAACATATTAAAGGGGAGAAAATTCTTTACCAGATTTTCTCACCAGAGAATTCTTACAGGAAAATCATGAGTTCTAGCAAAGATAGAAGTTCCAAGAAAGATAATTACTTTACCTCCTCGAAAAAGGAGTCCAAAGCTATTACTTCTAAACAGCATTACAAAATCCAAGCATAGCTTTACTGTAACTAACAAATGTGTTCACCCCATTAGTCCCGCTTAGCATTACCGCTTATTACCCTTCCTCTTCGTAATTAAGGCCCCATGGTCAATCTAAATTAGCTTTACCTCCCCACCTTCCAAAACAATTAAACCACAAAAATTACCATTTTATACTCCCCAGTAGAGGTAAATTGTCCTCTAGTCGAAAAGAAAGCCGTAAAGCTTATCTTCCCCGGTTGAGCTGTAAATTAACTCCAAAAACCTTTAGAAATTACATCTAAATTCCTTCCCCGGCTTTCATTATGTCTCTACCAATGTGCAAAAGGATCATGCTTTCTATGAGTTTATCCTAGTAGACACCGACTCTATTGAATTAACCCATACAATGGACAAAAGGAAACTCAACAAATATTATATTCTAAATTCGTGATTCGTAAGATATTAACTCTCTCTCGCATCGAATGCTCATCCAAATTTCAATCAAGAGAATTTTCTCGAGATTTTACTCCCCAATATTATACTTATTATGATTACATACAGGCCTGGGAAAACATGTTATTATTAAGACCTTTTGACCACTCATGGTTCATCTGGTTCAAAAAGGATTTTCCTTTGAATTTCTCTTCTTGGTTCATTAAATGGTTCCAGGAATGGGGCCCAAAATTAACATCTATCCCGAAAATGCCAAAAGGCTTTTCAAGTGTTTTTTCGTAAAATACCAACTTCTCGTAACCATTAAAGATTTTAATGTTTCATGCGAATTTTGGTATCTCATGGATTATCACCTGGAATTATCTTCGAGAGCCTTCTTCTCAAGATGCTAATATTTACCAGATTTTAAGAAGTATTAAAATTAAATGGTGGAATAAATTCCGCCCTGAATTCATTAGTGAAGCAGCTTTGCAGCTTTGGTTCAAAGAAAATAAAAGGTTCCTCATCAAAGCCAAAGGCACAAATTAAGAATCAGATTTTTAGCCTAAAAGGCTAAAATTATGGTCGAATTATCTTCTTGCACTAGTAAAGAAGACCTTTTTAAGAAATGGCATTCGCTATGTCCGATCGATATTAATGTCATTGAAGACTCGCAAGCTCATCGAAAGCTTTACAAATTTGTCATGGAAGATGATTGCTTTGGACACAGTGGCTTCAATGGTTTACAGAATTATTAAAGTTATGAATTATTATTTTGTCGTTACTATGAACGTGGCAGACAAAGAATCTTATCCTCTGATATAGCAAGCCCGTGACCGGCAGGACTTTTCAGAGAATCTTATCCCTTTAAATTATGTAATTATCCCTTTAAAAAAGGATGGTAAAATTTCAGAATTACCTGAGGGAATTGGTAATAACTATGGTAATAGGGCAATGCCATTTATACCTTTTTAACGTTTTAACTAAGGATGAAGAAATAAGTATTAATAGAATAGGACGTCATAAGAATATGAATTATCAAGGAAAAACTAGAAACTATTACCCTAGACCTAGCTTTGCTGATTTACAGTTTGAAGAAGCTAGAGGAATGACGGCTAGTTCCTTTAACGGAAGTTCTATTACATAATCGAACATAGATGGCCATTCAGAACAAAATATATTAAATACTATTCAAGAGATGACCATGGCTGCAACTGCTTATAAAACAGTAGGTAGAAATACTGATAAAAAGCAAAGAATGTTTATTGTCACCGGTTTTACAGACAATTAAAGGGTCAGTGGATAACATCCTTACCGAAGAAGACAGAAAAATCATAGCGTAAGCTAAGAAAATAGACCCAAAGAATGTGATTAGCAACAAAGAGAGGAAGATGTCAGAAACACCTTATTATACTCTATTACTAAGAGTTTTATAGAGACCCCGCCTTTCGCCAGATAGGGCTCAGCAGAACAATTAGCAAACCTATATTGTCCTACCATGTCCGATTATCGATGGTATAAAGACATGTTTTTATCCAAATTATGTACTGCAAGTGCATGGTGCGCCGAGTAATCGAAAGAAAGATTTATAGCCGATTACCTAGGTTATTAGCCAAAAGGTTAAAGCCGATATTAGAGTAAAAATGGTGCTATAGACTATAAATCCATGACCTTTGGTCAATTATCCAGTCAGGTAGTTGAAACTGGAATAAGCATTTGTACTGATTATAAGATTCAGAATAAAATGCGAAATGAATTAACTCAAGGAAAGAAAGAATTAGGATCTTTCTGTGAGCAATTTGGGGTAGAACAAATTAGAGCCCCTAGCAAGCAAACCAGAAAGAATTATAAGAAACCCTCAAGTTCTTATAAACCCTACAAGAAACGTAAGAATTATTCTAAGAATAATTATCCCAAGAATAATGAGAAGACCTCATTAGAAAAACTTTATAAGAAAAAACCTTATAAGAAAACCCTTAGAAATGCATAAATCGGATGTCAAGTGTTTTAAGTGTGGACGCTTTTGGTCATTATGCTAAGACTTGTAAAGTCAAGAAACAAATTAATAGAATTAATGAATTAGGTGTTTCGTAAGAACCAAACAGAGCCTTATTAATATATTAGAAGATGTCATGATCTTAAACGAAGATCTATCAAGTACATCCAAGAAGAATCTTCGTAAGAAGAAGATTTTGTTAATCAAGTTCTAAATAAAGATGCACTCGTGGTTACTTCGGCGATGATTGTTGTCAAGGATTAGGTCCAGACTATGTACTTGTGACTCATGCACAAGAAGTATAAATGTCATTACTAGCACACAAAGCAATACCTTAATAGATATATTAAGGAAAATGCCCGAATCTTCCGAAAAGAAGAATTCATGATACAAATTAAGTCTATCTTAGATAAAGAAGAAGAGCAAAAGGACACTGCTCACAAAGTAGAATTTAAGGAAATTATGGATAGGTTTAAACCCAAGCCTTTAGTATCACCTCAATTAACTAAGTTAAAGATCTACAGAGTGAGATCTCTCTAATTAAGAAAGAGATAGAATATTTAAAACAAAAAGATTTAGAATTAGAGTTGAAATATTTAGAAATTAAAGGAAATAATATATTAGCATCCACTACTAGTGCCACCATTCCAACACTAGTGAAGGATATATTACTATATTAAATGTAATGATTATGCATAAATGGCATTGCCCTATTACCATAGTTATTAAGGATCAAAGATTTGAGTTCATAGCCTTAATAGACTTCAAAGTGCAGATATGAACCGCATCCAAGAGGATTAGTCCATACTAAATATTATGAGAAAACTCTAGAAGGATTAAGTGGCGCAGAGGCCATAGATTAAACATTCAAGATAAGCTAACAGATGCAAGGATCTCAGAAGATCATGTCTCATATAGACCCATTTCTTACTAGTTAGAGACCTAAATGAGAAGGTTATATTAGGAACCCCATTCCTATCCTTATTATATCCGCTTAAAGTTTCTCACACGGATATAACTACAGGCCCTAGGAAAGGAAATCAAGTTTGAATTTATTGAGTCACCTAAGATTAGAGACCTAAACAATCTATTATCAAGATGATGGAAGTATTAGAATAAGGATGAAATGTAAGTAATTTCAGAAACATTAGGAGAATCAAGTAGAAGACCTAGTACTAGTTCTAGGAGATCTACCGATTCTCAGATCAACTATTAACATCAACTTAGCGTGGTTGATTTTACTCCAAACATACCTCACCCATATATCGCCAGAAGAGAACAAGCCTGAGTCTCCTCCTATGTCGCCTACATATTCTCAAATGGTTTCAACGACACGCTGGAAGAAGAATTTGAGATAGATAAGCCTTGGATTAGACAAGACTTTGAAGTCGACATAATAAAGATAAGAGAAATTGGTACTTTACCAAATTCTCTAAAGAACAAATCATTGAATATCTTCAACAGCTTCTATAGTTCTATTAGAACCAATAGGTTAAATGTCTATTTCTTTACATGGTTTGAACAACTATGTGAAGACTCAGGGATACAAAATCCCTTTGTTAAAGAAAAAGAAATAGAAGTACATACCAAAATTACAAATAAATGGACTACAGAGACTAATAAGACAATTGAGTCAGTCCATCCCCCATTAGAGGCAATCAAAATAGAAAGCCATAGAGTTAAATTAATGGCATCCCCGTTTAGGTTAGCTACTGGGGATACAGAGATAGCAAGAATCCAGAATCAGTTGAATTACTCTAACACTATATTACACACCATAGCTGACCAATTAGATAGAGTAGAGTCGCAAGTCTCTACTATTCCTTCTCTTGCCCCCTCATCATCAAAACTAAGTTCTCATAAAAATTTTCTCATAGATCCTCAAAGACCTATTTATAAGCTTATAAATGTGCCTGAAAAAGAATTAAATGAAGCTAAATTAAGACCTGATACTGATGATCTTATAGAAGAATTAACTCGATTAACTATTTCAGATAAATCCAAAGTTAACGTTTTAACTAAGGACGAAGAAATAAGTATTAATAGAATAGGACGTCATAAGAATATGAATTATCAAGGAAAAACTAGAAACTATTACCCTAGACCTAGCTTTGCTGATTTACAATTTGAAGAAGCTAGAGAAATGACTCATTAGTTCCTTTAACTAAGTTCTATTACAGAATCGAACATAGATGGCCATTCGTAACAAAATATATTAAATACTATTCAAGAGATGACCATGGTCTGCAAATCGCTTATAAAACAAAGAGGTAGAAATACCGATAAAAAGCAAAGAATGTTTATTGTCACTGGTTTTACAGGACAATTAAAGGGTTGGTGGGATAACATCCTTACCGAAGAAGACAGAAAAATCATAGCAGAAGCTAAGAAAATAGACCCAAAGAATGTGATTAGCAACAAAGAGAGGAAGATGTCAGAAACACCTTATTATACTCTATTACTAAGAGTTTTATAGAGACCCGCCATTTTCCAGATAGGGGTCACAGAACAATTAGCAAACCTATATTGTCCTACCATGTCTGATTATCGATGGTATAAAGACATGTTTTTATCCAAATTATGTACTCGTGCAGATGGTGCGGCCGAGTACTGGAAAGAAAGATTTATAGCTGGATTACCTAGGTTATTAGCCGAAAAGGTTAAAGCCGATATTAGAGTAAAAAATGGTGCTATAGACTATAAATCCATGACCTTTGGTCAATTATCCAGTCAGGTAGTTGAAACTGGAATAAGCATTTGTACTGATTATAAGATTCAGAATAAAATGCGAAATGAATTAACTCAAGGAAAGAAAGAATTAGGATCTTTCTGTGAGCAATTTGGGGTAGAACAAATTAGAGCCCCTAGCAAGCAAACCAGAAAGAATTATAAGAAACCCTCAAGTTCTTATAAACCCTACAAGAAACGTAAGAATTATTCTAAGAATAATTATCCCAAGAATAATGAGAAGACCTCATTAGAAAAACCTTATAAGAAAAAACCTTATAAGAAAACCCTTAGAACAGACAAATCAGATGTCAAGTGTTTTAAGTGTGGACGTTTTGGTCATTATGCTAAGACTTGTAAAGTCAAGCAACAAATTAATAGAATTAATGAATTAGGTGTTTCAGAAGAACTGAAACAGAGCCTTATTAATATATTAGAAGATGTCATGATCTTAAACGAAGATCTATCAAGTACATCCAAGAATCTTCGTAAGAAGAAGATTTTGTTAATCAAGTTCTAAATGCAGACATGCACTCGGTTACTTCGATGATGATTGTTGTCAAGGATTAGGTCCAGATTATGTACTTGTGACTCATGCACAAGAAGTATAAATGTCATTACTAGCACATTGTGTTAATACCTTAATAATATATATTAAGGAAAATGCCTAATCTTCTCAAAAGAAGAATTCATGATACAAATTAAGTCTATCTTAGATAAAGAAGAAGAGCAAAAGGACACTGCTCACAAAGTAGAATTTAAGGAAATTATGGATAGGTTTAAACCCAAGCCTTTAGTATCACCTCAATTAACTGTTAAAGATCCACAGAGTGAGATCTCTCTAATTAAGAAAGAGATAGAATCTTTAAAACAAAAAGATTTAGAATTAGAGTTGAAATATTTAGGAATTAAAGGAAATAATATATTAGCATCCACTACTAGTGCCACCCATTCCAACACTAGTGAAGGATATATTACTATATTAAATGTAATGATTATGCATAAATGGCATTGCCCTATTACCATAGTTATTAAGGATCAAAGATTTGAGTTCATAGCCTTAATAGACTCGTGCGTATATGAACTCGCATCCAAGAGGATTAGTCCCTACTAAATATTATGAGAAAACTCTAGAAGGATTAAGTGGCGCAGAGGCCATAGATTAAACATTCAAGATAAGCTAACAGATGCAAGGATCTCAGAAAGATCATGTCTCAAGTATAGGACCCATTTCTTACTAGTTAGAGACCTAAATGAGAAGGTTATATTAGGAACCCCATTCCTATCCTTATTATATCCGTTTAAAGTTTCTCACACGGATATAACGGCAGAAGCCCTAGGAAAGGAAATCAAGTTTGAATTTATTGAGTCACCTAAGATTAGAGACCTAAACAATCTTAAAGAAGCTTAAACCTCTTCTATAAATCTGATAACTCAGAAGAGAAAACATATTAATAGTCTTAACAAAGAAGTTCAATATCGTAAGATAGAAGAACAGTTACAGACTAAAGCTATTAAAGATAGAATTAGTGGTCTTCAACACAAATTCAAAGAAGAAATCTGTGCTGAGCATCCAAATGTGTTCTGGGCAAGGAAAAAACATATGGTTTCTTTACCCTATGAACCAGGATTTGATGAAAGAACCATACCTACCAAAGCTAGGCCCATCCAAATGAACCAACAATACCTAGAGTATTGTAAAAAAGAAATTAAGGATTATTTGGATAAATGATTGCTTAGACCCAGTAAATCTCCTTGGAGTTGTACTGGATTCTATGTTAACAATCCTGGCGAATTAGAGCGAGGTGCTCCTAGATTAGTTATTAACTATAAACCTTTAAACAAAGTATTACAATGGATTAGATATCCTATTCCTAATAAAAAGGATTTAATTGGGCGATTACACAGTTCAATTATCTTTTCTAAATTTGATTTAAAGTCAGGATATTATCAAATTCAATTAGATGAAAAGGATAAATACAAAACCGCTTTGTAGTCCCTTTTGGTCATTATGAATGGAATGTTTTACCGCTTAGGACTAAAAATGCTCCTAGTGAATTTCAAAGATATTATGAATGATATATTAAATGATTATCAAGATTTTGCCATTGTATATCTTGATGATATATTAGTCTTTTCAAAATCTCTTAATCAAGATTTTGAGCATCTAGAAAGATTCTTCAAAATCATTAAAGAAAATGGATTAGTTTTATCTGCCAAGAAAATGAAACTCTTTGAAGTAAATGTTCGCTTTCTAGAATTTAATATCTATCAAGGAACTATTACTCCAATTAGCGAGCTATTGAATTTGGTGATAAGTTTCTGATGAATTAAAAGATAAAACCCAATTACAAAGATTCTTAGGTTGTGTAAATTATGTAGCGATTTTATTCCTAATATTCGTACTATCTCATGTACTTCTTTTTAAAAGACTTAAGAAAAACCTCCTCCTTGGGACAAGTCTATGAGTGAGAGTATAAGAAAAATTAAACAATTAGTTAAAAACTACCTTGCTTAGGGATACCAGCACTCCCAAGCTTTTCTCATTATTGAAACAGATTCTCTGTAATTAGGATATGGAGGAATATTAAAACAAAGATTACTGAGTCCTTAATGTAACAAATTGTTAGATATTATTCAGGAACTTGGAATCCGGCACAACAAAATTATAGTACTATCAAAAAAGAAGTTTTGACAATTGTATTATGTATTATGAAATTTCAAGATGACTTATTTTCAAAAAGATTTTTACTAAGATCTGATTGTAAAGCAGCAAAAGAAGTTTTGCAAAAAGATGTTAAAAATTTAGTTTCTAAACATATCTTCGCCAGATGGCAATCATTACTTTCCTGTTTTGATTTTGAAATAGAACATATTAAAGGGGAGAAAATTTTTTACCGCATTTTCTCTCACCAGAGAATTCTTACAGGGAAAATCATGAGTTCTAGCAAAGATAGAAGTTCCAGTAAAGATAATTACGGACCTCCTCGAAAAAAGGAGTCCAAAGCTATTACTTCTAAACAGGCATTACAAAATCCAGTTACAGCTTTACAGGTAACTAACAGGTTCACCCCATTAGTCCCGCTAGCATTACCTGCTTATTACCCTTCCTCTTCAGAATTAAGGCCCCATGGTCAATCTAAATTAGCTTTACCTCCCCCACCTTCCAAAACAATTAAACCACAAAAATTACCATTTTATACTCCCCCTGTAGAGGTAAATTGTCCTCTAGTCGAAAAGAAAGCCAGAAAGCTTATCTTCCTGGTTGAGCTGTAAATTAACTCCAAAAACCTTTAGAAATTACATCTAAATTCCTTCCCCCTGGCTTTCATTATGTCTCTACCAATGTGCAAAAGGATCGGCGTTTCTATGAGTTTATCCTAGTAGACACCGACTCTATTGAATTAACCCATACAATGGACAAAAGGAAACCTGAACAAATATTATATTCTAAATTCAGGATTCAGAAGATATTAACTCTCTCAGACTGGAATGCTCATCCAGCTCAATCAAGAGAATTTTCTCGAGATTTTACTCCCCAATATTATACTTATTATGATTACATACAGGCCTGGGAAAACATGTTATTATTAAGACCTTTTGACCACTCATGGTTCATCTGGTTCAAAAAGGATTTTCCTTTGAATTTCTCTTCTTGGTTCATTAAATGGTTCCAGGAATGGGGCCCTGAAATTAACATCTATCCTGAAAATGCCAAAAAGGCTTTTCAGTGTTTTTCAGAAAATACCAACTTCTCAGAACCATTAAAGATTTTAATGTTTCATGCGAATTTTGGTATCTCATGGATTATCACCTGGAATTATCTTCGAGAGCCTTCTTCTCAAGATGCTAATATTTACCAGATTTTAAGAAGTATTAAAATTAAATGGTGGAATAAATTCCGCCCTGAATTCATTAGTGAAGCAGCTTTGCAGCTTTGGTTCAAAGAAAATAAAAGGTTCCTCATCAAAGCCAAAGGCACAGCTCAAGAATCTGTATTTTTAGCCGAAAAGGCTAAAATTATGGCTGAATTATCTTCTTGCACTAGTAAAGAAGACCTTTTTAAGAAATGGCATTCTGCTATGTCCGAATCAGATATTAATGTCATTGAAGACTCTGCAAGCTCATCAGAAAGCTTTACAACTGTCATGGAAGATGATTGCTTTGGACACAGTGGCTTCAATGGTTTACAGAATTATTAAAGTTATGAATTATTATTTTGTCGTTACTATGAACGTGGCAGACAAAGAATCTTATCCTCTGATATAGCAAGCCCGTGACCGGCAGGACTTTTCAGAGAATCTTATCCCTTTAAATTATGTAATTATTTTAGTTTACTGACAGGTGTCAGTTTTATTAAACTTGTGGATACCTCCTTCATCTATAAAAGGAAGGATCCATTTCATTATTAAACATCGAAAAATCCACCCCCTTTTCGAGCTCCTCTTTCTCTTTTCCCTCTCCACTTGTAATTTTCCCCTTCATCCATGTCTACCTTCATCTTTCCTTGTGAAAAAGCCTGAATAAAATTGTAAGTTTATTAAATATGAATCCTCATATTGTCTTTTCAAATTATTTCTTTACCTTTATTATTATATTTCAAATTATTTTCTTATTAACAACCGATTTAGACTTATTTCTTGATGACTTATCTATCTTTCCCCATTATTATCTATGGGTTATGTTCTGCTTTTGCTCGCCTCTCTTTTCTCTGCATCGAGCACGCTTGTGATCCGACTAATTTTGTATTAAAATTATTTTTTGGCTAGCGTTGGTAAGCCCGGATAGTTGTGTTGGTAAGCCTTAAAAAACCCGAGAGAGAAGGGTGAGTTGGTGTTCCCACAACCAGTTGAGTCCGTTTATGTGTTCCCGATATATATATATATATATATATATATATATATATATATATATATATATATATATATATATATATATATATATATCCCTATCCCTATATATAATGGCTAAATCTACTTTATAACCCACTTTTGGTGGGAAAATATTTTTTGGATGACATATTTGTAAATAATGCAAATTTTATGTCCATTATTAATCTAGGAAAAATTAAGGTCCCACTCATTATTTTTTTGTCCAACACTTTTTTTTATTATCAAAATGTACCCCTCATTTTGTACCCCACTGTTTACCAATATATCCCACTCTATATTTTTGGACCGACATACCCCTGACACATTTTTTGTCCAACACTTTTTTTTATTATCAAAAATACCCCCACTCTATATTTTTGGACCGACATACCCCTGACAAAATTTTTTTTGTCCAACACTCTTTTTTTATTATCAAAATGTACCCCTCATTTTGTACCCCACTGTTTACCAATATTACCCCACTCTATATTTTTGGACCGACATACCATCGACAAAAATTGAACCAATCTGATTTATACCGCTTGTAAGGTGAGGGATGTCTCTCACTTATAAACTCTTTTTCACTCATATCACATCCGATGTGGGACTCTTAACACACCCCCTCATGCCTGTGGATCGACAATCGGAGATATTCGATGCGATACTCTTAACACACCCTCACGCCCATGATCGACATTTGGAGCGTGACCCGAGTGGCCTGATAGCGGGTGGCCCAACGAATCTTGGATTGACTCTGATACCATCTTAAAATGTGGTTTGAGCCTAACTCAATCCCACCAAACCGACTTGTAAGCTGAGAGATGTCTCCTACTTATAAACTCTTTTTTAGGCCATATCACATCCGAGGTGGGAATCTTGGAGTCATTTATACGACACGATCACATGGCTCAAATGCCCAATCAACACAAGACTTCTAACATTGTTTCAAATTTTCAAAGAAATGCTAGAGAACAACTTACTTTTTTTTTGGGTCAAGTGAATTGGAGTTGATTGAATTAACCCCACGATATTAAGAATCTCACGCTTCATCATTTTTATTCCCCCCTAAACTCTAAACCCTGGAAGGTAAATACAATGAGTTTTACAATATTAATGGTCAAATCATATGTAAGTGAGAAATGGTCAATATTCTGTAAATTTGTAATTTTTTAGGGGTATTTTAGTCTTTTCACCGTATCCGTGGGGGTATGTATCGAGTCAAATGGTGGGCACCAAAAAAATCCTTTATTTTTATGAGAATGGTTGAGCTCATATAACATAACTGTTGATTAGTTAATATATATAAGAAAATTTCATAACCGGTCAGGCCCGTGCAGAGCACGGGTGTGTGTCCTAGTATATATAAAAGAGTAAACTTCCTACTTCCGGAAAGAGTTTATAAATAATTCATACAAATGTAAAGAATATCACTCGTCTACTATAAATATATACCATCAACACAACATCAAAATTACTATATTATCCCTTTCACTTTTTTCTCTCACTCACTTTTATCATTAGTGGGTCCCACTCTTATATCATATTTTCATTTTCTTATTTCATTTTAAAACCTAGTATTCTCTTTCATCTCTCTCACTTTTTTCACTTTTCTTTACTATCAACATAATCAAATATTCACTACTCAATTTTTTCTAGAAAATTAATTTTTTGTTACAAACAGTAATTACATATAATTAATTAAATTAATATTAAATTATGTAGAATGTACTATTTACTATAATCTACTTAAACTAGTAAACCCAATTAATTTAACCACTACCGTTTGTCAAAAAAAGCGATACCGCTTGCAAAAATTCATCCACTTTTTTCGTGAGCCACAGGGGAGTAGCAGCGACAATGTCAACAAAAGTGCCAATAGGAGCACCAACGGGAGCAGCAGGAGTGCAAACGGGAGCACCAAAACGCAACAAAAGTTGTGTGCCACCAGTCGCACTAACGAGCGCAGTCAATTTTTAAAAAAAACACTATTTTTAAATTTATTTCTTCTAAACTACTAAACTCAATTAATTTAATCACTACTGATAGTCAAAATAAGCGATACTGCTAGCAAAAATTCCAAAAAATGTTTTCCTAAAAAATTCAATAAATCCATCCACATTTTTTGTGAGCCGCACGGGAGCAGCAACGACAACATCAACGGGAGTGCCAATGGAAGCGCTAACAGAAGCGCCAGCAGGAGCGTCAACGAGAGCAGCAACTAGAGTGCCAACAGTCGCACCAACGGGAGAGCCAACAGAAGCACCAACAGGAAGCGCCAATGGGAGCGCCACTATCATAGAAAGATACAACCATATTACATCTCATTTTCTTTTTTCCTCATTTTTACTCTATTATTAATATTATAAGATGATACCGGCTTTTTTTTAAATTTTTTGCAACGCAACTATTTTAATAAATTTTAAATATCGTCTTTTGTGGAGTTTTCCCTCTTTCTTTTATTATAGTTTGCAACTTTTAACGTGTTAATAATCTCATAGATAATTATAATAAATACACGGGTAAAATATTAGTCTCAACAAATATATGAAATAAATATTAGGTGACCATTCGTTTTACATTTTATCATTCCGCCTTTTGTGACTCACATTTATTACTATGGAATTAAAATCAATTAAAAAGATATGAGATTATCAACTATATCTTTTATCAAAACATCCACTATCATTTTTCTATTTTTCACAATATATATATATATATATATATATATATATATATATATATATATATATTACACATTAATTTCATATTAATATATCCCTTTTCTCTATCAATAAGTTTTATTTAATCTCTACTTGGAAAATTTGAAATTTAATAAAATTAGGTTTTCTAATCTCTACGGGAAATATTACATATTGCTGATAAATGTTCACGGGGTAGTGTTCCGACTAACTCAATTACAATTTGAAACATTTTGTTTATCTACTTTAAATTAGTTTTGATTTTCACCGAATAATGTTTAGACTAATTAAATAATGTTTAGACTAGTTGGTTATATAAAATCACTCTATTGGTATCCATTTTTTATTCAATTGTACCATACCTCCCAATAATTTATGTTCTTGTGCCTATAAATGAAACATTTTTGAGATCAACAAATTATTTTGACCAACAATAGAAACACTTCATTAAGTGCGTACAAGGGATACTCAAACCTGTTACATTGTAAAATTAAAAAGACCACTACACGATCTTAATAATTCCTCACATTTCCACTTTAATACTAAGTTAATTTAATTTTATTTTTGTAGCATTTTCCTGAATGTCGGTTCTAATCATGCTTTGATGATCATCTTGTTGAGCTCATTAATGAAAAGTGGTGTAATGACTCAAAGAGTGGTGTAATGACACTTTCTTGAGCTAATCTTTGGAGGATTGGAGTAATGACTGGTGTTAGTACATAATGTTTCATTTGTATGTTATCTTAGGATAAATGTAATTTTTGTTATGTAAATTCATTGTGCTCTATTTTCTTCAATTTTATTTATAGGAAAAGTTGTACTTTTAGTGGTTTGTCTTAAGCCTTGACCTAACTTCATTAATTAAAGCCTTTTTTTTACTTTTGCAAAAAAGTACTATTTAATATTTTTTAATTCATGTATTATTTAAATTAGTTTTGGTAGATATGGTGTAAATAATTTTGGTAGTAATGGTGTTTAATTTAAGGAGAACATGAATATGTTGAAAGCGTTTTAATTAAAAAAAAAAAAAGGGAACTGGTAACACTTTTTAAGAAACCACTGCTTAGTGTACTGATTTTAAAATAAAATAAAATAAAAATAGAGGAATGGCTAGCACTTTTTTTAAAAAGCTCTAAGGGTATTAATAACGCTTCTCTAAAAAGTGCTAGCAATTCTCGATCATTAGTAGCACTTTTTATGTGCTACTAATGTTTGTCATCCTTTAGCACCAAGACAATAAGTAGCACTACTAAATGTCGAAAAAATGCCACTGGTTCTGTTTTCTATTAATGTACATGTTTTAGAAATTTAACCGCACTTTTTTACGGTATGCAGGCCATAGTGATACATAAAAGGTGGCCTCTAGTCCCTAATTGTTTGTCACCTTATTATTGTCTTTTTGTTTCGTTCAACTAATATTTTTTTCTAATTTTTTTAAAAACAAAAAAAATAGTTTTTAAAAGTGTAATCAAACAAGTCCTAAATTTCTTCTTCTTCAGCATCAACAATATGATATCATTTTATTAGCCTTCTTATTTTAAAAACGAAATAAAGGAATCAGGGAGGTAATAGGCAAAGCCATGTAGAACCCAATAGTTTGAACCTAAATTATACATCGAAAGCATAAATTGAAACCACCCAATGAAGCCTGAAATCTTGATTTAGGCCAATATGGAAACCTAGTGCTTTGTTGTTGATTTAAAAAATTAGATTAATTAGCATACAATTTTGAATTGTGAGGCATACCAAACTTAGTTTTTTTCACTTTTTCATTGAAAAATGGTGTACAGCCCCAACAAAACACAATTAATGTTTTCTCCGATGGTTTTTGATTTTAACAATATATGGTAGAAAAGATGATTAAATAGATCAAAATAGCTAGCATTCTCTAAAGAAGAAGCTTAAATAGTATTGTTCGCACTTATACAAGTGTAAATCTGGTGAATAAGTCAACTGCTAGGCCTCTAAAGGTTACATAATTTGAATATATTTGTCAAGAATTTGGAAAATGGGCATGGGGTTGACATAGAAAACGACTCTCTTCAGTAGAGCAATTGAATGATAAAGTTGCTTATGAATTTAGGTTCACGGTGCTTACATCAAAATCTCATTGGTATAGCGTGAAAATGAATAGAATTTTCTCGAGACTTTATTTTTGGCTAAAAGGTGATCATGAAACGATTTTTAGCTAAAGACTAAGTCAAGCCATGATGTCTTTTCTACGAATAGAATGTGGCCCCCAAAATGTATTTCCGTGGGTTAGGAGTATTTTTGTGGATTTTAGTACCTTTTGTTGGGTGTGTAGATTAACCGCTTTGCCCGAGGTCTTAATTTGCCCTAATTTTTGTCTTTCCGAGTTGTGAACTTTTTAGTGAGTAATTGTGAGATTTAAATGATCACCGTTCTTTTTTATGTTGACATGGGTTTTGGTTCATAGCCCCATGTTTTTGTTTGTTTTTCTTTTCTAATATCTATTTATCTTTTATCTTCTATTTAATCAAAGAAACAACTTACAAAAAGACAATTTTAGACATCTTAATTTTTTGACACATCACCACTTTCTCATTTTTTAATTCTATTTTATATTCCTTTCTCACTCACTCTCTCTTTCAATCTCACATTTTTCAATATTTCTCACTTTTTTATACATGTACTATTTGTGGCCCCCACACATTTTATTTAAAAATATTTCTTTTATCAATTTTTTAATCTACTACATAATATAATATAATAAATTAATATTAAATGATCTACAATTTACTCATATTTAATATAATCTCTATTTATACAAACAAACCACACTCATATAACTAAGGACAACATTGTAATTTACTATCCCACTTTTTTCAAAAAATTTCTCCCAATGCATTTTCTTCTCACTCCCACTTTTTTCCTACTTTCTCCTACTTTTTTTCAAATTTCAAAATTCAAATCAAACTCACCCATTTCTATCTACTAATCTATTTATCAATTTATACAAACAAATTACACTTAAATTACTAAAACAAGCCTCTCTATTTACTTTACAACCCATCTAACTAAGGACAACATTGTAATTTATTATCACACATTTTTTCAAATTTCTTCTCACTCACACTTTTTTCCTACTTTCTCCTACTTTTTTTTTCAATTTTAAAAATTCAAATCAAACCGACCCAATTTGAAAACACGGGATAACTACACAGATATATAAAAAAATACGAGATTAAATCTAACTATCTATTTATACAAAAATACCACGCTTACAAATGACAACATCAAATTTTTTTCAAATTTTTTCTCCCAATGCACTTTCTTCTCACTCCTATTTTTTTCCTACTTTCTCATACTTTTTTTCTCAAATTTCAAAATTCTAATCAAACACACTTACTTTCTTTTCCACCATCTATTGTAATCTACTAATCAACTAAAATAATCAATTGAAACTACGAGATAACTACACTGATATATAAAAAATATGAGATAACTATACTGATATCTAAAAAAACACGGGATTAATATCTAAAAAAACAAGAAGACTTAATGACTATTTAAGATACTGATTAATTTTTAAAACACATGTGACAAATATTTGTCATTAATACCTATTAAAGGACAAATAATATAATTGTCACGAATATATAATAAAACACAGGATAAATATTTCTTATTGATAATCTACTATCTATCTACTATCTATTTATCTAATCAACTAAAATAATCAATTGAAACTACGAGATAATTGTACTAATATAAAGAAAACACGATAACTTCACTGATATATAAAAAAACACAGGATTAACATAAAAAAACTTAGATGACTATTTAATCTACCGAATAATATATAAACACATATGACAAATGTCACTAATACCTAAAAAAGGAAAATTTTCAAAATTCTAATCAAACCCACTCATTTTTTTCCACTATATATTATAATCTACTACTCAACTAAAATAATTAATTGAAACTACGAGATAATTGTACTGATATATAAAAAACACGGAATAACTGCAATGATATATATAAAAACACGGGATAGCTACACTGATATATAAAAAAACACTACACTGACATATTTGATAATCTACTATCTATCTTTTACTATCTATTATAATCTGCTAATCAACTAAAATAATCAATTGAAACTATGAGATAAGCGCATCGATATATAAAAACACGGATAATTGTACCGATATATAAAAAACACCGATAACTGCAATGATATATATAAAAATACGGGATAGCTGCACTTATATAAAAAACACGACACTGATATATTTGATAATCTACTATCTATCTTTTACTATCTACTAATCAACTAAAATAATCAATTGAAACTATGTGATAACTGCACTGATACATAAAAAACACGAGATAACTGTACTAATGCATAAAAAAACGGGATACCTGCAATAGTATATATAAAAACATTGGATTGCTGCACTGATATATAAAAGAATACGGGATAAATGCACAGATTGTTTTTAAATGATACTCTTACTTTTTTGGATTTTAATATGTATCTATTTTTTATTTGAGACTCATTTTTTATCTACTTTAAATTTGTCTTTTTTTCACGAAGTGTTGTCCAGACTATTTAAATTATGTTTAAGTCCATTCATGAAAAAAACACGCACGGTAGCACCCGTGCGTATGCACGGGTATCCTACTAGTTTTTAATAAATTTATTGTGATATGAATCACGTTATAAAAAAAGATCAAAATAGCATTTCAATATACAAGGCATAATAATAGGTTTTATTGCATCACGATTCTTAAAGTTAAAGCAAAAACACAAACACAATATGGTTAAGTAGTTACAATACCACTACTTGTGTTGAAATAAGTACTTCGGTTAATGACATGATCAAAATAAGTACTTCGCTTAATGTAAGCAAGGCATCTTAGGATCAAACACTGGGGCCACCACTTGCAGGGGCTCCAGGCTTGTCGTCACCACCGGGCATTCCAGGCATGTCTCCACCACCAGGCTTGTCACCACCACCGGGCATTCCAGACATGTCTCCACCACCAGGCTTGTCACCACCACCAGCAGGGACGGAGCCAGAATGAAAAGTGTGCAGGGGCGAGCTGCACTTAGACACTTAGTTGATGCCACATCAATTTTTTACTTTAAACTAATTAAATTATTTTAAACAAATAATTTTATCTTTACTTATTTGGTAGCACCGTATTGGCACTCACCTTTTTGCATGGGTATCTTAGAATTTACTATCATTTTTTTTGTATTTGTTTGTTATACATTTTTCATAGCTACAAGATATAGTAGTTTTAGTCAGTTTAGAGTAGTTGTAAAATATATGAAACTGTTGAGTAAGTGAAGTTTGGATTTGTGGTTATTAAAATATGTCAAAAAGAAAAAGATTAGTCAAGTGTATTGAATTTATTTTTATTGAGCTAATAACCTTAATTTGTTAGAAGGTGGCATCTATTATCTTCCTTAAATCATTGTTATTTATTTTATTTATCTACTAGTATCCATTTAATGTTATTTACTAATTAATACTATTTTTTTAGCATATCCTATACTAATACTATTATTATTAAATATATTAAAAACCTAGGGGGGGCTTGAGCCATGAGAGGTTTACACATACCTCCGCCCCTGACCACCAGGCATGTCGCCGCCACCAGGCATACCAAACCAAGGAATGCCAAAACAATCAGGATGATCATGGTCTTCGGTGCATGCATTTTTTTCATATTCGACATCACTTGCGTCTTTTTGCTCATTAACAATCCTAGCTGCAAACACATAAATCAGAAACTTATTAGTTAATGTGTGAAACCAAGTTTATAATCTTTTTTTAAACATTTCATAGGCAATTGTTAATGGTGAGCACAAAATATCTATGCCAAGATTTTTAACCCCATGACCAATTAACAACCTGGTTCAATAATATATATATAGGCCCGGCCCAGAGGCAAGGCAGTGAGCAGTGTGCGCGCCAAAGACAGGCCTCGAGCCTTAAAAAAAAAAATTAGAGGCCCCATATTTTTGGTCAGCCCATACATACCCCAGCCATATAAAAAAAACAAACTACTTTCACTTAAATGACCAAAAAACAAGACAACCTTCTATTCTTTTTTTTTCACACGCAGTACACGTTCTTTTCAACACAATCAAACGCAAACGTGAAACCGAAACAGAGCGCAAAAGGCAAACGAGAAACGCTCACCTCCACCATCGCTCACCAAATCACCAAATCACTCACCGAGTCACCTCCCTCAGACATGACGGCGACGAACACAAGGCCACCACTGTCGCCTCACATCTCCCTCTTCATCTCCTCAATCGTTCAAGTGTTACTGTTCAGTCAAACCCTTTCGTTCAATCGTTCTCATCACTCAAATTTCAATCGTTCACTGCCCTTTAATCGTTCACCAGTAAGTTCCTAAATCCTCTCACCTCTGTAATCTATAAATTGATTTCTAATTTGCTTACTATTTAGGGTTTTAAAAATTAAATTACAATTTCAATGCTTTGAGAGTTGATTTTGTTACTGTGATGAAAGTTTGTAATTTTATTTTGCTTTGGGGTGGCTCTCTCATATACTTTATTTATCTGCATTAGGTTTGCTATTTGCCCCCAATTTTTTTTTTGGATTGTATTTAACTTTATGGATAGTCTATGTGTTGCTTCAACTCTATTAACAATGTTCATGTAATTATGGCCTTTTGTGCCTTTGGTTAATGCAATTTAGGTTTTCAACCTTTGTGCAATGAATCTGTTAATGAAATTTGGGTTATTGCGGCTTGTTTTTAATGAAAAGACGCTTGGTTTATGAGTATTGTTCTTTGTTTTATAAATGTGCGAGTTATAAAATAATATAAACCGATAATTGTTGCAAAGTTATATGCTAGTTTATGAGTATTGTTGCGAGTTATAAATGTGCGAGTTTATGAGTATATGTTACTCGATATAAATGTGCGAGGTTTTTAAATCTCTCTTTGGTGTTTCAATCATAATGATATTACATTAAGCAATATAAATGTGCGAGTTTTTTAAATCTCTCTTTGGTTTCTTGTTGTCGCTACCAATATAAATGTGCAGTTTATAAGTCTTGGTTTATAGATGGTTTATAAGTGCAGATTTTAAGCAATATAAATCGGTATCTGTTACTAATGTAAGTGCAGGTTTCTTGTAGTATGAAGGGCCCCACTTTAATTATTCGCACATGGCCTATATTCATATGAAGATAGATAAAGGTTGGGTTGTTTTAGGGATTGAATTTTGGTTGTATTATAAAATACTTTGGGCTCAGACAAACAAAAAAATATAGGGAGGAATTCCTTGAAGTGGTTTTTTAGATGTTGATATAAGAATTGAAAGAAAAATTCAAACTTACCTATTGTAGAGATTGAGGAAGCCTTAGCCAAGTCTCTAGCCTTCACCTCAGAGGAAATCAAGACCACCATAACAAAGAGGCCTAAGAGAAGTAGATTTTCTTTAGAAGCCATTTTTCAAAAGTAACTTCAAAACCAAAATCAAATAAAATGTCAGAAAATACGAAAGATCTGAAAAATAATGGTGAAAACATAATCTATATATAGGGAGGAAATACACATAGAGATTAGTAATAGTCGACTATTTTGCAATAAATGATCCTGTTTGTTTGTTAATAAAAGCTTGAATAAATTTAGTCTCATACAAAAGTTGGAAAAATATTTTTTAATATGCGTTGTGAAACCTTTATTACGTAAGTTATGAAGTTGAAATATCACTATGCTCTTTTTTAGTTGTTGACTATATCACTATGCTCTTTATACACATTCAACAATAAAGACAAGAGTAAAATTTATAATCCTCTCTCTTGAGATGAGTTTAATCAAATACTCTCAAGACTTTGTTGTGTCAGTAGGAAAAGAGAGTGACATATACAAAATAGAAAAGCCGGAAGAAAACATTTTTTAATATGCATTATGAAACGTTTATTACGTAAGTTATGAAGTTGAAATATCACTATGCTCTTTTCTTTTTTTTTGTTGACTATATCACTATGCTCCTTACATTAACAGGAAAGTATACATCCAACAATAAAGACAAGAGTAAAATTCATAATCCCCTCTCCTGTGAGAGGAGTTTAGATATTCTCTCAAGACTTGTTGTATCAAGTAGGAGAGAGAGTAAGATATACAAAATAGAAAAGCCAGAAAAAACCTTTTTTTAATATGTGTTATGAAACATTTATTATGTAAGTTATGAAGTTGAAATATGACAATGCTCTTCTTTTTCTGTTGACTATATCACTATGCTCTTTACATTAACTGGAAAGCAGTAAAAGAATCAATACACATCCAACAATAAAGACAATAGTAAAATTTATAATCCCCTCTCCTTAGAGAAGTTTGGATACTCTCAAGTCATGAGGTTATGAAAACAATTTATTACGTAAGTCATGAGGTTGAAATATCACTATGCTCTTTTTTTTTTTTTTTGTTGACACTATTCTCTTTACATTAACAATAAAGCAATAAAAGAATCGATACACATCCAACAATAAAGACAATAGTAAAATTTATAATCCCCTAACCAAGATCACTTGGGTCAGATGGTAGGGGTCTCTTCTACCTTAAATAATGTTCTGGATTCGAATCCTATCTTAGCCATGCAATAGTGTTAAATCTCTTGAGGGAGAGCTTTACCGCCCATTGTGATCCTACCCGGCTCGAATGATTAGTCTCTGCAGTTGCGTGCGGAGGATACCCAATTTATACAAAAATTACAATCCCCTCTCCTAAGAGGAATCTAGATACTCTCAAGTACTTGTGTAAGTAGCTGAGAGAGAGTCTGCACATGATATAATAATAAATGCAATAAATGCTATTATCATTTGGTATGTGTCACTTTCTCTCCTACTTGACACAACAAGTACATGAGAGGAGTTGAACTCGATCCCCCAAAGAGATGTATACTTTGCAGGTTCGTCTCTTCAAGAAATCTATACACTAGTGCAAAAATGACTTTAGACAGCACCATTTAGTATCGGTTGTTTAAACAGCCGATACTAAATGTAGGCGCGGTGGCAATTTTGAAATTAAATTGAAGTTTTCAATTTTCACGCTTACATTTAGTATCGGTTGTTTAAACAACCGATACTAAATGTGTGTCTCTAACACATTTAGTATCGGGTTATTAGTCAACCGATACTAAATGTGTGTTATCTCCTTCTCTTCAAACACATTTAGTATCGGCTTTCTTAACAACCGATACTAAAGGCCCTTTTATTTTCTAAATGCGCGTTCTTCTCTCCTTCTCCCCTTCAAACACATTTCATCACTCTCACCACACTCACCGACGAACAACGCACGCTCTCCTTCTTCCCTGAGGCTTGTTCTCTTCTTCCTCTCTGTGCGCTAAGCTCTTCTTCCCTGAGGTTCTCTCTTTTTCGTTCGTTCTCTGCTCCGGTGAATGGTGAACCCTAACGACGGTGAACGCTCCGCTCCGGTCATCTAACTTCATCGTTTGTGCTCTTCGTGCGTTTGTTCTCTTCGTTCGTTCTCTTTTCAGGTACTCTCTAACTTCTACATTTTCTAATGCTTCAGTTTCTGAATTGATTCTTCTTTTTCAGATAGTTCGATATGAGGGTTAGCTATCGCAATCTGCTCTTCTCTCAAACTGCTCACACATCCCCAGCCCTAATTTCCCCCCAATTTTGAAACCCCAATTTTCCTAATCTGTGCGTCCTCTGCTCTCTCACACATATCTGATTTTGTGAATTTGTGGGTGTCGATAGAGTGAGAGACAAAGGGAGAAGAAAGGAATCACCTTCTTAGGGAATTTGTGGATTTGTGTATTTAGGGTTTTGTTACTTATGTTATGGATTTGTGGATTTAGGGTTTTGTTACATCTCATTAACTCTGTTTTTTGCTCCAGATATCACCAAAGAGGCTAGCCAAAAAAAGCAGAGTGAGGCCAATCAAGCTGCACCCTCACCTGAACCTGGGAGGTAAACACGTTTAAGATAAAACGCAGGAAACTAATGCGTTTTGAATATTTTTACTTGAAGGTTCTTTTAGAATTAAGGCAAATGAATGATGGATTATCCTTATTTGGTGTAACTTTTAAGTGAGAATGAACTTGGATCCTTTTGATTTTAACACTCAAATTATTTTGATTTGTACTGCAGTGCAACTGAAAATGAAGATGTAGCAGCTACTGGGACAGAAGCAGATCAAGATAGCAAGCCTAATGGTGGAAATATTACGTTTGTCTTAGCTAGTGCTGGGCGTGCACTCGAAGGAGCTGATGCAGAGCTCGTTTTAATACCACTACGTCTTGCCTTTGAAACAAAGAACTTGAAAATCTTAGAACCTGCTTTAGATTGTCTCCATGTATGTGCATGCTTTCTTTACTCTATGAGTAGTTCAATTAGTCCTTATAGCTATTATGTTGCTATAAAACTTTACTTATTTTGCCTATTTATTGTGCATACAGAAACTTATTGCATATGACCATTTGGAGGGAGATCCTGGGTTAGATGGTGGTAAGAATGTCCCATTGTTTACAGACATTCTAAACATGGTTTGCAGTTGTATTGACAATTCATCACCTGACAGGTATGCAAATCACTACATATAGGCAACACTGGCTAAATATACATTTCTTGTTATACCTATTCATTTTTGAAAATCGACATGCAGTACTATTCTCCAAGTGCTGAAGGTACTTCTTACTGCTGTGGCTTCTTCAAAATTCAGAGGTATGTTCAATGTTACAGAATTGATTCGAATCTTTTCTTATGTATGCCTGTTGATAAATTGTTTTACCTATATCCATAAACATATAATCTGTGGTCAAATAGGATATAAATTTCCGTACTGGGTATCTTGAAAACTCTGTTGTGTTGTGTGTGGCAACTCAACAAATTTTCTATACATGTAAATGATTAATATTGTGTCTATTTAAAGCATAAATTTTTTTTGGCATAAAGCATAAAGAAGCTTAACTTACATGTTTAAGTGTTATTCCGTTTTTCAATGTTTACGAGAATTTCGCTCTCATTTTATGAACATTCCAGAGTAGAAATGCAGTGTTAAAAGAATAGGCTCAGCATAATCTCATCTTTATATTTAATTTATAAGAAGTAAGGAACTTTACTTTAGTTGCATATTTATTTTAGGAGAAAAGGGAAGGGATTTACTATTTTCCTTTATTTCTATGTTGTAGATTTCTGTTTTGTCTCTGAAGAAGTTATGGGACTTTAGTCTAGAATTTGACCATTGTGGATTTAAGCTTTTATTCTTCATCAGTTTCTTGTGATACTTTCATAGTAAAGGAACTCAAGGGCTCGTTTGCCATTTGGTAATTTCACCATGTATTCAAATTTTAAAGACATTTACATATAACAACTCGTCACATGTTGATGCATCAATGCCCCTCGTTGTTCTTTCTTTTTCTTGTTTGTTAATCTTGTTTGGGAACATGTTCAATTGAAAATTTTGATCACTGTCCAGGTTGCTTCTGAATTTGGGTATCACAGAATTGTTCTAGTGTCATGCATTTCAAGGATTGTTGCTCATGTCATTTCAGCCACTGTGAAGGTGTGATATTTGAATTCAACTAGTTTATGGAATGTTGATTTGGTTGGTAATGTGTAGTATACTACTGTTGAAGTTCTAGGCTTGTGCCAATACTGTTGTTTGATGTATTTTTACTTTGGTTCATCTTGTATTAAGTTTCAACATCATCAATATACTCTTTTGAGTATCATGGTTAATTACTTATCTCATGCTTGCCCCCATTTTCCAGACTCCAGAGGTGTTTTTTTTCTTCATGTTATGCAAGCTGTGTACCTTAGAAAGGAATCCTTACGGATAGTTTAATGCATTAGACTTGTGACATTTGTTGTCTGCCTTTGCCTGTTTTCTGCAGGTTTTCTTAAAGGACACTGATGAGAGGGCATGTGCTTATATTGCTGGGCAGAAGGTGGTCCACGAAGGAGCCTTCGCAGTCATCCTCTTTTCTTTGGTATAACAATGGGACTGCTTTCTGAAATTATAAATTCTAGGTATGCCTTTCTACTCACCTGGAGTTGTCTTAGTTTGGAAACTCTGCACACCTGTTTACTTCCGAGCTGAGAAAATCAGGTCTCCATGTTTTCACAAAAAATTCCAACTGTGCTTGTAATCTTTATTACATGTTTTCTGTACAGGCTCTTCACAACAGTCAGAGATTCACTTGGATTGACATACGATGTGTCATTTGAATTAAATTTGTTCGATAGGCTTAAACTAGGGTGGTATGTGATCTCAGTGACATCAACTCCAGGCAAGGTCATTGTTTTCTTATATGTTATTGTATGGCCCTGTAGAACAAAATAATATATGTGTCCATTTGATTCATTTTGTAAGGTAGGGAAGTATGTTTTATGAGGAGTTATTTTTATTCATTTTGCTGGCATTATTGCTATACGTTGACTGATTGTAGATAATATTGTCAACTCGGATGGATAGGAATACAGTGACTCCAATGTATGTGATGGTTCTGGTATACTAATGAATTTTATCTTTTAAATACTTGTTTAAAGGCCGCATCAAAGAAAATGATATCGAGGGACGAGTGGGAGAAGAAGCTTAACAATGTCAAGATTAGGAAAGAAGACATGAATAAGTTGGTAATGAATTTCCTCGTCACTGAGGGATATGTTGAAGCTGCTGAGAAATTCCGCAAGGAGTCTGGAACTGAACGTATGCTTTTTCAACTTTTTTTGTTTCTTCTTCCTAGGGGTGTGTGGTCATCTTTTTAATTGATCTATGCTTTTCCTTATTGATCTACAGCTGACATAGATCTTGCTACAATCACTGATCGGATGGCTGTTAAGAAGGCAGTACAAAGTGGTAATGTAGAAGATGCAATCGAAAAAGTGAATGACTTAAATCCTGAGGTGAGCTTCACATTCTTTTTTTCTCTGAATTTTTTTATAACTTCCCATTTCTATGTATGTCAGGCTCCTTTATTTTAGTGAGAAATGCACATAATGCTTGCATTGTTCATGAATATGGTCATTTTATGCAGAATTTAAATAGAACTTGCACATCATCATCATGGTTATGAAACCATGCTGCCTGCGCCAGCCACTCCTTCAGCAGTAATGTGTTATGGACTTGTATGGTTTACATTTATTCTTGCCCTGTATCTCATTTGTTGATTTTTTTGGTCTTGTATTTTAGATAATTATATATCTCAGTAGGTATGATATATCTCTATGAAAGTGTTACATAATTATATTTGGTACCTCAGAAGCTCTAAGCTCTAATGTACAATTGATTGATGTATAAAAATTCAATTCAAATGAAGTTTAGAATGACTGCTTTATTTCTTTTGATTGCTTAGATGGTACGTATGGCATTGACTATGCATAACTATTATATAAGGATCATCACTGTGTTAAAAAAATGGTTCTCAGTTCACATTTTACCACACACTACTAGTGTGGTAAAATGTGAACTGAGAACCTTTTTTTTTAAGAAAATAGACTTTTAGTATCGGTTATTTAAATAACCGATGCTAAAGGTCCCTTTTTTGTGACATTTAGTATCGGTTATTTAAATAACCGATGCTAAAAGTGACATTTAGTATCGGTTAATTTAAATAACCGATACTAAATGTCTTCAACATTGTGTTTGCTGTCTAAAAATGACATTTAGTATCGGTTTTTTAAATAACCGATACTAAAAGTGACATTTAGTATCGGTTATTTAAATAACCGATACTAAATGTCATTTCAACATTGTGTTTGCTGTCTAAAAATGACATTTAGTATCGGTTATTTAAATAACCGATACTAAATGTACGTTTTCAAGACATAAAAATCACCAAAAAAACGTCATTTAGTATCGGTTTTTTGAAAATCCGATACTAAAAGTGACATTTAGTATCGGTTATTTAACCGATACTAAATGTCGATATTTAGTATCGGTCGAATTAGTATCGACGGATAACCGATACTAAAAGTGCAAAACAACCGATACAAAAAGCCTTTTTCTCACACTAGTGATATCTATATATATATATATATATATATATATATATATATATATATATATATATATATATATATATACATTTACTGAATATCCTCTCTCTCAACCCAACAAGAAAACAACTACCCTATTGGTCCACCTATTAAAAATATCGCCTATTTGGACAAGCTAGGCTGGCACGTCAAATACCAAAAACTAATGATGGATGGCAACAAAATAGAGAAACATACCCACTACACAATCTTAATAATTTCTCACATTTGACCACTTTAATTCTAAGTTGATTTAATTTTATTTTTGTAGCATTTTCCCGAATGCTCGGTTCTAATCATACTCACGATGATCATCTTCTTTGAGCACAAAGAAGAGTGGTATAATGACTTAAAGAATAGTGTAATGACTCTTTGTTGAGCTAATCTTTGGAGGATTGGAGTATTGGTGGTGTTAGTACATAATGTTTTATTTGTATGTTATCTTAGTATAAATGTAATTTTTGTTATGTAAGGTTATTGTGGTCCATTTTCTTCAACTTTATTCATAGGAAAAGTTGTAATTTTCTTAGTAGCTTGCCTTAAGCCTTGACCTAACTTTAATAATTAAAGCCTTCTGTTTTGCTTTTGCAAAAAAAGTACTATTTAATATTTTTAATTCATGTATTATTTAAATTAATTTTGGTAGTAATGGTGTTTAATTGAGGAGTACATGAATATGTTAAATGTTTTTTTTTGGAATTTGTTTTGATTTTTTTAAAAAAGGTAATTGGAAACACTTTTTAAGAAACCGCTGCTTAATGTACTAATTTTTAAATAAAATAAATAAACACGAATGGTTAGCACTTTTTTAAAAAGCACTAAGGGTATTAGTATCGCTTCCCTAAAAAGTGCTAGCAATTCTCGATCATTAGTACGTAACACTTTTTATGTGCTACTGTTGTTTAGCATCCTTTAGCACCGAGACAATAAGTAGCGTTTTTAAGCGCTACTAAAGGTTGGAAATGGTTCTGTTTTCTGCTGTAGCATGTTTTAGAAATTTTACTATTTTTTTGACGGTATGCAAGCCATAGTGATACATATATAAAAGGTGGCCTCAGTCACCAAGTGTTTGCCACCTTATTCCTTCCTTTTTGTTTGATTCCGCTAATCATTTTTTTCTAAATTTTTTAAAAACAAAAAAATAGTTTTAAAAAGTGTAATCAAGCAAGTCTTAAATTTTTTCTTCTCCAACATGAACAAGATGATATCATTTGATTAGCCTTCTTATTTTAAAAAACGAAATAAATTAAGGAATCGGAGAGGCAATAGGCAAAGCCATGTGGGAACCCAATAGTTGAACCCAATGAAGCCTGAAATCTTGATCTAGGCCAATATGGAAACCTAGTGCTTTGTTGTTGAGTTTATTTTATGCCATTATGGAAACCCAATAGATTTAACCAACCCACCATATCAAAGGATAATGCAAACGGCCCTTTGGCAGATTTTGCTGAGTTTATTGCTGAGTTATCAACGCCAGGGAATAAAGGAGAGCATGAGGAACAAGCACGTTTAAAAAAGAAAAAAAAAGAAAGGAAAGAAGAAGTTGAAGTCTCAAGAAAATTCAAAAAATTGTATTACGATTGGGGTAGTAAATGAGGAAGCCAGAAAGTTAATCCCTGCTCTTTCGGGTTCACAACCATGTTCTTCAAATGTAAACAAAGTCTTTGTGGTACAACGTAACTCACCCAAGTCAGGCGTGTCGTTCTCTATCAATTGTGAAGGTGAGGGGTCTGTGGTTGGAGATGTGTCAGTTGGTGACTCCGGGATTCAGTTTTGCAACGAGAGGTTTTTAAAGGAACACGAAATCTCCATTGGTAACAAAATGTGGAGCTTTGCAAAAGAACAACTTGGTGTGGTAGGACAGAATAATGATGAAGTGTATCTTGTGAGTTCAGAAAATGGAGGCCAGGGATCAGAGTGTTAAAGATAGGAAGGAGAATAACATGGGGTCTTCATGAAGATCGCAACATTTAACATGAGAGGGTGGGGGGGCGCGGCTAAGAGGAGACGCGCCTCAGGAAAATGATTGTGGAAGAAAAATAGATTTCTGTATGATCCAAGAAACAAAGTGTGGGGACTCACAAAGAGAGCAATTGCGAGTATATGGGGATGTAAACTTTGATTGGTTATGCAAAAGTGCTTCGACTATCGGGAGGGATGGTGAGTGTCCGGAAAAATGATATACTTGATGTAATATTTTCTTTTTCAGGTGAAAGTTTTGCAGGCATTTGTGCTAGAGTGGATGGTCAAATTTGCTACTTAGTCAATGTGTACTCGGCGTGCAACTTGGCGGGAAAAGAAGATTATGGGAGAATTTGAAGGTCTTAAAAAGTCAATTTGAGGATGGAGAGTGGTGTGTGGCGGTGTGATTTTAATGCAGGTGGCTTCAAGAGGGGAGAGAAGTGGGTGCATTACAAATTTCAATCAAGCGAAGCTTGAGAGTTATGTGGGTTCATGGAAGATCACATCCTTTGGTTGATGTGTCGGCACAAGGTAAGAAGTTTACTTGTGTTTGGAGTCCGATGGGAGGCTAGTAGGTTGGATGAATACTTCTCACCGACGGTTTGGTGGAGAAATGGAATGTAAGCACACACGGTGGATAGGCGATAGAGAAATTTCGGACCACTGCCCTGTTTGGCTGGTATCTTCAGCCATAAAAAATTGGGGGCCAAAGCCATTCAGATTTAATAACTATTTGGTTGGAACATGGGAATTTAGAAACTTTGTCACACAAAGGTTGGTCTTCCTTCCAAGTGAGAGGAATAGCTCTTTTGTCCCGAAGGAGAAACTAAAAATGTTGAAAGAGAAACTTATAAAGTATGGAATAGGGAGGTGTTCGGGTACAAGGAATTAAAGATTGAAAGGATAGTGAAGGACCTAAATGAAATCGAGAGGGTGGCAACAGACGGAGGTGGAGCTGACGATGATCAAAGGAGACGCCTAACTGAAGAATTTTGGCAAGATCTGCATGCAAAGGAAAGCCTTATTGCTCAGAAGTCACGTGTTAGGTGGTTAAAGGAGGGGGATTCTAATAGTCGATATTTTCATGCATGTATGAAAGGCAACAGAAGGCGTACTCAACTATCAAAACTATTGGTGGATGGAGTTTGGGTGGAAGACGTAACCGGGGTAAAGATGGCAGTGAAGAATCATTTTGAAGGAAAATTTAAGGAGGAAAACTACCATAGGCCCACTTTAGATGGGATCCACTTTAACAACATAACCGGAGTAGATAATGAATTTCTCTTGATGTCGTTTACCGAGGAGGAGGTAAAGGAGGTGGTGTGGGAGTGCGACGCAGAACAAGAGTCCGGCTCGGACGGGTTTAATTTTAATTTTATAAAGTCATGTTGGGATATATTGGCTCCAGAGGTATTGAGCTTCTTTGAAGAATTCCACAGGTGTGCTAGGCTGCTAAAGCGATTAGTGCCTCCTTTCTTGCACTTATTCCCAAAACAAAGAATCCTCAAGGGTTAGGTGAGTATCGGCCAATCTCCCTAATTGGATGTCTATATAAAATGCTTGCAAAGGTCTTGGCGGGGAGAATGAAGAAGGTATTGAGAGGTGTCATATCGGATTGTCAAAATGCTTTTCTAGCAGGTAGGAACATCTTGGATGGAGTGGTTGTGGTGAACGAAGTAATAGATATGGCAAAAAGGAAGAAACAAACATGTGTAATTTTAAAAGCGGACTTTGAAAAGGCTTATGACTCAGTGAGTTGGGCTTATCTTGAGTACATGTTGGGGAGGATGGGTTTTAACGAAAAATGGAGACAATGGATGAGAGTCTGCTTTTCCTCCAATTCAATATCGGTTTTAGTTAATGGTAGTCCGACGGAGGAGTTTGTGGCCCAAAAGGGATTGAAACAAGGTGATCCACTAGCACCGTTCCTATTCCTAGTAGCGGCGGAAGGCCTAGCGGGACTTGTAAGGAAATGGGTGGAGACCGGGAACTTGAACGACTTCAAGGTAAGTAATTCTCTCTCAGTTGAGTTATTACAATTTGCGGATGATACGATATTTTTTTGTGATGGGGGTGATAAGAGTATATGGTGTTGGAAAGCAATACTCAGATCTTTTGAACTAGCATCGGGGTTAAAGGTAAATTTTTCTAAAAGTAAAGTAGTTGGTCTCAATGTTGAAGAGAGGATTTTGGCGGGAATATCACAATTTCTTGCGTGTAGGGTAGGTAAGGACTCTTTCAAATTCCTTGGGATCCCAGTAGGTGCAAACCCAAGAAGAGTGGCAACGTGGCAACCGGTTATTGAGGTGCTAAAAACCAGGCTAAATAGCTGGAAGAGTAGACAATTGTCCATAGGGGGAAGAGTAACACTTATCAATTCGGTGTTAGCCTCCTTCCTTTGTACCTCTTCTCATTCTATATAAGGCTCAGGAAGATTATTGAAGAAATTACAAAATTGCAAAAAGGTTCTTGTGGGGAGGGATGAAGAATCTAAAAAGATGGCTTGGGTGAGATGGAATATTATTTGTACCCCAAAGGATAAAGGGGGACTGGGAATTAAAAATCTAGAAGCCTTCAATATAGCTTTGTTAACAAAATGGAGGTGGAGGTTGTTGGTGGAGGAAGGTAGTCAATTATGGCGCAAGTTGTTAGTGGAAAGATATGGATTAAATGGTAGGTGGCAAGAGCATCTGGAATACACAAGGGGATGGGGAAACTATCTATTTGGTGGAGAGATCTTTGCATCTTGGGGAAGGTAGTATTCGAATGAAGATTGGTTTGAGGGTTAGTTAAACTAAAAATGGGAAGAGGAATTTGGTAAAGTTCGGACCGATTCTTGGTCGAGGAGGATCCGATTGCGGCACTTTTCCCTCGGTTATTTGACGCTTGTTGTGAGCAAAATGCGGTGGTGGAAGAGATGGGGTTATGGGCGGGTAATGGTTTGAAGTGGGCGGTGAATATGGCCTCGGTTTCTGACAAAGAAACCGCAGCGAGAACTTGATTATTTGATGCAAATGTTCTTTGCCGATCCACGCCAAATTGTGGCGCGGCGATGGTGAGTCTTTGGACCTTGGATCCGGCAAAGGGTTTCACGGTGAAAGGTTGTTACGATATCTAAAAAAAAAAAAAAAAAAAAAAGATTAGCATACAATTTTGAATTGTGCGGGATATACCAAACTTAGTTGTTTCACTTTTTTATTAAAAAATGGTGCACAACCCCCAACAGAACACAATACTAACTAACTAAGAACATGACCAGGAGTGGAAAACCCCAACTATCGGCGAACAATAAGTGTCCAATTCAAATACGACACTGCTCAAACTATCAGCAAGCAACAAGTTTCACTTTCTTTTATGGTATCTATGATAATTTCTTAAATGAAATTTATTTCTTTAATTTGTTTGTAAGTGTTCTCCATTAATTTGGTCATCATAAACCAACAAATAAGCTAGCATAAAAGTTTCATCTAATAGATAAAATTTGCGGTGAGATCAATTTAAACAATGAAATCTACAATTAATGTTTCTTCCATGGTTTTTATTTTAACAATATATATGTGGTAGAAAAGATTATTAAATAGATCAAAATGGCATTCTCGAAAGGTCACATAATTTGAATATATTTGTCAAGAATTGGGGAAATGGGCATGATCGAAGTTGACATAGATACGATAGAACAATCGAATGATAAAGTTGTTTTTTTAAACAATGATAAAGTTGCTTATGAACTTAGTTTCATAGTGCTTACATCAAAATCTCATTGCCCTATGTTTTTGTTTGTTTTTATTTTTTTTTAGTAAATTTATGGTGATATGAATCGCGTTATAAAAAATAGATCAAAATAGCATTTCAATATACAAGGCATAATAGTAGGTTTTATTGCACCACGATTCTTAAAGTTAAAGCATAAAACACAAACACAATATTGTTAAGTAGTTACAATAGCACTACTTGTGTTGGAATAAGTACTTCGCTTAATGACATAATCAAAATATTTTTCATAGTGAAAGAAGTTTAGTTTTGGCCTCCATGATAACCATTCACACTAAGTTCACCAGGTGAGCAAGGCAGTCATCTTAGGCTCAAGCACCGGGGCCACCACTTGCAGGGGCTCCAGGCATGTCCCCACCCCCTGACATCCCAGGCATGTTACCACCACCGGACATTCCAGGCATTCCAGGCATGTATCCACCACCAGGCATTCCAGGCTTGCCTCCACCCCCTGGCATACCAGGCATGCCACCACCACCAGGCATGCCGCCACCCCCGGGAAACCAAGGAAAGCCGAAACAATCAGGATGATCATGGTCTTCGATGCATGCATTTTTTTCATATTCGACATCACTTGCGTCTTTTTGCTCTTTAACAATCCTAGCTGCAAACACATAAATCAAAAACTTATTAGTTAATGTGTGAAACCAAGTTTATAATTTTTTTTAAACATTTCATAGGCAATTGGTAATGGTGAGCACAAGTCTCCATTCAAACATACCTATTGTAGAGATTGAGGAAGCCTTAGCCAAGTCTCTAGCTCTCACCTCAGAGGAAATCAATACAACCATAGCAAAGAGGCCTAAAAGGAGTAGATTTTGTTTAGAAACCATTTTTCAAAAGTAACTTCAAACCAAAATCAAATAAATATCAAGCAACACAAAAGAGTGAAAAATAATGGTGAAAACATAATCTATATATAGGGGAAATACAAAGAGATTGTAGTTGACTTCTTGGCAATGAATGATTCTGTTGGTAGTTATAAAAGCTCCAAAAAAATTAATCTTATACAAAAGTTTGAAAAAAAACAATTTATGAAACCTTTTATTACGTAAGTTTTGAAGTTGAAATATCACTATGCTCTATTTTTTTGTTTGACTATATCACTATGCTATTTAATTACATTAACTTGAAAGCAATAAGAGAATCAATACATATCCAACAATAAAGACGGGAGTAAAACTGACAACGTGTTGGTGTATTTGATTAGTTCGAAATAATCTTCTTTTTAGAGGGAGACACCCAATTTGGACTCTATAATGGCTCATATAAAGTGTTTATCGTGGAGTTAGTTTAATTATAGAGCGGGTAGACATACTAGTTGTTTTTCTTCCATTTGGTGGAATAATGCTCTTACATGTATTAACAACTCTGACTTATTTTTTAGCACCTCTAGTGTTCTTATCAATGAATTCATTACTTATTGAAAAAAAAAGACAGGAGTAAAATTTATAATCCCCTCTTGATAGTAACTTATATCCTCTCAAGTACTTGTTGCACATACAAAATAATAATAATAAATGCAATAAACACTATAATCTTTTGTATTTGCCATTTAGAAATGTGAAACTAAACTTCTCTAATGGAAACGGTGGATTAGTCATGGTTCATATGGATATAGCTTGTGATTTTAGGAATTTGATCCAAAATGGTCAATCCTTAGATGAGAAGTTGCAGTCTTGGAAACATCATCAACTTACGTCTCAAATTTCGCTAGGATATATTATGATCTTAAACAGAATTATTGGTGTCCAGGAATGAGGGAAGCTATACAGAGTACTATTAAGCATTGATTAAAAAAATATAAGTCAATTTAAAGTTTTGGGAAGCACAACGTCAAGCGTTTGTGTGTAGTTTGAGCCTGAAATTTTGCTTATCATTCACAGACGAATGGTCAAACACAAAGAAACAACACAAATCCTATAAGAAAAGGTGTACTTGAGGAAATTAGTCTTGGAATATGCATCTTCCATTTGTGTAACATGCATATACTAACATTGATCACTCGAGTATCAACATAGCTTATTATGGAACCCTGTACGGGCGAAAATCTATAAAGCATCAGAGTCGTGTAGAAGAAGCGACGTTTATGATTAGATTCAAAGAGGAAAACCTAATTTCACCCTGTTTTGTAGAAAAGTTTCAAGTGAATAATTATGACACATAGGCATTCTTTGGTTAGAAGAACTGAGAATCAGTTTAAAGATTGGTTGTTCTAATTTTTGATGACAAAAATCCAAAATTGTGGGGAGTAATGTAACACCACAAAAATATGCCTATTATATGAAGAATATAAATGGTATCAAAGCAGACCTCTCTCAGTACGGTGTGGTTGGAGGACAAACCAACCGGAAGCTGATGGACATGTGACATACGTGCCTGCCGAGGGCGGGGAGTGATCGTCGGTGCCCAAAAGTTGGCACGACAAATAGCGGCTTCTGGCAGCTTCAGAGTGAACGGGCGTGTGAATGAACCGAATACGCACCTGAATGAGAGGGAGCCTGAGGCTGTGCATGTGTAGGACTGTACAGTTGATCAAGGAATGCTTAAAATAATTGATTTGGACTACCTATACCAACAAGATGCATCCATTTCGGGAGTCCTTCCCATAAGAACTCCATAGTTAAGCGTGCTTGACTTGGAGTAGTAGTGGGATGGGTGACCTTCTAGGAAGTTTCCCGAAAAGCGTGAAAGTGGGGACAACACATGTTGGAAATGCACGTGTTGGTTTGTGGGGGCAATCGACAAGTACTTGACACAATAAGTACGTTGGACTCCTTGACACAACAAGTACTTGACACGAGTTGGACTCCTCCTGATAGATGTTAGAAACTACTTGACACAACAAGTACTTGACACGAGTTAGACTCCTCCTGATAGATGTATACGTTGCAGTTTCGTCTCCTTGGAGAAATTCTTGCGTCGACATGAACCTAACATTTAATTCTTATAAATAACCAATAAAATTATTATAATTGATTAAATTTAAAATTATCAATATCTTAAACAAGAAAAAGCAGAACACACATTAAATATGTTTTCATTGTAAATACTCCCTCCATCTCATACTAAATGATGCTTTGGCCATTTCGCATATGGGAAAAAAGAAATTATTAGTTATTTTACAAAATTATTCTTCATTAATGATATGAAAAGATAAATTAATAGAATAAGAAGAAGAGACATTATTAAATAATGAAATATATGATAGGAAAAGGAAGATTAAAGCTTCATTGGTATTGTAAAATATCAAGTAATATGGGACAAACTTATTTGGCTAAAACGTCATATAATATGGATGAGAAGGAGTGATAATTTAATTTATTTAAATAATTAATTCTTATAATAATTTGATTGGTTGTTTTTTAGCATTCAATATTAGGGTCACACCTATGTTAGACATTCTTTGTCTTCTCTTATTTTAAACTGCATATTTTCATCTCTTAACAAACATAATATACCACATTTTAATCCATTTTATTAACTTTTTCATTTTGCTATAAATAAATTTCATTTAACAATGTTATTTTTACTTTTTTTTTATAAGTCAAAGAATTCATTTAAGGGGTACCACGAATCCGTTTACAATCATGAGATTGTCTAATACAATTCAATGGATTCTTCATCGAACTCTCAAATTCTATTGAACTATTTTTCCCCGCCTTGTTTATAAACCACCACCCCCAAGAAATTATTACAACATTGTTCCTATTAATCCAAATCAACCATACCAAAGAATAGGAATTAAAGAATATTGAATTGTTTGTGTAACCCTTTACCAAAATGAAGAACAACTTAGGGCTCGTTCGGGGTGGAAAAGTTTTTTTCCAATTAAGGATAAAATCGGACATGAAAGATGGACGGATTTCAATATGTTTCCTTGAGTATCCCCATATTTAGTTGTAACTTTTCAAATTGAGAAAAAAAACAATTTTTTCAATAAGAGTTTTGTTGATGTTAAAATTTAAGAATAACGATTAATTATCAAAATCTTAAGAGTGAAAGATGCAGAAGAAGATGCACACAAAGAGAAGATAATAAAAGAGATGGAGTGTCATTTTCCTTAAAAGGGTGTACAAACTACAAACAGTTCAATGTTCTTTAAGTCTAATTCCTTATTAATTACAAAATTATCTTCGGAAATAAATGTTAAACACCTCTCAATGAATTTGTTACGCGTTGAGTTTTGTTTTTTAGCTTTTAAGCTTTTGGCTATTTGAATTCGAAAATTTTATCATCACCAAGTTCCTCATTTCATTCAACCTGCCTTTACTCACATGAGTGAACTGTGTTGTCTTCTTCTTTAAATATTAGGATAGTTTATCATCTAAAACATTAAGAATATTGTTATGTAGTGCATCAACATTGTGATGAATGTGAAAGACAAATTAAAACAAAGACAATAATAAGGCTAGAATGATCCTGCTCTTTATTGTAGCAAAAGTCGATCCAATTTGAATTTGAAGTCAATGGCTAATGGCAAGATGCCAAAACTCAAAGCCAATTAAACTCTAACACCCAAAGAAGCGAAATTTGTTTGTCAATGGTTGAAAGGATTGAAGATTCCAGATGGTTATGCTTCTAAGCTTGAAAGATGTGCAGATGTTAACATCGGGAATATGTATTGGATGAAACACAAATTTGATAACTAAAATGTATCACAAATTTTGGCCAAAGTGGGGGGAATGTGGATGTTGATTCTAGGAAGGAATTTTTTTATGTATTTAAGGTAAGTATCAATAGTACCATTTCATATATTGTTAAGTTTAATTTCTTGTTTAATATTTAATATAATCACTAATACATAATTTGTTTCTCCAAATACACAAAAAAGTGGTGTGGAAGGCATTATTTAATCAGAAAGTTGGTTGTCTTCTTTCCGACATTCTTTGGGACACACGCTTTAAGAGGAGAGCTAGAAGCCCTATTGGATACATGATAGTGTCTTGGAGGCCTTCAAGAGACACTGAGCTACGACAGATTTACAAAAGATATCTGATAAAGAAAAGAAGAATAGAGCCTCAGAGAATGGTGGCTCGCGTCACTATTGTGGATCGGTCAGTGAAGCTCAACATGCACCTAGATTTGTAAAGTTCTTTACAAATATATGTGTTATTTTAGTTAGGCCGATTAGTTAGAAATCGTTGAACATGTGTTTTTCACTTTTACATGCTAAGACATCAGGGCGCGCACTCCCTATTCATGAGCTACACAGGCACATACATGCTAGGAAGGCAACGTATGATTACATTGATGACTACTTGAGGAGGACTCGGGTAAAAACCTGAACACGATTTGTACTATATATTGTATTTTTGTTAAAATTTTCACTAATATGTTGTTTGATTATGAAAAATAGGAGGAGTTCCGTCAGCTGATGACTAAGGCGACCCAACGGAGTCAGTACCCTTTATGACGTGATCACTCGTCTGTAGGAGGATATGGCGAGGATGCAACGTGATTAGGCTGTATAGGAAGTTGAATTGGAGACCTCCAAAATTAGAGTAGCCATTTGATTCCCCTGATGATGGTGTTGGGTTAGGTTTCGCCTCCGATGACGATGATGATGATGCGACATATTAAGATTTTTTTTGTACTATAATCGATTTTTATAACACTTTGTAGATTACATTTTAGTTGATTGATTATGACATTTTGAATTTCATATAAATTTTGCCAAAATTTTTATATTGAATGGTTTAATTTATTTTGTTCTTCGATATCTACAAATATTTAAAAAATATAAGCAGATTAAAAAAAAATTACCTCCACTGGTGATTATCAACAGATTTTCCCGTCGGTAATCTTGTCACCTATTATGAGTACCGATGGATTTGTCCGTCAATAATTAGCAATGGGCACACTCTTACACTAATTAGTGACGCATTACCGACGGGCAAAACTGTCTGTAGTTACCGACTGAATCAATTTTTCCGTTGGCACGTGTTTTCGACTAGACAATTTGCAATGGGAACGACCCCGTCTCTAATGCATTGAAAATCAGCAAATACTGATCGTTTTTTGGCCATTACCGACGGCTTTGCCTATCGGTAATCAACAGTTTTCTTGTAGTGACTGACAGAGAAGAGTGGTTTTGCATGCAAAAAATTAATTAAAAAAAACACTATTTTGTGAAAGTTAGTTGAAACATAATGAGATTTTAATAAAAGGAATTAAAATGTATTACATTATATTTGTTAAAGGAGTAAAATGTGCATTTTAAAATAAGAGAGGAACAGACTGTATTATATCAGAAGAAGGGATTATAATTTACTCTTGTTATTGGTGTTGATCCTTTTATTGCTTTCTAGTTAATAAGTGGATAGTGATGTTTCAATTTTACAGCTTACACTAATAAAGGTTTCATGACTCATATTAAAAAAAAATGTTGTTTTTGACTATTGTATAAGACTGAATTTATTCAAGCTTTAATTAACTACAAAACATGATCATTGCCAACTATTAATCCCTCTATGTATTTCCCATATATATAGAATATATGTTTTCCCCAGTATTTTCCGTATTGTCTTATATTATTTGATTTTGGTTTGAAATAATTTGATTTTGCTATGGTGGTCTTGATTTCCTCTGAGTTGACTACAGATTTGGCTAATAAGGCTTCCTCAATCTATGCAATAAGTTTGATTTTGCCTCTCAATTCTTATGAACATCTAAAAAACACTTCCAAGGGATTCTTCTTGTTTGATGATAAAACTTACTCCATCTATATTTTTTGTCTGATGCCAAAACATTTTAATTTACAATACTAATCATAGGTCAATTCCTAAAACAACCCTACCTTTTTTACTATCTTGGTAATCTATTTTATGAGTCAAAATGAATTAAAGAATATTTTTTGTGTTAATTTTGGTCTCAAATATAAGAAAATATTTAAGTTTTTAGTGTATATTTACTGTTTAAATACAAATTTTACCCTCATTAAATGTTTTGTCTTTTCAGTTCTCAATGTGAGTGGGAGTAGTGCACATAAATATTATTTGAGTGGAGTTATTTCACATGTGGAGTTAAGTAGAGGGTATTTTGGAGAATTTACTTTAAAAAAAAAAGAATAAATGAACTTCTTTGTAGTGGTGACTTTTGTATTTTCTACTTTTTCTTATAACATAGGGGCTGGAGGGAGTATCATTTAGGCATTAGTTAAACTTATTTCACCAAGAAAAATACATTGATTGTGTCATTAAGTAAAGTACTTATTTGACAAGTAGGAAAAAAAATGATAGTGTTCTTGGAGTTTTTGATTTTACTATAAGAATCATGATGCAATAAACCTTTTGATGGTGGTGACTCTGGTAACTGGCCATGTGATTGAAAATCATGGATAAATTTTCACTAATAGAAAAACTGAAATAGCGACAAAAACAAAAAATAGATTGGTCTTAAGATTTGGTGTCACTAATACTTAGAAACGAATTTTGCCATATCCGCCTCTAAATTCCCATACTATTACTTTTTTTTTTTGGTACGTAGTGTTCTATAGATTCCATGCTATCTTATCTTTATAATGTTTGTCCAAATCACCACCAAATTACTGAGAAACACTTATGTTTTGGACTGGCATGAGGCCCACTCACTAAGAAAGGCATTACTCAGCCTAAACCACTCCAAGAGTGATCAGTATGTTCTTAACCCTACCATCACGGACAGGATCGTTCTGTACAAGATCACACATTTCCAGACCACCCATTGCGTAGTATATAAGTGGGGCCTAACACTGACAAGGTAATTTTTCTCATCCATTAGTAATTTCTGCTCTTTACTCACCCCACTGACTTGGGCGTCGGAATGCAATTGTAGGTACACCCAGGCGGGCCTTTGAAGGCGTTCACCAAACAAAGGCTCATCATCAGCTCACCCCAACGGACGGTCTACTATAGATCAACTTATAATTGGTGGTCTTAGTTAGTCACTCTTCCAACATTAGTGAGGCCTCGAAAAAATTGTCATGAATATTTTGTGCTCACCATCAACAATTGCTTATAATAGGAGAATTCTAGGATAGTATATTTGAGTTTTGCTGGGCATCGATACTTTATAGGCAAAAATTATTCACAATTTAAATTTATTTTATAATAATTAAATATAATATATCATTATGTGATTGGATATTGTGTATCATACCCAACAAAACTATGGGTATCAAAGTATTCATCAATGTTATAAACTAATAAAAGTTGTAAAGTTTGTGTCATTCAATTGTTGATTTCCTCTCTCATAACAAAAATGCATGCACCGAAGACTGTGATCATCCTAATTGTTTATTTCTTAGGCTTCTCGGTATGCCTTGTTGGTAACGATATGATACCTGGAATGTGTAGTGGGGGAGACATGCCCGAAAGGCCAGGCAACGGATGCATGTCTGGACCGCCAAAAGGTGGCAGTACTAGTGCTCTTAAGATGCCTGGCCCACCGGGTGTAGAAAGGTACTCCTTTTATATAGTTCGACAAATGTGAGAATAGTTTTGAGAATCTGATCTAATAGGTTGACTACATCCTTCGTGTTGGTTTAAAGACCCTTTACAACAATTTGATGTGTATTCTAAGACTTCCTATCAAGGTTTAGCCAGAGTAATGGCCTGTGCTACTAGAAACCTTAGGATTCATGAAAGTATCTAGTTAACACATGATCTAAAGTCAACAATCATAACCTTTATTATGAAGATTTGAAGGCATTAATTATCTTTATCGATCTAAGTTTACTGTGTTTCATGACCAAAAAAACTTCAAATACTTGTGTGATTAGAAAGGGTGAATATGGGACATCGGAGATGGATGAAATTTCTCAAAGATTATGAGTTTGGGTGGAAATAACCAACCAAAAATGGCTAATGTGGTTGTGATGCGCTAAGTAGAAAATCCTTTCTAGCACATTACACAAGACCAAATCCGACAACCTAGTTTTTCCTTATCTAAAAGAAATTTCCCTCAGGATATCCCTTTTGCTTAGGGCGAAGAACTAGGTTGTCGGAGGATTTGGTCTTGTATTTCTTCACATGACCCTATGCTAGCCATTATCCAAATAAATCACCTATATTTATTTGATTAAAACATTTTTCACACATCTCAAACATAAGTATTCTTTTGTACTTATGGGATTCTAAGACATAATCAATATAAATCTCCTATTGGATTTATATGATGGAAAGCAGTTCACATATTAACAAGGCATATAACAATGTTACACAATCATTTTAAAGCATGATAAAGTGTAAAAGCAGCCTTTATCCTAAGCATATCATAAAGCTTGCTTTGATCCTTGTGTTGGTTTAGAAATCACATTCATTTACACTAATCATACTTGCAGAACATCAATAGCATGCTTAATGACTCCTTAAACGCAAATCATCAACTATTATCACCAATAATCATCAGATTAACATTCCCAACATATGCATGAAATGAATCAAAATATAGCATTCAACTTTGCTTAATACGTAAGTGTATGTTTTGAACAACATGTCTTAATGATCAAAATATTCAACTACACTTAATATTATGATCATCATGTTTACAACATAAACCGCTTCTAAAATAAAAGACTAAGAAAGATGAGACAAACTTTCAATGACTCTCATCAAGTGTCTTTCACGTGCTTATCTAAAAAGAAAAAGAAATGAGATGAAATTATAATCTTAGTTAGTCCTTCACGACCTTTAATAACCTCTAGGTTCCAATACACACAATAGCTTTTTTTAGATAAGCAAGATATATATATGAAGGGGGCACTAGGGTGAACCAACCCTTACATCGGTTAGGGAAGGGGAGAGGTTTCATTAAAACCTCCCCGCCAAAACCCATTGCGAAAAAGACCCAGCGAGAAAAAAGAGTACCTCAAGACAATAATGTATTACAATGAAGAAAAACACCCCAAACCGATCGCTATACCATCACGAGTAGAGCATTCCACTATTTCTCCCCCTTATAGCAATGAACCATCCCCAAGAAGTATGTTTAATAGCTGCTAAAATCACTACAAGAAAATCACTGATTTGCCACGGACATTTCCGTCGCAAATGTACAAATTTCCGTGGCAAAACAACATTTGCCACGGACAAAAAATTGGTCGCAAACCCGTGGCAAATTTTTTCCGTCGCAAATCCGTAGCAAATTTTTCCGTCGCAAACCCGTGGTAAATTTTTCCGTCGCAAATCCGTCGCAAATTTTTTAAAAAAAAATAAAAAAAAAATAAATCCAGCAATTTGTTATGATCCAACATCATTATCATAATATAAAAGGAACATGAATCCACAGACAAATACAGAGAGATCATCATACTCCCTAATCCTAAACCAAATCGTAAAACATCATACTCCCTAATCAAAACCAATACAACATAGGAGAAAAGGCCACAAGACCAAAATTTGACTCTACAACAAACTCATTCGTCCTAGAAGAGAAGAACTCAAACTAACTAGAAAGCAGTAAAAAAGGGGGTGCGAGAATTAAATGTTTAGGCTCATAAGGAGCAGTCCAACCAACTCTTCGTCAGCCTCGTTCACGTATTAACGAGTCTTGCACCATCTATTGATTCGTATCCACAACAACATGCCCTCCTCCCCGGCTTCCTTCCTCTTCATGCTTTACTTACTCCGGCTTCCTTCCTCTACATTCTGCTCCTCTGTGTAGTGTTCTTCATTTTGTTCATCAATCGCAACAAAAAAAGGACAACAAAATAGCTTTTGTAATTCTACTTAGTGTTTTATCTTAAATAAACTCGGATTGTGATTAAGAACATAGTATGAATACAAAAAAAAACTCATGCGCACATAGTATATGACACTATTTAATCCATGGGAAGTCGTTCTGGGTGTATCGGCAATTACAAGGATCGCCAACAAAGAAGTGGGCGTCACCCGACCAACGAACCGCCCGAACACGCTGCTTGGATCGCACTTCTCGACCGCCGAAATCTTCGCTAACGGTCGGGACTCTGCGATATATATATGCCATTCGCGCACATGGCATCGTGCGTTCTCTTACTCAGTGTTATCTCGCCCGAGCGACCTCTCACTAGATCGTCGGAGTGTCTTTGCGGTACCACCCGAGGTGCTCAGCGTGAAGCCGGGACCGGTCCTCTCATTCATTCAACGACCGCCCGGTCGGCGGGACAACAATAACTTCAACACTTCATTGGTCAAGGTACGATCAATTGGCGACCACGATGGGAGGCCCGGCGCTATCATACTCCATTCATGGCTCCACGCGACCGCCCCGCACGAGGCCTCATCCGGACTCAACCCTCCGGGCAACATCCTCGGCAATGCACTCGGGGCGTGGCGTTACTTATCCACGAATCTCAAGGACATCCACGGCAGAGCCCTCTCAGCACAACGATGTGGACCGGTCCTTCAACAGATTCACCGCCCAGCCCTAATGATCTACCGCCCGAGCCGATTGAAGCGGGCATTCAGAACCATTGCGAGCATGTCACTCGTGCCGTTCTACGATCCCCTGCATAACAAGAACCAGGTTATCGCGAGCGAGAGATGAGTGATCTCGCCACTCTGAAAGAGGTCTATCCCGACGGCGGCGTGCGGAAGACGGAGAACCTTCTGCTCGACGCCGACCTACGCGTGCACCAAGTTCTCAAGACACTGGCGAAGGTCACCAGGTCAATCTCGCTGATTTGGATGCTCGTTATGATCCAGATAGCGACCCAGAGGATAACGATGACGACTTAGCCCGAGAGCTAAAGAACAAGTTGAAAAGACCAGAACCTCATGGGGAATTGGAAGATGTGCAGTTGGGAGACGACCCAACCAAGACGGTTAAACTCGGTAGCGACCTACCAGAGCAGGTGAAGCAAGACCTTGTGCAATGTTTTAAAGACTATGCCGACCTGTTCGCATGGCAGGCATCAGACATGCCCGGCATTCCTATCGAAGTAGCCTACCATCAACTTTCAGTCGATGAAGGGGTTAGGCCAGTCGCTTAAAGAAGACGAACTCAGAATGAGGAAAAATCTCAAGCCGCTGCAAAGGCCGTTGAGGACCTCATAAAGGCCAACTTCATCGAAGAGATCAAGTACACGACCTGGTTATCCAATGTCGTGTTGGTTAAAAAGAAGAATGGCAAATGGAGAATGTGTGTAGATTACACCGACCTAAATAAGGCGTGCCCGAAGGATGCCTTCCCTGTGCCCAACATTGACAAATTGGTCGATGGTGCCTCGGGTTATAACTTATTGTCTTTTTGGGCGCTTATTCGAGATACAATCGATCACGATGTATCCACCCGATCGACACAAGACAACCTTCATGACAGATCGAGAAATTTTCAAGATAAGGTGATGCCTTTACGGCTAAAAGAACGCCTGGAGCGACTTACGGCCGAATGATGAATAAAATTTTCAAGAGGCAGATCGGTCGAATCTCCGAGGTGTACTTGGACGACATGATCATCAAAAGTGGGACCGATCCAGATCATGTGAACGACCTGAGGGAAATCTTTGAAGAAGCTAGGAAGAATTCACTCAGGCTGAATCCAGAGAAGTGTACCTTTGGGGTGAGGCCGTGATTTTTGGGCTTCCACCTAACTGAAAGAGGGATAGAAGCAAACCCTGAGAAGTGCAGGGCGGTCGCCGACATGAGGCCGCCCAGCACCAAAAAAGAAATCCAACAGCTGAACGGGATGGTAGAAGCTCTATCCAGGTTCATACCAAAAGCGGCCTGCAAGTCGCCTCCATCGCTCGCACTCTGAAGAAAGACATAGACTTTGAGTGGACCGACCAATGCCGAGAGCATTGGAGGAATTGAAAGAAGCATTGACTAACCCGCCAATTATGACCAAGCCGCTGCCGGGCGAAACACTGTATTTATACTTGGCGATAGCAGAAGAAGTTTTGAGTGCTGTGTTAGTCAGAGAAAGCGACCTAAAGCAGAATCCGGTCTACTTCATCGGTGAGTCATCGCAAGGACCCGAGTGAGATATCGAAAAAATAGAAAAATTTGCCCTTGCACTTCGAGTGGTCGCTCAAGACTAAGGCCCTATTTTGTGGCCCACGTGTCGTGGTAAGGGCCGATCACCCCATCGAGCAAGTCCTTCATCGCCGGACACAGGGGCGTATGATAAAGTGGGCGGTGGAGCTCGGTGAATTTGGTATCAAATTTGAATCAATATCGGCCGCAAAGCACAGTGTTGGCCGACTTTATAGCGAAATGACTCACTCGGAAAGATCAAGCCACAACGACCGGCCGTGGAGGTGTCTTTGACTTTCGCTTTCCATACATCAAACAATCGGCCGAGTATGAGGCGTGCATAGCGCCTCGCACTTCGCGAGGACTTCAATGTCGACCGGGTTGAACTTCGATCGACTCCTTACTTGTTGTCTCGCAGATCAAAGAGTTATACGATGCTAAGGGCGACATCTTTGAAGAGTTATTTAGCCAAAGTAAGAGAGCTTCTCAGCGATTCGACCGAAGCGTAAGTGGTTCATGTGCCTCGGACCGAAAATGTTCGAGCGCATTCTATCAAAACTTGCAAGTACCAAGACTCCTGAAACCACGTAAGTTTGATTCAGGAGACCCTAAATCGACCAAGCGTATCCACCAAGCCGAGCGGGCATTGGCCGTTCTTTGTATCACCACAGATTCAGATGGATCGCCCCATCCTACTGTATATATCGTCGAAGGAGAAGAGCCGAGTGACCCAATCTGTGAAGCGAAATTGGTCGCTCTCGTAGGCGACCAAATACTCGATGATAGAAGGGAAATTATACGAAGAGAGATTCTCCTCTCCACCGTTAAGATGTCTTACGTCGGTCGGCCAGACCATGTGTTGAGGGATATTCATGAAGGTGTTTGCGGAAGTCACCAAGGTGCACGTTCCATAGCTAAGAAAGCTCTCAGGGCCGGCTATTACTGGCCGATCATGGACGAGGACGCTAAGAAGCTTGTTCAGAAGTGCAAAAAATGCCAAGTACATGCTGATGTCCACATTGCACCCTCCTCAGAGTTACAAAGTCTTGTGGCCGTTACGCCGGTGGGGCATGGATCTGCTAGGCCCGTTTCCACTGCTCCCGTGCCGCCAAGTTCTTGATCGTGGCGGTAGATTATTTCACAAAGTGGATCGAGGCCGAGCCTCTTGCAACCATCACATCGGCAAAAGTAAGCAAGTTCTTCGGCCGGTGTGTGTTGGCCCGTTTTGGAATTCCTCAGCAACTGATAACTGACAACGGTACCCAGTTCGCAGACAAAAGGTTCAGAGAAATGTTGGCCGACTTAGGAGTAAAACAGCGTTTCACCTCGGTCGAGCATCCTCAGACAAACGGCCAAGCAGAAGCGGCCAACAGAGTGATACTACGCGGGTTGAAACGAAGACTCGATGAAGCCAAAGGGAACTGGGTCGAAGAGCTGCAGTCCGTTCTTTGGGCCTACAGAACGACTCCTCATTCATCAACCGGTGAGTCGCCCTTCAGACTGGTATATGGGACTGATGCCGTAATACCCATAGAAATGGGCGAACTAAATTGGAGAACTTCAAATCCCCCTACAGTGGTTGACAACGACCAAGCCATACGAGAAGAATTGGACCTGATCGAAGAGCTGCGTACCCAAGCGTCACTTAGAGAACAATTGATCAAGCAGAAGGTCGCAGCTAGATACAACGCTCGAGTGCAGAAGAGAGATTTCTCGGTCGGCCAGCTCGTCCTGAGACGGGCAGATGTGGGGAATAAGAACGCCCGACAGGGGAAGCTGGCACCGAATTGGGAAGGTCCATACAGGGTCATCAAAAAGACTGGCAAGGGGGCATACGAGCTGGAAACCATGGATGGGGCGACTATCCCCAGAACATGGAATGCAGAGAAACTTAGAAAGTATTATGTCTAAATGTAATGAACGACCTATTTATAAATGAAAGACAAGCAGGCGCTCTTTTTCCCACCGGGTTTTTAATGAGGCCCGACCTTTAGAAATATGATGTGTTCTTTACTTTCCATGAAATGTATGCCCGGCCGCTCAAGATCGCCCATGGCAAAGGAGCGATCGAAGATTTATCAAACTTGAACGGTTCGTCGAAACGATGCGCCTTTCGAGTGCCATCGAAATGGCCCGGCGTTAAGTAACCCGCAAACTTCGTGTCGTCGAAACGATGCATGCGCGTGTGCCACCGAGCCACAAAAACAACGGTCGCCGAGTTGACTCGAGCGAGCGCCATCGAAAATGGCCCAAGGGTTAAGTAATAACCCATCATAATAGGCCGTCGAAACGACTTACCTCGAGAGATCATCGAAATGATCCCAACAGTGCCATCGAAATGGCTCCGATCGAGTGCCATCGAAATGGCCCAACCATCAACGAGCGCTTTGAAATAGCACAAAACGGTCGCCGAGCAGCCTACAAGTTCGAAAAACTTAGACAAATAAACATACAGGATGAATAGACGTAGCAATGCGAATTCAAATAAACAAAATAAGACAAATTAAAGTCATTACAAAGCGAGACGCCTTGGTCGAAACCGAAGCGCTCGAATATCTCGCCGGCGAAGCGACTTTCAAATTGTTGGGCCCGAAGGCAAGTCAACGGATTACAAAATTACTACGCTCGCAGGCGGGCTTCAGAAGAGGATCGAGCTAGGACGAACGACATTACCCTGATCATCAAGCTCCTCGGGCTGCACGATCTTGCAGTTCTCGACATAGTGTTCGGGCTTGATCAGTTTTTCATCAAAGTTGATGCTCAAGTCTGAGTTCAGCACCCGCACCTGACCTAGAGCATTGAAGAACTGCTCGATCGCAGCATTCCGGGCGTGCTCGGCTATCATCCGAATTTGAGCATTCAGCTCGGCCTTCTCGGTTCCCCACTCGGCCTTCTCCTTCTCCAGGACTCCCAGGTCGGTCTTCAGATTTGCAACTTGCCCGGCGAGCTCTTTGTTCCTCTTGGAAAGTTTGGTCCGATCGTCCTCGGCCCGCTGCAGAGCATCTTTCTTGGACTTGGCCAGTTTTTCATACTTTTGCTGCGCCTCCGTCAAGGCTTTGTCCTTCTCAGCCCGAGCTCCTGCAAACAGAGATAGTCATGATCGGTTAGTCGGCCGAAAGTGAACAAAAGGACAACGGGCTAGAAAAATAAAATACCTTCGGCTTCGTCCACCAGCTCTTGAATAATCTTGTCCATTCCCATACAGAGGGAGGCACAGACCGCCATGGGCTTCTTCTTGAACCGCTCAAACTCAACCTGCCCTAGACCATCGAGCGAGAGAATAGGAATATCATCCTTAGCAAGGTCCAAGTCCCGGCTATCGAACTTAGGCCGCTTGGCAGAGCGATCATCGGCAGGAGGGGGCGACCGAGCAACCGTTTTCTTCCCTTGAGATTTCGGAGTTTGAGGCACCTTTGACGGGCCGTCCAAGTCGACGACCTTACGTGGGGGCGGCTTGGAGGCGCTACCCTTCATGGGATTCAGAACGGCATCGATCACTGCCCACGATTTACCGGCCATTCTTTCTGCAAAACAACAAATTAAGAGTTAGAAGAGAATATTGACAACAAAATATAAAGGCAAAGTTCAAGAGCAAACCAATCTTGGCCTCCAGAGCCCGGCCAACGAGCAAGACGAAGGGACGGCAAGGTATGTCGCCCTTAGGGTCTGGGGGCAGCATGCCCGCCAAAGCCTTGATCATATCCAAAGATTCCAAGTCGGCCTCGCCCAAATCTTTGGCAGAATAGATGTAATCGCCCGGCCTCCTGAAGAAGTGAGCTTCATTCCACATAATTGGGAAGTAAGGGGGACCGAGCATCCCGTCCGGTTGGAACTCAGATATTGCCTTACCGGCCTCCTTGGTGGGAACGATCCAAAAGTAGTGGCCTCTCCAGGCCGCGCCCAGTGACTCTTGATAAGCTTTGAAATACCGGTGTTGAGTTTTCTGCATCTTGAAAGAGACCTGCTCCCTCTTCTCTTTGTTCGCTTTCTCCCTGAGCCAGCTTAGCTCAAAGAGGGCAAAGAATAGCATGATCGACACCGCCCACCAAGTTTGGTTAACAGGACTTGAAAGTTTTAAGAATGCCCAAGCATTGGGATGGAGTTGAGAGGGGCGACCCCGATATGACGCACCGTCCACGTTGGAACTTCGGTGAAAGGTGGGATGATGTTCATCCTCTCGAGCACGATCCGATACATCGTGAACTTAAGATTGCTGGAATAAGTTGCAATGTCTTCTCCATCTTTCATGCCTCTCACCCTCCAGCCCGGTGATTCATTGAAGCAGCATTGAAGGTCGGGCAAGGCGAGGTGGCCGACCGTAAGTATACTCCTGTGTGAGCGAAGAGTTTCTGACACCCAAGACATGTCAGATGGGTCCCGGGCTACGTCAGTTTGAACGTCGGCCGCCTCTTCGTTCGATCCTCCTTCGTTGTTGACCTCTCGACCAGAGGAGCTAGCTGCGGGCTGAGCTACCACTTCCTCGTTGGCTTCTTCAGCTCGGTCACCTTCGGCTTCCGCCATCCCCTCGTCCGCGACTTGGACGGCACTTAGCACTTCGTCATCATCTACATTCACCACCTCTACCTCCTCCTCTCCTTCCGCTCGAGATACGGCATTCTCCGATGGTGGAGTGTTGCACGGCCGATCAGCGGAATGGGCGGACTTAGAGCCGGAACTCTTCAAGCTGGCCGATCCTTGGCTAGAAGGTTTGGAGCTCGAGCTTGTACTACTCGAAGAACTGCTGCTCGAAGAACCAGAATTTTTGTCGACCGAAGACGACTTAGACTTCTCCTCGGGAGGCAAAAATTCGGGACGGCTTAGACATATGGACGGCAAAAGATTGGGGCGGCCTCCGGAATACGAAGCGGTCTGCTTTTTCGTCGCGGCATATACCAAAGACTGTGATAAGGGGATCGAGTCGGTCGATCGAGCGAGAGTACTCGTGAGAGAGGCGACTTGGCGCCCTCGGACCGACACCCCCTATCACGAGGCGTAGAAGAGCGCGAAGTGCGTTCAAAGAAAAACTAAGTTTAAAAAGTAAACGAAGAGATCGATCCATACCTTGAACAGATGTGGTGAATCGGTCGCAACAGCAAATACAAGCGATACGTAAGCAGCAACGGATGTAAGTCGGCGGCAGACGAGTCGGTCGCTGGCAGAGCTATTCGCGGAAGTGTGATGAATGATCTGTGACTGAAGGGGTATTTATAGTGCAGACCCAAAGCGCGAAAGGGGACCGGGAGACGAAACGTCGCAACGTTTCGCCTTCTCACCAATAGTTGCCTTCAAACAACCTCGGAAACACCAAACGTCATGTCTTAAATGTCAGTGAAGACCAACCGTCGCGTCAGCACGGCCGATGGTTGGCGAGCGGTCGAAACCGTTCAAATCAAGAAAGCGCACGGCCGCGCCCGTCTCGTTTAAAACGACACTCCTGGGGGCAGCAATTCAAGCCTCAGCCCGCTCTTAAGCGACCTAGGCTTGGGGGGCAACTGTTCCTGGGTGTATCAGCAATTACAAGGACTGCCAACAGCAAGTGGGCGTCGGCCCGGCCAACCAACCGAAACCGAACGAACACGCCGCTTGGACCGCATTTCGGGGCCGGCCGAAATCTTCGCTAACGGTCGGGACTCTGCAGTATATATATGCCATTCGCACATGGCATCAGGTACGTTCTCTTACCTTGTGTTATCTGCCCGAGCGACCTCTCACTAGATCGTCGGAGTGTCTTTGCAGGTACCACCCGAGGTGCTCAGCGTGAAGCCAGGACCGGTCCTCTCATTCATTCAACGACCGCCCAAATCGGCGGGACAACAATAACTTCAACACTTCATTGGTCAAGGTACGATCAATTGGCGACCACGATGGGAGGCCCGGCGCTATCCTACTCCATTCATGGCTCCACGCCAGGCCCCCGCACGAGGGCCTCATCCAGACTCAACCCCTCCGGGTATGATGAAAAAATCCTCTTAATTTATATGATGTGAATACCAAATAATCTTTAAAATAAGCATTACAGCTAGTTAGAATCACAACAATAGATAGCAAAATAAATCTTTTATCAACAACAAAAACTTTCTTAGAACGTATTTGATGAGCATTACCACATGCTCACTTAGGGCCCATTTGTTTAAGATTGAAAAAAGTGATTTTCAGATAAATTAATATAGATATGATTAAAAAAAAGGAAAACAAGTTTTTTGGAGATTTTTATGCAAAGCAAGAGATGATTTGTGTTTGTTTACCATAATGAAAAACATTTTCTGTCTTTTCACTCATCTAGCACACTCATTAAAATCGATCATTTCACGAAGCTACTCAAAATATCTTTTCATCTTAGAAACACTAACACGAAGCCCAATATAGTCATTACGGTGATCATAGGAATTGAACACCATCAATCAACAAAACTAGCTTAAATTTCATTATTTACAATCCGGAAGCAAAATTACCAAAGAGAATCACATGAAATTTTGAGTTGCCTTCGTGATACTTATGAAAAAAAACCTATACTCCTCAAACAAGTTTGAAGTCATGCATTCAAAAATCAATTTCTCCTGTTGACACGGACCATGAACAACGGGATATTAGTATTAACCCACGGATCAAATAATAGTTATTTAAATTAGGAACAAATAATAACTAAGAGGTCGATAATCATTCCTCATACATTTCATTAACTAGTATTAGGTTAAGGGATTAAACAATACAAACTGTTTCTTCATGAATGATTTCGGAAAATTTCCAAGAGTAGATACATACTACATAGTATCTAAAGTTGTAGAGATGAGAGGATACAAGCTGCCATGAGAGGATTTTCAAACAAGGGACAAGATAATACACATCTGAATCAACTTAGAAGTTGAAAACTTGGACTTCTTTCCCTATGGGAATTGAAAGATTTAATAGTTACAGGTAGAGCGAGCTAAGAAAACCATAAAAGGCTTCTAAGATATTAATTATAGAACCCCAAAAGGTTGAAAAAAATTGTTTTCGTTTAGTCCGAGCTTCCAAAAAAACAAAGACACTAAGATATTAGTTATTGAACCAAATTGGCGGATGAAAAACTTTAAAAGCAATTACCTCTTCACAGTGATTCCTTGAATCGGGCAAGTATTTGCACCATTGCACCGATAGTTAAGCGATCGAGAGAACATTTGATGGAAGTACGAGTTTGCTTCTCGCTTCATGTCATCCGCAAATCCATCAAGTAGATGAATTAGCGGTCCCACCATTTTGAAGTCTTGGATTTGTTTCTATCATAGATATATGCAACCTCTCCATCTCTTCTGGAAAGTAGTCTAGAGTTGACCAACTCGGATGAGATTTAAGAACACAGTAATTGGACAAAGTCGGTCCCAAATAAAAGTGAAAATTAGAGACCAAAGATAGGCATAAACACAAATTGATTCAAGTAAAACCTTCAAAAATGTAGCGATTGTCTCAGGTGTTGAGATTCATAACACCACCAGATGATGAAAAGATTTGCCGATGACAGTTTTGCGATCCGCTGTGTGGACTTCCTTTAGGAACTTAAGGCACTCTGCAAAGCAAGCATACATATATCAACCACTATTCTGCGACGATAAATTCAAAGACAACTTAAAAGGCACAAGACTAGAAGATCGCATAAATTTGTATGGTTAGAGTCTTGGTAAATCGTAAATCGGGGGGCATGGGGAGGAAACATCACCTCAAAAAGACATCCTTGTATGCGTAGTTAAGTTGTTAGTCAACCACTTCTCAAGGTCAATAAATTCTTTTCTTGAAGCAAAGAAATGCCAACCTTATACTATAATAAGAGGGAATAGTGTCCACCATCGGTGATAGAATCAGTAAAACAAACAACAATTAAAAATGGCAAACAATAACAAAGTCAATAGATTGGCACCCAAGAGACAAAGTTAGAAAAATTACGCAAAGGTAACAAAAAGGACTTTGGAGGAAGTGAGAATTCCTCATTTTAACAAATTTTAGGTTCGGAAAAGAAAATTTTAAGTGACACCAACTCTAGCTATTACAAAAATGACCCAAAATGAAAAGTTCACAGTTCACACTTTATATGAGAGTCACCAAGCTCTTGGCCGATGTCTACAATTCTCGTAATCTTTGTCTACTTTCGGATCCAACAAGCCTGTAAAAATGACAGAAAATTACACAAATCCCAAATCCCAAATCGGTCCATTAAGTTACGATCAATCAAAGTAAAAAATAAGTGAAACGAAAATAAACCGGCACAATTTTGTTCACCATTAAGTTCAGAAAAATCATCAAATCTATCCATTTATTGACTCTTATCAGTCCCATCAGAAATATATGTAGTGCAAGTTCATGAACTTGAAAGTCAAAGAGTTTATTTAGAGACGGCATAAAAAAGAAAAGAGAATATTTATCAAAAATTGCCGAGCATCAGGCCAAGCGTTTCTATTAAACCGCTTAACAGCAATCCTCATTTGATTCTCCATCTTCCCTTTATAAACAACATTTGGAGCCTTTTCTCCATGTTCAGATACTATATTCTCAACAGTAAAACCAGACGTTGCGTTATTAAGTTGCTCCAAAGTAAATTCACGAAATCCAGTTCCATTATTGGCCACATTCCTATACTCGTTTCCTGAAACAATCATCGCTATATATAAACATAAATCAAGTATCAACGATCGTTTATTCGAGAAAATCGTAATGTACTACGATCTCAATATATCACATTCAACCTACCTCCTCCATTTGGTACTTGAAGAATAGATGCCTTAACTTGTGAATCAACACAACATGGCATCAAACTAGAGCACTTGAAATCATTATAGTAATATTTGAACCTAAACTCAAAAAGCAATTTTGATTCTCATCTGTCGAACAAAACAGAATATCATAAATAAGCAAAAAAGTGAAACCACAAAACCTAAGAAGACCAAAACAAAATCGAATCGAATCAAAATCAATATCAAAATCTAAATCTAAACCCTAACCTTATATAATCATAAGAAAAGCAAAAATTGGGGTTAGGTTTTTTTGAGAGAGGGGGATTCAAAGTTTCAAAATTTGAAGAGAGAAACTTGGGTTTAAGAGAGAGTTCTGGGTTTTACAAAAAATTGGGATTTACTCGATTCAAAAAAATTGGGATTTAGGGTTTAACAATAACTGAAATTAGCAACAAATTAATGATAATGGCAAGTCTTACCTGTAGTACGTAAGACGCGTCGGTGGAGAGAACGGTGGCGAATCGGAGAACGGCGGCCAACAGAACAAAATCAACGTCGCAGATTAAAACCGAGGTCGCGAGGGAGAAAGAGAGGGCTCGAGGAGAAAGAGAGGAGCGATGGGAGAGGCGGTGAAGGACGGAGGAGGACCGTGGAGGACGGAGGTCGTGGGAGGAGAGCAAGGAAAATCATGCGAGGGAAGGAGGAAAAGCATGCGAGGGGAAGGATTAAAACTGTACTCAGTTGTTAGATTAAAACTGAGGTCGTGGAAGGAGTGTGGGTTTTATTTGGGATTTGTCGTTTGCCACGGGTTTGCGACGACTTGTCCGTCGCAAATTAGCGACCGAAATCATTTTCTGTGGCAAATTTGAGCGGGATTTTTAGCGCCTAGTCCATAAGACTTTTTTCGTCGCAAATCCGTGGCAAATTAGCGACGGTCAATCCTCCGTGGCAAACTTTAGTGGCAATGCAAGCTTATTCTTGTAGTGAATAGAGTTGACATTTGCAACGTCTCCTTTAAATATCACTTTGTTCCTAGTCAACCAAATGCTCCACATAGTTGCTGCCCAATCTTGATGCTTCACCTTTTTTGCTTTCCTCCTTTCAACAGACCCCAACATGTCTTAATAAACACAATAGCTTGATTTTCCATGGGTTTTGATTCATGTTCTCACATGTTAATAGGGGTAACCTATAGGTTTAATAAAATAAGGTATAAGGTATATAGTACATCTTCATGCTCTTTGCCCTAAAAAATGTTACCCCTCAATTAATTAACTTTTTCATATCATTGTACCCTTCCATCAACTAGCTAGTTTTTATAATAAGATTTTAAAATTAAATTTAAAAAATTAGTAACCTAATGCACACCTTCTTTGAAACCGAACTTTAAACTGTGAAAAGTCAAAATAATAACCAATATAAGAAAAACAGAGACATAAGATTTGAAAAGTTTTAGTTTCAGAATTTTAGAACGACTCTGCCATCTATCTAACATTGAAAATAAAACAAAGTATAGTAAAATATATACACACATTAGTGTGGGAAAAAAGCAAAAAAGAAATGTACAAAAAATATATTATATTCTACATTTTAAAATATCATATAAATTAGAGCTTTTAAATTGGGTCGCCTAGCCCAATCGGCCAAAATACAAAAGTGGATTGGGTAAGTCTAGTTATCTCCCAGGTTGTATTTTGTATCTCAACCCAAAATACTGGACAAGTGAGGCAGGCATGACCCATTTGATTTTTAACAAAAGGAACCACAAAAAACGTTCAAAAAACATAAAAAGTAGAGCAGTATGGTCTATAGCCCAACTGAACTGTGTCAAAACGACCCATTTTTCCGGGCCTCTGTTTAACGAGTTCAGCCCAAAATATTGGACCAACAGTGACACCTGTAATATAAATTGATAAATAAACTGTTGAAATATGAATTAATTGGTGTTTTATTTTAGTTTTTAAGTTTAATCTGTATTGTTTGTCAAAAAAAAATTCACTACGCCAGAATTGTAAAAAGAGATCGCCACCTTTAGTAGCGTTTATAAAAAAACGCTACCCATTTTAATAACACGCTACACCATTAGTAGCGTTTTACTTTAAAACGCTACCAATTAGGTAACACGCTAGACAGATCCCTAGCGCTTTTACTTAAAACGCTAGCAAATTAGAAAACACGCTAGACAGATCCCTAGCGCTTTAATTCAAAACGCTAGCCAATTAGAAAACACGCTAGATAGATCCCTAGCGTTTTTATAAAGCGCTAGCTATTTAGAAAACACTCTAGACAGATCCTAGCGCTTGTTTTCAAAACGCTAGCCAATTAGAAAACACGCTAGATAGATCCTAGCGTTTTTATAAAACGCTAGGTATTTAGTAAACACTCTAGACAGGATCCTAGCGCTTTTATTCAAAACGCTAGGTATTTAGAAAACACGCTAGATAGATCCTAGCGTTTTTAGAAAACGCTAGGTATGGTTAAATAATATTTTTTTGTTTCCCATTGAGCTACTTCCTTTCTCATTAACACTCTCACCCGAAAACGCAAAATCACTCACCCGAAACGCAAAAAACCCTAACACCCTAACTCAAATTAACATCATCTCTCTCAACGAAAATCATCTCTCTCAAAGAACATCATCTCTCTCACTCGCACAACATTGGTGAGTTTTTTGTTCCTTGCTCTGTTTCTTGTTAGATATTAATTATGGGTTCTAGTTTAGAAATATATTAGTTTTGTCACTTGTGCACACTAGACTCTTCTTCTTTTTTTTTTTACCACTAGCCTCTTCTTGTTAAACATAAATTAATTATTTGGAAGACTATAATATGATATAGATATAGCTTGGGAAAATATATAAGGAGTGGATTTGAAAAAATTTTAAAAGAGGAATTTTTGTTTGTTTTTTATATGAATTGATTCTTCATTATATTCGAATTGCTTGATGGGTCATATGTTAAAGTTCTCTTCTCGTGATTTTATTATAAATATAATTTGGAAATTATGGATAGAAATTGGATGTCCGCAATCGTCTCATCCAAGGAGTATGCATTGGAGTGGATTATTTTGTGAATTGTGGCTTTGTTGAACGTTTAGGGACTTCTAGTGGTATGAAATGTCCTTGTTTAAGGTGTTGTTATGTAAAATCGATTCTTCGCAGAGGAGTTGGCACGACATTTAAAGGTGAATGGAATTGATCAAAGTTACACTTGTTGGATAATGCACGGTGAGAAAAAGGTGAATCTTCAAATATGAATGATATTAGTAAGAGATATGCGCCACGGCCGGTTGACACCGGAACACATTCATTTGATGCGAACGAATTTGAAGAGATGGCAAAGGTGGTTGAAGAGGATCTTAATGATTGTCTGAAATGTTTGAGAAGTTGATAAGCGATGCAGAGACACCATTGTATGCGGTTTGTAATGAATTCACAAAATTATTGGTCGTGATCAAGTTGTATAACTTGAAAACTCGCCACGGATGGACTGGATAAGAGCTTTACCGATTTACTCTCACTTCAAAAGAAATGTTGCGAAATGATAATGTGCTTCCTTCTCGGACGTATGATGCAAAGCAAATGTTGGGGTCTATTGGCTTGAACTATGAGAAGATACACGCTTGTCCGAATGATTGCATTTTATTTCTGAATGAACATGCGTTGTTAAAGTCGTGTCCTAAATGTAATGCACATGCATATAAGAAGAAAAGAGTCTGCTCCACAAAAGGTGTTGTGGTATTTTCCTATAATTCCTCGATTTAGAAGCGCATGTATCGTAGTTCGGAAGATGCAAAACACTTGACATGGCATGAGGATGAAAGGATTAAAGATGGTATGCTACGACACCCTGATTCTCCGCAATGGAAAAAATCAATATTGAGTATCCTAATTTCGGGGATGACCCGAGAAACCTACGCCTTGCATTGTCTGGCCGATGGATTTAACCCGCACGGTATCGAGTAGCTCCCACAATACATGGCCCGTGATTTTGGCGATTTATAACTTACTGTCGTGGCTTTGCATGAAACGCAAATATATGATCTTTGTCTTTGTTAATTTACAGCCCCAAACAACCGTGAAATGATATTGATGTATACTTGGCTCCTTTAATTGAAGACTTGAAGCAAATGTGGGAGACTGGGGTAGAGGTGTATGATGGGTTCGAGAGAAGAAAGTTTCACCACGAGGGCTATGATCTTTGGCACAATTAACGACTTTCTGCATGCATACGGCAATCTATCTCAGGTACAGAACAAAGGGCGCATGTGTGCATGCCCTATATGTGAAGACAACACAGATTGGATGTGGTTGGAACATGGTAAGAAGAATATCTATCTTGGTCATCGTAGATTTTTGCCATCAACTCATCACTATCGATTGTGGAGAAAGGCATTTGATGGGAATACTGAAACACGTAGAGCTCCCCGCTTTGTGAGCGCAACAGTATTTGAAAAGGTGGAAGATTTGAACATTAAATTTGGGAAGCCTTTTGCAGGAGAGATTGCCAAACGGGGTGGAAGAAAAGTCGATTTTCTTTGAGTTGCCATACCTTGGAAGTCATTATATGTAAGGCATTTCATTGATGTGATGCATGTTGAAAAGAATGTCTTCGAAAGTGTCATTGGTACCTTACTCAATATGCCGGGTAAGACTAAAGATACCATCAACTCAAGGTTGGATTTGGTTAGTATGGGTTTGAGACCTGAATTGGGTCCCAAAAAGAAGGGTACACGTACATATCTACCTCCGTGCACTCATACTCTATCTAGAAAGGAGAAGATCTGTCTTTTGTGAGTTTCTTCATGGAGTTAAAGTTCCAGAGGATACTCTTCAAATGTGGCGACTCTTGTATCGATTAAAGACCTCAAGTTAAAGTCTCTAAAGTCACACGATTGTCATGTTCTCATGGAGAATTTGCTACCCATTGGTATTCGATCCATTTTGCCTAAGAAAGTGCGTCGGACCTTAACCAAACTTTGTTTATTCTTTAAGGCGATTTGTAGTAGAGTGATTGACCTGGAAAGTTGCCAACATTGCAAAGAGAAATTATCACTTTGTGTGAGCTTGAGATGTATTTCCACCTTCCTTTTTCGACATAATGATTCATCTAATAGTTCATCAGTTAGAGAGACACAATTGTGTGGCCCATGTTACATGAGATGGATGTATCCGTTTGAGCGTTACATGAAGATATTAAAAGGATATGTGAAAAATCGATCACGACTGAGGTTGTATTGTTGAGCGCTACATAGTTGAAGAGGCTATTGAGTTTTGCACGGGCTATCTATCTAGTCTTGAATATTCGTGGGGTGCCAAGGTCTCGTCATGCGAGAAGGATTAGTAAAGGGATGACAGGAAATAAATTAGTGATGGTATCAAGGAAAGAACTAGAGCAAGCACACTTGTACGTTCTTCACAATGATAGTGAGGTTGATTCATATGTTGCCAAGCACAAGGAGATTCTTAAGAGTCAATTCCCTGAAAGAAGCAAGTTTGGTTAGCAAAAGAACACAATAGGAGTTTCATAGTGTGGCTAAAACATCACATTGATGGTGAGTGTGTTTGAATCCTACTTGATTTCAAAAAGATTGAGATGGTTAGCAAAAGGTCCAAATATACATGTCTTCTCTTACAACAGCTATCTAATGAACGAGTGCACTTTCTATACAAAAGAACAAGATGATCAGAGTAAAATGCAAAATAGTGGGGTGACTCTTGTAGCTCATTCTATGCATGCATCCAGTGCCAAAGATAGAAATCCCATATATGCGAATATGTCTTACTTTGGCTTCATTGAACACATATGGGAGTTGGATTACAATATGTTTCAGGAGCCTGTGTTCAAATGTGAATGGGTTGACAATAATACTGGTTTACAGATTGATGAATTAGGGTTCATGCGAGTGAATTTCAACAAGTTAGGATATAAAGATGAACCTTTTATTTTAGCATCGCAAGCTCAACAAGTGTTTTATGTCACTGATCCAGTTAATATCAATTGGTCTATTGTTCTATTGGTCGACAAAAATTTGTGTATAACAACGATGATGATGAAGCACCCGATGATGTTGGTGTTGAGGACGACCCGTTCTTCAGAACATCAGAACCAATAATAGGGGAAAATACTTCTATAGAGGATGTTGTATATTTTAGAAAAGATCATAATGATGGAATTTTTATTCAATCGGAAAAAAATACCAAGACGCGAATTGCAAACAAAATTTTATCTAGGAAAAGGAAAAGGTAATATAGACTTAATGATTTCTCGTTATTTTTATTAATAGATAATTATTATATTGTTTTTGTAAATTTAACAATAACATGGATTATGTTATATTGCAGGTCAGATGGCATCACTTAGTGATCATGAGATCTAGTGGTCAAGACAGTAGTCATTTATGTTATATATGGTATAGCTTTAATTTGTAGCTACTTTTGAGTTTCATAATGTAAGTTACTTATGATGTTGTATGATTTGTAAACAAAAATATCTATTAATAGGTTGAATTTTGTGTGTATCTATATATTGGATTGTAATGATATTGGCTGAATTTTGTTGGAATGATATTTGATGAATTTTCTTTGGAAGGGAATGAATTAATAGGTTGTAATTAAAAGGAGAATAAACAAAAATAAAAAAATAATTAAAAAAATCAGTCAATAGGTAGCGTTTTAGAGTGAAACGCTAGAAATGAAGTTAAAAATTCATTCAATACCTAGCGTTTTAAAGTTAAAACGCTAGGAATTGTAAAGAGGAGCTAGAGGATCCCTAGCGTTTCTGAAACGCTAGGAATGCTAATAAAAGGTGCTATAGCATCCCTGGCGTTTTACATAAAACGCTAGGAATGCTAGTAAAAGGTGCTATAGCATCCTGGCGTTTTCTGAAAACGCTAGGAATGCTATAGCACCTTTTACTAGCATTCCTAGCGTTTCTGAAAACGCTAGGAATGGTAAACACGCCGCTAGTTGATCCTGCGTTTTACATAAAACGCTAGGAATGCTAGTAAAGGTGCTATAGCATCCCTAGCGTTTTACATAAAACGCTAGGAATGCTAGTAAAGGTGCTATAGCATCCCTGGCGTTTTTCTGAAAACGCTAGGAATGCTATAGCACCTTTTACTAGCATTCCTAGCGTTTTTACGTGAAACGCTAGGAATGGTAAACACGCGCTAGTTGATCCTAGCGTTTTATTGAAAACGCTAGGAATGCTATTAAAATTTTTACAAGCGCGCCTCTCATCTCCCTCACACACTCACGTACAACCCGAACTCATCTACCTAACTTTTCTCCACGAACAACCCGAACTCATCTTCGTTCATCTTCGTTCATCGTACCTCTTCGTTCACCGCTGCACATTTCGTTCATCTCCACGCACAACCCAGTTACCCATTTCGTTCATCTCCACGCACAACCTCAGTTACCCATTTCGTTCATCTCCACGCACATTTCTCGGTATGGATTTTCTTTTTCTCCGATTGTATTGTACATAGATTGCCACTTTGCTTGCATGTTAGTTATAACAATGTTACATTATTGGCATTTTGAACAAAAGATTTGATACTAGTCTGTACATGGCTTCTAGGTTACTCTTACTCTAGGTTTACTCTAGGTTACTTAGTGCATGTTAGTTATAACAATGTTCTCATATTGGCATTTTGAACAAAAGATGAACTCTTGATACTAGTCTGTACATGGCTTCTAGGTTACTCTTACTCTAGGTTTACTCTAGGTTACTTAGTGCATGTTAGTTATAACAATGTTCTGTTATTGGCATTTTGAACAAAAGATGAACTCTTGATACTAGTCTCATGTACATGGCTTCTAGGTTACTCTAGGTTTACTCTATGTATGTTTACTCTAGGTTACTTAGTGCATGGCTTTGATCACACTTTGTGCATGGCTTCTTCTATATTTTGTTAAGTGTTTGTTGGTTCTAAACAATTAGAAAGCTAAAACTCACTGAGTCTTATTCATTTGGGTGATTGCAAGTCAGATGGCATCACATAGTGATCACGATAGTAGTCAGGGTGGTGATGGGGGTGATAGAAACACAAAGAAGTTCACTCCCCGAGGAATTACATCGAAAAAGAATATCGTCAATCGGATAAGTAAAGGACACGAGAAATATAAGGTAAGTTAATTACTAATTATTAATGTTGTTCTCTACCTTTCCAAGTTATCTAATTATTTAATGATTTAATTATTTAAGGTCCGATGGAGTGTTAAAGGTTTGCCAATTGGAGACAACGACACAAATTTAATTAGCTTTATTGGTACTAAGGTGAAGCAAATCTTTCCAATTTCAATTAAAAGTTGGAATGAGAAAGATAATCGAGTTTTGCCTAAACTGAAAGATGATTTTGGGACTTAATACAAGTATATAATTTTAGACCTCTTTAATAATCTTATTTAGTGATTTTTAGTTATATTTATTTAATCCATTTTTATGTATAACTAGAAACACTTTGATGTCGATGAGTCCCAAGAGATTGAATCTTGAAGGAAGCGGGAAGGTTGCATAGGGCTTACGAATCGATGTGGGGAAAAAGTATACAAACGTCCCGATGGGACCATCGACAGAGCCTCCAAAGATCTTGTATGCCTAATTATAACTAAGGAGGATTGGACCAAATTTGTAGATATACGCACTCTGGATCCGGATTTCTGGTTAGTATATTAATTATTTAAGTTATATATATATATATTTCACAAGTAGATATCATTCATTAATGTATACTTATCTTTTAAATAGAAAAAGAGCAAAGCGAATAAAGAAAGAGCTTCTAATCCCGAGTACCCTTATAGAGGAGGTTCTAGTGGATATCAAATTCTCGAAGAAAGATTGGTAAGACACAATTAGTTTAATTTATTATGATTTAATGAATCTTTTAATTTACAGATTGATTAACAATTATTAAACTTAAATAGTTATCTTGGAAGAGGGAAAGATCCAACTCAAGAATCCCTTGATCGCATGCGATTATGCAGTTAGAGGCCCGACAAAACAAGGATGGGAGATTGTGGATCCGAAAACTAAGGAGGTCAAGGACAAAATTGTAAGTATTCCAAAATTCATGAAAAAATTGCAAGTTGGAATTTGTGTCCGACTATATTTTTTTAATCCGTTACTCGATTTTTTTGACACGTGGACATATTTTTTATTCTCGATTAAATTTCTTTGACACTTGTTTATTATTTTTATCCGTTACTCGATTTTTTTGACACGTGGACATATTTTTTATTCTCGATTAAATTTCTTTGACACTTGTTTATTATTTTTATCCGTTACTCGATTTTTTTGACACGTGGACATATTTTTTATTCTCGATTAAATTTCTTTGACACTTGTTTATTATTTTTATCCGTTACTCGATTTTTTTGACACGTGGACATATTTTTTATTGTCGATTAAATTTCACTTGACACTTGTTTATTAATTTTATCCGTTATTTATGTTTGTGCATCGAAGAAAGCATATCACAATCTGTATCACAAGGAGATTTAACAGATTGTGATGGTCACCAAGATGTCCTTGCTCGTGCCTTGGGAAGGGAAGAGAGACAGGGTCGGATTAGAGGTTATGGATATGGGATTCCTCCGACAACTGTGTTTGGGCCAAAGAAGAGCCAAAGCAAGGGGTGCGGGGATTGTAAAGTCATGGCGGAAAAGTATGACGAGCTATCCAAGAATGTTCTTTGTGCTAATGGAAGAGAGACAGGATGTTTAAGCGACTCTTGGCACAAAGGATTGGTGCACCATCCCCGCTTTGCACCACCCCTGCTTTGAACCTATTGAGCTCTTTGCACCCCATAGCGCCCGAGATAGTTGCACCATCCCTTCAACACAGGTATTTAACAAAACTCGACTTGTTTTTTGTACATATGTATTTGATAAAATTATCATGTATATTTATTTTTCTTTATAATTGATTTAGGATAACTGTGAATGTGAGCTATATATTGCAAACCCACATCGAAAGGTTGCGATGGGTTTGATATGTAACCAATTGAGTGCCACATCGCACAATCGAGGCCATGCACGAAAACCATTTGAGAGTTAGGGTAGACTATTCAATAGAGGGTGCTGCACCATTGCTGCTCCAATTGCTAATGCGAGATATATTTCTTGTGGATCAAGCACTTAGTACTTTTGTGGCATGGCCTGAACAACTTGTCGTTGTAAGTGACAATATTTTTGTTAATAATTAAATGACTATAATGTGTGTTAACTAACTAGCTAATTAATCATTTTTTTAATATATACTAGGTACCCCATGTGTCCCGACCTTCCCTTCCATGAAAGTTTCCCAACCTTCCCTTCCACTACCAAACTCTCCCGACCATCTTCTATACAACAGTCCAACATGTTGGTCAATTTCCCAATGATGAATTCCGAGAACTACATCGATTCTCTAAAGGTCCACATTCAAAAAATGAACCAGACGACTCGATTTATTTTACTGCCCGATAACATTGTGGGCTGGATCGATTGGTAATGATCAACATCGAGGATATGAAAGCTATAGTTGAGATGGATTGGGCCACTTGCCATCGATATCGAGTATACCGAGGTATGTATTAAATTATTTGTACACAATAGTTGTTTATATTAGAGTATATATTAGAGTATATATATGAGGATCTCGAAAGTTGTATATATATTATTTATAGGTTTTTGTACAATCGTCTTACGGTCCCTTCTCAACGGACACGAAGTATTTCTTCTTGTGTCCGGCTTGTATAGTTGTGTTTCATAAAGGTAACACGGAGGAACGCATTCTGGCTAAAAAGAGTGAAGTACAAAGTTATATCCATTCACGCTTCATGGAAGCCAAGCATTTGAAGGGCGACTCTTTATTTTTGGCACCACTCAATAATGGGTGAGAAATTTAGTCTTCAATCACTTGTTTAATTATTTTGAGGATTGTATTATAGTGTAAATTAATGTGTACTCATTCGTTCTTCATTTACTTGCGAGGCAACATTGGGTACTCTTTGCAATAAACCCTAAGCAAAATGTTGTCTATTATCCGGATTCACTTCAAGGCCATTACAACGTCTCACGAAGACTTCGTAGAATCGGTTGAGAGGTGTGTATGTGTAACCCTCTCATTTTAATTTGTATAATTTAATATATGTATTTTGTTCAACTTAACGTTATATATATATATGTATGACGTTACGATTAACTGAAAGAATACTTGGGATTATCTACGAGTAAAACAAGATGGCTACCCATAACTGTAAGCTTTTAAGAATCATTCTTATAATTTTAATTGATTTTTGGTCATAAAATGTGACAATTAAGTTATAATCTTTTGCTTTGTAGTGTCCTAAACAACCAAATAGCAATGATTGTGGGTACTATGTTATGAGGTATATGAAAGAGATTATCACTCATGACAAAGTAACAATCCCAACCAAGGTAACTACTTAGATTTATTTTTTATATTGATATTATAATACTTACTCACATTTAATAAACATTTTAATTCTAATTTTATTTCATTTTTTTTCAGTATTTTCCCAGCTTCAAAAAACTCCAGAATTACTCTGTTTGAACAACTTACAAAGAAGAAGGGGAGTGGTGCCATTATGTTTCTAGCTTTTTGTAGCAAGTTTTGAGATTCATAATAGTTTAGTTATTATTTATGTTGTATATATTGGATTTATATTATGTTGTAAGTACTTCTTAGAATGATATATATTGGATTGGAAATATTATTTGATGAATTTTGTTGACTGAATTTTGTTTGAATGATATATTGGATTGGAATGTATTTTCTGAATTTGTTGAAAAGGGAATGAATTTATAGGTTGTAATTAAAATGGAGAACAAACCAAAATAAAAAAAATATTTAAAAAAATTCGATCAATAGGTAGCGTTTTAAAGTGAAAACGCTAGAAATGAAGTTAAAAAATTCATTCAATACCTAGCGTTTTAAAGATAAAACGCTAGGAATTGTAAAGAGGAGCTAGAGGATCCCTAGCGTTTTTCTGACGCTAGGAATGCTAATAAAGGTGCTATAGCATTCCTAGCGTTTTATATAAAACGCTAGGAATGCTATAACATCCCTAGCGTTTATATAAAGCGCTAGGAATGCTAGTAAAAGGTGCTTATAGCATCCCTGGCGTTTTATATAAAACGCTAGGAATGCTAGTAAAAAGGTGCTATAGCATCCCTAGCGTTTTTATAAAACGCTAGGTATAATAGTAAAAAAGGGCTATAGTATCCTAGCGTTTTAATTTAAAACGCTAGGAATGGTAGTAAAAAGGAGTTATGGGATCCTAGCGTTTTTATTTAAAACGCTAGGAATGGTAGTAAAATGAGCTATGGGATCCCTAGCGTTTTATAAAAACGCTAGGAATTGTAAAAAGCGCGCTGGGTCAATGGCTAGCGTTTTATATAAACGCTACGTATGTCTAAAACACTCTGGGTAAATGGCTAGCGTTTCTTAAAACGCTACTAATGGGGTGTACGCATTAGTAGCGCCAGCTTCTCTAGTGTTTTAAAACGCTATCAATGCCCAAAAAAAACGCTGACAAACCTTGTACGCTGGCGTAGTGATTAATCTATATTGATAGTATTTGATTCGTTTTTTCTAAATAATTGAGATTATTCAGTAAATTTTATTTATTAGTTATCTATTTTCTCCCATATATTTTTATTTTATATCTTACTTTTTAAATTATTTAATTGGTTAAATAAATCATCTTTTGCTACTTCAATATCTTTTTCTATAATTTGCCACTTTTATTTTGTTTGACAGTTTGTCAGAAAAAAGAATAGTTATTTGATTTCTTTTATGGAAAAGAATAGTTATTTGATAAACTATGAAGACTCTACTAATTTTATAGTAGAAATATAAGACGAATTTACATTACCAACCTCGTCAACTTTCATCTTCATTTCCCTTCCCTCCTAAGGAAAGTCAAATTCATCCATTCGCTGAAGTCATACAATCTTCCCTCTTTACTTTGATCCCTATTTTATGTGTCTTCTTCTTTTCTTCTTCTTTCTTCTTTAATAACATTGAATACATAGAAACGTTTTTGCAGATTACATGCCGGAGGTGCATATAAAACTTACTTGCATTCATGAACACGCGTATTCAAGGTGGCAAACCACCATGAAATTTTGGCTGATCTTCATGAATAATAATGAAGAAAACTTCAAACTTCAAGTCTCAGATAATCTGGAATGAAACTGAGTTGACTAAGTTTTGTTAACATCTAGCTTCCCTATTTTCATGACATGAAGTGAATACAACCTGAGAAGATGATCAAAAATCAAAATGTATTAAAAGGGCGGTGCAAAAGTAAGTCAAATTCATTTATAGCATTTAAATTTTAATGCTTTTCAGGCACTATAAATTAGGGTCTTGTAGAACCTTTTCTTTCATCGTTCTCAAGTATTGTTTTGTTCACAACAAGATGATTTTCAAACCTTTTGTTTTCCTTTGTATTCTGGTTGGGGTGGTTCTCATCTCAGCAGTGACTGCTGATGAACCTTCTCAAGATGAGAGTTATGAACTCATGGGGTGTCACCACAAGAAGGAAGAATGTAAGTTCTTTCTTTCCTCGTCTTGTTTATGAGTTTTTATTTATTTTAATAGGATTGATAGACATTCCAGTTGATGATAATTAATATAAGCTAATTAATGTTATGATGACATTGTGCAGATGTTGGTGGTAGGAAAATGATATTCGAGCCAAATCATGGTGGAAAGTGTAAAGGAAAGGGAGGCGGTGGATATGGTGGTGGTGGTGGTGGTGGCAGTGGATCTGGTGGTGGCGGCGGTGGTGGTGGAGGTGGTGGTGGAGGTGGTTCTGGTGATGGTGGAAGTGGAAGTGGTGGAGGAGGTGGTGGTAGTGGTAGTGGTGGAAGTGGAGGTGGAGGTTATGGTGGTGGTGGAAGTGGAAGTGGAGGAGGTGGTGGTAGTGGAAGCGGAGGAGGTAGTTCTGGTGGTGGTGGAAGTGGAAGTGGCGGAGGAGGTGGTGGCAGTGGTAGTGGTGGAAGTGGAGGTGGAGGTTATGGTGGTGGTGGTGGAAGCGGAGGAGGGGGTGGCAGTGGTGGAAGCGGAGGAGGTGGTTCTAGTGGAGGAGGAAGTGGTGGTGGTAGCGGTGGAAGCGGGGGAGGAGGTTATGGTGGTGGAGGAAGTGGTGGTGGAAGTGCAGGAGGTGGTGGTAGTGGTGGTGAAGGTGGTGGTAGTGGTGGAAGTGGTGGAAGTGGAGGAAGCGGTGGTGAAGGAGGTGGTAGTGGTGGAAGTGGAGGAGGAGGTTATGGCGGTGGAGGAAGCGGCGGTGGAAGTGTCGGAGGTGGGGGGAGTGGAGGAAGTGGTGGTGGTGTAGGAGGTGGCGGAAGTGGCGGTGGAAGCGGTGGTGAAGGGGGTGGTAGCGGTGGTAGCGGAGGAGGAGGTTATGGCGGTGGTGGAAGTGCAGGAGGGGGTGGAAGTGGAGGAAGTGGTGGTGGAAGCGGAGGAGGAGATCATGGTGGTGGAGGAAGCGGTGGAGGTGCAGGAGGTGGCGGAAGTGGCGGTGGAAGCGGTGGTGAAGGGGGTGGTAGCGGTGGTAGCGGAGGAGGAGGTTATGGCGGTGGTGGAAGTGCAGGAGGTGGTGGAAGTGGAGGAAGTGGTGGTGGAAGCGGAGGAGGAGATCATGGTGGTGGAGGAAGCGGTGGAGGTGCAGGAGGTGGCGGAAGTGGCGGTGGAAGCGGTGGTGAAGGGGGTGGTAGCAGTGGTAGCGGAGGAGGAGGTTATGGCGGTGGTGGAAGTGCAGGAGGTGGTGGAAGTGGTGGTGGAAGCGGAGGAGGAGATCATGGTGGTGGAGGAAGCGGTGGAGGTGCAGGAGGTGGCGGAAGTGGCGGTGGAAGCGGTGGTGAAGGGGGTGGTAGCAGTGGTAGCGGAGGAGGAGGTTATGGCGGTGGTGGAAGTGCAGGAGGTGGTGGAAGTGGAGGAAGTGGTGGTGGAAGCGGTGGTGAAGGAGGTGGTAGCGGTGGAAGTGGTGGTGGAAGCGGTGGTGAGGGAGGTGGTAGCGCGGGAGGAGGAGGTTATGGCGGTGGAGGAAGTGGTGGTGGAAGTGCAGGAGGAGGTGGAGGAAGTGGAGGAAGTGGAGGAAGTGGTGGTGGTGGAAGCGGTGGAGGTGGTAGCAGTGGCGGTGGAGGAGGTTATGGTGGTGGTGGAAGTGGTGGAGGAAGCGGCAGTTCTCATAAAAAGGGCAAAAGCAGTGGACATAAAGGAGGTGGTGGAGGATATTGAAGTGGCGATAAAGAAGGCTATGACATTGAAAATAAATGAAAATAATGTAATAGTGGAAGTGAAGTCAACGTCTAGCTTTATAAGTCTTGTAATTAGTTATTTACTATGCTTGAATGTATTTGATGGAATGAAATATTGAAATCAAACTAATATTTGGTTTCATTGATCCTTTCATTTATATTTTACTATAAGTAGAATATTATTAATAACGTCTAACTACATCACTAAAAACTAGATTGAAATCAAATACAAACACCAATGTTGAAGTCCACACCTAACACTACTTGGTGTTTTAAAGATACAAACTCACAAAATCCAAAGAATTTAGTCTTTATCAAAGCTGCTAATAGTAGTTAACAAACATATCCATAGTATATGATCGACCAAAACCTACGCTCCTAAAATCAAGACAAAAATTGGATAGACCAAAAAGCTTCAAGACGACATTTATAGACTATTTTTTCATATACCGATCTCAGGCCAACTCTTTTGCATGAACAAATATGGATAACGCCCCAACGTCATAGCACTAAATTCCCATATGCACTAAGAAAAAAATGTGACAAGGGTACTCCACTCCATAACCACTCAAAAGTCTGAAAGGGAATCAAAATCCATAAAACATCTCATAGCAATATAATACAATCTAAGGGGACAGCAAACTACTCATATAAGAAACATGGTGGTGACTTTGCTGCTACTTTTTTGAATCTCTCAAATAGTCCAAAGTACTACTCATACCTTTGTCTACAGTGTGACGAACTCCTAAACAGGAGAACTATGCATATAAGGTGATAAGGTGAGGAAATTTGATAAGGTATGAAACAATGTTATTAAAATTGATTCGGTGATCGACTCGGTCGGGGTACTGGGTCACTGGATCAATTGTCGAACCGAAGGGTCACTGATTGACCCGCACAACCCGTGATACTACTAAAAAACAATAAAAATAAGCATAACAAATATAAATTTACACACAAAACTGTCAACTTTTTTACCTTAATATCAATAAAATCCTAAATATATTATCTTTTATACTTTTATTAATTATGATACTAACATAAATTTAAAATGAAGTATTGAATAAAAATTTATTAAGAAAGCATATGATTTTTTGGGTGAAGAAAATAAAGCGTATAATATATATACATTCATTCAATTAAATATTAATATTAAAAAAAGTATAAAGAAAAGCATTAGCATAGGAGTATGATATATATACGTTGGTTGTCAGTAAATCAATTCATTCATTGTACATATATTATATTGGCAAGACTTTAACATCAGCGTGATAGTGGCCTAGTGGTTTGTGGCTTGCCTGTTGTACTCATGGTTGCAAGTTCGAATCCTGCACCATGCCTTTCAAATAGATTTTTAAGTAATTAAATAGCTGGCTTCCAACAAACGGGTCAGCCGGGTCGCTAAGTATTGCCGGGTTGGAACGGGCCAACCAGATATTACCCGTGAACAATATGTGGAAGACCGGTGTAGTCTTGATTAGTGCAATCATAAATGGATAAACAGAAAAGGGAATAGCACGATACTAGGAAACAATTGTGGCCCTGTATTTATTTGCAGCCAGATAAGCACATTCTGGAAAAGTCATCCAATTCTCATTTCCTTCTACTTCCCTATGTTGTTTCTTCAAAGCCTTCATAATATGGTGGACTCAGGATATCCCTCCTTCAAACAATGTGGTGTACAAATCGATGTTTTTCTGTAACTCTTCAAACAATTCATTCTGGAAAAGTCATCCAATTTATTTGCAGCCAGATAAGCACATTCTGGAAAAGTCATCCAATTCTCATTTCCTTCTACTTCCCTATGTTGTTTCTTCAAAGCCTTCATAATATGGTGGACTCTAGATATCCCTCCTTCAAACAACGTGGTGTACAAATCGATGTTTTTCTGTAACTCTTCAAACAATTCATTCCTCACGCTATAGAAATCGTCCTCACCCCTTCCAAGTAGTCTAGCAAAGCACTGAAACCCGCAGTTACCGTCACCTTGCACATTCACTATATCCTCCACAAAGCGATGCATCTCCTTCGGCATATAATCTATGAATGAATCGTATGCTTTTGACCGAATGATTGGAGGGGTTGGGTTTAGTGTTAGTCCCTGAATTTGAGTGAGTGCGAGGTTGGAACTTGTTGTTTGGCTTGGTTGCTCGATTTGTGAGGGAGTAGGATCAAACTTCTTTGGTAATGGCGGTGTAGGAACTCCAATTTTGGCCATTTTTGTAGGTTTAGGAGCTCCACCTTTAGGTACCGGAAAGGTACTTGGGGTGGAACTTGTACTCTGTCGTGGAGTTGATGAATTTGACACCGGTGGAGTAGGCCGTTTGCATGACTGAGCAGCAGTGGAGGTGCTGTCTTGTTGTGAATCAAAATGATTATCAACATGTTCCCAAAACTATGGGTCTCGCTTTGTTGAAAATTCATCGCTCTTGTTAGGTGCACCCTTTTTCTTTCCCTTATCCTTCTTAGGTGCACCCTTTGTAGTGACTCGTTCCGGAGGTGGACACATGGAAGTAGTGTCCGGGAATGTCAACTCAGGTGCTTTTTGCTTTATCATTACTTTACCAGCACGATCAGCGGCATCAAACCTCCATTTTATAGCCTCAAATTCAATCTTCAAATTAAGCTCATCATTTGGGGATCCCGTCTCGTCTTCATCATTGGAAACAACAAAAGTAAGCCTCTTCCAATGATTATGTATTATATCCAACGTAACGCGGTTAAGGTTCCCCATGTAACTACAAAATATATGAATTTCAGATTACAAACATAATCATTATATGTTATATAAAACTAAAAGAGTATGATGAATAAATTACCTAGAAAGCTGACATGCGCACGGTAGACCGTGCATCATTCGTATCTCGCATCCGCAATCGGAAGAGGTCATCCCAAAGAACTGACGCTTAGACTCTTTGTTGAGATAGTCCATTACACATGAAGAAACTAAGCCCTTAAGGTTGTCATAAATTTTGTCCCAATGATGATATTTGACTCTGCTTAGACTCAACTCAAAATGTCGCTTCAACTCACCATGTTGTGTCTTAAGCATCTCATTCGCCGAATCCCAACACTTACACATATCGCCCCTACTGTCATGTAGAACATTCTTTATGGGTCAACAACCTTGCCTTTGCCCTGACATTCTTCTTTATGTGAAATTGGCACAACAAGTTTGTGGAAGTCGGGAAAACAATTGCCAAAGCATTCATAATAGTTGTGTCACAGTCGGTAAGTATCACCTTTGGCGTATCTTCCGGTCTTCTAAACAATCCCTTCAGTTTTTCAAGTACCCAAATAAAATTACCCTTCTTCTCCCGGTTGACATAAGCGAATGCGGCCGAGAAAGTATGCTCCGTTGATGTCACACCGACAATCTCAACCAACGGATACCTATAATGGTTGGTCTTGTATGTGGAATCGATCATCAAAGCAATTGGAAATGTATTCAATAGCTCCACTGTGTCTGGGTGTGCCCAAAAAATGTCCTTTACAATGTCAGTCGCTTCATCAACTCTGTGCCAATAAAGATACCTATCACGTTCCAGCAAATTCATCAAATGTTGTAGTTCAGTCCTACCCTGACGATTAGATGTTCTTAACCTTGCACGTACGTTGTGAATTTGCTTCACATTGAAGTGGTAGTCTTTAGGGTAAGTAGACCTCAGCTCGGCCAAGATTCGATTCGGAGAAATCAAGTTCTTCGTCATTCTTGCAACCATTTCCTTCTGCTCAGTTGTTAATCTATTATCATTTGCATGACCTTGAGGGTAAGTCTGTAATGTGTGGTTATGTATGCCACACATAACAGACAATATCCATCCTCCAAGTTTTTTAATAAAATTTCCCTTCGGACGAAACTTGCAACATTTTCTACTCCCCGTAGGAACCTTGCCAGCATGCTTGTACTTCCCTTCCTTTTCACAAACCAGCTCAGAGAATATTTTCCCCGACTCGCCCGTTATCCGATCGATTGATAATCAGAACCATCCCAAGTGTACGGCAAACAGCCCGAACATAATTCAACAAATCATCACGACTAGCAAAGACTTGTTCAGTTTGGAATGAACTAGAATGATCAACAACAATTGAATTAGCTAGTGATAGAGATAGCGGGCCAGTTTCATCCATCTTCAAACCTAGTTAAAAAACAGATTTTCTGCAGATTCTGTGTATCAGGTGGGTTCGGATAACAGAAAGTCGAACCTATTCGGCGCACGCTTGGCCGAACCAACTCAATATAGAGACCCTTATTTTACTTAGTTCGGCGCACGGCCGATCGAACCAAATGGTTCGGCGCACGCTTGACCGCGCGTGTTCGACCTTTGCAGGTCCGAACCGTGTGCGATTTCAAAAAAAAACGCAATTCAACAAGAAAGCGCGAAATAATGCTACAAATAGATAGATTGAGCTACATACCTTAATGTTGATACTAAATGGAGGTAGATTTCAGCTTGAGATGTTAGATTAGATTGAGGTAAGGGTGTGGAGTGTGAGTGAGTGATGAGAGTGAGAGTAATGAGTGTTTAGAAGTTTAGGGGGTGTATGGGATGAGAGTGAGAGTTGACTTTTAAATTTTCTATTTTTAGTGAGGGTATTTTGGACTTTTCATAAGGGCAAAGGGGATTCTAGTAAGTAGCTAGGGGGTTGTACGAAGCATGGGCCAAAGTAAATACATTTTTAATACAATTTTCATGTACACAATGGCCTCAAAAGGCCCAATTCTTTATTTTGAAATAGAAATTATTTAGGGTTTTACTTTCCCCACTCCCCCTCCTACTCAAACACACCCCTTAAAACTTAAAAATCCCAAATTATCCCCAATTTAAAAAATCCAAAAATTAAACACTCCCCCCACTAACCCCTTCAATCCTCACACTCTCACTTTCCCCTCGTTTGAACCCTAACCCATCTCTCTCCCTCTCACTCAAGTCCTCCAAACTCTCACTCAATCTCCTCCAATCTCTCACTCATCTCCTCCACTAACACCCTCAAGAATTACTGGGTTATTTTCGCCTCCTCTCACCCTCTCTAGTCATTCCATTTTCTTCAAGGTTAGCGTCTCCCTCTTTACTGCATCTGTTTTTTTTCTGAAAAAATGCTCGATTCAAACGCTGTCATACGAACACGTGAAGACGAAGGCGTTCGAACAAGGGAATTCGAACGCCATTCGAAGGGGGTTATTCGAACGTGTGGTGTTCTGACTTGTGAAACTGACCTGTTCGAATGGGGCCGTTCGAACACTCGTTTGAGAGTACAGTTGTCGTGTTTAATTGGTTTTTTCCTTTGGTGGGGGTTTAATTTGTTTTAATTAAATTGTGTTAGTGTAATTGTTTTAATACTGTTAATTGTTGTTTCAGTTATGGCGAGGTTTCATGGCTATCATTCGCAGGAGCCATCCGAGCGACCTCGTAGGCCACCTCCTACAGTTTCAGAATGTAAAAGGAGGCAAGCTGCTGCTGGTGAACCCTCCAGGGGTAGGGGTAGGGGCAGGTATGAGGCCCCGCCCCCGATTGATGATATTAGTACTTCTCAAACACTGTGTCGGGCTACTTCCCTTTGTTTTGCAGGGTCTCACATCCCTTTCTCTCCCTTGAGCATTATGTAGAGCTTGAAGATGAGCCTAATACCTATGAGGTACGTGTTTTTTATGTTAATTGCATTTATTAGTTTCTTAATCATCTACTTGTTTTAATAAATTATGTTATGTTATTTGGTTGACAAATGGTACCGTAGCTACTAGATTTGGTTGATGAGATGGAGGGAACCATCAATGACAATGTCCCAGAGCCAACCAGGAGCGTATTTGACCACATCAAGAGGCTACTAAACCCTTTCCGTAGATTTGGGAGGAGGTTTGGCCACGTGTACCATAGGAGGGGGGTCCGCAACACACAGTAGGATCTTCTCTATTTGTATGGGATATTTCTTTGGATGTTTCGGATATTTTATAGTTCTTTGTATCATTTGATTTTTTATGGATATTCCTGTTACTGTTTTATATTTAAGTCTATTTTCGATGTCGACTACTTATGCGACAGTTTATTTTAAAAGACGCAAACTTCATTTCATTAAAAACAAGTAACAGCTAATGAGCATTAAAATAACACATAACAGAGAATGAAAGGATAAAAACAACCATAAGCAAGAAAATACAAAACAAGTGATTATTTGTGATCCTATAACACTGGTTCGTATAACACCCTACGAACGGGCGTTCGAACAAGGCTATACGAGCAGGTTCGATTTGTGCCATTCGAACTTGTTGAATTACGCACAAGAGGGTGTGTGTCAAACTGTCAATATTTAACACACTCGAATGAGGCTGTTCGAACGTGTTCGAATGCCCGTGTTCGAACAGGTGAAATTCTTTGAAAAAAAACGCATTGGCCATTTCATTAATTGCCTTTTGGTCTTTTCCCACCCTTATAGGGTGTGTTTTGAGTAGGGGGAGTGGGAAAAGAAAAACCCATTCTTTATGGACATGTTCTTTCCTTCTTTCCACATTGGGCGTAAATAGCCCAATTTCTCTTTTCTAGTCAGACTTTATGATTTTTGGTATTGGGCTCGACTCACCCATTCTTTTCTTTTACTGAAAATAAAATATAAAACATTAAAAATAAATAAATATACTAGGGAACAAAATTATTAGAGTGTTCTCTACGTAGTAAACTTCAAAAAGACTTTATTCCTTTCATGTTTCTTGGTGAAAATCCACGAAAACGGTCTATCTATTTGAAGATTTCATCTGAAAGTGTCAAGTGTTAAATCTCAACCATGCATATTACTTATTCTCTCTTTTTTCATGTATTTTTTTCTCTCTTATTTTTTAACGAATGATTGAGATTTCACTTGATCGTAATGTTAATGGAGACAATCCATTCTCATTCTTAGGGCGTGTTAAAAAATGAAGGTGCAAATAACAATCTCATTCAACTTTTCTCCCAAACTTACAGTTCCTCGTTAATTAGTAAGCATATACTTTTGTCAATGTTCATTTTTTCCAAAATGCCTCGATTTGTAAATCATTTTTGAACGGTATAAATGTAAGTTATAGGTGTAACAACCGAGTCCACATGCATTTCACCCAGCGCTATTACTCACGATCTTTTCTACCCCCTTGTAGAATTTTTGCCTTAGTGGGATTCGAACCTTGTACATGGGGCTCAAATACAAAGTTCCACACCTTCCCACTACCAATTGAACCGCGGCTCAATTGGTAGTGGGAAGGTGTGGAACTTTGTATTTGAGCCCCATGTACAAGGTTCAATCCCACTGGCGGCAAAAATTCTACAAGGGGTAGAAAAGATCGTGAGTAATAGCGCTGCCGTGGCCGCAAGGACTCTGGTCATAAAAAAAAGCGCTTTTTTAGGGGCCGCTACTAGCTCAATTGGTAGTGGGAAGTAGATTGAACTTGTATTTGAGCCCCATGTACAAGGTTCGATTCCCACGGAAGGCAAAAATTCTACAAGGGGGGTAGAAAAGATCGTGAGGTAATAGCGCTGGGGTGGCCGCTGCGGTGGACCTGGGCTGTTACAATAGGTGTCTCTTTGTATTGGCTTATTAGGGTTTTATTAACTTATATAAAACATTTTTGAGATTGTTTTAGAGAGTTTATGAATACAATTTATTAAAAAAAATTCATAGGCTTTCAAGGATAGCTTATGAAAAGAGTTTAATTTATTTTATCACTTATTATGGAAATAGTATATGCATTAACACTTATACAATAAAGGCGTAAGCTCATTACGCCCTATTATTGATTAATTTGTGCACATTTCAATAGTGAAGACTTAATTAAGTTATGGCTTAAATATTAGTTACCCCCCCTCACTACAACAGAATTAGTATATAGGCAGCGCTTTTTTTCATCAATGGGCGTGCTTTTGGTAGCTACAACGCAACGTGTATTGGGTATTCCACTCCAACAATGGCGTGACTTCCTAAAAAGCGCGCCCATTGCCCAAACACGTCCTCAAATGGGCGTGACTTCCTAAAAAGCGCCTATTGCCCAAACACGCCCTCAAATAGGCGTGACTTCCTAAAAAGCACGCCCATTGCTTCAAACACGTCCCTCAAATAGGCAATACTGCCCATTGTTAATTTTTTTTTTTTTTTTTTTAAGTTTTTGTGTATTTTCCATTTTATATTTGCAACAAAAAAATCCACATCATATGTGAAGGGAATTCTCTTAATTACCCTCATCTTGAATTTTGCTCTTTGTTTATCTTTTTGATGGAGTGTGTTTGCAAATTAATACTTTGTTCACCAAATGATACTAGAAGCAAGGGTAAAGGCATAGATTAAAGGGGTAAAATTAGTTGACTGGCATTGACTAATAAGTTCGTGCCCTTAGTACTTACAACTTAGAAGGGAAATCATCGGGCCAAAAGAAGGTTACAACTACAAAGTAGTAATTTAACATTTTCGAGATCAATCCCAAAGATTTTTACAAAATAAAAATTCCTTCCCAAAAATAAAAACAAGTACTTGATATATTCCATCATAGCTTTTTCCACCTCCAAAATTCTATCTATCATCTTCTTTATCGCACATGAAGTAAACCGAAATGAAAGCTACTACCTTGAGATGTTACACTCTTTCAGAAAAGCCACCGTTGTTCCATCTGCGCCACCAACTTGGAAGCAACACCTTCGTGACAAGTAACATAATCCTGTGAATCAAACATACAAATATATATATATATATATATATATATATATATATCATTTTCTGCAGAAGAAAATGTGATTGCATAATGATGGAAATATGCTTTGTGAAGGAATATACATATAAAGTTCAATTATTGTTCCACTATTTTACTCACATACAATCCAAACAGAACATTAATTCAAAGCCAGGGAGAATTGTAAATGGGAGTTACAACAGATTTAACTTGTAAATACTTGTGAAGTGCTTCCAATCCAAAGTCTCTTCCAAATCCACTCATTTTATAACCTCCATAAGGAATGTCATTACCAAAGGCAAAGTAACAATTAATCCAAACAATGCCTGCACGAATAGACCTTGATACTGTATTAAGAGCTTGACCTTTTTGCTTTTGAGCATTCATCTTCAGAAGGCAAAAGCAAAAAAGAATGAGAAAAAAGCATGGAATTAAAAACACGTGCAATGCTAATATGGAAGTTGAAACAAAATATCCGGGTAACCCAACATGCCAGCTAATTTCAAATTCCCACAAAATGACACGGTTGCCAACCTGAGGAAAACCAAACGCCTCAAACCACCTAAACAAGATCAAACCCCTCTCCCTCTGGAATAATTGCATCTCCTACAATCGTTGATCTTAAAACATTTTATTGCCATTTCCAATAGTTTCTCCTGTCCCTCTCTCGCACGTGTGCATTGCATGCAAACCTAGAGCTAACTCATCTCCTTCTGAATTAATTTTGCCTCCTGGCAACTACCACCATTGAACTCAACGCATGACGCACACATGAAATGCACTCCTCTTCATCTCTCTTCCTCATCCCTCCAGTGCTTGTTCTCTGATTTTCTGCTAGACTAGTGCCAAACTCCCTTAACTACTGTGATGTCTCTTAATTTCTCACTGTCTTTCTCTTGAGAAAGACGTTTGTAGTTAAGTATTGCAAATAAATTAATTGATCCCATATGGGAATGCATAATTCTATTTGTAGTTAAGTAATGCAAATAAATTTATTGATTCAGTGTGGGAATGTATAGTTGATTTCATATGGCAATGTATAATTTCATGAGTCATGTACAGATACCTGTAGCTCACGCATTTTAAACGTGTTCATCCAGTTCTGTGAGTCTCGTGTCCTTGAATCATCTTCACCAAGTTGTTTGACAAGTATATCATATGTCTTCTTCTCATGCTGTCAAACCGAATGTCAAAATCAGTAAACCCACCTACTGTTACTACTACAACTTGATTTTACCACAATACATACCTGGTGCGAAAGCTTGAAAGCACCCATACAATTAAATGCAATGGCAAGAGCATGATAACAAACGGCAGTTTGAATATGTTCCTCACCAAGAAGCCTTTCATTTTTCTTTAAAAGCTTCTTGCAGATATCGAAGAGCTGTGTTCATCTTTCCTATATCCTGATACATCATTGCAACATTTATAAAAGTTGCTGCAACATCAGGATGATCTGGCCCTGATGATAAGCTTAACAAGAGCAAAGCACGCGACATATGACGAAGGGCAAGTTCTGTCTGATTAAGTCCATGGTAGAACAGAGCCATATTTCCATAGCTGCAACAATAACACGGATCACAAAAATGTTCTAGACATGTTTTATAAAATCTCAAATACAACCAAATGCAAAAGCGAGAAAAAGGTAGAATATAAAATCCCAAAAATATTATGGAGATGAATCAAGAAGATAGATAGAACGGAAAATGCCTGTGAGCAGTGTCGGGATGATCTAGACCAAGAACACGCTCATTAATAATTAGCTCCTTATGTTGTTGCATAATAGCCCCAGCCATATCTCCAGCATGATACAAAACCATGGCAAGATACCTGAAATTCAACCATTTCGATGGAGATAAATACACAACACAAAAATACACCAATTAAAAGTTTGATAAACTGAACTTTGCAACAAAGGACACAAAGTTTGTCAATAAATCTTCAATCTCATAAGGCATAGCAACTGAAGATCATATATGAGAGTTAATTCACATCCCCAGGTCCGATCTTTCTAAAGCAACATAGCAAGTAGAATTGTAGAACATAGAAAACTGTGACTAAACTTCAAAATGATAGGAATAAATATTGACATACCGACAACAATTAGCAACCTCCCGATGCATAGGACCAGTAACCTGCAGGTTTTTTAACAATTATTTTACGAACAATAAACCTATCTACAAGAAATGAAACAATACTGAATTTCATACCTGTTGTAAAATGGAAAATGCCTCTGAAAATAAAGTGTAGGAGGCAACATTGTTGAAAAGCACAAAAAAAAGTACACATTCATGCATTTTCTCAGGGGAAAAGCACAAATCATACATCAAAAGAGAATGACATCTTAGGAGGCAACATTGTTGAAATTCCAGGCTCCCTTAGCTCCTCTTCTACAAACAGCAAGAATCAATCAACAAAAAATACCCATAAAACCAAAACCACTACTACATTTTCTATCACTACAAAATAAAAACAAAAACAGAAGCCTAACACAAACCATTTAAGCACTCTGCAACATCACTATCAACCAAAGCTGAAGTGCTCACATCCATATCTCTATCAACAGAACAATGGAGCTTAAACCCTTTTGCACACAACAGCTTATTTGCTCCAAAATTCTTTGAAGGAACAAAATAACATACCACAAGAAAATGATTTCTAAACTAACGTAAACATCAACTCATAACATCAGAAACCAACAATTAAGACATATCATTAAATAAAAATAAAAATTCATTTTCAGATTGACTAAAAATCAAAACGCATAAGCAATCAAAATCGAAGCAGGAAAAATGAATAGTACCGTGTCATCCATGTGAGGAAAGAGAGGGCGAAGTTGGTCAATGAGAGAAGGAGGAGGGAAACGAATCGGTGAAGTAGCGGAAGAGCAACGGAACCTCTTAGAAAGTGGTGGAGAAGGAGGAAGCTCTTCGAAGAAAGATCTCTTGCTTCCACACACAGCAGCAGACATCGTTCGTTCGATGCTAACAACGAAATTACGATCAATTTCCCCTCCAATCGATTCGATTCCACAAATTACACGAATTCAATCAGAAGAAGAAGATAGGGTTAGGGTTTCGAGAAATTGAAAGAGGAAGGGGGAAATTTTCGTGTGGAGGTTCTGAAACTGCGTTGTTATGCAATTGGTGAGGGGGAAGAGAAATCTGAAAAGTGGGGAAGAGAGGGAGAGGGGAAGAGACGTGAGGGAGAGGGAGAGGGAGAGGGAGAGGGAGAGTAAGAGACGAGTGTGAGAGAAGACGTGAGGAAGATAGAAGGTCCAAACTCAGCGTTTTTTAAAAACGCTGGGTATTGGGAGAACGCGTGTGATTTATCACCTGGCGTTTTTAAAAACGCCAGACGTGAGAAAGCGTGTGACCTAATACCCAGCGTTTTTTAAAAACGTTGCGTATTGGGAATCGCAGCGTGACCCAATCCCGGCGTTTTTAAAAGCGGCGGGTATGGCTAAAATGCGTTTAAAGCGATGGGCGGCATTTTTTTAAAAAGCGCTGGGTATGTTATAAATTGCTTTTTGGCCATCCGTATGGCGTTTTTACTTAAAACGCTGCTTATAGGGGCGCTCTTTTTTGACAAATCTGGCGTAGTGCTGCAAATATCACAATTATCCATTTACCCCCTGTAAAAAAAAAGTTTTAAAATCAACCTTGCAAATATTAAGTGGTTACAGCTACCCCCCTCAGTTAACTTTCCATCCAACAATAAGTGACGTGGCAAACGACGCTGACATCAGCGTTGACTTTTCTGTCACATGTCACCATATCATTGACACACGACATGACAGCGCCAGTCACGTCGTGACCGATAGATGGGCGCCACGTGGCGCTCGCGTGGAATATGGGGGTCATGCTTACTTAAAAAAATTAGGCTTTTGATTTTCTCACCCCCCTCAACCTACATCTCACCCCCATATTTCCCAAAAACCCAATACTACCCCTGCGTTTTAAAAAAAAATTAAAATTAAAATTTTCGGAATTACCTCAAAATAAGGTAATTAGGTTCAAAAATTAAAATTTCTGAGTTACCTCTAAAAAGGTAATTAGGTTCATAAAATAAAAAATTTCGAAATTACCTCTAAAATAGGTAATTCCGAAATTTGTAATTTTTTTTTAAAGTTTGTATATTAAATTAATATTTAAACGCGTTTTATTTTGGAAATATGATACGAACGGATTACGATTTAAATAAGAAGACGTCAAAATATATAAAATGACCAACATAAAATAGAGTACAAATACAACTATGGGTCCAAAATGTTTAACAATGATCGAAAATAAGCACGTGAAGTAGGTGAGCGGGCGACATCTGGGGCATCCGCCAATCGTTGTGCTCTGCACCTCTTCTCATATGTCTCTGGACAACAACAGGCTCTTGATGATATGGTGGATCCCGAGCCGCTCGCTGCGTGGCTCGCTCGGGCCGTAGCTCGCACCGAGTAAGACGCACAGTTTACTGGATCGTACCAAGGAAGGTAATCGGGATCGCACTCGCCGTGGTAGCTCGCCACTTACTAGCTCGCCAAAAAGTCCGCGCCGAATCGATACATCAAGAACCCCGTATGATCCTATCCGCAGAGGAACATTACCCGAAATGGGTGGAAGAGGATCCTCTGTACTCGCCCGAATCGCTAACGCACTGCTGCATGCGGCATGTGAGAACAAAGATCATCGCCCAAAGCAACCAAATTGTGTCAGAAATGATATGTTCGACAAAGGAACATACGCTGCTGGTGGTCATCATAAGGGTGAGGATGACATCCCCACCGCAGAGCATCTATCCGCGCCTCTAAAGTCCACCAACTTTACTTTATCCAAACAACTTGTTCACCGGTGGCACGTGGTCGACATCGTCCTAGCTAACACTTTCCGACCAACGACGGTGGGAAAGTGCTCGTGAGATCCAAAGATTGAAATAGTTAAATTAAAAATAATCGAGTTATTAATATATGAGTAATTTAATTAAAAGTTTTAAATTAAATAAATAAATAAATGATTGCTGGAGCAGCGGTCGCCAGTATCCGCCGAATCGCTTGGTCGCATAAAAGACCGCTTTCACCGGTAGGGTGTAGAGGTAACTAAGAGCGGCTATACCCCAAGACCATCGCCACACCTGCTGCTTTGAAGATCTCGAGGCGGATACATCCACCTCACCGCGCACTAATGTATGAGTCTTGTCGGCCGAAATGGTGGTGCCTAAAGAGAAGAGCATGTAGCACGCGGCACGCTCATAAGCACCCCGTGCCATGTTCTCCCTGTAGGCGTCCTCTACATAGGAGATCCTCAGATACTGCCCCCTGTTATCCTTAAGCTCCTGGATGACAGTAGCCTGATCCATGCCCAAACGATCCACAACCATGTGAAGAGCCTCAACAGAATCAAAATCTGGCCTGTGGTCCAATGGGGTGCCATCCAGCGGCAAGTGGAGCAGCACAGCCACATCATCCAAGGTGATTTGCCATCTCCCCCCCGAGGGCATGTGGAATGAACAGGTCTCGGGATGCCACCTCTCTACAAAAGCGGATATCAACTCATGGTTGATTGCCACCAGAGTGTGATGTCCAACTCGAAAAGCTTAGCGGACGCAACCAAAGGTTTCACACGTGGGTGGTGCTCTGTAGGTCTAACTCTAGGAATCTTCTGGCCGTGAGATACAACCTTTAGTTTCCGAGGCTGAAAAAATTAAAATTAAAATTAAACCATACGTTATTAAAAATAAGTAATTAATTGTTGTTAAGTAAAATTAAAATAAAAATTAAAATATTACCTCGCCTCTATCTATCCGGGGCCGCGCAGCGGCGTATCCCAGATGTAAATATAAGGGTGTGTGCTCCACACCGGGCAAAAGTGAACCTCCTCCTCCTCAACCTCCTCCTGAACCTCCTCCTCCTCCTCCTCTTGATGCTGACCCTCATCCTCCTGCTCCTCCAAAGCCTCCCAACCGTCATGATACAGCTCTGAGTACTCCTGTTGGTGCCGCATATTGTACTCATGTCAATCGTGGTGGTCCCAGTGTCCATTGCCATACCGGGGCTGAGGCTGAGGCTCAGGCTCAACCATCTCTACCACTCTGGCACGGGCTCTCTCGCGCCTCTGACGCCCAGAAGCATGCCCAGCAGCTCTGAGCCTCTGTAAAGTGTCTGGAGAAGAGTATCGCTACTCTTGCCTCCCGCAATCTTTGTGCTCGCCGTCGGCCGCGGGCGAGTCTTTGCTCTCGAAGACTCTGCTCGCTCTACGTTGTCTGATCGTCTACTCGCCACTGTTAAAAAAATAAATGTAATTAGAAAATATTAATAATTGAAAAAAAAATATGGATAGTAATTCCGAAAAGAATTTCGGAAATACCTCAGAAGGGAGGTAAATCTGGACCTTTGATGATGATTTGTTTTTTTTGACGTGGTGAACCTTTTGATGACGATGATAAACGTTTGATGATGATGAACTGCAAATTCCTAATTTTTATTCTTTTTACTAACTTTTATGTAATATATTTCTATAGTTGAGTAAATATTAACAGTCGCTCAGGTAGCCAAGTGGTAAGAGGGTTTGTTGGTAAGTTAGGGGTTGTGGGTTCAACTCTCACCTACACAAAATGATAATTTTTTTTAAGTAAGCATGACCCCCACATTCCACGCGAGCGCCACGTGGCAGCCATCTATTGGCTGCTGACGTGGCACCTGTCAGTACCATGTGTCAATGATGACATGGGTGATGACGTGGCGTGCCAGTGCCACGTGGCACATAGGTCCAATGATATGGTGACATGTGGCAGAAAAGTCAACGCTGATGTCAGCGTCGTTTGCCACGTCACTTATTGTTGGATGAAAAGTTAACTGAGGGGGGTAACTGTAACCACTTAATATTTGCAAGGTTGATTTTAAAACTTTTTAATTTACAGGGGGGTAAATGGATAATTGTGATATTTGCAGGGGGTAACTAATATTTAAGCCTTAAGTTATTTATCCAAACAAAAAACTTAAGTCATTTGGTTATTGTTCGTAATTAATTTACATACGACATTTTGAAAGATTGAGATCGCTCTAACATGTGAATAGTTGAGATCGCCTCAACACTCCTATAAGTAGAAGTCAATCATCTTAGACACTCTTACTAAGAGTTCATTCATCTTCGTTACAAACTTGTCTTTTTTTTTAATTACAAAAAAGTTTAGGAGAGTTAGGTTATGAGGCTCAATAGGGTCAGGGTAGACCTCATGACTCTTTAAACGCTTACAGAGTTACTTACAGATCACCTACCAAACCAAAAAGGTCCTCACACTGAAAGCGGGAGTTGAACCCACGCCCTTGTAGTGGAGGCTCTACTTTCATCGAGCACAAACTTGTCTTTGTGTCAAGTAACATGTAACATGTTCTTTTCCTCTAGTCATATCCGATAACTGATAATCATTTGCACGAAGAAACCAAAGTTCATCAACAAAATCATATAATTAGTTTGACTAAAGTATAGAGTCATCAACGAATTCTTATCGATGGCCAACCTGTGTATAGTTGAAGGGATTCACTTAAACCTTTAAAATTTTAGTTTGCACTATTTACTCCTAAGAGACACAATTTCAAACTCCCTAATCTCAAATCCTGGATCCGCCACCGATTCTCATAACGATGCATACTATCATCAACTGAAACATAATTTATGCACCTCTCCTCCCTCTAAGATATGCAGGGGAACATTACATTAACATAGTATAAAAAATGGGAAAGAATTTCCAAATATTTATCTTTATCTATATAATGGGGATTGAGGTAGACCAAATTAAATGCTTCTTCAAACATTTAAGCGGTGGAATTTTCTACTTGGAGAAGACACATGATGATGGTCCATGGTCGGATGCTCTGTTTTCCCCACAGCCTATTAATGTTTATATACAATATACGATGTAACATGCCAGCTGCCATTGTTTCATAAACTTGTTCACCTTAGTTTAACACACGCGTCAACTTAACTCTTCCATGGATCAATCGGTGCTCATAGAAATTACTTACCCTTGTAATTTTTTGTTCTAATTCCTTCATTTATCTTCTACCATATGATCACTATAAATATCAACGTTGAGAACAAGAATTTTCATACTAACTAGCAAACATGAATAGTACTAAGCCCTTTGTTTTCCTGTGTTTCCTCTGTGCTTTGCTTCTTATCTCTGCAATGGCAACTGAGCCAACCAAAGATGGGGCAGCAGGTATATATAACTTGCTTCATATGTTTATTTTTGTTTTTCTTATATTTGCATCCCCCATATTGTCTCTTTAGTAGTAACATTAAGAGACTATTATGTAGTTTTTATTTCTTTCGAGAGAAAGAATGATACTGTATAAAAGTGTTTGTGTATGTGCAGGTAGTCCAACAAAAGACCCGAAGGCGAATGTAGATGGGTGGGGAGGTGGTGGATCACATGGTGGTGGAGGCTGGGGAGGAGGAGGTCATGGTGGAGGAGGACATGGAGGTGGGGGACATGGCGGAGGAGGCTGGGGAGGAGGAGGACATGGCGGAGGAGGTAAAGGCGGAGGAGGCTGGGGAGGAGGAGGACATGGCCGCAAATAAACATAGAAGTTACGTGTATCTGATCATGTGTAGTAAGAAATGTAAAAATAAAAGCATGGTCTCTGAATTCCACGCATATCTCTGATTGTAGTGTACCACTTAATTATCAGAGTTAAATGCATATCAACTTATCAACTACCAATGGTTATTTTCTTTTTACTATTGCGTAATATCAATCACATCAGCTATGTCGGTGACTATTCTACGTTAGAGAATTTGGTTGATTATGTGTATTTGATTTTGCCGGTTGTGTGGTTCTCTCCTTACAATGGAGTTTATACCTCACTCAAAATTTGAATTCGAGATTTCGAAATGGAATTCTAAGTATCAATCATATCGCTATTAATCACGAGTTCAATAGATATTACTCTCTCTAAACACTAACTACCATAACCAAATGTAGGAATCACACACGACAAATAAGTGTGTCTCCGGTTCCTGGTGCAAACCACAAATGACACATAAATTGTGAATACAGAATTTATTCATAAGAATGCGCCGCACAAAACCTATAACCTTATGGAGGATTCCACAAGGGAGGAATTTTTCCCTCACATATCCTCCCAAAATCGAACGAAGGTCACACTTCCCACCTTCTTAGTCATCCCATCAAAGAATCAGACTAATGAGGTCTAGATCAACCCTCACCCTACATATCTATTTCCACCAAAGGCGTAGTTAGTGCGCAATAGTCAAAAAAAGGTCTAAACTATTAGCCACTTGGCTCCATACGTAGTCATAACGACTTCCTTCTAGAGAGCTCCTATGCCACCAACAACATTCACCTCCACTTATCTAGCAAATATAGATTAAATACTCAGAGATTCTTTACCCTCAAAAGTCAAACCCCGTCCCATTTGGGCCTACACATTTATGACCATTTCACCCACAAAATTTTATTTGTTGCTTTGCCCCTACCTTAGAGGAATCCGAATTCGTACAACCTCCTTTTATACCATGGTTCTTTTGGGAAGCAAATAACATAGAATTAAAGTGTCCCAATATTGCTTCATACATTTTGTAAGAAATTCTTGGAAAATATTTGAGATGCAAAAATGGGTTTCTTTTGTAATAGCTATCTTGAAGATCCAATCGAAAATCTTGAACATTGCTACTCCGGACTCATTTATGAGCAAAAATGTACTAAAATTTTTGTACTCAAAAATAAGCAAATTTCAATTAACTCAACTTCATTTAATGTTACTATCCTACAAATACCCTTATTTAATTCTACTTTTACTACTAAGAGATTTTCACATTCTCAAAAAATGAGTCTGGAGGGAGTATTAATTTAGATTACGATTTGTGCAATGTCAGAGATATGGAGGAGAGATGCCTCCATGCATCAACAAATTTATGTTTCTTCTTTGATAGATGTGATCACTCCATAGCGAAACTCTAGAAATTGTAATTAATTTTCGCCATTGAGAGGTGGAGAAGCTAACAACTCTAAAGGATTTTATAGGGAGGAGATAATAGGGTTTGTAGGAATCTTAGAGGAAATAATGGAAAAATGAGGTAGGACTAAAATATCCTTACACTTTTCTCGATTTGAGCAAAGACACGGTTATTGATATTCTAAAGTAATGGTATTGTTGGAAACTAATAATAAATGTTGTAGTGGAATTCTAAAGTGACAGTTAATTTGAGACAAAGAAAAATTTCAAACAGGACAATTAATACGCGGCGGAGGGAGTACTAACTATTAACATTTGGTTACAAAAAATAAGACTTTTTTTGTCAAGACCAAGATATCCACCGCCAAACACAGTGACTAATCCTCTCTCTGGATTGGTGACACCTCGAAAAGTGGGAAAGTTGGCCCAGAATTTAAAGTTACTCCATACCCAAGGCGATGATTGAACTCTCAATACTTCGTTAAAGGAGGATGAGCCCCAACTGCTTAACCACACCCCTGGGTTATAAAAAAGAAGACTATAATTGAATAACATAGAGAGATCAAGTTATTACTAGAAAAATTGAAATAGTAACAAAGACAAAAGTGTTAATTCTGATACTCCAAGATCCACTGAATTTGAATAAATAAAAGAGGGAAAGAAGAAGAACACACACAACAATTGATTACCCAGTTCATCCAATTTGGCTTACATCTGGGGGACTTGCAAAGCAAGATCCAATTTTATTGAGTAGGAGAATATTACAGTACAGTTACAGCAACAATTGGTTACAAAATTGAAAAACCCCAATTGAGCTCCACCTAGACCTAGATAAACCCTAGTTTCCGATTCCTCTACTTGATTATCAATTTGTGATTGTTACTGCTTTATCTTCCAATTACAGACTCGAAACCCTTTATATATGTTGCAGAAATCGAACTAACTGAGAGAGAGCTTCAATTAAGCAGTCAACGGCCAAAACGAACTCCAACGGTATTTCAAACTGTTTTTCCCGCGCAAAAGTTGTTCAAACCGATTTCAATCAATGGAACAGTTCCGAGGGGTAAAATAGACAATTCCAAATATGCCACATATTCAATAATCTCCACCTTGGCATATTTATCCTTCAACACTCAACAAAATCAGAAATCAAGCTAGCTCATCCAATGGAACAGTACTCAACCTGTTCCAATTTGGAGTAATTCAAGGCAATGCTTGAATTTCCCCATTGAGACCACTTTTGTCATGAAATCAGATGGATTATCCGAAGTATGAACCTTCTTAATCTGCACTGATCCATTTGCAATCACATCCCTTATCCAATAGAGCCTAATTTCTATGTGTTTTGTTCGATCATGGAAGGTGTGATTCTTGCACAAGTGAATCGCACTTTGATTATCACAAAACACACTTACATTGTCTTGGCTAATTCCCAATTCAACTTCGTTAATCCCTTCACCCCACGATTGCTCTTTGACGACCTCTGTAATTCCAATGTACTCACCTCAGTGGTAGATAATGCAACAATGTGTTGCAATGAAGCTTTCCAAGTGATTGTATTCCCAAAAAGAGTGAATACATAACCTGTCAAAGACCTCCTATTGTCTATGTCACCTGCAAAATCAGAGTCTACAAATCCTTGCAGTGCTTATTCTTGTTTGGTGCTCTTGGTGTAGATTAAACCAGTATCAATTGATCCCTTTAAGTATTTAAAGATGTGCTTGACAGCTAACCAGTGTTGAGGACCTGGTTTGCTCAAATATCTGCTCACTAAGCTGACACAGTGAGCTAAATCAGGTCGTGTACAAACCATAGCATACATGAGACTACCTACTCCACTAGCATAAGGAATATTAGCCATTTCCCTTTGCTCTTGATCTGTCTTAGGGCAATCTTCATTTGATAACTTGAAATGAGAAGCAATGGGAACATTCACAGCCTTGGCATCAACCATATTGAACTTGTGAATTATCTTTTCAAGATAGCTTCTCTGTCTTACAACCATTCTTCCATCACTAGGATGCCTAATGATTTCCATTCCCAATATTTTCCTTGCAGACCCCAAATCCTTCATATCAAATTCCTTGTGTAGTAACCCTTTCAGTTTCTTAATCTCATTCATGCTCTTACATGCAATCAACATATCATCTAAATATAGTAGAAGATATATGAACTGTTGATTGCCAAGTTTCTTGTAGTACACGCAACTGTCATAGTTGCTTCTCTTGAAGTCAATACTCAATATGAAACTGTCAAAACGTTTATACCACTGCCTAGGTGACTGTTTCAACCCATATAGAGATTTCTTCAATAGGCAGACCCAATTCAACTTTCCTTTTTCTTCAAAACCTTCTGCTTGCTTCATTAGAATTCTCTCCTCAAGCTCACCAATGTAAGAATGCTGCCTTAACATCCATTTGTTCTAGATGTAGATCAAATTGAGTGACTATGGAGAGAATTACTCTAATGGAGCAGTGCTTTACAACAGGTGAAAAGATTTCATTGTAGTCTATACCTTCTCTTTGTGTGAATCCTTGTGCTACAAGTCTTGCTTTGTACCTTGGTGGATCATGGTTTGTCATGCCTTCCTTTATTTTGAATATCCACTTGCTCCCCACAAGCTTTTCTCCTTTTGATTGTTGCACCAGCTGCCAAGTTCCATTTTTATGCAGAGAGTCCATTTCTTCCTTCATAGCTATCATCCATTTCTTGTGATCCTTATCTCTCATAGCCTCATTGAATGAGTTTGGCTCCTCACTCAACATTTCAGTTGTTGTATTTAGAGCATAAGCAATAATGTTTGAATAGCCAAGTCTATCAGGAGCTCTTATTGTCCTTCTTGTTTTGTCTCTACATAGCAGATAGTTTTGGTTTGAATCCACAGTCTCAATATCACTTTCACTATTGGATTCGTGCTCTGTAGCTCTTCATTCCTGTTAACAAGCTCAGTGGAAACATCAGGTCTAAAATTAGGCTCATCATGTTGTATCTCCACCTCAATTGGTGAGGTATCTGTTACAACTTGATCACCTACATTATCAGTATTAATAACAGTTTCAAGAATATTTTCTTCATGAAATTTAACATCTCTACTAATAATGAATTTCTTATCTTCAACAGACCAAATTTTAAAACCTTTTACACCTTCAGGGTAACCAACAAATATACCTTTCTTGGCCCTAGGTTCTAATTTCCTCTCATTGACATGATAGTAAGCAGGACAACCAAAAAAATTTAAATTGCTATAGTCTGCAGGCTTGCCACTCCATCTTTGTTGTGGAGTTTTAAACTCTATAGCACTAGATGGTGACCTATTAACTAGGTAAGCTGATGTATGTACAACTTCCCCCCAAAATTGCTTTGACAATTTTGAATGTGATAGCATGCATCTAACCTTTTCTAACAATGTCCTATTCATTCTTTCAGCTAGACCATTTTGTTGGGGAGTGTGCCTAACTTTTTGTGCCTAGTTATGCCATGTTCCTGACAGAATTCATTGAACATGCCTCCACAAAATTCTAGTCCATTGTCAGTTCTTAGAGTTTTTATCTTTCTATCACATTGATTTTCTACTTTAGTCTTCCAATTAACAAAAGTTTTAAAAGCCTCATCTTTAGTTTTAAGCAAGTAGATCCATACTTTCCTACTAAAGTCATCTATGAAAGACATAAAGTACCTGTTACCTCCATGTGTAGGAGTCCTTGATGGCCCCCATAGATCAGAGTGTATGTAGTCCAACTTACCACTGGTTGTATGCTTACCTGTTGAGAATTTCACCTTTGTTTGCTTTCCAAAGATACAATGCTCACAAAATTCCATACCTTTCAATTTATCACCACATAGCAGACCCTGCTTCTCAAGTTCTTTCAAGCCCTTATCACTCATGTGAGCAAGCCTATGATGCCACAGTTGATCCTTACTGTCATCACTCTCTGCAACACAACTTTCTTGAGTGATAGCTTCTCCTTTGAGAAGATACAAGTTGTTTTTGATCCTTTCTCCTCTTAACACAACTCTTGACCCCTTTGAGACCTTCAAGATACCATCTTCACCTTTGAAACTATACCCTTGAGATTCCAAAGCTCCTAGAGAAATCAGACACCTTTTCAAGTCTGGAACATGTCTAACATTGGTTAGAACTCTTGTAGTTCCATCCATGAGTTTCAATCTTATCGATCCGATTCCCACAACCTTACAAGGTGCATTATTTCCCATCCTGACTTTGCCTCCATTGAAGGGTTTGTAATCAAAGAACCATTCACCATTTGGACACATATGGTATGAGCATCCAGAATCCATTATCAAATCTGAATCATCATTCCCTTCTGTGACCATTAAAACCTCCTCATCTTCACACCATTCTTTACACATGTGAATTGAGTGATTAGAATCAATTATCCACTCCAATGTATTGTCTTCATCTCAGAGCCATAAGCACTTCTGCACTCTCATATCCATCTGATGCAATGGATGCATCACCATGACCTTCACCATTCTGGTTTTTACCTTTCTTTCTATCAGGGCAATTCTTTTTATAATGTCCTTCCTTATGACAGTGATAACATTTAAACTTTCCTTTAGACTTTGATCTTGCATTGTTCTTGCCCTTTTGATCCCTCTTCTCACTTCTCCCTCTCACATACAATTTCTCCAGAATCACTTTCTTTGATTTCACTTTTCTTGGACAATTCCTTAGACATTAAAGCATTTTGAACATCTTCAAGGGATAAAGATTCCCTTCCATAGAGTAAGGTATCGGCAAGACTATCATAACTATTGTTTAATGACTTAATCAATAGCAATGTTTGGTCTTCATCCTCCACCTTGATCTCTATGTTTTCTAAGTCTAGAATTATCCTATTGAATTCATCCAAGTGGTCTTGAATAGACGTACCTGAACCCATCTTGAATGTGTAGAGTCTTTGTTTGAGGTAGAGGCGATTTGCTAAAGTCTTGGTCATGTACAGACTCTCTAATCTCAACCACAAAGCTGCAGCAGACTTCTCCTTTGTCACTTCGCGCAAGACCTTGTCACTGAGCGAGAGAATAATGGTGCTATGAGCCTTTCTCAAGATATCTTTCTTTTCTTTTTCAGTTAGTGTGTCTGGTAATCTAATCTCACCATCAAGCGCTTCTTCCACTCCTTGTTGAGCCAGCAGCGCACGAATCTTCATCCTCCATAATCCAAAATCATTTTTTCCATCGAATTTCTCGATATCAAACTTTGGAATCGCCATTTATTCTTCTCCAGAATAGCTCTAGATGCCACTTGTTAATTCTGATACCCCAAGATCCACTGAATTTGAAAAATAAAATAGGGAAAGTAGAAGAACACACACAACAATTGATTACCCAGTTCAGCTAATTTGGTTTACATATGGGGGACTTGCAAAGCAAGATCCAATTTTATTGAGTAGGAGAAGATTACAGTACAGTTACAACAACAATCGGTTACAAAATTGAAAAACCCCAATTGAGCTCCACCTAGACCTAGATAAACTCTAGTTTCCGATTCCTCTAATTGATTCTCAATTCGCGATTGTTACTGCTCTATCTTCCAATTACAGACTCGAAACCCTTTATATGTGCTGCAGAAATCGAACTAACTGAGGGAGAGCTTCAATTAAGCAGTCAACGGCCAAAACGAACTCCAACGGTATTTTAAACTGTTTTTCCCGCGCAAAAGTTGTTCAAACTGATTTCAATCAATGGAACAGTTCCGAGGGGTAAAATAGACAATTCCAAATATGCCACATATTCAATAAAAAGTATGTATGACTAAGTGTTAAAAACTTCTTTTGTCAAAAAAAAAGTGTTAAAAACTTCAAATATAGAAAACAAAATCATTTTTCCCATGTCTAATTTCCACCACTATTTCAACATTGCACACTACATGCAAAATAGCAACCCGATAGGACCTTACCTAAATAACAAACTTAACTAAAACAACTAACAACTAATAAATAACATATAACTAACTTTCAATTACATCTTTCCATGGGTCCAATATATATATAGATTCCATTGCAAGGTGAATCTGTCAAAACTGGGTTGTATTCTTGTAAAAAATAACAAGAAAAAGAACCACCCTTCTAAGCGGTGGATGTTATAATTATAACATGCAATGCTACATAGACACAGCTTGAAAAAGGTTATAGGACACATAACCTCCCTCGTGGCCATGGAAGATATATAAGTCCTTTAACATTCATAGCAGGTTGCAAATTCTAATGAATATCACTTGCCAGCTGCCATTGTTATATGAACTTGGTAACCTTAGTTTAACACACGCGTCAAAGTTTAACCCTTCAATGGCTCAACAGGTGCTAACGAGGATCACTTACCTTCATTATTTAAGCTATATAATATACTCTCTTTCTCTTCTTTCTTTTTCTATCACCATATATATTAATGTAGAGGACAACAATCTTTATATCTAACTAGCTAGCAAAGATGAATAATAAGCCCTTTATCTTCTTGTGCTTCCTTTGTGCACTGCTCTTTATCTTGGCAGTGGCAACTGAGACATCCAAAGATGGGACAGGTATGTGTAAATAGCCTATTACTTTGTATATATATATATATATATATACCCTTTCAAAACCACTGTTTCATGTTCATTAATTTTCATGCATGTTTCGTTTAATATATATATTCTTTTTATTTGGGTCATGTATGGATTTAGTTTGGTGTTATTATTTGAGGTTTTTAATTGTATTATACGAGTCTGTCTACAGTCTATTACTAAGGGCTTAAGTGTCATATATTTATTCTACATTTGTACTATAATAACAATAGCAACTAGACTCTCACCCGTGCTCTACACGGGGTCTTAATTATTTTCATAAAATACTATTACATATTTTGTCTTTTTTTTTGAAATGGTTTGCCTCTTTTTTATAAAAATTACTACAAAAATGTCATTACTATTTTTGTTTTTTTTTGTAAATGATTGTCCAAATAGAAGAGAACCCAAGGAGGGACTAGAGAGGAAAATAAAAGCATTAACTTACAAAAGGGAGTCCCTAACAAAGCCCCCTAAAACAATTCATCCTAGAGAGGAAAATAAAAGCCTTAACTTACAAAAGTTTACTGAAATAGACAGAGACAGAAGTTTTCCTTGAACAGGAATTGTATCCAACAATTGTTGGGCCAAATTCTATTGTTTTTGAAAAATTTAGGAGGTCAGATCAAAAAAAGACAGAGACAAAATTTATCTTTAAACGAGTATTATATCTACCATTTTCTAGACCAATTTCTCTTTTTTTTTCTGTTTCTTCTTTTAGGTCTTGAACACCACTGGTTCGAATTTGTCATACTGCGCAATTGTTCATTGGGTGTTGGGAGCCATAGGATCAACAATTTCATCTATATAAAACAAGTTTCCCTCCCATCGTTGCCAAATTATGTCCAAAGATATGTTAATTGTTATTAAAGAAGTGGTTACTAATGTAGCACTGACACTATATATTGAATTGTCAGTGTCACCTATATATTAATGAGACACCGACACATTTCTATAGGTGACACTCGACACTTCATTACAAGCTTCCTTCCGCTTGGTAATAGTTACTAAATTATTTTGAGACTACGTAGCACAGACACTCTATATTGAAGACACTATATATTGAAGATGTATTGTGTGTCCAAACACGTATCACGCGTCAGATACTGATACTGACACTGACATTTCATTTACTACGTGTTAGTGTTAGTGTTTCATCTAGTATTTGTATCAATGTCTACGTGTTAGTGTTTCATCTAGTATTTGTATATGTATATGTGCTTCATATATAGTTCTCGGAAAATGATTGATATACTATATTTAATAAGTGGTTGTCTACATGCAGCAAGTGCAATAGAAGAATCGAAGACACACAAATGGGGAAGTGGAGGTGGAGGTGGCGGTGGAGGTGGAGGAGGAGGAGGTGGACATGGTGGAGGAAGTGGAGGTGGCGGCGGTGGACATAGTGGAGGTGGGGACACAAAGTGGAGGAGGGGGACATGGTGGGGGTGGGGAGAGGAGGTGGAGGTAAAGGAGGACATGGTCACAAATGAATTTAGACATGGCATGTATCCATCCCATGTAGTAAGAAATGTAAAATAAAAAATGAGCCTTGTACTCCACGTATATCTATATCTTTGGACCGTACCACTTTTTTTAAGTTAATAAAGATAATTTTGCTAACGAAAGTTTGGCAGTAAATGACCTTCGTAAATATTAAGCGTTTACAGTTAAGTCCCTCAATCAACTATCCATCCAAAAAAAGTTATTATCATTGCCACGTGTCACCATTAAATTGACCCTTAGTTCCACGTGGCAATGACATGCCACGTCATCCCCCATATCAACACTGACACGTACCATGTTAGCAACCAATGGGTGGATGCCACGTGTCGCTAGCATGGCAATGTGGAGCATAGTGTGTTACTAAAAAAAATAAGAATTTTGACTAACAAGGGATTTGAACCAATAACCCTTTAGTGATACAAACTAATAAATACCAGTAAACCACATACATGTTTGTGAATACAATACCAACAACATATATATATATATATATATATATATATATATATATAGTTATTATTTTTATTTTTTCATTTTTCTAGATTCGAAACACGAAAAATAGATTAAAAACGAAACTAAATCTGAAATTAAAAACAAAAAATATCAATTGAATTGTTTTTCAATTCGTTTGATTCTGGGTTTCAATTAAAAAACGAAAATGCAAACGAAATTAGGGGTTTTAACTTTGGGTTTCAAACGAAAACGTTCAATTAAATGGGGGATGATGCGGCACGTGTCAGTGTTGACATGGGGGATGACGTGGCATACTTGTGAGGTATGTGTTTTTTATGTTAATTGCATTTATTAGTTTCTTAATCATCTACTTGTTTTAATAATTATGTTATGTTATTTGGTTGACAGATGGTACCGTAGCTGCTAGATTTGGTTGATGAGATGGAGAGAACCATCATGACAATGTCCCAGAGTCAACCAAGAGCGTATTTGACCGCATCAAGAGGCTACTAAACCCTTTCCGTAGATTTAGGAGGAGGTTTGGCCACGTGTACCATAGGAGGGGGTCCGCAACACACAGTAGGATCTTCTCTATTTGTATGGGATATTTCTTTGGATGTTTCGGATATTTTATAGTTTTTTGTATCATTCGTTTTTTTATGGATATTCCTGTTACTGTTTTATATTTAAGTCTATTTTCGATGTTGACTACTTATGCGACAGTTTATTTTAAATGACGCAAACTTCATTTCATTAAAAATAAGTAACAGCTAATGAGCATTAAAATAACACATAACAGAGAATGAAAGGATAAAAACAACCATAAGCAAAAAAAAATACAAAACAAGTGATTATCTATGATCCTAAAACACTGGTTCGTATAACACCCTACGAACGGGTGTTCAAACAAGGTTATACGAACAGGTTCGACTTGTGCCATTCGAGCTTGTTGAATTACACACAAGAGGGTGTGTGTCAAACTGTCAATAATTAACACACTCGAATGAGGCTGTTCGGACGTGTTTGAATGGCCGTGTTCGAACAGGTGAAATTCTTTGAAAAAAAAACGCTTTGGCCATTTCATTAATGGCCTTTTGGTCTTTTCCCACCCTTATGGGGTGTGTTTTGAGCAGGAGGGAGAGTGGGAAAAGCAAAACCCATTCTTTATTGACATGTTCTTTCCTTCTTTTCACATTGGGCCTAAATAGCCCAATTTCTCTTTTCTAGTCAGACTTTATGATTTTTGTATTGGGCTCGACTCGCCCATTCTTTTCTTTTACTGAAAATAAATAAATATACCAGGGAACAAAATTATTAGAGTGTTCTCTACATAGTAAACTTCAAAAAGACTTTATTCCTTTCATGTTTCTTGGTGAAAATCCATGAAAACGGTCTATCTATTTGAAGATTTCATCTGAAAGTGTCAAGTGTTAAATCTCAACCATGCATATTACTTATTCTCTCTTTTTTCTTGTATTTTTTTCTCTCTTAGTTTTTAACGAATGATTGAGATTTCACTTGATCGTAATGTTAATGGAGACAATCCATTCTCATTCTTAGGGCGTGTTAAAAAAATGAAGGTGCAAATAACAATCTCATTCAACTTTTCTCCCAAACTTACAGTTCCTCGTTAATTAGTAAGCATATACTTTTGTCAATGTTCATTTTTTCCAAAATGCCTCGATTTGTAAATCATTTTTTGAACGGTATAAATGTAAGTAATAGGTGTCTCTTTGTATTGGCTTATTAGGGTTTTATTTACTTATATAAAACATTTTGAGATTGTTTGAGAGAGTTTATGAATACAATTTATTAACTAATTTTCATAGGCTTTCAAGGATAGCTTATGAAAAGAGTTTAATTTTATTTTATCACTTATTATGGAAATAGTATATGCCTTAACACTTATACAATAAAGGCGTACGCTCATTACGCCCTATTATTGATTAATTTGTGCGCATTTCAATAGTGAAGACTTAATTAAGTTATTTATCCAAACAAAAAACTTTAAGTCATTTGGTTATTGTTCGTAATTAATTTACATACGACATTTTGAAAGATTGAGATCGCTCTAACATTTGACTAGTTGAGATCGCCTCAACACTCATATAAATAGAAGTCAATCATCTTAGACACTCTTACTAAGAGTTCATTCATCTTCGTTACAAACTTGTCTTTTTTTTTAATTACAAAAAAGTTTAGGAGAGTTAGGCTCTGAGGCTTACTAGGGTCAGGGTAGACCTCACGACTCTTTAAACGCTTACAGAGTTACTTACAGATCACCTACCAAACCAAAAAGGTCCTCACACTAGAAGCGGGAGTTGAACCCACGCCCTTGTAGTGGAGGCTCTACTTTCATCGAGCACAAACTTGTCTTTGTGTCAAGTAACATGTAACATGTTCTTTTCCTCTAGTCATATCCGATAACTGATAATCATTTGCACGAAGAAACCAAAGTTCATCAACAAAATCATATAATTAGTTTGACTAAAGTATAGAGTCATCAACGAATTCTTATCGATGGCCAACCTGTGTATAGTTGAAGGGATTCACTTAAACCTTTAAAATTTTAGTTTGCACTATTTACTCCTAAGAGACACAATTTCAAACTCCCTAATCTCAAATCCTGGATCCGCCACCGATTCTCATAACCATATATACATACTATCATCAACTGAAACATAATTTATGCACCTCTCCTCCCTCTAAGATATGCAGGGGAACATTACATTAACATAGTATAAAAAATGGGAAAGAATTTCCAAATATTTATCTTTATCTATATAATGGGGATTGAGGTAGACCAAATTAAATGCTTCTTCAAACATTTAAGCGGTGGAATTTTCTACTTGGAGAAGACACATGATGATGGTCCATGGTTGGATGCTCTGTTTTCCCCACAGCCTATTAATGTTTATATACAATATACGATGTAACATGCCAGCTGCCATTGTTTCATAAACTTGTTCACCTTAGTTTAACACACGCGTCAACTTAACTCTTCCATGGATCAATCGGTGCTCATAGAAATTACTTACCCTTGTAATTTTTTGTTCTAATTCCTTCATTTATCTTCTACCATATGATCACTATAAATATCAACGTTGAGAACAAGAATTTTCATACTAACTAGCAAAGATGAATAGTACTAAGCCCTTTGTTTTCCTGTGTTTCCTCTGTGCTTTGCTTCTTATCTCTGCAATGGCAACTGAGCCAACCAAAGATGGGGCAGCAGGTATATATAACTTGCTTCATATGTTTATTTTTGTTTTTCTTATATTGGCATCCCCCATATTGTCTCTTTAGTAGTAACATTAAGAGACTATTATGTAGTTTTTATTTCTTTCGAGAGAAAGAATGATACTGTATAAAAGTGTTTGTGTATGTGCAGGTAGTCCAACAAAAGACCCGAAGGCAAATGTAGATGGGTGGGGAGGTGGTGGATCACATGGTGGTGGAGGCTGGGGAGGAGGAGGTCATGGTGGAGGAGGACATGGAGGTGGGGGACATGGCGGAGGAGGCTGGGGAGGAGGAGGACATGGCGGAGGAGGTAAAGGCGGAGGAGGCTGGGAGGAGGAGGACATGGCCGCAAATAAACATAGAAGTTACGTGTATCGATCATGTGTTAAGAAGAAATGTAAAAATAAAAGCATGGACTCACGAATTCCACGCATATCTTTGATCGTAGTGTATCACATAATAATCAGAGTTAAATGCATATCAACTTATCAACTACCAATGGTTATTTTCTTTTTATTGTGTTATTAGTGCGTAGTATCAATCACATCAGCTATGCTTGTGACTATTCTACGTTAGAGAATTTGGTTAGTTACATATATTCGACTTTACTAGTTGTGTGGTTCTCTCATTAGCGTGCAGTGAAACGCATCCTTCGCTACCTTAATGGGACATCTCACTTTGGTCTTCACCTTCAGCCGGCTCCTCAAGACGCTCCCTTCACCGTTCGAGTCTACAGTGACTCTGATTGGGCAAGCGTTGTTGATGATCGCAAATCTACCTCCGGTGCATGTCTCTTTTTTGGTCCAAATCTGGTCTCGTGGAATTCCAAAAAGCAAACATTGGTTGCTCGCAGTAGTGCCGAAGCCGAGTATCGTGGCCTCGCCAACGCCAACGCCGAATTAATGTGGGTTCAACCGTTGCTCGAAGAACTACGTGTGCCATTTCAAACTCCAAACCTTCTTTCTGACAACCTTGCTGCGGTGATGATTTCTCACAACCCGGTCTTGCATGCTCGTACAAAACATGTTGAAATCGATCTTCACTTCGTAAGAGAAAAGGTTACCTCCAACCTGATCCTTCGCCATGTTTCGCGCTTCACCAACTCGGCGACGCTCTTACGGCCGCCTGTGTCCTTCTTTTCTTCGATTTACGTGTCAAACTCAAAGTTGGTCCATTGGGCCCAAATGCCTCTGGCCCAACTTGAGTTTGAAGGGGGTGTATTAGTGAATAGGAGCTGTATTAGTAAAAATGTAAATATCTTAGCTACAAGGCCTAGCGTTTAATTCATTCAGTTAGGTGTGTAACAAACAATTATAGATAAATAAATAAAGTGTAAGGGGAGGGAAATGAAAGTTGGTTGTAATCACTTGTTTATGTGGCAAAATGGAGGGGAAAATGGGTGAGTTAGTGGAGTGGGGGTTATAAACAGGACTTGGTGGGTTAGAATCATTAAGCACGAATGAGAATAAATATCTAGAGTCTTTGGGAGAGATAAGGCCTCTCGAAGTGCTTAGAGTTACTGTCATTTTCATATTTTCTATCATTACCATTGTAATTATGTTCTTAGGGCTGAAATCATCTTGATTCAGCCTCTATTCCGTTAATATACGGTTTGATTATTCCATTTTAGAGATGAGAAATTTTGGATCCTATCATTCTAGCTACCTCATTTTTTGGAAAATATTGACCCCAAAATGTTTGTAATGGCTTTAACATGTTTATGATCTGGTTGGATGATCTTTGAGGTGTATCTTTTTACTATGACTGTTTTGTTCAAGATACATGTTACGATGAAGACTTTTTAGTTTCTCCTCAACTTTGTTGTACTATTTTATACTTGCAAGTTGCAAGCCTCTTTCTTCCCGATTTTTTGGACTAATCCTTTTTCAAGTTATTGTTACCAATAAACTGTTATTTCTTTCCTTTTCCTCCCTCATGTTCCCTCCCCATTCTTCGAAAATTACGTGTTATTGAATATTATTGTTTTATCACGTAGTATTTTTTCATGCAAGTTAGGATCCTCTCTATTTCTCAAAAGAATGGAGGCCTATTTTAGAGAGATAGATATGAAAAATTCACGCTGGTAATAACATTACTTATTATTATAAATTTAATCTTTGTATTACTTACTGTAAATGTTGTGTCTATCTCTCTCTCAAATCTGAAAGATCCCAACCCCTTTTCATGATTATCAATATTCTGCATGTTAGAAGTTCGTTGAGCACGTGGTCGAAGAGACAAAGACTAATTTTTATTTGATTGTAGGATGGGAATGAAGTGCGCTTTTGGATTAAAAAATACAATAGACATTCCAATAGTACAAAATACAACTCGTCATACTTAGATGGTAAATAATGATGATATTTGTTTTTGATCAAAAACAAGTGGTATAACATAACATTCGACACAGATTATTTCTAAGGTAACACTTACAGTACTACAATAGGACTTGTAACCCTATGCTTGCCATTTGTCCAGGTCAGCTTCCCAAATATTGGGAACCCATTACGTGGAATTCCCATGGCCTCTAGAATCACTTGAAAGCGCTTCTTTTCTCCAATTTTCTTAAAAGTCAAAGACCTTGGTTTAACATGAACCTTAAAATCTTCAAGTGGGTGAGTTAGCACAACATATGTGCTAGGAGAACCAACATTTGTAACTGTACGAGTAACAGTTATAGGGTTCATTCCTCGATTAGTTACAGTGATTGAAGGATAGTTGAGATTCTCAATGTTGAAAGACCCAGGACAAGTGTATGAGCTGTAGTTGAAGAATTGAAGTAAATTACGATCGTTACCGTTAGCACATAAGAAGTTCAAGTAATCAGATGTTCTTAGATCATAAACAAGTCCTGGATCCATTGCAAGGTTAGGTTGAATATGTCCAGAACCATACTCAAATGGAGTTGCTATCTGATCAAATGCGTCGCGAATCGGTTCGTTGGTGTTATCTAGTGTGGTAGCTGCATAAAGAACATAGTTTTAATCAAGAAAAAAAACATTATATATAGTACAACATTTTCCAAGAAGAGGGGATCTTTTATCTTTGCACATATTGAAGATACTGTTGAGTATGGCTCATATGAGTATCAATTGTTGTAATATGTGTAATTTCACATCTCGGTTTGTTTAGGACTTACTTGTATTTTCAGCTCGGCCTAGGGGCTTTTTAGTCCTTTTTACATTGTACAATTGGGATATAAATTCCCTCTCTGTAAACTGTAATAATTGTCATTCAATAAGATTTGATTTTCTACATTCGCTTTCGTTTTTTCTTTTCCGTTTTTCGTCCTTGCTTTTCTTCTCGGTTTTCTTCTCGGCTCGCGTGTGTGATCAACTCGGCAAGTGCACTCCGACGTCAATCACCGTCGCCTCCCATCTCGGTATAGCATCAATGATAGTGATGATGCATTAACATGGTATCTAGAGCTGCGTTAAGAGGGATCTTGGGGAAACACGAGTGAAGTGATTCTTCGGTGAGGTGTGTGCATTCGATCTTGTTCTTGTAATTCACATCGGATTGCAATTCAAGATCAAACGAAATCTTTCTTTCTTGATTTCGTGGGGTAAGGGAAACACGAGAGATTGAGTGATCAGAGTAAGAGAAAAGATGAACGGCGGTAACGGTGGCTTGAACACGAAGCTTCTTGTGTTTGACGGGAAAAATTGGAATCGGTGGTCGATTCAAATGAAAGTTCTTTTTGGCGCGCAAGATGTGTGTGAACTGGTGGAGGATGGCTACACACCAATGAGGTGAAGGTGCAACGGAGGCACAAAGAAATGCGCAAAGGAGACGAGGAAGAAAGATCAAAAGGCTTTGTTCTACATTCATCAATGCGTAGATAACAAAGTGTTTGAAAAAATCTCTGAGGCAACCACTGCGAAGGCTGCGTGGGATATTCTTGTTCGAAGTTATGGTGGAGATGCTACTGTGAAAGAAGTGAAATTGCAATCGCTACGAAAACAATATGAAAATCTGAACATGAAGAGTGATGAAAGAATTGCAGACTATGTCACGCGTGTGGTTACAATCACCAACGAAATGAAGCGAGCGGTGAAACAAAGATGGCGAAGAAATGATCGTGAAAAAGGTACTTCGTTCCTTAACTCCAAAATTTGATATTATCATGGTAGCAATCCAAAGAATCTAAGAACACTAGTGTAATGAAGTTAGATGAATTACAAAGTAGTTTAGAAGCACATGAAACACTTGTAATTGATAGGGATGTTCAAGTTGAAACTGAACAAAAGGCACTGCAAGCACAAGTCTTTAATAAAGGTGGTGGAAACAAACCGAATTGGAAAGAAAATAAGTGGAAACAAAAGAAACAAGAGTGGCTTGCTAAGAACAATAAGAAAGAAACTGGTAGTAGCAGTAATAATAGTGATAAAGGAGGACCACCTGGAAAGAACTCTAAGAATCCAAACAAGAAAGGAAATTTTGATAAAAGAAAGGTTCAGTGTTTCAATTGTGATAAATTCGGTAACATAGCGCAAGGGGATTCTGATGAGGAACCCGTGATCTTGATGGTGACAACAAATGAAGAAGGGGTGATTACAGACATGTGGTACCTCGACACAGGCTGCTCAAATCATTTGACTGGAAATAAGAGGTGGTTGATCAATTTTGATGGCAGCAAGAGAACAAAGATCAGATGTGCTGATGGTGAGTACTTGACAGCAGAAGGTATGGGTGACATTCTGGTACAAATGAGTGATGGCTCAAAGGTGTTGATTGAGGATGTGTGGTATGTACCAGGGGTGAAAAACAACTTGATGAGTGTTGGCCAACTGCTAGAAAAGGGATATTCAGTGAATATGGAGGATAATGTGATGACCCTGTTTGATAAAAATAAGAAAATGATCTTCAAGGCTCCACTTGAGAAGAACAGAACCTTCAAAGTGAAGATTGAAGCTGGTGAAGCTCAGTGCTTGAGTGTTACAAAGGCTGAGGATGAGAGTGCATTGTGGCACAAGAGGTATGGTCACTTCAATTATGCGAGTGTGAGTCAATTGCAATCCAAAGGGCTTGTACTCGGCATTCCAAAGGTAACTGCTAGTAGTGTAGCTTGTGAAGTGTGCATGAAGAGTAAACAATCTAGATTACCCTTTGCATCAGAATTACCTCCAAGAGCAACACTTGCCTTGGGTGTGGTACATTCCGATGTGTGTGGACCGTTTGAAGTTCCTTCCTTGGGTGGAAACAAATATTTTGTGACCTTCATTGATGAGTTTACAAGAATGATGCAGGTGTATTTGATTAAATGAGAAAAGTGAAGTCTTTGATCGCTTTAAAAGGTTCAAGGCATATGCGAGAAAAAGCAGTGGGCTGCGCAAGGTGAAAGTATTAAGGAGTGATGGTGGTGGAGAGTGCAGGTTCCACCCAGAGTTCAAAAGGTTTTGTGGACGAGCGGGGCATAGAACATGAGGTCACGCCACCCTATACACCCCAACACAATGGAGTAGCTGAGAGGAGGAATAGGATGATACTTGATATGGTAAGATGCATGCTTAAACAGATGCAACTACCAAACACTCTATGGGGTGAGGCTGTGGCAACTGCAGTATACATACTGAACCGATGTCCGACAAGGAGGTTGAAGAATAAGGTGCCTTTGGAGATGTGGAGTGGTGAGAAACCTGATGTAAGTCACTTGAAGGTATTCGGCACCCTATGCTACAAGCATATACCGGATGCTAGGAGAAGGAAGTTAGATGACAAGAGTGCTCCAATGATATTTGTGGGATATCATTCAACAGGTGGCTACAAATTGTATTGCCCTACAACCAACAAGGTTGAAGTTAGTAGAGATGTGATTGTAAAAGAACAAGAAAGGTGGAATTGGAATTCAAATGGAGCAACATCGGTTGACATTGATGGTGCAATACTTGAAGAAGATCATAGTGAAGTACCAATGACAGGAGAGGTACACGCCGGCATGAAATTGAACAACAATGGAGTGATTCTGACGACTCTGGGTCTGATGATGAAGTTCCAGCACAGGGTAGGCCACAGAGACAGAGAAATTTACCACCTCGGCTCACTGATTATGAGCTAATTGCAGACGATTTGATAGACAATGATGGTGATTTACTGCAGTTTGCACTAGTAGGCGATCATGAGCCACTTAGTCATCTGAGGCGGTGAAAGATAAAGTGTGGAAGGCTGCAATGATGGAAGAGTTGAGTGCAATTGAAAAGGAACAAAACACGGAGTTAAGCGTGCTACCTCCGGGTAAGAAACCAATTAGTGTGAAGTGGGTCTTCAAAGTGAAACCGGCTTTGATGGATCGCTGGCAAGACACAAAGCTCGGCTTGTGGCTCGTGGATTCTGCGAAGGAAGGAAGTCTAGACTACAAGGAGGTGTTTGCGCTTTGTAGCTAGACATGAGATAATAAGATTAGTGATAGCTCTAGCATGCAGTAGGGGATGGACTATACTGCATCTAGATGTTAAATCGGCATTTTTGAATGGTGCACTAGAGGAAGAGGTGTATGTGACACAACCACCCTGCTTCGAGATAAAAGGGAAAGAGCAAATGGTGTTTAAAGTTTGAAGGCTCTATATGGCCTTAAGCAAGCTCCAAGAGCTTGAATAAGAAAATAGATGCCTTCTTTGGAAGTCGTGGCTTTAAGAAGTGTAGTGTCGAATATGGAATATATGTGAAAACATCTAGCCGAGGTAAAATGATCCTAGTTTGCCTCTACGTAGATGACATACTGTTAACCGGTGACTGTGAAACCGAGGTGAAGACTGTGAAGGAAAGGTTGATGGCCGAGTTTGAAATGAGTGACCTAGGGAGAGTTGTGTACTTCACGGGAATGGAATTCTTTTACACTCCTAAAGGAATAGTGTTACATCGGAAGAAATATGCAATAGAAGTCTTTGAAGAGGTTTGAAATGTTTGATTGCAAGCCTGTTCTAACACCAGCCGAGGTAAATCAGAACCTGACGACTGATGTTGATGGAGAATGTGTAGATCCGACCTTGTTCAAGCAATTGGTTGGTTCGTTAAGGTACTGTGTAAATAGTAGACCGGATATATGCTATGCTACTGGTGTTGTTAGCAAGTTTATGGAAAGGCCGAGAATGATACACTACTCTCAGCAACTACTAGAATCCTAAGATACCCGGGGGAACTTTGAAGTATGGTCCGCTATTTCAAATAAACCGGATCGTAACTCCTGCAAATTGCTTGGATATTCAGACTCGGATTGGTGTTGGGGATAAGGTCGACGGAAGAGTACTACGGGTTACATCTTCATGTGTTTTGGAGCACCAATCTCATGGTGTTCGAGGAAGCAACCAGTGGTCGCATTGTCATCCTGCGAAGCAGAATACATAGCAGGTGCTACTGCTGCATGCCAAGCTATTTGGCTTAAATCAGTCATGACAGAGCTGAAGCTTGAGAGCAAGGAGCCGATTAAACTCGTGATTGATAACAAATCGGCAATAATGCTTGCCAAGAACCCAGTCTCACATGGGAGAAGCAAGCATATAGAAACCAAATTCCATTTCCTGCGTGAACAGGTTGAGAAGAAGGTACTTGAAGTCTGCTACTACAGCACCCAAACGCAAGTAGCAGACATATTCACTAAAGCATTGAAGGCCGAGCAGTTTGTGAAGCTAAGGAATGACCTAGGCGTTGATGCGTTCGACTGAGTGCCGAGGTGTTCAAGCTTCCTAAGTCCGAGGTGTTAAAGCTTTCGATTGCCGAAGTGTTAGAGTTTTTCGACTGAGCCGAAGTCAATGACCGAGGTGCTAAAGATCTCAACTGTGGTTGGTTCACTGATTGCGACTAGCCGTAGTTTTATTTTACTGTATTTTCAGTTTTGAGTTGTGAAATTAAGGGATGGTGTTGTAATATGTGTAATTTCACATCTCGGTTTGTTTAGGACTTACTTGTATTTTCAGCTCGGCCTAGGGGCTTTTTAGTCCTTTTTACATTGTACAATTGGGATATAAATTCCCTCTCTGTAAACTGTAATAACTGTCATTCAATAAGATTTGATTTTCTGTTACGCGCGTTTTCTTTTCCGTTTTTCCGTCCTTGCTTTTCTTCTCGGTTTTCTTCTCGGCTCGCGTGTGTGATCAACTCGGCAAGTGCACTCCGACGTCAATCACCGTCGCCTCCCATCTCGGTTTAGCATCAATGATAGTGATGATGCATTAACATCAATAGGGCTGGGGCATCAGAGCTGACTATAGCGAATTATAAATACCTATCATAATACTGAAACCCTAGTTTTCATTCAAGCAATAAGATAAAACTACAGTTGTTCTGTAGTCGCAGACGTTGGCAAGCATTGGTTGAACTGCATGACCAATATTGTTTTTCGTTTTCGTTTCTCTTTTGTTGGTTGTTGTCCTAACGGATACTATATATATTATGGATATTGTACTTAATAGCTGATTTGAGGTATAATTTGTAAACATACCAGTAGTCATAATAGCTGATTTGATAGCAGCTGGACTCCAATGAGGATGAAGTGTTTTGAGGAGGCCAGCAATGCCAGCAACATGAGGACAAGACATAGAAGTTCCTTGTTGAACATTGAATGGAAGTCTACGTTTATCTGATGGTAGATTAGAAGGACCAATGGCTAGTGAATAAGCTGCCACAATGTTCACTCCAGGAGCTGTTATATCAGGCTGACAACAGAAAATTACAAAAGCATTACAATCACAAAATGAAGTAAAGACTCAATATTGAATGTAGAAACAAAAATGTAGTAGACCTTGAGTATCAATGGTTGCACTGCACTAGGACCCCTTGATGAAAATCCAGCCATAATTGGAGCTGGTTTTATTCCTGTATATGTTCTTGCTGCAGGTATGTAACCAGCCATTTTCCTGCAGTATATTGTAATATTCATATGTATACTATAGAATTAATGTAACATTTAAATGGTTTGATTATGTAATGTAATGTAATTAATTACCTGCTAATGTTTTTGTCACTACCTCCTTTTCCAAACCATTCACGATCATCAATATCCTGATCCTCAGTAGCATCCATACTTGCACCAGGTATAGGATGAGGCTCAGCTAGAAGTACACTACCACTTTTCTCATCATTCATCACTAGTATTCCTACTGCACCTGCAAGTTCAGCTTCAAATCCCTGAGCAACTGATGTTGTTTCCTCGAGTCGAATGCAGACTAATATCTTTCCCTTTACTTTGCTTGGATCAAGTGTTCTAGGCTTGCAAAAACGCCTGCAAAAATCCACACATAAATTGTAACTATCTTAGATTTTTTTCAACGAATTTCTCCCGGTGCATCACACGGGTCCTTAAAACTAGTAATTTAAGGGGAATGTTGCTTACGCATCTTGAATTGTAGCATTAAGAAATCTAGCATCCACAGAATGAATCATTGGATATATTTTCTTTGATGGTCCTAATGGTAAGCCTTTACTAAGACTTGCACCCTGAATATTCAATCCAATTAAATAAGATCACATAAAATTTAATGACCATTTTAGAAAATAATATAACAAAGTAATGCTGTCAAACTAGGCCGCTCAACCTGGCCCACTGAGTCAATGTAAAAGCGGGTTAGGCTGGCCAGCCCTGTTGTCTACTGGGTTGCATTTTTTTAGCCCAGTCCAACACAATCAGCCAACCATCCGACTGAACCCGACCCGACCCAACTTTTTATCAAAGGAAACAACAAAAAGTATTACAAAACATAAAAACGTTGGCCGACTGGGCCATCAGACCAGCTCATTGAGCTAGGCTAAAATTGACACATTTTAACAAAGTGACCTCATGATGAAATCTGGTTGGATAATTGTGTGAAAAACGACATAACATAACCCTTTCACCTCAAAATATTTGTTTTAAAACGACATAAATTTAAGATTATTTTATTTTATTTCAGGTTTGTTCAAAATTTAAATTTTAAATATACTAAATGATCTCAAATCTTTCTTGCAAAAATAAGATGAAATGATATATAATTACCTTTAGGTAATGTGTTTTACCAACAGAAATTCTGCTGATAAATTCCCTGTCAATTGTACTAGCAGCAACAGTGAAAGACCAAGGTGCAACATTTGTGACAGTTCTAGGTGCTGGACCATCATTCCCAGCAGAACAAACAACCACAATATTTCTAGCAACAGCATGAAAAGATCCAATAGAAATGCCATCAGTGAACAAAGCTTCAATATATGGATCAGAAGCACCAAGAGAAGTTGAAATAACATCAACACCATCATGTATAGCATGATCAAATGCTTGTAGAATATCAGCTTCATGACAACCACCAGCATCAGTTGTAGACCAACATACTTTGTAAGCTGCTACACGTGCTCGTGGCGATCCACCCTTTGCAGTTCCGTTACCGTTGCCAAATATGGTTGCACCTGGAGCAAAGTTACCAGCTGCTGTTGATAGTGTATGTGTTCCATGCCCAATAAAGTCACGTGCTGTGTGGTTATAGGGATCAAGTTTTCCATATTTTGCTTCGTAATTTTTGTTAAATATTCTTGCTCCAACCAGCTTCCTAATTTGTCACATAGCATATCTTGTGTTATAGGCACCCTTTTATTATCATTTAAAAAATATTTGGGATAATACATAGTATTCAATTTGAAGCATTCTCTAATTCTTATAACATTTTGAAAACTTACTGTCTTCAAATTGATCGATGTTTATCTATTTCAATAGGCGAAAGAGTATTTTCTTTTTTGTCACTAAACAAAGAGGTCTTTATTATCCTAGAAGGATAGCTAGCTAGCTAGCTCACGTGATTGAGTGAAATTGACATTATTAGTGGAAACGTTAGTATACTGAGTTCGAACCCTCCTGTCCGCTCCCCTCTAACAATTAACAAGTCTCTTTGTAGTACAACCTACTGAAACACTGAAATATGTTTTAATGAGAAAAAGGACAACAGTAAAAACAGTAATGATTTTCATTTCATACACTTTGGTATTTTTCATAACTTCATAACTTATAAATAAATGCAAGTAATGATGTTTGTTCACCCAACAGCTGACCCACTGAACTAGGACAAAAGGTATAGTATTTGCCAAGCTGTGAATTTAAGTTTTTCTGACCAAAACAAACAATACATTATTTTTTATAATAATTATAAGTATGTAATTTTTCTCACAGTAACAACTCGAGTAATGTTTACAAATATAAAATAAGAATTATAAAAAAATTATGCCAATAAACCTCTTTTTTAAAAGTCCAAACATATACTTTCTAGTTACTATCTTATGATAACCAACCATTTTGATTTTTGGTTTATTTATTACTTACATGAAGATTGTCAAAACTCAATTTTCTTAAAACTATATACAATGCCTACAATTTTCATATTCATCTTTTAAAAAGAAATTAAATGTTAGAATTCACATCTACAAAATAAATTTTGGTCATAAAAAAATCTAAAATAAATACTAGTAATGAAATTAGGGTAAATAGTCATTTTTGTCCCTAAATGTGTATGACACTATCATTATATTCCCTGAATATATCAAAATTGCAAACACATTGTCAAACAAAAAACACATTTGAAGATCAAAGTGACTAACAATAGACAAATTTAAGGACCAAAATGACTTACAAAATAACTTGGAGATGCATTTGCAATTTCGATACATTCAGAGGTTATAACGACCATGCATGTCTCACATTCAGGGCTAAAATGGTTGGTGACTCTTAATTACCCATTTGTCATAGGGCCCGTTTAGATAAACGACTTAATTAAGCGTTTATGACATTAGAGGTCATCATATAAGTGCTTATATATAATTAGTTGTTTATATAATAAATGATAAAACAATATTAAACTATTTTTCTATATGCCACAAACCGCTTTTCTTAAGCTATCTTGGAGAGAACTTATCGAAATTAGTTGAATATATAACTTATGAATATGTGATAAGATGTTTCTATAAGCTCTCTCCCAAACAATCTGATAAGTGCTAATGCCAGCAAATAAGCCGATCCAAACCGAGATAAGGAAAATGATGACCTGTTGCAGAAAGTTGTATTTGAGGTTCTAAAATGGTCAATTTGACAGACACCCTTCCCACGCCATTTTGAGGGCACACGACCGTATCCGATGTCACTAAAACTTATGTGTTCTGGCCAAATGCCTGTAAATAAGATTGTGATTGTAATTATCCTTGATTGAATATTGATAGATTATAATTATTGATGATATATAGTATGAGTATGAAGTCACAGTAAGACGGACACTTTCAGTTGAAGACGACACCGACACTTCAATTACTCGTATTTTTCAAAAAAAATCAAAATAAAACTAGTGTCTAGGTGTCCGTGTCCGTGTTCGTATCCGTGTCGTGTCTCGTGTCCGTGTCTGTGACAAGATCATAGGTATGAAGCATATACCAGAATCTATATTAGCAATGATTGTATCTTCGCCAAATCTTGCTTGCCACCAAGCAGATTCAAGAAGGGTTGCTCCATCTTTTTCCAGTCCAAGAAATTCCCATGATCTCGTTGTGTGCAATTTATGCTCTCTACTCAAGAAAACAGAAACTACATTTGGGTTTTCTGCACCAAAAACAAAATATGAAATTAATTAATTAATGTGTGACTAATAAAAAATGACTACAAACTCATGATATTATCAGTAATAATTTTCTCACTTGAAATCTCTGATGCCTCATCCTCTTCAAGTAGTGCAGCAAAGCCATTGATGTGCTTATTGTATGAGTACATAACTGCTTCCTTTGCCTCTTCATGGCTGTGTCAAAATATGAAAATACAATGATCTATTTTAGTAGTTTATATTATATTTCTAGTGTCTCAGAAGAATATATAGTTCTATACCTTCCCAAGACTGAAGCTAGTAAATCATGATGGGAATTTGTGGCAGTTTCTTGATCACTAGGTGAAGGATTTGGACCATGAGAATGTCCTCCCAAGTATACAATATAGGTCTGAAAATTAAGCAAAACAATGCATGAATAATATTTTGTGTATATCCAAAAGAAAAGAAAAGAAAAATGTACTATTAGGTGAGTAAGAAGGGAATGAACAAAATGCTTGCCTTTCTAAGAGCATGTGTGTGTTCTTGCAAGAAACTGCAAAGAACAAACGATGATAGAAAAAGTTTGATGATAGAAAATGACATCATATTATATATATGTTTCTTCAAACTAGTGTTGTGAAGGTGCTGATAACATGCTCTAGTGCTGCTTATATAACACTTGATGTAGCTATGCCAACTTCTGTTTTCCTCATAAATATTTGGCCTGCCTTCTAGCCAGGGTACACTCCCTTCACAGATGATATTGCATCCCATGCATAGCTGTAAACTCAGTGATAAGAGCTTGATAATCTAATTTCAAGGGATAGTGTTCGAATCCTCTTGAAGACAACAGTAAAAATGGTCATTAACATCACTTTAATTGTAAATTAGATAACAGTAAATGATAAATTTTCTCTTTCCCCAGTTTTTTTTTTAAAATAGAATACTCCTTATAAATTAGATTGCTGTAAAGGAGTTTTCAAAGCTGAACAAATCCAATAGAAAACAAAGAAACCGCACTAACACAAATCGAAACCGCAAAAACCAAAATTTATCTGGATCTATTCGGGTTTTTTCCATCAACAACGTGGTTCGATTCGACCTGCGGTTTTTGTTCCACCAACCAAATCGAATCGAATCACAAGTAAACCTATGACTTACAACCTTCCTTGACTGACTAGATATTTGGGCTTCAACTTACAGCCCAACTCTCACTCACTTATTGTCTAAATCCAACCGAATTTTTTTAAGAAACCAACTGAACCAAACTAAACCGCATGTATTGTTATTTTGCGGTTCAGATGGTTTTTAGGCTAAAAACTTAACCAAACCACACCGCGAACACCCCTACTACTTAAAAACTCAAGTATTTTGTCCACTACCCGAAACAAGTAAATCAACAGTGTTTAATATGAGCTTGTATTCTCACAAGTACTTGTGGTGCCAAGTAGAAGAGAGAGTGACACATACAATATGATAATAAACTAGTAGGATACTCGTGCATACGCACAGGTGCTGTCGTGTTCTTTTTATGAATGAACTTAGATAGTATTTAAACAGTCTGAACATTACCCCGTGAAAATAAACACAAATTTAAAGTAGATAAAAAATGAGAGTTTCAAATAAAAAATATATAAATATTAAAAGCTAAAAAGGTAAAAATATCATTTAAAAACAATTTGTGCATTTATCCCCTGTTTTTATATATCAGTGCAGTGTTTTTTTATATATCAGTGTAGCTATCACGTGTTTTTATGTTGTCGGTGTCACATCAACTGAGATGACTTTCTCCATTGCATTCGCTTATGTCAATTGGGAGAGGTTGGATAACTTTTCACAGGTTCTTGAAGAACTGAGGGGACAATTTAGAATACATGAAGATTTGCCAATGGTCATACTTACTGACTTTGACACGAGTATTATGAATGCTTTGGCGTGTATTTCTCCAAGTTCCGCAAACTTGTTGTGCCAATTTCTCATGGAAAAAAAAACGTCAGGGCCAAAGCTAGGATGTACATCCATCCCATACTTACTGACTTTGACACGTGTATTATTTTCATCATCATCACAAGCAATTCCTTTCCAATTGCAAGGACTTTTGAAAGTGGTCCATGAAGATAGTGTAGCTTGGCTTTGATTTTCAAGGCTGGCTTTCCATTTTAATAGAGCATTTGCTTGGCTTCCTTGATCTTCTGCAATGGCAGAAAAATGCTTGATAATCAAGAGTAGTAATAATGGTATCAAATGAAGAGAAAGAAGCATTTTGGACATTATGTTTGAGGTATGGAATTTGATGATGAGGTGATTTTGATGATAAGGTGTTAGTAATATATATTGATATAAAGAACTTCTACGCATGATGAGTTATGTTGCATGATAGTATAGTACCATTATTATAGTAACAGTGAATATGACATTCAAAGCTAACATCTACCCATAGTACAACAGCACATTGTTCACCAAAAAAAAATAGTACAACAGCACATGCATGCAGTAGAAACTCTTCGGACAAAGATTCCCTAAATGTCTGAGAATTCCTACCCTAAGACAAAATATGTGCAAGAGATGATTTGGAAAGAGAGAGGTATGTAGGGTGGTGTAAAAAGACAATAAGATATTTCAATTATGCTTAAATATGGAGAAATTTGGAGAAATGCAAGTGAAGAGGATCCGTTTATTAGGTATTGGTGAAAACATAGGCAAACTGAGTTCGAATTCTGGTCCCATTGTACTCTAACAACTAACACACCAATTACTAATCATTTTGCCTATAAAATAAATGTAGCTTTAGCATTTGTCTTCGATCCACAAGGCACGTGTTCTGTACCTTCCTGTCTTTTTTGGGTCGATCCGAGGGCTGTAGTTGTTGGTAGTGCTCCTGTCGGGTCGGATCTTAGTGTGTTGAGCGCGAGGGGGTGCCTGCAAAGCCACTCAGACGCTTAAGTCGGTATTGAGAATTATGGAGTATGTAGGAAATGGGTAATGCGTACTTTTTGTCGTTATGCGAGCCAATATTTATAGAGATGCGTGCTAGTTTTGAGCTGTTGGAAATGTGATTTAAGAATATTGGAACAAGTAAATACAACATCCGTTTGTCGAATGGGCAAGTCTCAAATCGCAAAAGAAGGCCCAAACATAAACACCATTTCACCCAAAATAAAGGCTCATGCTTCTTACGCACCACTAGCTACTCGATGCACACCCCTCATTTTTTCTCGCTCCCAAATTGCCCTCACGTGGGGCGCTTGCGTGGATCGTGGAATTAATGACCGGTTTGGTGGATAACATGCGAACCGGTTGGGTACATACTCTTTAGTTCAGACAAGATTCGATTTGGTGCAATCAAATTCTTGGTCATTCTACTAATCAACTCCTTCTGATCCATAGACAATCTGTTGCTGAATGGATGACCTTCACTGTAAGTCATTAATGCGTGGTTATGTACTCCACATATCACAGACAATATCCATCCACCACGTTTTTTGATCAACTTTCCTTTTAGCCTTAAAGGTCCGAACTATGCACGATTTCAAAACCCGAAAACACAAAGAAAAATGGCATAACAAATGGAAAAAGCAAACGAAGAATTGATGAGCTACATACCGTAATATACTTCACAAATGGAGTCCGATTTGAGCGAAATGGGTGAGCAAAAGTGGGAGGGTGTGGAGTGAGAGTGAGGAGAGGTTGAGGGAGAAGGAGGAAGGGGATTCAAAATTATTTTAGGGGTATTATTGGAGGAGAGGTAGAAGGAGGAAGAAGGGTAAGAAGGGGATTCAAAATTATTTTAGGGGTATTATTGTCATTTCATTAGGGGAGGTAGTGTGTGATGAGTAGATGGGAGGGGGTAAGAAGTATGGGCCAAAATAAGAGGGAATTATTGTATTTGGATGGATTCATTTATGTGATGTTGAATTATGTACTATGAAGGACGACGATTCATTCATGGCGTTAATTCATAGTAATAATTGGAATGTCCTCATAACAACCAATAATAAATATTCAATAATGATCTGACTTCTGAGTTTAAGTTCTACTCTGGAAGTGATCAAATACTCTCTTGGTGAACGATATGTAAGGATTCCACTCTGCAACTACTCTTTGAGCTAAGAAACATTAGACATAATTAATTAGGTATATGGTTATAGGAATTACTTGCCAAACTAAGTATATATAATCATCATCATTACTATATATTTACACAAGAGTATGCACTTATATGCATGGTGTCAATGAAATTAATGCTCACCAATCAAACAAACATCAGTTAGGAACTTGCTAAAAGTGTCGTAGCTAGCTTATCTTCGACAATCACAAGGATGATAACTTTAACAAAGAATCCACATGTTGTGGGAAGTTTCGTGTTTAGAGACTACTAATACTATTGTTTTAGATTGGAATCTAACTGAGTATAACTCACCACATTTACCATAACGATAAAAAATTAGCTCACCACATTTATCACGTTCCACTGCGACAGTAATTAAAACTGAGCACCGGTGCATAGAGCTTTACTGTTCCACTTCAGAAGCAATAATTTAGGGACTGGCACGGACTTCATCTGTCATAGAGCTTTACTGTTCCACTTTCCACACCTGCCCCACCAATTAAATTATGCTATCGAATTAGTTCGGACCTAAAAGTTCGAACTGGTTCGAACTTTAAAACCGAACTCAAGTAAAGGGATGTCTGTTTAGGAGTGGTTTGATATTAAAGTTCCAAACCGGTTTGGACTTTTGCGTCCGAACTAGTTCGATGACAAAGTTCTCAATCGTGTTGTTTCACAGATTTTGCACTAATTCTGCTTTTTAACATCTATCTTTGATTTTATTTTTTTCCACATTTTTAGGTTCATAAAATAGTGAAAACGGTTCCCAAGCAGAGTTAATGGTTGTAGATCATATGAGTTCATTCCAAACTGATCAAGTCTTTGCTACTCGTGATGACTTGTTCGTATATGTACGTTCTATCGCGCGGACTCTTGGGATGGTGATTGTCATATCCCGATCTGACAATGGACGGAGGTCAGGGAAACAATACTGTGTATTGGTTTGTGAAAAGGCAGGAAAATACAAGTATGCTCATTTGATTCCAATTGGGAATAGAAAATGTTGTTGCAAGTTTATACTAAAAGGAAAGTGTATCAAAAAACGTGGAGGATGGATATTGACTGTGATGTGTGGAATACATAATCACACATTAATGTCTAATGGTGAAGGTCATCCATTCAATTCCAGAATAACGGCAGAACAGAAGGATGTGGTTACTAGAATGGCTAAGAACTTGATTCCAACAAATCGAATCCTGGTCGAACTAAAGAGTATGTACCTATAGACAATCTGATAGACCCCTCAAATGTTGTGTTAGGAGAAAGAAACAAGCAAAAGAGTAAGTAGGTAAGATGGTTATTTTATTGATACACGTAAATGCAAAAGTACACGAGACGCTTCTAAATAGGGGTGTTCTAAACCGAACCAAACCAATAGTGAAACCGCAAAAACCAAACCAAACTAAACCGAAAACCGCAAAAAACCGCTTTTGATCGGTTTTGTTCGGTTCTTTTTCAATGCACCGCGGTTTTGGTTCGGTTCGCGGTTTTGATTTCAAACCGAACCAAACCAAACCGCAAAGTAACACTAAGGCTTGTTGAATTACAACATTCCTTACTAACTTACTAACCCAAATGCAACTACAACCCAACTCTCACTCACTTACTAGCCCAAATCCAATTAATTCTTTGACTCACAAACAATCTATATTGTTATGCTATATTTAAAAATTACAACAAAATATTTAATTCAAATTTTTTTAAACATTGTCTTAGCTATTTGAAAAAAATTAAAAGAGAGTGATTTATATACTACATATATTTGAGTAGATTTTTTCTTAAAGATTTATGTTAGCCTTTTTTATGTTAACCTTTTTTATATTAGTTAATTTTAACTCCGTTTTAAATTATTTTTGTCTTGGAAAAAACCGAACCAACCGAACCAATCCAAACCGCATTTGTTTGGTTTGGTTTGGTTCGATTTTATTTTAGGAAGCCAACCGAACCAAACCAAACCGCATGTAATTTTTTTTTTGCGGTTCGGTTCACTTTTTGTCTCAAAACCGAACCAAACCGCACCGCGACACTCCTACTTCTAAAGCACCTCTTGGTGGCTTCACCAGCCTCCCAAGGAGAAAACTCAATTATTCAAAAACTTGCTAACCTTTGTAATATCCATTGCCTTATATACTAGCAAGGATAGAGCACAGGTTCACTAAAACTAACTAACTAACTAAATCCAAACTGACTTAACAACCTAATAACAGAACTTAAAACAATTAAACAGAAATAACAGAAACAAATAGTAAGATAGTTAGATGGTATAATTATCATTTACTCGCTTAACCATTATTAGTTATAACCTCTTACCTACTTACTCTTTTGCTTGCTTCTTTCTCCTAACATAGATAGCATTTGAGGGTCTATCACAATCACATGAATATCAAACAAATATATAATGCATGTTCAAGGTTACGATCGAATCTACGCTGTAGTAGGATTGAGCTCCAACGATTGATGACTTATTTGGAGAGTGATAATTATGTGTATTGGCATAGAGTCGAACATGGGACTTCAATCGTCAAATACATGTTTTGGGCACATCCGCACTCTATTGAGCTTCGAATACATTTCCCATTGTATTGTTGATTGATTTCACGTACAAGACCAACCGGTATAGATATCCATTGGTTGAGATTGCTCGTGTCACATCAATCGAGATGACTTTCTCCATTGCATTCGCTTATGTCAATTGGGAGAGGTTGGATAACTTTTCACGAGTTCTTGAAGAACCGAGGGACAATTTAGAATACATGAAGATTTGCCAAAGGTCATACTTACGACTTTGACACGTGTATTATGAATGCTCGGCATGTATTTCTCCAAGTTCCGCAAACTTGTTGTGCCAATTTCTCATGAAAAAAAACGCTCGTATAAAGCTAGGATGTACATCCATCCCATGGTTTCATCTAATTCATCCTACACAGCTTTTCCCATTTCAAGGTGCACCTATCAAGAATGCACCTGTTCAACATATGCTTCACATGGGACCACTTTGTACAAATAGTTTTGAAGAAAGGTTTCCCAATGCCCCCAACGAATTATTACTAGAATAGACACAAGTAAAACATAGCAAATGATTGGATCAAACCATTCACAGATTTATTGCAACCGTGGAATTCTTTAACCTTAGATCTAAATCCCCGTGTACATTGACTTAGCAAAAGATTGATGTTTATTTGAATATGTTTTTAAATTTCTAGCTTGGTTATGTATTAAGACAAAAGCATTTATCGTTTTGTTTGATCTTAAGTTCACTTAAATTAGTTAATTTATTGTTAGTACCTAAATTTAAATGGCGGAATTACATTATTTTTGGACTATTTTAGCTATAGAAGTTCTTGTCCGTAAACTTTAAATTTTGTCAAGTTACGGTAGGTTTAGACCTTATGGTCCAACTGGTTCGGTAATCAACTATTGTACCCAATAGTAATACCGGACACCCCATTAATGTTTCGGTTTGCAAGTATCTAACGGGTTCGTAAGTTATGCACCAAACCCCATTTTTTGTTGACTCGGCCAAAAGTACCGAACGGGTTCGAACTCTAGCCTTCAACCTAACATTGGACCAGCGGGCCCACGTTTAACCCATGTGGATCAATTTGGGAATATTTAAAATTTGGGGGTGTCCACCGAGTAGGAGGGGGGGTTGTACGAAGTATGAGCCAAAATTTAAAACTGTGTACAAAAAATAATATTACAAATTCTGGCAATAAAATTCACATCACAAGAGTATCAAGACAATTTTCGAAGGCTCATACTTCGTACAACCCCTTCTACTCAGTAGAGACCCCCCTAAACTAGCAAAAAGACATGTTTCCCATTTTTTTGAAGATTACGATGGTTCGGACCTTACGAACCGAATTCGTTTAGATGTTCACCACGAGTGTTGTATCTTTAGAGACACCCCCTAAAATTGTTTTAATCAGATTTGAACCTACGAACCGAACTGGTTCGACACTTAAGTCCTGAACCACTGTAACATACAACTGATATTTTATGATTTTTCAACGACTCAGATTCCACCGTCAATTATCATCAACGACTTAAAATAAGTCAGAAAAGTAGTAAAACGTGTCAGAAAAACAAGTGGCTAATATTTCCTTTGGAAATTGTGCCCCAACGGATAGAATTTCAACAGCTTCGATCGCTCAAAATCAACGGCTCACGCTTCATTCACACCTATTATAAATAATTATAAATAGGTTCTCACATTTCACTAAGTTTAACACAAACACCCTACCCATATTTCTCGCTTCATCTTCTCTCGCTTCTTCATCCTACCCACCACCGAAATGAAATGGCGGTTGTGTGCCCAACCTAGTACTCAAGTGACAAATTTCTAACCGTCTTTCATCATCAGTGGAACTGCACACCAATCCTATCTTCTCAGAGGTTAAATAAGAATATAACATTCACCTAGTTAAAGGAAAAGACAGAGAGAGGAAGGTTCACCAAGAAGGAGAGTGGTGTAAAGACATAAGTCGTTTACGTTACACATGCAAGTACAGTTGTGGAGATGATGATAGGATTGTGCTTTATTTAGCTATGAGATCCAAAGCAACGATGACATTCGCGACAATGATGGAAGCTCATGCTAATGTTCTAATGAGACATAGTATCCTCGGAAGTCGCTTTGTCAAAACAATGCGCACTTCTAAGAGATCACTTATCTTCCGGAATAGAGACTTTCCAAATAATTGCTAGTTTCGTAATTTTTTCGTTATGTTTTTTTATCGCTTTAGTTGTCGTTCATTTGTCGGTCTTTTTCCGTTATGTTCTAAACAATTGATGTAGAGGTTGAATGTTTCGTTTTTGCTAGATCTTTATTCAAATAAAAATAGAATATAACGTTAAGAGACACCTAATCTGTTAAATTAAAACATCCCAAATAAAATAACAACAGTTTGTAAGAATGCCCGTACAATCTTCAACTGGATTCTTTACAATGCCCGTACAATAGTACCGGTTTTCAAGAATGGAATCTTTGTAAGAAAGCGGTACTGTAGTACCGGTTTTTAAGAATGGAATACCATTATTTTGGATTTTTTACCAAAAGAATTGGGCTGGAGTTTTCAAAAAGTGGTATGGACTTTTATCAATAGTATGGTATGGTTTGTGGTATGGTTAGAGTTTACTGGTTACTTTGCACACCTCTAACCACCATAGTGAAGTAATTTGACCACATCATGAAGTGTGGCGGTAGAAGGCGAATCACACAACTATTCATAAAGAAATGCTATAACACTTTTTTGACACTCTCCTTCCAACTCTCACTTTATGATTGGCTACAATTCCTGTGGGCCTCAGTACTTTGAAAATGAGACTCATTAATTTAGTGGGACCCACGTGAATTTTAACGAATCATAGAGTGAGTGTTGGAGGGAGAGTCTCAAAGAGAGTGTTGCTACTCATTATTTACTTGCAGTTTACTTCCGTCTATTTACTCGTGATTTACTTCGTTGTTCCGCAGCCACATCACAAAACACATGAATCTCACACAGATATGTTATCTGATTAGTGATTCTTTCCTTTTTATTCTGAAACCTGAATAAAAAAACCCTAAATAATTGTCAGTTTACAATTTAATATATCAATTAAAACTTTTTAAAATACCTAAGAAATCACAATCTTTCTTACTTTTTTTTTATAGACAATGTTAGTGAGGGTGAGAGAATGTTAGTTTCCGAGATTTGAATCCGGAACCTCCTTTTTATACTCATTTGGTGCACTTCTGTATCCATTAGCTCGCTAACTGAGCTACCTTCTTGGGATCACAATCATTGTTACTAATTAATATGCAATACCGTTGTTTTGGATAAAAAACAAAAAATAACAGAGATTAAGAACGGATGGAGTCATTTTTTTGTCTGCAAGGAGTGGAACGTACCGCCTATAGTGTTGCATATTTGTGAGGAAAAAAAAAGTCTTCAAATAAGAATCATGTTAAGTTTTCAATATAATATTAATGACTTTTTCCCAATTTTATTCTCATATTAATAATGAGTACATCACTCCTAACATAATATTTCTTTTAAGTAGGAGATAGAGTGACACATACAAAAAAAAATATACTAATTTACTACATATAATATAATCTATTTATCTTATTATCTTATTATACAAACAAATCTCCTATGAAATTATCAATTTAGATATCTTATTAACAAGACACATATCTAATTATGTTATTATCCTCTATTTCTTTCTTTTTCTTCTTACACTCTATTTCTTCATTTTTTTCTCCCTTCCTTCTTACATTCTCTTTCCTCATGTTCACTTTTCTCTTACACTATCTTTCTTCCTTTTTTCTTTTTACTTTACTATTACTTTCCCATAAACAATTCTTCTATTTCTCTTGTCACTTCACTTAAGTTTTTTTAACTAAATTTCTAAATTTATACAAACATTAATCTACCAAAATTACCTATAAAAATGTAAATGAGTCACACTAAAAACAAAACTATCACCTTTTTTGAAAATGTTATCAATAAAATAATCAATTGAACTAAGAGATAACTACAATGATATATAAAAAACACGAGATAACTGTACTGATATATAAAAAAACACAGGATTAATATTTGTATAATTAATTTTTTGGAAGACTACTATAAACTTACTATCTAAAAAACAAAAAGATTTAACGACTGCTTAAACTACTGATTAATATTTAAAACAAATATTTCTTATTGATAATCTACTATCTCTCTTTTGCTATCTATTATAATTTACTAATCAACTAAAATAATCAATTGAAATACTAGATTACTGGATTGATATATAAAGAAACACGGGATAACTACACTGATATATAAAAAACACGAGATTAATATTTGTCATTGATAATTAAATTTTTTGAAGACAATTACTACAAACCTACTATCTAAAAAACAAGAAGACTCAATGACTATTTAAACTACAAATTAATATTTAATTAAGACAAATATTTATTAGTGATAATCTACTATCTAACTTTTACTATCTACTATAAACTAAAATAATAAATTGAAACCACGAGATAACTGCTGATATATAAAAAACATGGGATCACTGTTGTGATATATAAAAAAACATGGGATTAATACTTTCCATTGATAATTATAATTTTTGAAGACTACTATAAACCTACTATTAAAAAAATAAGAAGACTTAATGACTATTTAAATTGATTAATATTTAAAACACACGAGACAAATATTTGTCACTAATACCTAAAAAAGGGCAAATAATTATCACTGATATACAGTGACGGATCCAGAAATTTTTACTAGTGGGGTCCTATAATGTTTTCCAAAAAATATTGTTAATTTTTATAAAATGAATAATTTCCTTATAGAAAATCTTAAAATACCTAAGTTTCTACCAATTACATAACCAAAAAGGTAAATTTAGTATCAATTTATTTTCTTTTTATTTATCTCTTGTGAATTTCTACATTTAATTTATCTTATGGGGGCAACACTTATTTTTTTATGGGGGCAGAATAAATTTGTTATTTACATTTCCAACCAAAATAATTTTCAAATGGGGGCAAATGCCCCCAATTTACTCCAAGTAGATCCGTGCCTGCTGATATATAAAAAAAATACGGGATAAATATTTCTTATTAATAATCTACTATATATCTTTTACGATCTAATATAATCTACTAATCAACTCAATAATCAATTGAAACTATGAAATGATTGCATTGATACCTCAACCAATGGATATCTATACCGATTGGTCTTGTACGTGGAATCAATCAACAATACAATGGGAAATGTATTCAGAAGCTCAATAGAGTCTGGATGTGCCCAAAACATGTCTTTGATGATTGAAGTCCCATGTTCGACTCTAGGCCAATACACAAAATTATCACGCTCCAAATAAGTCATCAGCTATTGGAGCTCAGTCCTACCCTGACGTAGATTCGATCGTAACCTTGAACATGCATTATATATTTGTTTGATATTCATGTGATTGTGATAGACCCCTCAAATGCTATGTTAGGAGAAAGAAACAAGCAAAAGAGTAAGTAGGTAAGAGGTTATAACTAATAATGGTTAATCGAGTAAATGATAATTATACCATATAACTATCTTACTATTTGTTTCTTATTTCATTTAATTGTTTTAAGTTCTGTTATTAGGTTGTTAAGTCAGTTTGGATTTAGTTAGTTAGTTTTAGTGAACATGTGCTCTATCCTTGCTAGTATATAAGGCAATGGATATGACAAAGGTTAGCATGTTTTTTGAATAATTGAGTTTTCTCCTAGGGAGGTCAGAATCCAAAGAAGAGGTGCTTTAGAAGCATCTGTGTACTTTTTTGTTTCTGTGTATCAATAAAATAAAATAACCCTGGTTTGGGCCTTGAGTACCGTCTCAGCCCTCTTCAGGTTTGGTAAGAGTAGCAGGAACTAATCATTATTAGTTATAACCATCTTACCTACTTACTCTTTTGCTTGTTTCTTTCTCCTAACACAACATTTGAGGGGTCTATCAGATTGTCTATAGGTACATACTCTTTAGTTCGACCAGGATTCGATTTGTTGGAATCAAGTTCTTAGCCATTCTAGTAACCACATCCTTCTGTTCTGCTGTTATTCTGGAATTGAATGGATGACCTTCACCGTAAGACATTAATGCGTGATTATGTATTCCACACATCACAGTCAATATCCATCCTCCACGTTTTTTGATAAACTTTCCTTTTAGTATAAACTTGCAACAACATTTTCTATTCCCAATTGGAATCAAATGAGCATACTTGTTTTATCCCGCCTTTTCACAAATTGTTCTAGAGTGGGCTTAAGGCCCAATGCAGTCCATTAGGTCCAATATGGCCCAAAACTGTAGCTATAAATATGGCACGAATCCCAAGGAATTAGGTACGTCATTATTACTTGTGGTCCTATTTATCGCTTCATCGCGACTTGGCGTCGGAGTGCTTTCGCGAGTACCACCACGGCGCGACCTGCACTCAAGGACACCAAGACTATCGATGGCCGTCATGAAGGCGGATCGCATCGCGACCACTTCTATTGGTCTTGTACGATCATTTGGCGACCACAGTGGGAGCCTGAGCGCTACCACTCATCATGCAGCCGAGGAAGCATGCCACGCGAGCTTCGTCGCGAGCCGACCCCTCTGTGCGGAACGCCCTTCCACAGAAAACCCCAGAGGGTGCGCCGCAAACCATCCACGAATCTCTGGAAAATCCTCGCCAAGAACCTCGCATAAGCGCGCCGAGACCAGTCCCCAGAGCAGTATCATGGCCCGGCCCGACAGCAGTTGTCGGCCGAGCTGGTTAACGCAGGAATTGATGCATCCTTGCCCGAGCACGTGACTCAGGCCTTCCTCCAAATTCTACAGAATAAGAATCAGATCATTGCTGACCGTGAAGCACTTCTTTCCCACTACGAAAGAGGATCCATTCCAGCCCGCCAGCGAGCGGGCAGGGAAGGACCTTCAGGTCAAGCGCGTCCTACCCACGGGCGCTTAGCTCCGCCCGGAAGAAACGATTGTCCTCGTGGAGGCACATCACGCCGATCCCCGGCACGAAGAGTCAGGGCGCGGAGGTCCCCCGCGCGTAGGGGCGTGCGGCATCGCCATTCCCGGTCTCATGATCAAGATTATGCAGACTCCAATTATAACCCGGAATCGAACCGCTCGCCCACAAGGTATTCCTCGTGCGAGTCCTCCGGTTCTCGCAGGTCAAGAAGCCGATTGTGGAACTCACACGACGAGCTGGACAACTACCGTAATGGGGAGATCAGGGACATCTCTTATCGGTCAAAAAGGTATGAGCCCGAGCGACACAGAGGGCAGTCATCTCAGGTCCCTCCGTAAGATACCTTTTTAGGGTCACAAAGGAGCTTCATACTCTTGCATTCAAACAAATATTTATGCATACCGTCTTTTATAAAAAAAAAAATCAAAACCAAAAACCATTATTTACTACATTTTTAGAAAATATACCACATGCATTTTTCTTTTTCTTTGCACTACAAAAAATAAATAAAATAAACATCTTATGTTGCATGCATTTTTATGACCGCCAGAGAGTTAAAAACTTTATTTTGGAGAGAAGTCATGCATGCTAAAGTCAAAATCAAACTTTGTACTTTACTCTCCAAATAAAAAGCTTATAATTCCCTGACGCGATAGATAAACCACACTTTCATATTCATTCACTCTCATTCTCATATCATGCGCATTTCATTCATTCGCATTCTCATTTCATGTACATTCATTCATTCACATACTTACATCATGCATCAAAAAAGTGAGCATAATTCTTATTCCAAAAAAACTTTGATGAGAGATGAGGCGTTTGTGAGAAATAAATCATTCTTCTTTGGGAAATTTAACTATACTTAGTTGTGAGCTCAAGGTGTTTCAAGGCACTCAATTTTTTCAAATTAACAGCCCGCTCACACATTTTTTCAACAAAGCGTTGCATTTCATCCACCCCATGATGAATGAACGAAATGGTCCACCAAAAATTTCTTTCATGTTAAAACTGATGTTAACTCTCTGAAGCATTCGTGTAGTGATTTGTGTGTCACATGTGTATTCATTCTTGTTTGAGTCAGTTAACGTCCCTACATTGTCATCATCCCCGTCCAAGTCTTATCCCACCACGACCACCATAAAGTACATACTCCCTAACTAGTCGACTTTTTGGTTTGTTCTCACTATTGAAATAACACTTGAGACCCTCACACTGGGGCAAATTTGTGATCTCCAAAATACCTTGTCAACATTGTATTCCCTTGGTGCAAGTCCTTTACAAAAAAATCAAAAAGGTCCGTTAGGTTGAAAACTCGTAAGAGCGGCCTAAGCAAAAATTAGGGCACACAAAAAAGGAGAAATAAAGAAAAAAGAGCAAGTATATAAAATAAGTAAATTATTGTCTTTAAATTATTTTTAAGAAAACAAGCAATCATGATTTGAAATGAAGTTGAACCATCTTTCCATATCCTCAAAAATCCCTTACCACCCACCTTAAACCAAAAATCCTAAAAATCTCTCAATCACCCTAGACAAGGATCGATTCCGCATCAAAAAATGGTGCATCACTTTTATCAGCTCACTCAGCCAAAAAAGAAACAAAAAGCACAAAAGAGTGAAGTCAAAAAAGTGGATTAAAAATCCCCAAAAAAACAAATTAGAAAAAACAAAGACAAAAGTAGTACAAGTCGTGAGTCATTGCTTCACACTATTAAAGCATAAAGAGATCCTTGTCTAAAATAAACCTCAAACACTTCTTTTTGGCCTCAATATCCTACCCTCCATAAACCCTTAGCCACATTACAATCCTAAACAAGTCCATCCTACCATGAGACACATCAATTCATCGTCTCAATAAAATCTCAAACACTCCTTTGAGCCTAACAACCATTTCCTTCATAAATCATCACCCATTAGCCAAGTTACATCACCAAATCATTTGTCCCATCAATCATCAAACACTTCATTGAGCCTAATAATCCCTTCTTTCACAAACCATTAACCATTAGCCAAATCATACCGCTTAATAAAAATATCCGTCCCATCAATCCCCAAACACTACTTTGAGCCCAATTATCATTTCCCTATAAATCACTAAACCATCGGCCACATTACAACCCTCTGAGTTCATTCCGATCAATGACCGATTGCTTTTGTTTTCTCAAAGTTTTAATCTTAGGACAAATAAGTTTATTTATTTACAATATGTTTGCTAAAAAAAGTATCTCAAAAAAACTCAAAATAAAGAAATCAAAAAGGGCTTGCACTCCAAAGGTTCATTCAAGTTCCATTGATATAAAGGCAAGGGTTAGCGATCACCAAGTGCGCTTTTCATCATAGCAAACTCAAGACTATCATAGTCCGAGAGTCATTCTAAAGATAACCAAAAGGTTTATGCTAGGATCGTCACCTAGATCCCAAAGTGGGGAAATCCTTCCACCATTTGTTCCACTTAAGCTTGGGGAAATGTGTCCAACGTCCATCCCACACCACACCCAGGTCTAAACATACATACCGGCACCAACTCAAAAACCCATAGCCCTAACTCACACCTTTCACCACCTCACTAAAACAACCATTTGAAATCCCATTACCAAGTAGGGCAATCCCTTCACCCTTTACTTGGAGAAATCCGCCTACACTCACCTCATCCCTTGTCATATTCATATCCACAAAACAATACTGGGCAATTTCTCAACTCATTACCCTAAAACGCCGCTACTCTAGCCGGCAATCTTGTCCTTACCATAAATGGGGCAACGCTAAACTCTATGGGTTGAGACAAAGTCTCTTGCTTTCCGCCTTTCATTCCAAAGCCAATGCATTCCCAGCTCATCATCTTCTACACCCTAGCTTGTCACCACTAGACAGGGGCAAGTTATTCACTCACCACATCAAATCTAAATTGGGCGATCCTGCATTTCTTGGGTTTGGGAAAACCTACCTTTGATGACCTTGACAAAGACCATCACCATTCACCCCTTCATGTGCCACAAATATCCTCACCCTAGGCCTTTAGAACCCTAAGTTAACCGACTCATTCATACTTGCACTAACATATGTCTTTACTAACCAAAGTTTCAGAGAGAGAACACAAGTTGATCATGTGATGCTAAAAATTCACTTAGGTAACTTTGTGGACATAAATTTCGATCATCGAGGGGCATCATAATGGAAGGAAAAATAAGCGAGCTTGCAAATACGGCCAAGTACTTTTGCATATCGTTGTCTCAGAGATAATGACCTTGAGAATGCCGAAGTTTGAATCAAAACTAATTTTTCCAAAGAATGATCAATATTCACCCATGCTTCTCGTGATCCAAAGTCTCGCGATCTTATCATTACAAAAAAATGTTTTGCACCCAATCACTCATATCATATCATCGCATCATGCATGCACCATGGCATTAGCATTCAATCATTTCATTTGCATCATATTCACATTTGCATTTCATGCATTTAATTATTACGTAACAAGCAAAAAGCAAAAAAAAAAAAAAACAAACAAAGAAAAAAAAATCATTCCACCGTGATACCAATCATTGCACGCACGCGTGCACCATTAATTGCATTGCCAAAGGAAGAAAGCTTTTCCTCCTCGGGAAGATGCATTTGTTAGGTGTGCCCGAATAAACACGGTAAGTGTCGCTCCTATGTTTTGTTCCTCTAATATCGCGCTTTATGCGTTAATCTCATATCATATCACGCATCACCAAGTTGATCCTCGGACTCCCGAGTGGTCCTTCGAGCACTACGCCCTTCGCGCCCTAAGTGGCCCAGTCGCAACGTCGAGTCGAGCCCGCGGACCTTTGCACTTCCCCGTGTGGTCCTTCGACTAGTTGTGTCGGCCTAAAGACACGCGGGCCCTTCATGGTCAACATATCGCTCTAGACCGATCTTGACCCATCATGGCCGCCGAATATAAAGGCCCCCTCGCACCGCTTAACTAGTACCGTAGCTAGTTGCGCTCCTTCGCACTACGATGGTCCTTCAAATAAGGCCTAGGCGACCTTCCGGACCTGCAGTGGTCCTTCGTGAGCCTTAGTGCTCCTTCGACCTTAGTGGTCCTTCAGAGCCTTAGTGCTCCTTCGACTCGAGTGGGCTTTGAGCCTTAGTGCTCCTTCGCATCCCGAGCGATCCTTCATTTTGTTCGCGGTTAATACGCCAAGTGTTAACCGCCTCCTGCTTATTCTCAAACCCTCTATTTCCCTCTAAACGGACAAAATTGACGTCTATTCTATCTTTATTTCTATTTCTACTAAAAAAATTGTAAAATATAAATAAAGAGGGCAGCAATTGCTATACCCCAATTTTGTCCGAGATCTTATATCATTGTAATATTTTTTTATTTTTTAAGTAGTGTATGTGCAACAAACATTTCTATGTACTCAAGTAAAAGATAAGTAGCTTGTGCATATCAACCACAATTAATATAAAGATGCATGATTTGATTCTTGGTCAATCATCCCACATGTTATTTTCTTTTGACCCTCTTTGAGTAATTGAAAAAGCAAGTGAAGCAAAGCATAAGAGCTTACAAAATAAGAACAAAAAGATGAAATACCCAAATCTGCAGCTCTATTGCGAAGGCAATTTCTCTCTCCTCGGACCTCTTTTCGACAATCCGAACGGTGAAAGTGGAGATATATGTCTCACGAACCTACTGTCAAAAAATGAAGACGATCCGACGGTTAACGAATCCGGAATCGCACTTTTACGATGATAGGTTTGAGAAAAACGGACCAAAAACTGCAGCTATTGCGAAGGCAATTTCTCTCTCATCAGACCTCGTTTCAACGATCCGAACGGTGAAAGCATAGATATATGTCTCACGAACCTACTGTCAAAAAATAAAGACGATCCAACGGTTAACGAATCCGGAATCGCAATTTTACGGTGACAGGTTTGAGAAAAACGGAATTGTGTTTTAAAGGGAATTGCTTTCTACCTTGTTTTAGTCCCACATTCTTCACAAGAAACAAGAGCTCCCTAGCAATTGGATATAAAAGGGGTTGAGAGGTGAAGATTAGAGGAGGGGATCATTGGCGGGTTAAGTGATCTTTTGGGTCAAAGCGTTCGCGGCTCAAAGCGGTTCCTGCGGTCTTGGGGTCAAAATGGACCAGATAGGAGTCCAGTTTGTGATTGACCTGGTCATATTGCTCAGTCCGGTTCGGCACTCGTCGAGTCCAGGTTAGTTTTGTATTTATTTTGTTTATTTTTATGTACAAATTTATTTATCATTTATTTATAATATGATCTATTTATTTATTTATTTGTTTATTGTTTATTTATATATCTATTCATATTTATTTATGTATATAGTTATTTATTTATTTTAGCCTAGTCTTTATTAATTATCAGTTTGTCTTTTTTTTATGCACAAATTAGTTTATTTCTTCAAAATCAAATAAAAGACTAAGTCGGTTGTACAACCTAAGTTAGTCATCATCCTAGACCCAATGATTGCATGCAGATTCGAATCCTAAAAACTTATAAGTAAATAAATAAATCACTTTTCCTAAAAATAGGGGACTAAGTCGGTTGTACAACCTAAGGTTAGTCAATGTTCTAGAACTAATGAGTATTGCATAGATTCGGGAGTTCTAGAATACCTATTCTAAAACCAACTCACCTCACATCAAACAAACTTCTTTCAAAAAACCTCAAAAATACTTTCAAAAGTAGGGGACTAAGTCGGTTGTACAATCGGGTTAGTCAACGTCCCTAGAATCGATGGTCAGATAGTTCAAGGAGTCCTAGGACCCCTACACTAAAAAAACACCAACCAACAAACCTTTTTCGGAAGAACTACGTAGCTTTGATTCCTCCATTGCATCCGGAGAGGTACGTAGGAGCAAGAGTCCACTCTTGTCAAGCACTAAAAATTAAAAATTTAATTAAGTCTTTTCACTATAAATAAAAAAGGGTAAATATTAATAAACCATAAATAATTAGACGAAGGATGTCGTGGGGTGCTAATACCTTCCCCACGCATATCGACTCCCGAACCTTTAAACTTGCTTTATCCTAAAACTAAAAGGATTTTCCGAATTTGCCCTTAAACTAAAATTTGGTGGCGGCTTCCTTCGAACTTCAAGAATCCTTTCCGGATTTTTCTGGTCGCTACACCCAAGACGAAGAGTCGTGGCGCGGAGGTCCCCGCAGCGTAGGGCGCGCGGCATCGCCATTCCCGGTCTCACGATCAAGATTATGCGGACTCGCTTATAACCCGAATCGAACCGCTCGCCCATTGCAGTATTCCTCGTGGCGAGTCCTCCGGTTCGCGCAGTCAAGAAGCCGATTGTGGAACTCACACGACGAGCCGGACAACTACCGTAATGGGGAGATCAGGGACATCTCTTATCGGTCAAAAAGGTATGAGCCCGAGCGACACAGAGGGCAGTCATCTCAGGTCCCTCCGTTATATGGTCAACTGGTTGGTGGAGGACTCTACAGAGTGCCAGCCAATGAAGCGCACCATGCCTTACAGCCTTTTGGGTCAGGAGAGTTAGCAACCGGTCATGGCCATTTTCGAGGGAAATCAGACGTTACCGCATCCCGAGAGATCTGAGGAAGCCGCCAAATTTGAATAAGTTCGATGGTCGCGGAGACCAGGATAAACACATCAGGTACTTCAACAATTACTTTAGCTACAGGGAGTTGGGGTCGACCATGAAGTGTCGACTTTTCCCTCAGTCGTTGGACGGCCGAGCATTGGAATGGTGGGAGTCGCTACGCTCCAACACCATCTCCTCCCGGGGCGGCACGTCGTCGACGTTCTGCCAACTACACGCCAACGGATGCCAAGAACGACATGAAGAGCACTTGGATACGATTATCCAAGGGGCGATGAATCATTGAGACAATACATAGAGCGCTTCAACGCGAGGCGGTAGTCGCGCGACCGACCGACAGAGACAAGTCAAGTATCTCAAACGTGGTATCGACCGGACCACGCCTTTGCGGAAGAGTTCGGCTAAATCGTTACATGGATCCGACCATGTTCCTACGAAGGCCAACGATCATATGGCCTATGAAGAAGCAATCGCTCGCTAGAAAGGTCGCGCGCGCGCCCGCAGAAGAGCGAGATAGGTTGCTTGAAGAACAAGATACCCCTGGTGATAACAGACGGACTAACGATCCGTGAATAAATGTCGCGGCGCTTTTTTTCCCGTGTGATTTTTACCGAGGCCCGGCCTTTAAAAGTCGAACTTTGTAATTTATTTTGCATGCAAAAATGTATGACCGGTCGCTCACCATGCGAGCAGTAGCAGAGCGGTCGTGAGGCCATCGATCGGCCTACAACGAGTGTCATCAAATGGCCCAAACGAACGCAAAGCCAACGGTGGTTCAATACGAGCATAAGCCATCGAACGACCTACAACGAATGTGGCAGCGACCACATTCCAACATGTGGCAGCGACCACATACCAACGCATGTGGCAACGACCACATTCCAACGCATGTGGCAGCGACCACATTCCAACGCGCGTGGCAGCGACCACATCTCAACTTGTGGCAGTGACCACATCCCAACGCATGTGGTAGCAACCACATTCCAACATGTGGCAGCGACCACATACCAACGCATGTGGCGGCGACCACATTCCAACGCTGCGTGTGGCAAATGACCACATCTCAACTTGTGGCGTTGACCACATCCCAACGCATTGTAAAGAATCCAATGAAAGATTGTGCGGGCATTGTAAAGAATCCAGTTGAAGATTGTACGGGCATTCTTACAAACTGTTGTTATTTTATTTGGGATGTTTTAATTTAACAGATTAGGTGTCTCTTAACGTTATATTCTATTTTTATTTGAATAAAGATCTAGCAAAAACGAAACATTCAACCTCTACATCAATTGTTTAGAACATAACGGAAAAAAGACCGACAAATGAACGACAACTAAAACGATAAAAAAACATAACGAAAAAAATTACGAAACTAGCAATTATTTGGAAAGTCTCTATTCCAGAAGATAAGTGATCTCTTCCGAAGTGCGCATTGTTTTGACAAACAGCTTCAGGATACTATGTCTCATTAGAACATTAGCATGAGCTTCCATCATTGTGCGAATGTCATCGTTGCTTCGGATCTCCATAGCTAAATAAAGCACAATCCTATCATCATCTCCACAACTGTACTTGCGGTAACGTAAACGACTTATGTCTTTACACCACTCTCCTTCTTGGTGAACCTTCCTCTCTGTCTTTTCCTTTAACTAGGTGAATGTTATATTCTTATTTAACCTACAGAAGATAGGATTGGTGACAGTTCCACAGTGATGAAAGACAGTTAGAAATTTGTCACTTGAGTACTAGGTTGGGCACAACTGCCATTTCATTTCAGCGGTGGGTAGGATGAAGAAGCAGAGAAGATGAAGCAGAAATATGGGTAGGGTGTTTGTGTTAAACTTAGTGAAATGTGAGAACCTATTTATAATTATTTATAATAGGTGTGAATGAACGTGAGCCGTTGATTTTGAACGATCAGAACTGTTGAAATTCTATCCGTTGGGGCACAATTTCCAAAGGAAATATTAGCCACTTGTTTTTCTGACACGTTTTACTACTTTTTTGACTTATTTTAAGTCGTTGATGATAATGGACGGTGGAATCTGAGTCGTTGAAAAATCATAAAATATCAGTTGTATGTTACAGTGGTTCAGGACTTAAGTGTCGAACCAGTTCGGTTCGTAGGTTCAAATCTGATTAAAACAATTTTAGGGGGTGTCTCTAAAGATACAACACTCGTGGTGAACATCTAAACGAATTCGGTTCGTAAGGTCCGAACCATCGTAATCTTCAAAAAAATGGGAAACATGTCTTTTTGCTAGTTTAGGGGGGTCTCTACTGAGTAGAGGGGGTTGTACGAAGTATGGGCCTTCGAAAATTGTCTTGATACTCTTGTGATGTGAATTTTATTGCCAGAATTTGTAATATTATTTTTTGTACACAGTTTTAAATTTTGGCTCATACTTCGTACAACCCCCCCTCCTACTCGGTGGACACCCCCAAATTTTAAATATTCCCAAATTGATCTACATGGGTTAAACGTGGACGCTGGTCCAATGTTAGGTTCGAAGGCTAGAGTCTGAACCCGTTCGGTACTTTCTGCATCGAAGTCAACCAAAAAATGGGGTTCGGTGCATAACTTCTGAACCCGTTAGATACTTGCAAGCCGAAACATTAATGGGGTGTCTGGTATTACTATTGGGTACAATAGTTGATTACCGAACCGGACCATAAGGTCTAAACCTACACCAGAATTTGACAAAATTTAAAGTTTCGGACAAGAACTTCTATAGCTAAAATAGTCCAAAAATAATGTAATTCCACCATTTAAATTTAGGTACTAACAATAAATTAACTAATTTAAGTGAACTTAAGATCAAACAAAACGATAAATGCTTTTGTCTTAATACATAACCAAGCTAGAAATTTAAAAACATATTCAAATAAACATCAATCTTTTGCTAAGTCAATGTACAAGGGGGATTTAGATCTAAGGTTAAAGAATTCCACGGTTGCAATCGTCCTGTGAATGGTTTGATCCAATCATTTGCTATGTTTTACTTGTGTCTATTCTAGTAATAATTCGTTGGGGGCATTGGGAAACCTTTCTTCAAAACTATTTGTACAAAGTGGTCCCATGTGAAGCATATGTTGAACACCGGTGCATTCTTGATAGGTGCACCTTGAAATGGGAAAACTGTGTAGGATGAATTAGATGAAACCATGGGATGGATGTACATCCTAGCTTTAGCCCTGACGGTTTTTTTTCATGAGAAATTGGCACAACAAGTTTGCGGAACTTGGAGAAATACATGCCAGAGCATTCATAATACACGTGTCAAAGTCAGTAAGTATGACCTTTGGCAAATCTTCATGTATTCTAAATTGTCCCCTCAGTTCTTCAAGAACCTGTGAAAAGTTATCCAACCTCTCCCAATTGACATAAGCGAATGCAATGGAGAAAGTCATCTCAGTTGATGTGACACCGACAATCTCAACCAATGGATATCTATACCGGTTGGTCTTGTACGTGAAATCAATCAACAATACAATGGGAAATGTATTCAGAAGCTCAATAGAGTCTGGATGTGCCCAAAACATGTATTTGACGATTGAAGTCCCATGTTCGACTCTATGCCAATACACATAATTATCACTCTCCAAATAAGTCATCAACTGTTGGAGCTCAATCCTACCCTGACGTAGATTCGATCGTAACCTTGAACATGCATTATATATTTGTTTGATATTCATGTGATTGTGATAGACCCCTCAAATGCTATCTATGTTAGGAGAAAGAAGCAAGCAAAAGAGTAAGTAGGTAAGAGGGTTATAACTAATAATGGTTAACTGAGTAAATGATAATTATACCATCTAACTATCTTACTATTTGTTTCTGTTATTTCTGTTTAATTGTTTTAAGTTCTGTTATTAGGTTGTTAAGTCAGTTTGGATTTAGTTAGTTAGTTAGTTTTAGTGAACCTGTGCTCTATCCTTGCTAGTATATAAGGCAATGGATATTACAAAGGTTAGCAAGTTTTTTGAATAATTGAGTTTTCTCCTTGGGAGGCTGGTGAAGCCACTAAGAGGTGCTTTAGAAGTAGGAGTGTCGCGGTGCGGTTTGATTCGGTTTTGAGACAAAAAGTGAACCGAACCGCAAGGTAAAATTACATGCGGTTTGGTTTGGTTCGGTTGGCTTCCTAAAATAAAATCGAACCAAACCAAACCAAACAAATGCGGTTTGGATTGGTTCGGTTGGTTCGGTTTTTTCCAAGACAAAAATAATTTAAAACGGAGTTAAAATTAACTAATATAAAAAAGGTTAACATAAAAAAGGCTAACATAAATCTTTAAGAAAAAATCTACTCAAATATATGTAGTATATAAATCACTCTCTTTTAATTTTTTTCAAATAGCTAAGACAATGTTTAAAAAAATTTGAATTAAATATTTTGTTGTAATTTTTAAATATAGCATAACAATATAGATTGTTTGTGAGTCAAAGAATTAATTGGATTTGGGCTAGTAAGTGAGTGAGAGTTGGGTTGTAGTTGCATTTGGGTTAGTAAGTTAGTAAGGAATGTTGTAATTCAACAAGCCTTAGTGTTACTTGCGGTTTGGTTTGGTTCGGTTTCGGAAATCAAAACCGCGAACCGAACCGAACCGCGCGGTGCATTGAAAAAAAGAACCGAACAAAACCGATCAAAAGCGGTTTTTTGCGGTTTTCGGTTTGGTTTGGTTTGGTTTGCGGTTTCCCTATTGGTTTGGTTCGGTTTAGAACACCCCTATTTAGAAGCGTCTGTGTACTTTTCTGTTTCTGTGTATCAATAAAATAACCATCTTACCTACTTACTCTTTTGCTTGTTTCTTTCTCCTAACACAACATTTGAGGGGTCTATCAGATTGTCTATAGGTACATACTCTTTAGTTCGACCAGGATTCGATTTGTTGGAATCAAGTTCTTAGCCATTCTAGTAACCACATCCTTCTGTTCTGCCGTTATTCTGGAATTGAATGGATGACCTTCACCATTAGACATTAATGTGTGATTATGTATTCCACACATCACAGTCAATATCCATCCTCCACGTTTTTTGATACACTTTCCTTTTAGGATAAACTTGCAACAACATTTTCTATTCCCAATTGGAATCAAATGAGCATACTTGTATTTTCCTGCCTTTTCACAAACCAATACACAGTATTGTTTCCCTGACCTCCGCCCATTGTCGATCGGGATATGACAATCACCATCCCAAGAGTCCGCGCGATAGAACGCGTACATATCGAACAAGTCATCACGAGTAGCAAAGACTTGATCGGTTTGGAATGAACTCGTATGATCCACAACCATTAACTCGCTTGGGAACCGCTTTTTTAGCTATTTTATGAACCTAAAAATGTGGAAAAAAATCAAAGATAGATGTTAAAAACAGAATTAGTGCAAAATCTGTGAAACAACACGATTCAAAACTTTGTCATCGGTCTAGTTCAGACGCAAAAAGTCCGAACCGGTTTGGAACTTTAATATCAAACCACTCCTAAACAGACATCCCTTTAACAGGTTCGGTTTTAAAGTTCCAACCTGGTTCGAACTTTTAGGTCCCGAACTAGTTCGATAGCATAATTTAATTGGTGGGGCAGGTGTGGAAAGTGGAACAGTAAAGCTCTATGACAGATGAAGTCCGTGCCAGTCCCCTAAATTATTGCTTCTGAAGTGGAACAGTAAAGCTCTATGCACGGGTGCTCAGTTTTAATTACTGTCGCAGTGGAACGTGATAAATGTGGTGAGCTAATTTTTTATCGTTATGGTAAATGTGGTGAGTTATACTCAGTTAGATTCCAATCTAAAACAATAGTATTAGTAGTCTCTAAACACGAAACTTCCCACAACATGTGGATTCTTTGTTAAAGTTATCATCCTTGTGATTGTCGAAGATAAGCTAGCTACGACACTTTTAGCAAGTTCCTAACTGATGTTTGTTTGATTGGTGAGCATTAATTTCATTGACACCATGCATATAAGTGCATACTCTTGTGTAAATATATAGTAATGATGATGATTATATATACTTAGTTTGGCAAGTAATTCCTATAACCATATACCTAATTAATTATGTCTAATGTTTCTTAGCTCAAAGAGTAGTTGCAGAGTGGAATCCTTACATATCGCTCACCAAGAGAGTATTTGATCACTTCCAGAGTAGAACTTAAACTCGTAAGTCGGATCATTATTGAATATTTATTATTGGTTGTTATGAGGACATTCCAATTATTACTATGAATTAACGCCATGAATGAATCGTCGTCCCTTCATAAGACATAATTCAACATCACATAAATGAATCCATCCAAATACAATAATTCCTCTTATTTTGGCCCATACTTCTTACCCTCCCATCTACTCATCACACACTACCTCCCTAATGAAATGACAATAATACCCCTAAAATAATTTTGAATCCCCTTCTTACCCTTCTTCCTCCTTCTACCTCTCCTCCAATAATACCCCTAAAATAATTTTGAATCCCCTTCCTCCTTCTCCCTCAACCTCTCCTCACTCTCACTCCACACCCTCCCACTTTTGCTCACCCATTTCGCTCAAATCGGACTCCATTTGTGAAGTATATTACGGTATGTAGCTCATCAATTCTTCGTTTTCGTTTTTTCCATTTGTTATGCCATTTTTGCTGTGTTTTCTGGGTTTTGAAATCGTGCATAGTTCGGACCTTTAAGGCTAAAAGGAAAGTTGATCAAAAAACGTGGTGGATGGATATTGTCTGTGATATGTGGAGTACATAACCACGCATTAATGACTTACAGTGAAGGTCATCCATTCAGCAACAGATTGTCTATGGATCAGAAGGAGTTGATTAGTAGAATGACCAAGAATTTGATTGCACCAAATCGAATCTTGTCTGAACTAAAGAGTATGTACCCAACTGGTTCGCATGTTATCCACTGAACCAGTCATTAATTCACGATCCACGTGCATCCCACGTGAGGGCAATTTGGGAACAGAAAAAATGAGGGGGTGTGCATCGAGTAGCTAGTGGTGCGTAAGAAGCATGTGCCTTTATTTTGGGTGAAATGGCATCTCAGATTGGCATGAGAGAAGTGGTGTTTATGTTTGGGCCTTCTTTTGCGATTTGAGACTTGCCCATTCGACAACAACGGATGTTGTATTTACTTGTTCCAATATTCTTAAATCACATTTCCAACAAATTTCGTAACTAGCACGCATCTCTATAAATATTGGCTCACATAACGACAAAAAGTACGCATTACCCATTTCCTACATACTCCATAATTCTCAATCATCGACTTAAGCGCGTCTGAGTGGCTTTGCAGGCACCCTCGCGCTCAACACACTAAAATCCGACCCGACAGGAGCACTGCCAACAACTGCAGCCTCGGATCGACCCGAAAAAGACAGGAAGGTACAGAACACGTGCCTTGTGGATCAAAGACAAATGCTAAACTACATTTATTTTATAGGCAAAATAATTAGTAATTAGTGTGTTAGTTGTTAGAGGAGAATGGGACCAGGATTCTAACTCAGTTTGCCTATGTTTTCACCAATACCTAAAAAACGGATCCTCTTCACTTGCATTTCTCCAAATTTCTCCATATTTAGGCATAATTGAAATATCTTATTGTCTTTTTCCACTACCCTACATACCTCTCTCTTTCCAAATCATCTCTTGCACATATTTTGTCTTAGGGTAGGAATTCTCAGACATTTAGGGAATCCTTGTCTGAAAAGTTTTTACTGCATGCATGTGCTGTTGTACTATGGGTAGATGTTAGCTTTGAATGTCATGTTCAGTTACTATAATAATGGTACTATACTATCATGCAACATAACTCATCATGCATAGAAGTTCTTTATATCAACATATATTCCTAACACCTTATCATCAAAGTCACCTCATCATCAAATTCCATACCTCAAACATAATGTCCAAAAAGCTTCTTTCTCTTCATTTGATGCCATTATTACTACTCTTGATTATCAAGCATTTTTCTGCCATTGCAGAAGATCAAGGAAACCAAGCAAATGCTCTATTAAAATGGAAAGCCAGCCTTGAAAATCAAAGCCAAGCTACACTATCTTCATGGACCACTTTCAAAAGTCCTTGCAATTGGAAAGGAATTGCTTGTGATGGTGATGGAAATAAGTATGTGACAACATTAAATGTTGCAAAATTTGGACTAAAAGGTACTCTTTATAGTCTCAACTTTTCATCATTTCCTATGCTGCTGAATTTAGATATAAGTTACAATTCATTACATGGAAATATTCCTCAAGAGATTGGTGAATTGAGTAACTTGATGTATTTGTCTTTTAAAGCAAATAGATTTTCTGGTTCAATTCCTAATTCAACAATTGGAAGGTTGATAAATCTTGTTAAACTTGATTTATCAGCTAACTATTTTTCTGGTGCAATTCCTTCAATTAGAAATTTGAGGAACTTAGAACAACTTGTTCTCTATGGAAATTATTTCTCTGGACCTATTCCTATGGAGTTAGGAACACTTTCTTCTCTCACAACAATCAAATTGATAAGAAATAATTTATCTGGTCCAATTCCATCTTCAATTGGAGATTTAGCCAATTTAACCACACTTCAGCTCTCAGATAATAAACTTTATGGATCAATTCCTCCCTCTCTTGGAAACTTAACAAAACTTGTTCAACTGTCGCTTTCCGCAAACCGATTTTCTGGATCAATTCCTTCTTCTATTGGAAAATTGGTTAATCTAGAGAAGCTAAGCCTCTCAGAAAATCATCTCACTGGACCTATTCCTTATACCTTTGGAAATTTGACTAAGCTGAATTTTCTTTTGCTTCACATGAATAAACTTAATGGAAGCTTTCCAACAACAATGAACAATATTACCAATTTGCAAAGCTTGCAGCTAAGTAAAAATGATTTCACTGGCTCTTTGCCACAACAAATTTGCCTTGGTGGTTTGCTTGCAAATTTTTCTGCTAATAGGAATCATTTCAGTGGTCAAATTCCAATAAGCTTGAAGAATTGCTCTAGCCTTTTTAGACTTAATCTTGCAGAAAATAAGTTGACTGGAAATATTTCAGATGATTTTGGTGTATATCCAAAGTTGAGCTACATTTATCTGAGTAACAATGAATTTTATGGTCAACTTTTACCAAATTGGGGAAAAAGTCAAAATCTTATTGGTCTAATGATCTCCAACAATAACTTATCTGGTAGCATACCTTCAGAATTAGGAAAATTACCAAAGTTACAATCACTTGAACTTTCTTCAAATCATCTTACAGGGAAAATTCCTAAAGAACTTTGTTACTTGAACTCATTGTCTAAACTTTCTATAAGTAACAATGAACTTTCAGGCAATATTCCAATAGAAATAGGATCAATGAAGAGACTACAATACTTGGAATTAGCAGAAAATAATTTAAGTGGCTCAATTCCAAAAGAGGTTGGAAATCTTCACTTTTTAGTTGTGTTGAATTTGAGCAATAACAATTTCTCAGAAAATATTCCCTCTCAATTTAACCATTTGCAGTCTCTTGAAAAACTTGATCTTAGTGGGAATTTTTTGCATGGACAAATACCAGAAACACTTGGGAAGTTGCAAAGGTTGGAAACATTGAACCTGTCACATAATAATCTCAGTGGGACAATTCCATCTAATTTTAAGGATATGCTTAGTTTTACAATTGTTGACATATCTTATAACCAATTAGAGGGTCCAATGAGTCACAAGAACACAAAAGGTATAAAGAAAAGTGTGATATTATCACTAGGTGTTGTATTGCTTTTAGCATTCTTGGCTGCAATTTCCTTATATATTCATTGGCATAAAGTAAGGAAAATCCAAAAGGAATCCATAGAAGAAAAAACTCATGATATTTTTTCTATATGGAGTTATGATGGAAAAATGGTTTATGAAACCATAATTGAAGCAACAGAAGATTTTGATGAAAAATATCTCATTGGAGAAGGAGTTTCTGGAGCTGTTTATAAGGCTAACTTATCATCTACCCAAGTTGTTGCTGTGAAAAAACTTCATGCTGAAGTTGATAAAGAAATGATGAATTTCAAGGCTTTCACAAACGAGGTTCGAGCGTTGACACAAATCAAACATCGTAATATTGTGAAGTTGTATGGATTTTGTTCGCATCCGCGCCATTCGTTTCTTGTTTATGAGTTCTTAGAAGGTGGAAGTTTGGATAATGTGCTAAACAATGATACACAAGCAATAGTGTTTGATTGGAAAAAGAGGGTTAATGTTATTAAGGGTGTGACAAATGCTCTATATCATATGCATCATGGTTGCTTTCCTCCTATTGTTCATCGCGATATATCGAGCAAGAATGTTCTTTTAGATTTCGATTATGAAGCTCGTGTATCGGACTTTGGTACAGCTAAGATTTTGAATCTTGATTCACATAATTCAACAACATTTGCAGGCACTTATGGATATGCAGCACCAGGTTAGACCCTTCTTTTAGCTCTTAACAAACTCTACACTTTATTTCACTCTAAGTTTTTAAAAAAATGATCTGTGACTGCAATTTGGGCCGCAACATTAAGATTTTTATTGTCTCTGCAACTTTAATTAAGGCCACTTTGACTACGACTCTCCATATATAGTACTATCTCTAGTCTCATAAGAAAAAAATATAGTTTTAGATTCATGTATCTGGAATCAGATACATTATTCAGCGAACCTAAAACTACATTTAACTCTTATATATGGGACTAGAGGGAGTATAAGTTACTTATCCATTGATATCATTTTCATATATTTTTTTGTTTTTAATACAGAACTTGCTTATACTCAAGAAGTGAATGAGAAATGTGATGTGTTTAGTTTTGGGGTGGTAGCATTAGAAATTATAATGGGAAAGCATCCAGGAGATCTCATATGTACATTGTTTTCATCAACTGAAGCAGCAACAGCATATAATTTGCTATTGAAAGATGTGTTGGACCAAAGACTTGAAATTCCAGAGAATTCAGTTGCTAAGGATGTGATTTTGATTGCAAAAATGGCATTTGGTTGCTTGAGTGAAAATCCACGTTCCCGACCAACAATGGAACAAGTTTATAACATGTTTGTGAGGTCAAAATCATCTTTAATGGATACATTCCGCATCATCACACTTGGACAACTCCTAAATTAGGTTTTCTTGTGTTGTAAGCTTTTTCTCTCCTGTTTTTTAGCTACTAATAATGTGTTCTGAGCTTGTTTGGTAAAGAAAATACAGATGAATGTATTGTGTTTTGTTAGTATTAAATGTGTTCTGTGTATTTTAGTATAACTATTAAATTGAGGATCCCGCAGTTTTTTTTTGTTACAAAAAGTTTAGGCGAGTTGGGTCTCGGGAGCTCACTAGGGTTGGTTGGGGAAAACTTCAAGATACTTTGAGTGCTTACAGAAGTACTTACATATTACCATCAAAAAAATATTAATGTATAAAATCAGTGTTCAGATTGTAGTGAAGAAAGATCCATGTATCTAACGTGGTAGGCTTTTCTCATACAGTAGTTTACTTTAAACTTAATTGCATTTTTGGTCGGCTAATTATCACCAATATACGACTTTGGTCCCACACGTTTCATTAGCGTGAATTAAATCCCTCAAGTATGTGGCATACGTGGGACTAAGTTAGCACTGACCCACACTAGTGTAGCATGCAATGACGTGAGTAGTCAACATACGTATTTTTCTAAGTAAAATTTAAAGATCACATGAAACGCCACAGAAACAGACACATAAAAATAATGATTGGTTTAAGAAAAACTTGTCGTCAAAGACACTTACCACTTGAATCATGTTTGTGGAAGATTGAAAGAGGAGCATATGCTTTCTTTGCGTTTGGAAAGAGGCATTGGAGAAGTTTCTCCATTCTTCCTTGTTATGTTGTTGGTCCTCAGTTGAATAGTTTCTTTGGTTGATACTCCGACTAGATGAAGGCTCAGTTGTACAAGATGAAGGAATCTAAACCATCATATAAAACATGAAAATCCAACCATTAGTTAAGACCCAAAACTACATTGGGGTTGCAGAAGACCCAACCCAAAACAATTAACAATAACCATAGCAAGTGAACTTGTACTATACAGCTTTTATTCAATATGCATTTCATTATTTATCTGAAACATGGGAACAATAAGAATTGCATCAAAGGACAGAACTTCACTCAACCTGCTCCTCGGCATAACTGGAAGAATTTATCAGATCAAAAACGTCAGTACATACAACAATTCAAAAGAAGGCACCCGATAATATTTTACAGCAAATACAAATGAATAAGAATAGATATGCTGTTCTCATGTCTACAAATCTACAATAAAATCTTTTATTAAGAAATAAAAAACTAAATCTAAAAAATATATAATCAAACTGAGCTTCAACAGGGAAAACCTGCATTTTTCAAAGCAGGGTAAGTTATAAGTTATACTATCTGAAATTTGGTAAAACTTCCTGAGAACAAAAACCTGGTTCCAAATTTAAACACATTTAAAACAACCAGTAACAGGTTATTAAACAAAATAGATAAAAGGCACACTCCAGCAATTACACCTAATGGAGAATGCCTCAAGAGGTCTTCAATCTTCACAGAGAATTAGGTCTTCAATCTTCTTCCCCTTTTACCTCATTCTTAGCAATGTTAAAGTATCTCAACTCAGACATGTTGATTCTCGTTGGATGCCTTAAGCCAAATCTTCACATTGAATTTTTTCAAGTACTTCTTGGTTAAGTATTTCAGAAACCTGAGAAAGGTGGTGATTCTGTTGAGCATGAAAAAATAATTAGATAAAAGTAAATAGAAATACTAGAGGAGAGAGACTTGCACACACAAAAAAAACTAGGCTTCAAAAAAACAAATTTAATGTCAATGGAATGTATAAGAAACTATATTCTATCCAGAAAGACACAAACTGTTTCGACTAAATAGGAAGTAACTTTTCAATAACATTCAACGCCACAGGACACGAAACAAAACAATAGACAGAAGACCAGAATAGCATGAAATCCGTACCTTTTAACCTTTAAATACTTGTGCTGCACAGGCTATCATCAAGGATGCTTGGGTGTTCCAGCCAAAAGGCTGATTCAATGATATCAATATGTTTTACAATGACCTTTCGATAACCTTTAGAAGACTCTCCATTCTCCTGATAAAGGAGAGCATTGTCTACCTCGTCCCAAAAAACTGAGGATCCTTGACGGAAAATTGTTGGTAAATTATTGTAGTCAATAGCCAATTCCTTGAGTTTCTGTTGCAGTTGAGCACCCTTTAAACTGTGTTGGGCTTCCCTTTTGCTTTTCCCAGACGCGACAAGCTTCCAGAAACAAGAGTTATACTGATTGTTGATGTGGCAATCCACTTGTCTCCAGGAAAGATAGTCTCTTACAATCTCAACAGATGGATAACACACTGCTCGTCCGTCGAAAGAAGGAGGATACTTTAACTCACATTGTGGGAAGAAATCTTTCCATCTCATCGTGTATGTGGATGTGAAGAAAGACACAATAGCTGAAATAATTTTGTTAGTTCTCCTGTGATAAAGATTAGTGGATTTCTTAAGAATGAAGCTATACTCATCACTAACCCCATAGGCAAAGACAATGTCTGGCTTAAACTCCTCTAAGACAGCCACTGCACATGAATTCATCAAGTTAAGAGCTCTATCATCATTTGGCTTCACAAATTCATGTAGTTCGGAAAATCTGTGGAAGTGGCATCCATCTAGTCGAACTACAATCCATGTAGAAAGCATCAACTTGCTATCAAATTCAAAGGACTTCACATACTCTGGTTTCACATTGTTAATTTCCTCTGCAAAACAACCAAGCTCCTTTAAAAGAATGGCCTGCTCATTCCAAAATCTTTTACTTGCTATTTTCTTGGAATACACTGTGACTATCTTTCTCCTAAGCCTTTTGATTGGTTCATTATTCTCTAGGTACTTAACAACATCCTCCACAACAGTCTTTATAATACATGAACCTTGTCGAAATATTGGCTCCAGTGTATTGTAATTGACGTTGAACTTATCAAATAAAAGATCATTTAGGTTCTTAGCACCATTGATGCAATCATGCGCTTGCTTTTCATCCTTGCCACTTTCGACAAGACGCCAAAAACACTGATCATATTGACTACTCAAATGACAGATATTTTGTCTCCACAAAAGATATGCTTGAAGGGCTTCTATGGATGCACAAGCTATGGCTCGACCATGGAAAGAAGGAGGAGATTGTAGTTGCTTTTGTGGGAAGAATTCACTCCATTTTCTCACAAAGACAGATGAGAAAAAGGAAGTAACGATGGATAATACTTTGCTAGCACGCCTTTCATAGAACTTTGAGGTCTTCTTGAAAACAAAAGTATACTCATCACTGAAACCATATGCAAAGATTACATCTGGATACTCTTCAAGCACTGCAACAGCACAAGAACTCATCAATTTCAACACATTTGCATCATAAGGTTTGTGAGGTTCACAGGCATTGATCCAAACAAGGATGAAATTGGGAAACATGATCTCATCCTCAAGCTCGAAATCCTTAACATACTCATACTTGCTGTTTGCCATAACTGCACATGAAAAATTATACAAAACAAAACTAAAAATTAAAAGAACAAAAACACAATCAAAAGCAATAAAGGTAAACCACATTTCCTGAAAAGGCTGCTAAAGAGCATTGGAAGTATGGAGGTAGGTAGGGAAAATACATATCAAAATTCCTATGAATCCAAAAGAAATGACGAAAGGTATCTAAAGCAAATAGAAAAATACAGAATCGATTACTTGAAATAATAACGATGTTGAAAAGCAATAGAAGATAACAGTAGAATGAAAATAGGAGAATAGTTAAAAAAATGAGAAAGAACAAAGATGTAGTTTTTTTTAGACCAGCACTTACGAACTACGGCAGCATTCGCGGTGGTCTCCTCGCCGGAAATCCGTTCTCCACCGTGGCTACACGCTCAAACCATCACAGTTTTGTTGTTATCTCTTTGACTCCGTCCGTGGTCGTCTCTGTCGCCCCACTCTCCGGCGAAACCTCGCCGCGAACCACCGTCCCCGTGGAGGACCTAAACCCTACTTATACAACACACCTTTTTTTTATTTCAGAATACTTTTTGCACCTTTCTTTTAATTATGTAACCCCCCTGCATTTTTTAATCAGCTTAATAAAGACACACCTGTTTTACTTCATACAACACCCCTTTATGCATCAGCCAAGTCTCACAGAATGGGCTTAAAGACCCAACTGGCAAGGGCATTACTTTTCCCACACACCCTCCTACTCAAACACACCCTCAAACCTAAAATATTCCAAAATTACCCTCAGGCTATATTTTAGAATGGTTCAGAAGACATAAACCGAAACGGATCGGTTGGTTCCATCCGAACCACTTCAATTTCACACAGGAGGGTGTGTGTCAAAAATTACAACAAGCAGTGTTTTATTTATTATAATATGGTAAAAGCATGCGTTGATTTGATATTTCAACCTTCTAGTATGGATGGCAGTACATGTGATAAGTCTTTATCTTTCTTTTTCGTGGTAGTTGCTGATAAGTCTGCATTACATTTAGTTTTCATGGTCCAAAACGAAGTGTTTTTATATTGAATTTAGGAAATTACAGTGGACCATGATTTTCAGGTGCAATTGATGTTTTGGATCATGTTGAAGTTTGAAAGAATGAGTTGAGTCGATAAAAGTTCTATCGTACGCCCAAGGATGCATCTTCCAAGCATTTAGAGTGCTTACTACTTCAAAGAACTGTTACAAAGCTCCCAAGCGCTTCTGCATGCGTCTGGGGAGTTTCTAATTGTGTTACTTCTGTTGCCCGTGCGCCCAAGCGCTTCTGCGTGCGTCTGGGGCGCTTTCACATCTGATGTTGTTGTCTGTCATGCGCCCGAGCGCTTCTGTCATGCGCTTGGGGCACTTTTTTACATCTGATGTTGCTGTTTTTCATGCGACCAAGCGCTTCTGCCATGCGCTTGGGCGCTTTTGCTTTGTGTTTTGATTTAAGTTGTGATTTTCACCCAACTTAGAGATCTTTTGACATATTCTTGACCTAGTTTGTGGAGAGAGAGCAAGGGAGGCAGCTAGGGACTCAACACCCTTCATCTCCATTAAAGATTCAAGGCTTGGGACAAGATTTTGGAGCTTCAATGTGGTCTCTCTATCTCTCAAATTCCATTTATGTTTGATTTCTTCTCCCTCTATGTCTAGCTAAATACCCTTTTGGTTATGGATGAATGAGTATTGATGAAACACTATTTGTAGTTGGTTTTGATCTATTTAAATGTTATATTCCCTCTTCCTTTGTCTATTCAATCTTTGTTCTTAATGTTTTTTATGAATTGATCACTCATGAAATGATGTACGATTTATGTATGAAATGGAAGTTTTGTATTTGAATGCTTGAGATTGAATACCTTCAATTCTTAGTCTAGGAATAGTCTTGGAGTTGTTGTATCCTGAAAACCCTTGATTGTAATGTTTGTACTCAATTAGAATCACCTAAGGAATTAGGGTTTTTAGTTGTTTACAAAGGATTAGTTGCCTAAGGAATTAGGAATTGATTAATGTTGTGGGTTTGATAACATAGGTAAAGAGGGAATAATTATCTATCAAATCATTTTGCAATAGTGTGAAATCAATAGGAGTTCATCCCTAACCTCTCTTATCATCTATTAATTTTCAAAAGCGTTTTTCAGTTCTATTTTCTAAAAATCACAAGAGCATTTTATTGTTATTCTTATTTTATTGTCAACACAACTAAACTTAGTCCCTTGTTCAATCTAGTTAGTGGACTTTTAAATTGATAAATATGTGCAATCCTCGAGTTCGACATCCGGTTCTTACCGTTTTTATTATTACTTGCGACGATTTGGTACACTTGCCAATTTCGCCATCAATACAAGAAAGACAAATTTCGTGTTTTGTTCTTGACACATAAGCGAAACTTGTTCTATTGGTTCCATCTCGAACTAGCCAATTTCACACAAGAGGGTCTGTGTCAAAAATTACAACACTCGGTCCATTCTGGCCGATTTGGTTTGGATGCCCGCGTCCAAACCGGTGAATTTTTTTGAATAAAAAGACGCTTCACCCATTTCATTAATGACCTTTTTGTCTTTTTGCAGGGTTATGGGGTGTTTTCTAAGTAGGAAAAGGTGTGGGAAAAGCAGTTGCCATTGACAATAGCTGAACACACCCCCCATTTTAATTATACAATACCTCTTTCTGCTAATTACACCCCATTTTACTATTGTACCCTCTTTTTGGTTTTTTATATTCTTCTACAAAAAAATTCTTTTACAATATATATTTCTCTTCATAAAAAAAACCTATAAAACGAGTACTGCTTTTGATCCACAAGAGCTACAATTCTTTTCTTTTATTAACATGATTTTGATATAAATGATTGTTTGATCTTTATATCAGTAGTATCAAGTAGAAAAAATAATATATATATATATATATATATACACACACACACACTATAGTAGTATCCTTTACTAAACTACCAACAAGAATTGGTGCGGCGATAACTGCGCTTCTGATCTCACTTCTTCATTGGCTTCAGTTCAATTTTGGATGCGATAAAACTCATTGATAGAGGTCACTCACACGCGACCGTATATATGTCCAAAGAAAATTTTCCTCACAGAAATTACCGTAAAAAGTCAAGAAACACCATACAACAATAACATGCTAACCAAAAAACAAATATTCTCTACTAAACTTAATATGCTACATAATATTATTCTCACCCTGACCTCCCCACCCCCACCCACCATTCGTTTTGGCTCCGTCCGTGACAAGATGAGTAAAAAAATTGGTAAACAAGGGATTTGACCCTTGAACCTCTAGGATATGAAAAGCTTTACCACTAATAAGTAAAATTAAAATCAACTTAATTTAAAATTATTTTTTTACAAACAACTTCAATTGTGTCTCTATTTCAAATTAAAATTACTTTTGTAATCATTTAATTTTGTTCATAAATAATTATTTATTTATATTTATCTATTTTAGTTGTATTTTTACTAAGATTCACCAGTGTTCTTACCCACGTTTTACTCTTCTTCTCCCTCTCACGCTCTCTGTTCTTCATCATCGTCGGTCTCTATCTCATCGTTCCTTCATGTCTCTTTCATTGGCTGCTCATTTGATGTTTTTGGTCAAGATCCGCCACTATCCACTATCGTCGTTGAGGATATATATTGATTGAAAGAAAAGTATCCAATCAAGGACTAGAGAATTGACACATCATGGATGAAATATTTCCATTACATGATTATGCAAGCCCACCTAATTTTTTTAAAGATAGGATACGTTTGAAGAAAGACATGAATCGCTAAACCCAAAGAATAAAGCTTGAAAATATAAAAATGGGCCACCTATCGAATAAACAAGACGCAGGTTTTCCAATAATGTATGACCTTTGTCCATGCAAGTGATTCTTTCTAGTAGACAGTACTACAGTATAGTTTTCCATCCTTGATTTTCTCATCTTCACACGTTCCTGTCCTGTGTCTATAGATTCTGGCATCTATCTATTGGATGAAATGAAACCATTTGTCCCCACCGTCACTACTGGCACTGGGATAATCTCGATGCATCGTCAGAAAGTGGAATCTTTAATTTCATTGTAAAGTGAGAAGACTAACGATATTTGGACATAAAATTTTAGATAAATATAGACAAAAACCAATTCACAACACCAATTAATCAAATTTTTTAGATTATTAACCAACCCGTCTTTTCAGAGTTTTTTAAGCCATTAATTAAAAACTTGGTTAATTGGTTACTTGGTTAATAGCCTAAAATACTTGGTTAATTAGTATTGTGAATTGGTTTTTATCTATATTTGTCTGAAATTTTTTGTCCATATAACATTTTTTTTTTAAAACAAAAACTAAAATTTGTCCATATAACATTACTCAAACAAGAAATGCTTATATCCAAATTGCAAAAGAAGCATTTCACTTTGCATATTTTTTTCTTCATCTTTTCTTTTTTTAAAGTACTTTTTGTTCTAACTATTTTATTACCATGTTATTGGTATAGATAGATATAGTCATATAGTATTCATCAATTTTATTAGTAATTGATTTTATTAGTAATGATCTATACTGCAGAGCCTAGTTAGCCACATGTAGGGGTGAGTAAGACCTGTCGCAAGCCATTGTTGATGCTAGACATCAAGTATGTTGTTGATACTTATAATTCTTGGGTCCCCAAATACCAAATTTGGATATGTTGTTCAGGTTTGCCATGATTTTTTCTCTAGTTTCAATTGTAGCTAACATGTTGAGTTTGTAATGACGAATACTAACAAGGTTGCTCACATCCTTATAGGGGTGATCTTGTCTACAGGTAGTCATAACTTTTATCCTGATATTCTCAGTTGTATTTAGTCAGTTATTATGAATGAAATGCACTAGCTAGATGTCTCTTTCTAAAAAGTAGACTTGTCTATCGTCTCAACCCCCTATTGTGTCTTTGTCCCATTTAACCCGCAAAGCATCAGGTTTGTTCGAGTCTAAGGACAGGTTAGAGTCTAAAGAATTTGTTGGACCAAAATTTAGAGAGAGGTTAGAGTCTACAGGTTTGTCCATTACACTGTTAAAAAGGCATATTGTCTTTTAAGGTGATAGATCAACTAAGTCTCTCACTATTGTATCGGTGAAGATTAATTATATGATATAATATACTAAAATAATATGAATGGTTAATATTGTTTCAACTAGTATTAAATCTCAACATGATGATCTATTATTATATCATATAGTGAATTTAAGTGGTTTACAAAAACATTTATATTTTCCTGCTCCTATTTAATCCAACTCCCTATATATACCTTTTTAACCAAACATTTTTCAAATCAAAACCCCTAGAAACCTCCACACATCTAAAACAGCAAATACTTCATATCATGGCAAGATACAATAACTCCTACTCTTACTTCTGGGAATATTTTTCATTCCCAATACACCTCTGTTTCTTCATGTTCATCCTTTTCTTCGTATTAGCCTTCTCATGGTACATAAACTACGAATCTGTGTACGAGGATTTACTTATTCATGTGAAGATTTTCCTTTCTCTTGTTCCACTTATATTGTTGCTGGTTGTTCACTGTCTTTCAAGTGGAGGATCGTTTCCTATACCTTTACCAGAGGAGAGAGAGTCTCTTCATAGAGCTGGTGGGTCCCCTTGGGGAGTTGCATTCTTGCTTGTGTTTCTCTTGTTCTTGATGGCTTATCAGTCTTCTTTCCATGAACGTTGGTTTCCCTTAGCTACCAGATGATGCTCATGATCTCTCAAGTAGTATTGGAAGTGTGATCTTTCTGTGTATTTGTTTGAAATAGAGTAAGGTTGGTTTTTTTTTAGATAGGCAATTGTCAGTGGAGGTGGGAATGTTAGTTCTTGCCGATTTGAACCCGACTTCTTCCTTCAGACTCATATAGTGCACTCTCCTTCATATATCACTTACAATTCAATCTAATTTCCCAGGGTCAGAGTAAGGTTGGTTTTATTTTGTTATTGATTTGTGTTAGAATTTTTTTTTAGATTAATATTTAGTATATTTAATAAGGAATAGTCATGTTTAGCTATTCCCTTACTACAAATTAGGCCTTTTCCCATTACAACCATGAATTTTTCTTTAGTACTATGTCGTAGTACTCTGTGTGGCCTTTAATATGAGCAAAAAAGTCTATCTATTTGGTCTAAATATAAATCAAAAAATACATCAAAGTAGTGAGGGAGTAATTAATAATTACATGTTAAGTTATTTTCGCAACATAAGTAGTTTAGTTTGTGAGTTAAGAAATACAAAATCTTGAAAGAGAAGATTCATAGTTCAAACTCTAGAAAAATTTGGTGCAGTAGCCCTCTAGCTTGCTTTGACACTATCTCCTAATTATGTATTTTGGGTTGAGGTACTCTTACATCTTCTATTATGCATTTTTACTTATCTAAAAAAAATAACCAAACACTAATATTTGCTTATAAAAAAAAGTTTTTCCTTCAGCTCCATTAATTATATACTGGGTTAATATTCAAGAGCGCTTGCTTAGATGAGATGATAAATATCTCTTCCAACTTAACCAATGTCATGAGTTCGAATCCAACTTTGAGAATGTAGCAGCGTTAAAACTCTTGAGGAAGAACTTTACCATCCATTAATTGTGCGTGGTTCTACTCCGACTTGACGAGTTCATTAATTTCTGCGGTTGCGCGCAAAACCCAATTTAAAAAAAAAAAGAGAAATTACACTCACCTCCCTTAAGTTTTGGTCAAATATCACACACATCCCCTCTAGTTTTAAATTGAACAATGACCTCCCTTAAGTTTTGATTAAATGTCACACACCTCCCGTCTAATTTTAAATTTAACACTCACCTCCCTTAAGTTTTGGTCAAATACGTACAATTTTCTAATTGTATTTGAAGATATAATCATGTGCTTGTGCTATACTTGCACATCCATTTCCTTTATTTTCTTCGACCATCGAAGGTTAAATCTTATAGGTCATTTATTTCAAATGAGAGCTCACTAGTAAAAAAACCAGGATTTAAAGTCAGATATTTTGGATATTCAAAGTCGGATGCGCATCCGACTTCTATCAAGGCGACTTAGAAAGTCTGAAATTTTAAAGTCGGATGGGCGTCCGACTTCAAAAAGAAGGTCTTAAAGTCGGATAAATTCAATTATCCGACTTTAAAAGTTTTCTTATAACGTGTTTATGATCTCTGGAACAGATTTAAAGTCGGATTAAGAAGAATATCCGACTTTAAATGTCTGATTTTAAATTGGATATTTGGCCTATAAGAAGAATATCCGACTTCAAAAAGAAACACTATCATTTTGTTTTGCCACCTTTCCCCTTCTTCCTCTAGGGCAACGACCAATTTTCCCTCTCACCCACCTACCATGTTGATATGTCAACTAAAATAGAACAACACAACCTCAAATTAGAGAGAGGGAATCATTTTTTATAGTAACAAGAAACTGGTACTTTACCTTTCAGAACCAAAAGAAAGAGAACAGCGTAGGAAGATGGAAACGACGAGAGAGATGACGACGGCAGAGAGGAGAGAATGGCGGAGGAAGATGGAAACTTGGCGGAGAGAGCAAGGAGAAGAGATATGGAAACTTCGACCCACACTACAAAAAAAAAACAGTATTAGCGAGGGAATTTAGGTGGGTCGCTAAAAATCAATTAGCGAGGGAATTAGCAACGGAAATGCCCGTCGCTAAAGAGGCATTGATTTTTTTTTTTTTAAAACGTCCGTCGCTAAATCTTAAATTTCCGTCGCTAAATCAACGACAGCTGTAACCTACAACAGTCTTTTTTCAAATTCCGTCGCTAAATCTTAAAGTTCCGTCGCTAAATCTTAAAGTTCTGACACGACAGTCTGCGCAACATATTCCCTCGCTAATGCATTAATTCCGTCGCTAAAAATTCCCTCGCTAAAATTAAAAATTCCCTCGCTAAATGTTTTATGTAACCGATGATTTCTTCTCTTCCCTCTCATTTCTCTTATTCAGTGTGTTTCTCTCCTCTTCCTCCTCCACGCCTCTAACACCACTACCCTCCATATCTCCTTATTTTCTCCTCCACCACCGTCCACGCCACCACCACCACCACCGTCCACGCCACCACCACCATCACTAATGTTTGTTTTTTCTCACTCTTCTCTCTCTTTCTCTATTCTCCGAAATTCCTCTCTATTTCTCTCTAATGGTTTTGCTTTTTTTCCTCACCTACAGCCACGTTTTGTTTGTCACCACTACACCGGAGTGCACATCGTCATCGAAACTCCAAAAGACTGTTCGATTCTTGACTCAAAACGGTTAGTTTTTCTTTATTTTTGATTTTAGTGGGTAGGATTGGTTTTTAGAAGTTGATTTGATTTTAGTGTATTTAGGATTAATATTGACATTTGTTGTAAAGTGTATGTTTGTATCTGTTGTTTTGTATGAACAAATGTCTTTTATTACCTGTTTCAGCATGTGGGCTTTCATTCCTCATTTTAAGTTTTTTTTAAGATCTGATTGTTAACTACACCCCCCCCACGTTTTGATTACAGCCTGCGTTTTTTTTAAAAAAAATGTGGACCTATGTTTCCTTTGGTTCACACACTTATGATTAAAAATATTGTCAAGTTGATTTTGTTATTGTTCTTTGCTTGATGATGTTTAATATTGTTGCTAGTATTTCATTTTAAGGTTAAAGGTTATTTTTGTTGTTGGTTGATGAACGATACGTTCATGATTGCTTGATTGTCGCAGTATGAGTCTCGTTCATTCATTTGCATTTGGTTCTAAATTTAGAATTGATTTGAAATGTTCTACTTCTTTTCTAAAACTCTTTCCTAGACTCAAACAAAAAATCCTCTTATTTTCAAAATAAGGGTAAGATGAATTGTCGTTAATAATCAATCGCGCCGTTGCCGTTTAGATTATTAATGGTGGTTTGCTTATCCCCGGCAGTTAGTAGTGAGACCATTCTAACCGTTGCTGTTCGGTCTCCACAAACACTCCCGTCTTTGCGAAAACATTTTCTTCTCCACTAAATAAAACCAATTGTCATTTATAACCAAACGCGCTGTTGCCGTTTAGGTCATTAATGACGATTTTATTTTCAAAAGAGTTAATAATATGACCACTCTAAACCGTTGTTGTTTGGTCATCGCGAACGCTCAATCCCAATTGCGCATTCCTTTTATCACGACGTTCTCGCCAATTCAAACCAACGAAAACACTTTTTCAAAAAACAAATATTTTCAAACATCAAAATCAAAACTAATTGTCACTGATGATCACTCGCGCCGTTGCCGTTTGATTGTGAGTGATAATTTAATTCCCGTGGGAGTTAATAGTGCGGCCACTCTAAATCGTTGTTGTTGTTTGGTCTTCACAAACACTCCCCTTCAATTGCGAAAAACCCTTTCAATGCTTAAAATAAAAACCGGTTGTCATCAATAGTCACTCGCGCTTCCGCTTTGATTGTTAGTGACGATCCCATTTTCAAAAAGAGTTAGTAGCGTGGCCACTCTAAACCGTTGTTGTTTGGTCACCGCGACGCCAACCCCTTTGCGAAAAAAAACTCTAAAAAGATAAAAACACAAACCTTTTTCAAGACATAGAACTACGCCGCTTTGATTCCCATTTGGGATACGTAGGAGCAAGCCACGCTCTCGTCAGCGCGCAACAAATAAAAGTCATTTTCATCAAACAAACAAAAGAATCGCTTTTCAAACCCATTGGCACTAGTGGCTAATCGTAACCTTTGTTCGCTTAGCCATTGGTGGCGATGTCTTTCCCAAAGAACAATAAAGCGGTGATCACCCATAACCTCCGTTAGTTTGATCATTCGTGCGACCAATCCTTTCTTCCAAAAACCATTTTCAAAAGAACGAATAAAAACGAAGTTGCTACTAACAATCAATCGGGACCTTTGTTCGTCCGGACGATGGTAGTGACTCTCATTTTCAAGAGTACTTAGCGGTGGTTACCCATAACCTCTGTTAGTTTAATCATTCGCGAATACTCGCCTTATTTCAAAACTCACTAAAAAGATAAAAAGCAAAACCTTTTTCATAACAACGAAACTACGTAGCTTTGATCCTCATCACGGTGGGGATACGTAGGGCCCGGGTTCATGTCCCGCAAAGCGCACTTTCAAAAAAAAAAATATAAAGAACCAAGAACTACGTAGCTTTGAATTCTCCATCGCGTGGGAGATACGTAGGAGCGAGAGGCTAACTCTCGCAAGCGCCAAAAATAAAAATTTTCATTAAGTCTTTTCATTCCTTTTTCAATAAAGAAGCAAATTTAAGTATCTTCCAAATCAACATTTAAAACCACACGTTTAATTAAAGGTTCCTTTCGATAGAAAGGAGATGTGGGGTGCTAATACCTTCCCATGCCTAACCGAATTTCAACCCAATTTTTCCTGCTTTCTAAAAGGCCATTCGCTCTCCAAAAGGTTTTCTTCAATATTTCCTTATAAAAAATATTGGTGGCGACTTCATTGTTTTAAAAAGTTGTAAACGAATAAAGATCCTCTCAGGGACTTTTTCGGGCGCAACAGCTGGCGACTTCACTGGGGACTTTTCCTTTTTTAAGTGGGTCAAGCCTAACTAATTGAATGTGTGGTTTAATGTGCTATCGATTTGATTTGGATACCTTGTTTGCTTCTATCTCTTTCGGTTTCTTATCATGTTGTATGCATGTGCATTTGTTTTCTCTTCTTCCATGTTTGTTTTTCCTTCCTCCTCTTTGCTTATGTGCTTAGTACCCTCATGCATTTCTCCCCAATTCTACCATGATCCCCTTTCTTGGCTCCTTTCTTGAGGTAAGCAATGCACTGATTGTTCTTTGAAACCCTAGGCTAGCTTATTTGATATTAAACCCTAGGGTAGACAACATGTTATTGCTAGCTTTTTGTCTGGACTGTTCTGTGCTTTCATTTGCAGGTGGGGTGATATGTGTTGGGTAGCTTTAAGTGGTATGTCCTTGCCACACACACTCACACCCTTACGATTATGTGCTTTGAGAGGGGCCTAAAACCCAAGGTCTGACAACACCTAGGAGAGTGGAAATGAGTAGTGGATCGCAATTGGACCGTTGTCCTTCTCGACTCACACGAAAGTTTCGGCGGAGTATGCTCTTTTATGGTACCTCACACCAGATGACATTCCATCGTTGTGGGTGTTATCATGAGAGAGATTTAGCTCTGGTAGCCATTGTGAGGAAGTGTTTAGAACCCGCATGGGAGGAACATCTGAGTTGCCCTAGAACCTAGGTCCCCGCCTTCGTAGGACACAAGGGGCATACCAAATTGTGTGTTGCATTGTAATTTAGGCACGTTTTCAAAAAAAGAAAAGGAGATTTTCAAAAAAAGAGAAAATAGAGAAAGTGATGCCGTTGTAGCCTTTCTTTTGCCGGTCCGTACGATGTAGCATGTGGTCCACTCTTTTCAAAAAAAGGAGGAAAAAGAGTTACCGTTGTAGCCTTTCTCTTATCGGTCCATATGAAATAACGTACGGCCCGCATTTTCCAAAAAAAAACTTGAATCATTGCCAATAAAAACTCTTTCATTTATCCCGCATGCACATAGAGCATCATCATCCGCACTTTGCATCATGGCATCATGCATTACATAAAACAAAATTTTGAAAAAAAACAATTATCATCCCTATGGTATTTCATTCATTTATAATCATGAAAAATCATCAAGTGATGCAATTTACGGCATCCTCATTCAAAATGCACATTTGTTCATTCATTCACCCACTCATTCCGTCGTCCATTCATATCACATCATCGCATTAATACTTCTCTGTGTCGCAAGTCAAAAATAAACATCAACGTCTCATTTCACATGCATCTCCATTCAATATCTGTCATGCATTAGGAAAGTAATTGTAAGCATCACACATTTCATTTCATTGCATAAGAAAAATGAAAACCAGAAGCAGTTATCATCCATATTGCATTTCATTCATCCTTAATTATGCAAAAACTGTCATCAAATAAAGGTGGGCATCACATCAATATTGCATGCATATATCATTCCGCTATTCATATAGCCTTGGCCCAAACGCGCCATTTTTTTTGCATGCATTATTATTTTTCTCTTTCATATCATGACAAATAAACCAAAAATCCAAAAATGTATGTTTTCTACTAGATTTTAGAAAATGCATCGCATGTACCCCTTTTCTCTTTTTCATGGCATAAAAAAAATAAGCACTTGAACGTTTCATTCTGCATGCATTTCCACGCGTTAAAAATAATTGTGAGTATCATGCATTTCATTTCATCGCATAAAAACAAAATAAAGCAAGAAGCAATTATCATCCGCATTGCATAAGTATCACATTCATCTGGGTGCATGTACAAAAATCATCATCAAATAATGCGGATATCGCACAAATGTAGCACTCATGCATCATTTCGTTAACCTCATCACTTTGTTCGAATACATCATTTCTCCTCGCATGCATCCTTTCAAACAAAGAAAAATTTCCTCATGTGTGATGGCTTAATGGGTAGAAGTGCACCTTTGAACGACGAAGGGTAATATCTCAAATTTGTTTGTCGACTACAAATTTGAAATGTTACTCTACGATGTCAGGGCACTTTGACCCAGTCACACGTGTTTTATTTTCAAGTAGGAAATTAAGTTGAGTCAACTAATTGTCGAAACGTTTCAGTATACTGTGTGAAGTATTGAGTCAGGATCCACTCAATGTTTCATGCAGGTTACTCAGGGTAACGACAATCAATTGCCTCATATCACCATTCTTGCGTCTCTCATCATTCAAAAAAAGGGCATTGGCATTTTGTATCTTGTCTCGCCTCTAAAAAAACTAAAAAAATCAAAAAAAAATCATTTTGAAAAAAGGGGGGCATCATTCGCATTGACATTCCATATTTTGTCTTGCATTAAAAACAATAAAATTATTCAGAATAATCCACACTTTTCGAGTGGTCACTCTCCACGCATTTGCATCATACTTGCATATCATAATTTGTTCATTCATTCATTGCATAAAATAAAAGTTGTAATGAGAAGCGAGACGTTCTTGCAAAACAATCATCCTTTTTGAAAAAGTTTATCCTTACTTGGTTGCAAACTCAAGTTGTTCCAAGGCACTCATTTTTTTTTTTCAAACCAATAGCTCATTTGCATTTCTTTCAAAAGCACTGCATCTCATCCATTCCATGATAAAAGACTGAAACAGTTCATAAAAAAAAGGTTTTTATATCATGTTTTAACCAATGTTAATTCTCTGTGAAGCGTTCCTCTAGTAAGTATGCATGCCACGTGTAGTTTCCCTTGTTTGAGTCAGTTAATTTCCTTCATTTATCATCATTCCCCATCCAAGTCTGATCCTGCCCTGTCCACCCATAAAGCGCATATTCTCTCCCATCAGTGCATACTTGACTTTTTGGTTCATTCTCGCTAATACTTTAAGTCCTTCATGTCAGCACTCAGTGATCACTAGTTCTCCTTGTCGAAGATCATATTCCTCTAGTGCAAGTCTTTCTAAAAAAATATATATAATAAATAAAAAGATAAAATAAGCTCGCTAGGTTGAAAACCTCGCAAAGGGCGCCTAGGCAAAAAAAGAGCGCCTGGATTGAAAACTCGCAAAGAGCGGTCCAGCAAAAGTTAGGGCACAAAAGGGGGAAAAGAAAAGAGCAAACACATGAAGATAGATAAAGTATTGTCCTAAAGTTAAGTCTTACAGAAATAAGCACCTCGGTATTCGAAATGAAATTTGGTCATCTCTCCACACCCTCAAAAACCTAAAATCCCAGAAAGTCCATCTCCTACCCCTCTTAAGCCAAAGATTCAAAATCACAAAAATACCCTTTTTACCCATCTTAAGCCAAAAACAGCCCAAGATATCCCCATCACCCTAGACGAGGGTTAATTCCACATCAAAGATGGTATATCATTTTCACCCAAGTCAAAAGGAAAGAAAATTCACAAAAGGAGGGGAATAACAAAGTTTCAAAAAGGAGAATCCCAAAACAAAGAAAGGAAGACAAATGGAGTATAAATTAAGAGCCAATACATTTTGCCATGAAGCATAAGAGCTCTCTTTCATAAATCATTTCCCCTTCCAAAAAGGCCCTCAAATTCAATGGGTTCAATCATTTCCCTTTTCAAAAAAAAAAAGAGGCCCTCGATTCATTGGGTTTAACCATCTCTTCTTTCATAAAACTTTCAAACACCTCATCAAACCTAATAACCATTTCCTTCATAAACCATTGACCATCGGCCAACACCGAATAAGACCCATCCTCCCCATCAACCCCAAACACTTCATTAAGCTCAATCATCCCCTTCTCCACATCACAACCCTAAAAAGTCCATTCCGATCAATGACTAACTGCTTTCGTTTTCTCAAGGTTTAATCTTAGGACAAATAAGTTTATCTATTTACGACGTGTTTGCTCAAAAAGAAAAACAAACAAGCAGAAAAAAGAAAGCTGCTAAAAAAAAAACAATCAAAAAAGAAAGTTGGTAAAAAAGAGAGAAGGACTTGCACTCCAAGATGCATTCATTTTGCATTAAAACAAGGTTTAGTGGTCACCAAGTGGAGCCTCTCCTCATACTAAAAGGTCAAAACTTTCATTGCATTTGAGTTGTTCTTAAAGAGAACCAGAAGTGTGTACTAGGGGCATTCTCTTCACCTCTCACTCCACTCAACTTTGGGAAGTTCGCTCATTGCCCACCCCATTCATATATCACCCTCGCTCATAACCATCACCATAACTCACGCTTTCACAACCCCACTCAAGGAAACCATTTGAAATGTCATTCGAAAGTGGGGCAAGTGCGCTCCCATTCCTTCACCTCATAACACCTCATCTGGTAATCTCTCAACTCCCTATCCTAAACAAGGCCTTGTCATTCTAATTGGGAAGCTTTGTCCTTGTTATGACCTGGGCAACATCAAACTTGATGGGTTGAGACAAAATCTCTTTTGCTCCACCTTTCATTTCAAAAGCCGAAGCATTCCCAATTCATCATCTTCTACACCCCTAGTTGTTGTCACCACTAGACAGGGGCAAGCTATTCATCAAAGACCTGAATCGGGGCAATCTTGTATCTCTTGATCCCTCATGAGCTTCGGCAATAACCATGTCTGTCATTCCTTCACTTGCCATAAATGTCCATGCCCTAAACCAATTCCAAGTTAACTGACTCATTCATTCACATTTGCACTCCTATGCATGCTTACTAGACAATGCTTCAAAAAGAGAGAGCACAAGTTGTTTACGTGATATCTAAAATTCAGCCATCATGGAAAGAAAGAGAAAACAAGTGAGTTTGTTTGTAAATAAAAACCTTGAGAACACCGGAGTTTGAATCAAATTCAAATTTTCAGCAGAATGGTCAATAATCATCTCAATTCCTTGCAGTCAAAGTCTCACATCTCATCATCACAAAAATGTATACCTCATGCATCTAGGCATTCCAATCTATTCATTATGGCATATGCATCAAAGCATTACATTTGCATCTTCACATTTTGTGCATTCATCACATAGCAAAAAGAAAAAAAAAACGGTCCACGTCAGTTGCATCATACTAATACTTGCATTTCATATAGAAAAATAGTAAAGAAGAAAAAGCAGAAATCTTTTCATTGCATTGGCATCGTATTAATGCTAGCATTTCCATAAAAGAAAAAGAACAAAAATCATTGCATCAAACATCAGAGCATTGCATCATATTAATGTTTGCATTTCAAAGAAGAAGCAAATACAAAAGAACAACCGCATTCCATAATATTCAAGACATCAATCATGGCATATGTTTGCATTACATGTGTCATTCATTGCATTGCTAAGCAAAATGCGGACGAACACAAGATGTTAATCCTCATGCCTAGTTCCAAGAATCATCACTTCAAGTGTCAGTCTCCAATCTAATTCTCAACTCAGTAATCCTGGACTTGTCAGTCTCAAAATCTCATTCCCAATCGCTCCTTCAGTTCGGAGTTCGAATGCTCTGTCGCTTTAGCGCTCGGTCCACCTCCTTCGATTCGAGTTCAAATGCCCTCGAGATCCCAAGTGGCTCATTAAAAGCACGCCAAGTGTTCATTTTCTGCTTTCCCATCAAAGACGCCAAGTGCTCATTTACTATTTTCGCATCAAGACGCCAAGTGTTCATTTACCGCTTTCCCATCAAAGACGCCAAGTGCTCATTTACTATTTTTGTATCAGCACGCCAAGTTTCATTTACTGCTTTCTTTCCAAAAGAATCAAAAATCCATCATCCCATCAAACATCAAAGCAATACAGTTGCATCACATAAATACTTGCATCTCATAGAAGAAAAGCCAAAAGAGCAAAAAAAGCAACAACTAGCAAAAGGAGAGAAGCTAGAAGAAATAGAAAAATAGCAAAACAGAAAAAGAAACCCATGCATTGCATTCATAAGATATAGACAAAACAGAAAAAGCATCCCACCAAAATCAATCATTGCATTCATATGCACCCAAATACCCAAGTGCATGCATTTCATGCACCATCCAAGAGAAAAGTTACTTCGGGCCAGAGAGTCCCAAAAATCTCATTTTTAGAAAATCACCATCAGCACAGAGTTCGTAAACTCCATCAACCCAGAGTTCGTAAACTCCATCAACCCAGAGTTCGTAAACTCCATCAACCCAGAGTTCGTAAACTCCATCAACCCAGAGTTAGTGAACTCCCACTGAGTTAGTGAACTCCTTCCACGCATCACAACATCGCGTACGCGAGCACGCCGATGGATCCATCGACTTCGTTAAGTCCTTCTGATTAGTTGTGCCACCTAAGGCGCAACAGTAAATCCATCGATCAAATCGCCCGACCGATGTTGATCGGCGCTCGAAAAGGCCACTCCCAAAGCTCCTGACTCGACAAGAGTCCGTTAGAAGGTTTTAGGCAACCTCCGAATTCACAATTTACCGCTTTTCCCAATTTACCGCTTTTCCCAATTTACCGCCTTTCCCAATTTACTGGTTTCCCGTTAATGCGACGAGCGTTAACCCCCTTTCTCAAAAGGAAAATAACAAAAAAAATTTGAAGCGGACAAAATTAGTATTATTTCTATATCTTTATTTCCATTTTACCAACAAATATGAAAAAGCCAATTCATATTTCTTGGCAAAATGTGAAATAAAGAGGGGCAGCTGTTATACCCTAATTTTGTCCGACCAATTCAATATTTTTAAAACAAATAAAAAAAAACAGTTTTGTAAGCGCCCAATTTTAACGGGTATTCTTTTCTCGTTTCCAGAAAATCCCAAAATATGTGTCTCATTTTGTAGGTCTCAGCTGCACGAATGTGTTCAAGTTGCGTTCGTTATCGATCTAGCATTTCTTATTCTCGTTGTCGCGCGTATTATTTCTATTCGTGCGCGTGTACGCGCGCTCGCGTCTCGTCATTTACGCGTATCAAATCATTATTTTTACATAAAACAAATCAGATTTCAAAATTGCTTTTAAAGAGTTTTTAATTTGGTACAAATACATAAGTCAACTTGTTGTTACACATGTAGACAAAAATTAAAAGCAAAATAATACTTCTTTAATAAAAACAAAAACAAGGTCGTGGAGAGAGAGACGTGCTGCATACAACCAAAGAGAGACACTTTGAGCTTGAAGCTTAAGTCCCCTTCTTCTTGTCTCTTTTTTCTTCCCATTTTGAGCAAAAACAATCCGCCTCCCGCTCGCTTGCATTTCAGAGAGACGGTTGGTACCCTTGTCTCCCATGAGTTTTGCTTCTATGCTCAATACCACACCTACACCACACCACCAAAGACACTATAAATTCATACCAGCAGATACACAGAGAAAAGGGGGAGAGACACTGAGAAACAAGGAGGAAAAACGGCAAAAAAAAACACACACAGAGATAAACACAACACAAATACACAAATACAAACACACACACACACACACACAGAGACACACGCAAAACACAAACACACACAAAACACAAACACACAAACACAAACACACAGGAACTTACACATGCAACAAGCATAACAAAACCAAAACCAGCAGAAAAAAAATAGGAGAAGAAGAATAAATCAAAGAAAACAGAGAATAGAACTTCTCCTTAAAGCTTGAACCACCATCAATGGTGATCATCTTCTTCAAGCCACCACCTTCGCACACCCCTTTTTCTCCCACCACCGTGAAGCCTCCACAACACAACAATAGAGTCACCACCTTTGCGCACCCCCTTTCTCTCTCACCACCGTGAAACCTCCATCACCGCCAAACCGCCGTCAACCACCCAAAACCTCCCCTCTCTCGGGCCAGACTTCAACCTCACTCTCCTCATCACACCTCGTAACACAGAGCAAAGGAGGGGGACAAAGAACAAACACAGAACCAAAACAACCTCCAAACCGCCGCCGTCGTCTCCGTCACCGCCACCATCTCCAGCGAACACCTCCCTTTCCCGTCGCTGTGTCTTCCTCTCTCACTCATCCCTCTCTTCGTGACCGCCGCACCTTCTCCCTCTCGATCGTTTCCTTTCTCAGGTCGCCTCTCTCTCTTTCCCTCTCTCTCTCTCTCTCTTTCTCTCTATCGGCTTCTTTCTCTCTATCGTCGAAAGAAAAACGAATCGCCAGCAGAGGAATGTAGGCTTAGGTTTTGTTACCTGTTTCAGCATGTGGGCTTTCATTCCTCATTTTAAGTTTTTTTTAAGATCTGATTGTTAACTACACCCCCCCACGTTTTGATTACAGCCTGCGTTTTTTTAAAAAAAATGTGGACCTATGTTTCCTTTGGTTCACACACTTATGATTAAAAATATTGTCAAGTTGATTTTGTTATTGTTCTTTGCTTGATGATGTTTAATATTGTTGCTAGTATTTCATTTTAAGGTTAAAGGTTATTTTTGTTGTTGGTTGATGAACGATACGTTCATGATTGCTTGATTGTCGCAGAGATGAGTCTCGCTTCATTCATTTGCATTTGGTTCTGAATTTAGAATTGATTTGAAATGTTCTACTTCTTTTCTAAAACTCTTTCCTAGACTCAAACAAAAAATCCTCTTATTTTCAAAATAAGGGTAAGATGAATTGTCGTTATAATCAATCGCGCCGTTGCCGTTTAGATTATTAATGGTGGTTTGCTTATCCCCGGCGAGTTAGTAGTGAGACCATTCTAACCGTTGCTGTTCGGTCTCCACAAACACTCCCGTCTTTGCGAAAACATTTTCTTCTCCACTAAATAAAACCAATTGTCATTTATAACCAAACGCGCTGTTGCCGTTTAGGTCATTAATGACGATTTTATTTTCAAAAGAGTTAATAATATGACCACTCTAAACCGTTGTTGTTTGGTCATCGCGAACGCTCAATCCCAATTGCGCATTCCTTTTATCACGACGTTCTCGCCAATTCAAACCAACGAAAACACTTTTTCAAAAAACAAATATTTTCAAACATCAAAATCAAAATATTGTCATTGATGATCACTCGCGCCGTTGCCGTTTGATTGTGAGTGATAATTTAATTCCCGTGGGAGTTAATAGTGCGGCCACTCTAAATCGTTGTTGTTTGGTCTTCACAAACACTCCCTTCAATTGCGAAAACCCTTTCAATGCTTAAAATAAAAACCGGTTGTCATCAATAGTCACTCGCGCCGTTCTTGCCGCTTGATTGTTAGTGATTTATCCCATTTTCAAAAAGAGTTAGTAGCGTGGCCACTCTAAACCGTTGTTGTTTGGTCACCGCGAACGCCAACCCTTTTGCGAAAAAACTCTAAAAAGATAAAAACACAAACCTTTTTCAAGACATAGAACTACGCCGCTTTGATTCCCATTTGGGATACGTAGAGCAAGCCACGCTCTCGCCAAGCGCAACAAATAAAAGTCATTTTCATCAAACAAACAAAAGAATCGCTTTCAAACCCATTGGCATAGTGGGCTAATCGTAACCTTTGTTCGTCTAGCCATTGGTGGCGATGTCTTTTCCCAAAGAACAATAAAGCGGTGATCACCCATAACCTCCGTTAGTTTGATCATTCGTGCCAGTCAATCCTTTCTTCCAAAAAACCATTTTCAAAAGAACGAATAAAAACGAGTTGCTACTAACAAATAATCGGACCTTTGTTCGCGGACCAGTGGTAGTGACTCTCATTTTCAAGAGTACTTAGCGGTGATTACCCATAACCTCTGTTAGTTTAATCATTCGCCGAATACTCGTCTTATTTCGAAAACTCACTAAAAAGATAAAAAAGCAAAAACCTTTTTCATAACAACGAGAACTACGTAGCTTTGATCCTCATCACAGTGGGGATACGTAGGACCGGGTTCATGTCCCGTCAAGCGCACTTTCAAAAAAAAAAATATAAAGAACCAAGAACTACGTAGCTTTGAATTCTCCATCGCACTGGGAGATACGTAGGAGCGAGAGGCTAACTCTCGTCAAGCGCCAAAAATAAAAATTTTCATTAAGTCTTTTCATTCCTTTTTCAATAAAGAAGCAAATTTAAGTATCTTCCAAATCAACATTTAAAACCACATGTTTAATTAAAGGTTCCCTTTCGATAGAAAGGAGATGTGGGTGCTAATACCTTCCCATGCCTAACCGAATTCTCAACCCAATTTTTCCGGTTTCTAAAAGGCCATTCGCTCTCCAAAAAGGTTTTCTTCAATATTTCCTTATAAAAAATATTGGTGGCGACTTCATTGTTTTAAAAAGTTGTAAACGAATAAAGATCCTCTCAGGGACTTTTTCGGGCGCAACAATTCCCTCGCTAATTCCCTCGCTAAATTTCCCTCGCTAATTCCCTCGCTAATTTCCCTCGCAAAATTTAGCGAGGAGCATTTTAGCGAGGGATTTGGATCCTCGCTAATTCCCTCGCTAAAGTACATTAGCGAGGGAATATTTTTGTGCTTTAGCGAGGGAATTGTGCGTCGCTAAATCACGTTTTTTTTGTAGTGCCATGCCTTAGCCGGCACAGCCTTCTCACGTATTGGGACTCGACGTCCGATTACGCGGCCGAAGGAAGAAGCTCTTAGCGGCTTCGCCCCTCTCGATTCCGAGCTTAAATGCTCTGTCGAGACCTTGATTCTGAGCTTAAATGCTTTGTCAAGGGACAATTGACTCCGAGCTTCGATGCTTAGTCAATATTTACTTGATTCCGAGCTTAAATGCTCTGTCAAGCTTTTTCAGGTAAGCAACGCTCTCGCAGATTCGAACAAACTCCCCCGAGTAGCAACGACGACAGACGAACTCCTTAAAGCCAAGCTCACTCACATCTTCGGACCTCGGCTTGGGGGGCCACTGTTCCGACCTGGGCCAAAAGCCCCATTGAATGTTGGGCTTGACCCAATAACTTCCAAGAAGCGCAGACCCAAGAAGCACTCTGGCACTGAGCGCAACGCGCCTCAATCGGATACTTAAGACCGACTGTCTAGATCTACCACGAAGATCCGACGGCCAGCGGCAAGCACCCACGTCTATAAATGGAGGCCCTAGTCTCCAAATCCAGGTATGCAGCACTCATTCTTGCACATTCCGCCTATTCCTCTACTGACTTAGGCATCGGAGTGTCTGCAGGTACCCCCCACCTGATGTCGGAAGGATTGCAACTCGAAGATCCCAACTCTAACTACAGCTCTTGACTCCCGAGAAGCGGACCCTTACCAGCTCCTCGGATAAAGTAACTTCTCAAATCCAGGACCGAACAGTATGGATTTGAACACTCCTACTGTGAACTCACTAGTGCAAGATCTGCATTAAAAAGCACCATTTAGCATCGGTTGTTTGAATAGCCGATCTAAATGTAGGCGCGGTGGCAATTTTGCAATTAAATGGAAGTTTTGCATTTTACCGCCTACGTTTAACATCGGTTATTTAAACAACTGATGTTAAATGTCTTACGCAAACACAGTTAGCATCGGTTGTTTAAACAACTGATGCTAAATGTGTCTTACGTAAGACATTTAGTATCAGTTGTTTAAACAACCGATGGTAAAAGTCCACTTTTATTTTTTTCACTTGTTCTCATCTCCCTTTCTGAAATCTCTTGTGAACTCTCGTTCTCTTTCTCACGTTCTCTTTCTTAACTCTCCCGTTCTCAATGTCCTCTTCCTCTCAAAATCCAGAAATACCAAAACCCTAAGTTTCAATCAAACAACTTCCTCTCAACTCTCTCTTTCTCAACTCTCTCGTTCTCAACCTCACAACGTTGCCCTCTTCCTCTTGAAATCCAGAAATACCAAAACCCTAAGTTTCAATCAAAAAAGCTGGAGAGAAAGAAAGGAGAAGAACATTGAAAATCCACACGGTCGCCGTCAACGTTCTTTGGTCGTCGTCGTCACCTCCTTGCTCGTCGTCGTCATCTCCTTGCTCACTGTCGTCGTCGCCTTGCGACGCATATGAGGCTATTCTACTGTGACACAAAGGGTGATTTTGAATGGATCTGAAAGTCGTTGCATATGAGGCTATTCTACTGCGACACAAACGATGATTTCGTTTCCTCGTGTTCCAATTAGAGATGAGTTTTATCATGTTTTAATTTTAGGGCTTAGGTTTAGATTGGGTTTTTTATTAGTAATTAATATACCCGACATAGTTTATTCCCTAATAGCTGTACAATATGTTTGAGATTTTGAATTTTAAATGAACTTGTTCTTGTCTTGCTTTGCTGATTAAAGCATCTTCCATAACTTATCAAGAGGTGTTGGTTCAAAAAAGGGATTTTTCTACAACTAGGACTGACTTTTCTTTGAAAACCCAGAGAAATAAAAAAAACTAAGTGTCTGGTAAAGAGTTGAAGAGAGATTGAAACTTAAAACACTTCCCATTGCCTCTCTTTATGATTTTCATTATTGTCTCTTTAATGTTGACATCTAACAGTTTTTTTCTTCAATTTTTTAATAATCTTAGTGTATTTGGTGGATGCATGGGTAAGAGAGGTTGAACTTTACTGTAGTAATCAAGATTGCATCAAAATTTGTTGGCAATAAGGTGGATAAGGTAAATTTTATAGTTATGGTATTGAAGTCCTTTACATACTTGGGAAAATATAGAAAACCATACATATTATGTTACCCCCCCCCCCCCCCCCCCCTCATTCTAGCTGATAATTACTTTGGAGTTAGAATAGAACTTCAATCCATTTTGATACTGTTGTTGTTAATAATGTTGCTGCATGTTTTTTCCCGGAGTTTGAAGAGTTTCTGTTGTATTACTTTTACTTTTCAGGAGTGTGAAAGATTTGTAAGCAAATAAGAGGGTATGGCTCTTGCAAAGGAACACAGATGCTTGTCCTAGAATGAAGTGCTAAAACTAGAGAGAATGTTCAACAATGCTTCAAACAACTCAACTTGAAGGTGTATATATATATATATATATATATATATATATATATATATATTGTGATTTTAATACATCTGTAGTGGTCTAGTCCTCCTTAGCAATATTCCATTTATAATATTATAGTTTTGGAAACATTTCTTATGATTTTAATACATCTGTAGTGGTCTGGTCTGCCTTACACATACAACATTTCTTATGGACAAATTCTCAGAAACATTTCCAAAATATCAGCTTGATTGCAATGCTTTAAACTGTGTTGATCGATGACAGGATGGAGGATTGCAATGTAAACAAAAGAACCAACAATGATATCTCTTATCGTTCTGAGCTAAATGTCTATTGTCATAACTCTGTTTTATCATTTCTTATTGTTCTGTTAATATCTAGTTAGACTGGTAGACTGTGTTTTATCATTCCTTATTGTTCTGTTAATTATGGTGGCACTGATATCTTCCTATTCGTTGTCAGTGCCACCATAAACTAACTAAACTAACAACCAACAACATTTGATTTTTCAGCTGAACAGTGCTTAGCAAGGTTCTCAGTTGGGTAAGGCATGCATTTGCTGCTTTAATGAAGAGTTGATTAGTCAAGGGTGTTCTTATGGCAAGAAGCTTAGTGACACTTGAAGAGTTGGATTAGTCAAGGGTCTTCTTATGGATTCCTCAACGGTATGCTAGCTTTCCTTTTTAGTCTTCAATTCATCCATCTACAATTCATGTATATCATTTATTAATATTTTGTTGTTTACTTACATATTGCTCAGAAACTTTCTTCAATAGAAAAAGAACTACATAGGAATTCATAACTAATCCAAAACTTAAGAAGAAATTTGTGTTACGTTTGTCAAGTTGCATGCATACTTAAACCATTGGTGACATACTAATCCAAAAAGGAAGACAAAGAAAGAGATAGATAGAAAAATGAATAAACCCTAGACTAGTGAAGGAGTAGAAGGGGTGACCTATAAATCATTCTCTTCCTTCTCTGTTGTTTCCTAACAATCATCTCTTCACAAGTTGAAACCTAATTAGAGAGAGAGATTATAACAGCACAACTGCACAAGTAAATATCATGGGTAGAGCTCCATGTTGTGACATGGCTAACGTGAAGAAAGGACCTTGGTCTCCTGAAGAAGATGCTACACTTAAAGCATACATTAAAAAATATGGAACTGGAGGCAATTGGATTGCTCTTCCTCAGAAAATTGGTACCTATATCCTAGCTTATGTTACATTTTTTTCCTAAGAAAATCTTGTATATATATAGACAACTGCACAAGTAAATATCATCGGTCGTTCTGTTTTGTTGTCAAAAAAAAAAGAATTTGTTCTGTTTTGTGTTTACCACTTTCTTGTTTAATAGCATATAAGATCTATTTGTAATAGAAATTTCAGTATTAATTTGTTTCTAAAATTTATAAAGCATAAGCATTAGAATATTTAGTTAGTTGTTTAACTTGGTAGCGCATTGATCTATTCATTTTAAAATTTATTGTTCAACTTATTTTACTAAATCACTAGAGTAACTCAGAAGTTGTCGGGCTAAAGAAATACTTTGGACCGGTTCTTTATTGCCGCTCGAGTAACTCAGAAGTTGACACAATGACGTTCAAGAAAGAAATCATGGAGAGCATGGAAGCGATTGTGCAAGACCGCGTTCGGTAGGCGTTAGCAGAGGTATATATTTATATTCATATACATTGGAGTTTCAGCAAGTCAGTGAACAATAGAAACTAATTTATATTCATATACGATGTGTGGCATTATTTTGCATTATAATAACAGGTATGTTGCATTATTTGGATTTGGAGTGCTGGTGTGAAATTTTAAGGCTTCTGGTTTTTAATTTTCTCCAGAACATGTCTTCATTAATTCCTAGATTAATTTATGAATTCTTGATATAAAAACTTGAGGGAATACATGTTGTGAATTCTTCATAATGGAGTTTATATACTTACTGGTATTGGGCTTACAATAAACCAGAAATTTGTTGCTCCCTAATCAGCTGCAACACTTGATTTAGGATGGTTTATAAAGTGAGATAACATGTATCATTAGATTTATCAATAGTTCATTACATAGTGGCACATGAGTTGCTAGTGAAAAGGAATGAAACAAGTAATGATCGAGTGTGACAGTGCATAAATCATTTTTTCTGCATAATCTACACTTGAAGCTTTGAAGAAGGTGTTTCACTCACAATTGTATTGAACATGAGAAGGGTTATTGAAATCAAGTTTGATCCATATAGTTTTCTGTGTTCTGTAGGTATTTGAAAACCCACGAGCATACACTGAAGAGGAACTTATTGAGATTCGCCAGCTTTGGGCGGAATTCTACTTGAAGCTTCATACAGAGCAACATGATACATTATATTCTAACTAGTTTAACTTTTGTTTTAGTAATATTTTGTTGGATATGATCATACAGAGCAACATTATATTCTGACTAGTTTTACATTATATTTTGTTTACTTGAAGCTTCATACAAAGCAACATTATATTCTGAATTTGGTAAACTAGGACTAAAGTGTGTTATGGTGGATATGATCATATTTTGAACAAAACATTGTTGCTCTTTTAATTTCTAAATGTAAGATACTAATTTTAATGTTGTTCGAAGTATTTTGATATATAATGCGTTCTTTATCCAAAATGATTGGTATACGTGTTCTAATAAATAAATAAGTTTCTTCAAAAGCGAATTAAAAATATAAAAAAAAAAAAAAAAAAGAATTTAGCATCTAGTTATGTAAGATGACCGCTTCTAAAAAATCACTAAAATGGACCTTTAGCATCGGCCATGTATGATGATCGTTGCTAAAAGTCACCTAAAATGGACCTTTAAGATCGGCCATGTATGATGACCGATTGCTAAAAAATCATTAAGATGGACTTTTAGCATCGGTTGCTATTAAGGATGACCGCTAAGTAAAAGTCACCAAGATGGATTTTTTAGCATCGGCTATTTAAATAACCGATGCTAATAATATGTTTTCAAGACATAAAAACACCAAAAAAACGCCATTTAAGATCGGTTTTTGAAAATCCTATGCTAAAAGTCACATTTAGCATCGGTTATTTAACCGATGCTAAATGTCGACATTTAAGATCGGTTTAATCAAGATCGACGGATAACCGACGCTAAATGTGCAAAATAACTCATACTAAATGTCTTTTCTACACTAGTGACTACTTCGCATTGTATAGTCAGAAGTGGGCTTTGGCCTACTCTAAAACAATATCTAAAACCATATTTTAACATAAGTTACCCGGTGGATCACACAATATGTGAATTCACTAATATTTTACTAAACACGTGGCTTTCTATTTCTATTATATTATTATAAAGTAAAATTATAATGTCAACTTTCATGGCATTGGATATTTCACATTTGTTTGTTTTGGCTGGGAGGGTTGGTAAACCCTACAGAAACCGTGTGCTGAGCTATATGCATCGGAATGATAATGATGCAATAATGTTATTTAACTAAAAATAGACAAAAACTATCTTATAATATTAATTAACTAAGTTTTTTTTAGACTATTAAGCAGCTTACTTTTTCACAGTTTTCAAGGTCACTATTTAAAAACTTGGTTAATTAGTTACTTAGTTAATGACCTAAAAAACTTAATTAATTGTTATTGTAAATTAGTTTTTGGCTATTTTTGACTGAATTTATTTTGGCGGAATAACATTGTTGGAATGATAAAGACCCGAATTTCATTATCTATATTGTAAAAAAATAGGTTGAAAAGAAAATCTGACGCTATGTTTAGTACTTTTGGTCTGTGTATATTGCTTTTATCATGTATGTAAAATGGTAGCAAAAATTGATAGTAATGTAATGTCATTGCTATGGTTGAATTGAAGGCTATTGTAATTAATTTGTCTATTGTTTATTTGTATATATCACATGCAGTGGCTATCGTATTGTGCCACTAATAATTTTTTTATTCAATTATTGATATTGCATGCTAGCTTGAAACAACACGCGATAAGATCGAATCTGCCAAATCCCTCAAGGAGTATTTACACTCTGCAAGATTACTTGTTGCAACCTAAGAGCACTTAAATGAGATGATTCGAATCTAATCATTAACATGCAGTAATGTTAAATCTCTTGAAAGAGAGTTTTTCCGCCTATCATTGCCTCACTCCTACGAGAGATTAGTTCTGCACAATCTTGCAGAGGAGGATCTTAGGTTTATAATAAAAAAGGACGACCTGTTGCTGAAAACAAAATCAATCTACCAACTTTACATATTTTGTACCCGGCAATGGTGGGACATGTCAGTTCAAGATTAATATATAAAACCTTCTAGAGACATGTGTCATGCATATACGTCAAATATTAGCAACAATAGGTTTAATATCTATTTCTAATACACATATTTAATTTGTTTAATTACATTTATTTTAAGGAGTATTCCTATGATTTCCATTATAAGCAACACAAATTCTAGTTTGGTGATTTAAAATATATGTGTTCTCATCTGAGAATGAGGGGTGAAGGTGGTGGTTCCACTGATAGCCACCACTTTGATGCTAAAGTCAAGTTAATGCTAGTATAGTGTTTTTAGAGTATAGAGAAGCTACTTTAATGGTGATCATCCTTATATAGACATTGAATGGGTTGATAATGGGCACCATTTGGGCCCAAGTGTGATTTGCCCTAGAAATTTAGCTTGATGAACCAACCAAATGCACAAGGTATAGGTCGGTATCGGTCGGTCTCCTCCAGTACACAGACTTTCGAGCACCTAGCCCGAAAGACAATAGTGTTCTTAGTCCTTGAATGGTGTTTGGTCGGTCTCCTCGAACACAATAAGTAAGTTTTAGTACATATATAGTGCGCGTTTGATTTGCTAAAGTTAAAGCAAATGGTTGAACTGGACAACTCTAGTTGTAACTTGTTTGATTTGAAAAATTGTTCATGGAGAAAAAATTAAAACAAAACAAACACCAATTCTAACAGTACTTTTAATTTCAAAATATTAAAATGCTTTATCAAAAAAATATTAAAATGTAGGTAAAAAAAATACTAAAGAGAACACTTTTTTTGGTTACTATATTATTAGTGTGCAGTATCCATCGGTTTTGTCGATCACTAATCTACGTCAAAAAACTTGATTGGCTACGTGTAACATTTGTTGGTCAATGTGGTTATCCCCTCCCAACAGAGTTTTTGCCACACTCAATATTCGAACACAAGATCTTAGGATGAAATCTGAGCTTAGTTACCACTCTAGTACTCTTGTTGGCAGAGAAAAATTATTTTTTTCAAAATATAGGTAAGAAACCAAACATCTCATAATTGAGAGGCTAAAACATAGTAATCATCTAAAAATTATAGTACTAGTATATACGCATTTGAAATTTTCAATTTTTTAATGAACTTTTTTGGAGGCACATTGTTCCCTACCATAAGAAACACAGCTAAATGCAAAAGGATTAAAGAAAGAACGAAACGGTAGACAATCTAATTATACAAAAATAATAAATAAACAAAATGGTTTGGTCATAATTAAAATTCATTCATTGAAGGTTAAGCTAAAACCATTGACTGAAGTTTAAGAGGGGAAGACAAAAAGAACCACCCCAACGTGTGAAACAAAAATGTCTTCTTTACCCCTGGCCCACCCACCTCAAAGAAAATTAAAACACTCTTTGAAAACAACATCAACGGGAAATGCTCTTCATCTTCTTGGGAACAACCTTCTTCTACACTTCTACCTCTCTCCTTTTATCTCTCATCATTCAGCTATATAAACACAAAAAAGTTATACCCTTTTTGTGTTTCTTTTTCCTTTCATAGAATCACACACACTTTTGGTTATAAAGAGTATGGTTGGCAAGCATTGTTGAGAGCCAGATTATATTATCATGGACAATAAGAGGAAGAAATTCATGGAGATTCATTTTGAAGAGTTTGATGATGTTTTTTGTAACCTTGGGTACGAGGTAAGGTTTTGAGGTACGAGGATGTCATGTTATATGTCTGGTTGAGAATTCACCAGTACTGGAAGATTAGTGGCGTACATGGGAAAGCCAGGCATTTTTTTCATCTTAATCTTAATTTTTTTCTATAATTTTTTTTTTTACTTTTCTTATATGTGTTGGTTTAATTATTATTATGGGGTTAGAGATAGCCAGGAATAGTTACAGAACACAATTGTAAACGGCTTTTAGGATATCAGTTATCAATGATCATCAAATTAAAGCAATGAAATAAAATTTGTGGCTGGCTTTCTGAGTCCATCTTCATCATTTTCATGTTTTCTCTCTTTCTTTTCTCTTTTTTATTTATAAATGGATTTCTAGGGGTGATGTAACGGTGTCCGATCAAAGAAGAATACTACCATAAGAGCTTCCATTTACATTTACCTCACTATAAAAATATTAGTGTACCTCTCTGTTGCGAAACCTGTTATACTCCACTAGATCAACCTTTTGAGGTTCCGTTTCTCTGTCTTCTAGAATTGCATAAAAAATTGAATGATGAGAGAATGGAAATTGTTGAGTTTTTTCATTAATCTATTTCTCTAGTGTTTTTGGAAATATAAAAATGATTATATGAATAATAATAATGAGGACCAATTTGGAAGTCTAACTGGGGAAATTTTAAGGAAGAGAAGCGGTAAAACATGCCTGTTTCTACTTCAAGCCTAAACTTCGTTTTCATGATGTGATACCTAATTTTCCAGCATTAGTTTGTAGGTAACACGGCAAATCATGTGACACTAGTTTCTCATTTGATAACTTCAGCAAATATACTATTTTCAAAACCCCACCTAACCATACTTTGCATGTAGGAAAAGCCGCTATTCGGACCTTTGCTGCGTGCAAGATGTGTCGCTGTCGTAACAGATCGTTTCGATCTGCAGAGAGAAAACACTTCTCTCTTTAAATCAGACGATCCATGCTAGCGCAATGTGTTGCGCGCAATAGGGATCCACGTCCTTAAATAAACGAGATGTATATTATCTCTGCGTTAATTACCTAGATTTTAGACCAATACTTCAGCGATTTATAAGACTCCTAAACACACCAACCTTATCGTTGCATCAAATTTGATTAAAATGATTTATTAATTTTATCTTATAAGTGGCGCATGCAGCCCATCAACGTTTATTAGCCAAAAAAAGTGTTTGTGCTTTCTAACTCCTTATACATGAGTTAGGGTGTCTCTTATGACACACACACACACATTAATTTATGTTATAAGTGGCGCAGACCGCCCATCAACGTGTATTAGCCAAAAAAGTGTTCGTGCTTTCTAACTCCTTATACATCTTTTACTTTTTAAAAGCTCATAATCCACAACCCCGTTTATTGGTAGTTTTGTTGATTCGAAAGTTTACTCGTCGTGCCTAATATATGAAAATACCTTTGCGCATCGAACAAAAGGTATGTGACAGATACAAGCTATAGGGTGCGAGAAGAGGCACGACGGGCATTGCGAAATTGTGACAAGAAAGACTGTCAAATGGATCTGATGGTGGCATGGGCAAGCGAGGGGTAGCGTAGGTGGTGGTAGGCGAGCAAGCAGTGTTGGTAACATGAATCTATAGTCCAAAAGGTCAAGTCAGATGCAAAAGGTGGCTTTGGTGGAGGAAGATTGTTATTGGAGAAGAGGTGGGTGGTTCACCGCCCCCAAGGGCCAAGGAAAAGGGTGATGGAAATTGAGATTACCTCCTTTTCATGGTTCAAGGAGGGTAGGAGGAGATGACTTGAATGGCGAAAGAGAACAATTTTGTTTGCACTAGATGAATGACAACAAGAGCTTCAAAACCCAATTATGGGGTGCCGACCGACATAGACCATTCAAAACCCTAGCATCACACTCTATTGAAAAAACCCTAATGGGGATTTACCAAAATGTGCTTCAAAGTACCCCCTCCTAAACAAACCTTACACATGGTCCCTAGCATTCTACTCACACCCACATCAAAGTTCTAGATCTATAGTCATGGAAGGAAACCCAACCTTGTTGGAGTTTCAACGGGGCCAAAAGTTGAAATCGGTAAAACACTGTGCTATAAAAAATGACATAGTGACAGAAATTTAAAGGTAAAAAATGGCAAAATTCGTCTCTTTTTTTTAGATAGGCAATTGTTAGTGGGGGTGGGGGGAAATTAGTTTCCGGGACTTGAACTCGTGACCTCCTTCTTGCACTCATATGGTACACTCCTTCACTTCATGTCCCTTAGCTCGCCAACTGAGCTACCTTCCTGGGACAGCACTGCAACGGCGCAATTGGGTAGGGAAAGAAGATAAAAAAAGTGGAGGGTTGCTTGAGTAGAGGGAAAGATGGAAGGATTTAGTGTGTGCAACACTCATGGATTTAGTGAGACTACTTGATTCCACAACGGATCGCATGTGGCACTAATCCATACTACTAGGAACCACCATCGTTTTTTTGGTTTGTGCTTTTTAATTTCTAAAGTATTTATATTACTCTGGTCTCATTTATAAGCAAAAATGCACTTTTTAGATACATGGAATAACTGATGTATCTGGTCTATAATATAGGCCTAGGGGTGGGAATTGCATGGGCTGAGTTAGGCTTTGCATGACCTGGACCTGGTCTGCGTCGAAAATGTTAGGTATGTGGCCTGTCGTAGGGCCATTTTTTTAGACCTGACCTTTTGAAAAGTCTGATAAGGTCTGAAAATCTGTTTAAAAGCATATTTCAATATTTTTTTACGAAAACTTATAGCCTTTTAATGGTGTAAAATTTTGTAAATAAACAAACAAGCTAATAAGTCAATGAGATTAAGTTCTAATTTGAGATCTAACGAAGTTTTTTAGGGAAATGACTTTATACCACATCTTGTTAAATTCTATTTTATATTAATAACTTTAAGGCTTAATTGCAGTTTTGGTCCTCCTATTATACCCAACTCACGATTTTGGTCCCTCAAGATATTTTTCCACGATTTTGGTCCCCCTATTTTATCAATTTGTAAAATCATGGTCCCCCACCAATGTGGTCAAATATTTGGGTGAGTTGGCACTCACTAATCCAACATGGCATTCCACGTGTCATGCCATGGTGGAATAAAAATTAAAATAACTTATTTTTTTAAAAACAAATAAAATAATATTATTTAATTATTATTAACTTTACCAATTTGTCCAGAAATTAAAAACAGAAGAGAAAAGCTCCCTTTGTACTATTGGAGCAAAATCGTGGAAAAAATTCTTAAGGGACCAAAATCGTGAGTTGTGTATGATAGGAGGACCAAAACTGTAATTAAGCCTAACTTTAAATATGTCAAAAATTGATGAGGTCAATAGGTTTAAATTAGCTAAAAATACTAGAAAATTAATGAATTAACACAAAGTTGAACTTTTTATATAATAAAAGTAATAGTAATTAAAAATATTATTTATATTTACTTAAATAGGCCAACCTGGTAGGCCTAAAAGGCTTTTTCGATGGTTTGTGACCTGACATTTTTAGGTAAATAGGCTTTTAAAAAGCATTAGGCTTGTCCATTTGAAAAAAAGTCCTGTCTCATCCGGAGTGCATCAGAGAATTTGGTCAGCTATTCCCACCCCTATATATGCACTCCAATCTGGATGAACCTAAAAAGTATTTTGTTCCTTATAAATGAGACCGAAGAGAGTATATGCTAATACAATATCTTAACTACGATGTCTCACTAAATCATTAATGACTTAGCCTCACTAATAAGTTGGAATATATATATCATCTCATTTTTACCTGTGAGTTTTGGCACATACAGCTTCTTTCAAGTGTTGCGTTTGAAATTGGAAGAGTGCTAGCTTGTGATAAAGTCAATTACTACTACATTATTAGACCTCAACACAACCAACCTGGGACAAACCCACCAGTATACTTCTTCAACAATAGTACTCAACTTTCTAAGAGTTGTTTGAATCAGTCAAACTAAATCAAAGAAAAGAGGGATCATCCGCGCTTTGGATTCAAAAAAAAGATGAATTAAGTCAATTACTTCTGAGTTCAAGAAACAAGCACACACGTGCACACAGTGATGATCAGATCTAGAGAGAGACATATACAGACAAAATTTTATAATCCATATGTGTGTATGAAAGGGATGGAACACAATTTCAAAGTTAAACAAAACTTAGTTTGACAAATTTTAATCGAGGGTACAAAATTCCAGGCAGTTCTGTCGTTCAATGTCCAAAGTCTTATTCCTAATCCCCAAAACATCAATGAAATACTACTACGTGAATCTAAAACATAATTAAGCAGGTGTAGCAGACGACAATGTTAAGAATATCAATAGAGACAATGAAAGTCAACAACTTCCTCGGGCGTATCGTATGCCGTATACTCCCTCTTCAGATCAAAATAATAGTTTTTTGCGCAGTAAAAAAATTAAATTAATTGTCGTTTTGTCATTCCAATGCATTATTTATTAAATCTTTTCAATTTTACATTCATTAATTGTTGTAATTTTTCACTAACCAAAGACATCACCAACATGCATTTATTAATTGATGAGGATAATATTGTAAAACTATCATGTTACTTTGTTAATTTATTGTTTTTCTTAATCTCCGCAAAAAAACCTTAAACGACTATTATTTTGATACGGTGTGAGTAATTTTGAAAAGGGTTCCACAACTTCCACCAAGAACAAAATTTATAATAATGCATACAGAAATCCAAAACCTATATAATGCAATTTTTAGACAAAAGTAGATAAACACCAACATACAACACCAATTAACCAAGTTTTTAAACCATTTAGTTAAGTGATCAATTAACCAAGTTTTTAATACGCCTCAAAACCGTGAAAAAACAGGTTGGCTAATTGTCTAAAAACTTGGTTAATTGGTGTTGTAAGTTGGTTATTGTCTATGTTTGGCCGGAATTTTTGTCCAATAACATTTTTGATATAATAACTACTACTACTGTGGATGATGTCTAAGGGTGGGAATAGATCGCTCTTAACCAAAAGAAGCACAATACCATGTAGCTCCAACTAGGGTTGTTCATGGTGCAGTTCACCTTGACTCCTAACGTGACATTTGGAGTCAGGTATCGAAAACAACCAATCCAAATGTGGGTATTTTGAGGTCTTGTAGGTTTTCAGCATCCACATTTGGAGTCTGATGTTTGACCAATAGACTCTAAATGTGATATTTAGAGTTAAGTATTTCAAGCAACCCATTCCAAATGTCTTAAAAACGACACTTGGAGTCGGTTGTTTCAAATAGCTATCTCTAAATGTGCCTCTTTTAAAATTATGTTTTACTCACTTCCAAAATGAGCAAATTGGTCATTCACAACAATATAACACATCCTGTCAATGAAGCCCGGATACGGGATACGATACGATACGACACGATACGTGGATACAGAAATTTTTTGAAACTCTAGATACGATACGGCATGGATACTTCAATAAAAAATTAAATTAAAATTTAAAATATAAAACATAAAGATAATTATAATCAAAATAAGTAAGCATGATACCAACAAGGGTTGATCCGAGTGGTAACTAGACTCGGATCCCACTCCAAGGTCTCGGGTTTGAATATTGGGTGTGACAAAAATTTATTGGGAGGAGAGAACCACACACAGTGGCAAAGTCGAGTACTCGTGAGCTACCAGTGTTCTCTGACATAGATTAATCATCTGCAGCCTGTGGAAACCGTGCACCAATCAACATTGTAACCCAAAAAGAGTAAGCATAGTTAAATGTCTTTTCCCATCATTTTAAAATATATTCTTCCTCCCGCGAACATGTCGAAAAAGATATACGCTTTACTACCAAGGTTAGAATATAGCAAAAACCACATCATACGTCATATCCAAAGGAAGTTTAGACTATATAGATTTGTCTATTATTAACTACTTAACACTATTTGTGTCATTCTTCTCTCTTCCATCATCAAAAATGAACATAACGTCAAACTCGGGTTTATCAAGAGATATCTTTGCTAATTCAATTTCAACACCAACAAGAGGATCATGTGCATTTCCACTTATTTCCCACATCTTTGGATTCATTTTATTTCTCTTCAAAATAATAGATAAAAGAGTAAGCATCTAGTTGTTTTTGATTTAAAAATAAATATAAATTCGGGATACTTAATTGATACGTGATCCGAACGTGATCGATAAGTACTTTCGGTAAGTATCCGTGTTTTTAATTTAAAAATAAACATAAATTTCGTGATACCCTCGTGATACGTGATCTAGAAGTATCCGACACGATCGAGATCGGATACTATCGAGATATGTGCACGTGATCTACTTTGGAGTATCGGGTTTCATATCATGTCAACCACAAACCGTAAATAATGTTCATATTCAATAGAAAAAGTAACAAATTCTATTAAAATTAAAATGTTTACATATAGTCGATGGCGGATCCAGACTCGGGGTCAGGGGTGTCAATTTTTTTAAATACACAATTTACTAAAAATATAATTAAAAACGACTATAATATATTTAAATAATAAATTATACATTTCATAATTCTCCTCTACGTGATTTCATATTCTGAAATCGTTAAGCTCAGAGTCAATTTTATTGAATACATCACTCTCAATGTACGTCACCAAACAATCGTTCATCCATGTATCCCACATCCGATCACACAACCTTTCTTCACAATATTCATAGCAGAGAAGTTATTTCTACATTTACGGTTGCAACAAGCAAAACTAGTGTCAGCTTCAAAAAAAGACTTTATCAGGTTCAACTTGTGTTGCACTAGACCAATACAAATTAAATAGCACAAATTAGTTCCTAAATACAAATTAAATAGCACTAAAAAATCAATATTGGCGCTCCCCTTCCAACTGAGTTTTTGTCACACCCAAAATCCGAACCTGAGACATTGCGATGGGATCCAAATTACCACTCAAATCAATCATTTGTTGGTAAAAATTCAAATTAAATAGCACTAACACAAAATACAAACTAAATATTACTAATAGATTCAAAATTAGGATAATAAGAACAAGAATGGATCCAAGGAGATCGAGAGACAAAAACTTTTTAAAATAAAATATAGTAAGAGTGTGAGTGATTGTGGTGCATTAGAGTGGTGCAAAATTAGGAACTTTGGTGCAAAACTAAGAACTTTGGTGCAAAGCATATTTTTCGAGGATGGATGCAAAAACATTTTTCCCTAAGGTATCGATGCATAATTTTATTATTTGAGGGGTTCACTTGACCCCTCAAATATATGTAGGTCCGCCAACGCATATAGTGCAACATCTCGCCTATTTTAGAAGTGTCGATCGCCACAAACCAACATGTGTCTTTTTAGTATTTGTTGTCCCCACTTGCATGCTTTCTCTCGAAGCTTCCCGAAAGTCACCATTCCACTACTACTCCAAGTCAAGCACATTTAACTATGGAGTTCTTATTGGAATGACTCTAAAAGAAGATGTATCTTGGTGGTATAGGTCGTCCAAATCAATTCATTTTAATCCTTCATTCACATGTACAACCTCATACTTGTACAACCTCGTGATCCCTATCATTCCGATACGTATTTGGTTCATTCACACGCCCTTCACTTTGAATCACAGAGCCTCTTTTTGCCGTGCAACTTTTGGGCACCGACGATCACCCCGTCCCTCGCGACCACAAATGTCACGTGCAATGTAATACCCAAAGAAATCATTTGATTTCGTTGAGTATTATCTGTGCTTTTATTTTATTTTAACTTACATGTTTGTTGTTAAAATTGACTGCTTTATAGTTTAATTGTGCAACTTGGTGTGATTTGGTGAAAGAATGGTGTTTAGCAAATCTAGTAAAATAAGGGGTGTAGTTAGAAAATGTAATCCCCAAAGCAAAATTATACTAGAGGTCCTTTAAGTTATTTAATGGTAATAAGTTGGTCTTTTAAATTTTTTCGTACTCACTTGCGTCCTTTAAGTTGTTCAATTGTAATGTTTGGTCATTTAAGTTACATAATATGTACACCATTAATCCTTTTTTTATCATTTTCTTTTACAAAAAAACCAGAGCTGACATGATTGTGGCGGAGCCTACATGTCATCTGCTTTGTACCAATTTTGTCATTTAAGACTACCATCATGTAAGAATTGGTCCTTCCAACTTAAATAAAAAGAAGATGAACCATCTTTTTTAAAAAAATTAAGTTGAAAGTTTCAAATTGTTATACGATCGTAGTCTTAAAGCGACCAAATTCTTACAAATTAGATGAGAAGTAGCATTAGTCACAACCACATCAACTCGCTTAATACAATTGAGCTTTTTGTAATAAAAATGAAAAAAAGACTAACTGCAGCATACATTATGTAACTTAAAGGACGTAAAGTGATACAAAAAAACTTAAAGACCAACTCATATAATTAAATAACTTAAAGAACTTCCAGTGTAATTTTGCATTTTAGATACTTTGACTATTACATTGATATTCTTAATGATTGATTCATATGTCTTGATAGATGTCATGATTTTATTGAGCGTTTCTATGTGATTGAGATATTATTAGAGTTATTTAAGTATAGTAAGAAAGGGGGTGCAAATAGAAATCAGACTTTTAATTACACTATCCCAAATTAAACCTAATAAAAACCCAATCCATTTGGATTTCACTTCCAGCTGAAATACCAAAAGAGAGAAGTCCCTCTCATTTTTCCTAATTTGGTGTATTTGAAAGCCAGAAAGAGAGCTTAGAGAGAAGAAGGATCGGAGAGAAGGGTTGAGAGCTTGAAGATAATGAAGACCCAGCCTCCTATTATGTTCATCTAATGAAAATGAATTTACTGTTATCTACCATCACATTTCAAAAATATCTCATATTAAACATCAAAACCAGAAAACCAAACTTCACCTCTTTCTAAGGTGAGGTGTCACGGAAGAATTCATTGAGATTTGTAATCACACTATTTATCTGTTGTGTTTTTACAGATATTCAGGTAAAGATTTTGTGAGTCGGTTTGGATTTATGCTATGAGATTTGAAGTCCTTGGGAACTTCAAGACTTATTTGTGTTTGAAGTGCATGCTTGATGGAGTTAAGATTGATACCTTAGTATTTGGATTATGTAAATCAAATGTATCAATCCGTATTGTGTTGTTAGGAAGAATATGCACCTTAGATATGGATTTATGAGTTTGACTCTTGGGAAACCTTATCAGGTTTTTCAACTTGGTCCTTATGATGTTATGGTTTTATCAGAATATTATAAAGAATAACTTTGGATTTTTCCTTCCCTGAGTTAAAATCTAGATTTTTGACTGCGTGTTTTCTCTGATTTTATCAAAGTAAACGACATTCTAAATTTTGTTGACGAAAGAAATTTAGGGTGTTACGTATATCATTAAAAATGCTACGAAGTTTCAACGTCTACCACAAAATTTACGAGTATCTACAACGACAAACATACACAAATCATTTGCAAACACAAGTGAAGTGACCATGACATAGTATTCTTTTTGTCCCCCTATTTTCACTGACTCATGATTTTGGTCCCCCAAGAATTTTTTTCACGAATTTGGTCCCTTTTTTTTAGCTAATTCATTTTTTATCCTCAAAATTTTTTCTCATTTAATTTAGTCCCTATTTTCGCTAATTCACAATTTTAGTCCCCCTATTTTTCCAATTTTTAAAATCAAAGTCTCCCTCTAGGAAAAATAGGGGGACTAAAATCGTGAGTTTGCGAAAATAGGGGGACTAAAATCGTGAGTTGGTTAACATAGGAGGACTAAATTTGTGAGCAAAATTCTTGGGGGACTAAAATCGTGAGTTACTGAAAATAGGAGGACTAAATTCGTGAAAAAAATTCTTAGGGGATAAAAACGTGAGTTAATGAAAATAGGGAGACCAAAACTGTAATTAAGCCTTTTATTTATAGCATGAAACTGTTCATTCTTGACGCATTCCGGTCAGATCCTCAAACTTGTATGGTCTTGGGTCCGAAACAAGCTACAAATTAAAAAACAAAAGAGTGACAAATTAAAAAACTAATTTTTATGGAGAATAATACTATGGTCAATTTCCTAAAAAGAGAACAAGATAGAGAGTTCCAAGTTGGCGTAGCGGGGTCCAGCATGTCACAATTCCATTGGGCAATTAAACGTGTCTTCCCCAGCCCAATTTCTTCTTCATTTTTGCCTTTTACTTTTTTAATTTTCACATCCATCCACGTTAAATCAAAACCAACACACAACCCTTAATTCTAAACGCTTCTCCTTCATAAAAAGCACAATTCCTATTTTTCATTCTCAGATCGAAACTTAGAACTAGAGAGAGAAAGTAAGAGAGAGAAAGAAAATGGACGCAATCGATTCTGTCTTCGATCCGCTCAGAGAATTCGCTAAGGACAGCGTTAGGCTCGTTAAGCGTTGTCACAAACCTGATCGCAAAGGTGAAACCCTAATCCTAAATCTCTCCATTTTCTATTTCTTTGATTCATCTTTGATTACCATTTTTGATTGACTTGATTTGTATCTATGTGATGTGGATCTTGAATTTCGTTATGCGTTTTGTATTGTAGAATTCTCTAAGGTTGCTGTGCGTACCGCTATTGGTTTCGTTGTGATGGGATTCGTTGGCTTTTTCGTCAAACTTATCTTCATTCCAATTAACAACATCATCGTCGGATCTGGTTAGGTAATGTTATATTCCTTCACGAAAAACATGTTTTTTTTCAATTGCTTTCTCTGTTCCTCTTTTTAGCTGGTTAGATCTCTCCGTTCTTTAGCTGTTCGTGATGCAATTATTATTATTATTTGAATTTCTTTTTGGAAAATTTTGAATTCCTTTAAATTGAACTGCTTATTTGGTTGCATTGATTTAGCTGTTGGTAGTATTGAAACAATTTGATATGGGGATTTGATAAGAATAAGGGATTGAAGTAAAATTAGGAGAAAAATAAAATGAATTTGGATGCTCTGTTTGGGTGTATCTATGGTCTGTGATTGGATTTTATGAGATTTTGTTTGATTAACAATGGAAAATATAGCATGCATGTCTGCTTACGGTACAAATTAACATCAACTTCTTTGGGTGCTGTTTTGGCCCTTATCAATTCATTCTTTAGTTGGCATCATGAAAAAGGAATGTAGTATCCCAGGTTAACTTTCTTCTTTCTAGAAATCAGAACCCAATATTTTTGGCCTATGTCAGTGAACTTCTTTATTGTGGTAGTTTTTATGGTGGTAAAAGTAAAACATTGCATGTTTTTCCATTATTAGAGGTTGCATAATGTGTCAGCCAAGATGTAGGGTATGGGGTGCAAAATTTGAGCACAAACTACCGACTTCATAGCAAACGGTTTTTATCGAGCTCACCATCCTCCTCTCAAACCTCCTAATTAAAAGGACACCTCTTATGTCAAGCTCTCAATGTCATGAAACCGTAATTGGCTTGCCACTGTTACTTGCAAGTTGTTGCAATAAACAAAACCATGATTGTTGTCGTGACGAAAAATCATTTTCTTATGTTGTTTCATATGGTAATTGGTAGGCATAGTATTTGATTTTGACTGAGTAGGAGGAGCTGGTGATGAGAGTATTATTGACATGAGCCGTGACAACATTTCTGCGCACTGTGTTGTTTTCGAACACAGGTTGTTACGGTGAAGAAGAATGTGTCAAAATGCTAATCTGAGGCTCTCTATCTTCATCTTAAGCTGTTCTTTGTATTTCCCATAGTAACTTATATCAAAAAAATTCATTTTGATCTATCGAATGACGACCTATTTCTGTAATGACCACATGGAGTTTAATGTAATGACCACCTATTACTGAGAGCAATGAGAGTGTTTACCCTACCAACTTTGTCATTGTGCTTCTGGAATTTCATTTTTCTTTGGAAGCTCTTAATAGATAGGCTAATTTTTGTTATCAACAATATGGAGTAACTGTTAATCTTTATTTTTGTCTATTGTGAGATGTTGACTGCTTTGTAGATGAATGTTCTTTTCATTGTTATTTACATCGAGTTGATACTTGAATTATTTGATTGGTGGCGAGATCGAACGCCGAGAGGCGTCATATGACACAAAGGATTTGAAAATATGAGTTTTGAACCAAGAGGGTAAAACATACGATCTAAATAACTCTTGGTTATTTCTGCAGGATGAGAGAAACTACAATTGCCTCAGAAATTCAAGTTGTGAAGCAAAAGGAGGCACTTAATCTTAGTTGTATTTCAGTTTTGGTTTCTCTATATTTATCATCTTCGGAAGTGTAACAGTTTTATCTAAAATGTAACATTACTTTTCCATGTGTTAGACTTTTTGACACACTGTTTAAGGAGAAAAAATTTAGATATTGAATTGTACTTTTGCGTTCGTCCTTGCTCCGCTCGTTACTACTACTATTATTTTGACATAGTCGATACTACTATTAACAATCCAGTTTTTGCTGCATTGTGGCCACCATCTGGAAGTTTTTGTATTTTGGAATTGGCCCCAACTTCTTACAACCCTCTCCCTACTCACTAGACATCCCCATCCCCCAACATTCTCAAAATACCCCTTTTTTTTTAACTCTGAATGGTTCAGTCTCAAAGATCCGAATAGGTTCACTACTTTAGGTCCAAACCATCCAAAAATATGCATTGAGGATGTCTGTTAAGAAAAACTGGAATTGGAATCCTCCTTTCTTGTATTTCAATCTCTTCAACTTTGTTCCCTTCTTAAAGCATTTTGGAATACTGATAAATAGCCAAAAGTCTAACCCAAGGCTCCCCAACAGCAGCTAGCCTCTAACAGCAGCATAACCAATAACACCGCTACAGTCAGTACATCTAATCGAAAAAGTGGTTGGATTTCCTATGAAATGGTAGACCGGTGCAAAAGCGTATTTCAAGTACAGTGGTTCGCTAATTTAGGTTCGAACCGGTTTGGTTCGTAAAGTCCGAACTGGTGAATTCAATATTAGGAGGGTGTCTGCGAAGATACAATACTCGGTGGTAGGCTTCAACCTGGTTCGGTGGGAACTTTCGAACCGGCATAATCATGTAAAAATTGAAACACGCGCTTTCATTAAGGGCAATTTTGTCTTTTCACGCGCGTGTTGGGGGTGTCCACTAAGTAGGGGTTGTAAGAAGATAGGAAAGTCTAACCTAATGCTCCCCAACAGCAGCTAGCACACGCTGTTTGAAAAACTTAGGGATCATTTATTTTTCCACAATAAAAGATAGGGAAAATCCCTAGAAATACAATTACAACACTCCAACACTCGAGACTCTTTCAGCTAGCAAAAAACTAAAATGTCCATTAGCACATTAATAAGTACACTGAAATGAAACATGCCAATCGATTCGTCTAGCAAGATCTAAACTGTCCCTAACTAAAAAATTTAAAGTAGGATTAGGGGAAAATCCTTTAAGCAACATATCAACCAAAGCTTTAGAGGCCATCTCATTTTTGATCTCCAACTGCTTAGCTTGCTGAAGACCCAAACACATAGCTTAAAGCTCAACCCAAGCCACATTGCTATGGCTGATCTTACAATAAAAACCCCATCTCATTTTTGATCCCCAATTGCTTAGCTTGCTGAAGACCCAAAAACATAGCTTAATACTCAACCCAAGCCACAACCAGCACAACTGCCAAGACCTAAAAAAAAGAGATGCATCAGTATTCAACTTGAAGGAACAAGGAGGAGGTTTAGACCAAATGTCCCTCCTCCGAACCCCAAAAGCCCTGTTAGAGGGGAGAGGGTGTATAAGAGAATGATCTATTACATGGATCTGGTTAATATCCACATCATTAAGTTGATAATACAAATGATAACAATTTGAAAATATGAGCTTATTTCTGTCCCGTCAAAGGTTAGATACTATAACTCTGAAGCAAGGCCAGTGCCAAGGGAGATTCCCAATATTATCGCTAGAAAGATTCCAATGAATCCAAGCTTCATACCCGTATCTCAAAAAGCAAAATAATTGTATCCTAGTAGCAACCTTGATATTTGTTTCCTGTACTTAAGTACTTGTGTATGTATGGATGCTTGTTCGTGAGATGTTTGTTAGCATGGTAAGGGTCATGATTAGGGTTTATAGGATTCGATCCTAGGACATAGGAAATTAAGATGATTTCTAGCTGTAGTGGATAAAGATTTTAACATAAAGGTGATTGAGTTCAAATGGGGAAACATGGAAGTGAGGATATTAGATAGAAATGTTTATTACACGAGGTGATTTGAGTAGGTCGTGTATGCAACATATGGATGGTGTGTTACATTAGGTTAGTGTACCATATATGAAGCATGGTGGTAAAGGTGGTGACCTTACTGGTCAATTGGGTTTAATAAATCCCACAAGTGACCAATAGATGACCAGAGTGACGTGCGTAAACCGGATTATCTGGGACGAGATATTGCTTTTCATGTTCGAGGTATATCTTTTGGCACAACTAAGGTAGCCAAAGGACCGTATCAATAGGCTTGGGATTTGGTGACACACTCTTATTGGTCATGATAAACAAAATTAGATAATTTGAATAACTAACTTTTTTCCTTCGATGTAGGATCAACTATCTAGATGAAACATTGTTGTTTCTCTTCTATTTTACAGAGAAACTAGTTGTCTACCCAATTGTCGCACATTTTAGATCATGATTTAGATTTGGAGGCTTCATTTGTACCCCTTAACCCCTTGTATTCGCCTGTTTTGGTAGGATGACCCACACTCTATTTGTCGTACTAGATCTTAGGTTGTGGCTCCATTTAATAAAAAATACCTTATTAGTGGTTCTTGTGCTTATTCAATACCCTTGGATCACAGGTTCAAGCCCAGAACTATGTGTTTTTTATATACATTTTCTACCTCAACTACTTGATAGTAATATTTACAGTACCTTCTCCTATCAATCACATTTCAGTGGCTAGGTCAACATTGACGATCACATTTATACCTACATAACTCGCTATGTTAGCATTAGTGTCACATCAATGACAATGTCGTCATTTCCGCTACCTTTTTGATTAAATTTTATGAAAATTAAAATCGTCAAATCTATTTAACAAATTCATATTAAAACTATTTCCAATAAAAAATGCTAATAATAATTATAAATTTTACCCTAACTTCTATACCAAACACATACATTTTCTTTGACAAGAACCAAACACATACTTAAACAAATAGAGCTTATTGGTCAATTGGGTTCAATAAATCCCACGAGTGACTAGATGGCTTTTATTTCGTCGTGGATATCGACAAAACCTAATTATCCGAACGAGACACAATTGTTTCATGTTTGAGGTATATCTTTTGGTACAACCAAAATAGCCAAAGGACTCTAGTGATAGACTTGGGATTGGCGACCCACTCTTATTGGTCATGGAAAATAAAATTAGATTACTTGAATAACCAACTTTTACCCTTCAAGGGAGAGTCAACAGTCTAAATGAGGAATCGTAGTTTCTCTCATGTTTTACAGAAAATCTAATTGTCTACCCAATTATTGCACCTTTCTAGGTCATGATTTAGATTTGGAGGCTTCACGTGTGCCCCAACCCCCCTTTTATATGTATTCCCATTCTTTGGTAGGATAAGGAAGGAGTTTTTGTTCAAAACTCTATTTGTCGTACTAGATCTTAGGCTGTTGCTCCATTTAATAAAAAAATGTTGTTCTTGTGCTTGTTCAATACCTTGGGTCACTGGTTCAAGCCTCAAGTTACAGGTTTTTTTATATACATTCTCTAACTCAACCACTTGATAGCAACAATTATAGTCCTATACTCTTATCAATCGCATGTCAGTGTCAAGGTCAACATCGACGATCACATTAACATCACTCGCTATGTCGGTATTCTTGTCACATCATTGATTATTTCAGCATTTTTGTTATCTATATGATGATAAAAATTCCAACATCCCGACAATGTGAGCACCAAAATACTCAATAGAAAATACAAGGACCTAAATCACCCAAATCTCTTTAACAAATTATCTAAAAACAATTTTAATAAATAAAAATACTAGTAAATACCCAAGAGTGCTTGAATAATATTAATTGAATATCGTTAAATCATTTGCGGGAGAGCTTTGCCCTATCTTTGTATATTTTTTTTCTTGACCAAAACCTAAACACATGCCTAAACAGCACTTATCGTTGATACCAAACGGGTAAGCGCGTGTTTCATACCACGACGGAGCAAAACTTCTTTCCTTTTGCGACATTCACTCCTGCTTCGTATGTAATTTAACCCACCCCCTTCAGTTTCCAGTTTCACCTCCCTCTTATTGCTCCCCAATTATTCTCTTCAATGGAATCCCTAGCTTCTCTATACCCTTCCTTTCAAGCCTTCCCTTCCTTCTCTTCCAAACCCACTACCTGCATTCCTCCCACTCATGTGAATGTTACTAGAAAAAAACCCCTTTTTACTTTTTCCGTTCGAGCACAGGTGAATTTTTTTTACAAATTTCCAATCTTTTTATAACCCTTTATTTTCTTTCATTGTGCATTATTCTGGGTCACTCTCTTTTTCTTTTGGGTAGGTAGTTGATTTTCACTGATAGTTGTGTTTCAATTGAAGTGTGTTAATGCAATTGCTATCTTTTTTTAATTGTAGTTGATTTTCAATGATATATGTGTTTAATTGGAGTGTGTTGGCAATTTCTCTTTTTAATTAATTATGAAAACCCTTGTTGATTTTACCCTGTGTTTTTTTTTTATGTGGATTATGTGGTGTTTTGATTAGGTGGAGGAGTCTAATGATGGTTTAGGTGCAGTAGTAACATCTAGTGAATCTGTGGTTGATGCTCTCAAAGTTAAGGAATGGGAGGTGGGAATGTTCCATAATGAGGTTGCTGCCACACAAGGTATAAGGATAAGGAGAAAGCCACCAACTGGACCTCCTTCACATTATGTAGGACCCTTTCAATTCCGGTTGGAGAACGAAGGCAATACACCCCGGAACATCTTGGAAAAGATCGTGTGGAACAAGGACGTCGAAGTCGCAAATGTATTATGAATTTGTGATTTATTGATTTGATTTGATTTGTGTCTCTATTTTTGTTGATGTGATAATGGGAAGTGTTTGATTTTCAGCTTAAAGAAAAGAAACCTCTGGTTGTGCTTAGGAAGGCCCTTGAAAATGCCCCTCCTGTTAGGGATTTTCTTGGTGCTCTAAGGGCGGCTAATGAACGAACTGGATTGCCTGGACTTATAGCTGAAGTGAAGAAGGCTTCACCAAGTAGAGGCATCTTGAGAGAAGATTTCGATCCGGTAAGTCTGTCGTGTTTTCCACTAAAACTTTTAAGGATAAAACTGTTATCTTTCTACTTTAATTGTAACGATTCTGAAGTTATTATTGATTTGATATCATGTGGTAAATGTTTGTGTCGGCGGCTCCAACTAGCTGACACCCCCCTTTGCATCTTGTTAGTTAGAGCCAGAATACCTATACCATCATTCATACTTTTTTTATTGTTATTTTTGCTTTCCTGAATCTACTTGTTAGTTGTTACAGCATAAGTGCTTGATTTTACTAGTGCCTGCAGAGACAGAGAAAGGTCTTAAATTGTTTTATGTTGCTTATCAATTCTATTTTGATTTTTTTGAGCATCTAATACAGAGATGTTGTTTATTGTCATTGAATTGAGTATTTTGGTTTCCTTGTACTTCTTCAAGCAATTTATCCAACGCTGTTATCAGTTTGCATTTCTTCTCTTCATTGTGTATGCCAATATTTTAGAGGTTCTTTCTAACAGGTTGAAATTGCTCAAGCTTATGAGAAAGGTGGAGCAGCATGTCTAAGTGTTTTGACAGATGAAAAGTTTTTTAAGGTAGACCAAACCAACTTTGATGTTGTTAAGCGCTGTTAGATGATAACATTGGTTGGTTGAGAACTACTCCCTCTGGACCTATTTACAAGCAAAAAAACACTTTTTAGGTTCATTGAATAACTGATGTATTCGATCTATATTATATTCAATGAACCTAAAACTACATTTTTTGCTTATAAATAGGTCCAGAGTAGTAGGTGATATTGCAGCTAAATGATAACTAACTCCGACTTGATCTCTGTTTTCTTGGTCCAGGGAAGCTTTGAAAATCTCGAGTTAATAAGAAATGCTGGAGTGAAGGTTTGCTTGATGAAATGAATAAATCGTTGATATAGGATTTTATTCCACCATCTAAAACTTTATGTTGGCCATATGCAGTGCCCTTTGTTGTGCAAAGAATTCATCATAGATGCATGGCAACTATACTATGCTCGAAACAAGGGTGCAGATGCAGTCCTTCTAATTGCTGCTATTTTACCTGATCTTGACATCAAATACATGACTAAGATATGCAAATTACTTGGAATGACTGCTCTAGTTGAGGTACGGTTTTTAAGCTTTCTAATAATATGAATTTATTTTTTAACCTAGTTCAGTTTGTCACATGTTTAGTGTAAACTTGGTCCAAAAGTGGGTTCATTTGAATTTTAAATTGGGTAAAATCCGAACAGTGAGCTTCTTTAATGCAATTATTCTGTGCTTGAAAGCAAATATGAAAGCCTATTAGATTTACAAGCATAGCGTATGTAGATAGACTAAACCTATGTCGTAACCTTGCCTAAACCAAATTAACTTTAATCTAAACCTTGAATTGTTATGACTAATAATTTGATGATTCTGATAATTGCACTGTTGCTAGTACTAATATTAAGATATGGATTTTGTCAATATAATTTTCTAAGATCTCTAATTTTGTATAGCATGTTTCTTATGTTGTTTTGACCTAGGTGCACGATGAGAGGGAATTCGACCGTGTTCTTGGAATAGAAGGGGTTGAGCTTATCGGTATTAACAACCGTAATCTTGGTATGCCTGATTATCAGTCCTCTTTCTCTCCTCCGCACTCGCACTCTTTTCTGTTTGATGAAATTGCATGCCTTTTCTTTTGCATCTAATCGAAATGGGATTAGTAAGTCAATTATGCAAATTGGCTTTCAGTTTACACTTTTGATTAAGTTATTTTGGCTTTCAGAAACATTTGAAGTGGATTTGGGCATCACGAAGAAGCTTCTTGAAGGCGAGCGGGGGAAGATAGTCCGTGAGAAAAACATAATTGTATGTCGATTTTCCTTTGTTTATTTCAACTTGCTTGAAAGAAATGTTATTTAAAACTGTTTTGTTTAGATGGTAGGGGAATCTGGTCTGTTCACTCCTGAAGATATTGCCTATGTACAAGAAGCAGGAGTTAAAGCTGTAAGTATTGAAAATTTCATTGATAAGTTAATTAAACACAGTTTCATTTCATCTATATGTTAATACAATATGGCAACTTTGATGATGTCACCATTTTAATTTTGTGCAGGTTCTGGTTGGAGAGTCTATTGTAAAACAAAGTGATCCTGGGAAGGGAATCAGCAATCTCTTTGGCAAAGATATCTCTATTTGAATTGAAAGATTAAATTAAGGTTCTTCATCTGGCGGCTTCTGCAACAAACATGTACCAAAATATCTTTTTGAGTTGACAGTTTTACATTATTACAGATAATAAATAACTAGGTTCCCCATCTGGTGCCTTCCACATTAGCTTCTGCTAAATTTTCAAAATGTATGTTGTCAGCAGGAAAACGTGTACCAACAAATATTATACTGTACATGTTTATAGATACTTCACTCCTAAATTTATCATTTTGCTGTGACAGCTTTTCTGTATTGTTAACTTTGTTCCCCATAACAAATTATGATCGCGGCGCTTTTTAGGTCATCGATAGTTGCGTTGTAATTAAGTAATTATATGAAGAGGCTTCGTATAAGGCCTCGGGATATAGTAGGCCACGGCGACATAGAAGCTTTACGAAACCGCGCACAAACACAAGTTTGAAGCTCGAAATGCATAAACAAATGTATGCAAAGTTATGTATCATTTTAACAAGTAATTTCTACAAAATCAAACGCCCTATCTCATAGTATCTAAAATCTATTTTGTAAAACCATGTTTATAACCCTTTTAACCCAAACACACACAAACACACACACACACACTTAGTATCTAATATCTTTAGCAACCTCAAAAAAGTGAGCAACATTCTCTTCAGGTGTACCTATAAGAATACCATGACCAAGATTCAACACATATTTTCCTCTACCTGCTTTTCTCACAGTATCAATTATCCTCCAAAAATATGAACTGATCTAATCAGCAATCTATCTTAAATTGCAAAGTCAGCAAAAAGAACCCAGAATTGTACTCTTCAAGCTCCGTGATGCGAGTTAGACATTCATTGGTACAAAACTACACATTCCAGACCACCATGGATTGTTTTTTAATATAGTAAATGATAAGTTGAAATTGAAAAAGAAAAAAAACATTCAGACCAGAGGATGGGAGAAAGATATATAATGTATTATATTATATATACCATCAGATTTAGTATGCAAACTTTATCGACCTTCCCAACAACTGCAGAATCAGCTTCATCATTCACCTAAACAAGCTCACATTGACACATATAATTAGTAGCAATCTCATATTTGGAAGAAGAAAGAACAGCATCAATTTCATTCCACCATACAACCAGAATTTTTCATTACTCTTGTATTGGTACTTACAGTTTCATGTAAGAGCAAATAAAATATTCTATATTATAATCACTTAATTTGGCATTAAATGAGATATTATATTGTTTTTCTTCATTCTACTTACAGTTTCATGTATGCCTTTTAATATAGAATTACAGAGTATACATTTATATATTTGACTGGAGTAATAATAAATAAATAAAATAGAGTAGGTGTAATAAGAACATTAATAATAAATTGCTATCATTTGAAGTTTTCATCAACAAAGTCGTTGTAGTATAGTGGTAAGTATTCCCGCCTGTCACGCGGGTGACCCGGGTTCGATCCCCGGCAACGGCGTTAATTTTTTTATCTCATAAATAGCCAAACCACAGACAGACATTAATGCTAAGTATGCACAATTTGGTAGTGGTAAGTATTCTCGCCTGTCACGCGGGCGACTCGGGTTTGATCCCTGGCAACGGCGAAAACTTTTTTTTATCTCATAATTTAAATGATCAAACCATAGACAGCTATTATTTTAATATGTATTGACAAAAGCAACAATTTGGAATGTCCAAGTTACTGTGTAGTGGTGTTGCTGTCCATATATAACAATTTTGAAACTTCAATGGATAATTTCTTAGGGGATAAATTTCAATAATGACATGTGCTAAAAAAATTCAACATTTCCAATTTCCAGTTAATTACCTTTATGATCTCATTAACCTCTTGATTCAAAGCTTCACGGTGTTTACATTCCAATCCTCTAGCAAGACAAACATATGGTTGCTTCTCCTGAAGAAAAGGGAAATTATGCTCCAAAGGGAAGTCAAATTTCTCATTAAAGAAATCAAATGATAGGTCATTTCTATAAGCTCTCACAAACAGTCTTACAAGTGTTTATGCCAGTAGATAAACCCAAATAAGTCGATCCAAATAGACCCTATATTTATAATAGTTAATGCAAATTACAGCACTCCATAAGTCAAATGCAGAGAATACAACACTCCATCAAGATTTTAAATTCATAATTCTTGATATTGCATAGAATCATAGTAAAATGCAGTTAATGCGAATTTAACTGCGGTCACAACAATATCAAAACCAGAGTTTAAAAAATATAACAAACTAAAGGGTTCAACCTGCACCATGAACAGACACCATCTATGGTTCTGCTATTTTAGCGGTTCAACCAAACAAACAACAAGAGGGTCTCCAACAGGTTAAACCATGAACGGACACCATCTACTGTTCGGTTATTTTAGCAGTTCAACCGCGATTTCATCCCAGTTGAACCCTAAACCAAAGGTCTCACCGATTCAATGTTCGGATTGATTTTCAAAACATTGATCAAAACCTATAATATCGCGACAAGATCTCACGCTACGCATCTATTTTATAAAACATTGTATGCATGCACATATCATGATTAAGTAAAGTAACACTAAAAAAGATTGAATTTTTATTAGTACTTTACTAACCAAACAACAAAGGGTTAAAGAAATTAAACACCTCACATGCTTCCCTAAACACAATCAAAAAACACGAAGAAGTGAATCAAATAGTAATAATGGGAGAAATGTGATAGTAGTAGTACCATTTCTGAAAGGCGCTTCCATCTGGAGCACGACGAATGGCGCATAACCTCTTCCGAAATCTCGATCGGTGCGGTTGCCATTAGAGAGATTTAGTGCATGCATGCAATGCAATGTTGAGTGTTATAATAGGTTTTCGGTTTTACTTCTATAACTTTCGAACTTGTGCACATCACTAGATAGATACTTCTAAAATAACGTTTCTCTGTAGTAAAACCGAAATCTCGGTGTTATAGGTCTTATTAATAAAGGATACCGATTTATTAAAAAAAAAAGAATATTTTACGATGGGGGACAAAGAACAATCAAATCTTTTTTAGAAAAACGTTATAAATATTTACAAAATAAAAATATTTTCTTTGCAATAAAAAAGAGTAAATACTCTAGTTAATACAAAACACAGAGAGTTACGTAATTTAAAAATAAATTAAAAGTATCTATTTAGTCTTTAAATATTTGTTAAATTAGTCTTTTAAAATAATTTTGGGGTTATTTTAGTCATCTTTAAAGATGAGTTTGACTAGTATTTAATTTTTAAATGGTCAAATTGGTACTTACCTTTTTTCAAAGAGAAAAGGGGTCTTTAGTTTTTTTGTAAAAGTTTTTTTTGGCCTCTATTCCTAAAATAACACAAAATACATAACCTCTTCATGTGTTTATTTAGTGTTAAAGAGACTGAAACAAATTAGAAAATTTAAAATTAGTACCAATTATTTTTTCTTATATCTTTTATTATTTTATATAAAAATCCAAAAAATAATTAACTTTTTTGGTTACTGTGTTATTAGTGCGCAATACCGTGTATATCAGTTTTGTCGGTTTGTGTGGTTCTCTCAATCAAACAGAGTTTTTACCACACTCAAAATTCGAACCCGAGACCTCAGGATTTGTACCAACTCTTATTGGTCAAAAAATAATTAGTTCATATGAGGGCAAAAATAATTGGACTCTTGTTTGTTCAATTTTGAATACAAACTCATATTATTGCAAGTCAATAAATTTTTAGTATTTCCTCATTTTTTTATTGCCCATTATTTCTGTCAAACTCTATTACTAATTATTTGTCATTTTAAGATTTTAAGAATATATTACTCCAGTATTGAGCATGCAACAATTTTTTCAGTATCACTATTATTTGCTCTGACTCCTTGCATTAATTGCTAAGATTAGATTTTATTTATTGTTGTCAATCAATTATAATCCATTACTTCCCTTCTCAAGTTTGGATTTTATAGTTGGTCAAAAAAAAGTATGGATTTTATAGCGTTGCCAATCAAATTTAAAAAAGTCTTTTGTTCTTTTAACTTTATCAGGATAGTTTTTTTTTCTAACATTTTTTATTCTTTTAAAAAAACCTTTTAATCTCACCATAAAAAATAAAGTCTTTTATTATGTTTAGTCTATTATTAAATATGGAGAAAATACTTAGCCTTAAAACGCATAAAAAATAAAATAAAAAAATACATTATCTTTTAATGTTTTAAATAAATATTAATAAATCTAAATTTTCAATCTGAATTTATAGTTGTTTTAAATAAATATTATTTAAAGATTTTCGTTGTTATATTTCAAAAACTAAATTGATATATTATTTATTTTAATAAAATGCCAATGTATTGTCTTATTTTATTTAAAAGCTTATTTACAGTTTTTATCTCCCTATTTTCACCGACTCACGATTTTGATCCCTTCACAAATTTAATCCCCCTATTTTCAATAACTCACGATTTTAGTCCCCCAAAAAATTTTCTCACAAATTTAGTCCCTCTATTTTTACCAACTCACGATTTTAGCCCCCAATAATTATTTTCACGAATTTAATCCCCCTATTTCCCGAATTTTTAAAATCAAAGTCCCCCTCTAATTTGGTCAAAATTGGCGATGGGTTCTTAGTCATTTAAAAATTTAAACATAAAAATTATTAAGTGACTAACAAAAAAAATTGCTCAAAATTGGTTTGCCTTGTTAGAATTTAAACATAAAAATTATTATTATAATTACAAAAAAAATTAATTATTATATTTAATAAATAAAAATGCTATCTTCTTCTGCATTTGTTACTTCATTTCCCTTCGCGAACCCAAACTCAACAAACCCAACATCGTTCCTTCAATAGCAAACCAAACTATTATATTTAATAAATAAAAATTCCTTGAAGGAACGATGTTGGGTTTGCTGGGTTTGGATTCGCGAAGGGAAAAGAAATATTGAATGAAGAAGAAGATGAAATTTTTATTTATTATATATATAATAATTAAAAAATAATTTTGTAACAATAATATTTTTATGTTTAAATTCCACAAGATAAGCTAGCGTGTCAGCCACGTAGATAAGTGACTGGCAACTCAGCGCCAATTTTGACCAAATTGGGGGGGGGGGGGGGACTTTGATTTTACAAATTGGGAAAATAGGAGGATTGAATTTGTGAAAATAATTCTTGTGTGACTAAAATCGTGAGTTGGTGAAATAGAGGGACTAAATTTGTGGAAAAAAATTTTGGGGGACTAAAATCGTGAGTTGGTAAAAATAGGGGGACTATTTTTAAGTGGCACTAGACCTCGCTCACTCATGTGGTGTTCGTCTAGTATATTAATTAAGTGACACTGACTAATGCTCATCAAAGATATAAGTTATATGATACAATGAATCTAAGAGGGATGAAGAAGTATTGAGATTTATGTTGGACGCCAAAGAGGAAAACCTAGTAAAAGGTTGTTCAAATGTTATAAAAAAAACTATTAAAACCCTTTTTATTTGCAGGTGTTTCTAGGGTGAAACAGCAAATCAAATCAATCACAGGTGAATCATTACATATGACCATAGGATATAGTATAAAAATTCATCAATGATTGAGATTTAATACTTGTTTGTTCCGTCTTAATCACTCATAGCATGTTACACAATATCCTACGATCATTTTTAGTAGTTCACCGGTGAGAGAATACGTTATCTTTTAATATTTTTTTTTTGACAAATATCTTTTAATATTTTAAAAAGTATAAAAATTAAAATAAGAAAATAAAATAAGTTTAAAAGTATAAAAATGAAATAAGAAAATACGTTATCTGTTAATGTTTTAAATAAATATTAATAATATAAATTATCACTTTTAATGTATATTATAAAAATTTGAGATTAATTCATTTGAATTTTAGTTTGAAAATAAAATTAGTCTCTACAATTGCATGCAAAGGATACCCGGTTCACACCTGATCCGTACCTGAGCGTCCCTGGAAAGAACTGGTCGGGTTTAAGATCGTTTTGTTACTGGGCGGGTTGTGCTTGCAAAGACATTCCAACACCTAAGCCAGGGGAGAAGAAGTCAAAGTAGGGAATGAGTTAAGTGTGAAAAGTGTACCTTTCTACAGGGGTTGACTCCTATTTATAGAGTCGGCGCTTCGGTAGTAGGATCACCGGCTCGATCTGGCGCCGCTGATCACGACCTTCATGCGTTTCCTTTAGCTATGCAAGCCCGAACCATCATTTGGCGATTCGCCCATCAAGCGCGAATTGGACCTCACCACCCGAGCGCTTTCTCGCCGCCGTCGCCCTTTCTACAGGGGTTGACTCCTATTTATAGAGTCAGAAGGCGCTTCCAGGCCGTAGGATCAGCCGGCTCGATCCTAGCCGTTGATCACGACCTTCATGCGTTTCCTTTAGCTATGCAAGCCTGGAACCATCATTTGGCGATTCGGCCCATCAAGCGATTGGGCCTCACCACCCGTCGAAACGCTTTCCTCTCAAGCCGAAGTCGTCCTTGAGGTAGGTTCAGGCTTGAGATCGTGCCTCTAGCCGTTCCGGTGGGTCGATCAATGGCTCGATCGAGTTCTGGACACGTGGCATCCACGCACATTTTTTGGGTATTCTAACAACTGAACATGGCTGAAATGATGTGACTGTTGAACTTTGATTGGTGTGACGTTTTCACTCCTCGAGATCGTGTAATGATGGTAAGATGCGACTGTTGATTATTTCGAGGCACGCATTTAATGTTGGGGGCGAAGGGTCGCGTCGTTTCAGCTTCGACCCACAATCTATTGATATGCCCACTATATAAGGACCCCAGTTCTCTTCATTTCGAACATTTCCCTACTTTTTGGGCACTCTGAGAGCGACTTGTGAGTTCTCCGAGCACGACTCGATTTTCTGGTAGGCACGACATAATCGAGCTCTTCTGGCTTCAAACACCTCAAGAGCGGCATGAAAAACCCTCTTTGGTAGAGTTTTCCTTTTATGACAGAATAAGATGATGCCCGCATTCTAGTTAGGGTTGCTTCCTTTGAGTCGTCTGGCACCTCCCCACTTCATTAGCGTGAGATCTTCATTGGCTGTTGACTCTCTGTCGATCATAGTCAACCTAGTTAGGTACCGATGGTTAGACTTGTGTTGATTGGAGGTCCCAACCTTAGTCAATGTAACCATTGTCAACCTAATTAGTGTTTTAAAATTCGAGCCGGTGATCGGCTCGGTGAATACTGAATCACTAGGTCAAGGGTTGAACCGAATGGTCAATTGTTGAACCTCATAACCAGTTTTTTAGAGAATAAATAGCAATATTCGTATTTAATATCAACAAAAATATTGTTTGGCCTAGTGGTAAAATCGTTAAACCCCAGATGGAAGTCTAAGGTTCGAACCTTTAATTGAACAATTTTGGTGTAAAGTGTTTATTTTTTTAAAGATTTGAATTTGAATTTGCAAAGGCACAATTAGTGCTTGGGTATTAAAATGTAATTAATAATTAGTAAGCACATTTAGTGCTTGGGAATTGAAACACATTTGTAAAAGTTTTTTTTTGGCCTTTATTCCTAAAATAACACAAAATACATAAGCTTTTCATGTGTTTATTTAGAGTTAAAGAGACTGAAAAAAATTGAAAAATTTAAAATTAGTACCAATTATTTTATCATATATCTCTTATTATTTTATATAAAAATCCAAAAAATAATTAACTTTTTTGGTTACTGTGTTATTAGTGCGCAATACCCACCGAATTTGTTGGCACGTGTATATCAGCTTTGTCGGTCTGTGTGGTTCTCTCAATCAAACAGAGTTTTTACCACACTCAAAATTCGAACCCGAGACCTCAGGATTTGTACCAACTCTTATTGGTCAAAAAATAATTAGTTCATATGGGGGCAAACATAATTGGACTCTTGTTTGTTCAATTTTGAATACAAACTCATATTATTGCAAGTCAATAAATTTTTAGTATTTCCTCATTTTTTATTGCCCATTATTTCTGTCAAACTCTATTACTATTTATTTGTCATTTTAAGATTTTAAGAATATATTACTCCAGTATTGAGCATGCAACAATTTTTTTTTTGTCAAAGTGCAAACAATAATGTTAAATCACTTGAGAGAGAGTTTTCCGCCCATTGTGATTTTACCCGGCTCGAAGGATTAGTCTCTGTAGTTACGCACAGAAAATACCTAGTTTATACCAAAAAAAACCATGTTTTTGCCATTCATACTCTTAACTATTTATCGTAAAGAAAAACAATATGTGTGATAGAAGAATAATAATAAAAAAGTGTATTAAAGGCAAAAAAAAATTTCATCAAAAACAAAATTAAATGATTTTCTTATTATAGTAAAACAACATTAAACATGTGAACAGGAACATATAAAAAGGAAAAGAGGGAACCACAAACAGAAAGCAATATGAGGCTTGAAATTCACTATAAATCATTAAAGCCTCATTTGCTAGTAATAGAATCTACTAGCCCCATCATAGATAAACTAGTTCGGGAATGTAATGTAAGTCAATCATTTGCAAGAAGGAGGTCCAGGGCAGTGGCGGATCTTAACCCAAAAGTTAGGGTGGGCTGCTCATGAAAGAAATATGAAAACTCAGAAACGCATGAACAGAGAGCAGAAACGCAAGTACAATTAAAATAGATAAATATAAATTAAAATTAATTATAAACAAAATTAAATGACTAAAAAGGTAATTTTGGTTTCACATAGAAACTCAATTGAAGTTGTTTGTAAAAAGATAATTTTAAAACGGTGAAAATATTTTTTCTAAAATTATCAACCATCTATTCATAATTTCTAGTTGTAAAGATACGTGATAATATTAAAAATATGAATAAAATTTATACTTCAAAAAATATAAAAAATACCATACATTTATTTTATATATATATATAGTGTTACATATTACCTATACATATCACCAAAAAAAAAATATTACCTATATATACATTGAGTGAAAATATTATTAATGCATTTTTTTTTGACAAATGAAATATTATTTTTTGGTGATATGTATAGGTAATATGTAACACTATATATATAAAATAAATGTATGGTACTTTTATATTTTTTGAAGTATAAATTTTATTCATATTTTTAATATTATCACTTATCTTTACAACTAGAAATTATGAATAGATGGTTGATAATTTTTGAAAAAATATTTTCACCGTTTTAAAATTATCTTTTTACAAACAACTTCAATTTAGTCTCTATGTGAAACAAAAATTACCTTTTTAGTCATTTAATTTTGTTTATAATTAATTTTAATTTATATTTATCTATTTTCACTCAATATATATCGTAGTAATTTCACTTTTGTTGGGGCGGGCCGTGGCCCTCCCCATTCCTAAAGAAGATCCGCCACTGGTCCAGAGTTCAAATCTCGGAAACTAACATACCGCACCTCCACAAACATTTGTTTATAAAAAAAAACAATTAGGATTAACATAACTCACAAATTCAAACACCAATAATACAAACTTCTACACAGACTAACCACAAAGCTGGCATAACATAAGAATAGCAAGATATATTGATGGATGAGCTGTGGATATCCATCCATACATAAACATTAGGATTAAATTCACTCCTTTTTATTATTTCTCTTTCTCAAAGGAAGTGATATATGAATGAATCCAAACTTCTTCCTTTGTGTTATGAACTGCTTTTTTGATCACTCCCATTTATGTCTCGATGATCTATATGTCAAATTAAGATATATAGTTCTATTTATGTCTAGATCGAGTTGATCAAATGAAGTTATAACGTGGTACTAACATTTCTCTTTCTCCAAACTTATTACTAACGACTAACATTTGCCTATAAAAAAAACTTATGCTAATCAGACAGTGGAGTGGATTCCATCAAATATTTGTATTAATTACATAATGCAAGATTTACACAGCACTCCTCCAAAAAAATGAACTGATACAATCAGCATTCTATCTATCTTAAATTTCAAAGTCAGCAAAAAGAACCCAAAACTGTACTCTTCAAGCTCCATGTTGTGAGTTAGACATTCATTATTCTCCATGATTCCAATAAAAAGTGGTGAGCAAGAGAATTTAATTAGAGTTCAGGTTTACTAAGCATCCTCTTTATTTTCCATGATTCCAATATCCAAATTTCAAAGTTGATAATGTGGTGAGGCCTAGGAAATGAATGTTCACTGCATGAGGAATGTTTTCTTATAAATATGACAAATTGAAATTGAAAAAAGAAAAAAGCATTCAGATCCAAGAATGAGAGAGATATATACTATACCATAAGAATCTTCTTCTGCTTCCTCTGAAGATTCAATTGAGACTGCAAAACATTCAAACAAATCACAATTGAAAACTATGTGTAAATTAATGTAACTACTTAATCAGACAGGAAATTTTGGAATGTCCATTAAGATTTAATAGTCAAACCTTATCAACCTTCCCAACAATTGCTGAATCAGCTTCATCATTCACCTAAATAAACCACATTGTCACATATATAATTAGTAGCAATCTCATATTTAGAAGAACGAACAGCATCAATTTCATTCCACCATACAACCAGAATTTTCCATTACTCTTGTATTAGTACTTACAGTTTCATGTAAGAGTAAATAAAATATTCTATATTATAATTAGTTAATTAATGATATAATCACTTTGGCATTAAATGAGATATTATTATGTTTTTCTTCATTGTACTTACAGTTTCATGTATGCCTTTTATTATAGACTTATAGCTATAATAAGAACATGAATAATATATAGTTAGCATTTGAAGTTCTTACCAAAAAGGTTGTTGTAGTATAGTGGTAAGTATTCCCGCCTGTCACGCGGGTGACCCGGGTTCGATCCCCGGCAACGGCGTTAATTTTTTTGTCTCATAAATTCTCAACACATAACATTAATGGTAACTATACACAATTTGGTGTACTGGTAAAAGCAACAATTTTGAAGTTTTTATCAATAAGGTCGTTGTAGTATAGTGGTAAGTATTCCCGCCTGTCACGCGGGTGACCCGGGTTCGATCCCCGGCAACGGCGTTAATTTTTTTGTCTCATAAATTCTCAACCACATAACATTAATGCTAACTATACACAATTTGGTGTACTGGTAAAATCAACAATTTTGAAGTTTTTATCAATAAGGTCGTTGTAGTATAGTGTAAGTATTCCCCCCTGTCACGCGGGTGACCCAGGTTCGATCCCCGGCAATGGCGTTAAATATTTTGTCTCATAAATAGTCAAACCACATAACATTAATGCTAACTATACACAATTTGGTGTACTGGTAAAAGCAACAATTTTGAATTCCTATCAACAAGGTCGTTGTAGTATAGTGGTAAGTATTCCCGCCTGTCACGCGGGTGACCCGGGTTCGATCCCCGGCAACGGCGCTAATTTTTTTTATCTCATAAATTGTCAAACCACAGAACATTAATGCTAAGTGTACACACAAAAATGACTTACATATGAATCTAAGAAGCTGAAAACTAAGACAACTCTTATTTCAATAATACATATACCAAAAAAGTTAAACATTTTCATTTCCAGTTAATGTACCTTTATGATCTCATTAGCCTACTGATTCAGAACTTGTCGGTGTTTCTTGTCCAATTCTCTAGCATGAGAAACATATGGTTGCTTCTCCTGAACAGAAAGAGAAATTATGCTCCAAAGGGAAGTCAAATTTCTCATTCATTGAAGTAATCAAAATGGGGCAACTTTTTTTACCTCCATTCAATGGTGAATACAGAGAAGAAACCAAATTACATCATCTCAAATATCATAATAAAAATCTGTAAAAGAAAACATGGTTATAAGTTGCAGAATCTCAATTGAGATCAAGAAACATGGCTAAAAGAAAACATAATATATTTATAAAAGATAATGCAAAACACATCACTCCATAGGTCAAATGCGGAGAATACAAAACTCCATCAATATTTTGAAATCATAACTCCGATATTGCAAATAATCACAGTCAAATACAGTTAATGCGACCTCAACTGCGGCTGCAACAATATCAAGACCAGTTTAAAAACCGAACAAACCAAAGGGTTCAACCGGTTAAACCATGAATCGACACCATCTATTGTTTGGCTATTTCAGCGGTTCAATTGCGATTTCATCCCAGTTGAACTATGACCTAGATGTCTCACCGGTTTAATATCTGGTTCAATTTTCAAAACATTAATCAAAACCCATGATATCGTGACAAGATCTCGGTCGCACACCTATTTTTTTAAAACCTAGTATACATGAAAATATCATCATCAAGTAAAGTAACACTATGGTGTTAAAAAAAAAAAGTAAAGTAACACTAAAAAAGATTGAATCTTTACTAACCAAACAACAAGGGGTTAAAGAAATTAAACAAATAAAAAAGAGTTAAGGGTGAGAAAGTAAGAAAGTTACATAAAAAGACGGTAAGGGGAAATGGGTTGATTTCTGAAATGTTGATTGTTGTTTTTTTGAGGGAGACTTCTTTTGCACTTCATTTGGTGATCATGGTCGCCAAGCTTCTAAATTTGCTTTTTATCGAGAAAAAAGAAATTGGAATAAGCAAGAAAAGGTACGATTTTTTTCCCCGCGTTAACCCAAATTTAAGGGGGTAAAACACTTTGTGCACACTAATTTAGGGGCAAAACATCATGGGTCATGTATTTTTTGGACTAAATATTTGAAAGTGGACATCTTCGTTGCCTAGTTTTGTTAGAAAAGATACAAAATATGGTGCAGGTTAAGTTACACAAAACTAAAGTAGATGAAATTAAAGTAGATGTATTGTGAAATTTCGTAACATTAGAATGTTTTCTTCAATTGACATTTTTAATCTTTAGGTAATTACCAATCATGTAGTAATAATGCAACCCCATGGCGAATAACAAAAAATTTAATTTATCAGTAACAAAATTATACCAACATGTAACATTTTCCCGTTTTAACTCAAAAGTAGAATAGTAAAATTAGATATTTGAAGAGAGTGAGAGGGGGGATAGAGGGGAGGGAGATAGAGAGAAAATTGAGAAAGATAAGAGTGAGAGAGGAAATAGAAAAATGTGTTTTAAATGTGAGATAAAAAAGTTAAGAGATGATATGAGAAAGTGAGACCCACAAAATATAAAAAGTGAGATTAAACAATTGAGAATTGACATATTTGTCCTCAAAAAGTTGGTTTTAGATAAGGGTAATTTGATATTATTGGTAGTTGTTTTAATTAAAGATATAGTTGATAGTTGATTAAAGATATAGTTGATGATAGTTGATAGTTGATTGATTATTAAGATTAAATAAGAGAAAGAAAAATAGAGATATTAGTAGTAAATATTTTGATTAAAAAGATTATAGATTGATTAAAGTAATAGTTAATAGTTGATAGTTGAAGAGGAAAGAGAAAAGTGAGTTTTAAATGAGATTAAAAAGTTAAGAGATGATGTGAGAAAGTGAGACCCACAAAAAATAAAAAAGTGAAATAGAATAATTTGAAATGACATATTTATCCTCAAAAAGTAAGTTTCAAATAATGATAGATCGGTAATTTTGGTAGTGGTTGTTTTGTATAAAGTTATAATTGATTGATAGTTGATGGATTTTTCTTTTGTACCCCCACATCCTCCCTCCCACCCCCATTTTTCATTTTATTCTAGAATTACCCTTTGTTTTAAAAAAAAAATTAAAAATTCCCGAAAATACCTCAAATAATGGTATTTTCGATTCGTAAATTTTAAAAAAAAGACATAATCTTGGGATTCCCGGATTTACCTCATAGGTAGGTAAACCCGGTTCATATTTTGCGAATCAAATTTACCTCCCTATGAGGTAAATCCGAGAAACCATTTTTTAATTATTTTTTAATTTTAATTTTATTTTGAGTAAACGATAACAATCTAAAATACGATTAACGATACGAACGTGTTACGATATACGAGTACAAATATGTCTAAAATACGATTAACAATGCGAATGTATTACGATATACGAGTACAAACACGTCTAAATATACAACATACGAAATACGAGTACAAATACGTCAAAAAAAGAACAAAAATACAACTAAGGGTTCAAAATCCCTAAAACAGTCAAAAAGAAATGAGAGGAAAACATAATGCAAAGCATTCTACAATAACTTAAAAGACCAAACGGAAAAACACATGAAACTGATAAAAAAAACATAATGCAACAAGAAACGAAATGAAAACATGACAGAAACTACCTCATGAAAGCATTCCGAGATAGTGGGAACAGGAGCCCTTCAGGGAAAGTTCAACGAACGATCTCATCAGTGGACATACAAGTTTGGACGCCCAAATGGATTTCACTCCGAGTCAAAGGTTTAAACATCTCATGCCTCTCCATCATGTGTCGAACGTCTTCCTCTTTCTTGAGATCTATTGTGATCCACTGAACACGATTACCTAAGGCCATCTGAGGGTAGCGATAAACGATACGAGTGTTCGTCCAGTTGCGCCTTTTTCGTTGAGAGCGGCGAAGGTGATGTTATTCTCAAGTCGGAAATAAATGGTATTTGGACTTTCAAAACAGACACCATCTTCATTGTAACATAGGTGGCCTTGACACTGAAGTGTACAACAGTGCGAAATGACCTCTTCCGATGTGGGTTCCAGAGTGCGTCTTGTGTCCACGTACAACTCTAAGATACTACGTCCCATTGGAACGTTAGCATGAGCTTCCATCATTGCGCAAATGTCGTCGTCGCTTCAGATCTCCATGACTGAATAACGGTCAGTCCCGTCACAACTCTTTAATAAACTCTGTTTGATTAAAATATTACAAAACACATAATATATTTTAGGTTTTTTATTTCCTCAAATATTATTTTTTATCTTCATCGGGAACTATTAAGGCTGTATCGCCTTTAATAAACGTTTTGGTGGGAAAATTTTTTTTCCCCCATTTACCAATATACCTCTCATTTTGTACTCCACTGTTTACCAATATACCCCACTCTATATTTTTAGACCGACATACATCCACTCTATATTTTGTGCCCCACCATTTACCAATATACCCCTCATTTTGTACCCCACTGTTTACCAATATACCCCCACTATATATTTTTGGACCGACATACCCCTGACAATTTTTTTTTCTCCAACACTTTTTTTTTATTATTATCAAAATGTACCCCATTTTTTGTACTCCACTCGCTTACTCAATATACCCCACTCTATCCGAGAACTATTAATACACAATCGTTGACTTCCCCACTTTTGGTAGGAAAATTTTATTCGCACCATTTACCAATATACCCTCATTTTGTACCCCACTGCTTACCAATATACCCCCACTCTATATTTTTTTGGACCGACATACCCCACTCTATATTTTGTACCCCACCATTTACCAATATACCCTCATTTTGTACCTCACATGCTTACTAATATACCCCCACTCTATATTTTTTGGACCGACATACCCTCAAATTTTTTTGGTCCAACACTTTTTTTATCCACTTTTGGTGGGAAAATTTTATTCCCACCATTTACCAATATACCCCTCATTTGACCACACTTGTTTACCAATATACCCCCACTCTATATTTTTGGACCGACATACCCCCACTCTATATTTTGTACCCCACTATTTACCAATATACCCCTCATTTTGTACATCACTATTTACCAATATACCCCCACTCTATATTTTTGGACCGACATACCCCTGACAAATTTTTTATTTGTCCAACACTTTTTTTTTATTATCAAAATGTACCCCTCATTTTGTACCCCACTGTTTACCAATATACCCCCACTCTATATTTTTGGACCGACATTGTTGCCTCATCCCACCAAGATCTATTGTTGCCTCTTCGTCTTATATATATGTGTTGCGTACTTTTATACCCACCTTATATAATGTTGATGTTTTTTCGAAACTACATCTGTAGGTCTGTTAATCACCTCCCCGTGCATCGTACGGGTAATCGTCCTAGTTGCAATAAATTTGTATAACACTAAAACAACTTGTGTCAGCAACGAAATATACTTTGGGTCCAATTTTAATTTTCTAAATTCATGGGTCCAACAATTATAATTACAAATAACCGGTCAACCACTTTGGTCACTTCTCATAGCAGGTTCGGTCAACCATGTGTGCCATACACAACAACATAAATTTGTGAACTTAACATGCTAGAGTAAATATTTAATTTATGCTTAAATACTTGTTATCTCCCCCAAATATAGTCAATATCCAAATACTTCCTATTTTAAAAAACACCCTGTAAAATATAAAATTATCTAGTTACCCCACTCTTTTCAAGGGGTAAATGAATAATTTTATATTTTTGCAGGGGTAACTCGATAATGTTGTAATGTGCAAGGTGTTTTTTAAACTTTTTATTTTTGGAGGGGTAAATCATAAATGGATAATGACTATATCTGCAGGGATAACAAGTATTTAAGTCTTTAATTTATTCCCTAATACTCCCTCAGGAATCGTTTATAAGAAAAAAAAATGCAATTTTTTTTGACTCAAATATAAACAAATATCAACTAACTCAACCTCATTAAATACTATTATCCTAAAAATGTCATTATTTAACTATACATTTACTATTAAGAGTATTGCACATTCCCAAGAAAGTAAGGATATATTTGTAAAATTAGTTTACTTTTGTATGAAATCAAAAATATTAAATATCTATAACTAACTTTCTTAAACGGTGTAAAGTTAGGTTTTTTACTTATAAATGAGTCCGGAGAGAGTAAAATTTTTGGTGCTCATTTTGGTTCCAACATATAGATTTCAGTCCCGACAATTACAAATAGGGGACATGTTAGCCCATCTGCTACTCTACCCTTAGTGAGCTACATTTTCCTGTTGAGTTGATCCGTTAAGTGTCCTATGTGTCACGTAATTTTTGTCGTTATTTTTCAACTAAGCCACATCAGCACTATTATGTCGTACAAAGTGAATACAAAGAAACAATCCTCAAAAATCAAACACAGAATGCCCTAAATATTATATTATTGTGAGTCTAGAAATTTTAATACTTCCTCATTCTTTTTTATTGTCTATTCTTTTAGTCAATTTTATGACTATTTATTTGCCATTTTAGAAGTTTAAGAATATATTAACTACTTTTTTTTTTGCAATAGAATAATGAAAAATAAAGTGTGACCAACGACAAAAATGATAATTTTATTGAAAACAAAATTAAATGATTTTCTTAGTTATAGTAAAACAACCTTAAACATGTAAAAAGGAAAATATGAAAAGGAAAAGCGGGATCCACAAACAGAGAGCAATATGAAAGTTCAAAGTTGAAATTCCCAATGAAACGATTAAAACCTCAAAACATGGTTAATATAGAAATTCCCACGAGGGGTTCCATTCTAACAAACAAAGACCACAATAGAATCTTCTAGCTCCATCATAGGTAAGCTAGTAAGGTAATGTAAGCCAATAATTTAGAAATAACATAACTTACAAATTGAAACACCAATACAAACTTCTACACAAATAAAGAATACCAAGATATTGATGCATGAGCTGTGACTATCCATCCAAGCATAAACATTAGGATTACATTCACTCCTTTTTATTATTGATGCATGAGCTGTGACTATCCATCCAAGCATAAACATTACCATTAAATTCACTCCTTTTTGTTATTTTTCCTTCTCAAGGGAAATGATATATGAATGAATCCAAACTTCTTCCTCTGTGTTATGAACTGCTTTTGATCACCCCCATTAATCTCATTATTTGTTGGAACAGTTTGATCTTCCCTCATTGCTCTAAGCATTTCACTCAACGCAACCTTTGTTTCAGTGTGATTTTCCATCTCTTTTGTTGCACTATATTCTTCAGGAACCTGCTTTCTGCTGAGTAAATCTCTCATTGAAACTGAGGTTCTCATTGAAGGCTTCAGCTTTTCATAATTACCACTTTGATTGAACTTGTTGCGCTTCATAGCGCTACGCACTGCCCTACCCTTTAGATCATTTTCAGGAATCCATCTCCTTAGTGCCTCTTCAGCAGCAAGTTGCTTTCTGTTTGCAGTTTCAATACTGTTCAAAGCTTCTGTTAAGACTTGTTTGCTGTGTAGAACTTCTTCTGTTGCTTCTTCCAGTTTTCTCAAAATACTCAGTTTTGAAACACTTACTTCATCAATTTGAAACTTGGAATCTATTACCCTTTTCAAGATATACTCTTCAGGTATTTCAACCTTGGCATTTAGAGGAGAGTGTTCCCCAAATGTAAAAGCCACTTTCTGATGTTCCGGGATGCGAAATCCTGATGATATATTAATATTAGCACTAGATAGAGCCTTGATTTCGGCAAGAGCAACGGCTTCTGCTGCCATTGCAGCTTCTTCCATCTTTTTAGCAGCAAACAACCTCATCTCAGCAGTCTTCATACTAAATCCATTCTCTACATACTCAGGTCCTTGCTTTGAAACCTCAGAGCTTCTTGGTTCAACCATTCCATTGTACTCTCCAGCATTAAATTTGAAACTATTCACAACATTTTTGGGAATTTGGAAAGTAAAATCATTTTCTACAGGAGCTGCTGGTGGCTTTGACCTGGATTCTTTTTTAGCCTCATTTTGAGCAGAGATCGCAGCAAACTTTGATGCCAGATTCTCGCGTGTCCTCTCCAGAAAAATTCTCTCCTTCTTCATCTTCTTATTTAAGTTTTCAACAGAAGATTGTATTGCCCCGAGATCATTTATAGTTTGACCAAGGTTCGTTTTAGCTTGCTTTAACTCCATTAAGAATGTATCAGGCAATGAATTAGTAGAGCAGGGTCTTGGGCTTCGCAACATGTGTTCTTGATTGTGGACAGTATTTACATGCTTTTCAACAGGATCTCCAACCTTTTCACCCGAATTCACATCTTGAGTCGCAATACATTTCGATGCTTCAGATTGTAACTGCTGCTTTAATTTTTCCAGAATCGTTTTGGAAGCTCCCAGTTCTTCAAGTACATCAAGTGTTTCAAGTTCTTTCATTATCAAATCCTTCTCCAACTTTGCTGCTTGTTCCTCTATTTTCTTTATATCAAAATCTTCAATACTGTCCTGCTAATAACAATCTTCAACATCAGACATCAGAGAGTAAATTACAAATAAGTTTGAACAGATAACTATGTTATGTTAGACAAAATGCAAGGACAGTACGAGTAGGTGAAAATAACAAGGTTGTCCATTTCAAGGACAGATGAAAATAGATATCATCTTCATAGTAAAAAACTAGGCCAATTGTCTCAGTACTTGTTTTGTAATAACCCACAAGGGGACTAGGTATAACACTGTTATACCATATCAAGACCCGCCAACTAGCATACTACTTCTCAAAGGTAATTTGACTTTTGAATCAACATTTTATGTACTCTACTACCCTGCAATGCAATACAGTCTAAGGTATCAAGCAAGTCAGAAATTAGGCTGCTTTTGGATTAGTTTATGAACAACTAACTTAGTTGAGTTTATTTACCGGCATAAACAGTTGTCAGAGTGTTTGAGAAAGCTTATAGAAACAACTAACCGTAAGAGAGAAAAAGAATAGATTGATAACGTAAATTATTAACTAAGCCAATAACTGATAAGGGGAGTATACTACTGTTAGACCCACCAACCAGAACTTACAACTTCTTAAAGGTTATTTGAATCATAACATTTTATGTACCCTACTACCCTCCAAAAAAGTCTGATATATCAAGCAAGTAAAAATTTGGCTGCACTTAGATTGGCTTATGAACAACTTAGTTGGACATATCTACCGGCACAGATACTACTAAGAGTGTTTGAGAGGGTTTATGGAAACAACTTATGATGTGTCGATAAGCTAATTTTGGGTAGAAAGTCTAACTTATATGAAAACAATTTGACTGTAATTTCTCTTTTATTATAGAAATAGCTTATACGATAAGCACTTTTATGATAAATGTTTATCCTTAAGAGTTAGTTAATGAAGATTTTTACCCAAACAAATATAGTTGCAAAATCGACAAATCAAAACCAAACCAGAAAAATGTAAAAAGAAATATCAAAGCTCATCAGCTCATGAAATAAGATTTCATTGTCAGCAATGCTTGGACTCAGCAAGGGCAAGGGACTCACATTGTATACGAGATAGATAAATAAATAAAACAGTTCCATTATTTTACTAAAGCAACAGAATGAATTCCAAGAATGAAATAATAAAAAATAACTTTTTTTTTGCATCCCATATGCTTCCCATCATCTTGCAGCTTGGTGTTAAAATTCAGTTGTCAGAATCTCAGTTTTTGATCACTCTGCTACACTGTTTGGTTAAAAATATTGATTTTCATTTCATCCTTCCTTTGTATCTAACTGCAAATGTGTTCATATGTAACTAAATAATAAATTATAAATAATATATGTAAGTAAATAACATTAGAAAACATATCTTTGACTTGCATCAATGTTAAATTGACAATGCACCCTTAAAATCTACATTTATAACTCTAAAATGAAGAAGAAAAAAAAGATGAGAGGTGAAACTGTGAAAGAAAACTTACATAAGCTTCACCAAGCTTGTAAAGAGGAATCCAAGGTCCACTTCCTCCAAAACGAGTAACCGCTTCCTTAACAGACTCAAACGGTAACGACGTGTCAATTTCAGCTCTCGGACCAACCCGTCTTATCCCACCCGACCCGGTTTCCAACGACTCCGCCATCGCCACAGAGTGCGATAACGGAATTCAGAGAAGAAGTTATAATATGAAGCTTCAATGTCTGACTTTTTTGACGCACTCATCTCTGAAATTTATGGCAGTACCGAGGATGAAAAAAAGGAGAAGAAATGATGATGGTGCCGCGGGGCCGAGTCACGAACTCAGTCGAAAAAAGGATGGCGAGTTAGGGAATCGGGTCCACGGTACTGGAATTGAAGAGGTGAAAGCGGAAAAGAAGAAAAGGGAATGGTAGCGGAAAGCGCTTCTGAGGAGTGCTTTTCTAAAGTCAGTTGTTGAAATGTCATGGAATTTGTCCAATCAAGATGAAACACGTTGTCAATTTGGTTGAAGCCATTTTGGATTGTCTTCTTGGTAGAGATTCTCTTTGATTTTGAGCGTGATTTGCGGTTATGGGAAATGAAGTTCTTTTCAGTGCCTAGAAACGACGGCGTATTACACTTCCATGGGCTGTCTAATATTCAACTATTAGTCAATTTAGTCCTTAAAATTTCACGAAAATTCAATTTAGTCTTTCACATTTACAAAACATCGTTAATTTAGTCCTTGATTTTTGAAAATGTGTTTCAATTTTTTTTTTTGCAAAATTGAAGGATTACATTGATATAACAGATAGACTAGATTAAAACAAGGGTAAATAGTCGTTTTGATACTGTAATGTGTGAGGTAGTGTAATTATAGTCATTGAATGTATCACAATTGTAAATACATATTTTTTTTTTGTAATTTTCGAGACTAAATTGACTCACTAAAAACACATTTGAGGATCAAAATGACTCACTAAAGAGACACTTAAGGATGTCTTTGCAATTTAGATACATTTAGGGACTCTAATGACAATGCTTCACACATTCGGAGACCAAATGGTTGTTTACCCTTGAAACAATGTTGCAAAAGTCATGGACTGAGTTGATATTTTCTAAATGTCAGGGATTAAATTGAATTTTTGTGAAATTCAAGGACCAAATTTGCTAATAACTCGCTAAGTTTTTTTGTCTTGACATACAAACTTTGGAAATTGTTATCCCTCCTGCGCAACAAACAAGGATATAAGTGCTTAGCATACTCAATTTGAGTCGGAAATGAGGCTCATTTCTCTTGATGCAAACCTGCTCAGACGACCCATCTTCTAGGACACTAAGGATAGGTGAGTAAAACCATACGTCCAAAGAACACACACTCATGATATTACTTTTTTTGAATATGCTCGAGGCCAAGGGCATGAAGGGCAGGCAATTCACAGCCACCTAAAAATGTGTTTTTTTAGGTGGAATAGAAAGAACATAGGTAGGGCTCAATTTTGGGACGACAATGAAAATAATAGCTTCTAAGTGAAAGTCCTCTTCCATACGCACATGCTAGCAAATAACGTCACGTTAACGACCAACTTAGCTTGGGTAGAGAGAGGAGAGTAAGAAAGAGTAAAGTGTGAGAAATGGAGAAGTGTGGTTTAGGGAAGAAGAGAGAAGAGGAGAGAAAAAGTGAGAGAAGAGAGAATAAGAGGAAATGAGAGTGGCTAAGTCATATATAAAAAACACTTAAAATTAGCGAGAGAAATTCCCTTGCTAATTACCTCGTAATCCGTGTTTTTTTCTTCAAAATCCCGCTTAAAATTAGCGAGGGAAATTCCTTCGCAATTTTTTTTGCGGCAGATATTATTTCCCTCGCTAAATTCCTTTGCTAATACTTTTTTTTTTGTAGTGATGGATTGCAAGACCGTCGTGGGTGACGTCAACTCCAACAAACTTAATGTTTCATAATATGGTTCAATTATTAGTGATTGTAGGAACGATCTTTAGTTTTTGAAGTTAAAGATATGCTTTCATTAAATAGAACGTAGCAAAATTGTTTTTGTTAAGAGACAAGTTAACATGGTCGCTTATGCCCTTGCACGACAGGTAGCTATAAATTCATAATTGAGTCTTGTAATCACTGCTGGCTATTTTTAGAGTGTTTAATGAAATAACATAATCTTTATTAAGTAAGAAAAAAGACTCTTGGTCTTTTCTGTGTCGGACCATTACTAACTATCCACAGAGTTAGTGGCGGATTCAAAAAAATTCAATAATAGGGGCAGAAATATAACACTCAAGGAACAAGTGCGCGAGATGATAACTTCACACCAGTTGTGTCCAAGACGAACAAGAAGAAGCTGAGGCAAACAAATAAATTGGTCGTCGGATATAACACTCGCTCAAAGGCAAATTCTGCCTCTGTTTCCTTTTGATCTCTCAATTGTATTTTAGTCTTTTGTTTAGGATGAATTGTTTTAGGGGCCTCCAAGTAAAAGGTTCTCTATTATTGTTTGACTTTATTTTCTTTTCCTGCCAAAAGTATTGGTTTAGTCCCCCCTAACTTCTCATCTGTCTTATTTCTTTTTTTTCATTTTTTAATATAATTAGGGGGGATTACTCTTTTTTCTTCTTGATGTTTCTTAACATCAGAAGGTTTTGATGAGTCTTATTCCCTTCTCTTTGCCAAAAAAAAATAGTCCATAATATTTTTGAAAAAAAAAATTATTAGTTTTTACAGTTTACGTAATTTCATGACAAAAAATTTAAAATACCTAAATTCTACAAATTAGACAGAAAAAAAAAATGATAGTAATTTATTCTCTATTTTATCGATCTCTTGTAAATTTCTATGATATTATTTCAAAAATTTATCATGAGAGGGCAACACCTATTTTTTTTTGGGGTCAAAAGAAAATTATTATGTATATTACTAAATAAAATAGTTTTTTAAGTGGGGGCAACTACCCCCAATACCACAGATCTGTCTATGTACGAAGTGTTTTAACGCTTTCAACGAAAGACTAATCTCTGCTCATGCTTAGGATCAAATTTCATACTGACTAACACCGAATTTGTCCATTTAATTAAAATAAGGAGTTCCATAGCTCAAATAGTTGGCCTACCTGAAGTACATATATAGTTAAAATATGAAGGTGGGGTGTTATGGGATTTGGTGAGAAGAAGGTTATTGGATGGAGCTATGAAGTTGTATATATTGGGAAGTTATGTTAGGTTGGGAAATAGAGAACAATGGTGCGACTGATAAGCCTAAAGATACGGGTCAAACAAGAACAGAGATGGTTCCACTTCCTCTTCCTTTGAGTTTAAGCATTCCCTTTTACGAACTTCAATACTCACCCCTTGCAATTACACTCCTCCTCTCTGTCACCTTTCCCTCTCTTTCACCACCCACTTTGACATAACATAATACTATTCATTTCATTCCAATAAATATATTCATGCAAACCAACTGAACGGTTCAACTGGTTAAACCATAAACGGAAACCGTCGTTAATTCACTAATTTGAGCGGTTCAAATTCTGGTTTCGTGACCGAATGATTGAACCATGGTTTGATGTCCCGTCCGGCTTTAAAAACATTGATCTTTAGTTAAGAAGTTTACTACTGTGTGTTAGGTTAGAAAAACCATATTACAGTTGGTGAAATTAACTAACTGATATATTTTAAATGTCAAATGGATTTCTCATTTCTACTATATATCAAAGCTTGGGTAATTAAGATGTCTCTAATCAGCTTTATCCTTCAAATATCCATTACATATATAACAAAAATAATTATCTGCTAAATAACAGATAACAGATCAGCAACTTACCTTGAAAGGTGTCCAACCTCCATTGGAGTGATACATAATATTGAGTCATTTTCAACTTGCTTAAGTTAAAATTTCTAACCAAATTTCTTATTCATCAATATAAGAATCTCTTCATTTTCTATATCTGTATTCATTTTACTTGCAAGGACAAAGAAGATGGTAACTATAGCTTATCCCAAGATAAATACAAATACAATGAAGTTTTCTTTAACATGATCAATTTCTCGATAAATATATATAAGTACAAAAAAAACTAGAAAATTTATAAACCTACCCTCAATAAGAAGCAAGAACCACATGCATGGCGGCAAAGGAATCAGAAAAGGTGATTAACAAAGTCAAGCACATTTAAGAACTCACACGTTACCTTCCAAGCAGTCAGACAATATATTCTCCACATTCTCTCTCTCTCTCTCTCTCTCTCTCTCTTCCAATTTCTCCATGAACATCTCAGTTCACACACACTAGAGCAACTTTACTGGTAAAATCAGGTTCAATTCAAACAGTAGCTTTAAACACACTTTCATTCCTTTGTCACACTTTCTTTTTCTATACAATATATTCCATTATTTACCATTAATTTCTTTCAAATTAAATTAAATATATAGCTGGAGTGCTATTTTGTCCTTGAATACCTTGCCTTTTAAGCACACTAATATTTTCTTTCTTCTATACCCTTTTGGAACTCTAGCATTTCTCTACTGCTACTTTTTTCTCTCTCTCTCTCTATAATTTCCTACTTACATATTCAGAAGAGAGCATGCATGAATGTCCACAGAAAGGTAAGAAAAATTATTAATCTCTCTTCTTAGCAATCTTTTTAACTAGTATATATACTTTTATGATTTAATTATATATGTTGACCAATGTTCAAATTTAATTAACATTATATTATGTATATATAGGGAAAGATTTGAAGTGATAAGCAAGAAGATAAAGAGGGAAGGAGATGGTTCTTCTTCACAAACAGGAAAAAGACACATGTTAGGACCTCCTGGAACATTAAATACTACTACTCCTTGTGCTGCATGTAAGCTATTGAGAAGAAGGTGTGCCCAAGAATGCCCTTTTTCTCCATATTTCTCACCACATGAACCTCACAAATTTGCTTCTGTTCACAAAGTCTTTGGTGCTAGCAATGTCTCTAAGATGCTCATGGTAAAACCTTATCTCATTTTAATTATTTATTAATTATACGAAGAAGTTGAATTTAGCAATTAACAATTTGAAATTAAATTAGGGATAAATTTTATTTTTTTCACATACTTTTTTCTGGCTGCCATGAAACCGTCGATATTTCCGACAGCTTTAACTGCCAGAATGATATTGGTTATCTGGCGTTGACATTACCGACGGTTTTGGCCGCAAATAATTTCCGGCGAGGCATTTTTGACGCCCAAAACTATCGGTATGGAGATTTTTAAAAAAAAATAAAAAATTCGGCCGCTAGAACCGCCAATAACGATGGCAGAGAGTGACGTTTTAGGAAGACCGGCCCCATGAATTTTTTATGGTTTTTCCCAGCGGCCCGACCAAGAATACAAAAGTGTCGAATTCTAGCAGTTTTTGTATTTCCAATGGTTTGGCAGCCGGTAACACCATGTTTTTCTTGTGGTTAGTACTAGTAGAAACATTGAAAAATTAGAGATTGAAAAAATAAAATTTATCTCTAATTTTATCCTATTTTATACTTTGATAAGGAGTAAGACATGAATTTTACCTATTTCCATATATAGCTCTCTCACCTATTTTTTTAGTAGTGTAGTAGGGATATATGCATGTGTGGCGGACCTAAGTGTTCTTGAGGGGATTCTTTTGAACCCCTAAAGAAAATGTTATTTTACACCTATATAATTTGTTTTGAACCCTTGAAAATTTAAATTTACACTAATATTCTTAATTTTGTATCAAATTGCACCTAATATATAATTTTGAACTCACTAATCCCGGTTTCTGGGTCCGCCACTGGATATATGCATTCCGCTTGATTGCGAGGCAAGGGTAACTTAACTTTTATGGATGAACTTTTTATTTTTGATTTTAAGAAGTAACATTTGTAATATGATGTTGTGTTTTATAGGAAGTACCTGAGTGTCAAAGAGCTGATGCAGCAAACAGTCTAGTATATGAAGCAAATGTGAGGCTAAGAGATCCAGTTTATGGATGCATGGGTGCAATTTCATCTTTACAACAACAAGTTCAATCTTTATTAGCTGAACTTAATGCTGTAAGAGAAGAAATACATAAATTCAAACTTGGTGAAGCTAACATGATATCATCCTCTTCTTCTCATCTTTTGCTTCCTTCTTCTTCAGAAGCTGTTTCAATTGCTGCTCCTCCACCTCCAACACTTCCAATGCTTCCTCTTCCTTCAACTTCTTCTATTTACAATCCTCAGCAAACACCTAATAATTATAGCTCTATTTCTAGTGATCATATTTCCTATTTTGATTAAATTTGGAAGCAAAATTGCAATAACATGAGATTAATATTAATTAGTTGTTTATTTGATGTATGGTTAGTTTATGTTTATGCCAAAGATTTTTCCCATATATATTGTTGGACATTTGGTTAATTAAATGTTTATTATATCTTCGAATATTCCTTTCATGTTGAAATACCACTTGCTGTGACTCAATAGATCAATTTATCATTGGCACTAAAAATGTATTTTTTTTCTTTTATACATTACTATGATTTACGAGGCTGATCTACTATATAGATCAGTAAAAATACAAAATATAACAAACAGAACAAAATAACAATATTCCCTTAGAAACAAACAAAATAACTATTCAGGTTTAGATTCTAATATATATATATATATATATATATATATATATATATATATATATATATATATTAGTATGTATCACCCATCGTAAGTTAAAATTTTAAATTTATTTTGTGAGCAAAAATAGCCAGTTTTATAAAAAATAAAAAAAGTGTTTTGTTTGATTTAAAAACGGTCTCTTGTACATTTCCCAGAATAAACATATTATGAATTATATTATAATATATACATATCAGAATGAATGGTGAGGCTAAGATAAGAAAAGAAATAACAAACTTCTGACACTTAGATTTATTTTTAACCCGCTTTCTCTACATCGCATGAAAGTTGTTTTGCATTGCATAATAGTAATTGAATTATTGTAAAATGGAGTATGTTATTGGAAATTTAATTTGTTGTGAGAACACATATCTTCTTTTTTGATATCATTAGGATAATGTCAATTGGCGTTCAAGTTCAATTTTAATCTTGAATAGAATAAAAGGTTTGATGAAACCTTTAATAAATTATGGGTGTGACTCTTAGATTTGGAGCAGATTGTGTCAGTTAGCTTCAAAGGATTTGACAGGAGCAAAGAGTGATAAAAAAGGAAGCATGTTGTTTATGTTGGTGCTTAGAATACTAAATTAGATTGAAAGTTTTGCTTTGCAAGGTTATTATCTGCCTTTGAATCTGCCTTGGGGATGAATTTTTGTATTTGGCTTCTCTTTGGCGTTCAGCCTGTGATCTTATGGGAAGGGTTTGGATAGCTTTGTTGTGTTGAAATTGTTGTTTTGCTTTTTTTCTCTAATGTCTTTTTTTTGGTCTAGGGGTCTTTGACCCCACTTCGGTGTTCAGGGGAAAGGGACTTCAATAATCCGAGGAGTTTAGTAGGAGAAAGAAAGTTCGACTCATTTGTTCCATCCGGGATCGAACTCTGGTGTTAAATTAATCCGCCACTTAGATGGAGTGCATTAACCACTTGCACCCAGCAAGTTAATCTCTCTCTCTCTCTCTCTCTCTCTCTCTCTCTCTCTCTCTCTCTCTCTCTCTCTCTCTCTCTCTCTCTCTCTCTCTCTCTCTCTCTCTCTCTCTCTCTCTCTCTCTCTCTCTCTCTCTCTCTCTCTCTCTCTCTCTCTCTAATGTCTTTGTTGTGATCTTTTTTTTTTTTGAGATTAGCAGTTTTAATTCTAATTAGACCTCAGTCTGAAATTGAAACTGACAATTAAAGGAGGTTAATTGGAATGATTGTATTGTCTCACAATCAAATAATATTGTAACTGCCAAATCAAAATTGAAATAAATACACCTTAAAGGTTGTTACTTGGAATAATTTTATTGTCTCAACTAACAATATTGAAACTGCCATATCAAAATTGAAATGTCAAATTAAAGGTGGTTAATTGGAATCGATATTGTTTTATGAAAATTATTACTTGAATCGTATATAATGCAATAAAAAAATTTGGAATATTGTGCGAAAAAATTGATTGTTATTTCATTAGGCATTTCACATCATAATTTAAAACGAACTAGAACATGAAATTATAAATATATATAACAATTAAATAGAAAATGAAATGTAATATATATCACTATTTAAATTAACATTTCATGATCATAACCATGAAAGGATGAACTAATAACTTAAGCCAAATAAGCAAAAAAGTCCAAGACAACTTGAAATAAAAAACACGAACTATAATATAGTTAAAATATGACCCTATATAACTTAATGGCTGCGTAGACTCTCTTTCTAAATTCTCTAGTATGATCCGGTAAAATATATAATAGTCGATTCGTCCAAACTTCAACCATGTTAGGTTTTGTCGTGATAATTCTATTCGCGTTAGTTTTTGCTTGGCGATACAGAATATACTCATGCAGTTGAAGAAAGTAAATTAACAGCCGAATCAGAGAAGATTTCTGGACCAAAAGAATTTAGACACAATGGCATAATTCTTGCTTGCAAATTATTTTCCGATTTAAGATAAAACATTTACCTCTTCATCCATCTTCTATAAGACAAAATGGTCAATGATGGATTTCATCATACATATGCCACTAACAATACACCTTCTATGAGTACTAACTGTTTGGGTGATAGGATATTAAACCTTAAAAAGATAAGTTTGTCTATACCTCCCATCCAATATGGTTCAGACATCTGCAATTCGTAGTAAATAATTTCGTTAGAGATGTCACTAGTGCAGAAAAGGCTTTTTGTATCGGTTGTTTTGCACTTTTAGTATCGGTTATCTGTCGATACTAATTCGACCGATACTAAATGTCTGACATTTAGTATCGGTTAAATAACCGATACTAAATGTCACTTTTAGTATCGGATTTTCAAAAAACCGATACTAAATGACGTTTTTTTGGTGATTTTTATGTCTTGAAAACGTACATTTAGTATCGGTTATTTAAATAACCGATACTAAATGTCACTTTTAGTATCGGTTATTTAAATAACCGATACTAAATGTCACTTTTAGTATCGGTTATTTAAATAACCGATACTAAATGTCACTTTTAGTATCGGTTATTTAAATAACCGATACTAAATGTCTTTTCAACATTGTGTTTACTCTCTAAAAATTGACATTTAGTATCGGTTATTTAAAAACCGATACTAAATGTCACTTTTAGTATCGGTTATTTAAAAACCGGTACCTAATTTCACTTTAACATTGTGTTTGCTTGTCTAAAAAATGACATTTAGTATCGGTTTTTTAAATAACCGATACTAAAAGTGACATTTAGTATCAGTTATTTAAATAACCGATACTAAAAGTGACATTTAGTATCGGTTATTTAAATAACCGATACTAAAAGTCTATTTTCTTAAAAAAAAAGGTTTTCAATTCACATTTTACCACACACACTACATATAGTAGTGTGGTAAAATGTGAACTGAGAACCAAAACTCAAATCATGGGTAGAAGACAAATATAATACAAAGGGTAGATGTTCAGTTGTTGTGTTTTATACTTCTAAAGGACAAATAAAGCATATTACTTATATCTAAAATGATGAGTGGAAAGGATATTGAATAAATAGTATATACACTAGCTTCATGTCCATCACCATGTTGATCACTAAAGCCATGAACAGGCAACAGCATCCACTTAGTTTTTTATTTAATCTACTAGAAATCTAATTTTATATTTAGGAGATTGGTAAAGTAGAGGACATACTTTAAATGGCAACCCTGCCTTGCTTTATTCAAATTTTTCACTACTTGACAAAGATAGACAGATGCCTTTTTCTCCGCAATGGGTCTCTAGTCAATGGAACAATGTCCATGCGGAGATACCGGAAGACACTTGCGGATTAGATGCCATAGACACAACTCGACTGAGCGGGTACCCATTCTTCTTTAGCAATCATGTTTGTTCCGGGTAATGTTGAAATCCGGCTTAAACTCAAGAAAATCACGCTTTTCTTTTGCCAATCCTCCCGTCAAACAATAAACTCTACCGAGTAGTAAGAAAGTTGAGCCAATATAATATCAAGCACAAATAAACTCATTTTTAATCACCGATATAACAATACAATATTCAACACATTTATAAATTGCAAATATGAAACCTAACGATTTACTTACTTCACTATGCTACTTCATTTCATATGTGAAGTTGCATAGAACAACGTAAGCATGTTTTATGGAAAAACAATCGTGCAAAACGAATGCTTCGGTTGGGAACGTAAACGTAATTGACAATGTTATAACCGAAAAGCTATCAAGTTGTATGAGTTCACTGAACCATGCGGTCACCTTTTCTTTTCTTTTTCACCCATCTTTCATTTTTCTAAAACATATAACATGCAAAATTTTCATAGAAAGGGGAAATCAGTGATTACAAAGAAGGTTAACCACATCACAAAAGGAGATGTAATCATCAACAAAGATACAAAGTAAAACAGGGCAAAAACAAACAATCTACTTAGAGTACAATAAATTTCTCCAATCCCTTTGTCATAATCTTGTCCCGAAATCCAAAAAATAAATATAAGGACTGGTATTTCCTTTTGAAAATTTAAGATTTTGAGTCTTTGACTACAATCAAGCAAATAAAATAAAAACAAAAGTATGTAACCATAAAAGAAAAACAAAAGTAACTAACTATAGGACACAGCCATATTTCTTATTTTCAGCAACACAAGAAAAACATAAGAACACATTGACTGTGGAAAAAATTGGTTCACCAATACACGCAAACAATTCCTAGTTTTATAGTTTTATGGATATATATCAGGCAAGATAACACTAACCTCTAAAACTTTCATCATATAATCATTGAAACTCCTGAGATTATCTTTCTGAGCTTCCTGGACAGCAGAGACCATTGCCATTTCATGAACCTGAGAACAAACAGAGTATAGAATATTGTCACAATTCCATTCAATACGCACTTTTTCTGAAAGACATTCAATAAGAACTAGATGCACAGAGTCATAAGATTTTGTTGGATTTACACAACTAGGTACACAACTTCACATACAAATACAAACAAATACTTTAGCTTTGCTTATAGAAAAAGGGGAAGCAGACAGAAGCCAATATAACAAGCATGCTACACTACCATGCTTATCCGTGAGCAGTAAAATTATATCAAAGTGAAAACCATCAATAATAGTCATCATCAGAGCACAATTCTTTAACTTTGACAAGATGTGATGTATTGAACAAATTCAAACATCAGAATTCCAACACTATATTTGACCCCATAGGTACAAACATTTCTCACTGGTTATTGTGAACACTAACCAAACTCAAAATCATAGAGATTATGATATCTAACACTGATAAAAATGATGCATATTGAATCAATTTAATATCTAGTTGATTTAAAATGATAGTAAATGTAAATCCAAGATGAATATAAAGCAATTTGAAAGTGAATATTACCTGCTGTAGGTACTCCTCAACACTTGTTGCCTCAACAGGAAAAACATCCTCAAAAGTTGTCTACATACCCAAAAATAGAGAGGGCATAGCATCAGCACAGATAGTAGTGAAGTGAGCTAAGAAGTCTCAAGAACCACAACACAAGCAACTAAAAAGTAGTTTGATATGAGCTTCCACGAAAAGTTTCTTTTGCGTCCAAACAAGGTTGTCTAGGGAAACAAGGAAGTCTACTCTATGCAACTTAGCCTAAGACTGCTTAACATATATTGTATATGCATTAAATTAGATTATCCTGACAACATTGTACATACACTAAAGCCACCATTTCCTATAGCAATTGTACATACATTAAATTAGAGAGAGAGAACATTAAGATTTGAGATGGTAGATTACTTACCATTTCCTATAGCAATTGTTGCAATTGAGGCACTAGAGTAATTTGGTGATGTAAGTACATATTCAACTGTATAGTAATGTTTTCCATCTATTGTTCTCTGCATTCACAAGTTATATAGAAATGGCTATTAGTTTGCATTGCCCATCAAGGCCTATTTTTTTATTTTTGAAAAATAAAAAGATTGGAAGAGAAATAAATTGAGAACTGAGAAGAAACCTCCTGCATGTCATATATTGTTGGTCTTTGGTTTGGTGCAAAGATATCTATGGTTCACCAAAAGGTTATAACTCGCTTAAGGTACAAATTAATTAATTAAACTATTAAAGTATAAATTAGACTCCATAACAGTAATGTGACAGAATATTGAGCATCATCACCTACCTCTTCAAGTGGACCCATATCTTTCTTCTCAGTTGGTATGAATCTCACCCTTGCATTTTGTAATCAGAGATATCTGTCTTTGAATGCGAATCATGAGCCACAAGTCAAATGCCTATAGAAAATATCACTCTCGGACTTGTGTGGTTGAACATGAGATTAGCATCTTCTCGAGATTAGTATGTATGGTTCTTAATTACCTTCCAATCTGAAGGATACACATAAGAATAACCATCCGAATAGTTAGCACCATTACATCAAAAGAAAACCAAACAATGCTTAAAGAACTCAATGATAACAACCAAAGTGTATGTTAGCACCATTTTAAGGTCATCCAAACATACCTTTCCATGATTTTTCTTAAATCCAGAACTCAAATACATCAAAGATGCCATGGTTCCAAGTAAACAAGAAATGCACCTACAAGAATCGAGAAAATCATGTAGGTGATGAAAGGCAACTTACAAAAACACTCAATATGGGAATTGCTCAAACTATTTACCATTCCTCTTCCCTCCCCCTTGATCAAAATAGCGGGCAGTATTGTTGAACACACGCAGAGTTAGGGTTTTTTGCTTTTGGTGAGTTAGGGTTTTTTTCTTTTGCAACAAATTGGAAGAACAATCAACACCACCACAGAGTTAGGGTTAGTTTCAGAAACTTACTAGCGAGAAGAAGCGATTGAGGCGGAGTAGAGCAGAGCACCCTGGAGCGATGGAGAGCCTATTGAGAGTGAGTGAGAACGAGCGATGGTGACTGAGAGAGAGAAACGAGAAACGAGGCGGGCGGCGAGGCGGAGCGTAGGCGGGCGAGGCGGAGCGGAGGGCAGAGCGATGGTGACTGAGAGAGAACGAGAGAACGAGAGTGAAGAGAGCGTATTGAGAGTGAGAGAGAACGAGCGTATGTGAGGGAGAGAGAACGAGAAGGGAGAGAGTGATATTTTTTCACGTGAGTGAACAAACTAAATGGGACCTTTAGTATCGGTTGTATAGACAACTGATACTAAATGTATTTGATAGACACATTTAGTATCGGTTGTACAAATAACCGATGCTAAAGGTAGGCACGGAAATTGAAAAGTTCCACATAATTGCAAAATTGCCACCGCCTCTACATTTAGTATCGGCTTTTCAAACAACCGTTACTAAATGGTGCTTCCTAAAGTCCATTTTGCACTAGTGTGTACTGCTAAAATAATCAAGCTAAGTACGAAGGTTAATGAAAGTTAATCACAATTTCATATGTAGGAGCATGATTTATACGGAGGTGCTCTTCATAAAAATTGAGTAACAAACGACATTAAGTACTTATAGAAGGAAAGATCAAGGAAAAAATAGAAAAAACATAGTGGATATAGAAGCTAAAATTAAAATAAATATTTTGGTAGAAATTGTACATGTGTGTTTGAACAGTTAAGTTGAGCAATGTTAGAATTACTGTACATCAATAGGAATTCCTCAACCAATTTAGCATTGAACTCCATCACACACAGTAATGCAAAAACAAATGGAAAAATCAAATAAAAAAATGATTTGGCCAAAAAAGAAAGGATGATCGAATGCTTAACACATCCACCCTAACACTCTTATATAGTGGTATTGATACTAAAGATTGGTGGGAAAATAAAAGTTGGAATTCGAATTTGAAATTTAAAAATTAGAGCCAAAGAGGGTGAGAGAGCCAAATTTAATTCGAATTAAAAGTTATAAATAGTTAGCAATTATCATATTAACATATTTTTTTTTTTGACGCGATTATCATATTAACATATAAAAGTTTTAAATAATATCGATAAGTTTCAAAATCCACTTGCTGTGATCTGGAATGGTGATGAACATTACAGGGAAAAGTGAATTGGCCGAATGGTTAAAAGCTTAGCATTAAAGAGGTTTTATGGCCGAATTATTACATGGAAATCCCTTGGCCGGAAGAGTTGTTAACCTGCCAGGTGGCGCGCCACGTATTATTCCTGAAATGCGCGTGTTATTTTTCTATTGGTCCTATGTGGACACACAGCTGGACAACTTATGATTTAGTATAGTTATGATATATATATATATATATATATATATATATATATATATATATATATATATATATATATATACTAGTCTAATTGACTTCACACAAAAGACAGGAGTCGACGATTAATTTGTTAATAGACGTAAGATAACTAATCTAAATATTGGATTTAGTCAACTACATGTATTTCAATGTGTTTCAATAACCAAAATTTAATAAGGTTAAATACATATATACAACTATGAAATTAAATTTTGTAATATATATATATATATATATATATATATATATATATATATATGGTGTGTGTGTGTGTGTGTGTGTGTGTGTGAGGCGTGCCCATACATACATGCTATAATATAAGATTATATTTCAACTAATAGTGTGTTTTGGTAATTATAAGTTGATAATATATGCCAATTTTATTATTAAACAAACCCAAATTTTATTTATTTGAGAAATTTCCAAAATGAGTAATTTCTCAACGTTTGCACCCTACGATTAATCTAATTTATTTGATTACCAAATGTGTTTGGCACGCCTCATATAATAGTACTATATGCCTAAAAAAATTATCTTAAGAAAACAATATCTTACCCAAGAGCACTTGGATGAGATGGTAAGGGTCTCTTCCAGCTTAACCAAGGTCCTTGGATCGAATCCAGCTTTGGGCATGCAATAGTGTTAAATCTCTTGAGGGAGAGCTTTACCGCCAATTGTGGTCCTACCCGGCTCGAGGGATTAGTCTCAGCAGTTGCGCGCAGAGGATACTCGGTTTATACCAAAAAAAATATCTCACAAATGAGTGATGATCAATTGTGTCTTAATGAAGCTGTCAATAAAAAGTGTGTCTTAATGAAGAAGAATGAGTTGTTTTATTTTAGCCAAGCAGTAGGGGTGTTTCGGTAAATACAACTGTTAACTTAATCTTCAGTTGAATTAAAGTCAAAATCCCTAAGAGAAGAAAGAGTGAACTTTCCCCTTTCAGTGAGCGCTACGCATCATCAGAGGGCTTCTCGTTTCCTGCTTGATCATCGAACATCGTTACATTCTCTGCTAATGATCCTCCTAAATGATGATGGGCCAGGTGATTTCTTCCTCTTCACGCAGTAATCAAGCATAATACTCGATTCACCGTCGAGAAAGGTATGTATTTTGGGTTCATTGGTTTTCGTTTAATACAACCAATCATTCTCTACCTTTTCGATCAATCTTGTGTTCCTGTTGTTGAAATTTAGTTTCAGCTTTTGTATTTAGATAAATTGAAATCGATGATCAAGAAAACGTAAAGATGTCGTCGAGTGCGCTTCTACATGACTCATGTCCGCACTCATTCGACGATGTAATCGCAACAATCGCTACCATAAGCATTAACATCAATGGAACCCGGCTCTCGCTAAATGTCGGTTTTTGACTCGTTGGTGATGCATTCTTCACTCGCCGGAAGAAGGTCATTAAGATTTTCCTAAGCCTACAAAGCAGGCCTCTTAGACCTCGTTGTTTCATGGATGACATCAGAAATACAACATGAAAGTCGAGAGATGGAAAGGGGGTTTTCTCTTGAAGAACTCAAGGTAAAATGACTCTGTCTATCCCCATTTCTAGAAAAGTATTTGCTATGAAGTATGAATTATGGTTTAGATACTTTATTGTTGGGTTGGTATTGGTGATATCAAATATCAATTGGCTAGATAGTCCTGAATCTGGATGGTAACTAAGAGGGAATCACCTGCATTGTTCCCTTTAGCTTTCTTGCCGTAGGAGAGCTATATATTATTATCTTTAAATTGATCGACCACTTCTTTTGCCATTTCCCCAAAACCTTCTGCTATAAGTTATGATGTAGATACTTGATTGATGGGTTGCTATTGATGATATCAAATATCGCTTGGCTTGATTGACTGACTTCTAAAAGGATAGCTAAGAGGAATCATCCGATTTGTTTCTTTTAGCTTTGTTGCTCTAGGAAAGCTCTATGCTATCTTTTAAACGGATCGTTCATCACTTCTTATTTTACACATGAAATGATCATTCATCTCATTACACATCAAATTTAAGTTCTTCTGCATGACACTTGGATTGTTTGGAAAGTTATAATTGCATGTTACTTTTTGTTTTTCTCAAAGAATATTTTCTTTTTTACTATATGCTAGGCTGCTGGTATTCCCAAAAAGCTTGCTCCAACTATTGGCATATATTGGCGTTTATATTGAATTTCCCTCTGATCGATGGCATATATCACCCAGCTCTCGCTAAACAAAGGTAACAGCCTAACTCTGAATACACATTTAGTTGAAACTAATATCAAATTTGCTGAAACTGAAATTAGAATGTGTGCTAAATAGGAACTGATTAGCAATAGCACATTTCATACGGTCATGTTGTGCTTACTTTCATGGTCTGTCAGCGATTTTTGTGCGATTTAGTATAAAACTACGAAATCAGATATCCCGTTGGAAACCCAATTAAAAAACTACTGTTTTATTCACGATTTAGTTTGTGAATAAACCCGTGGGGATAATACTTTTTCGGAATTAGTAGAGACTTACATGTCTCTCCCAGGGAATGGGAACCTTAAGATATGCAACTCGAATATCTAGCTAGATGGTAGGCTATTTTAAGTTCCAAAGATATGATCCATTTATGTTTGATGTTTCTCCTTTGAAGGATTAGAGTTATCACCAATTTATAAATAGTTATGAAATGCATGATCGAAGATGGTGATGTAAGAGGACCACATATTTTGAAAATCTCACAACGGTCTATCTCAGAAATCAATATATCTGATTTGGTCAACTAACATATATATATGTCTAAATATATATATGTCTAAATATATATATATATATATATATATATATATATATATATATATATATATATATATATATATATATATATATATATATATATATATATATATATATATATATATATATATATATACACATATATATATATATATATATGTGTATGAATAAGTACTATTAATTTATGCAAATGGATCGGTTTTTATTTCAAAACAGCCTGGACGAAATATTCCAAGAAGTTGAAAAACCATGAAATCCAAAACATACTACTCAGTTACATACTCCTAAGCTCGCTCTAACAAAATTGTACTTATCACCAATTTCTACATATGGAAAAAGTTTTTAAGTAGACAAATCAAAAACAACTAAACATTATCAAAAACTTCTCGGTACACAACATTTTTTGTGGATTGTAACAACTTCTTATCCTCATCAAGTATAAGGAGTTTCAGACCCCTTCTTGATTTAACACGCGATAGAGCAACGTACAACTGACCATGTGTGAAAACGGGTTTCGGTAGGTATATCCCAACATGAGAGAGTGACTGGCCTTGGCTTTTATTTATAGTCATAGCAAAGCATACTGTAATAGGAAACTGCCTGCGCCTGAATTTAAATGGAAGGCGACATCATCTGGGAATAAGGTTCATTCGGGGAATAAAGATTTTGTCACCAATGTTCTTTCCAGTTAAAACGGTAGCAGTTATAATGTTCTTCCCTAAATGGTTTACCATTAACCGCGTACCGTTACAAAGGCCTGCAGACTGGTCAATGTTTCTCATAAGTATAATAGGTACACCCACTTTGAGTTGTAACTTGTGGTTGGGGATACCAGAACATTTGACATCATTTAGAAACTCCGGTGTGAGCCATTTACTCTGACAATCACTATTCTCATCAGTTTGGCACACAGTGTCGGAACTTAGGTACTCAATGACTTCGCCAGGGATCTGGGACAACACATACTCATTAACTTGCTCCACAGACTCTAGAGTAGGAGCCAGTATGGCACGCTCCTCAAAGAAATGCTCTGTGTTAATATTCTCCAACAGTTGTGGATAAGTAAAATCGATAAGAGACTGCAATGGGTTCGATTCATCTAGAATTAGCAAATCTTCAGGGATATCAACATCGATTTCACCGATGTCATTTGATGTTGAATCACCGTCACCTATTTTGAGCAACCAATTTGCAAACTCCTTGATTTCTTCCTCTCGATTTGATAATCGAATGTACCAAGTCTCATATTGCGATCGAGGTTAAGGACTTTGAAGCTTGACCATATCTTTGAAGAATTAATAGCAGCACCCAAGACATCTTGCCTTGAACCTTTTCTTATGACCGGAAGAATTTGTCGGAAATCTCCACCTAGAACAACCGTCTTTCCGCCAAAAGGTTTGTCATTGTTTGTGGGATCTACAGTTGCCATGATATCCCCCAGAGTCCGGTCAAGGGCCTCAAAACAATTTCTCGCAGGCAACATCGGAGCCTCGCCCCGATGATCAGTTTTGCCTGGATTAGAAGTTGTGCCCTTGGACTACCTTGACTGATACTACACGTGGAATTATCATGGGGCACCAATGGTCTACTTTGCACCACAGCAGTACAATGACAGCGTTGTTGGTATCTCCAGAACTCATGAATTCTTTCAACTCACGAACATAACGTCCGAACAGTGTCACGCTGAAACGATAACTGTCCCCATATGGATTAGACAATAATTTCATTAGTGTTCATATTTGTGTAATGTGTTGCATTCCATTTAAAAACTAATTGCGTTTAGGATGTAATGACTACTTACCCCCTGTTGTCGAGGTCGATGTCCATCCGCGAGGATGGACCAGACGGCTTAAGGAATTCATACTCAGGGTACACACCAATCAATATACCACTAATATCTGCAACATTGAAGGGTGATATATGCCTTAATACTTAGTGAATAATAATTTGACTATGGAAAAGTTTGAAAATATACATACCAACCAAGTAGTCCCTGTTAAAGGACGTGTCAAAACATTCTTCCGGTGGTGTGAAGATGTATTCAGGGTCAGCGATGCTGTCCTTTCGGGCCGCCGGCCTTATGAGTGTTTTCATGTTGAAGGTCATTTTGTAGTTATGCCTGGTTGCACGGAAAGCACCGACATTCGAATCGATAAGAAACTTGCTGTCAGTACACATGACCTTCGTGTAAGTGTTGGTCATGGATGTAGACGCATCTTGTCAACACGCCCTGTATTGTCGTGCCTCGCCATGATAACTCTCGTGTTAATCACTTAAAAGAAAAAAGTCGTTTCTAATATGTGATCAACATAGTATCTCGCATAATCTGGTTAAAACAAAATGCAACTATATCTCGATACTTTGGTTACTCCCATTAGCAATGTATAATGGAAGTAATATGTACTTCTCGGATCAATCGCATAATATGTGATCGCATAGTATCGCATAATATTTGAGCAACATATTATCTCGCATAATATGAAAATGCAACTATATCTGCATTTCTCGGATCAACATAGTATCTCGCATAATAGTCATTAACTGGTTTTCGTTGTAATATGTGATCACAATAGTATCTCGCATAATCTGTTACTTTAAATGAATCAATTTAGTATCTCGCATAATCTGCTTACTTTAAATGATTCGCTTGTAATATGTGATCAACATATATATATTTAGCCTATAAAAGAATCAATTTAGTATCACTCAAGATTAGATAAACAATCAATTTAAGATTATACAAATGAATCAAGTTTGTTATCCGTATGACATTGAAAAGTAATCATCATGTATAGGCTTAAACAAATTTTGTCCTTTACAGTGAGTATACAGGAAATTTTGTTATCTGTATTAACATAGTACCTTTTAAGATTATATAAATGAATCAATTTTGTTCTCAGTATGAAATTGAAAAGAATCAATTTATGACAAACTAACACTATATCTGATACGCACGTATCTATACCACATTTACAGATCTGATTTTTTCCGAGATAACTGATATATTTTCTTTATGTATTCAGATAAATCGGAGATTAAAAGTTACCTCTGAATCCACGAAGACCATCTCCACAGCCATCGGTTTGTTCCCTCCGAATTTTGGAAACACATACCACTTACGAAGTAGCTTCACAGTGACTGGCACAAGGAAGTCCCCTGTCTCAAGTGTGGCAAGCGTAGGTGGGGTTTTAGGGGCTGGAACAGTTGCCTTGGATGAGCAAGCCATGACCACTGTTGTAGTAGGGTTGACAGGTGCGACTTTGATATGTTCTTTTCAATACAGTTAAGCAATATGGGACGTATTTCTTAATATGTCCTTTTTAGAAATGCTGATAGCTTATGGGTACATTTAAATCATACAGTGCTAATAGGTTTCAGATTTCAATTTAAATCTAATAAATTGTGACATGAATGCATTTTAAAATTAGAAGATCCGTTCCAATTATCTGCAGATATCCGGCTTTATGTTGAGATTGTCCATTCTATGGCCTAACCACAGGTCCAGCTAGTAGGATTTTCCATTCCCTGCATTTATGTTGAGATTGTATTTGAATTTAAATGTAATAAATTGTGAGATGATTGTCCATTCTATGGCATAACTGACGCCAGCAGCTAGACAGATTTTCCATTCTATGCATTTATGTTGAGATTGTATTTGAATTTAAATGTAATAAAGTGTGAGATGAATGCATTTTACAATTAGAATATCCATTCCAATTATTCTGGATATGCATTCATTCCCCACTGACCAGATTTCACAGGTAACGCATGTAATTAAATTGGGTGGATATCCATTCCAATTATTCTGGAAGAAATTATTCTGGATATCCATTCCAATTATTCTGGAAGAAATTATCATGATTTATTCTGGCATTGACTCACGCAGGTATATGCTTAGGTGGAATTAAATTGGGCTGACGTAATTAGTGACATGGACGCCTAGGTGGATGCCTAGGTGGACAATCCATGGTTATATATAATATAGATATATATATATATATATATATATATATATATATATATATATATATATATATATATATATATATATATATATATATATATATATATATATATATATATATATATACTAGTTTATAACACCTGCATACAAAGACGAGTAAACATTTTTCATGACAAAAACATTATGATGTTGTCGTAATAGTTTCAAAACATTATGAGATTTAGAATCAAGAAATTGCTTTTACCGATCGGGTCTTTCAGTTTTATTTAAATAGTAGTATACGATAACACTAATTATGCATCCAACAGAATAAAATTAATATTAGGTAATAAGTTGAGAAAAAATTAGTTCTACAACCTAATTTCACTGAAAGAAGAACCCGGTATTTATATAGAGATGTGTGGACATTTTTTAAAAATAAGATTTACTGATCGAACTTTTTTATTTATTTTTAAAACGACGTTCTATTGTCGAAGTCTAAAGTAAATATTCAGCTGTATTTTATAATTAGGTATGTGATCTATCTAATACCTTGTTTACCCACCAAATTAACATTCTTTTATGTTTAATGTTATTGACAAATGTTTTGCTCTTAGTTTTTAGTTACCTGATGGTTGCTCCGTTTCTCCAGATCGTAGTGCATATGACGCTCCATTAGCGATAACAATTTCAGGTATCTCTTTTCAGGTACCTTGTTTACCCACCAAATTAACATTCTTTTATGTTTAATTTTATTGACAAAGGGTATTTTTTTTACCCCCACACTATCCCATCTACCCCTGAAAACCCCAAAATACCCTTAAAAAATAGTATTTTTTTATAAAAAATATCAATTGTATATATGTTATCTAACATATATACGACTCATATTTTGTAGGGTCGTATATATGTTAGATAATATGTATACGATGGCAATTTTCTAATCTAATTGTGTGTGTGTGTGTGTGTATATATATATATATATATATATATATATATATATATACTACCAATCGTATATACTAATTAAGATGCACAACATATATTTGCTTCAAAAGAATGCACACATATATATATATATATATATATATATATATATATATATATATATATATATATATATATATATATATATATATATACACACGATGCACATCAATTGAAAAGTTGTTTTATATTTGAGTAACATACTGAAAATCACTTATTTTAAAAAAATCATTCTTAAAAACTGATTTTCTTGAGAAGCTTTACTCAAAACAACTTCTCATATGAAGCGCTTTTAGATTATTTTCACTTTTCATTTTTTAAGAATTTGTAACAAACAGACAACATGTCATAAGTGATTATTTTTAAAAAAAAACTGATTTTTTAAAAAAATAAGTCATAACAAACGGCCTCTAATATTATAGTTTTTAGACTCAGCAGAGCTACAACTTTAAAAACAAATTCAAATATTTAAACTCAGCAGAGCTACAATTTTTTTTTTTTGCTAATTTGAGATCAAAATACTTATTTTGAAACTAACACAACATCAATGACGGATCTAATTGTAGCAATAATGGCATGAGTTTAATTAAGATTAAGATTAAGATAAGATAATGGGAAGCAATAATGGCATGGGTTTAAGGATTTTATATCATAACCGTTTGAATATTACATAGGATTTTATGTCATAACCGTATGACTATTTGACAGCTAAAAAATGTGTTAATTGTCTTAATTATTTGAAATCTGTATGGGTTCATTGAGTTAATTAATAGTGAGTGTGAAATTTGTATCAAAAGTAGCGTATGGTGCAGTGGTTGTTTTTGTTGTTTGGCACTCGAAGGTCAAGTGTTTAACTCCCATGTAAGACATTTCTTTATTTTATTTTAATAAATTACTGACATCCAGCGTGGATTTGTGGGTTCCACTGTTAATGACGTGTAAAGCCACATATTTGAAGAGATCTATGTGGCTTTTATTAGGTGAACGCTTAGGTGGAGCTATTCGTGATTTAAATTACTTATGATATATATATATATATATATATATATATATATATATATAATATATATAACCATGAATAGTCCACCAAAGCACCCACGTCACATAATCAAAAATAATATGTCAGCATCCACCTCAATTCCACCTAATCATCTCCCTTCCACATATACGCCACATTAGCCAAACACATCCCTCATAAGGTCTAATCACCATCGCCTCAAATACAAGCCGTTCCTGCAACCGGGCAATATAATCAACGGTCTTCACTCAAACAAGCAATCAACGGTCTGTATCAATTTAGATTTCGGCTGGGAATTAATTGAAAAAAATCTGTCATGATTAATTGTAGTTAGTTGTAATAAATTGAAAAAAAACTGTCATGATTAATGCAAAATTTCTCTCTCTTTCACTCTCATAACTCCCACCCGTGTCTTCCTCTTTGATTTCCATCCCTCCCTCTTCTCCATTCACATCTTCTTCTTTCTTCTTCTTTTTACGATTTCTGTAACGCATAGCAAAGTGATTTTTGCCCTCAAGTCTTAACCTTTTAGTTTTTCCATGTTTGGGTTGTTTTTGTTTTTTCATGACACTCTTCAATTTCATTAGCAGGTAATTTCTAGATCAAATGATTTATGGATCCCTTTTCATTTTGTTTTTGGTCTTCATAGCTTTTGTTTTGGTTTGGACCATGAAACATCTCCAAAACTTGAACCAAACCCTAAACCCCTCTTCTATTATCATTTAGGTTTAGCTTTTGAATTTTTAATTTCAGATTTGGGTGATGATTAGGACATAATCAATATTTACATCTTTGTTGGATTTCATGATAATATGTAATGTGTTTAGGGGGTTTGATTTGATGCCAAATTTTTTGATTTTTTCTTTGACTTTTTTTCCTTTTTAGAATGCTTCATTTAACTAATCACTGTAGTTGCCATTTTTCATCTATACATTTTTAAGTAATCAGCGTTATGGGTGCATGTTATTGTTAGGTGGTATTGGTAGAAATTAAAGCAACAAGAAGATTGAAATATATCATGCTATTATTTAAGATCAAGGAGATTTTGAGAAAGTGCCATTTGCATGTTTATCGAATATGGGAAAAAGTATGGAGAAATGGTATATGTACTCTCTGTTTTGGCATGTGTGTATCTTTTGTGAATTTTTGCATATGTGTCATTCATTGTATGGGCAATCTTGAAAATAATGTGGTGTGATCAATTGGATCTTGAAGAGCTATAATAGGCTGCAAGAGTTATATTTGCTTTTATTTCTAACAACTCAAAAACATGTAACGTATATTGCTTTACAAATGTTATGCTGAGGAGTTCTGTTTGGCCCAAATATGTCGTTTGCTGAACATTATCATTTAGTTAATATATTGATTTGTGTTTTAATTTACTATATGCTGAAATTCTATTAAATTTTTATTTATTCAGATGTGATTTGAATTCCAACTTAGAAATTTTGAATGATTAGAGCTTTCAAAATGTAATGGGGAAGTAAATTATCCATAAAAGTTTGTTGTGGTGACCAAAAAATTGAGATTATGTGAAGGTTTTGTGAGCATTGCATTGCTCTGCAGTTAGTAAATTATCCATATTATAAATTTTGACACTATAGTGGCTTATCTTTTAGGTGTACATTGTTGGGGGAGTAAAAAATGTTGGTAGCACTGAGTTTTGTCTAGCCTCAAATTAAAAACAAGTCATATTGTGTTTGTATGGCAAGTGACATTGAGTTATGTTTAGCGTTAATGTAAACTATTGAATTTCTGTAAGTGTTGGTGATTTAAGATCATTTCTTTGTTGGATGTAAAATCGTCCCTGTTAGAAATCATAGTCATAGTACTAGAAACAAAGAGGACTTTTAGAATTCATAATCATTTGTAAGTGACACTTTTTTTATCATGCTTTCAATTTTTAATGATATGTTCATTTTCCTTTGCCAAATTATAACATTGATTAAAGCCCTGCTAACCCTGCATCCATGTCAATAATGACATCTCATGGCTACCAAGTTATAATAAACCATGGATTGTCCACCTAGGCATCCATGTCAATAATGACATCAGCACAATTTTAATCCACCTCAAAGATGTTATTTCAAATATATCACCAAAAAGCGTGTTTAGGATTGAACCCATTCCCCCACGCTCCTCCTGACGCTGACCATTTGATTTTGATACATATATATTTGTTATTATATATTACATTTATATATTATATTTATTTACCATCTAATATTTTGTATCACTTTCCATAGATTTTATTCTATATATTTACTAACTAGAATGTTATTAAATATGAGTTTTTTTAACAAATGCATGATTGCCCAAATTTATTAATAAAAAAAGGAAAAAAACAGAGAAAAACGAAGGGGGGACTAGACCAAAATCCTTGCCAACAGAAAAGATCAATATTAAATATGAGTAATTTTATCTATTTCAATCTTTTTTAATTCTCATCTTATAAATAATGTTATATATTAAAAATGTTTGTCACATATTTTTGTATTCAGCTTGATGCACATACAATTAGAATCAATATACAACTTTGATCGATTGGTATATTTGTAGTTTACAACGTTTGTGCTTAATATTCTTCTATTCACTACGCTGCACAGAGAACATTGATCCTACGGTTGTCAACGTCAATCAGCTTAGTCAAAAGCAAACTACATGTCCTTATGCAAAGGTATATTTGCTATATATTTGTAAGTTACTATTTACTAATACTATTTTGGACCGTATAATAGTTATAAGTAATTCCTGTTATAATAACATCTCAATATGAAAATACCCCTGAAATTATATACACTGCGGTTGTCACTACTAAAGTATTATTTGATTAGTACTTATGTAGTTGTTAAAGTATTTTTATATATGGGTTGTCACTACTAAAGTATTATTTGATTTCACGGGATCTCAAAATTATAATATATATATATATATATATATATATATATATATATATATATCTCAATTTAATTTCCTACTATTATATAAATATTTAAAATAGTTGAAGTAATTATTTGTTTAGACACCGTAAGATAATTACTTCAACTATTTTAAATATTTATATAATAGTAGGAAATTAAATTGAGATATATATATATATATATAATTCTAAGCTCGGGTGTGAGTGGTTCACGCACTTCATCTAAAGGGACGGACTTGGTTAGTACTCGAGTTCGATCTTCTGTAATGAAACAAATTAGAACCATACTTTACTTAACTCTCGATCAAATTTCGTATTAATCAAGGCCCAGTTCCAGTTACCCTAGACACCAGAGTCGGGTCAAAGACCTCTATACCAAAAAGATTCTAATATAGATTTTAGCATCAATAGGACTCCCTGTATGATTTACACAAGTTTCATTCTCACACATAATTAGTGTTAAAAGTTGAAAGTTAGCAAATGTCTATAACTAAAGATTTGCTAACTTACAATCACTTAATTTTTAATTGATATAAGTTAGCAAATTATAACTAAAGATTTGTCAAATACACTTAAAAGTGAGTGAGTGTCATGATTGCTTAGAACTAGTGGCATCTTCCTGGCATTGACATAACCTTACCATCTTTCTTTGTCTTTGGTCGTTCCTTTCTTATTTTGACATTGAAGCAATATATATATATATATATATATATATATATATATATATATATATATATATATATATATATATATAATTAACATATTTTGGCCTCCTCCTCCATTACTAGGAAAAGGAAAAGATCGAAGAAGTAAAACTGAATTGTGAATTTTGATTGGTGTATTGATCATGAGTTGTGTAAGATTTCACTGCATATCTTTTTATTCTCGAACTTATAATCGATGCATGTGAGGAAGAATGCGAAGAGGGAATTCCAATATTCAAGCTATTCGTAAAGCATGCATACTTGGATCTCACTCAACTCTTTTTGCTAATGCCGATATATCATATAAAGACTAATACTAATATTCATAATACATTGATTGTATCAACAAGTTGGGGTGATCAGATTTATAGGTATTAGAGTGAAACGTAACTTACTTGAAATTGAAAGTAAAATGGGTCAATTAAAAAAAAAATGAAAAGCACAAACTTCAATTTTAAAAATAGGCGATTGCTTTTCCCACGCCCCCTCCTACTCAAAGCACACCCCACAAGGGTGTGAAATGACCAAAAGACCAGCCAAAACCTCTTTTTTTTCACGAAATTTCACATGTTCGAACACGGGCTTTCGAACAGGTTCGAACGATATCGTTCGAGTGTGTTAAATCTTGACTTCACCCTCTTGTGTGCAATTTCACCTGTTCGAATGGAGTCACTCGAACCAGTTCGAACAATGTCATCCGAACATGTTCGGACTAAGTCATCCGAACAACCAAAAGTTGGTTGCTTCTGTCTTGTGCTTTCCTAATGCAAAGTAATGGTGACTGCATTGTTTATAGAAATTTATATGAAGGGAATCAAATAAGAAGGGACATCCATGCAGGAGGACATGTGTTAATGCACGTGTCTCTTGACCAATTGGTGTTGTCTGAGATGGGAAGGAAGGAAACCAAAGTGATAATAGGGTCAAAGCCCATACTTATAAACAATGGTGACTGATGTGTTAAATGAGACTGAAATAATTTAAATGGATTATATAAACAAGTGTTAGACTCACGTGATGAACTTCAAAAGGAAAGTGATGTGTGCTTTTCAATACACACATCATATCTCTTAACCAATTTAGTAATAGGAGTAATGTTTTTTATTTGTTTGTATTTTTGTATTGTGATTATCATAACTGATAAGCATTATATATGTCTGCTATGTTTGGATGAAACAGTTCGAATCCGTTCGGATGACATTGTCCGAACGGGTTAAAAACACTGCGTAGAGGAGGTTTCCACGTGAAAGTAATTTTGGAATATTTTAGGTTTAGGGGTGTGCGCTGAGTAGGGAGGGGTGTGGGAAAAGTAATGGCCTAAAAATATTGGGCCATTGAGTTAGCCCATTACCACAATAATTTTTTGAGTTGCGTAAAAAAAACGGCTCCTACTTCTTACCCACCCCAGCTACTCAGTGCATACCTACAAGACGCGTAAAACGACAAAAGTACCTTAATGAAACACGTACGTTGTTTTTTTGGGGGATAACGATAGTTCGGTAGTTAAGCACCAAACCAGTTTGGGGAATAACCATCGAGTATGTTATCTTCGGAGACACCCCCAAATTTGTCCTACTCAGATTCAGACCTAATTCTACCGAACCGGTTCAGACCTAATTTACCGAACCAATTCAAACCTAATTTACCGAACCACTCAGATTTCAGGAAAAAAAAGAAAGGGCATTTTAAGAATATTCGGGTGTTGGTGTACACCGATTAGCGGGTGGGTTGTAAGAAGTATGAGCCAAAAAAAATTGGGCTCATATTTTTTGGCCCAACACACCTATACATCAATAGGGTGTGAATAACAATGTGCTGCAATGTGGTTATTGGGTCTTTGGGGCGAAAGCCATTTTGGCAGAGCTAACCCAGTCCGAAACTCACAATAAACCACTACTAAATAAGTATCTATTGTAGCATAATAATCAAATGCGGAAGACGAGCGCGAGAGCGTCTGTCTTCCGTTAGTATATTTAAATTGGGGGACTAATTACTTATAAATTTGGGCGGACTAAATTGATACTTTAAGAAAAATATTCAGTTTCTTCCTAAACTTTCTTCATATTTTTCCTACTTCTCTTGTGTTCTGCTACTCCCTCCATGCCCCTAGATGAAGAACATGAGTGTTAGTTCTCGTTTTAGCATTGTATAGCTTTCTAATTTGTTGTAATTTTTTTGGACTTCATATGGAGGAAGACTTTAATGGGTGAAAAAAAAGAAGAAAATTTATGAGTATGTCAACGACAACAATTAATGGGTGAAAAAAAAGAAGAATTGGAGGAAATTTATAGCTTTTACAACTTAGTAGAGTTCAAGATTAAACTGAAATATAAGGAGAGTGTTAAGAGTTTCACATCAGATGTGATATGACCTGAAAAAAAGTTTATAAGTGGGTGACATCCCTCACCTTACAAGCCGATTTTATGGGGTTGAGTTAGGTCTTAACCACATTCTAAAAAAGAGTTTAACATTACATAGAAATAGAACCACTCTAAAGAGAGTTTCCTCCTTAAGCAAAAATATAGGGAGAGTTGGCGTTACGGCTAACATCACATAAAATAAAATCAACCATTATAAAGCTTTTTCTGCTTAAACATTTTCAGTTGAAGAAGAAAAAAAATACAAAGCAAGACTAAGAATTGAAATTTGAAAGCACGGCGACACAACTGCTAAAATACAAACAAAACTTATTAAAAAAGATACATAGTTCTCTTTAGGTTAGTTAATTGGCCCTCCTACAATTCTTTCTTATCTCTCCACTAGAACCAGTGAGGGGACTTATATCTCCCATCTTGATCATGGCGGTGGCAAAATCAGAGGAAAAAGAGCTCGGGTTAGTGTTGTACTCATGTACTATGAAGTCTGTCGATCCACCATTGAAGAGTTGTTGGTCAGAGTGAAGGAGTCCCTTGTTGTTAACTAGGTTGTTGAAGTAGTGGTTGTCGAAGGATGTTGGTGTTTGAAGATCAAGAGGTGCAAGGTTGTTGTCCCCTGACCCTGACGCCCTAGGGCACACAGATTGCCTCGTGCGAGCAAGTGATGTGTCTATGTTGGTCTCGTTGTAGATGTGAGCTCTAAAATTTGTGCACCTTGCTTGTCCAATTGTGTGACCCCCTAGTGTATAACAAAAAATTACCCAATCAATTGTAATTATCCTTAATTATAATCAATGGAAATGATGTATTCTTAATTATAGTCAATGTTACATACCAGATAGTGCAACCAAGTCCTTGGTGGAAAGTCCAAGAGCACTGAACCTTGAGATGAGTTGGTTGAGGTTTGAAGTTGGTGGTGGGATGTCATTGTTTGCAGCAGATCGGCTAGCAGTCCTAGAGTCTCTTCTACCAAGCTTCACATTCCAAGTTGGGCCTCCAAGCTGACCAATTGATATATAATCAGTTGCCTAAGTTGTATGTGATGTGATGTGTCTATAAAATATGTATGAATTACTCGCTCTGAATCTATTTATAAGAAGAAAAACACTTTTAAAGTTTATTGAATAATTGATATATGTGGTCAGTGGTCTACAATTAGAGGTGTTCGCGGTGTGGTTTGGTTCGATTTTGAGACAAAAAGTGAACTGAATCGTAAGGTAAAATTACATGCGGTTGGTTTGGTTCGGTTGGCTTCCTAAAATAAAATCGAACCAAACCAATGCGGTTTGGATTGGTTCAGTTGGTTCGGTTTTTTCCTAGACAAAAAAAATTTATGAAAAAATCTACTCAAATATATGTAGTATATAAATCACTCTATTTTAATTTTTTCCAAATAGCTAAGACAATGTTTAAAAGAATTTGAATTAAATATTTTGTGGTAATTTTTAAATATAGCATAACAATATGAATTGTTTGTAAGTGAGTTAAAGAATTAATTGGATTTGTGCTAGTAAGTGAGTGAGAGTTGGGTTGAAGTTGCATTTGGGTTAGTAAGTTAGTAAGGAAGGTTGTAATTCAACAAGCCTTAGTGTAATTCAAAACCGAGAATCGAACCGAACTGCGCGGTGCAATGAAAAATAGAACCGAACAAAACCGATCAAAAGCGGTTTTTTGCGGTTTTCGATTTGGTTCGGTTCGGTTTGCGATTTCCCTATTGATTTGGTTCAGTTTTGAACACTCATATCTACAATATAGACCAGATATATCAGTTATTCAACGAATCTAAAACTACATTTTTTTTTGTTTATAAATAGGTATGAGTAGTATAATGTGAGTATTGTGATGCATGGAATAATTGCTTACGATCGCAACAGAGTCTCTGGCAGTAATGGCAAGGATATCGGCACAGGAGACAACACCTGGGCAGGCTTCCTCAACTGCTGATTTGATTTGGTCGATCACTTCGAATCCACTACGTAGTTTCGCTGGGAGTTGCGCTTTCTCTCGGTGAAGCTTGATGTGTCATCAAGTAGAATGGAACCATCACATCCCTGCAATGTATGTCCATGTGTCAATTAATTTGAAAACATGTATCAATATATTCTAAATTGAGACAAATCATGGTGTATTTTGTTTCCCTTGGTACAAACGATCGGTGGTAGGGAAAATGAGAGGGAAAAATGGAGAATCCTGAGTTTGAATCTCATTTCAACCAAATGACTGGTTCGACTCCAAAGGGGACTTCGCTAATACTATTTAACCTTTCAAAAAAAATCTCATTTCAACATCCATGTGGTACTTACGTATGATTTTACCATTTTACCACAAGACTATACTCTCGGGACATTAGCACTTGGTGTATGTCGTCTAGTATATAACATTTTGGTTAGCAAACGTTGGTCAAGGAAAGTTGATGTTTTTGATCAAGAACAAATACATCAACTTTTGTTGACCCACTTTTATATTTAGGGACAAAAAAGTATTTTTTGGTATAAATTGAGTATCCTCTCATACAAGAATCGCAGAGATTAATCTCTCTGTTTCTGATAAGACTACAATAGGCGACAAAGCTCTCTCTCAAGAGATTTAACACTGCTTCATGTCCAAGGCTGGATTCAACCCAGGACCCCTTAAACAATGATAAATAGTGTGTGTGTGTGTGTGTGTGTGTGTGGAGAGAGTGAGGGAGGAAAAATAAATTACATTAACAAAGCAGTCATGGAAGAACAAACGAAGGAGTGAAGCACCCATGCGGGTTTCCTTTGATATGGCAGATTCCACAGTGCATTTCACAGTGTCGAAGAGTTTGGGACAAGAACTAGAGTACAAGTTGGTGTAAAGTGTAGCATTAGCAATCCCCAGCACAAGAACCATGAAACCCAACCTAATAATCATTAAGCTAGAACAAGACAAAGCCATAACAAGCAACTAGGTTGTTCTATGTTCTTGTATATGCTTTAGAAGGTGTGTGCTGGAAACTGAGGAAGTGACACACATTTATATATGTCTCGATCCTCTGTAGTGCATCCAGTTCACTAGCCAAGTTTGTCAACGTAAGTAGATGAATTAATCTCAAGGTGCTTTATCTCTCCGTTGTTAACCTAACACCAAGACTTTGGCTAAGTCATTAGTGAATGCGTGTTTACTTGATCAGCTTGATTGATTAAATTTGAGTAATACTCCCTCCGTCCCATATTATATGACTTTCTAGAGAAAAAAATTTGTCCCAAAATATATGACTTTTTAGATTACCAATACAACATCAATTTTCTTTTCCAGTCATATCCTTCATTATTTAATATATCTCTTCCTACAATTCTACTTTTTATGTTTCCAATGTCATTAATAAATGACAATTTGGTAAACTAACTCACAATTTCTCTTTCTCATACAAAATTAACTACTTTTTTTAATTCTCGTGCCACAACCTTAAACGACATATAATATGAGACGGATGGAGTATTAATCAATAAAGGAAACTTCTTTACCGACTAATGCTGCAAGCATGCCTTGATTTGTCAAAAGTGGGGTCACAAGTAGTTAGTAGACTTTTTCTTCTACTTCTTTTCTTATGCTTCCATTATATATAATCTAACGAAAGTGGTGGTTAGTTGTAAGTATACTAAGTAGTGTTGTAATATTTCAAGACGGGGAATTCTACTATACCCATTGAATTTTGTTGGGGTATGATATCCTGTAAGTAAAATTAGTACAATATTTTTAAAATAACTTACATTTAAAAAAATAACATATCACAGAGTGATTGAATATGTTGAGTATCATACCCAAAAAAACTCAATGAGCATCAGAGTGTCGACCTTTCAAATTTTATAATTTACTACTTAACTACACTTAATGAGTAATTTATTTTAAAACATTTTATATTTTATTGCTATTAAAACTAAAATCAAAATATGTTTTACGTGTGAATAGACTATTCTAATTTGTCGTGAGTGAGTTGCTTCAACAAAAAAAAATCTATCGTGAGTGCGTACTCTAGAATTCAAGAAAGGAGTAAAGTTTATGGTTGGGATGATTCATTTTTTGCAAAATGGTGCACTTCCCGCTCACCTGTTCCCTCTTTTACCTCGTGCATTACATATTCTTCTTAATTTGATGACTTCGAATCCGAAGCTCCCCACTTATATCACGGCTAAAAATAGTAAACTTCTATAAGTATGCACTCTTCTTGTTGGGATTTTTTATGTACTTACTGCAATAGTTTCTTATATACTCTTTATTTTGTTCATTATTGAGCAACGAGAGATTTCTCACACTTGAGATACCCAACATTCTCCATCAAGTGTGGATTGTTATTGGGTCACACACAAGCGCGCTATGATACCACTTGTTGGGATTTTTTATATATTTTATTTTTATTTTTGTATTTTTATTCCAAGTAATAAAACTATAAGATAATATGTTAGTGAATTTAACCACTTATATACGCTTTATTTTGTTCATCATTGAGCGATGAGAAACTTCCCATATTTGAGATACCAGCACTTCTGAAATATAATCGTGAGTCGAATGCCTTTCAAATTAATAATTAGGAGGTTTATATCAGCAAAAAAAAAATTAGGAGGTGTGTGAATGGCTTTTGCTTGTCTTTTGACAAGTACAAACTAGAAAGTGAAAGCTACATGCATGCTAAGAAAATACACTCATTGAAATTTGATAGCTAGTATGAAATGAATCTTTCATATAGCCTCACCCTATTTTTAATTAAAATAATAGTCAAGTCCATTCCTACTTTATAATCACCTAACTCAAGGGCTAACTAATACCATTTACTAATTAAGGAGACTCATTCTAATGGATAAGATAAGATGATGCATAAGTAATTGCATTTATTGCTTCTCATTCTCACTTGTAAAATCTATTACCGATGTTTTGAAAATAGGATCAAATCTTTGCATCATGGTTCAACCACTTCAAACTATTCGAATTGAGATGAAATTGCGATTAAAGCGCTTAAATAACTAAACTGTGTAGACAGCTTGGATTCATGGTTTAACCGGTTGAATTGCTCAATTGGTTTACTTTTTTAAAAACATTGTCTATTACTAAATAAATTGGTCTTCCTCTACTAATCTACCAACTCTACTAGTTGTATAATAAAATCAGCTACAATTTTGTAAAATGTAAGCCATTGGTGTTTTCCTTTTCGCGCCTAAAACAAAACACAAGTCTACGACCAATTTTTATGTTTTTATTTCTTCAAAAAAAAATCTCTAGATGAATTGTATTTTTAAGAGATTAATCCTTAATAGAAAGTGAGGAAATTACTGTTCTTCCCTTTCAATAGAAAACAAGCTTTTTTTTAAGTAAGAAAATTAAGCTATACCTAGAATCCTAGATTAATGGAAAGGAATGAAATGGTAGATAATAAATAGATCGACAATTGTTAATATTATCAAAAAAATTAAATAAGTTGAATGTATAAAACTTAATGGAACTCATTGCCAAAATAATACCACTCCTACTCCAAAGTTGTTCTTGGAAATGATTTGTAGTGTGGAACTTTAAGGAAATTATACTTATTTTCTTATAATGGTCAGCAGTTCTGAACTAAACTGTGATTCTTCATTCGGGTAACTTTCAATAACAGGGGCACATGCCATTGTTCTGAATTTCCGAGCACATATCTATAATGACTCCAACATTGATGCCTCCTACGCCAAGTTCCTACAGAGCAGGTGCCCCGTAAGTAGAACTAGCGATAAAGTCGAACCCCTTGACCACCAAACTCCGACCCATTTTGATAATCTATACTTCAAGAATTTGGTGAATAAAAAGGTTCTTCACTCAGACCAGGAGCTGTTCAATGGCAGTTCTAGTGATAATCTGGTACAAAAATACGCTACTGATACAGCTGCATTCTTTAAAGACTTTACCAATGGAGCAGTATCAAGCCTCTCAAAGGGTCCAAGGGGCAGGGCAGATCAGAATCAATTGCGGGAAAGTCAATTAAGCATTAGTTGACACAGTCAAGCCTACAAGATTATGTGTATGCAAATGAATTTGACAAACATATTATCATTCTTGCTAATGTATGCAATTAGTATCACATCTACTTGAACGAGAAGAAGCAACATAAATTACAATTATCACCATATATGTCGATATGTTAAGTCCGTTATCTAAATGTGTATGCAGAACTCATTTTTCTCTTTGCAATTGCCCAATAAGTTTTTCAAAGAATCATCAGTGAGAAACAAATCAAGGCACCCAGAACTATGAAATTTAAGAATTGTAAGAATATTACCATACTCCGACTAGTAGTAGTAAATGAGAGTTTCTTAAGGACTATTGATGTGTAAGTGTTACAAAATTTTAACTTTGATTTTCCATTAGCCTATTTCAAATATAATCAAGCATCTATATATTTGGGTCAGAGATGTGGCACTGAGGTAGTAATCCATTATGAAAGAACGATTACATCAAAACTATACAACCTACCAAGTTAGAGAAGTTCCAAGCTGCTATTTATGTTACACCTGTTACCACGCCTAATCCAGTTCATCAATAGATTCAACCTCCTCCTCCGGCAGTTCATCTTCATCAATCATTTTAAAGTAAGCGTTTTGTTTTTCGATATAATCTTGTAGCTCTTTGGACGTCATAGATCGGGGCTTCTGAAAATTCAGTAAAGATGCATCAAACATTTGCAAAATATATAGTAACATGATTGAATTTGTAATTGAGAAACAAAAGATATACAAAATATATTTTCTACTCTATCAAACATTTGCATTAATAGCAAGATTTTAATGTGCGTTGTGTGTTTCGGGTTGTTTATATATGCATGGCTAGAGCCAAAAACTCAAGATGGCATCAAGGAATCACCCTTCACACAAATTCAAATTCGACAAATACTGAAAGCTCCATTTGTATTTTAAATGAGTTAGATCTTATTCTAAAATGGTATGTGTGATTTTGTTTAATGTGAAGGGAAGGAAGGTATACACAAAATTGTCTTATGTATACACGACAGATTTTAAGATTAACCATGTCATAAAATTTGCTTGCCCACTAGACAAGCAGGAATACTCATCTTAAACAGTGAACATACATGGAAAATACTTAGTGTAATATTCTCATCATTGACAGATTCATTAAAGAACAAGTTCTTGTTGAACAACCAAATCAAGTTCCATAGATTTAGAGGAATTTGAAGTTCTAAATAAAATTCCAGACACATAGTAAACTTACGTACCTTTCTACAAGGGGCTGAAAATGACTTGGCCTTGGGAATATTCATAATTTCAACTCCATCACTTTTCTCTCTGAATTTGAGGACAAAGGAATAACAAAGAAATGAATGAAACATGAATTTCAAGGGATAAATGTAGAGGCAAAATAAGACAAAGGTGAAATAAAAAAGGATCAATTTAGAGTAAGTAATAAGTAATATATTCAGAAAAGCTAGCAATGTTGTCAAACTTGACAGCCTACATGAATTCAAGAAATCTCCAGACTTGACTCAAACTCGTAGAAGTTTACATCATATAAATATAATGTTAAGAACATCAATATAGTATATAGTACCTAACACAATTTAGACCACGATGATTAAATCAACAAAACGACCAAACCAGAACTTGACCTGACCTGAAAATAATGTTTATCTTTTAGTCAACTGCTATATCTGACTATCTGTGCTATTAATGTTTTGTGCATGATGGTGCTTTATCATGATGCTGTTGCATTTTAAGTTTTTTCAAATAAAATATAAGATAAAAACTTGCACAAAAACAATTTTGTAAGCGAGTATGAGTATTGATACGATTTTATAAGCTTAAGAAAGTTTGATAACCAAATACAGCCAGTTCCCACAGCACGCAACACCCATCAGAATATTTTAGAGAATTACTTTCAAAAATTGAAATTTTATAGTATCTGATCCATCATATGGTTATCAGTTTCTCCCATCCCCACCTATCCTTTCAATTTGAAACAATCCTCTCCTATTTCCCCTTAACCATTGGTCTTTAAACTAATAAATTTAATAATACAACTTCCACAACAACTCTATCTGCCGCTATATTAGAGAGAAGCGTGATTACCTACTATCAGAGACCTTCAAAATGGCAGAGCTACTACTGGTAGAAACGGCCACTTTTGTCCCTCTATCCTTCCTTTTATTTGAAGAATCACATGCTTCCAAAATGGGTGTGCTAGTACTAGGAATGTCCACTTCCTTCCCTTTATCCTTCCTTTTATATAAAGAATCAGAGATCTCCAAAATGAGTGTGCTAGTATTAGGAATGGCCACTTCCTTCACTTTATCCTTCCTAGTATTTAAAGAATCAGAGACCTCCAAAATGGGTGTGCTAGTATTAGGAATGACCACTTCCTTCCCATTATCCTTCCTTTTATATGAAGAATAAGAGAGCCCCAAAATTGGAGTGCTAGTATTAGGAATGGCTGCTTCCTTCCCTTTATCCTTCCTTTTAGTAGATGAATCAGAGACCTTCAAAATATGTGCGCTACTTATAGGAATGGCCACTTCCTTCCCTTTATTTTTCCTTTTATTTGAAGAATTTGAAGAATCAGCGACCTTCAAAATAGGTGTGCTGCTTAAAGGACTGACCACTTCATTCCCTTTATGCCTCCTTTTATTTGAAAAACTTCTTCGACTATAGATTACAGAAATAGGCTCAGAAGCTTCAAGATCAACAGTTTTAAAAATAGGCTCAGAAGCTTCAAGATCAACAATCCCTGAAGCAACAAAAAAAGTACAAATTATATTCTTTGATAAATGAAAAAGTAAAATTTCATGCTGATTAACACAGTATGGAAAAATAAGAAATGAATACTACTAATCATAGCTAGTAACTAACTAAAGACACCACCAAAAAAAAGCAAGTAACTAAAGCAATACTAACCCACACAAAAAAAATCTATTGATCTAGTAGCCATATATAAAGCTTAACGCGCGTGTAAATAGCAAAATATTATTCACCAAAAAATTGGGAATTCAAATAGCAAAACCCTATCAACAAATCAAATGCTTAATTAATAAAAGTACCGTGACGAGACGAGGTTTTGGGCAAAGGCGTGTAGGAAAACAAAATTGATGGAGGAAAGCTAAGGTTTGAGGAATCATCGAGATTCATGGCAGTATCAGTAGCAGATGCCAATTTGGTTGTAGGTTTTTTTAATGCAGAAGAAGGGTTTGGTTTGGTAGGGTCTAGGGTTACAGAGGAAGGGCTACTGGTTGAAACGGCCACTTCCTTCCCACTATCCTTCCTTTTATTTGAAGAGTCACAGGCCTCTGAAATGGGTGTGCTACTTGTAGCAATGACCACTTCCTTCCCTTTTTCCTTCCTTTTATTTAAAGAATCAGAGACCTCCAAAATGGGTGTGCTAGTATTAGGAATGACCACTTCCTTCCCTTTATCCTTCCTTTTATTTGAAGAATCAGAGATCTCCAAAATCGGTGTGCTAGTACTAGGAATGATCACTTCCTTCCCTTTGTCCTTCCTTTTATTTAAAGAATCAGAGATCTCAAAAATGGGTGTGCTAGCATTAGGAATGACCACTTCCTTCCCTTTATCCTTCCTAGTATGTGAAGAATCAGAGATCTCCAAAATGGGTGTGCTAGTATTAGGAATGGCCATGTCCTTCCATTTATCCTTCCTAGTACTAGTATTTGAAAAATCGGAGACCTTCAAAATAGGTGTGCTACTTATAGGAATGGTCACTTCCTTCCTTTTATCCTTCCATTTAGTTGAAGAATGAGAGACCTTCAAAATACTTATAGGAATGGCCACTTCCTTCTCTTTATCCTTCCATTTATTTGAAGAAGACACATTCAAAACGGGTGTGCTGCTTAAAGGACTGACCACTTTATTCCCTCTATCCCTCCTTTTATTTGAAATAGGCTCAGAAGCTTCAAGATCAACAGTCCCTGAAGCAACAAAAAAGTACAAATTATATTTTTTGATAAATGAAAAAGTAAAATTTCATGCTGATTAACACAGTAAGGAAAAATCAAAAATAAGAAATGAATACTACTAAGTAATAATCATAGCTAGTAACTAAAGTCACCACCAAAAAAAAGCAAGTAACTAAAGCAATACTAACCCACAAATCAAAAATCTATTGCTCTAGTAAGTAGTAACCATATTCAAAACTTAATGCGCGTGTAAATAGCAAAATATTATTGACCAAAGAATTGGGAATTCAAATAGCAAAACCCTATCAACAAATTGAATGCTTAATTATTAAATTTAAAAGTACCGTGACGAGACGAGATTTTGGGCAAAGGCGTGGAAAATATGGTTGATGGAGTGCTAGCGTTTGAGGAATCGTTGAGATTCTTTGCAGTATCAGTAGCAGATGCCAATTTGGTTGTAGGTTTCTTTAATGCAGAAGAAGGGTTTGGTTTGGTACGGTCTAGGGTTACAAAGGAAGGGCTACTGGTCGAAACGACCACTTCCTTCCCACTATCCTTCCTTTTATTTGAAGGATCACAGGCCTCCAAAATAGGTGTGCTACTTGTAGGAATAACCACTTCCTTCCCTTTATCCTTTCTTTTATTTGAAGAATCAGAAACCTTCAAAATAGGATTGCTAGTATTAGGAATGGCCACTTCCTTCTCTTTATCCTTCCATTTATTTAAAGAATCAGAGACCTCCAAAATGGGAGTGCTAGTACTAGGAATGGCCACTTCCTTCCCTTTATTCTTCCTACTAGTATTTGAAGAATCAGAGACCTTCAAAATGGGTGTGCTAGTTATAGGAATGGCCACTTCCTTCCTTTTATCCTTCCCTTTATTTGAAGAATCAGAGACCTTCAAAATGGGTGTGCTGCTTATAGGAATGACCACTAAATCCTCTCTATCCTTACTTTTATTTGAATAACTTCTTCGGCTATAAATTACAGAAATAGGCCCAGAAGCTTCAAGATCAACAATCCCTGAAGCAAAAAAGTAAAACTTCACGCTGAATAACACTAATCATAGTGATCATAACTAGTAATTAACTAATTATAGCATTACTAACCCACAATTCAAAAATCTAATGCTCTAGTAAGCTTTGTAGCACCGACACGTAGACACCAACACCAACAAGAAAAAAAATAAAGTAAAATTACATGCTGATTAACACTAATCATAGTGATCATAGCTAATCACAGCTGGTAATTAACCAATTATAGCATTACTAACCCTCTATTCAAAAATCTAATGCTCTAGTAAGCCCAGTAGCACCCCACACTTCCGGTTATTACCAACACCGGCACTTTAACTACTTGTATTTTTCAAATTTAAACCGGTGTTAGTGTGTCTGTGTCGGTGCTTCATAGCTAGTAAGTAACTATAGCATTACTAACCCAAAAATCTATTGCTGCTCTAGTAAATAAATTCAAAGCTGAACGCGCGTGTAAATTCAGGACCACAAGCGAACCATTCACAAAAATAGGAATTCAAATAGCAAAACCCTATCAACAAATCGAACGCTTAATTACTAAAAGTACCTTGACGAGACGATGTTTTGGGCAAAGGCGTGGAAAACACGGCTGATGGAGGAGTGTTAGGGTTTGAGGAATCATTGAGTTTCGTGGAAGTATCGGTAGCAGAAGCTAATTTGGTTGTAGGTTTCTTTAACGCAGAAGAAGGGTTGGATTTGGTATGGTTTAGGGTTACAGAGGAAGAGGAAGTGTTTGTGCAATCGGAAAGGGGATTTCTTCGTGCGCGTTTTCGTTTTCGATCAGATTCCATTGTTAGTTATGATGATTCTGATTCTGAAGAATAAGAGTGTGTGGAAGTAGAACTAGAAGTGCGAGATGGATGAAGAAGCTTCTTCTTCTTCTTTTTCTTTTTCTTCTTTTTGGTGTTTGTTTACTCAATAGCGGGAATTTTCAGTTGAATGGTGGTAACAGGGAGATTTTTGGTATTTGCTCGAGAAAGTAGTAAAGCCCAAAACGGCGCACTACTGACAATAGAACGGAACAACATATAGACGGAAATAAACCACGAACCTTGACCTTAAATAACACGTTGAAACTAAAGACTTCCCTCACAAGTTTTTGTTCCTTATATAGATAAGAAACGGAAGCTTATCAGGGAAGTCTTTAGTTTCGGTGATGGAAAGGACATGAAACTTATAGGGTATTGTTTTTCTCGCTTCCCCTCCTAATCAAAACACACTCTATGAGGGTGGAAAAAGACTAAAAGACCATTAATGAAATGGCTAAAGCGTTTTTTTTTTTGAAAAAATTTCACTGATTCGAACACGGGCATTCGAGTCTGTTCTAACAGAGTCATCCGAGTGTGTTAAATATTGACACACACAACCTATTGTGCGAAATTTAACAGATTCGGATGGTACAAATCGCACCAGTTCGCATAAGCGTATTCGAACACCCTATTTCATTTTGTTCGTATGCAGTTAACCGATACAACAATAATTGACCCTCACACCCCATTCACCAATATTTTTTAACACAGATACATGCGTTCGAACGTGTTCGAATAAGGTCATGCGAACCGTCACTAATCACGCCCCGTAAGAGCGCTCCACGCGAGTTATTTTTAATAAAATATGTTTGGGGTGTGTGGTGAGTAGGGAGAGAGAGTGAGAAAAGCAATTGCCAACTTGTAAAGGAAGCCCCTTGCTTGGTCTGGTTGAGTAAAGGAGAAGCCCAAACCTAAATTGTGTACGGCCAATGTTTTTGCACTCCCATTACTAATCTCCCACCTCCCTAAAATAATAAAGTTGCTCTAACTTTTATTATCGCATTCTATTTTTGTCATACTTTTCTTGTACTATATATGTGTCCTGCTATAATAATTTACTGCAAAACTTATAAAACCTAAATTATCATTACCATTGTTTTGCAAACTATTCTTGGTGTGTTTTGGTGTAGCTTTGTTGTATATTGGTGTAACTTTGACATAGACTGCTTAGTGTTTTGCTGTACCACGTTTCCATCTTTCTTGTAAAGATGGATTTTTTTAATGATATTATCTACTTCTTGAAAAAAAAATGTCTAATAGAGAAGTTATAAACCACAAAAGGTGGATGTAATAGAGTAAGAAAACCAAAATCACATTACTTGCCGTAGTATATCCCATGACCTATGTATAAACTACTTCCTTGAAGTTAGAAGAATAAGAAGAATACTACAAGGTTAAAAACTATTCAAAGGTGCACACACACACACACCAAGAGAGAGAGAGAGAGAGATTATGTTTATTTGTCCTATAAAGAGTTGAACCTTTATGTCATCTCTCTCCTCCATACCCATTTCTCCCTTCATCATCTTCTATGAGCTAAAATGAAGACTAAGGTTCCATTGGTTATCTTTTTCATGTTCTTTCTAAAATATTTGGCATTGGCGGCTACCAACACCACCCTTATCTTTTGTTAAAAAAAAAAAACTACCCCTATCTAGACCCTTCAGGCTTTTTCAACAGTTGTTTGTCCCATACAAGGAAGTATGAGAGACATGTAAGTCCAGATCTTCATGTCGTTTTCTCCTTTGCATTTTTACATTTTAAACTGAAACTGCAACAACTCTTTTTATTTGTTAGAGAAGTTTGTTTTCTTTGCTTTGGTGGTATATATATTGTGAGGATGCAGCAATCCTAATAAGTTGTTTGCTTTTTTGTTTTTTGTTTTTTTGACTATGTTTGTCAATGCTTTTGTTTGTTGGTGGTATATTGTGATGTTGTTACATGGTTGCTCTAGCTTTTATTATTGCATTCTATTTTTGTCACAATTTTCTTCTGCCATGTGCCCCTCATAATAATTTACTTCTAAACTTATAAAACTTGAATTACCATTTCCATTATTTTACAAACTATTCAAATTTTGTGTGTTTTGGTGTAGCTTGTTTTACTTTAGTGCACTGCAGACTGCATAGGTATTTTGGTGTATCATGCATGTTTCCATCTTTCTTGCAAAGATAGATTTTTATTAATCATACCATCTACTTTTTGAAAGAAAAAAAATAACAAGGGTCTAATAGAGTAAGACAACCAAAATCACATTCATCGCCATATTATATCCTATGACCTATACAAAATTAGAAGAATAAGAAAGAGTGCCCATTCCTCCCATCATCATCTTCTATAAACTAAAATGAAGACCAATGTGCCATTGGTTATCTTTTTCATGTTCTTTATAAAACGTTGCATTGGCAGCTACCAACCCCACCCCTGTCTAGACCCTTCAGGCTTTTTCAACTACTGTTTATCCCAAACAAGGAAATATTATCTGAGAGACATGTAAGTCAATGACTTCATTAAACTATTTCAAAAACTTCGTGTTGTTTTCTCTTATGCATTTTTACATTTTATATTGAAACTGCAGCAACTCTTTCTGTTTATTAGATAGAGAAGTTGATTTTCTGTTGCAATCCTAAGCTATTTGCTCATTTGTTGTTTGTTTATGTTTGTCAATGCTTTTGTTCTTGTTGTTGTTGGTGGTGGTATGTTGTGAGGTTGTCACGTGGCTGCTATAGCTTTTATTATTTCATTCTATTTCTGTTATAGTTTTCCTGTGCCATATGCCATGTTTTCCTGTCACGTTTCCATATTTCTTGCAAATATGGATTTTTTTATTAATAATGTTATTTACTTCTTAAAAAAAATGTCTAATAGAGCGGTTATAAACCCAAAAGGTTTAAGTAATAGAATAAGTTGTTTTTTTTTAGATTAAAAAGTTTAGGTGAGTTTAGGTGATATTAATAAGTTGGTTTTCTGTTCGTTAGAGAAGTTGCTTTGGTGGTATATTTTGAGGCTAGCTATCACATGGCTACGCTAGCTTTTATTAGCGCGTTTCGGTCCTGTCATAATTTTTCTATGTCATGTGTCTTGCATAATAATTTGGTGTCTTTTAGCGTATCTTGGTGTAGCTTGTTTAACTTTGGTACTGCTTAGGTGTATTATGTTTCCATATTTATGTGTGTGTAAATACACACACACTTTTGAGTTTGAATTAATGGAAAAAATTAGATATTTTTGCCATAATTTTATTATTCTTAATTTTTGAGGGGGTCGGTTTGGGTATTAGTTAATGGGAGACCTACTAAGAAGTTTTTGTTGGAGAAAGGTTTAAAGCAATGCAGCCCACCAGCTCCTTTCTTATTTCTTGTTGTGGTTGAGGGACTCACGGGGTTGATTGATAAATCGGTAGATGCCGGTTTGTACACAATTTTTTTACATTTGTTGACTGTAATTTTGCTAATAATATTTCTATTATTTATTTGTTAATTATTTCCTTATGGGCTATTTTGTATTGTTTTTCATATTTTTTACCAGTTATTTTTTAAAATATATCTATGACCGATTGTTTTTCTAATAATTATTTTTCGGGTACTTTTTAATAATAATTTTTGAATGTGGTTGTCTTTTTTTAATTTGCTTCTAATTAAATTTTTTTATAACAAATTTGATTCTATTTAATAGTACATTTTGTGCATTCTAAAAATAATTATTTAAAAAACCCCGCACAACTGATTATTAAGTAGGATATTTTTCGTATTTGGTTTTAAACATGGGATCTCCACCTCGTAAGTGTAAGCTTAGAGGTAGTACTTGTCACTCCGTCTCCAGGAAAAATAATTCTTAAACTAATTGAATAGAAGAAGCATTAAATAGAATGTTTTTTTACAAAAAATTGATTAGAAGCATCACTAAATAAAGTAACCACTAAGAATATTATTAAGAAACATAACTAGCTCTTGGAAAAAAATAGAAACATAACTAGCTAAAAAATTATTAAAAGATAACTACAAAAAATTATTTAATAAATAATCAGTCAAACAAAATTATTTTTAAAATAAAACATTTAAGAAATACAAAAAAAAACATTTAAAAAATAGCTAATACAAATTTACTAAAAAATATATTTAAGAATTAAATAAAACAGGACGTTATAGGCAGTTTGACTTCTTAGTCATCAAAAATAATGATGTGACATGTGTAAACGTGATATTCTATTAACCACCTAAGCATTAACTTAACAACAAAGACTAAAAATGCAAATATAAATAGAAACTAATGTAAAACTATTACATTATTATTTTTTTTAAACAATTTGATTAACTAATCACAAATCACGATATGTGCGATCGCGACTTTTAATTGGCTTTGTCGTCTTGTTCTCTTTGGGGTACTCTTTTTCCTCCTTGTATCTTTTTTCCATGGGATTTTGGCTCAATGAGGTTTTAACGAGAACCAAATTAATTGTACGGGTTGGAGATCCACTCCCGTTAATCTCACTTATAAAAAAAATGATATGTGCGACTTTTAATGTAGTCAGAATAAGAATAAAACATATTTAGTGTTATAACAATTCGTGATTGGTTGATGGTATAAAAAATAAATAATCTCTTACAATAATAAGGTATACCAAGAAATTCTACTTAATACGACTTTGACTGTTGATTTTCAATAAATGTTGAGAATTTCATAATTTCATAATTTGTTTACCTTTTAAAGGATCTATATGCATTTTGTTGAATCAATATTAAAATTACAATCTAAACTGGATTTTCTGACTCAAGAATTAATCATATTATGCTTTAGTATCAACTTACATATTTTATTAAATGAAAAACTTTAAAAAAATTATATTAGAACTTAATTATTAAGTATCAATGGCGTAAATAATATTTTGTGGATGTTTTGTTGTGTGGCACCATACTATCACAAACAATTTTACTTGTCAAAACATATTTGCACTATGCTACATGGTAAAACATCACAATAAATGTATCTAAAATGCATTTCGTCACTTAATTAGTATGAATTATTATTATTTTTTGACCAAAATAAACTCATCTTATTTTCATTATAAATAATGTTATCAATTGGAATCAAATCAAAATACATGGAACTAGCATATAATTTTAATGTCCGAGCAAGCGTATGTGCGCAAGATTTATTTGTCTCCTAACGAAACTAACATGAAAGCTTTGAAATCTAGTAATGATGCGTTTACAATGAGAAATGATAGCACTAAATTCGGAACTAGAGTGTAAGTCATTCATCTTATTTACAACCAGCAAGCAATCCATCTCAATAGATACCCATGTCAAACCCAACTCTACCAACCAAAATAATGCATGTCACTTAGTATGAATTATTAACATTAAAATATTAATGATTTTTTAAATAACTTTTAAGTTACGTGATTTTTAACGAATTTAATAAAGAAGAATAAAGAATAAATAGTGTCATTATTGATAAGTAGTATAATTATATTGAAAATTAATCATTAAAAATATGATATATATATATATATATATATATATATATATATATATATATATATATATATATATATATATATATATATATCTAGTGTGAAAAAATGATTTTAAAATCTAAATTATAATTATACTTGTTGATTGAAAAATAAATCATGGAAATTTTAACAATTTGATAATTTATAATAAAAGTATGAATTTAATAACGATATTTAAGGATAAATTTTCAATAACCAATTATATATTTGTAGTCTTTGTCAAGTCTTTACTTTTACACTCAATTTTATTTATTTATTTTACACATCTCCTATGTGACCTGTTTCATTAACATTACATTTTTTTTCTATGACATGTACATGCATCATTTTTATTACATAGTTGAAAAAATGATGCAATTAGTGTTGCCAATATCATCTTCTTAGAAAAGTTTGAATTATTGTGTTGAAAAGATAGCAGAAGAATGATTTTGTTTTGGCTTAAATATCATTTTGGTTCATCCAATTATAGTGAATGTTCATTTTGATCATTGCATTTTTTTTAAAAAGACCCTTGCAATTTTTTTACTCATTTCGGCCCCCATATCATCTTTAAGCTGATGTGTCACTTTTGTTTTTGTTTTTTTACAGATGAGGTGACACATTTTCACATCGTTGGTAATGGTGACATGAATCTCTTGTACATGTGAACTGCCACCTCATTTCATCTATCTCACCCTATCCTCCAACCCATGTCGTCCATTTCCCCCTCTTCTTCACTGGTTTCCTCCACTTCCCTTCTTTTCCGCCTCTCTCCCTCCTTTCCACGATTCCCTAACGCCTGAAACCACAACCACCTCTAAACCCTTCATTACTCTAGTGGCTGCCTTTAGAAGATTTTATGTACAAAACTAGGAATTAAATCAAAACAGAAAATAGATAACAAAAAAAGAAAACCATTCAGGAGCATAGTTAAAAAACAGAGTAAAACAAAAAAGAGAAAATCAAAGAAAATGAAGAAGGTGTTGCTAATTCTGTATCTCATTACAGTCCCGATTCCCAACCCCAACCCCAACACCATGAATGATTCATACACAAATTCCAAATATCAAACGGGAATACAAATTTAAATGAGGAATGAAAATAACCCAAACGATATAAGATAGATACACGATAATTTGAATATAGCTAGCAATTAACTACATATTAGCATGGCCGACAATGTTGGAGGAGTGGGTGAGAGAGATGAAATGAGGGAGAAGGAAATTGGGATTAATAGGGATTTAGGGTTTTTTTAATGAGGTGGCAGTCTACATGTACAAGGGATATGTTACCATTGTCAACTAAGTTAAAATGTGCCACCTCACTTGTCAAAATAACAAAAAGGTAACACATCAGATTAAAAATGTCACTAGAGATCAAAATGAATTATTTTTGCAAGGGTCTTTTTTTGAAAAAATATTTTTGCAGCTGCCAAAATGGATATTCGTTATAATTGCAGAGACCAAAATGACATTTAAGCCTTTCATTTTTCTCATGTCTAATTTTATTTTCAATAATTCAACTTATTTTGTAATCATTACATAAATAGTATTCATCCATTGATTTTGATTTGTTGACTATATATTTTGTATTAAAAAATATATGTATTCAAAATATCTACCGAACTTCCATATATACATCATTCCTCTCCCAATATTTAATTGTAATAAAAGTGTAAATGTATATCTATATTGTGTATATCCCTTGTCAATTCCTACTATAAATACTATCCCACACTGCAAGTGTTTTCTTCATTGAGACTCATCTATAACAATGGTTGAGAACACACGTGTATCCTCTCTCTCTCCAATGTCCGAGAATGAATCCTCAGAGCACACCCCTGAGAGATTCATCACACACTCAAGTGGCTCCTTCATCATAGGGGGAGAAAGAAAGGAGTACGCGATCTCTCATACCACCCTCTCACAAACACAACCACCAACCCAACTCTCATCAAGAAGAGGGTACCCTATCTCCCCTCCTGAACTGATTAACAATGTAACACTGAACTCTTCCAAGAGGCCTAGGGGGAGACCTCTGGGATCCAAAAACAAGCCAAAACTGCCCGTCGTCATAAGAGAAGATGATGACACCATCTTGGAACCGATCCTCATTGAAATCCCTAGAGGAAATGACATTGTTGAGACCCTCGCTAACTTGGCTCAACGTCGTAATACCCACATCACAGTTTCGAGTGGTTCGGGTCTTGTCTCAGACATTACCCTTTGCCACCATGTGTCACCCATCAAAGGAAAGTTCTACATGACTTCCATCTCTGGAACGTACATCAATGCTAATTGTGGACACGTCCCTCCACAACTCATCACCGAGTTTTCCATTTACTTATGTGGTAGGCGGGGACAGGTTTTCGGTGGTGTTGTTGGTGGGAAGGTCATGTCTGCAGGTCTTGTTACACTCACCGCCAATCTTTTCAAGAAGCCCAAGTTTCATAGATTGTCCATCATCAATGGAAGCTTCAAGGAGGTAGAAGTAGATGAGCCCATATATGCTGCCAATGTCATAACCAATGCTGATCATACTTCTATTGAACCTACTACCAATAGTGGTAACAACAACACTGCTACTGTTGTGTCTGATTTCAGTATTACAGGTACCAATTCAATGTCAGTGAATCACGAACTCCCGCCACCTCCTCCAGCTGATGTGATCATGCAGTGGAATCACTCCACACTTGCTGATAGTTATTAGTGATTCTTAAAGTATTTTCCATTTTGTTTTGAGCCCTTTTAATAATGTTTGAATAAAATGGGCTTTATTTCTTCTTAAATTGTTATGTTTTATTTTAAGAGTTTAGTCAAGAAGGTAGTGTCATCTTTGGATGTTTTTATCATGCTTTTTAATCCTCCATTATAATATTCATTGTTTGATTCATTCTCTTTTTTTTTTACTGAAAAAAGGATAAACATTCAGATTACATCGGTGATAATACAAATTCAACATCGCCAAAATCACAAAGGATGAATCTGCAAACAAGTTCACAACACCTAAGTTAATAGCATACAACGGCAAAATGCCTACAAATGTGACAAATTAAAACTCATCGGAGTACCCCTTGCCTCCGTGTCCGTAACTTTGAGGCCCTATAGTCATTGGTTGAATCTGCAATGGATCAAAGTTGATCTATCGTTCCAAACCAAATGAACACCGCAAGTAGATGAGAAATCAAATAACCATTTTTTTAGAATGCCCGACAACGTAAACAAAACATTTTCAATTGAATTGATTTTATGGAGTTTTATATATCTGTGTGCATCAAACCTACATATTTTTCCTGGGATTTTCCGTAACATCTTGAACAAACCTTTAATTACTTCAAACAAGTCAAACATGATCCAAAGAGAAATTTTTGATAGAAATTCAAAAAGTGATGCTTCAAAAAACACCGATGGGGTGATTATACTTTATATCATGTTATATCCCTTTACTCTATGTCATTACTATCAAAATTTTAATATTTTTCATATGAGATGCTCACCCATCGATCAGCACAAGAATGCATATAATTTACCTCATATAAATATTTTATAAGAGGGAGAGTATATTTTAGGTCAAATTTTGTGTCAATCAAAATTAAAATCTTTCGGCCAAGGAAGGTTGGCTCAGTTGATAAGGAGTTGGCTCACAAGGTCGTGGGTTCAACTTCTGCTGCCGATGTGAGGACCTCTTTGGTGGGTGATCCATGTAATGCATTTTCAGTGCTCAAAGAGCCTCGGCGCCGCTCTCGACCCCCACAGCCCCCTGCAGCCCAACTCTCACCTAAACTTTCTAATCTCAAAAAAAAAAAAATATTAAAATCTTTCTTAGGGAATATAAAAGTATGTTTACATACTGACATGGTGTATTTGAAATTAGATATTTTCAACAAATAAGAGTGTCATCAAGTAGCACACCTTCTTCATCAATAGTTTCTGCAACAAATTGAGGGGATTTTAAAGAATTACTCTTAATTTCATCAGCTATCACCCATCTTGGCAACCCGAAACTTTTGTCACTTCCTGCTATGCTTTCATTTTTTACCCCAACTAGACTTCACAACAGTTGTCTGCCTTATGCTCGTAATGCCTACACTGGATTTTTTATAAGCAACATTTTTTTATTGATGGGAGTGAAAGTGGTACTCCAACCTTTCACAAACATTGTCTATGATATGTACCTGAGCGTCCCGAGGTTGGTTCGGTCTTGGTATGAGGTTTGATTGTTGTTGATGAGTCGGGAGGATGGGCTCGCACGACAGGTATACCTGCAAAGACACTCTGACGCCCAAGTCAGAGTGCGATCGGTCTAAGCAGGAACATAATAAGGGTATGGATAGTGTACCTTTTCTCGAGGGTTGGTCCCTATTTATAGGAGTCCGAGGCGTATAGTGACCGTAGGATTAGTGGAGCCGATCCTGGCCGTAGATTGCGTGTCTAGATGCGCTCCCTGTAGCAATAGCGAGGAGTCGGTGATGACTTCATGGCCCAACCTCGATCCATAAAGTGAAGTGGGCCATCTGGCCTAGTCCAAAACCAATCAGAAAATTGCAAACTAGAGTTTCTTCCTTCTCTATAAATAAACCATACATAGTAACTTTATCTATCCACTACCTCTATAAAGTTAATCCTTTTCCGTTGGAAGATAATACTACTATTTGTTAAGAGTCCCACATCGGATGTGATATAACCTGAAAAAGAGTTTATAAGTGAGAGACATCCTCACTCTAAAAGCCGGGCCATGTGGGGTTGAGTTAGGCCTTAACCACATTCTAAGACTATTCCTCACCAAAAAGAAGCACCCAGGTAGCTACTATCCAGATAATGAATTTTGCGTTTTTGCATTCTTTCCCACTAATGAGGGAGCCAAATTGAACAAAATGGAACACTAGGTCATTATGATGAACTACCTCCAACCTCAACCAAACATACAATAGGGACCTTACATTATAAAGAAATAGTTAAAAAGAGATGAACTGTGGATTTGGGTTGTTCCGAGGAGAAAGCGCGCCGGAATCTAAGACCTCTGAAGTAACGCATTTTTTGACAACCTAGCCAACCTAGCTTCAAGGCGTGTTAAAACATGCCATAGTGAAACTCCTTCAACTTATGCCATAGTGCATTTGTCTGTACTAATAGTCTTCACTTCCATTTTGCTAGTAATGAATGGTTAACTAACTCTAGATTTTTAACTCATAAACCCTATTCAAACCCTACAAAAGATATCATCAACCGCCAATAAATTCATACTAAAAAATCCACAAAAAATTTCAAATGGAAGGAAAGCAGGGAAAAATTGAAACCTTAGTGGTCAAAACCAAATGATAGCAACGCTGCTTTTTCTTGGTCGGACATGCGCTCTAGTAGCGGTCATGGAGAGACAGACAACCTCGACAACAGAGTTGTAGATATAGGTTAGTACCTTTTATCGCATTTGGAGATGAACTTTGTTGACTTCCGTGACCAACAACAAGCCAATGTTGAGCAACAACCAATTGGAAATTGAATATGCCATTAATTTTGTTAAGGGATTACCATCGGTATTGAAAGCGAGGTACTATGATAATTGAAATATCAGCATTAAATTTAAATTGTTATTTTCAATTTGAAGAGATGCCATAGTTATGTGGAATGAATTTTTTTAATGTAATTGCTATTTTCAATTTGAAGAGAATGTACTCTGATTTTGAAATGTTTCATGCGTTTTGAATTTTTATTGAACCTTCCCATAAAATATTGAATATTGAATTGAATGTATTACATTAATGACCGTCAACAATTATGACCCGCTAACTTGATTTTTTGAAAACATACATTAATTCAATTAATTTGATTTTTATAGAAAACAAATAACATGATAAATAGGAATGAAGGAAAATTAAATTCATTAAATATCGCATTAAATCGTTGACCGTAAATGAGAGAATAAGAGACCAGTTACATTCTCATTTGCGAGTGTAGTTTAGATCACTAAATAATATGTTTAGTAACTCTTACTAAAGGGATATAAAAGTAAGCTCCATTATATATAATTAAAAAAAAAACTGTTCAGCAATTAATCTCCCATATCTCCTTTCCTTAATTATTGGGCGAATAATGTGGAATTAAATTAGAAAAAGCTTCCCATAATCAAAACCTTCAATCAACGCAGCCTCAATCATGATTTTACATATAAGAGTTAATCCATGAATGTGATCATGATCTTGCTGCTCAATCATGAGTTAATCCACTGAAACATCTTTTACATATAAAATCGTGACATTTTTATTCAAATTACATAAGTATGGAAATTGGTTAGTACGGATATGAATTAGTTTTGTCTAACCACGAAGTCACATAACTTTGGTTAGTTTACTACTAGAGAATTAAACAATATTGGTTAGTTAGCTTTAACCACCAAATTATAGAACTTTGTTTTATTACATATAAAATAAAAAATTGGTCGTTATTATACTTGTAACTAAAAACGTGATGATGAAATGTAACACTAACCACATAATTACGTAATATTGGTTACGTGAGTTCTAACCACTTAATTATAGAACTTTGGTTTTTCATAAATAATATGCAACTAGTCGTTAAAGAGTTTAATAACCACATAAGTGAACAATAATCGGTTAGTTGTCGATATAGATAGTGTAAACAAGAAATTCGAAAGTTGTTATGGTCAAATTTGTGTAATTCGAAAATTGTAGCAAGAAATAATAAACGATAAAAAAAGCAACGTGAAAAAAAAAGTGAACGAAGAAAGAAGGAAGAAGGAAGAAGAAAGAAGAAAAAAAATCAATGTGAAACTAGAAGAAGAAGAAGAAGAAGAAGAAGAAGAAGGTAAAAAAGCAACGTTAAAAAAGAAACGGCCCCAAAAAAACTAGGAATTAATTTAATGGATAATTAAATAGCCATTAATATCAAAAACATTTGAGAATACATTAATGCCCTTATTCAATAATAACCCTTGGATGAAATTTTGTTAAAAGATTGGACATCCAATGGCTAGAATTCATTTAGTGATCATCACTAAACCTTTGGTTTAGTGATGTAATCCATAGCCCTCATTTGCAAGACCAGTTTGGAAAATATTAAGACACGTATTTAGTTCATGTCTCAGCCATAAATATACCCCATCCGCAATCTAAATAAACGGTAGCTGTCCAGATCGCTACTTGGACGAAATTTCAATGTTGGAGCTGATGTGTAAAACGGACGTTGACGTATTTTCCATAATTTGTCTATGTGGACGATAATGTGGACAAACTCAAGGTTTAGTATAATTAAGATAAGATTAAGATATCTATCACACTACTAGAAAAGTGAAATAGCGGCAAAAATTTAGAGACGAAAAATGACAAAATTCATCTCTTAAGTGTTTTCGACGTTAAATTTGGAGACATATTTTATTTTTTTCATCTATAACTTTTGTCGGTATTCCAACTTTTTTTATAGTAGCTAGTGTCATAAGAAACTAGAACAATTTATGTGGTTTGATAACCGCCGGTAACTTGGGTAGGTACTGGGCAATTTTCTTCTAGAGTAATATGAGTGGATTGTTCTCAAGGTGATCAATTGTATTTCCATGAGCTAGCTCTTCAATTTCTAGTAGGGGTGTGTCTAAATTTCTAGTAATATTAGGGGTGGCAATTTCTACCCGCAAGTGGAGATCTCTACGGGGATTGCCCCGAATGGGGCCCCGTGGGTGGGGAGTTTTTCCCCGTGGGGATGGGGACGGGGGAGAAAATCCCCCCGTAGTCAAAGTGGTGATGGGGATGGGGATCATACCCCCGCCCTGCGGGAACCCCGCCCCGAATATATTATATAAATATCCTTATTATAAATATATATTATGTTATAACTAATTAATTTTTTAGTCTTTTTATATGTGTTTTTAATTTAAAATATTAATAAAATATTAAATTATTCTAACTTTTATACTTTTTAAATATTAAAATGTAAAAGTAAGACTAACTTTTATATTTTTTATATTAAAATATTAAACTTTTGAATTTTAGTCTTACTTTTTATATACTTTTCTGATTTTATTATATTTTAATTTATATTTTTGCTAACTTTTAATAAACTTTGGGGTCCCCGCGGAGACCGTGGGGATCCGTGGAAATGGGGATGGGGCAGGAATAGTTCGCGAGGCGGGCAACGGGGATAGAGACGGGGGACAATTTGAGAAGCGGAGATGGGAAATGAGAAGACTTCCGCCTCCCGCCCCGCCCCTTTGCCATCCCTAAGTAATATGAGTAGATTGTTCTCGCTTTGTATTGGGCTGGAGTTCTCCTTATACTCTTGCGTACTATTGAATAAATAAATAAAATTCCGTTAAAACTAAAAATAAAAATGCACATATTTATATGCATGATCTATATTCCAGCTCCATACATAAGTTTACTCAAAATCATCATCCACTCAAAATATTTCTTGGCCTTTTACTACTTTCATTAAAAACTGCATAAGTGGACTAATTGGAAGATATCTTATAGTACAAAGCTTGATTCCTTAATCAACAAATTACGCCTGTTAGCAAAAAAATAATAGGAAATAGCTAGGAAAGATAATAAATATATAGAAAACACATATATTACACTTAATCAGTACTCTCACTCCAATTCTTTATAGCTTGTCCCACAGCTTCTTTGACAGCTTGTGCATCAATATTAGTCTCACCTTCTTCATTCTACAAAAAGTCACAATATGCATGATGTTAAACAAACCGCAAATTAAAAACATTCTTTGGTGATAAACTTAGCTATAGCTAGCTTCTATATACATGTACAATTAATGAAGACTCTATTATTATTAGGGTTAAGATTTAGAGATATGCATGACCTTTATATATCAATTATTATTCTAAGTACAGAAACTTGGCCCCAATTTCTCACGTCCCCCAATGATGAACGTTTTCATAAAGGGACAAAACATGTGACATATATTGATAAGTGAATGTGAGAGAGAGAGAGAGAGAGAGAGAGAGAGAGAGAGAGAACCCAATGATATGCATGTTGAAACTAATAAGAAAAGTGTAATAATTTTTTGTTCACTATACTATGTAATGTGTATCTTACTTCTTCTCCTCCAACTGCTTGAAATTCAAAAGTGTCTGTACAAGAAACCCTAGCTTCAAGAACTGTAAGTCTCATCTCTTCAATGGCCTCCAATATGGAAACAAGCATACCTTGGCAGTTTTTTGTTGAAAAAACATTTATCATAAATCCCTTTTCTAGGGTTTCCACTGTAACCTGCATAAGTCCATCAAGGAAATGTTACTTTTACTCCAATCAAATTTGTTATTGGAAGGATCTTGGGATAAATAAACTTGATGATCAACATGTATATTGGACTCCTAGAACAACAATTCCAATTGGTTATATTATTGTGATTACTTCAGTACCTGGACAGAATCCTAATCCCCTTATTTCTTTAACCTTTTAGTGTCTTTTAACTCACCATGTGAACTACTAATTACCTTAGAGTAGACGTTATAACGAACGAGTACCTTAGATTGCTTTTTCCAAATTGGAGTTGATGCGAATGTACTGACATCAACTCCAATTCGAAGGGTACTCGTTATAACGTCTCAAGTAGTTCATGAATTAGCATAGTATATCATTTTTGATGTACATGTTTCTGGGTTGTAATACTCGCGTATTTACTGTAATTAATTTTTGTTTAGAAAAGACATATAACATGTTCTTTTTATGTTTTATACTACTAGAAAAAATTTAAATAACTATAAAAATTTAGAAACCGAAAATGGCAAAATCCGTCTTTAGTTTTATTTGCAAGTGTTAGCAAAGCAAAATTTAAAGACAGGTTTTTCTTTTTTTCACCTAGAATTTTTGTTGCTATTTTTTTTTTTCAAATAATTAATAAAAAAATTTAGCTTATATTCAAAAATGGAAAAGAATGAAGAGGAACTGTCAACTTTTTGGAATTACCATAGGCAATGGATTGTGGACACTTGAACTTTCTGCAGAGGTTATTTCTTGATTCAATCTTTCAACTTTCTGCTTCAGATTTTCAATATACTTTGATGCATCGATTATGATCGATGTATCATTTAGCTGCCATCAACCATGCATAAAACCAAAAGAATTGTTAGATAATTTACCATATCAAATAAAATCCACACATGTGAATTGATACATCGGATACTGCCATGGGTTTGGTTAACAAGAAAAATAGAATTAAACTAAGGTGACTTTTCAACCAATATTTTCAATATAAAACAATCATAATATATAGTTAATATTCATCATAAATTAACTTATTTGAGTTTTCAACCCAGATTTGCAAGTGAAGATACAGAAAAGAATGAACAATGTTAAGAAAGGAAGATAGATACTAATTATATATAGAACTGTGAAAGATTCAAATTCAAATAACAATGATAAAAAAAATTAATAGCAAAGCTAGAAATTATGACTCCTTTAATATAAAAAAACTGAATCAAATTCAGAAGAAAGAAAAGGGAAGATAGATATATATATATATATAACCATGTATATATACTGTGTTTCTGAATATTCTTTTAGGGAATTGGATGATTTCATTGAGAATATTCATGGAGAAATCCAATCCAATCCAATGAAATGAAAAGATGTATATATATATAGCAGAGATAATGCAGTGCAGGGAATTACAGCATGAGAGTTAGTAACAGAACGAAGAAGTTGCAGCTTCTCATGCAGTGCTGCTCTCTTTTGCTCCCTAGAAACCATTTTTATGTGATTTCTCTCTCTCTCTCTCTCTCTTTTTATTATGATCTTTCTTCTGCCTTTCTTTCTCTCTTTTGCTTGTAACTCTGATGAGTTCTGTGGCCATTTAAAAGAATGGATGAGCTCTCAAATCCATATGATATGATCTCATGTGTTTTCTTCCCACATGACTGTCACAGTTTTTTTTCTTATATATTTCTCTTGAACTTACATAAATACCCTTCTATTGTAATTTGGAGTTTTCTTATTTTCCCAAACTTAATTTCAAGAGCTTTTTTTTTCCTTCTCAAGAATTAACTTATCAGCAATATGGCAGGAATATATTACAGCTTATGAGTAAATATTGATGAGCTTTTAAGAATCATATATTTTTTTGAGACATAATACATATCTATATTATGCTACTAGATATGTTTGACTAGTTTTTTTGCAAAAAAAAATAAAAATAGAAGTCATACATTAAGCAAATTATTTACCTTACTATGAAAAAATAACAAATAGTTTACTAGAAGTAACTTTAAATTCTAATCTAAAACATGCGAATACCTAGCTAAAACACTAAAGCTTATAGGAGTCTATTGGTCCTAAGTGGGTTGAGCTGGATTATATGGATGTTGGGTTTTGCTTTCTTGTTTTTATGACTCATTGTTTTGATCCCAACATGTGGGAGTGAGATTTACATTGTACATAGGGTTTGTAATCCTAAATACACATCATATATATAGTACATATTGTTTTACTTAGCCTCTGTTTGATTGCACGACGAGACCCTTTAGAATCATATTTGGGTTGATCAAACGTGATTTGATTACAAATTTATTATGTTTGGCTTTCAGTTCATAAATTGATTCTAGCGCCCAAATTCAGTTTTATCTAAAAGCTAAGTGTGTTGTTTGATAGTGCAGCGTCAAAAAGTGAATTTAACTTAGTTGATTTTGATTAAAATTTGAACGTTATGTGATTCATATTTTATAATTTATGAGAGAAGTGAATTTTTATCAGTTCACTTGTTTCGATACTTTAGATCAAAATTGCTTTTGAGTGTGCAATTACGTACTAAAGAAAGAGTACGAAGATAAAGATCACATTACAATGAATCTCAGTATCAATTCTAATCCACAGTGAAAGATAAAAAAAGAGCTTCAAGTTAGGAGTGAGTTTGAGGTTAGAATCAATTTCTGTTGTAGGATGTCTAACATCTTTACACTCAGTTGAACTAGGTTTGACCATTGCAAACTCAAGGTTGAGCCCTCTAATCGTAACCAACCATAGGTTCTAACTAGCTAAACATGAATCAATAAAAATTACTTTTTTAATCAAGTCTATAAAAATTACTTTTAGTAAAAATATTCAAATATAAATTGTTTTATGTTCAACTAACTTTCAACTAGAATTAGTTTTGATCACTTCAAAACCAAACACACGCATACGGAAAAGTATTCGAGAAAATACATATGAACTAATAATTATATATTTAGTTTTTGAAGTAATAATTAAGGAATTAAATATCTATGTATTTCCTTCCTGATTGTTATAAGCTAAAAACGATAGGTTAGTTTGAAAAATTAATGTATTTAGACTATAATGTAGTCCAAATACATTAGTTTTCCAACGAACCTAAAAAGCTGACTTCATTATAAATAGCGTCCTGATGAGATGTATGAACAATATAAGGGTATACCTAGCGAATGGATGAGATGGTAGGTAATCTCTTCCAAATTAATGTCATTGTTGTGTATGCAATAAAATGTTAAATCTCTTTGGAAGAGTTTTGTTGCCTATTGTGCATTATACCCTGCCAAGGATTAGTCTGAATAAGGCACAGTGAGAAAATACCTAATTTATATAAAAATAAATAAAAAAAGAACAACATAGGGGTATATTGGGAAAAAAGGGAAAAAAGGGAGGCAGGGCATATAAGTTGAAATGGAGGAAATGGGAGAAGAGGGTGGGGAATCATAAACTCGTGATAGGGAAAATGGGCATCGAAAGAAGTGAAGGAGAAGCAACAAAAGGATGTATAGTTGTGATATTGGAATGCATCCAAACACTCCTCACGGGGGGTTTTTTTTTTAGACTCTCCTCCACTCCACTCTTGATCCTTTCTCCAACCAGCAATCCTTTTTTTGTCCCTTTTTTACATTCTCTCTCCACACGTGCCATCATACTCTTCTCATCATCGTATCAGACACACAACCTCATTTTCGTTTTTCTTTCCAACTTGAAAGCGATATCCATTCATTCATACACTTCTTCCTACATGTTAATCTTATAATGACTTATGACTAGCTAACATACTTGCTACTTGTAGCTACCATCATCTTCCACCAGACATGTTCAATAATGACCCTCCATTACTTCCAAACTACATTTATCTTTTTATATTACATTCGTTCTTAAATATAAGTAAAAGTATGTCGACGAAAATTAATATATTTGATTCAAAATTGGGTTCATAAATATATTAATGTTTGTTGACTCACTTTTACTTATATTCAGAGACAATAATGACATGAACTATATTGATTTGATCTAATATACAACCAAGAACTATATTGATTTGTTATTGTTGAGAGGTGGTGAAGCTAGCATTTGCTTCCAAATATATTCCACACAAATATTATACACATACTTTTTCTTACACCAAATAGCAACAACAAGAATTGTATTAACCTAGAAGCTAGAGATGGGAAAATAGGTTTGGCCCGACTGGCCAGTATGCCTAAAACTAGCAGGTTGGATTGGTTTTTTCATTCCGCCAACTCATCACATCTCATTCCGCCTAACCTGCCAACACGACGGGTCACAAGCAGACCGTGGCGGGCCAACCCGTCAAGTTTGATTTTTTTAGTTTTTTTTATTTTTCTCATTGTTTTTAATCATTTTTTAAAAAATAATGTTTTTTGGCGGGCCAACTTACAAACCTGTCATTTTCACCTTGTTTTGGATAAGCCAACATGCCCCTTTTTAGCCTAAAATCATTTTTTAATGACTTTTTTAATTATTTATTTTAATGGCGGTCGACCCGCCAATTACCACTACAAGAAACACGGTCATTAGCGAGGGAATTTTCGGTCGCTAACATGCCCAATTCCGTCGCTAATTGCCATTAGCGAGGGAATTAGCGAGACCGCCTCGGCCGCTAATTCCTCCTCGCTAGTGGCATTTAGCGAGGAATTTGTGTCGATCGCTAATTAGCGAGGACCACCCCTCGCTAATGCCGACAAAGACGTAACCCCACCGATTAGCACGCTTATCAATTTGAATTTTTTATTACTATTATTATTAGTAGTAGTAGTAGTAGTAGTAGTAGTAGTAGTAGTAGTAGTAGTAGTATTAGTATTATTATTATTATTACTACTACTGCTTTATTATTATTATTATTATTATTATTATTATTATTATTATTATTATTATTATTATTGTTGTTGTTGTTGTTGTTTGGATGTGGTGGTGGTGTGGTGGTGGTGGTGGTGTGGTGGTGGTGGTGGTGGTGGTGGTGGTGGTGGTGTAAAGAGAAGAAGAAGGAGAGAAGAGTAAGGGAGAAAGAGGGTGGTGGTGGTGGTGGTGGTGGTGGTGGTGGTGGTGGTGGTGGTGGAAAGAAAAAGTGAGAGAAAGAGGTATGTGGTTGTGGTGGTGTGGTGGTGGTGTGGTGGTGGTGTGGAAGAAAGAGAGTGAGAGAGAGAGAGGTTGTGGTTGTGTGGTTGAGGAGAGAGAGGAGTGAGAGTGGTCTGCGGTGTGGTGGGGCGTGGTGGTGGTGGTGGTGGTGGTTGTGGGTAAGAAATTTGTGAAGAGAATAATGAGGATGTTGTGAGTGAAAAATAAGAGTGAGTGGTGGTGGTGGTGGTGGTGGTTGTGTGGTGGTGGTGGTGGTGGTGGTTGTGTGGTGGTGGGTTAGAGTTTGTAGGTGAGAGAGAGAGAGAGAGTAGAGGAAGAGGAAGAGGAAGAGGAGAGAGAGTGGGTATTGTGAAAGAATGAGAGAAGAGAGAGAGAAGAGTGAGATAATGGGGTATTTGGTCAAAAATAACCGACATTAGCGAGGGACGTGCTAATTCCGCCGCTAATCGCTCGGCCTGCATAGTCGAGCGATCTGCGGTGTCAAATCACCAGACGCGTGCCAATTCCGTCGCTAATTCCTCGCTAATGTGACCATTAGCGAGGGACCTACAATTCCGTCGCTAATGTCAGTTTTTTGCGAGGGACAAAAATTCTCTCGCTAATTCCGTCGCTAATTCTCGTTTTTTTTGTAGTGTACCTCGCCCCTGATCGGGCTCAGCTTCTCAGCCCTTTATTCTTTGGCGAGCCAGTACGCCACACCAATTTTTTGACGGGCTTAAAGTGAGGCAGGGCGGGCTGTCCCATTTTGCCATCCATTAAGAAGACAAATCCCACGACACTATTACAATGGTAAGGATGAAATGGAAGAGGCAAAGTCTGCACCTACAAAAGCACACGAATAGATCACTCAAAATTTAGAGTCTATCTCCTAGATAGACAATTCAATGGATTTAGACTTCATTCATGCATTGTGCAGTGTCTTTATTTTTAACAGCAAATGTGTGCGTGTGTGTAGTGTATTTAGGGAACACAAAACCTGTATACAATGTTGCATCTCTCTCAGAAGAGAGGCCTAGACAGAAATCACAAGCAAGAGCATAAAACAACAGCCAAACAATGCAAGTCACCCCAACTGAGGTGAAAAATATCCACAAAATATTGCTCGTACCCCCTGAAAATACATTCCAATAGATTCACATACCACTCATAGAAAATGCAATGCCTCGACTTTGTCTTAACCAAAAGCTAATTCCATGAATACATTTTAATCAAAAATAAGGTCTCAACGAGGTGAAAAATCTTATTGGAGAAAACTACCCCATTCTTACTTTCCCAAATCACCTCGAGAACAGAGTGCCAAATCATAATAAGACCTATCCTACCTTTTCTAAGACTAACCCTCGTAAAGTACAAAGAATAGGGGTGGGAGATCATTCTAAGCACAACCACCAAACCTAGCCACTTAAACACAAGGTACCACAACCTTTTTGCAATGTCACGCCTCATAAACAGATGCAACTCATTCTAATATCCTCCCACCAAAAACGCACCATGTAGCACCCACATCAGTAATAACATGTCTCTAGAATAGGTTAACCCGAGTTGGAAGCCTATTCAAAAGGCAGCGCCAGGCAAAAGCTATAACTGTGGGAGGCGCTAGACTCTTCCACTGTTTATCTAATGCAAACACCTCCAAGGGAGCCACTAGGAGTATCGGAAGACGAACTTTGAAGAAGCAACCAATACGCCGATTTAACATAATAGACTCCATCAATCTCCGCCTCCCAAATCCACTGATCCTCAAAAGAGGATACCGCCAGGGTTATTAAGCCGATCAGATCACCCAGCAGCCCTTCTTCCCCAAACAAAAACTGCTCTCCAAGAGAGATTCCAAACTTCCTCATCGACCCCTACCCCTTGCCTATTGGACACTGTAGTCTTTTTTAGTAGAGATGGCATAAAACATTGGAAATACCACCTTAAGTTATGCTTCGCCGACCCAAACATTGTGTCGAAAATGAATTAATGTTCCATTCCCAACCTTCCTAATAATACCATTTGAGAACTTATTCAAACTAGAATCCAAGTCAGTCCCCACCTTACAGATATCCTTCCACCAAAAGGATGAGTAGTATGGATGGTTAACTACATTCAACTCAAAGATTCCCAACAATATTTAGAGCCCTTATTGAGAGTAAAACATCACCCAATCAGTAGTCGCCACCTCCATTTTCCCAAAAGGCGGAGTTGAACAAAGAGAAGTTCCTTAACCCTGCACCCCTCCCTTTTCGGTTTACCTACCTCACTCCACTTGACCCACAAGATTTTCTTTCTCGCACTCACCCCACCCTAGAAAAAAGTCTCGTTGTATTCTAAAAACTGCCTTCCATACTTTCACTGACAACTTCATGAAAGAAGTGGAAGATTGTAATACTACTTAAGACTGCATTGATCAAAACTATCCACCACCCAAAGCTCGCATACTTGTTCCCCCACCCATTCAACCTCCGTCTCAGAGTATCAATCATCAGCTGCCAAGTGGCGAAGCACCTAGAGCTTGCATCCACTGGTAAACCAAGATACTTAAAAGGTAAGACCCCAATTCTACAATGGAGAAAACTCAATGTTAACTCTAGGAAAGAGGATGAAACATTTACTCTCATAAGACAACTCTTCCAGAAATTTATTCTTAGACCAGAAACCACAAAATTTAGTTACGAAATTAGAGGTAGATTCCACAAAATTAGTGACGAACAAAATGCATATGCATATAATATAAATTATTGATGAGATTTACTTTTGCGGGAAAATTTAGACGAGATGATGGTAATCAATGATTTTTTTGAACAACAAAAGATCATATGTATTGTTTTATCAAATTATGACACTAGGGGTGTTCTAACCCAAATACAAGGTGCAGCAAGCACCGAAAGCTATTTTCGGTTGATACATAATAAAAGAGCTACATGTCACTCATAGTAAAGACAATGTGGCCCCTTTGACCTAATAAGGAACCACCGCCAGGATGTGTACTTTACCCTATGAACAACATAATCACATTCTGGGTTTTGGTGGAGAAGATATACCCATTACGTCTCCCAAAGAAGTCAAAGGGCAGAGTGCCAGATAAGGCTCATGATATGCTTAACCCGTGCTATCCGGGCAAAGAAACGGAAGACAGAACAAAAGTAGAAAAAGTCGGGTGGCAATGGTAGTTGTCACCCCAACCAACCATCGAAATACATCGTACCAAACCCTATGGGCGAATTGACACCGCAAAAATAGGTATCTTATACGGGTTGTGGTTACTCAGTCTTTGTAAACTCACAAAAATAGAATAATCTTTGGAGGAGAGGTTGCAAATTGCAATGTTGTAGTAGCTAGCCCATATTAAAATATTGTTATGGGGATGGTTCAAAACATAGGGAAGGAAGACATTTGGGTATTTACAAAATATGTCTAATGGTGTTCTAACTCATTTGAGTGTTCCTGCTTCCATACGCCGAATTTGGTTTAATGGGTTACAGTAACTTTTTTTTTTATAAGTCAAAAGATTTATTAATGAATAGAGTACAAGGCGTACTCCAACCCTTACAACTACATGAGGCCTCGTAAATAAATAGACACGGGGTATGCTTAATTGCATGTTGAATTGTACTATGGGTTTGAGTACCCCTTGTACTCTCTTCAATACAATTTTTGCTTATCTAAAAAAAACATGAGGCCTCGTTAATACCTCCAAGTGTCAAAACCCAGGGAAATAGAGTAACCTTATTAATTGTACATTTTTGGTTATAAATAAACCATCCATGAGATTAGCTACTTACTTAATTGACACCCTAAAATGAGTGGCTCACTTTGAAAGAAGATACTCATTATTATCTAATTAATAAACTATAAAACCATGCAAAACACTTGTATACGAGTTCCATGAAATTAGGTGAAATAAAATTGACCCTTAAGCACAACTCTTATTTTATATATATATATATATATATATATATATATATATATATATATATATATATATATATAAACTATGCTGTTAAGCATTTCTACAATGTCACGGGTTATGTTCATATAGATTACAAAGGATAGTTTCAGTACTTGGAAGAGGATTTGTTTCACATTTAAAAAGTGTAGGACAGACAAGGAAAAAATGAAGTCTTCTTGATTATAATTTTGTATTTAGATACTAATCTTTTACCCATAATTTGAACATTGTGGCTTTTTCCATGTTTCCAAATTCAATATTTGGTTTTGTCTATTTTTTTTTTTGACAAGAATATTGGCTTTATCTATCGAAAAACAAAGAATCCATTAATTCATAACTCTGATATTGTCAGTGGAAGGAAAGGCATAGAAACAGACTAATAAGTGTCTATATATTAATGTATCTTATTGTAACCCTGCAGTAATATGTTTTTGTACTAGAACTAGAATTACCTTGACTTTGAGCCTAGGTTTCTTGGTCACCAATAAAATTTTCTTTGGTATATATACATGCATGATTAATTTTTACTGATGGATCATTTTCTGCCAAAGACAAACCCAACAAACAAAATAATTAATCACTGTCTACTGTCTAGTCGATATAGAGATTCAGATGTATATATCTGTTTAATATATAAACTTATATATATACAATGACAAGGATCATATTCATATGATATGATATGATATAATATTTATAGCTGTTGCTTCTTGTTGCTTCCTCCTTATAGCATTGTCACCATTCTACAAGGACAAATTCACGTACCCACCTATATTCACATGTGTGCCCATTAATCATCACAACAAAACAATATCCTCCATACACATATCCCTGCTAGGCTGCTACTACCTTTGTCTCTTGCCTTCCATAAAAAGTATTTGTTACTCTGAACTCTCCATAGAGTCTTTAGATTCCATTAGTGTGCTACCTCAACAAGTTTTCTCCCTTGTGACTCCCAATTTTCCCTCCAAAACCTTCAGCATATAGTGCTTTCTTTTGGAACCTTATATATGGACAATATAGCCAGCTCCTTCTAGGTTGATTTATCTATATTTCTATCTGAATTCCTATATATCTCTCTTTAACAGTATTAATATTTTAAAAAATTCTTCTTTTTTTTTTTAGAAAAATTCTTCTGCTTATGATTTAGTAGTTGAAGTCCACAGTCTCAATTTTAAGATAATCAACAAAAGAGATGTGTTGTGGTTGAAAAATTAATTTTTGAAACCTATACTAACACCTAAATAGGCTAGACTTCTGAGATTATTGGTCATCATGACATGATGAAAATTATAAGAAAAAATATTTTTGGACACCCCAAATTTCATTTGACACCTAGAGAGATAGAAATAAAGAGAGTAATATAATTAATGTAATAGGTGAGTGATGTAATAGGAGGGGATGAATAGGAGTGATATAATTTCGGGTCCTGCTTTTTTTGATATTAGTCAATTACTCAAACTGTGCTTCAAAGGTGATGTTCTTGCTGTCAAGATTTCTGAGGATGAATACCGAGCTAGTATTGAAGACTATAAAAACGTTTTATATGGGAAGATTCTTCTATCTAAAGGAGATAAGCCCTATAAAAGTAAAGAATTGCAGTCAAAATTTTCAAATTTGTGGAAAACCTCTGATGTTTGGTCCATAGTTTCTCTTGGAAAGGGTTTCTTTGTGTTTCACTTTTCCTCCGCTACAAATATGAGAAGTATATGGTCTCGGGGATCTTGTAGTTTCAATCTTGGTGTGTTACGCCTCTCACCTTGGACGCTTGCTTTTGATCCTTCATCTGCAAGACAGACTACTGCTCAATGTTGCGTTCGATTACATGGCTTGTCTAGTGAGTATTGGAGGCCTAAGATTTTGTTTGAAATCAGTGGCAGTTTAGGTGTCCCTATTGCATTGGATGAAGCTACCTCAAAAAGAATTTTTGGTCACTTTGCCAAGATTCTAATATATATTGATTTAACTGCACAACTTCATGATCAACTTTTAGTGGAACGAGATGGATATGCTTTTTTCATCGATGTGGAATATGAGTGTCTGCCTCTGTTCTGCAAAACTTGTAAATGCCTTGGTCATTCGCCTCAGAACTGCAGGCATAGTAATTTGGCCGATCAGATTGTAAAAAACCTGACGCATTTCAGCTAAAAAATAAAGAAAGGAAGTACCGCAGAATCCACAACCTTTTGCTCGGTACATTCCCAAGATTGACAAAGGAAGCCCACTGTTGCCAAAGATACAAGAGAGCACGAATCTGGATTTAAGGTTGGCACATCTATAGTTGTGCCTCAATGTAAGCCATTACAGGGTATCAACAATTTTGTTGTATCTCCTCAAAAGGAAAAAGAAACTCAAATCCTCTTATTGGTTTTGTGACAAATAAGGTTATTACAGGTAATGTCAATGGTATTAATAACATTGTTTTATCACCTGAGGAGGTTGTAGAAGCCCCAAACCCTCTTCGCGATATAGATATTCTTACTGCAGAGTTGGAAGAAAATCCAAATCCTTTTCTTGGTGTGGCAAAAGTTATTGCTACTACAATAAATACTCCCAATTTGGACGAAATGGTGATCCTTCCTCAACAAATATGTCTTCAACTCATGTGATTACAGGAGGTAGATTCATCCCCCACTCAGCCTCCTACTACAAGGCTAGATTGACAGAATGCCTCAGGGTCCGATGTTACATCTAACTCAGTGGTAGCAGCTAACATGAGAATTATATGAAAGCTTTGGGGTGATGTGTCATGCTGAAAATAGACTTGAAATGGTGGTTCCAAGTCTGAAAAGGAGAATAGTATAGATTCGCTTAATGCCTCAAAGTTGACTGCTACTTCAAATACAGTAGTAGCATCTGACTTGAGAATATTAAGAAAGCTTTGGTGTGAGGTTTAAGATGATGTTGGTGATCTTGTGGCTACCGATACCCAAGGAACTGTTGTGCGGGATGATAATTTTGAACTGGCTGTGTCCAAGACTCAAAAGAATAAAATGAGGCAAAAAAATAAATTGGTTGTTGGATACAACACTCGTTCACCGAAAACTCTGTATCTGTCTCCTTTTGATCGGGTTCTGTAGTAGTTTAAACTACCTTATGATTGTCTCTAGGATGATCTGTTTTAAGGGGTCATCAAGTTAGGGTTCCCTTTTATTGCTTTGATTTTCATATGGCTTTTATCTTCTTTTCTTGCCAAGAGTATTGTTCTAGTCCCCCCTTGGCCTCTTGTTTGTCTTATTTCTTTATTCATTTTTTAATAAAATTAGGGGGAAGTATTCTTTTTCCTTCTTGATGTTTAACATGAGAAAGTTTTGATGAGGCTTCTCTCCTTCTGTTCGCCAAAAAAAAATGTAATAGGAGGGGATAATGCTAGATAAAGAAAAGTGACGTGGTAAGGAATATTTGGTGTCTAAAAATCAAGGTTGGGGAAAAAATGATGGGTGAACATCCATGAAAGAGAAAGAAATAGAGCGAAGAAGTGATAAATGTGATGTGTGAGTAGTGTGAGAAAAAAGAGAGTGATAAAAAGATTGAGTGAGTGTATAAAATTGGAAGGTCTTCATGTATCAAAACTAAATGTCTCAAAGTTTGATGTTACTTCTAAATGTCTCAAAGTTTGATGCTACTTCTAACTTAGTGGTAGCATCTGACATGATAATATTAAAACAATTTTGAGGTAATGTGTTAGATGATGTTGTTGGTCTTGTGGCTACCGATACGGAAGGAACGGTTGCACATGATCATAATTTTGAATATGTTGTATCCAATACCCAAAAGAAGAAATTTCGCCAAAAAAAAAGAAGAAACAGGTCCAAAAAGGCTATAATACCTCTTCCAGAGCAAATTATGTTTCGGTCTCTTTTTGATTTCGCTAACGTAAGTTAGTCCTTTAAATTGCCTTTTAATTTGTCTTTAGGATGGATTGTATTAGGGTCTTTTATCGTAATGTTATTATTGCTTTGATTTATATTTCTTTTTTTGCCAAAGGTAATATTGGTCTAGTCCTCATTGGGCACTCTTTTGTCCTCTTTCTTTTTCTTATCTTTTTAATAAATTTGTGGGCAATACTCTTTTTCCTTTTTGATGATTTTCCATCATAATGTTTTAACCAAAGTTCTTTTTCTTCTTTGGCCAAAATAAAATTGACATCTCATTTATCAAAAAAAAAAATTATAAATTGACATATCATTAAAAATAAGTAAAATTACACTTTTAGTCTTTTATTTTACCTTAATTGTCACTTTAATTCTTTATCTTTTTTTTTGTCAAGTTTCTTTCATGTTAGTAAAAATTATACTAGTTGACTTAATCTTACTTTTAAAAAACAATCAAATTGAAATACAAAAATCTCTCAATTTTCTCAATGCAGTCGTATAGTTATTAAAGGTTTTGATGCAACATTTAGACATAATTTAAAAAATCAGCCAAAACAAAACACAATATTCTCTCAAGTTTTCTTAATAAAATTGGGTAATTATTGAAGAGGTTTAGGTGCGTTTGATTCACTAAGCAGTAAGGGACTAGACTGGACAACTCCAGTTGTACCCTGTTTGATTTGAAAACTGTTCACAGTATTGGACAGAAATGAAGCCAAGGGACTGGACAAAGACCCAAATTCCTGTACCTCACAAAACCACAGTACAACTTCTTGTCTCACAGTACAACTTCCTGATCACTCAAAAAAATACCAAAATATTATTTTGATTTCCTATTCAATAGTTTTTTTCTCTCCTCTATTCTCCCTCTCTCGCTCTCTACTATCTCATTCTTCTTCTCTCTCTCTCTCTCTCTCTCTCTCCTATCTCATTCTTCTCTATCATTTTCTCTATCTCTCTAATACATTTTCATCTCTTTACCTAGCTCCTTCATCTCTCCCCCCTCTCTTCCTCTCATCTTTCTTGTATCTTCTCATCTCATCACTCTCTCCTTCATCTCTCTCTTTCTCTCTCCTCCTCTCTCTCTCTTCTATCTTCTCCATCGTACATTTTACTTTATAATTTTTTAATTACATTATATTATATGTTATATAAAATCATTATAAACATTAGAAAGTGAATTAAAATAAAATTTACATTTTTTTGTTTGTCCTGTCCATTGTTTACCAAACAATGTACTAGACAAAAGTTTGTCCAGTGATGTCCAGTCCAGTACTGTCCTGTTTGCAAATCAAACGGACCCTTAGTCACAATAATCACATGATATTAAGTTCTCAATCGAGTATTTTGAAAAATTGTTAAAAAATTAAAGAGAGAATTCGAGCTAGATTCATTTTAGGGATTTTGAAATTAAATAAGAAATTCTCTTAATCAAGTTTATGAAATCACATAAAAATTAAGTATGTTATTCTTGATATCTAGGGTAACAATAACCCATAGAAATATGTGAGAAATATATGGCAAGTCAAATTAAAAATGAGGTTGGGTCCAACGATCTAAAGTGAAGGACTAAAATAAAAAATAAATTAAGATAAACAATAAAGGTGAAATTCTGCTTCAAGATATTTGATTTTTATCTCAACCAATTCAAAAACCACTCATGCTATGATTGTGATTGGTTGACATTCTAATCCCCCTGACTTGGTTCATCTTCGTTTTACCCTTACTGTTGTTTGTTTATCTGTTAAGGTCATCCCTCTAAATTTCCTCCTCTATTCGTTGTACCAGGCCCTGCTCGATTCTGTTTTTGCATCAATAGGTCTTCACCTTATCTCACTTGACTTGACAGATTCAGAATTAAAGCCCCCGGGATCATTTGGCCTTCAAATATGGGAAAAGTCTGGACTTTTCGTCTTTTGTCCTTCGTGAGTCTCTAGTTCTTCTCTGTGGAGGCCTTGCTTCTGCTCAGTGGTGGAGCATGTTCAATCGTTGTGGTTAGGCCATGTCTCTGGTTCCTTGCTTGGAGGAGATCGAAGGATCTCACTAGGAGAATTATCGATATTACCTGTGAAAATTTTCCGCAGGTATTTCATGTGATTGCCTCATAAAAATTTGCAGGAAACTGTTTTCTTGTGGAATTTTCTGCGACAGTTTTAGAAATTCCACCACAAACGTATTATCAATGAAACGGGACCCGCACGAAATTTCGCAGGAAACTGATTTCCTAAGAATTTTTTCAGAAATATTCGCAGAAAATTCTAGTAGTGTCTGAAGGGTTTTCATTTGTGGTTTATTTCTGGCTGACCATTTATGTTATTTTTTGGGTTTGTTTATGAATCCTGTTAATCTAGTATTTTAGATCTATGTCTGTTCAGGTGCTGCTCATATGGTTATTTTTAATTATTAGGAGTTTTAGCTATACCTGATAGATTATCTATTAGTGAATTAGTTTGGTGCTTTGTTAGTAAGTTATGAGCTTACACTGTGTGTAATATTAGTGGTCTTTGCCCGCTTTCAATGAATATTGCACATTTGACCAAAAAAAACTACACAAACATTACATAACAGTTTAAGGTAATCATTTATTTTTTACAATATAAAAAAAAGTTTATACAATGATGACATTTCACCATAATTTCTTCATTTTGTTACATTGTTACTTAAAAAATTGTACATTTTATTTTCTTAAAAAAATTATATTCACATTTTAGGTAAATATTAACTGCTTTAGTAAAAATTAACTACTGAATAACTGGTAGTACTTAAAACAAATATAACATTGGTAAATGTTTGTTAAAGTTCGATATTGGATTAAACAAAGATGTATACGTTTTTTTTATTAAAATGGATGTTTCTGAGTGTACTTGCGGAGACTAGTCCTTAAAGTCGGATCGGAAGTCATGGGCGAAAAAACATCCCTTAGGAGTTTCAACATCACTCCATTCCTCAGAAGAGACCTTCATGCATCATCCCATCTAAGCACTCATTGATAATAAGGTAGATGTGTAACAATCACACACCACTTATAAATTGTATTTTTATTTTTTATTAAATGACTTATAAATCGAATTTTAAAAAAAAAAACTAAATTAAATTATTAATTTGGAATAAAAAATTAAGTTTATAAAAATTAATTAATATTTTTAGTTTTAACAAAGTGATAGAAAGTCAACAAATTAAATTAATTGTTTTACAAAAAAAAATAATGTGACTTTCATTTAAAAAACATTAAAATATTTAAAATTAGGAAAAAAACTAAAAAATTGAATAAATTTATATTAACTTAAAAATTTTAATTAAAATTTTAAAACTAAAAAAATTAAAATTTTAATATAATTTATTTTTTTGATTTTTTATATAAATATTAAAATTTAAATTAAATAAAAAACAAAATATATAAAAAATTAATCTATCAACTATAACTATAAGATAACAACCACCGCCATTTTTACTAAAATACCCATATATAACTTAACAAAACAACACTTAAGGGAAACTATGTAAATCTACTTCACTTAAACAACACCCACTACTAAAAATCTTCTACTATAACTATAAGATAAACAACCACCACTATTTTTACTAAAATACCCATAACTTAACAAAACAACACTTAAGGGCAACTATGTAAATCTACTTCACTTAAACAACACCCACTACTAAAAATAACAAACTACCCTTCTCTTAAACTAACTTTTTTTTCTATCTCACTTTTTATCAATCATCAACTATATTTTTTATCAATCAACCATCGACTATCAACTATCAACTATCATCAACTATATATTTTTATCAAAATACCCACTACTAAAAATACCAAACTATCATTCTCTTAGACTAACTTTTTTTTATCTCACTTTTTATCAACTATATTTTCAACTATATTTTTTTTTTATCAAAACTCCCACTACCAAAAATACCAAACTATACCTTTCTCCTAAACTAACTTTTTTTTTCTCACTTTTTATCAAACTATATATCATCAACTATCAATCAATTATATCTTTTATCAAAACACCCACTACCATATATAACAAACAACCCTTCTCTTAAATCTACTATAACTATATCTACGTCTACTATCTACTATAACTATAAGATAAACAACCACCACCATTTTTACTAAAATACCCACAACTTAACAAAACAACACTTAAGGGCAACTATGTAAATCTACTTCACTTAAACAACACCCACTACTAAAAATATCAAACTACCATTCTCTTAAACTAACTTTTTATCAATCATCAACTATATCTTTTATCAATCAATCATCAACTATCAACTATATTTTTATCAAAACACCCACTACTAAAAATACCAAACTACATTCTCTTAGAAAAACTTTTTATTTTATCTCACTTTTTATCAACTATCAACTATCAACTATATTTTTTTTTATCAAAACTCCCACTACCAAAAATACCAAACTACCCTTCTCCTAAACTAACTTTTTTTCCTTACTTTTTATCAACTATATATCAACAACTATCAATCAATTATATCTTTTAATTATCAAAACACCCACTACCATATATACCAAACTACCCTTCTCTTAAACTAAGTTTTTTTTTTCTATCTCACTTTTTATCAATCATCAACTATATCTTTTATCAACCAATCATCAACTATCAACTATATTTTTATCAAAACATGCACCCACTACTAAAAATATCAAACTACCATTATCTTAAACTAACTTTTTTTTTCATATCTCACTTTTTATCAACTATCAATCATCAACTATCAACTATATATTTTATCAACTATTCAACTATATATTTTATCAAAACACTCACTACCAAAAATACCAAACTATCATTCTCTTAAACTAACCTTTTTTTTTCTATCTCACTTTTTATCAACTATATGTCTTCTATTAAAACACCCACTACCAAGAATACCAAACTATCATTCTCTTAAACTAATATCTTTCTTCCTCTAACACTATCTCATTTTTCTATTTTTCACAATATATATACTTTAATTTCATTTTAATATATCATTTTTCTCCATCAATAAGTTTTATTTAATCTTTATTGGAAAGATTACAATTTTGAAAATTTGAAATTTAATAAAATTTTATTTTCTAATCTCTACGGGAAATATTACATATTGCTGGTAAATATTCACGGGGTAATGTTCGGACTAACTTAATTACAATTTGAAACCTTTTGTTTACCTACTTTAAATTAGTTTTGATTTTCACAGGGTAATGTTCGGACTAATTAAATTATGTCTAAGTCTATTAATAAAAATAACGCGATAATACCCGTGTGTATGCACGGGTATACTGCTAGTCAACTATAACTATAAGATAAACAACCACCGCCATTTTTACTAAAATACCCATAACTTAACAAAACAACACTTAAGGGAAACTATGTAAATCTACTTCACTTAAACAACACCCACTACTAAAAATCTTCTACTATAACTATAAGATAAACAACCACCACCATTTTTACTAAAATACCCATAACTTAACAAAACAACACTTAAGGGCAACTATGTAAATCTACTTCACTTAAACAACACCCACTACTAAAAATAACAAACTACCCTTCTCTTAAACTAACTTTTTTTTCTATCTCACTTTTTATCAATCATCAACTATATTTTTTATCAATCAACCATCGACTATCAACTATCAACTATCATCAACTATATATTTTTATCAAAATACCCACTACTAAAAATACCAAACTATCATTCTCTTAGACTAACTTTTTTTTATCTCACTTTTTATCAACTATATTTTCAACTATATTTTTTTTTTATCAAAACTCCCACTACCAAAAATACCAAACTATACCTTTCTCCTAAACTAACTTTTTTTTTCTCACTTTTTATCAAACTATATATCATCAACTATCAATCAATTATATCTTTTATCAAAACACCCACTACCATATATAACAAACAACCCTTCTCTTAAATCTACTATAACTATATCTACTATCTACTATCTACTATAACTATAAGATAAACAACCACCACCATTTTTACTAAAATACCCACAACTTAACAAAACAACACTTAAGGGCAACTATGTAAATCTACTTCACTTAAACAACACCCACTACTAAAAATATCAAACTACCATTCTCTTAAACTAACTTTTTATCAATCATCAACTATATCTTTTATCAATCAATCATCAACTATCAACTATATTTTTATCAAAACACCCACTACTAAAAATACCAAACTACATTCTCTTAGAAAAACTTTTTATTTTATCTCACTTTTTATCAACTATCAACTATCAACTATATTTTTTTTTATCAAAACTCCCACTACCAAAAATACCAAACTACCCTTCTCCTAAACTAACTTTTTTTCCTTACTTTTTATCAACTATATATCAACAACTATCAATCAATTATATCTTTTAATTATCAAAACACCCACTACCATATATACCAAACTACCCTTCTCTTAAACTAAGTTTTTTTTTTCTATCTCACTTTTTATCAATCATCAACTATATCTTTTATCAACCAATCATCAACTATCAACTATATTTTTATCAAAACATGCACCCACTACTAAAAATATCAAACTACCATTATCTTAAACTAACTTTTTTTTTCATATCTCACTTTTTATCAACTATCAATCATCAACTATCAACTATATATTTTATCAACTATTCAACTATATATTTTATCAAAACACTCACTACCAAAAATACCAAACTATCATTCTCTTAAACTAATCTTTTTTTTTCTATCTCACTTTTTATCAACTATATGTCTTCTATTAAAACACCCACTACCAAGAATACCAAACTATCATTCTCTTAAACTAATATCTTTCTTCCTCTAACACTATCTCATTTTTCTATTTTTCACAATATATATATATATACTTTAATTTCATTTTAATATATCATTTTTTCTCCATCAATAAGTTTTATTTAATCTTTATTGGAATGATTACAATTTTGAAAATTTGAAATTTAATAAAATTTTATTTTCTAATCTCTACGGAAATATTACATATTCTTTGGTAAATATTCACGGGTAATGTTCGGACTAACTTAATTACAATTTGAAACCTTTTGTTTACCTACTTTAAATTAGTTTTGATTTTCACAGGGTAATGTTCGGACTAATTAAATTATGTCTAAGTCTATTAATAAAAATAACGCGATAATACCCGTGTGTATGCACGGGTATACTGCTAGTTTTTAACAAATTAATTTTTTTTATTACTGTTAAAACTAAAAAAAAATTATTTAACTTTTAAATCTGAACTAATAATTTATTTTAATTTTTTTAAAAGTTAAAATAACTTGATTTTAAATTTTTGAATAAAAAATTACAGATTAATTTTTTAATTAAATATCTATAATTAATTTTTTTAATTAATTTTTTTTAAAAAAAATAAATAAATAATAACGTGACAGCCAAGCTGTCACGTCGCCTTTTTTTTTTACAAACCTTCAAATCAGCCAAAAAAAATCACTCTTTGGACTAAAATATCTGAAATTTTCAGAATAACTAACGGGACTAAATGTTTGAGTTTTAAATTAGGAGGACAAAATGTCTGAATTTTTGAAAATAGGAGAACCAAAACTATAATTTAGCCTTAAAAATATCACTAAACCAACACTAAAATGGTTTTAGAAACTAAACCAAACCATATTTTGTTGTGTTGAACCCATATTTTGCATTAGTGTAAAGAGTTTATGAAAATAGCTTACAACATTTCCATACATTGTAGGTGGTCGTATTATATTGATTAATTATGTTTTAATTAGCATTATATTCTTTTTTATAATGAACTGCAATTTAGCTAATGGAATCGAAAGAAAGAGACTATACAAACACTAGACTGAAAATCTCTTCTTGTATTTGGTTACCTTCTTTCATATATATACATTACAGAATTACACAACATCCATCCTACACACATCTGAGCTAGAATATTCTAACTGAAAAGAGGTGAGTCATCACAATAGAAACTTTTCCCTAAAGCAAGCTTGCTAGTAAATTGGATTGGACCAAATTTATAAACCAGGTTCTACCATGATTCATAAACCAAATTGGATTGGACCAAATTTATGGTTTGGTTTCCTAAAACAATTTTAGTAAATACTATTTATTTTTTAAAACAGGTCTAGTTCAGTTCAAGTCAGATATATATAAAACTGGTTTATAAATGTGAACCAGTTTAAAATAGCAAAGTTGAATCAACACAGATCATCGTAACTCAAACTCAACGCTCAACTAATTTATAGATTGTTCTTGGATAAATTATTTGCAATTAGCACATTGTTTTTTATTCCATTTAGGTCCCTAAAATGCACATCTTATTTTGGGTTGGTTTAAATATCTATTTAGTCTCCTTATGTGTTTGATCCAGTTTAGTCCCTATAAAAATAAATTAAACTTTTTGTTTCATCCTTGTAAATACATGTTTTATCTAGTTTAGTCCTTGTAAAAATAAAATTTTACTTTTTGTCTCTACAAATACATGTTTTATCTAATTTGGTCCTTGTAATATGTAAAATATTTGAGTTTAGTCCTTTTTGCTCCTCATATTGCAGTGACTAAATTAAAATATTTTACTTATTACAGAGACCAAACTAGATAAAACGTATATTTGCATGGGTGAAACACAAAATTTTATTTTTATAGAGACTAAATTGGATCAAATTAACGTATATTAATTTGCAGGAACAAAATATATATTTAAGCCTTTTGGGTTTATTGTAATTCAACTGTTAGGGTTTAGGCCTTTTTTATATATGCTCATTTCATAGTTAATATTATGTTTGCTTACGACAAATAAAAATAGGTAATTAGTTTGCAACAAACATGAAAATACTTTAACCACACATTTTCTCTTTGGTTAAATAGTTTTTGCATAAGCACTTAATTGATTATTCACCCAAGCAATAAGTTTTTTCTATATGGGAATTCGTGTGGATTCTAAGCTCATATATGACTAAAACATTACCCATTATAAATAAAAAATACCATATAAGATTGACTTGGTGGTTGATGAAAGAGTCTAAAAGTAGAGTGATAAAAGGAGCAAGAACTTCAACTCTCAATTAACATTTCTTGTTTTATATATATAAAAATATTAAAGAGTGTAGAAGACACTAAATCTGTTGGGGGAGTCTGGGGGAGCGCCGGGAGCAACACTAGACTAATGACCTGGACCCCCAAAGAGACCTTGGACGCCACATCTCCACCCAGAACTTTTTAAGGCATTAGATGTGGGGGTCTCTGTTGTGTGAAAACAATATGTGTAAGTATACACAATCGTAAGTAATAAAGAGTAAGTAGAGATCGTTCCCACGAGGATTGTTGAGTTCTTTTCTATATTTAATTAGCAAGTAAGCTAGTGAATAAAAACAAAGTAAAATAACAAGTTGTAGAACCAAGTTTTATCAACAAACATTAAGTAAAATAAATGATTAGTAGAAATTCAGAAAGAGAGTAAGCTGGAATGTCTTTCACTATGCAATGTCATCATAATGCATTAATGTTGTATCTAATGCTACAACATTGAGTGTTGCAGCAATAGATATATTTTCTCAAATATTTCACACTAGGGTTTCCTCGCAAGAGTTTATCTCTAGACTCTAAAGGAGTACGCCCTAGGCTGCTTAGGCACCGCAATATTCACCCTATGAAATATGCCCTCTTATCTCGAGGTTTTAAGCAAGGAACATTAAAATCTCTTTTAATGAACACTATCCATATTATCCTTTGAAATCAATTTATAAACCATCTCTGAATCTATAAATGATACTTATATTAGGTGATCAATTCTAAAATAAGTTTGGAAATAGTATCACACAAAGGATAAAATGCTAAAACATCAAATACATGCATTAAACACACTAAGACTTCATTACATAGTTACTAGCATCCCAACTAAGAGTATTTAACTCATGATGAACAACAAACACAAGAAATAAAACATAGATGCAAATTCTAAAGTCATAAAACCGAAATTACAAGGAAAAAATATACTAAGAAGAGGTAGAGTGAAGTTTGGCTCCAAAAACAGTGATAATAGAGGTACAAATAGCTCCCAAATCCACGAAAATCTTCAAGTAAGTCACACTACAAGAAAATCGGTGGTTTGCCACGGACATTCCCGTGGCAAACGTACAAATATCTGTGGCAAATATGAATTTGCCACGGATTTGCGACAGACAAATTTTGGTGGCAAAAGCGCTCGTCGCAAACGCTTTGCCACGGCAAATCCGTCGCAAAGTCGTGGCAAATTCCTACACCTTCCGTCGCAAATCCGTCGCAAATTTTAAAAAAAAAATTAAAAAAAAAATTAAATTATGCCTCCAAATTCTATTTAATATTCAGCACCAACCTCTTTCCCAAATATTAAATAATTACACCATTTATTCAATGGATAATAAACGAAGAAAATCCCATGAAAAATGGTTCGCCTTTTTAAATAACAAACTCGAGTAAATAGTAGATAGACATCAAGTATTATAGAATGAAACTTACTTTAAAAGATGCACTGAGAAATTATGCTTATTCCTCAATCAATGACAATAAGAGCGTATATATAAATAATGTGTCAATCATTATATCCATTTCAAATACGAGCGAGTGTATTTAAAGTTTAAATGTTATAAGCTCAAGATAACTCCACTTCATCCTAGATAGATACAGTTCTTATAGAATGAAACTAACTTCAAAAGAAAACTCCACTTCATTCTTGATATAAGTCAACATCTCCCTATAGGCTTCCACCATCTCCTTATATCTTCCAAGTTGGTAATAAAGCTTGACAAATTGCTTGAGCTTTAAATTCCCAGTAACAAGCAAAACAAATATGACATGTGATACATATCATTTTGGAAAGGTTCTACTTCAAAGACAATAGCCTTGTGCAGTACATGTATAAGAATAAGAAACAAGGGAAGGGGAGCATGTAATAAAACATATTAGAAATACTGTATCTGAAATCTGGTTTCACCAAATTTAAAAGAGAAACATTCATGTTTTTAAGAAAATATAATGGAAAGAAATGCAAGCAATAACAGATTGCGGAATCAATAATGATACAGAAGGCCTCAGCAAAAGCACAAAATCATATTACCATTTAAGTTCATTAATTTCATGAACATCTGTATCTTCTTTTATAATGTAGCATTAAAGAAAAGAGTTCTTACCATTCTCGCTTTATCTTGTTCCATACCTACTACCTCAAAGAAACCAGAAAGTGCACCTTCCGGATCGGTTTCAACCAAACCTATAAACAAACAGAAAAAAATTCTCCTAGGAAGTCAATATAAAAGAAAAACCAACCACCTTGAACCACAAATTGTGAAAAAAACAAATCTCACAAACTTGCAAAAGAAATTTAAATATAAAGAGTATTTAAGAGGTCACATTTTAATTTATTTTAACAAGGAAGAAACATAGCATGATAGTATCTAAATCAACAAGATATGGATACCAAATCAAATTTGTATGGGTCCAACTATGATGCTTATCATAAGCACTCAAAATTTGTCGAAAACATAATGAAAGAACATTGAGTTGAACTAATCGCTTAGCGAGAGGAATCTAATTTATAGGACTTAACATCAAAATCCCAAAAATAAAACAACTTAATTCATATATGTAGAGCAATGGCAAAGTAATAATACTTGTAGAAAATACCTTTTGACTAACATAAAGATATTGACGAGATATAATGGACTTGTTTGATTCATATAATCAACCACCTAAGGGGAGTGGGACTAGAATAAATAGGAAAACCTGCCGCATTAGCAACATGTAAAATTTGTGTATTGTTATGGGAAAGGAGGGACTAGAGACTCTCGAATATCTCTATGGTGGTGTGTGATTGTCTGCTTTTCTCAGAATTGTGTGTAATCCCGAATCCAAAGAAAGTGTGTAATTCTATTTCCAAAGAATATAAAATAGAAACTTGCCTCAAAAACTTCTCTATTTGGCGTTGGTTATATCAAAATGCTTGACAAATGAATCGATAGTCATACCCTATATTTATTCACGCACTTTACCTATTCAAATCAAGGATGAGAAAGAAAGAGTCTCCCAATTTGGTTCAACATTTTGCTTACGTGCTTCTCAACTAAAATAAGTCTTTGGTTCTCACTTACGGAAAAGCCTTTGAGTTTATAGCTATTCACAAAGAAATTAGTTGAGAGAAGTTTTGAAAAAAGTTGAGAAGGAGAAGCTAATTCCTAGTCATGTGAGAAGCTATCATTTAAGAGATTTGTAGTCATTATGATATAAGATCCTTTCACTATTCTTTTCCTACAAATGTTTGTTGAGAAGTTTATCCAACAGGCTCTACTTCATTAACTTATAAGGGTTCCAAACATTGATTAACAAATCAATTCAAATCCAATATTTTGCAATGGGTTCCAAACATTAGAATTGATGTTTAAATCAAATCAAATTATAATGATTGAAAACAAAACTACAAAGACTTTTAGAAGTATGGTCAAGTGTCTATGATACCACCACACAAGAATGTTGCAGCTCAAACTCAAAAGACCATATTGCAAACATGAGAACTGATTTGTTAATTAAACCAAATGAAGTAAAATCATGTGCCGACTCATGAGCATAAACACCAAAACAACAAAATGCAAAGAACTTATTTATTTTTAGGATTTCAGATACTGGGAAGAATAATCAAATCAAGTTCGACTCTTGAGTGCACTAATGAATTTATCAATGACAATTTTGGTTCCTTGAGAAGCCAAGACTTCAAGGGTTTTCAATGTAGCAACTATGACATTAGCTTTTGCTCGCTTTGAGAATATCTATCAATCGTCACTTCAATCTCTTCCAACCATGTGCAATTGGGATGAGAACTCGCATGTCAATGCACACATATTAATTTCGGATCCTAATTGCGAAGCTTACGCAGCAGAAATCTCAACAAATTACACAGATACGAGAGTAACCTACACTAGGAGGATAGTGGCCAATGCACCACTCAACTTCATTGAACTCCTTCTTGGTTTGCATTATCATCATCGCTTCTCATCAACTATCGTAAAAGAAGAAAGGGTAGTTGATCATCCACACAGAACATAACCGATTTGCTATCATACATCAACTATGACAGATGAACAATGGAAGAGATTATTTTCTACGATGTGATCATCACCAAAATTTAGGATCCGATTTAAAAACAAAGATTTCAAGCAAAATTCATTACTTTGCATGAATCCTCTTGTTTTTGCTCTTCCACTCTTGGTCAAAATTCTCCAGTTCAACTAATTCAAGATATCTAATAGTAGTTACTACTTCTAGTTAGTTACTTAGTTCTCTGAATCGCTCAACCAAATTAAAAAATTGGATTCCAGCTTATCATCGCAATTGCAATTCGTGGTTTACAATTTGACCACATGAATATTTGGCAACACATAATAATCGAATCTGTTAAAATGCTGATTTCAATAAATGACAAATTTGAATTTCCTATTGCGAAAATGTATAAAAGTGTGTTAGTGAAGGAAATTACCAAGAATTCAAAGAACCTCCTCGCAAAGATTCCCAAGTAATCGCTCACCAAGGATAAAGCAAATCGTAAGCGCTTCGGGGCCACGGCTAGTTGTAAGCCCTCCGAAAACACTCAAGGTTTGATTTAATCGCCCAAAAGGTTGGAAGCTTGTGGAAGAATGCAGGGGTGACAAGTTGTCTTGCAAGACAAATTGGAAAAAATCACCTCATCCAAATATTTTCAAGATAAAAAGAAAACAATAAAGTGAAACTCCAATATCTTATCAAGAAACGGGTGAGAAGTGAAATGAAATTAAATAACAAGAAAGCACCTTCTTTTTCTTCAAGAGACCCCATGGCAAAAGGGTAACAGCCATCTACTCAGCCAAAAGTTTTGCAACTGCCAGGCCTGTGGCACTATCATGCAACCAACAATCTGAAAACTATGCTTATACTATCTCAATTAAGATCATCAAAAAAAATAACAAAATTTGTAGCCTAAATAACAAGATGTGTGTAAGGTGCGAGATAATCCAGTTGGTTACAAACTTTGTAATATGAAAGCGGAATAAAGAACCATGTTCCTGCATCACAAAAATTTCAACCAAGAGAATTCAAAATCTCCCATGCATCACACAAATTATACCTTTAACATGAAGATAAACTTGCTAAAAGTTGTTACTGAATAAGATAAAGTTACAGTAACATCATTGATCCATAACAACAAATCTTCAAGCTCACAGTTTTACAATAGCATTGATTCCAGAATAATTCCTCACAAGTAACACTAATTGCCAAGTAAGTTTTACATTTTAAGCTAATACTAACATTGACTCCCATAAGAGTTGTAGCATAATCTCTCAGTTTAGACTAGTGTAAGATACTCACTCTTGACTAAAGATGGGTTGGAAAAATGAGAAAGGAGAGCACGTGGAGAGGACAGCCCATAATAGTAGAGAGATTCAAGATGTGTTCTTATAAAAACTCATGTCATGAGAATAAGAATGAAGAATTTTAGAATAACTAAGTGTTTATAAGGAAACATCATAACATAATTCAAGTGTGAGTTTCATGTGTGAGTTTCATGCATCGACGGGATCTGATATGGTAGTATCTATACATTAATTAGTTTCATTGCAATAATACTTTCTCTATGCATTAAGTTAGAACAAAATACCTTCACAAGCTGAATTTAGCTTAACATATTGCATACAGACTAGTGCAATATCACAACATTATGAGCACCTAACAGAGAACTGTGTCACTGGATACCAAGTTTGATATACTTCTCAAGGATTTACAATGGAAACAATCAACATAGCACAATCAAAGCTAGCATCATCTTTCCTTGGCAAAGTTTTCAACACCAATTTTGATATGCTAACGAAAAATAAGGAACAAATTGAAAACAAAGTGAATCGATAGCAATTCATCCTAAATTAAGAAACAAATAGGTCCCAAAGATATCTAACAAATCCAAGACATATGCAACAAAACCCTAAATAAACAAAATCAACAAATCCATTAACATATGTAACCCTAAATCCACAAATTAGGGTTCTAAATCAAATTTCTAAAATCTAACTCCATTAACAAAAAGAAAACGAAAATTAAAGCAAAACAATAAGAAGATTATAACCTAGCGTTCACCTTCACAAAGAGGAAGATAACAGAGAGAAGGAAGACCGAGCCGAGAAACTGAGAAAGTGTCGTAGAATGAAGGTTTGTGTTTGGAAATTGGTGATTCCTGAGAGAGAGAGAGAGAGAGAGGGTTTGCGATTCTTGAGAGAAGAATTGGAATGGAAGATTGTTGAGAGAGTTAGGGTTTGCGTTCCATACTTCAGGCGCTGAGAGAGGGTGAACGATGGAGTGACGGAGGAGGGCTGAGGACGCCAGAGGAGGTTGGAGGGTGGAGTTCGGAGGAGGAGGAGACTGAGGAGGAGAGAGCGTTTGAATGTTTTAGAGGAGGAGAGAGCGTTTGAACGTTCTGATTTTAGGGGGATCGGGCTCGTTTTATTTTGATCAATGGTTTGCCACGGACTTGCCACGGCATCTCCGTGGCAAATTTCTGTCCTTTCACATGTCCGTGGCAAACCCGTGGCAAACACCAGCGGGAAATTTCGCGCCCTTATTTTTTACGCATGTCGTCGCAAATCCGTGGCAAATTAGCGACGGCCAATCCTCCGTGGCAAACTTTAGTGGCAATGCAAGCTTATTCTTGTAGTGTCAGCTCCTGTATTGCCGCAGCATCACTCCCAGCACTGTTGTGCAGAATTTCTACTTTTATTGTGAAAATGGAGCTTGGAACGAAAATGGAGAAAAAGGCTATGTCTAAACCTAGCCTCCTTTCTGAACCAGCCTCTCAAATGAGGAAGATGAGCCTCCTTAAATAGTACTAGGGTTTAGTGATCCAAAAAATATCCTTTGGAGGTTACTATTGTCATTACATGTGCCCACAAATGGGAATATTCTGAGCATATGACAGCCTGGTACCAGCAATAGGGCGTGTTCGTCCTTTTTTGACAGCTTGCCTCAATATTTTCTCTCTCATCTTTCGCAGGAACACAATGCTACAAATGCTGCAGCAATAAAATACACACATAAAAGTACAAAATGGGGCACCAAAGTGCCAAAATGTCTTCAAACCAGAATTAAATCTACTTTTACATTAAACAACCTATTTTAATTAATTAAACACAATATTACTTTAGAACTCCCAATAATTTAAGCTAAAAAAATGTAAATAACTCTAATAAATAAGAGTTATCAGTCCCCTCCCTTTTCTATCCTTCATTTAGTTTATTCTTAGTCGATGTGAGACTAACCACTCACACTTGAATTCTCAACAATCTTCCCCTCAAGTGTGAGTCACCCACATCTCTAGCCTAGATCCAAACTAGGATCCCGCGCACTCCCCCCACCGAGCCGAACTTGGGCTCTAATACCACTTGTTGGGGGAGTATATGCATGGGGGAGCGTCGGGAGCAACATTGGACTAATGACCTGGACCCCAAAGAGACTTAGACGTCACATCTCCACCCAAAACCTTAAGATATAGGTGTGTGGGTACCCTCCCTTTTCTATCGTTCATTTAACTCATTCCTAGCCAATGTGGGACTAACCACTCACAATTGAATTCTTAACAAAATCCAAGGTGGAAAAAACATTAACATTTCTAATAAACCTAACAATATTACTCCCTCCATTTTCAATTATAAGCAAATGACGATTTTGCATGTCCTTTAAGAAAAGTTTAAAAAATATAATTCCTAAAGTACCCCTATTGACTCTTCTTGAACACCGTAAAAAATGAAGAAACGATTGAGAAACAAAAATTAGTTGTTTTGAAAAAAGAGAAAGTGGGCAATAAATAGAGCTAAATTAATTTGGTATATTAACTAAAAAAGACTTTGACTTATCTGTATTTGATAATATAGCTTTATAAATGTTTTTGCTTATATTCGAAAATAGATTGGATACTATTTTTTATCATTAAAAATAAGACAGCCCACCCTCTTTTACTCTAGCTATCTCTTCATTCACATGTCTAGTAGTAGAGCCTATAACCTTTACAGCTGGAGGAACAGTTAGTTGCTATAAAGTTGGAGATTGAGAATATTCTACTTTGGATTTGATTGTTTTTACTTGCGCATGCATGCTCCACGATCCATGAATATGATATGTACGGTGGAATGCTTTTTCTATGATTTTTTTGAAGAAAGGGAAGAAGTTCCCAGAACCTCCTCTGAAGCGATGTCAGCATGGCCCCAACGCCGACAACGGCGACTAATCGCTTCCCGTGTCTACCGGGCGCGCTAACGCGATTTCTTTCTCCAAATTTAATCGAACCGAAAGAAACCTGCACGACTCGATGACTCATGGCCAAAGGACCAACTGAGCCAACCACGTTGGTTATGCTTTTTCTATGATTGGAATTATGCATCGATATATATATTATATGCATAATGATTAATTACTATATCATATACTACTTAATTAATTACAAAAGATTGAGTGACACTTATTTCATAAACTATATAAAATTAGTAAGTGATATGATAAATAGAGTGATATTAATATTATATATATGTTGCTGACCTGTACGCGTTTTGGTGTCCATTTGTATAATATCATGTGACCAATTGAGGCCAGAATAAAACCAAAACTAGAAACATTTTTAGGGTTCAATTATGCAGAGAATTTTATTGCTCAATTCAGAAAAGTTTCTCGTGACATTCCAAATTATTTTTAAAATGTATTTAAATTTTTTGTCACTATATATGAAGTAGACTCACACATTTTACAGACCCCTCATATTTTTTTTCCTAATGCATAAAACGAAATATCACTATACATGTCTGCTAATATTTATCTATATTTTATTATTTGCATGTTTGTTGTGTTTGATTTTTTGTTAGATATTTACATTCTTTTCTTGTTGTTAAATATTTTCTGTTTTTATAATATCTTATTTAATATTTTAGGATTCTGTACATTTGCTAGATAGCAATACTCACGTGAGTTGCACTTTGGAAAAGTACATTCACATGCAATTGTGTGACAATGGAAACAAAATTTATTTAAAGTATAAAGTTGAATGACAAGTGCTTCTGTTCTCGTGGACTGGCAGAGAGAGAGAAACATGCTGCATTCGCCACAACGTAAGAATCAATCTATGGAGATGATAATATACAAAATTACAAATATAAAAGATGATGCCAAAGAACGTAGCTGTATCTATATGTAAAACCATGAGGTCGTGTGACTCTTGGGATAAAGGTGCGTTAATTAAAATAAATTAATGGATAACCATATGTTAAGAGTCTCACATCGGATGTGATATGGCCTGAAAAAGAGTTTATAAGTGGATGACAATCCTCACCTTACAAGTCGGTTTTGTGAGATTGAGTTAGGCCTAAACCACATTCTAAGTTGGTATCAGAGCCAATTCAAGATCTGTTGGGTCACCCGCTCTAGATGTCTATTCTTGGGCTAACCCACGCACCAGATGTCTGTTCTTGGGCGTAAGGGGGGTGTGTTAAGAGTCCCACATCGGATGTGATATGGCCTGAAAAAGAGTTTATAAGTGGATGGCAACTCTCACCTTACAAGCCGGTTTTGTGAGGTTAAGTTAGGTCTAAACCACATTCTAAGACCATACTCATTTCATCTTTATTATACTACCAACAATAATTGAGGATAGCTGTAAAAAAACAGTAATTGGGTATAGCAAAACATATATAAGCACAAAAGTCTTAAGCAACTAAAAATATCATCTCATAAAAGAGAATAGTCATGATGTGTTCTATCCTGGAGTATGACCTGAGTTGGGGCCGTGATGGGCTGGACCGACATACCCTCCAAGTATCGGATTGATGATCGACGTGGGTGTGACACCTGCACGCACTCCGACGCCTAAGTTAGTATGGTGAATTATATGGTGAGATGAGATATGAGAGCTTACCTGGGGTGGAGATATGAGTGTATTTATAGGGTTAAGTGGCTTGGCTTGTCCACTTGACATTATCTGGGTTGACAGTTCGGTTTTGATCCACTTGGTATAGTAGTCGATGGCGACTATCAAGTACTTGACTTGTCCGGGCGCCGTGGGGAAAGGATCGAGGAGGTCGATTCCCCACCATGAAAATGGCCATGGGGCAGCCAACATCGTCATCTCGGCTGGAGGTGCCACATATATGTCGTCGTGCTTTTGGCAGTTCTCACATTTCTTCACGTGCTCTTTGGCGTCATGGTGAAGGGTTGGCCAATAGTAGCCCCCTGTAATGCATTCTTCGCTAGGGCCTTTCCCCCGAGGTGCTATCCCCTGATTCCTTTGTGTATCTCGACTACTTTGTTTCCTCCTTTTCGAGGTACTTTAGGAGTGGGGTTGAGAATCTCCGGCAGTAGAGTTTCCATTCGATCACAGAGTAAGTAGATGCTCGCTTCAGTACTAGGGAAACTTCCTTGGGGTCATCTGGGACTTCACCGTCTTCAATATACCTGTTGATGGGCTTCATCCAGCTGAAGTCGGCCGTAATGCTGTAGATGTCTCCCTTGGGAGAAGTTTCAAGGGAGATACTAAGCTTGGAGAGGGTTTCAGGGATTACACTTCGTAAGTTCCCATGCTTCTTCGTTCTAGCGAGTTTGGACAATATGTCAACCCAGACGTTCTCCATACGGGGCACATGGTTTACTTCTGCCTTAGAGAAGGATTTTAATAGCTCTCTTACTTTGGTGAGATGCTTCTGTAGTATGGGATCTTTGGCTTCAAATTCTTCTCAGATTTGATATACCACCAGTAGAGAGTCGGCCAGGACCTCGAGCTTGTGGACGCCAATGTCCTTCGCTAGTTGGAACCCGTCAATGCAAGCTTCGTATTTGGCTTGGTTGTTCGACATTGTGAATGAGAAGGCAAGAAAGACTTCGACTACCAACTCGTCTTCATTCTCGAGGATGAGCCTTGTCCCACTCTATTTACTGTTAGAGGAGTCGTTAACGTGGAGTTTTCAAGCTAGTGGGTCGTACATCTTTCGTGGGCGGTGTTAACTCCGCCACGAAATCGGCAAGGACTTGAGCTTTCAGGGCAATTCTAGACTCGTATTTGATGTCGAATTCGGACAACTCTACTTCCCACTTAATCATGCGATCTGCTAAGTCGGGTCGGTGTAGGATCTACCGAGTGGGCTGATCTGTTCTTACGACTATTTGGTGTGAGACAAAATAAGGTCGAAGACGCCGAGCTGCAAGGACCAATGTGAGAGCCACTTTCTCGACTTTCTAGTACCTTATCTCGCCCCCTGCAGTGCTTTGCTAACGAAATACACAAATTTCTGACTGCCCTCCACTTCTCGTACCAATACGACGCTGAGGGCTTCTTCTGCCACAACGAGGTAGAGATAGAGTATCTCCCCACCGACCGTCGTTAGGCCTACTCAATACTTGCGGCTCTGATAAAGTGGCTTTGAGTTGGGTTAGTGCCTCTTCGCATTCGTTGGTCCACTCAAACTTAATTCCCTTTTTTAACAGTCTAAAGAAAGGGAGAGATTGGTTTGCAACCTTTGAGATTAATTTGGATAGCGCTGCAATCGTGCCGGTGAGTTTTTGTATCTCCTTTTTGGTGGTGGACTTTTGCATTTGCGTGGCAGCCCGACATTTATCCGGGTTTGCTTCAATTCCTCGCTTGGTGAGGTAGAAACCGAGGAATTTTCGGACTCTGACGTCAAAGGTGCAATTGTCTGGATTGAGCCACATGTTTTTTTTGTGCACACTTCGACGAATACCTTTGCCAAATCGGTGGAGTGGCCAACATCGGATGCAGTTTTGACGGTGTCCATGTAGACTTCCAGCATGCGCCCGAGGAATACTCGCTTTTTGTTCTGCTCTTGTATACCCTCTGCTCATCAATTAGCGATGTGACTTTCTTCTCAAACACAGCCACCTTCGACTCACAAGTATGTTCCCTCCAATTTTTCTGCCTGACCTAGTTTTGAGTTCAAATCTTGAATTGGATACTTATCTTTTGTTGTATAGTTTTGAGTACCTAATAAGCCAATCCCTTCGCCCATGTATCGAAAGCATGGTGATAACGATGAGATCGTAAAGTACAATCCATCACAGTTACGACTTATGAACTGTAGTTGGATGCAAAAATTTGCTTGACCGGTGATTATCAACATAGAGTATCAGCATTTTTTAAATTCGTCGTAACTCCTAGTAATAAAGTAGTGATTAACTAAACAAAAAATGAAGTCTGCGGTCCACATTTTAGAGAGAGGCTCTGCCTTCTCTCTACCGTGCCGTCATCCCCCTCCCGAAACTAGGGTTTCGTGGAGGCTTGCCCCAGTTAGCTGGCAGTTTCTCCTCCCATGTGGTGGTTCTGCCTCCCCCCTCTAGGTGGGGTTCTTTTTCTTTTTCCCTTTCCTATTTCTTTTCCTCCCTCCAGTCTGACCCTCCCCCCCATCGAATGACCTTCAAATGCACAAACCCACCCCATCAGAAACCCACCACCTCCGATCCCTTCCCCATGGACCTCTCCCACCGTACCAGAAACCCCAGTCCCTATCGGCTTTCCATATCCTCCGTTTCCACAATGAAGCCGCTTCAGACCCACCTTGGACAGCCTGTCACCTCCGCCGGCGTTTATGCTAAACTCGCGCTCTCCCCTGCCAACCCTCCGCATTCCAACGTGTTTTGCTTCTTCACCAATGGAGCAAGCTCTCTCATTGGGAATCTGATGTTCGCTCCTCCTACTAACTCTGATCCAAGGGCGCCGGAGCTCCGACCACCGCCCGAGCCTCCACCTCTATTCAAGGATGAAGACAACGTGGGATCTCTGCTTCCCTTTTCAGTTTCACTTCACAGGTTTGTCTCTGTTGCTTTAGGCTTTGTTGTTCACTTCCGACCGCCACGAAAACCACCATGGATGCGTTTGTCGTTCTTGGATGTCCTAAGCTTTGACATTGTTGCTCTGGCGACCGTTGGTGTTTCTGGTTCTATCTATTGTGCTTCAAAGAAATTTTGGTCTCAAAACACACTTTTGGTGTTCTTTGAAGTCCCCATAGAACACCGGCCGTCATAGGACTTGGTTGTGGCCTTGGTTGCGTTATTTGGCGACTGTTAGAACCCTTGAAGTTGACACCTCTTCAGAACACCTCTCCTATTACCATCTGGCCTCGGTTTCCCAGACTATGAGGGTGAATCTTGAGACCATTTTGAGTCGAATGGAGCGTACACTAGTCAAAGATATCATCCGTAACTGGATTGGGAGAATGACCGCAAAGTCTCATTCTATGATTACCTCTACCTGGGTGCTGAAGCTATTGTTAATCTGGATGTTAGGTTGTTGTGTTTGGGTGGGTTATGCCCCTAGGGCCTCTAAACAGTCTCGATGTAATGGATCCGATGCTTATAGTCCAGGTGTAGTAGTTTCCTTTAAAGTTGTTGATCCTAGCTTTCGGTTTGGAAATGTCCAACCTCTCTTGTTTCATGTTTCTTGTAATGATGATCTCATTATCAATTAAATGAAGTATGTTGACATCAAAAAAAAAAGTAGTGATTAACTATATATAGTTGGATGCAAAAATTTGCTTGAGCGGTGAGTATCAAAATAGAGTATCAGAACTTAGGTATTTATCGAATTTGCCAGATTTATACGATGTGGACTTGACATGGTGAATTGTTACGCACCCCAAAGTGTGTCCAAAAGACAGGAAATTGAGGTTGTTATGAGAAATCCTCTAGAGGATATGAGTCGTGATATTGAACAAGACTAATTTTAATGAGCATATTTGAATGATAATTTATGCAATGGCAACAAATTCCTTTTGTATTTGAGATGTAAAAATTTTACACGACCATCAGTGATGTTTAGATTGTTCAATTCAAAGGCAATAACTAGTTAGACAAATAAACTTCGCAGAATTACTTGAGTTGTTGAAGAAGATACTTTCAGAAGGAAACACATTGTCTAAACGTAACTATGAGACAAAAAAATACTATATTCAATGAGTGTGAAGTATAAGAATGCAAACGTTTGCCTCAATAATGGCTTACTATGCTGGAAATAATCTATAGAGGTGTGGCCGTGTGGGTTAGTAAAGATAGTTTTAAAATTTTAGGTGGTTTAAGGAATTTTGGGGTGTGAGAGAGTAGGGATCTGGGGTGCAAAGTGAATTTCCCAAAATGAATGGGGCGAAGGACATAAAATTGGGTCAGGCCAGTTATTTTGGGCCGGACTTATGAGACCCGTTTTGAGCCCAAAAAGATGCTCCAGCTCTGCATAACAACGATAACATATAAACCCTGTTCTTCAATGCCGCCTCCAACGTTAGTTGCTACTGAAAACCCTTCTCTGCGAAATCAATCAATCGCATAACGTGAAAACACTTGAACTGAAACTCAGTGCATTGCGTTAGAATGGGGAAGAAAGCGAAAGGATCAAGGAAGGGTAAAAAGGCATGGAGAGCTAATATAAGCACTGAAGACATCGAAGAGTTCTTTGAGAAATCAACAAAAGATGCTCTTTCTGGTGGTTCTCTTCAAGCTGTTTCTAGTGATTCTCTCTTTTTCGAAGACAAATCCAAAGGTACCTCAAATCTCTTATATTTCTAGTTATTATTAGCTTCTATGAAAATTTATGTTTTTAATAGCTTTTTCATGGCTGTGATTTGCGAACCTGTAAATTGTGCAATGAATTACTTAATCTTGTATATGAAAATGTTTGTTTTTTCAATTTATGTGGAAGATGACTAGTTATATTTATCTGTGTATTATTTATGAATGAATTAGAATAGGTTGTATATGAAAAGGTTTTTAATTTAAATTTGCCTGCAAATTTACTAAGTATACTTATGTGTTAGTAGTTGCTGTTTGAGGTTTTGTTATGAAAAACATTGTATTGCCGGATTTCTTGTTGAATAGAAGTTGCTTTGTTATTGATTTTTGGATACATTGGTATTTGCCTACCTCGATGATGTGAATGAGCTTATCTGATTTTGATGTGATTAGATCTTGCTGTGAAGAAGAAGATTGAAAAGCATAGGGAAAAAGTGCTCCGTGTTGATAGTGTTTTGCTGAAAAATCAGTTTGTTAAGCCAGTGCCATCTTCTATTCTGAAGAAGGGACTTAAAAACCGTAAAGCGGTCTCAAAAGTTTCAGGGGCCAATCAAGATAGTCGTAAGGTGAGGAAGTTGTTCATTAATGCAGCAATGGTAAAGTAGTTGTAGGCTAGGAGTTGCCCATGGTTGAATAGAATGCTAAAGTAGTTGTAGATTAGGAGTTGCCCATGGTTGAATATAATGCTCTATTGACATCTTTTATTGTCTCTAATGATGTATTTCAGGATGATTCTGTGTTAGATTCGGACACGTTTGATCTATGGGGTGCTAAAGGTGCTTGTTTTAAAGTATTAAGTTTACTTTTTTGTTCTATTAATGAGTTGGGTATGTTGGGATGTTAAGCATATTATTCTTATGTATTATCATGCAGATGCAGATGAGGTCAACAAGAAGGGGAAAAAGGTACATAGATAGCATCGTTGATTTTATTTGGTGACTTTTATTATTTCATTGTATCACTGCCGCAAATTTGGTAGTTCTGTTGATAATATGATTGGTGCCTGCTTGATAGGTATCAAAGCCTACTACTATTCCTGCAGTAGAAGTTGATCCACCGGGATGTTCATTCAATCCATCATATGAAAGTCATCAGGTAGTTTCATGCGAAATTATGTGCTCCTTTGCTATTTGAGATGTCTTGTTTTGTTATGAATTACGACGAGGAATTTTATGAACATTATTGTTAAACCAGGATACATTGGCTTCTGCTGTTGCTGAAGAAATGCAAAAAATCTACAAAAATGAATTGGGTCCTGAGCCTGTGCCTTTAACTGTTCCTGGAGAATCTATTGCCGAAGAAGATGTGAGTCTCATTGTTTTCATTCATCTAGTTCTTATAATTATGGAAACTTTGCCACATTTATGAAGCTTTAGATATGTGAATTTATATGTCTCGAGTCTTTGTCCTTGCTAATTTAGTAACATTGTTTTTTTGGTCAGATGTATTTTCTTGATGTGGATAATGGGAGTGACGATGATGAGAGTAATGATGAAAATGAGGATGGAAATGAAGACGCCGAGTCAGATAAAAGGTAAGCTATCATAAGTTTAATTAGCCTCACTCAGTTAAAGCATTGTTTCTTATCTGCATGATATTGTTCTCCAAATTATATTTGTTGACAATTTACACTACCCAAAAGCCAAACAAAATGTTTTTTTTTCTTATTCTTTTCTGCCCAAGCTGTGTAGTGTGTACAAATATCTAGGCGCCCAAATGCATGTTGATGGCTATAATAGTCCTTTGGTCTGTCCTAACATTTAATTTAAAGTTTCTTCTGCTAATGTTAATTAAACTATTTAGTTGCATAATTTTTTTTAAAGAAATGTGTAAATGTCATATTCCATTTTGATTTCTTGCATAATTTCTTTTTGAACGCTGGGAAAAATCTTAATACACTTGAAACTAGTGTAAAATATGCAGCATACTATTTTCTATTTCCAAAAATTTCCAAGCATCTGATATTTTTGTTTGAATAACTATGGGAACAGGCCCAATAAAAGAAAGAGAGTGACTCGAGTTGAGTTGAATAAGAGAGCTCGACGCAAACAACAATTGAGAAAAGAAGTTGAAGTTGTGAAGAAAAAGAAATTATCAAAAGAAATTGATAGGTAATATGACCATTCTCTCCCCTCCTTCACTTCCTCTCTCTTCTACTACAGTAAAAGATGATATTTAAGCATCTTTTGTTCTTTGGGATGCAGCATACCAAAAATTGTTGACGAAATTGCAAAAGAAGACGAGGAAAAAGAGAGAAGACATTTGAGGCGACAAGTTGCTAAAGAAGAGAGGTTAAAGGCATGTCCACCTCGCTTTGGAAAGTACAAGTAAGCAGTCTCCTGTTCTTCTCTTATCTTACTCATGGGGATGGGTACAGTTGTTGGGTGTACTTTGATGTATTAGTGATATGGTTATTATACCAATTGAGTTTACGTCAATCTTCTTCGATATCTGAGCCTACTAAGCACAGTTATAATTCTTAATGAATGTGTATCAACCATTTCATTTTTGGTAATAGGTTTGAGCCTGCTCCTACTCAAGTTCTATTAAGTGAAGAGATAACTGGATCCATCCGAAAGCTTAAGGTAGGCTTGTATATCATATTTTGGTCGTTTTGTTGTCTCAATTTTTGCAAACATGCAACTAAGTTTTCCTACTTTTGTTGTTAGGGTTGTTCCAACCTTATGAAGGATCGATATAAAAGCCTAGAGAAAAGAGGATTGGTTGTTCCAACACCCAAGAGAAAATGGTTAGTTTAAACTGCGATATTCTTTTATCAAACTTATTCGCAGAGGATTGGTTCATATTTGTTTTTTAGAAAAATATGTATTGCGCATTGATGCCTGTAATACGTTGGAGCTGTCTTCTGCTTGTTTTACCTGGTGCTTTTTTGTGGCATGAGGGTGTGTGTTTGAGTTAGTGTTGGATAAATGTAATTCTTAAGGGACCTGAATTTGTAAAATTGAGTCAAAATTGAGTTTGCAATAGAGTGATTTTTGTTTGAATGTTTTTATTCTGAAAAAATAAGTTTGGTATTAAACTTGATGTAAATTTTTCGGCATAGTTCAAATCCAGGTTGGAAAGTAACATCAAAAAATTTTGACAATATAATCAGTTAATTAAGGTGATTTTTAGGATGAGGGATAAAGTAAGTCTTCACCGGTGTACTTGTCAAATTGATCGTAGGATATAATATAAAATGTCGAGTGGTATAGATTGTATCAACCATCAGGAAATCTCAATCATTCATATTATTTTATATTATATCCTACTATCAATTAGAAGAATATTGTTGCCATATTTTGTCTAAGTCCAGATTTGTGTTTTTCCTTCAATATTGTTGTATCTTCTATGACATTATTTTGCAGTTAATTCTGACCATATATTATGATTATGCACTGTACAGGAAGTAGAGTTCTCTTCTTCGTTGTGTTGGCTCCCTAACTTAAGTCACTCTCAAATTCAGGGGTTGATGTGTTCAAGAAGACATTTGATGAAACACAATACTGCATCTTAAAATGAAAATTTTGTTTGTCTTGTTTTAGCTCAATTTTTCTTATTTTTTTCTTTTCTTTACTTTTAATTTCAGCAGTAAGAATATCAATAACTTATGCATTATTATTTGATATTTTGCCTACAATTTTATTGGAATGCAAAGTTTTCATACATACTGTACTATTTTTGCATCGCTATATTTAGTGTTACTTTAAACATTGTTATTACGTTACATATCAAAAATTATAATGCAATTGATTGGTTTTCCGTATGGCCTCGTATATATTTCTTATTGTAAACATGGGTCATATGGCCTACTCATGAACCAACCAAAATGTTCTATCAAGTGTAGTAATGTGAGTTAGGTGTGTATTGAGAGATTTGAGACTATACAACAAATCGTAATAGTAAAGATTTGAGACAAGACGTGGACGTACAAGGATCACATGTTACCAATTTTACTTGTAGACATTCGAGCACATGAGTCACTTTCTTGAGGAAAATCGATAGGCCATATGACGATGACACATACAATCATACATATACCCTTGACAGTGTGAGCTGGGCTACGACATCAGCTCGAATAAATGGCTACCAACAGTACACGTTAACAATTGCGAAAGGATATATGTTAGGAGTTTCACGTTGAGTAAATAAAAAGCCTCAATGTGATACTTAAGTTATGGGGCGCGGCGTGGTTAAGTACTAACAATATAAAATATGATTGCCAAACTTTGTCATTCTTCAACCTTAAATTTTGATCTCATATTATATGCATAAGTCTAATATATAGTTTACACTTTAAATAGCTATTCTAGTATTCTATTTCTATAGTATCTTCGAATTTTACAAGAAACTTTAAGAATCTCTGTTGGTATTCTCTTTCTCCTCTCTGTTGGTAATCAACATTTCTAATCAAGAAACAGGGCAAAATACAAAAGTAAAGAAAAAAGAATACAAATTTATGAGCTGCTGCTAAAAGAACTTATATATGTTGTTGGAGATAGCAATCACACTTGTTACTACTGCTAGTATAACCATAACCAATGCTAAAACTTTATCTCTTCTTGTTGATACACCATGAATATCCCTGTCATTTTTGGAAAAAAGAAAGAAAAAAATCAGTCAAATTTTTTTTTTAAAGTAAACACTCAATATATTCTGTAAATTTACACACACTCTCTCTTATAGGTAAATGGAAAAGGATTAATTACCTTAAAACAATAGAACCAGGGAAGATGAAAGCAAGGCACACAGCAGATGTTGAACCCATAAACTGAAAGATGTACCAAATATCTGGAATTGCTACAGCAGCAATGTAGCTAAAGACCAGCAACACTAGAGTGAGGATCACAAATCTCTTACTATCTGTAGCCAAAAGAGGTTTCTTGGGGAAGAAGAATTCATCTATGTTGGTTCTCAAAGAGAAATTGAGGAGAGGGAATGCCAACATAACATGAAAAGCATAGCTTAAACGGACCAAAGTATTGAGCAAAGAACCAATTGCTGAATCAGCATTGTGATCAAAATTTATGAGAATGTCTGATTGTGTTGAATCACCAAATAATAGGTAACCAAATAGACCAATTGTAAAGTATATGATAGCACAAAGGATTAGTGCTATTCGTACTGCTTTTGTCATTTCAGTTGGCTTTGCTAGCTCAAACGCAATCGGATGCACTGCAAAGTCAAACCAGATACATCAGTTATTTAATAAACATAAAATTGTATTTTTTTTTCCTTATAAATACTAGAGAGTGTAACTTTTAAGCAAGGGTTCTAAATCACAACATAGGTGATCAGAGTCACTACAAAAAATGTTGCAGTTTTTGTGGTCAGATGATCTGGATCGTCAGATCCTAATCCTCTGATTGAGGCAATTGCGACTTTTTTTACGTGGGAATATTCACAACAAAACAACTAACAGAATGGATCCTCTGCTGCTACTACGCGCACTATGCGATGGCGGTGAACCATTAGATTTAGAGAGAGAAAATTCTCTGCTGCACCATGCAAAGGCAGCGGTGGATCCGAGTCCAGCAACTAATGTAAGATACTAACTAACTAAATTACCATTGAAATGAAATGTGTAGGCTGTGACAATGACAGGGACAGCAGTAAAAAGATCGAAGAAAGAGGTTTGGTGGTCCAAACGAGGCAATAATCTTGGTGTTTGTGTTTTCCCTTCCACAAGAGCAATGATTGCCAAAACAGAACATATTGTGACAAATGCAACAGCAAGAAGAGTGGATATTGCAGAACTGAACTTCAAGGATTCTGTAGACAGTAAACAATAGGATGTTAGTCTAATGAACGTAAAATATTGTGTGTGCGAGTTTAAAGTGACACTTTGTTTAAGGCACTTACCTACACGACGATATAAGACCAATGGAAGCAAAATGAAGATTAAGGTGATGAGCAGAGCAAATTCACGTGAATTCCACCAATGAATTCCAAACCATTGTTGCAAAACACCTAAATGCACTTCCCCTTCCGGTTGGTTTCCAGAAAATACATCCGCTACACAATTAATGCATCAAATAATACACTAAACGTTAAAATAACTAAATATACAATCTACACAAGTCATCGTATTAAAGACCCCACTTGAAAATAGCTTCTGGTATCTACTATAACAACAAATAAATACTCCATCTATAATAAAACATAACATAAAAATAATAATGTATTAATCTGGTATGTACTATATCATTTATAATGAAAAAAATACAGTTTTACGTTCATTCATTGAATAATTAATGTATTTGGTGTATATTATAGACCAGATACATCAATTATTCAATGAATCTAAACATACATTTTTTCCTTATAAATAGGACCAAACAAAATATATTAACTTTTTTATTTATATTTTACTCATATTTCATCACCGAGAGAATAGATAAATTGAATTTTTTATGTTAGATAAGATGAAATGGGAAATAAACAACACCACACACACATACTTAATACGGCTCACACCCGATTTAGAAATCGGGAACCGACATTCTCATATCGCTGAAACTACCGATGCAACCAACAGTTGGGACAAATAAATTGAGTTTAATTACTGTGTATCTTCGTTGTAAAATTGTTTTTGCATCATTAACCAATCAAAAATCATGATATAAATGACGTTTATAGTGTGTCATGATTAGCTAACATTTAAAAACCAACTTACGTACAGTATATACTCCGGTTCATATTATAATTTATTTTTTTTACAGTTTTAGGTTTATTGAATAACTGACGTATCTAACCTATATTATAGACCAAATACATTAGTTATTCAATGAACTCAAACATTAAAAAAAATTTATAATAAAAAGTCGATGGAGTATAAAATAAATTCAGATGGCAAAGTTCATTTTGCAAGTCATTTGCATAAGTAACAAAAATTAAAATCTATTATTAATGAACTAAATGCATACTTACCGATGATAATTAGGTACATAATTAAACAACCGAGATTAGTAATTACGACACAAAGTTGAGCTGCGACAGCTCCAAAGGGTCCAAATGCTTCTCTCATGACTCCAGCATACGTCGTTGTTTCACCGGATTGAGTAAACTTCAACAAAAACTCCACCGATATTTCAGCCAGAATAGCTATAACAAGAATCATCACCAACGCCGGAATCACACCGAGAACCTTCACAGTCGCCGGAAGAGACATAATTCCAGCACCAATAATGCTCGTTGCAACATTGAACACCGCACTGGATACAGTTGCCGGAGGGGCATGAACCTTGGATCCTCCTGGTAAGAGAGGCACTTTTGCTCCGGTCACCGGCGACATCCCGGCGTTGAGTAAGTCAATGAAAGGAGAAAAAGCTCTAACACGACACGAGGAACGTAAGGGAAATGAATTTATAATAGTATTTTTTTTTGTTTTGAATTATTGAGGTTGTTGAATTACGATAATGGCATTGGTGAATGGACATGTTAGAGGATAAGTGTGAAGGGTAGAATTGTAAATTGAAGTGAGATTTCTAGCAGGTGATTTCGCAAAGTGACAGCTTGGAAGGAAATCATAAGGTTTCATTTTTGTGACGAATCGGAAGACTGAATGAATGTAGACGGGAATATGAGCTGCTGATATATGTTTCTCACACATGCTGCCTTTCTCTGATTTGCCATATGTCATTATCTTTTCTGATCAAATCCATATATGTCATTATCTAAATGGCATAAATGTAACTTTATTCCTAATAATAAGTTTGCCAAAATATTATATTCTTTAATAAAAATTAATTAGCATATTTGAAATTATTGCCATAAACTAGAAGACTGTATTTGTTCCTATAGTACACCCAACACAAGTACGAGAATGATGGTTATAGTAAGAATAACATTAATCTTATTTTGACAAAAATATCTTCTGAGAATTTTGTGAATATCTTATGGGATCAGATTTGAAGAATTTCTTTCTGATAAAAATAATAAAAAGAACTAATGAGAGATCACGGTGTATATATATCGAGATATTTATAATATTTTTGTCACATTTAAAGCTATATACACTACTAAAAACGCGTCATTTAGCGAGGGCGTTGCGAGAGAATATTAGGTCCTCGCAAACTCGATGATTAGCGACGGAATTTACGGGTCCTCGCTAATTTCTCTTACACGCACACACACTTCAAGACACTTAGCGACAAAATTTACGGGTCCTCGCTAATTTACGAACTTGACGATCTGACTTTGCGATGCTGTTTCGGACAATGGACGATACACTTTCTGATTAGCGACGGAATTAATTTGGTCCTCGCTAATTCCTCATAAACCGTCATATTTTTTTAATATTAATCCGAACCACCTCTTCCTCTCTCTCATTTACACTCTTTTTCTCTCTTACTCTCTCTTCTTCTCTTCCACTCTCTTCTTTTCTTCTCTTCCACCACCACACCACCAACAACAACAACCACCACTCTCTCTTCTTCTCTTTTCACTCCACTCTCTCTTCTTCTCTTTTATTCTCTTCCACCACCACACCACCACCACCACCACCACTCTCTCTTTCTTCTCTTCCACCACCTCCACCACTCTCTTTTCTTCTCTTCCCACCACTACCACCACTCTCTTTTTATTCTCTTCCACCACCACCGCCACTCTCTTTTCTTCTCTTCCACCACCACCACCACCACCACACAACCACCACCACCCCCACCTTTACGACACCACCACCACCACACAATAATAACAACAACAATAATACTAAATAATAATAATAACACTAATACTAATACTAATAATAATAATAATAATAATAATAATAATACTAATAATAATAACAGTAATACTATTACTAATAATAATAATAATAATAATAATAATAATAATAATAATAATAAACTCAGATTGAGAAGCGTGCCAGTCAGACTCGGGAAGCGTGTTGTCGGCGTGCGGCGGAATTAGCGAGGGATCGTCCTCGCTAATTAGCAATGACACAATTTCCTCGCTTAATGCATTAGCGAGGAGGAATTAGCGGCGAACGGTCCTCGCTAATTCCTCGCTAATGGCAATTAATTAGGAGGAATTAAATGTTAGCGATCGAATATTCCTCGCTAGTCACTGTTTTTTTGTAGTGATAGCATTGTTGTAAGAATAAAGTATATAGAATGAGTGAAAATGTATCTCTATTGGCTTCAGAGGGCGAGTGATAACGTATAGTGGGTAATTATTGCTAATTACTACTTTGATTTCTTTTTTTTTTCAAAAAGAAAATATTTTAGGTTTATTCAATAAATGATGTATATAGGATGTATTTAGTTTGTAATATAGATTAGATACATCATTTATTCAATGAACCACAAAAGTGTTTTTTTTAGATAGAGTTGACCAGGAGGGAGTATTACACTTAATAAGCGATCCAGACGTTACGGACAAGAGGAAATTTGGGACTCCTATAATTCTATTGTTTCCATAACGGTGGGAGACCGAGCAGCGGCGAAGCGGAAGAATGGAGGCCGATCGGTTACCCAAGCGAGTGAGACATGTCTTCATCCGATCGGTAGAAGTCGGGGCGAGTCTTTGAATATACCAAATTCGATCTAGTTGAGAATATTATTATTACACTTAAAAAAGACTATATTAATCTTTTTCTTCTTCTTCAGAATAGGTTTTTTAAGTTTTTTTTAATAATTTATAAAATGTTAATTTGATAAAATATAGAATATATTATCATTGTCATCATACTTTATTAACGAAAAAATATTAATTGAGCAACACATTAATCATTTTTCATGGCAGACACCTCCCTTATTATAAATTTGGATGTGAGGAAAAAATAGATAAAAGAAAAATATATGAGACAGTGTATTTTTTTGGTACATATGTGAGACAATGTATGACTAAATAGAAGATGTAAGAAGCTAGTAAGAGAGATTTGATGATTGATTTATTGTTTGGTATAAGAGAATGAGGGAAGAAACATAAGAGAGAGAAATGTGATTAATTTTAAGTGGATAAATATACCCTTTAAATTATAAATGAAATATACAACTTTATATTATTTAAATTTCTTTTTACCAATATATTATTTAAAATTTATTTTCTAACATAAATAAATTACATTTTTATTTATTTAAAAAATTATTTAATATAATATAAAAATAATTTTTTTTTGAGAAAATTAATATGAATTATAAATATATTTAAAATAAGAACTAAAAATAGTAAATTGTAAATAAAGTTACAAAAATTAACTGAAATAAAAAATTCAAGTTTAATCCAAAATTAGTAAAAAAAACTTAGAACAAAACTAAAATTATGAAATTCATATTTAAAAATTTACATATGAATATGATTGTCTTAATTTTATTATTTTATATTATTTTTATCACGAGTTTAATTAGTATACACATTCTTTGTAAAATTTATTACATTATCTACCAATCACAACACACATGGTAGGGATGACAACTCGGTAGTTTACTAATTGAGTAACTTCTTTTTTAATGACATGTCACGCTATCATTGGTAGATAGTGTAAAACATATGTATACACATGTTGTGTATATAAATTAAACTCTAATCATTACTACTATTATATTTGGTCCATATAAAAAACATGATCATATTACATTCTTAAGGTTTGTTATCCTGAGACGGTAAGTTGGCGAGCTAAGAGATATCGAAGAAGTAAGAAGGAGGGGGTTCAAACCCTGGAAACTAACAATTCCCCACCCTTATAACAATTAACAACTAACATTGCTTATAAAAAAAATTGTCTTAAGGTTTGTTGTCAGGTGTAGATCAATCTTATGATATTCCACTATGCCAGATTGGCTAAAAAAGAGCGTCACCATGAGCAACGTTTTGTCTTAAAATGCTGGTTTAGGACATAACAAGTAAACAATGAGCAGCATTTCTTCAAAGAGCGCTGCCTATCAAGAAAACACGCTAGCCAATAAGAAGCGCTTCTACAAAAAGCACTGCCCATCCGCCAATGCGCTAACCCAATACCCAACGCTTTTTAACAAACGCCGCCTAAAGCTAAACGCGCTAACCCAATACCTAGCGCTTTTTAACAAGCGCTTCCCATCCGCCAATGTGCTAATCCAATACCCAGCGGTTTTTTACAAGCGCTTCCCATCCGCCTTTAATAAAATTTACGTCTCTCTCTCTCTCTCTGTAGCTCGTTCTCTCATGTACGTAGCTCGATTGTTCTCCTCTCTCAAATCGACCTCGGTTCACCACTCTCACTCCCTCTTGTTCTCTCCAAACCCACTCTCGCTCACTCTTGTTCTCTCCAAACCCACTCTCCTTCTCTGAAAACCCCCAACAGAAAACCCCACACCCACTCTCGTTCTCTCACCTCTCCCTCACTCTCGTTCTCAAAGGTTAGTCCTTTAATGTTTTTTGTTTTTTAGGTTTTTTGTTAGGTTAGAGATGAATGTAGTTTGCTAGGAGAGGAATATGTTGAATGTGAGCAATATACTATTCATCCATTGACTCTGGTTTGTTTACTTTACATTTTTTATCACAAAATATTCGTTTTCAGAAATAATATATCTAAAAATTTTCCATTTATGTCTCATTCCTCCCCCATTATTTAATTGGGATAAAAAATGTAAATGTATATCTCTACTGTGTATATCCAGTCAAATCCAATGGAGAATTTTTAATCCAACCCGCACCCATAATGTTAGGCCCAAGCTCTCCCATTTCTCAAACTCCTCCTATAAATACTACCCCACACTGTGAGTATTTTCTTAATTAACATCCATCCATAACAATGGTTGATAACTTATGTGTATCCTCTCTCTCCCAAAACTCCGATAGGCCAATACCACCCATTGTCACACTCTCAGATGGCTCCTCCTTGGAGTACACAACCTCTCATACCAAAGTCTCCCAAACACCACCATTGACTCTCTCGTCGGGAAGAGGAACCATATCTCCCCTCTCGAATCCCGAATGAGGATATGAAAAAACTCTTCCAAGAGGCCTAGGGAGAGACCTTCGGGCTCTAAAAATAGGCCAATACCACCCATCGTCATAAGGGAAGACGATGACACCATCCTCGAAACCAACCTCATTGAAATTCCAAGAGGAAATGACATTGTTGAGACCACTAATTAACCTAGGTCGTCATCATAATGCCAACATCGTCAGTGTTGAGCGGTTGGGTCCTCTCTCGAAATCACTCTTCACAACCCTTTGTCACCTTCGCAGCGACTTTCCCCATCAAAGGGACCTTGACATGATGTCTATCTTTGGAACTTATATCAATGCTGATTGTGGACGCGTCCCTCCACAATTCATCACCAACTCCGCTTGTTACTCTTTTTCTATTTACATATCTTTGGGCCAAGGACATGTTTTTGGTGGAATTGTTGGTGGGAAGGTCATATCTGCAGGTTCTGTTATAGTTACCGCAACTCTTTTCAAGAAGCCCAAGCATCACATAGGGGCCTACGTCAATAGAAACATTGAGGAAGTTAACATGATTTCTAATCATACTGCTGTTGAACCTAATAACAATAATGGTAACAAAAACAACACTATTGTTGTGCCTGCTTTCAATGTTGAAGGTTCAGATTCAATGTCGTTGAATAGTCAACTCCATCCACCTCCTCTGACCGATGTGGATGAGATCGATGCAGTGGAATCATTCCTCTCTCACTTATAGTTATTAATGATTTTGTTTTGACTCCTTTAATGTTTGAATAAAATGGGGTTTTCTTTCTTCTTAAATCGTTATGTTTTATTTGAAGAGTTTAGTCGAGAAATTTGCTCTAATAATTGAATTAATTTATTAAATTGTTTAAATAAAATAATTTAATAAATAAGTTAAGGTAACTTATTTAATTTTTGAAATTAGTTAAATCAATTTAATTTAGTTGTATCGGTAAAAAAAAACATGACACCTTGATATTCAATTTCACATGTACACTTTGACATTTTTTAACTGCCCTTTTTCAATTGTCACTTAGATAGAGTTTAGCGTTTTTTCAAATGCTATTTCAAGTAGCATTTTTTTAAATGCTAGCGAATTGCATATATCGTCTCACTTTTTTGTTTTTTTTACCCTCGTTATTTTTTTTAAATTCCTTCTCTATCCTCATTAAACATTTTGTCATGATTAAATAATTTAATTATGAATTAAATATGTCCTTTTATGTCATTATACGTTTATCAGCTAGTTAAATCGTTGTTTTTTACCAAACACGTAATTTGCTATCAGCTATCTTATGCGCTATCTGCTATCTCATTTGATATTCGCTCATTCGCTATCTACTAGGTTATATGTTATCTATTACTTTTTACCAAACAAAGCCTAGGGGAATGTATTGATTTAGATTTTAAAGGACTGCCTTTTTAACTGGAAAAAAGTCTCACGGATGTTAACAGACTTTGTTGGAATTTCATGACTTTGTAGGATTTTAGAACTCTATAGGACTTTCAGTTAGCAGGATTTTGTGGACTCTGCAGGAGTTCGTAGATTTGTGAGATTTGAAAAGGCAAAAACTATATTTTATTTTTTGTATATTTGGTTGTATTATTAAAGTCTTAAAGCTGGTGCTAATGAGAGTTGACTCAGTTGGTAAGGAGTTGGCTCATTCCTCAAAAGGGCGTGAGTTCAACTTTCGCTGTCAGCGTGAGGACCCCTTAAGGTTTGCCTCACCCTAGTGAACTGCCGGAGACCAACTCATCTAAACTTTTTGGCAAAGGTTTAGGGTACTAAGCAATCTGCTTAGTATTTCTAACTAAATTAATTATAGCCATTAATTGGATCCCTTTTTTATTAATCTAATTTGATTTAATGGTTGATAATGAATAAGAGTGTTGTAGTCATTTTAAAAATAAGAGTGTCGTATTTTTTTTTTTTTTAAATAAGGGTGTTGTTCCCAGCCGACCACCCAGGAAGGCTCGGATGCACATCACTTCCTAACCGACTCGGCTGGGCCTAGAAGACGAAGACTAGCACACAAAGACCACATCTCACCTCAAGAACCGAGGGACTCGTCGGCCGCACAGGGCGAGGGACTTCCCCTCGCCCAAAGAGCCGACGCCTCCCTCGGGCTCGGCCATGAGCAAGAGCCTAGCAAAATATATTAGGAAGGCCTGAGAATCTCGCCTAAGATCTCACTGCATTTATGTATGATACTTATGAGCATTAATTACACCCTGTAATATAAATATAAGCCCAAGAGGCCAATGAAAAGGACCGGATTCCATTCTATTGACACTCACTTCACTCTATTATTCATCGTGTTCTAGCTAGATCCTACCCAAGGAAATAGTTAGGAACATGTGTTGTTGGATATATATAAATATATATTAAAATAAGTAGCACCACCACCGCCGTTGGCCGGTCGCCGGAGAGCCACCGTGGTTGCCGCCACCGACTGTCGGTCGCCGAAAAATTCTTGCGCGAGAACCACCGCCGTTGCGGGAGCTCCACGCTTTCGCCGCGCTAGCCCGATCGTCGAACTCGTGACATCAGTTGTGCGGACGCGAACTCGTCGTGGCGCTGCAGCAACCACCAAATATATATTTATATTATATATAAATATATATAAATAATAAATAAAAATGTTTTTTATTAATGGATGGTTAGTAGCCACTTAACCATTGTTATACAAAAGCGTAGTTAGTGGCATCTAAACACAATTATGCATATCTATGGTTAGTGGCCACTAAACACTAACTATTAGTCTATTCTTGTGCACATTTGTGGTTAGTGGCATTTAACTATTGTGGTATAAATTTATGGTCAATGAAAATTTGTTTTTCCCCAAAAAAAATTTAAAATTTGTTCCCAAATAATATTTTTAAAGATTTTTTTAGTGTAAATTACCTTTTTAGTAACAAATACTAAACAATTGACTTAGTATTGTAAATTAGGGGTGTTCGCAGTGCAGTTTGGTTCGGTTTTGTGGCAAAAAGTGAACCGAACCGCAAGGTAAAATTACATGCGATTTGGTTTGGTTCGGTTGGCTTCCTAAAATAAAATCAACTAAAACCAAACCAAACCAATGCGGTTTGGATTGGTTCGATTTTTTTCAAGACAAAAATAATTTAAAACGGAGTTAAAATTAACTAACATAAAAAAGGCTAATATAAATCTTTAAGAAAAAATCTACTCAAATATATATAGTATATAAATCACTCTCTTTTAATTCTTTAAGATAATGTTTAAAAAATTTAAATTAAATATTTTGTTGTAATTTTTTAATATAGCATAACAATATGGATTGTTTGTGAGTGAGTCAAAAAATTAATTGGATTTGGGTAAGTGAGTGAGAGTTAGGTTGTAGTTGCATTTGGGTTAGTAAGGAAGGTTGTAATTCAACAAGCCTTAGTGTTACTTGCGGTTTGGTTTGGTTTGGTTCGGTTTCGAAAATCAAAACCGCGAACCAAACTGAACCGTGCGGTGCAATGAAAAAAAGAACCGAACTAAACCGATCAAAGTTTTTGCGGTTTTCGGTTTGGTTTGGTTCGGTTTGCGGTTTCCCTATTGGTTTGGTTCGATTTTGAACACCCCTATCATAAATCAGTCTCAAATTTTTGTAACAAAAAAAGTCTTAGAGCTGGTAAAATTTCTTCTAACATTAAAGTCTTAAAGCAGACGTATTTTCTTCTAATATTTTTTTGAATAATAAGTTGTTTGGCATGCAAATGTATTAAATCCAATTTTGTTTTAATATTATTTTTTTTGATTAAGGCAGTTTTTTTTGTGGCTGTAACAATAAAGTCTTAAAGCAAGTAAAAAATTAATTTTGTTTTGTTTTGTGTTTTCATCTTTTTATTATCAAAAATTCATCTACATGATAATTTATTTGTGATTTGAAGCATTCTAATCCAATTCCAATTCTTATTGATAAAAAAAATTGTGATTTATTATCAGAAATTCATCTACATGATAATTTATTTGTGATTTGTGCCCTAATGGGGTTTTCTTGTTGCTTTTATTTTTCTTATTGATTAAAAAAAATTGTGATTTGTGGCATGCTAAGATCAAATTCCAATTCCCAGCAAAATCATTCTCTGAAACACCCATAATATTCACACCATTAAATCTAATGGCTCACGTCATTTATCTGGAAACGTGGTTGAAGACGAGAAACAATTTCACTCTCCTGCTCCTCATGATGCTCTTCTCCAAAATGACTCGAGGGCTTTCACAAGGACATAGTGGTGAGAGAGACAGATCTGTGAGAGGAGTGAGATGATAGAGAGGGATGAGGGGAGTTGACGGTGGAAGAGAAAAAAAAAGCATTGGTGGAGATGTCTAGGGCTGCACAAATTAACCATGGACACAAAACCAATCCATATCTATCAAATATCCATTTGAAATAACCGGTTCCATAACCAAAGTAACATAACCGGTTATTTATTTTCAAAACCGGTTATGTAACCGGTTATATCCATAACCGGTTTAATAACCGGATTTCACCTAGAATTTTTATCCTTTTTTTTACCAAACAGAAATTTTAAAATCTGTATTTGGCTAGAAAAAGCCAATTTTTTTTTTCATTTTTTCAAACTTACCGACGGGACCGATCCATCGGATATTGTGCCCGACCCACCGAGAGTGATCGATCATGTCCTACCGAACCGAAGCAAACCGAAAAAACTGAAATGTATTATTTCTGTACGGGTTTTTTTATTAACCAACAACCAGATCGGTTCAATTTGCGGTTTTGCTTACACCAACCGAACCAAACCAAACCGAACTGCCAAAATATAATAAAGTATAGTTTTATGTCCAGTTATACAACATTTGAATTGGCGGTGGGAAGGGTCAAAATCGCTTTTAAGATGGTTAGCCATGATTTCACCAACAATTTTCATGTTTGGGTAGAAAGGAGAAGAATCGATTTTGGCCCCAAAATCGATTTTACCTAGAAGCTAGGATTTCAAGCTTCTACTTGTGACTTGAATTGATTCTGAGTTTATTTTAAGGTGTTACCTCATTTGCCCCTCTTGATGTTGTTGCTTATCCATTGCTCATGCTTCCTCATGTTTCTGATCTTGCAGCGGCAGCAACACCATGGTTCTAATATTTGTGTTTTTTCTGTCTTAGGTTAGAGATGAGTGAAATATTGGGCTTGGATGTTGGGCCTGTTTCTATTACTTGTGTTTTTTTGTTTTGTTTTAGTTTTGGGTTTTGCTTTTCCCACTCCCCCTTCTACTCTTTTACACCCCATAACAAATTTTATTCTAAAAATAACCTCGCGTGAAACATTGTGAGGACGTGTTTAACGACGGTTCGAATGACCTCGTTCGAACAGGTGAAATTATGCACAAGAGGGTGTGAAGTCAATATGTAACTCACGCGAACGATGTCGTTTGAACGAGTTCGAACAAGGTATGCGAACACGTTCGAATGACCTCGTTAGAACAGGTGAAATTACGCACAAGAGAGTGTGAAGTTAATATTTAACTCACGCGAACGATGTCGTTCGAACGGGTTTGAAGGCCCGTTTTCGAACACGTGAAATTTCTTGAAAAAAAAGACGTTTTGGTTGGTCTTTTGATCATTTCACACCCTTATAGGGTGTGTTTTGAGTAGGAGGGGGTGTGGGAAAAGCAACACCCTTAGTTTTTTTTTTCATTGATTGTATTGTTTTTGACCGTGAATAGACATCTACAGTAGTTTCTTATAGCCATCTATTTGTTTTAATTTTTAATAATGATACTATAATAATTATAATTATAATTATTAGATATTGTATTTTTATAAATTATAATATTTCAAATAATTAACATTATTTATATATTATTAAAATTATAATATTTAGATTTTGTTTTATTTATAATTTTAATTTAGATACTTTCTTTTTAATATTGTGATGCTAGTTTAGTAATTTTGTTATTTATTTTAGGCTTAAATACGTTTTTACCCCCTGCAAATAGGGGGTGTTTTGCTTTTACCCCTTGCAATTTTTTTTTAAAAAAAACCCCTTACAAAATCAACTTTTTTTGTTTTAGTCTTTCTGTTAGATGGACGTTAAAAAAACGTTTATGTAGCATTTTTAAATACGTTTTTACCCCCTACAAATAGGGGGTGTTTTGCTTTTACCCCTGCAAAAAAAACTAAATCCCCTTCTTCTTCCTCAGCACCCACCCAACCTCATATCAACTTTTCCATCTCCAACACAAACCAACGCTTCCATATCAAACTAGAACTCATCTTCTCATCTTCTTCGCCTCATAAACGTTGATATGGGCGTTGTGTTGAGATGGAAAAGTGATGATATGAGGTTGGGTGGTGATCTTGAGGAAGAAGAAGAGATTTAGATTTTTTTGTGGGGTAAAGCAAAACACCCCTATTCTGCGGGGGTAAAAACGTTTAAAAATGCTACATAAACGCTTTTTAACGTCTATCTAATGAAGACTAAAACCAAAAAGTTGATTTTACAAAGGGTTTTTAAAAAAAAAAAAATTGCAGGGGGTAAAAGCAAAACACCCCCTATTTGCAGGGGGTATTTAAGCCTTTATTTTATTAAATTTAAGTTTTAAATATAGTTTTAAATTAAGACCTATCTTGGTAATTTCACACATAAAAGCAATTCTAATCCAATCAACAAGGATTAATAAAATCACTTTTTCCTTAAAAGTATCCAAACAAAAATCACGTCACATTCAACTCACTTTTAACTAAAATCAATTCTATAGAATCAATTCTCTCAGAATCAATTCTACCCACCGCAGAACCAAAGATACACTACATAGAAATAGAACTATCTAGGCATATTACTGATGATGCCTTTTCTATCATCGGCTTAATTAAAAAGCTTGGAAATCTATTATTCTCAGTTTTTTATTCTTCAATGAAATCTTCATCTAATAAATATCCCCAATACTTAATAAGTTTGTGTATTCCTTGAGATGCTATTTGTATTTTTTGGATTTTTATAACAATTGGAACAGCTAAATTCTATCTCAAAATGAATTTGGCACCTTTTGTTTATGCAGTTGAATGTATTTGGCAATTAGGGGTGTTCAAAACCGAACCAAACCAATAGAGAAACCGCAAACCGAACCAAACCAAACCGAAAACCGTAAAAAACCGCTTTTGATCGGTTTTGTTCGGTTCTTTTTTTCATTGCACCGCGCGGTTCAGTTCGGTTCGCGGTTTTGATTTCTGAAACCGAACCAAACCAATCCAAACCGCAAGTAACACTAAGGCTTATTGAATTACAACATTCCTTACTAACTTACTAACCCAAATGCAACTACAACCCAACTCTCACTCACTTACTAGCTCAAATCCAATTAATTCTTTGACTCACTTACAAACAATCCATATTGTTATGCTATATTTAAAAATTACAACAAAATACTTAATTCAAATACTTTTAAACGTTGTCTTAGCTATTTGAAAAGAATTAAAAGAGAGTGATTTATATACTACATATATTTGAGTAGATTTTTTGTTAAAGATTTATGTTAGCCTTTTTTATGTTAGATAATTTTCACTTTGTTTTAAATTATTTTTGTCTTAGAAAAAACCGAACCAACCGAACCAATCCAAACCGCATTGTTTTGGTTTGGTTTGGTTTGGTTTTATTTTAGGACCAACCAAACCAAACCAAACCAAACCACATGTAATTTTACTTTGCAGTTCGGTTCACTTTTTGTCTCAAAACCGAACCAAACCGCATGTAATTAAAAAGCTTGGAAATCTATTATTCTCAGTTTTTTTTAGATAAGCCTGTTATTCTCAGTTTTTTATTCTTCAGTGAAATCTTCATCTAATAAATATCCCCAATACTTAATAAGTTTGTGTATTCCTTGAGATGCTATTTGTATTTTTTGGATTTTTATAACAATTCGAAGAGCTGAATTCTATCTCAAAGCTAGCTGTATCATTCTAGATTTGCTGGAGAATGAATTTGACACCTTTTGTTTATGCAATTGAATGTATTTGGCAGCCTTTGGTTTATGCACTTTTAGTTTAGTATTTGGGAGCATTTTCTTTATTTGGTAGCTCTGTTTGTGGGTTGAATGTATTTGCAATTGGCAGATTTTTATTTGAATTTGACTATTTGGGAGCTTAATTCGACAGATTTGATAGCCTAGTTAATTGTTCAACATTGAGAGATTTTTGAATTATATATGTTTTGGAGAGAGAGAGAGAGATCCATGGATTTCAATTTTTAGAGTTTTTTCATTTTGGACATTTTGGTGGGTTTATGGACATTTTGATGGGCTCTCTTGGATATCCATAAAATAACCAGATAAAAAACCATAACTATTTTGGATAAATTCAAATAACCGATTATAAAATTACCATAAATATTTGGATTTAGTTAACCGGATATGGATATGGATGTGGTTTAATCGTGTAACCGATTAATTTGTGCACCTTAGAGATGTCCGTGGCTCCCGGCAGAAATGACGGTGGAAGAGGAAAAAAAACATTGATAAAATCCATCAAAGTCTCGAGTTTGGGTGTGATTGTTTGATAGATGTGGTACTTGTAAATTCTACTAAAAAGTCCAACAAAGTCCATCTAATAAAAGAATCTCTTAAAATCTTTATGTTTTTGAATACTTATGAATTTATTTTAAATTGTAGAAAATTTTAAATGAATATCAATGGATTGTTTTTAAGTGATAGAAAATTTTGATTTAATACCAACAGACTTTTTTATCTAAAAAAAGTATTTAAAAATCCATCAGAATCTTAATCCAATACACTCCCTTAAATATGTGAGGATTCACAAAAATGGATTTTATAATCTAAAATACAATTATAATTGTGGAATCAAAAATAAATCATAGAAGTTGTAACAATTTGTCAATTTGTAATGAATGCATGTTCTTTTCTTTTACCAAATGAATGCATGTTCTTAATAATGGTATTAAAGGATAATTTTTTAATAAAAAATAATAAATGTGGTAAAAAAAAGTAATATTACATATTTTTCGCGTGTTTACTTTTTCTACAATTTTTATATCTATTCTCTCATTTTACCTCTTTCTTTACCATCACATCTTTCTTTTCTATGAGATGCACATGCATCAATTTTTCTGTATTTAAAAATGACGCAGTTAGTATTATCAAAATCAGAGTCTTAGAAAAATACCTAAAAATACTTGGATGAGATGATAGAGGTCTTTTTCAGCTTAACCAATGTTTTGAATTTGAATTCAGTATTCGGAGGAAAATTTTTACCGCCTATTGTAGTCATACCCAACTCAAGGGATTAGTCTTTACAATCACGCTAAGAGAATAGTCGGTTCATAAAAAAAAGAGTCATAGAAAAGTTTTAATTATTGTGTTGAAATCGTAACAGAAGACTAATTTCTTGTGTCTATTTTTTTTTAATAATTCAACATTTTCATGTAATTATTACACAATAAAAAAAATCACATTCAAAATGGTATTTCAAATCCAATTTGACGAGATTTAAATGTGAGCAATATAATATTATCAACTGACTCTCTATTTTGTTGACTCTACATTTTTTATTATAAAATGTTTGTATTTAGAAATAGTATATCTACCGAACTTCCATTTATTTCTCCTTCCTCCCCATTATTTAATTAGGATAAAAGTATAAATATATATATATATATATATATATATATATATATATATATATATATATATATATATATATATATATATATATATATATATATATATATATATATATATATATATATCCATATGATGTACCCTCAGTCAAATCCATTGAAGAAATTATAATTCAACTTGTACCCCCATTGTTAGGCCCCACCTTTCATTTCTCAAACTCCTACTATAAATACTACCCCACACAGCTAGTGTTTTCTTCATTGACATTCATTCATAACAATGGTGGAGAACAGACGTGTACCCTCTCTTCCCCTAAGCTCTGATAATGAAAGCGGAGGGTATACGACCTCTCATACCACAATCTCACAAACACCACAAACCCAACTCTCGTCAGGAAGAGGGTGCCCTATCTCCCCTCATGGGCTGAATGAGGATATGAGAACAAACTCTTCCAAGAGGCCTGGGTGAGACCTCGGGCTCCAAAAATAGGCCAATACCACCCATCGTCATAAGGGAAGACGATGACACCATCTTGAAACCAACCCTCATTGAAATTCCAAGAGGAAATGACATTGTTGAGACCCTAATTAACTTGGGTCGTCATCGTAATGCCAACATCACAGTGTTGAGCGGTTCGGGTCCTATCTCAGAAATTACTCTTCACAACCCTATGTCACCTTCACCCGCTTTCCCATCAAAGGACCTTCAACATGATCTCTATCTTTGGAACTTATATCAATGCCGATTGTGGGCGTGTCCTCCCACAATTCATCACCAACTCCGCTTGTTCCTCTTTTTCCATTTACATATCTTTGGGCGAGGGACGGGTTTTTGGTGGAATTGTTGGTGGGAAGGTCATATCTCATGGTCTGTCATAGTTACCGCAACTCTTTTCAAGAGCCAGAAGCATCGATAGGGGCCTTCGTAAATAGAAACATTGAGGAAGTTAACATGATTGCTAATCATACCGCTTTATCCGAACCTAATAACAATAATGGTAACAAAAACAACACCGTTGTTGTTGTATGCGCTTTTGATGTTGAAGGTTCAAATTCAATGTCGTTGAATAGTCAACTACCTCCACCTCCTCCGGCGATGTGAATGAGATGTAGTGGAATCATTCCTCTATCACCGATAGTTATTAATGATTTTGTTTTGACTCCTTTAATGTTTAAATAAAATGGGCTTTTCTTTCTTCTTAAATCGTTATGTTTTATTTGAAGAGTTTAGTCGAGAAGTTTGTTCTAATAATTGAATTAATTTGTTAAATTGTTTAAATAAAATAATTTAATAAATAAGTTAAGGTAACTTATTTAATTTTTGAAATTAGTTAAATCAATTTAATTTACTTGTGTCGCTAAAAAGACATGTACACCACCAACCCAACTCTCGTTAGGAAGAGAGTGCCCTATCTCCCCTCGCGAACTAAATGAAGATGTGAGAAAAAAACTATTCCAAGAGGTAGAGAGGAAGACCCCCAAACTCTAGAAATAAGCCAAAACCACCCATCGTCATAAAGGAAGACGATGACACCATCTTGAAACTGACCCTCATTGAAATTCCTAGAGGAAATGACATTGCAGAGACCCTAATTAATTTGGCTCGACATCGTAATACCAACATCACAGTGTTGAGCGGTTCGGGTCTTGTCTCAGAATATGCTCTTCATAACCCTATGTCACCTTCGCTATCAAAGGAACCTTCAACATGATGTCTATCTTCGAAACTTACATAAATCCTGATTGTGGACATGTCTCTCCACAATTCATCACGAACCCCATTTGTTCTTGTTTTTCATTTACATATCTGGTGTCCGCGGACAGGTGAATTGTTGGTGGTAAGGTCATGTCTGCGGGTCCTGTTATAGTCACTGCAACTCTTTCAAAAATAGCACTGACGTTGATGCTGCTTTCGGTGTTGTAGGTTCGAATTCAATGTCGTTGAATAGCCAACTCCCTTGTGGAGACGTCCATAAATTATGACATATTACATGAGCATAGCTATGAGCCTACTTCACTTAGAGATATTGTTGAACGAGGTAAATGCGGGCGCAGGTGCGGGATGGGGACCATAGTACTTGAGTGCTCGTGCCCGAGCCCACGCTCATTTGTGCGGGACCCGCCTATCAAGGATAATTTTTTCAGGTGTCCAATGGGTGCGGGCCAAATTGCCATCCCTAATGAAGAGTGACTGAGTTATAAACATTGTAACAAATAAAAATAATAAGAGAATTCAATGATATCAAATCAAGTGATACACTATTTGTAACTTTCAGATACACATGAATCATAATAATAATCCTTGCATAACTACTATTTTGGTGTGATTGGGTTTCCCTGAAACTTGATAGGATTCTATAATAGAAGATTATGGTTAGTCAGCATTGGAACCATTCAAGTTACTCCATATAGCAATTCCACTTGTCCCAACAGCCAAAACAATCACCATTATTGCCATCACATGATCTTTTGTTGTTGATATACCATTAATATCCCTGTGTCCAAAACAAGTGCAATGTCTTAGAACTCAAATAAACTTAAAACTGCAATTTTTTCTTATAAATAGGATCAGAGGCAGTAAAATATAAATATACCTTAGAACGATTGCTGCAGGGAAGATGAATGAGAGACAAACAATAGTAGTAGATCCCAAAAACTGGAAAAAATACCAAACATTTGGAATTGCCACAGCCACCAAGTATGTGAGGACTAGCAAAGAAAGAGTGAGTGACACAAATCTTGGTGTGTCTAATGCCAATGGAGGCTTATTTTTGTTTGAGAACAATAATTCATCAATGTTAGCTCTCAATGAATAGTTCATGATAGGGAACACAAGTGCAAGATGTAGTGCATAACTTAACCGAACAATGTCATCAAGCAATTTACCAACATTTGTAGTTGAATTCTGATCAAAGTTTACCAACATGTCTGGCATTATAGAGTCGCCAAATAATAGGTACCCAAAGAAGCCAATTGCAAAGTATATGGCCACACAGATTAACAATGAAATTCGGACAGCGATTATCATGTCGGTCGGTTTTACTAGCTCTGCTCTAATTGGATGAACTGCAATGCAATAAATCATATGTAAGTTCACATACACAGACACACAATACATCAGTTTTAATTTGAAAAGTACAAATGATTGAAGTGTCTGTGTCTATGTCTGACAAGATGCTTGTCGGACACTGGACACATGATTGAAGTACAAATGATATATGACGTAATTACATGGAGTGTTATAAACTTCATACTAACCATTGACATGGAATCCAAAGCCTGTGACAAAAACTGGAACAGTGGTGAAGAGATCAAGGAGAGTGACTTGAGAGAAATCAGGTAATATCCTCAATGTCTGTGTTTTTCCAAACCACAATGCACTAAACGCCATTGATGAGCATATTACAACAAAAACCAATGCTAGTAGAATTGATAATGCAGAACTGTACTTTAGTGAATCTGTATGTATGCAACAATTAAAAAAGAGAAATCTTAGTTCATTAGTTAAATGTAGTTGATTAAGATGAATAAGCAAAAAGAAATGATTGTGGTTTAGGGTATAGTAGTACCTACACGGCGTAACATAACAAGGGGAAGCATTATGAAGAGTGCAACTATAAGAAGAGCAAAAGCGCGACTTGTCCACCAATGGATGCCAAACCATTCTTGTAGAATACCTAAATGTGTGCTACCTTTGAACTCATTTCCACATAGCACGTCTCCTATACAAAAATAATAATCACTCACTGGGTTAAGACAAATTTATGCTATTTAAGTTTTTACACCCTCACTTTTACTAGTATTGCACAAGCATTGGGTCATTTATTTTAATAGAACGCGCTTATAAATAAATAAATAAAAATAATACATCTTGTATGTATAAGACATGTAATAATAATAATATAATGGTTTTTTTTAATAATTTATCTCTGCATGTACTAAATAATATATATTATATTTTTTGTCTATATAATATAATCAATCGAATTTAAAGACAAAAATTATTGACATCCTCCTCCAGACAAAAAGAGTGACAAACCAAAGTATAGCGTAGTATGATTTTCAAGATAACAAAGATAGAACTCAATCATTTTAATGATATATATTGGTTAGAATTAGATTATAAAAATCTGATGAGAAAGTTAATGGGTTAGAAAAAGACTTAAATACCCTTCATTTTAGCCTAAATGCAAGTGAGTCTAGGTGAACATAATAAATTTTGAGAGCTTTGATATGCTATGATAAGAAAATAATCCATTCATTTATTATTCTAAAATATATTTAAAATATGAAATCTAATAAAATATGAATATATATATATATATATATATATATATATATATATATATATTAAATAAACAAAAATACAAATAAAATTTTATGTTAAATTAAAAACTAAAAATATTAGTACTTAATTCAAAAGTATTGTATAATATTTTTTTTTGAAATGAATAATGTATAATTTTTGTGATAAAGGTAATTTTGTCATTTTGTATAATCTAAAAATTAAAAATTCATTGGAATTAATTTTTTTTTTTTGAAAGCAAAAAAAAATTATTAAAAATATAAAAATAGAAAATTATTTTAATTTTTTAAATAAAATATAATTGTCACAAAGGTAGTTTTGTCATTAACATATAATATATATCATGTTATTATTAGTTAGCTTATTTAAAATATATAATAGAATAACATATATTATATTTGTAAACAAAATAAATCATTATACCTAAAAAAATGAATATTATATATTATCTTGTTTCTTATCGAGTGTTGAATGTTAACTATATGATATGATAGTGTTTATCTTGTATCTATCACATCGTATCGCTATCCTACTTCATATCATATTTTACCTCTATCCTGTTATTACCATTAAATGGGTCCTAAATTTAGAGAATATTGGTCCAATTAAATTAAATCCATATTACATATATGTACATAAATTTCATGTAATTTCAAAAAGGGTAAAACTTATCTGTGGTTCCATAGGTGTGTGGTTGATATTATTTTCCAATCACACAATAACACGTGGACTAAGTTTTTAAAAATAACAAATAAATAAGAGTAAAGACTATTTTAGTCTCTGACAATTTTTTAATAAAATAAATTGGTCATTGACATTTTCAAAATGAGGACAAATTAGTCCCTAACGCAATTTGGTCCAAAAAATTGTCAGAGACTAATTTATCCCGTAAAAAAATTATCAGAGACTAAAATGAGTTTTTACTCAAAAAATAATAAATAATGTAAATAATTAATCTAGGTGTGATTGGAAAATCGCATTAATTAATCACACCTAAGAAATAACTCATCATATCATATCCAACTTCATTCATTCACTATTGGGGAGGCAAACTTTGCGTGTGAATTAGTCAAATATGCTAAGAAAATCACACCAAGTAAAGTTAAGCTTGCAAACAAAAATTCACATTTTGTATGAATACTGTCGAACTTACTTGGTGGCAATTAAATTGAATTTAGATTAAAGGTGAAGAAGAAGAAGAGAACGTACCAAGAATAATGAAATAGATAATAAGAATACCAAGATTAGTTGTAATGACACAAATCTTAACAGCAAGAGATCCAAATGAACCAAAAGACCGACCCACCATAGTAGCATAGGTACAAGACCTTGTGCACCTTAACATAAACTCGACAGTCACATCGGTTACCAGTGCCACCAATACGATCACCACGAACCCCGGAATTATACCGAGAACCTTCATCGTCGCCGGAATTGACATAATTCCGGCACCAACCATGGTTGTTGATATGTTGAATACTGCTCCGGATATTGATCCATTTTGTGGATTTGGATCTTCTAGGGAGTTCTCGGTGTCACCCTGTAAAAGAGGGGTAACAACTTGGGTGCTGTCGGACATTCCAGGATTTGAATGATTAATGTTGTTTTCGATGGAGACGTAGAAACTGACTGGTGTGTTATGATAAGAACAGAAATTGGTCTTTATCTTCTCGTGTCGTGTCAGCTGCGGTGGGTTCATACATTTTTTTTATGGATAAATTATTAGATGAAAGGGAGTGTTTGATGGAAATAAAGGGGTGTTAATAGCTGACTTTGGATCTTCTAATGCGCTACGCTAAAACATAACAGGCCCAATTAAAATTGGCCCATGCTTCTTCCAACCCCCTAGTTACTCACTGAACACCCCTAACTCTTAAATATTCTCAAAATACTCTCACATCAAAACCACCTAACGCTATATTTTAACCTGGTTTGGAGCGGTGCTCCAACCATTTCAATCGCTTGACAACCAAACCCCCTCAAAACCCCCTCACGGTGTAAAATTTAAAACGAGCATTTGATACTATTTTATTTTAGCCTTAAAAGTTGTACTACCGTGTATAAGATTTATTAAACATTTGATATTAATTTTTAGAACGTGTTTGTATAATCTGGTACCTTCGACTTGAATTAAAAGGGAATTAAGTTGCTCAAGTAAATGTCAAATGCAAAATGCTTCTAACTTTTGAACAATGAAAAAGGGAATTAAGTAGCTTATATATATATATATATATATATATATATATATATATATATATATATATATATATATATATATATTTCATTTTTTGATACTGAAAATATGTTTGAATGTGACAGTTTACAGGAAATCAATAAAAAATAGGAGAAAACATAAAACAGTGAGGTTCGGCCGGTCGTGCTTCAAACCTAATAAAAGACAGTTTTAGGGGGGTTGTCTTTGAAAATAACACACTCGATGCAGTGAAATCCGAACTGGTTCGGCCAAGCGTGCGCCGAACTATACTTAATGTTTAAAAAAAATATCAAATGAGTTTTAAATATGAGATTAAAAGGCTAAGAGATGATGTGAGAAAGTTATAGATCATAGTTGATAGTTGAAGAGAAATAGAAAAATGAATTTTAAATATGAGATTAAAAGGCTAAGAGATGATGTGAGAAAGTGAGACCCACAAAAAAAGTGAAATAGATTAATTAGAAATGACATATTTGTCCTCAAAAAGTGAGTCTCAAAGAAGGGTAGATTGGTAATTTTGGTAATGATTGTTTTGTATAAAGTTATAGTTGAGTTGATTGAAGCCTATGTTAGAATCTAAAACTTTGAGACGTAGTAGATTAAATCTCTTGGCGAGTGTAGTAGCTTCACCCGACTCGCTTAGAGAATTAGTCTCTCTACCGCATTGCAGAATAATCAGTTTATACAGCAAATAAAGAATATTTAATTAAAAAATCTCAACCATATAAAACCTGGTTGTTATTGTATGGTCAATAATGTGCACGCACTCATGCCAGCTTTAAGCATTTAGTAGATAGATAGATTAGTAAGATTACAACATTTGCTCACTCTTTATTGATTGTGTGTCACAAATTTAATTGCTTTATTATCACTTTTTTATTTTTAATACAGCGAGTGGCGCGTAGGACCCACTTTTTCTTGTACAGAGACAAGACAAGACAAGATTCTAGATGAGTTCCATTTTTTCTTGATTTTTCATCAATCTTAATAGTCATCGTTGGTTGCTGAAGCAAAAAAGATAAAGAAATATCCTTTCCACTCATCAATTGAATTTTCTAACATTCGTTGGTTGTTTCCCTTTTTCTTTTTCTAATCAAGCAATCCCTTTGACCATGTGCTAAAACTCATGCGAATATAAACTACGAAAAGAAGAAGAAGCTATTCATCTTTCATGCGATTCTCTTCTCTTCTCTTCTCTTCTTTTACATTGTACAAATTTAACACTTCAGAATCCATTTTTCGTTTCTTTCTTTTGCTCACAATATAACTCTTCCTTGGATTCAACGCCTTCTTCTTCTTTTCTCACTTTATAGGTACGTTTTCTACTCACCCCCTTTCTTCCATCCACTTATTATGCCTTCAATTTTTCATTCTTTTTGTTTTCTAGGGTTCTTTTGTTTTTTCTCTTTCTTTTCAGCAAATTTGGAATTTTACGGTACTTTCCTTTTTCAGCTGTTTCATGAGATAATCTGTTTGCATTATTATATTGTAATTGTAATTAGATACTTGCTTTTTGACTTTAAGCTATGTTCTAATTTCTTGTCTGTGGATTTTGAATCTTAGTTAATAGTAGTTTAGGGTTTAGGTTTCTTTTTTATTTATTTTATTTTGTCTCTATGGAATCACATGAAATTTGTTTTGGATTTGAGTACTTAGAACAACTTGTTATGCTTTTGTCCTTTGCAGTGTTTTGTACTTGAATTGTAAGGTTCTGATTTTGGTTGAGGAAGCTCAGGCTTCAAATAGGAATGGTATCTGTTGATAATGGTAAAGATAAAATTGAGGAATGTAATGGAAGTAAAGGGAATGAGTTTACTTCCATAGATATAGATCTTTCAACTTCTAGAAGAACATTGATAAGTAGTGAAAATCCTGGGAAAAAGTTCCATGGGACCTTGAATTCAATTCCCAATAGGATCAACTTCTTGAAATTTGGTTCCGCATCCGCTAAATTCAAGCGGCTTGCCACTGAGAAGGATCAAATGTCGCAAGCTGTGCCTTCTCCTAGTTCACGTAGCTTACGAGAGCGCTTCAGTGGCATGTTTGCTAAGAAACTTGACTGGGATTCTATGAAGAAAATGTCCATTGAATGGATTAGGAATCCAATGAACATGGCCCTTTTCGCGTGGATTTTGTGTGTTGCTGTTTCTGGTGCAATTCTGTTCCTTGTTATGACTGGCATGTTGAATGCTGTTCTAAATAAGTCACAGAGGAATGTATGGTTCGAAGTAAACAATCAAATACTCAATGCACTGTTTACGCTGATGTGTTTGTACCAGCATCCGAAAAGGATCTACCATCTTGTACTTCTGTGCCGATGGGGTCCAAACGACATCCCGAAACTTAGAAAGGAGTACTGTAAAAATGGAACTTACAAGCCACATGAATGGGCACATATGATGGTAGTGGTTATTTTGCTTCAGCTGAACTGTTTCGCTCAATACGCGCTTTGTGGTCTAAACTGGGGGTATAAAAGATCTCAGCGACCGGCGATAGGTGTTGGAATATGTATATCTTTTGCAATTGGTGCACCTGCAATTGCTGGTCTATATATGATTCTTAGTCCGCTAGGCAAAGATTATGATTCTGACATGGATGTAGAAGCACAACAGGTTCAACTTTCTGCTGTTCAAAAGCAAGAACATATGAGAGTAAAATCATTTGAAAAGAAATTTTCATTTGCATTACGAGATCAACGAAGGGTTACTGAAAGTAGACCACAGTGGAGTGGAGGAATACTAGACATTTGGGAAGATATTTCTCAAGCGTATCTATCACTTTTCTGTACCTTTTGTGTTTTCGGTTGGAACATGGAGAGACTCGGCTTCGGTAACATGTATGTTCACATTGCGACTTTTATGCTGTTCTGTATGGCTCCCTTTTGGATTTTTGTCTTGGCTGCTGTTAATATTGAGGACGACACCGTTAGGCAAGCTCTAGTAGGTGCTGGGATCATTCTGTGTTTTTTTGGAATGCTATATGGTGGCTTTTGGAGGATCCAAATGAGAAAGAGGTTCAATTTGCCTACTTATGATTTCTGTTGTGGCAAGCCTTCAGTCTCTGATTGCACACTTTGGCTATGCTGTTGCTGGTGCTCTCTTGCTCAAGAAGTACGAACGGGGAATGCATATGATATTATAGAAGAGAAATTTTTCAGTAAAGAAATGAATGCGAGCGAGCAACTGCCGATGTCGCCTTTGCATCGTGAAGGTGTGGCATCAACCAAACCTGGGACAAGTTTGCCTCCGGGTGTTAATACTTCTCCCTTAAGAATCAAACCATCTAGTCCTCTAAGTTCTAACAGTTTCTTCAACGAATATCATAGTCCGGGTACGCCACTTTCTTCTGTTAAAGAAGAGATTTCTGAAAGAGATAAAGATGGAACAATGAACCCTCCAATTCCACCATTAATACAAAGAGATTCTCCTTAGTCTCTGAAGATAAAAACTCGGGATCCTTTTGTGCTTTCTGTTTATAGTCCATTAAATTTTGAGTTGAGTTTATCCTAACTCGTGGTCTTACTCTTTCTGTCTGCTCATACTCATTAGTATCAACCATGTATCTTAGGAAGAAGATTTTAGCTGTTGATTATCAGCTACATCTTGTAATTAATTTAGTATATGTTTGTCTGAAACCGAGGCCCTTCCTTTCTTGTTTGAGGCTTTCTTTACATTTTCCAGATATGAAATGCATTTAAACGACAGACATGAAATGATTGTAGAGGGCATTGTACATTTCTTAATGAGGTGTTCCTTCTTATGAGAGTGAAATTTATGATTCTGGATATGCAACCAGGTTTTGTTTTCAGCTTTTTTTTGCAGCAAATAGGCATGTACTGCTTTTCTTGTTCTATCCATGAAACAAGGCGCATCGTTTATATTATCTTTAAGAATGATAGATTCATGAGTTTGTTGATTTGCTGAGATATTATCAATCCTAGTTCCCAACAAATAGCATTGCCTGGTAGGCCTCCTATTGTGAAGGTTTACACTAGGAGGGGTAAAAAGAGATATGTGGCAAACTAATGATTACAAGAGGAGGGAATGGGGACGGGGGTGTGAGTGAGGAAAGGCAAGAAGCAACTGATTTACAGGTGGCATGTGGTGATTGGTGGTAGGGGTTTTGGAGGGGCAGTAGAATAGTAGAGTAGGGGGTATTCTGGTTGATAGTTTTTGTTGGTAGTCTGAGTAAGATAGGTTCCTTCTCAGCAGGTTTGGTTAGGGTAATTCCATATTGTAAGGAGTGTATCTCCATCTATTTACAGCTATATATCAATAGAAATACCATCCATTGCTTCCTTTCTTTTATTCTGTTAATTATCCTTTATTGCTTAGTTTCTTCTAACAAAGTCCTATTAGTTTCAATCCACCATCCATTGGCGGGTTGGCTCACCACTATATTTTGCAAGCTCACAACAAGCTGACCAGCTTTTCCAACCTAGTTTGTTTAACTGTGCTGCTGATAAACTAGTTGAAACGAGCTTTTGGTTTCCCAAGTATTGCTTGCGACTATGATTTTGGAATCCAACCTTTTATTCCTCCAACATTTTGGTGTGGAAGGCCTAATCTCAACAAGATAAGAACTTGAAATACAAGTAAAAGATATTGCAGTAAATTTATATACATGTATTTGGTTAAATCCTATTTCTGTAAATCCTAACTTTCCATTGTTGGTTCTTCACATGAATGCACAAATAACAATTTCGCTGCTCAAGTGAAGAACCATTTCTGCGAGTAGTATACAGCCTGGTTTTATATATCAACTACTTATTGTATTTTTTACACTTCCTCTGCATCTTCTGTTTGTTTAAAACAGTAATATCCTTATATGCATTTCTTTGGATTTATGATGTGTTTCTTTAAATATTTTTGTGTCCTTAACTTATCTTTTCTTCTTATTTCAACCTCTCTGGTGGTGGTGCATTGAATTCAAATTATTGCTGCAATTGTTACAAGAAAGTGTTTAATTTCCTTGTTCGATACGTGTTCAAAGAGGTTACTTTGTTTTGAAATGCATCACAAACTCTTCAAAATCTTATATTAATGTTTTGGGCCAATGTTCTAATTTCAAGTTAAAGTGAAAACTCTATACTACATAAAATTAAAATCTGTATATGAAATGAAACAACCTTTTATTCCTCCAACATTTTGGTGTGGAAGTCCTAATCAACAAGATAAGAACTAGCAATACAAGTAAAAAAAATCTGATAAGTTCACAGCAACTCTATATACATGTATTTGGTTAAAACAATGATACATTTATATTGAATATAGGACCTTTTGCTTGAGGTTTCTTATAGAATTTGCTGATATATATAAGCTCAATTTTCAATTGGCACTCTGGTACTGGTATGATTTTAGGCAATGTTAATGAGCTTCTCTTTTGTTCTTTCTCCAATCCCATGGCTTCTCAGGATTTTTTGAAGCCCATAATCCTACTCGTTTACCTCTGGCTGCTTTCTCCCACTAGTAGTAGAACATAAGAAAGTTAGGATGTATATAAATAGCTTCAACTCAATTTTATTAGTTTTATAAAATCAATTTTCTCCATTGCAGAATCAAACGCACACTATTAGTACTTACGGAATCAAGTTCAGGTCGTTTGTCATAGGCTGTGTAGTGCCATGCCAAACCTTTCTTTAGCATAAATTCCTAGTCATAAAAGAAGAGCAACATGAGAAAACTTTAACAGTTACAATGAGATGTATTGAGTTGAATGAAGTAAAGTGTATGAAATGAATAATACCTGTACAAATTTGCCATTACAGTAGATATCACCTACACATCGACCATAACGATCTTCTCCATAAACAAGGACTCTCAATGACTTACCTTGAACAAGCTTTGTTAGTTCCATTTTAGCTTCCTTTCCATATGGCATTGCACTTTCTGGTGCATCAATTCCCCTGTATATTGTTTCTACAGTTCATCAATTCCTTCCACAACAACTTAAACATCTAATATACTACTAATGAGTATAGTGCCTTGGGAATAACCAATCAAAATTATAGTCTGAGATGTGTGCAGTCATGCAGTCGATCAGTTCGGAGCTGTCTGATTAAAGATCGAACGGTCTAGATTCTAGAAGTAGTTTTTGATTTTTGGTTAAAAAAAATTGCGACTTTGAAATCTGGACCGTCCGATCAAGATCGGACAGTCCCAAGTTTATTGACTGTTTGACTGCATGCAGTTCCGACTAGATTTGCATTATGATAGAGTTTGTTTGGGAATTACCTGAGTCTGATCCTATACTTTTTAGCCAGGACTTCATCATTTTGAACTGGAATGACCCTGGAGAAGGAAACAATGCAAAATAAAATATTTAGAAATTGAATTAGAAGCACAGATAGACATTTAGAATAGGGAAACTGCAAACCAACCGATATCCTGAATCAATAATCTGTTTATGAAATGCATCTGCTTCTGCATAGTTCCTCTGAGCTCGCGCTTTTGATCTATGCGCGGAAGCTGCATGCACATTTGCAGGGACAGATGATGATTCCCTGGGATCTGTTATGCTAACATATACTGTTATTGTATCACCATCTGCCACTGCTTTTGCATCCACCTAGTTCCATTGATATAATGATAAATGATCAATCATGTCAACTATCACATGTTCAACATAAATAATTATATGTGCTATTAGAGATATAGTTAGATTTATTGACTAACCGATGTCTCCCTGGTCTCATTTATAAGAGTAAAATGTAGTTTTAGATTTATTGACTAACTGATGTATCTTGTCAAAACCAGATGCATCATTCTGATCAAAACTAGATACATCAGTTATTCAATAAACTTAAAACTACAATTTTTTTCTTGAACCAGAGATAGTAATAACTAATTATCAACTAACTATATTACAATACGTCTAATATATGCTTTGAGAGAAATGTTATTCTTACTGGCAAGGTGTGCATTTCAAATTTGACTCCATCAGGTAAAGATGTAGGGGGTTTAACAGTAGGTACTTCAACTAATGTGTGTGGTAGAGGAAGACCATAGAAAGTCAACAATCCCTGGAAATTAAACAGCATAAATTTAATTTGTAATGAGACTTGTTTCTGTTGTCATGTTACAAATTCATAGTTGAAATGCAAAGTTTGGAAGTACATGAAAACCTCAACATCTGCTTTTTGGTGGTTTTTCAAGGTCTGAATTATAAGTCTAGATGCTTCTTCAGGAGTCCTGGGAGGGGGTTTTGCTTCTTTCCAAGCATCAATTAACTTTCTATACCTTCAAAACAGTGTGAAAAACATCAAGGATATGAAATTAGAAATCGTTAATTGGTAATCATTTCTCAAGGTTTTACATCAATAAATTTTGGTAGCAATCCTTGAATTTATTCCTATCACCATCTCTCTTCTATTTAATCCGGTGTTTTAAAAATCAAACAATTCAACCGGTTAAACTATCAACCATCTACAATTCAGTTATTTCAGTGGTTCAATCACATTTTCATTCAAGTTCCAGCAGTGTAAAGTGGTTCAACCATGACCTAGAGACATTAGCCGTTCGGTTTTCAAAACAATGATTGAGGTGTACAAACTAAAATCGCAGATGAAAATAAACTTTATGAACTATTTGTATTTAGAAAGTTTTTCATAATTTAGTAACTAAAATAAATACATAGGAAAAATGGTATTAAATTAAGGGTTTATATATGAACAATGTGTTGAGTAGTAGGTACCAGTTAGCTTGAGCTTTCTTGGAAGACACAACATGTTTGGTGAGTCCATCAGGGACCTAAAAAGAAAAAAGGAAAACATAAACAAACAGATCTGGAGGGATGAGAAAAACAGAAATGGAGAATTAAAGTGTTAATTACTACCTGGGAGGTGTTTTCAAAGTGAAAGAGATCATGTGCAAGTGCCGAAGAAACACCTTGTGATTCAGAATAATCACCAGCTGTTGTTGGTTTACAACAATGGCCGTAGAGAAATCTTAGGGCATTTCCCATTTTTCGATCAAAAGAAAAAAAAAGGAGAGAGAAAATCTAGGTGGGGGCAGATATTTTTGTATTGGGATTGGGAAAAGAGAAAGGTAAGATATGACACGTGGCATGTTTTCATTAGTTGTTTCGAGATTTACGTGGAGAATATATTGATAAGGTGAAAAAGTGTAAAAGAAGTTTCGTCAACGGCTGGCTTAACGTGAATTGTGGGCAACTCCTTTGCGCGTTTGATTGTTTAATAATGGAATGGAACGTTGCTTTGTGTAAGAATAACGAATCATCATCATGTGATTCATCCTTTTAAATACTATACCATCCACCCACGCGCCTGTTAACATGTGATAGGAATAATTTATCCTTTGACTAACGTGTGTCTTAAATTAATCTATACATGCATAATTGCCTTTAGCAACAGATTTTTTGGCTTCATATTTTTTTAATCTTGTTTAATAATTGAAAATTTAATTTTAATTTAACTTCAATTAAGTAGTTCAAATGTTTTTTTTTTTAAAAAAGTAGCTCAAATGTGAATATGAAATTCTTTTTTAACTTTAATTAAATGTAAATTTTAATTTTGTACAAGAGATTGACTGAAACCAAGTTAAAGATAAACAAAGATAAAAATTGAATTTTTCATTACATATATGGTCGAGTACATTAAAAATCTTTATCTTTATTATATATAACCATGAATTTGATATGTCACTGTCCACGTCATATATTTATGGAAAAACACATCAGCCTTAAAAGAATTCCACGTCTGCACTTGCTGCCCACATGGGCGACACATCGCCAAATGAACCATAAGTCAACGTTGTGATAGAATATTCGGTAACTAAATTCATCAGATTGTACGAGCATCGTTAAAAATAGGAAACCGTACAAAAAATCGAATCGGTAACTAAATACATAATCTGTCTATTGATGATATATTAACTAAACTTTAAATCCATAAATATAAAGTAGGTACCTAACAACCATTAAACACGTGAAAAGTAGGTAAGATCTGAACACTTTTTAAGTCATAACATTCTCAAAAATATAAAATAATGTACCAAGGTTTTTTATTTAAAATAACAATAAATAATAGTTTAACAATAATGTGTTACACTTATGAAACAACAGAGCTAGGTAGCCGACTTAGTTAAGAATTGCACTGAATTCAGAAGGGGATGAGTTCGATTCCCTGTTTTGACATTTTTGGTTTGACCAAGTCAACTTAGGTGGAGATCCAAGTCTAAGTGAGAAACTGATGTGGAATAAAATCGTTGATGATGTAATTAGTGACATGTAATACTTTGTGGATGGTGACATGGAAGATCCATTGTTTTATATAATAGAGATAGAGATATATGAAAGATAAAGAACCACACTGAAACTTTGGTCAAAGATAAATGACAAAAAATGCAATTTAGCCTATTATTAATGATGAGGTAAGGCTTTTCTTACTTCAGGTCGCACACTAACATTCTTTCTTTGGTACTTTTCACTACAAGAAATTTGGGATTTACCGGCGGCCGGAATCCGCCAGTAATAGCAAAATGTCGCCGGAAATATGTTATTACCGGCGGATTTTTTCCGCCGGTTAGCCGCCGGTAAAACCATCGTATGTAATGTTTACCGGCGGATTATCCGCCGGTAATTTCCGGCGGAAAATCCGCCGGTAAAGTAACAAAATTCCGCCGGTAATTTATTTTCATTTTTTTTAATTTGTATTTTTTTTAATTAAATCCGCCGGTGAAGATATAAAATCCGCTGGTAAATTTTTTTATTTATTTTTTAAATTTTTTTTTTATTATATCCGCCGGTAATTTTGATATTTCCGCCGGTAATTTTGAAATAGCCGCCGGTAATTTTGACATTTCCGCCGGTAATTTTTAATTTTTTTAATAAATTCCGCCGGTAAATATATATATCCGCCGGTAATATATTTTTTTTTTTGAATTTTTTTATTATTTCCGCCGGTAAACATAAATTAACTGCCGGTAATTTATTTTTTTTAATTTTTTTAATAAATCCGCCGGTAAATAAATAAATCCGCCGGTATTATTTTTTTTGATTTGAATTTTTTTTTAAAACAAATCCGCCGGTAAATATATTATTTCCGCCAGTAATATATTTAATTTTTTTTAAAAAAATCGTTTTTAAATTTTAAATTTTAAATCTTTTTTAGTAAAATAAATAAATAAAAACCATAATTTCGATTATTATTTAAATTTTTAACAAAACAGTTTTTAAATTTTAAATTTTAAATCTCTTTTTAAAATTTAAAATAAATAAATAAATCCGCCTATTTTTAAAATTGAAAATAAAATAATAAATATCCATAAAAATAAAATCAATTAACTTGGTTCAAAAAAAGAACTATATTAATCTATTACTAAATCATTAACTCCAATTTTATTTTAAATTAAATCAAATAATATTTAGTATCACATAATATTTATTAAATATATTAATGTTCTTGTCAAAATAACTCTACTATTGTTGTTAAAAAAAATTATATTAATGTATTACTAAATCATTAAATCCAATTTTTTTTAAATAATAGATAATAAACTAAAAATATTAACTAACATCTAATCTAAATTTTATACAAAATAATTAAAATATATTTTGTTTAACAAAATAATAATAATTTATTATATACTATTTTAACATTTACATTTTAACTGAAATATTATAATAACATTATAAGAATTCCTATTATTTAAAAAAATACCATTTGGACATATCTTTTTCAACAAATATAATAAATTGTAGTAACAGTAATTTTTAGTATAATTGTTTAACACGAATTAAATTTAAAATAATTATTTAATGTAATTAATTATAATAACATTATTATATTTCGTATTTATATTTATAAAAAAACAAAAACAGTTTTGAATTTAAATTAAAATCCAGATAGTAATTTCGAATAAATAGTATTAATTATAATAATACTAATTATAAATACTAAATTTAATTAGAGTAATTCTAAATTTTCCCTATTTTACTAAATAATAATAGTTCTACTAATAGTAATTTCAATTCTAATTATTTAACTACCACCAAATCAAAACCGAATAGTAATTACTAACCTAAGTAATGTAGAGAAGTCTCGACTTGGTGTTAATAACTTCGCACGAATGAATCAATAGTGCAAAGAAACTCTCCAACTTTCTCCCAAACTCAGCCAATTGCTAAACAAATAATATCAGAATTAGTAAATAGTAACTCATATTAACACAAACTAACACATATAAACTACGTAGATACACATATTAACATACCTTCAAAACAAATCATCAAACATTTGGAATGGAATGGAATGAAATGAAAGTGCTCTGAAATTGGAATGGAAGTGTTGAAAGAATGGAATGGAAGTGTGAAGAAATTAAAATGAAAGTGTTGGAAGTGAAGTGGAAATGATAGAGCAATCAGATGGTTTATAAAGACTAAAATAGAGCCGTTGGCCACTAATTATTACCGGCGGACGTTTAGTCATTACCGGCGGAAATTTAGACATTACCGGCGGCTAATGCGTTTCCACGTGCAACAATTACCGGCGGAATTTTACGCGTTACCGGCGGAAATGTAGCACTACCGGCGGATTTATTACCGGCGGAAATTTAGTCACTACCGGCGGAAATCTAGCCATTACCGGCGGATTTTGCGTTTCCACGTGCAACAATTACCGGCGGAAATTTACGCGCTACCGGCGGAAAATATAGCTACCGGCGGATTTAGTATTACCGGCGGAAATAGCATTACCGGCGGCTATGCACTACCGGCGGAATTAAGCGCTACCGGCGGATATTATTTATTACCGGCGGTTAATGCATTACCGGCGGATTTATGTGGTACTGGCGGTTACGTTACCGGCGGTTTTGCCTCCGCGAAATGTTGTTACCGGCGGATTTTTTTTTATATTTTTTAAATCCACTTTCAGAAAATTTTTCCGCCGGAAATACAGTGATTTTCCACCGGTATTATACCGGCTAAAAAAAATTCCGCCGAAAATCACATGAATTCAGCCGGAAAAAAACAGGCGCACCAAAGCCGCCGGTAACCTCCTGTATTCCGCCGGTAAATAACCGGCGGAAAATAGCCGCCGGAAATGAGCCGCCGGAGTATTCACAAATTCTAGTAGTGTTTAGGCTCCTTGAGGGTGAAAGTTCTTTATGCGGTTGCAATTCAAAAGACGAGAATTGCCTTCCAATTTTATTTTATTTGTGTTTTATGAATACTAGTATAATTTACCCGTGCCAGCACGGTTCGAAATTCATTTGTTTAGACACAGTAAGGTAATTACTTCAACTATTTTAAATATTTATATAATAGTAGAAAATTAAATTTAGATTTATATATATATATATATATATATATATATATATATATATATATAAAAAATTATATATTACAATTTCAATTGGGATGTGGGGTTTTGTCAGAAAAGGATTTTGTTTCTTGTCTTATAATGTTCTGTAATAATTAAATGAAGGAAAATTAATATAAAAATATTCAAACAAAGTACTCAAACGAAAATTGAAACCGATGAAAATATGATTATCATCTAATGTATTCTGAATGAGTATATAGAAAAACACATTACTATCTAATGGCGAAAAGAACATCTATTTTATAATATATCATTCATAATTTGTTTTCTAAGCGCGTGTGAACTCGTGGGAATTCGATTTTATTGTTATAAGCAATACGGGTATACATCTCATTTTGCCATAAAATTTTAAATTATTTTTTGGCACCTTTAAAAATGCAGTTGTATTTTTCGTGTGTTATATGACACGTCGATTTCTTTGTACACCGACTTTTATCAATTCATTATGATATATAATATATATGTTTATACATTTATTTATTTTTTATATATAGTGAATATTTTATATACTATTTAACTATTTAAATGTTAATTTTGATTTAATATATGTACATATATTATGAAAGAATCCTTATGGTATTTTGTATATTCCTATAAAGAAACTATAAATAGGAAATATCAAACTAACACTTCAGGGGATTATTAGAATATGAAAAATCTAGTCTTATTCGTAGATGCAATGTTTATATAAAAATCTTTAAGATTATATAAAGATTAATATCTAAAACTCTAAATAGTAATACATAATGTCTGCATATCATTGATGATAACTTTGACATTTTTGGTATATATTTCAAATGAGTTAACTTGATGATGAATTAGTGATGTGTCATACTATGTGGATGGTGAGATGGAAGATCCATGGTTATATATCATAGAGATATAAAATAATGTACCAAGATTTTTATTTTTATTTAAAATAACAATGAAGAATGGTTTAACAATAATGTGTTACGCTTATGAAACAACAGAGTTAGGTAGTCGACTTGGTTAAGAATTGCATTGAATTCAAGAGGGGATGGGTTCGATTCCCTGCTTTGACATTTTTGGTATATATTTCAAATGAATTAACTTGATGATGTGGAATAAAATCATTGATGATGTAATTAGTGACGTGTCATACTATTTAAAATATGTTTTCCTTCATTTGTTTTGAATGATAACATTTCTTTTGACTCTTTTGTCAGCACGGGTCGAAATTCATTTGTTTAGACAACCCATAAATAAAAATACTTTAAAAACTACATAAGTACTAATCAAATAATACTTTAGTAGTGACAACCGCAGTGTTTATAATTTCAGGGGTATTTTCATATTGAGATGTTATTACAACAGGAATTACTTATAAATATTATACGGTCTAAAATAGTATTAGTAAATAGTAACTTACAAATATATAGCAAATATACCTTTGCATAAGGACATGTAGTTTGCTTTTGACTAAGTTGATTGACGTTGACAACCGTAGGATCAATGTTCTCTGTCATCTTGTTTATTCTCTCTACTTGTTTTCTAAGTGCAAACAGAGTGAATAGAAGAATATTAAGCACAAACGTTATAAACTACTAATATCTTGATCGATCAAAGTTGTATATTGATTCTAATTGTATGTGCATCAAAGCTGAATACAAAAATATGTGACAAACATTTTTAATATATAAAATTATTTATAAGATGTGAGAATTAAAAAAGGTTGAAATGGATAAAATTACTCATATTTAATATTGATCTTTTCTATTGGCAAGGATTTTGGTCTAGTCCCCCCCCCCTTCGCTTTTCTCTATTTTTTTTTCCTTTTTTTATTAATAAATTCGGCAATCATCCGTTTGTTAAAAAAATACTCATATTTAATAATATTCTAGTTAGTAAATATATAGAATAAAATCTATGGAATGTGATACAAAATATTAGATGGTAAATAAATATAATATATAAATGTAATATATAATAACAAATATACATGTATCAAAATAAATAATAAATAGATATAAAAAGTAGGTAAAAAGTTTTGCAATAAAAGAAATAATAAGATAAACATTATGTAATATGCTTTAGTAACATGAAATTGTGGTAGCTCAAATGGTCAGCATTAGGAGGTGACAGTGTGGGGGAATGGGTTCGATCCCCAACACCGCTTTTTTGATATATTTCGAAATAACATGCTGAGGTGGATTTAATTGGTGCTGACATATTTATTGACGTGGCTGATTAGGTGGATGCCTAGGTGTCAGATTCATGGTTATATATAATATAGATTGCAACTCTCAGCAGTAGAGTTATCAAATCGGACCACCCAAATCAACTTAACGAGCCAAAATACAAAGTTTTTTTTTACCCCCACCATATCCCCTTATACCCCCACAATAAAGTTAAACCCAAAATACCCTTCACCAAACGTATTTTTTTAAAATTTTTTTGCACCAATCGTATATATGTTTTTTTAACATATATACGACCCTATATTTTTGCCCATCGTATATACACCCCCAAGGCGTATATACGATTGATGTGGGGGTTGGCCAATCGTATATACGCCTGGGGGTGTATATACAATGGGCAATAATATAGGGTCGTATATATGTTCATTTGAACATATATACGATCCCTATTGTATTTTTTTAGTCAAATAAAAATTAATATAGTGTGTAGTTCGTTAACACGTGACGATGTTAGACGTCGAACGAATAATTTAGGCTAAAAATTCGATTTTCGGGCAACCTACTCCGATCATAATGAAACCACAGCCATTAAATCCGAAAAAAATCACCGAGCATGACTCCCCTAAAACTTACGTGACTACGGCCTCAAAATCCTAAATTTCATCGTTTACTATTTTTTAGGATTTTTTTTAATTTTTCAAAGTCTCCAAAAAATCTAAATTTTTTTGCATAGCCTTATTTTGGTTTTGTTAGATTTTTAGTGGTGTTTTTATAATTTTTTAGATTAGTTTTGACTCTTTAACGAATTTTTAGTAGCCTTTTTATAACATTTTTTATAAAAAATTAAAACAAATTATTTTTAAAAAATAAAATAGCCATCGTATATACTTCTTCAGTACGTATATACGATTGGACATAAAATAGCCATCATATATACTTCTTCAGTACGTATATACGATTGAACATAAAATAGCCATCGTATATACGTCCTCAAAACGTATATACGATTTATTTATGGGTTTTAATTTTTGTACCCCCCATATTGGCCTCCATAACCCCATAAACCAATTTAATAACAAAATACCCCTCTAATTTTCACTTTTTCAAGAAAACTATTTGGTCAATTTTTTGACTCCGGATTTATCTATTGATGATAAATCCGTAGTCAAATTTTTGACTCCAGATTTATCCTCAAGAGATAAATCCAGAAAGGTGAAGTCCATTCCCGGATTTATCTCTTGGTGATAAATCCGTAGTCAAATTTTTAACTCCGGATTTATCTTCAAGAGATAAATCCGTAGTCAATTTTATTAACTCCGGATTTATCCTCAAGAGATAAATCCGTAGTCAAATTTTTAGTAGAGACAAAATTGGAAGTTTGGGACAAAATGGAGCTATAGGGTCCGAGGGAGGGGGGTACAAAAATTAAAACTCTTTATTTAATTTTTAAAAAAAAATTAGTTTTCAAAAGGGCATTTTGGGGTTATCAAGTTTTGTGGGGGTATGGGGAGAAAGGGTGGGGGTATGAAAAAAAACACTCAAATACAAAACCGGTTCATGTCAAGCCAATTATCTACTGGTTCATATTTTTCACGGCCTCATCCCAAAACAATGGGCCAATGAATTGGCCCGCCCAATTTGTGACAAAGGAAGCCCAAATAATCATTTTGAAAGGCTAATACTTTTCCTACACCCCCTCCTACTCCAAACACACCCCCTCACCCTACACATTTACCAAACTAACCCCAGTTACAATTCAATTTCCCCCTCTACCCCTCTCCCTCTTCTTCTCCAACAACAAACCTCCCCTCTCTCCAACACCCAAACCTCCCCTCTCTCCACTCCAAAACCCACCCATCATCACCTTCATCATTCACTCCTATTTAACTACCCAACATTTGCAACTAGCTCAAGGTAATGACCCTACCAAACATTTTCCATTTTGGTTCTGTTTTGAGTTTTTTACGCCATTTTTTTTTCTGCAAACGAGCTCAGTTCGAACAGGGTCGTTCGAACATGTTCGCATGAACGTGTTCGAACAGGTGTTAACTGGGGTGTGAATTTGATTTGTTCGAACAACATCATTCGAACGTCTGTTCGCATGAGGCCGTTCGAACAGGCGTATGACAGCAACTGATAAGTTGCAGCTTCTGTGCAGGTTTTTTTTGTTTAAATGGATGAAAATGAGGAAGCATCTGGAGCAGTTGAGTTGTCAACTTTAGCAGCTGAGATGTCAACTGTCGCAGTTGATATCTCAACTGACGTCGTCGAATCCCAAGACTTTACTAGTTCGTTCCAAACTGATACGGTGAGAATGAATTAGTTGTTTTAATTTTAGGGAACTATTCAAATTATGTAACGACACTTTAGTCATTGAATTTCGCTTATTTCCTACTGCGTGATGAAATTTCTTGACTTGGAGTGCGTGCGGTTGGGAAATCTCTTGGGATGGTGATTGTTATAGGAAGATCTGACACCGGACGACGATCAGGTAAACAATACTGCATGTTGATTTGTGATAAAGCTGGATCATATAAGACAAATGTTGAGGAAGGCACAAAATTGATCCTTAACTATGGCATGGCTACTTATCATGATGGACGTCCGTACATTGGTAGGTTAAGTTCAGAAGAGAAGGAACTAGTGGCTAGAATGACTAGGAATCATACTCGGCCTAAATTGATCCTTAATGAAATGAAATTGATGAAGCTCGATGATAACTATACGGTTGTGAAACAAATATACAACTGTCGTCAAAGGCAACGGTCGGCTATGCGTGAGGGTAGGACTGAGCTCCAACAACTGATGTTTTATTTGCAACACGATAATTATGTTTATTGGACTCGACTTGTAGAGGGAACTACTGTTGTGAAAGACATCTTTTGGGCACATTCAGATTCCATTGAGCTTAAAACACCTTCCCGATTGTTTTGTTGATTGATTCCACCTATAAAACCAACCTGAGTGCAGTATCCGTTGGTTGAGATCGTTGGTGTAACATCAACAGAGAAGACTTACTCTGCTGCATTTGCTTATGTCAATTGGGAGATGATGGATAACTTTGCATGGGTTCTTGACAAATTGAGGGGTTTATTTAGGAAACATGATGAACTTCCACAAGTCATACTTCTTGATGAGACACGGTATGATGAATGCTCGCGAAGAATATTTCCAACATCCGCAAACTTGTTGTGCCAATTTGATTAAGAAAAATGTGAGGCCAAAGCAAGCTTTTTGAAGATCTTTATGAAGCCTGGAAGTCCAATGCCCCTGCCGGATATTATGTGAAATACTAATAGGGCACCCTTAGCAAAGGGTTGGGACTCGCTTTTTATTAGCCGGGTGCAAAAGTGGAAGTGTTTGCTCATACAATCACAACCCCCATCCCCTTCCTTGTGTAGATTTAAGTAAAGATCTTGATGGTAGTCAATGTTAAGGTAGATTTATAATTTTCGTGACACAACGTTGTATATAACTATTGGTAGGCAACTTTTGAAATCAACAAAACTCGCTTTACTTTTTACGGTTTTTAAGTTTACGTACATTTTAACATTGGTTCGAATGATACCATTCGAGCGCTGCTCGTTCAACGCCACCCTTCGAACATGTTCGAATAAAGCCATTCGAGGCAGCAATAACACACCCTCACACCAACAGTTGGCAATATTCCTTAACACGTATGAGCGCTTTCGAACAGGTTCGGACGATGTCGTTCGAACAACACAAATTCCTTAACACGGACAAGGTTGTTCGAACCTGTTCGCCCAAGTTCGTTCGAACAGCCACTTAAACCAAGCTGCACGAGCGTCCCACGCGAGGTCATTTTTGGAGAAAAAAAAGTTTGGGGGCGTGCGATGAGTATAAGGGGGTGTGGGAAAAGTAAAAGCCTTTTGAAAAACATAAAAAATGAGCAAATCTAGCCCATGGACCAATTGGGTTGGGCTAAAATAAGTGAATTGTTTTTTGGGCCTCTATTTACTAAACTTAGCCCAGACCAAAATATTGGCTATCAGGCTAGTTCGTTGGGTTGAGACAAAGTTGACAACTCTACTCTGCCGTAGCTCCTTAACTAACTAGGCTGGCATGGTCATCATCAAAGAGAATTTTGGTGGCCTGAGAGCCAAGGCTTCCCTGAAAGTATAGGGTAACGCTAGTCCTTTTGTTACCTCTTTGTAAAATTATTTTACATTTTTAAGGAAATAAATATATTGGAAAAAATTCAAGTCACACATTGACTAGAGATATAGTCTCAAAAGAGTTTATAAGTGAGAGGTATCTCTCACATTACAAGCCAGTTTTGTGGGATCGAGTTAAGATTAAACCACATTCTAATAGGCTATCAAAGTCTATCCTAAATGCTTCGGGCCACCCATCATTATTATCCACGCACCAAACCCAATACTGCTGGGCGTGAGGGGATGTATTGGAAAAAATCCAAATCCCACATTAACTAGAGATATGGTTCAAAAGAGTGAGAGGTATTTCTCACCTTACAAGTCAGTTTTGTTGTTAGGCATAAAAAAATAAACATTCCTTTCCTAGTGTGATATATGTATGTCACTGTCAGCATCATTTTGCTTGTCTAGTAACATAGTGAGATATTTTCCTTTGCCCATTATCCAAGTTTTCCTACTCCGTTGAGGGTCTCAAAAGTTGTTTCTAGTAACATAGTGATCACAAATCTGCATGAATTAAGTAATTGCTTGGTTGTTTCCTCTACATCTTTTAGAATGAGTGGAGGCCAGTTACTCCCCATGTCAACAGAATAGAATAGAATAAACTTTCACCTTTTATTCACACATGCAAAGTAGAAGATTCCATCTTTCAAGTACGTACAGAATCCAATTCCTTCTTCATTGGTGCACTAACGTTGCTTATATATACAAATTTTCTTCAAGGCTTGTAAGTGTAACAGAATTTTATATTCATATAAGATTGAATCAGAATGGCCAATGTAAGAGCCTATCAAAATCCACTAGCTCTATCTTCTCATTTTGTTTTAGCTATATATTGCATATTGATCTAAGTTTTCTTGTGTGTCATTAGGTGGTTGAAGTGAAGGTTGGATTACACTGTGATGAATGTATTAAGAAAATTCTCAAGGCCATCAAGAAGATTGAAGGTACTTAATTAATTTTCATTCAAAACTATGTATATATATATATAATTTAATTATGTCTTTGCTTCACAACTCACACAAATATATGATGGGTTGCAGATATTGAGACGTATAACGTGGAGAAACAGCTGAGCAAGGTGATAGTTACAGGCAATGTGAGCACAGAGGAAGTGATTGGAGTTCTTCATAAGATTGGAAAGAATGCAACCGTATGGGAAAATGTTCAATGCTGAAATCATTCATTCTTTTATCACAAGAAGCATATATATGGAGCTACGCATGATGTGAAATTTAATTCTATCTTCTATGTAAAGATTGTACGTAGAGGCATAATATTATAGACTTACCTCAGTTTTGTAATTTTTGACCTTTTAATAAAACACTTTTATAGGGAGAGCAAATACATGGAATTGGAATTGTATATATATATATATATATATATATATATATATATATGTTTCATTAGACTTATCTAGCTTTTTCGTCAAACTTGGTTAATTGGTGTTGTAAGTTGGTTTTTGTCTATTTTTGTCTAATTTTTTTGTCCAAATAACATTTTGGATATAATAAATACCATGCAACAAACCCAGCACACAGTAGACTCACCAAAGTATTATCAACACAGATGCTTTTGATGCAATTCTTTTGATGAAGCCAATTCCAGATATAGATGAAACATTCTCCTTATTGCTTCAAGATGAGACACAAAATGTTCTCCTAGAGCCACTCCAACTGTCTTTATGGACTATCCCCTTGGTTATAAGGGTTACAAAGTCCATGACATTTCCACCAGAAATTCCTTTTCACACAGCAGAACTCACAACCTCTATTGACCCTTTTCCTGACACAGTGTTACCTATGTCCATTCCTGATCCAAACCACCAGAAAACCTTACTGCTAATGATGATATTCCTACACAAAAAAAATTGAGCAAACTCCTCCAACGACATCTGTTCCTGTTGTTGATGCTATTCCTAACCCTGAACCAGATATAATCCCTGCCCAAACACCTAGAAGGTCCACAAGACTACATCCATCAAGCCACGTATGCCATAAAAGGTCACCTTACATATTCTCACTTGTCCAAATCTCACCAATCTTTTATTTTCAACAACAGTACTCACTATGAACCTAATCAATCAAACCACCTCTCATGCAAGAGAAGTTCAACTTGAAAGTCTTGGAGCCCCTAAAATAGTTTCAAGGCTTAGAGATAGCCAAGTCTAATGAAGGAATTCACCTAAATCAAAGAAAATACACACTGGAACTGCTGGATGACACGTGTTTTTTGAATTCCAAACCAGCCAAAATTCTCATGGATCCGGGGATCCAACTTGATGACAGTACATACGAGTTACTAACTGATCCTTCACAATTTAGAAGACTTTTGTGTAGGTTCATGTACCTTTGAATCTCAAGACCTGACATCGTTTTTCCCATTAAGAAATTGAGTCAATTCATGAGCAATCCAAGGACTCCACACTTACAAGCTTTACACCAGATTCTGCAGTACTTGAAAACAAGTCCAGGGAAAGGCCTGTTATTCCCTATCATCAGCAACACTGTCATTTCTGCATATGTTGACTCTAATTAGGGTAATTTCAAAATAGCAAGGAAGTACACTACAAGTTTTTGTGTGTACCTAGGTTCCTCCCTCATCAGTTGAAAATCAAAAACAGCCAGTAGTGGCCCGTTGATCAGTTGAAGTAGAATACAGGGCATTAGCATCCCTCACGAGTGAGCTGCTGTGGCTAAAGCAACTCATTCAACCATTCCAGGCTGTAGTGGAATCCATCATGGTCATGTGTGATAAATAATAAGTCTATCATCCAGCTAGCATAAAATCCTACATCAAATGAAAGGTCCAAACATAATGAATTTGCCAATCACGAAGTTCTGTTCTCCTTTGTAGGTATGATGTAAGATTCAGGAGAGGACTACTAAGAGTATCCACAATGATGTTCCTTATAGTCATTTTTCTTTATTAAAGAGTTTGCTATAAAGAATGTCATTGTGGAGAAAATAAAAGCATTACTTAATAAAGAGGAGTCCTTCTACTAGGACTTTCTCTCTCTGCGGGCCCCACATTAAAAACCAATTTGATCTATTACTTTATCTCTCCCTCTGGGTCCCACACGACACAATCTTTTATTTTTTCTCTTTCTTCACCGTGACATGGGATTATAGTAGGACCTATTTAGTAAACTTTTTGGAGCGATGGGTTGGAGAGATTGAGTCCTTATAAGAAACAAACAAACATTAAAAAAGTAGAAATAAGTGATGTGTACACATATGTGCCACTTAAAGGAACAAAAAGAGAGGTACACCATTGTGGATACTCTAAGTACATCCTTTGTTGAGACATCTTGGTTATGTTGATTATACGAATAATTAAAATGACCATGTGTCAATTATGCACGGGTATTATTTTTCGTACCCCCCAAATTCCCTACCACACCCCCATAATTTCCCAATTGGACAAAAATACCCCTACTTTTTCCCAAAAATTACATGGTTTTGTTAAAAAAAAAAAATTGGAATTTGGAATTACCTCTAATTAGAAAGATTTTCGAATTACCTCGAAGGGAGGTAATTCCTGTTCAGAATATGAACCTAATTACCTCACTTCGAGGTATTTCGAAATTCTTTTCTAATTACTAGGTAATTCAAAATCTAATTTTTTTCAATTTTTAATATTTTCTAATTACATTTATTTTTTGAACAAAGTGGCGAGTAGACGATCGACAACGTAGAAGCGGCGAGTCTTTTGACCAACGTAGAGCGAATAATTTAGGCTAAAAATCGGTTTTGGACAACATACTCTGATCGTAATGAAACCACAACCATTAGAAGCGAAAAAATCAAGAATCAAGACTCCCTTAGAAGGACTTCTTACGGGACTACACCTCAAAATCCCAAATTCCATCGTTTATTATTTTTTACGATTTTTTTAATTTTTCATAGTCTCCAAAAATCTAAAAAAATTTGTATAGCCTTATTTTGGTTTTGTTAGATTTTTAGTGGTGTTTTTATATTTTTTAGAGTAGTTTTGACTATTTTTAATAGCCTTTTAGTAATAAAAATTAAAATAAATCGTATATATACGCACGCGACCCTGGCCCCGGATTGGCCCGGATGCCTAGATGTCGCCTGCTCACCTACTTCACGTGCTTATTTTCAGTCATTTTTAGACATTTTGGACCCATAATTGTATTTGTACTCCTATTTTATTTTTGGTCATTTTATATATTTTGACGTATTGTTATTAAATCGTAAATCGTTCGTATCATATTTCCAATAAAACGCGCTTAAATCTTAAGACCAAAATATAAACTTTTAAAAATAAAAAAATTAAAAATTTCGAATTACCTTTTTAGAGGTAATTAGAAATTTTTCATGATTATGAGAACCTTTACCTTTTTAGAGGTAATTCCGAAATTTTAATTTTTTTTTGAACCGGAATTACCTTATTTTGAGGTAATTCCGAAAATTTTAATTTTTTTTTTTTTTTTTAAAAACACAGGGGTATTATTGGAATTTATGGAAAAATGGGGGTGTGGGAGGAAATGAGGGGGGTACGAAAAATAATACCCTTATGCACAACGCCTTGTACAATCGAGAACCAAGATTGAAACACTTTAAAAGCACGCTCCAGATCCTTTCTTGCCTTGTTGATGTTGGGCAATCAATTTTCGTTTGTCTCTTTGTGGCATCCGTATGCAAACACATCATAATGTTAAGGGTGTTTTTTTTGGTACCCCCACCCATTCCCCTAACACCCCCACCCACCGTGTGAAAATACCAAAATACCCCTGACTCTTTACAAAATCACAATTTCTTCACACAATTGGTCATACCTACGTTTGACCACCTTCACTCGTATTTACGCCAGCTTAGACGTATATACGATCAGCCTAGAAATCAACCAATCGTATATACCCCACTGCACTTCTATATACGATTTAACACTTTTTACTCACCGTATATACCCCTATTCAGCGTATATACGATTAGCGTAAATTCATCCAATCGTATATACCCCACCGACTCTATATACGACGAGCAAAAAGTAAGCATCATATATACACGTTTATACGATGAGCTTTTTTTTTTTTTTTTTTTTACTAATTTTTTTTTCTTCACTTGCAGTGTCCGGTAGGCATAGAGGGAGACGTGAGGTCTCTCCGATCAGAGAGATGGGGGAGTCATCTACTGCTCCGAGTACGAGGACTCGGAGGCATAATCAGCTCCATGCTTCAAAGACGGAGACAGAGAGAGCACACCTGAGGCGGTGAGTATGAGCACGAGGCGGTGAGTGATCACCGAGCCACCAAGATGTCGGCTCTTTGGAGCTTTCTATCTCGGGGATTACTGCGCAGACGCAGCAGAGGATTGGCATAGGGGAGGCCGTTTTCTCAAGATCATTCCCACTTTACTCCTCGATATCATCCCCGTATCCCCAATATGATCCCCAACCTCTTCATTACCATCCCCACCTCCCGAGTATCGCAGCAGCAGACCAGTGTCGATGCTTATTACTCGAACTCACCCATGTCCGAGTATCATGAGGTGCCTCAAGAAGATGAGGAGGAGCCTCTCCTCAGAGATCGGGAGGAGCCTCGGGAGGAGCGTCGACCTCTCTTTTTTCACCGACTTAGCGGATCATGTCTGCAGCTTCTATACTCACGACCCAGGTAAGTTTTGCATTTTTGCTTAAATAATTTATTTAAGTCACATAGTCCGCACTTTTGCTTACATTATTTATTTATTTTTATTTCGGGAGTATCGTGAGTTGTCAAAGTATGGGCTCATGGCAACAAAGTCCATACTAGACTTCATCTTCATTACCCTCGACCTACTTGAAGACACCACCGTGGTCGGACTCCAGATTGGCCCCACTTCTCCGGGCCGCCACGCCACGATGAGACCATGAGTTCTTTGTCGGCTTTTATTGAGAGGTGGCACTCGGACACTTCGTCATTTCACTTGCCATTTGGTGAGAGATGCGATCACTCTGATGGACGCCTCGTCGCTGCGCACCTTCCCATCCAGGGAACTATGCCACACCTCCCGCCTCACCGTTAGCTCTGAGTTTGCCACCCGCCTTCTTTGAGACATATTTGGTGTGTCACGGGTTGAGGTCGCTAACAACACCCGTGGGGTCCATATTACTGACTTTCAAATGGCCGAGCGGTTTTATGAGCGCAACTTGGAGGAGGTGACATCACAGATTCTTTGTCGGGGCTTTTCTCGCTTCGCCCCGACCTACATATCTTCACCACGAAGATCGCAGCATGTACGAGGCTGCTGGTTGATCTACCGGATGATCCGAGTCCGAGAGGTTCTTGGAGGCTATGCATGGGTGCGCAGTGCACTAGCCGCCATGTATCATGACTTGAACAACTGCGTCATCTCGGACTACGCAGCGAAGCAGTGGAGGGTATGCCACCTATTTCGTATACATTTTAACTTCTTGTATTTTTGTTAAATCGCACCGACTTTTGGTAAATTTTTGTGAATTAAATATGTTATTTATTTTTGCATTTCGTGCTTGGATTATGTGGTATTTCCCGGATGGTGGATAGGTTGCCGGGCCATATCCCGGTGCGTGAGCCACCGGTCCGGGCGCTACAGAAGAAGAAGTCGGACCACCTCCAGCCGAGCCACTACAGAGGATGCTTGATGAGCCGAGGCCGAGGATGTCTGCGGCGGCCATTTGAGGAGGACAGGTGGTGGCACCCGCTTCTGAGCGCATCTCCTCAGACAGAGGCTTCATCACCGGGCCGATTTCGAGTTGCTTACATGCCCGATAGGTGTCTGCGTCGGTTTGGGTACACGCGCAGATCATCCCACGTGACCCTCTTAGTGGCCGTCCCGAGTCATACCGATTGCGTGTTTGGGATCGTCCCACTTCATGGCATCTGTGGAGGACATCCCGCGCACTACTCGGGTTGCTCGAGGCCGGATCGGTCAGCACGTAACTACTTAGAGTGGTACGTCCGGCTTCTATCCCGAGACTATTACCGGCTCCACCATCACCACCATCACTTGAGAGATCGACCTGGACACCCTCCCGAGATACGCTACGACGATCATGACCGGATTAGGGAGCTTGTGAGGGCTTGTAGAGCGAGGATTCGTGGACGGCGACATCGCACATGGCGATCCGGCGATCGGACACTCCATAGGATGGTGGGGATGGCGACCGGATGACGTGGTCGGGAGCTTAGGCGACGGGCGGCGGGACGAGGTGGACGCCGTTAGGGATTTTTTATTTGTTTTTGATGTATTTGATATTATTTTGGCACTTTATTATATTATTAACTTTTTCTGATGTTTTATTTATTTTACGAGTTTCCATAAATTTTTGATTTCATTGATTCGATAAAACAAAGTTACACAAGTTTATAAAACATAAACAACTTGAATAAAAATAGATGATAAAATGAAAATACAATATAAACTCGAGGTGGTGGAGTTAATCGACGAAGATCTCAACGACGGTCCTTCCGGTTTCGACGTCATGGATGAATGTAACTCCTCCATTTAATTGTAATATGAATGGACATCATGTCTCGGACGTCATCCTCATTGTTGACATCCATGGTAGACCAAAGAAATACCTCCACTAGTCGTTTGGGTTTCGAGATAAACGATACGAATTATCTCATGTTCGCTGCGTTCTCTGGTTGAACCATCCATGATGGTTTCGCTTAAAGAGCGAGAAAATGATATATCGTGTTTTAACCTACACGAAACAACATCTCTCCCATCGAAACTTACACCATCATCTTTCAAGATGATACCTCGATGATCAACAAACCCCATATTAGAATGAACAAGAGTGAGGAAGAAGGCTCGTAGTATGGCATTAAGCGGCTCGCATCATCTTCACTTGTGATGTGTGAGAAGAAGGAGGAGTGAGTATTTGAATTTTTGGTGTGAAAATAGTGATGGTGGGAGTGAGTATTTATAGATGAGGTAAAAGATTATCAACCGCTTGATTTTGGCGTGCAATCTACACCGTAGATCAACTTTGAAAGCGAAATCATGACCAATTAAATTTTTTTACAATTTTAAAAAAAAAGACGCATCAGAGAGCATAGTCATATATATGACATTTATGACATATATCGACGATGATCAGAGAGACACGCTCGAAGATATATATACGACGAAGAAGTATATACGACCAATCGTGTATACTTCTTCGTCGTATATATACGACGCAAGGTGATGCGTTAATCTCCATCGTATATATGTCCCAAATGATATATATATTTATGCGTCTCTTTTTTTTTAAAAAAAAAAAAATATTACAAAGGGCAGTTTGGGGATTTCAATTTGGGTGGGGGTGTTAGGGGAATGGGTGGGGGTAAAAAAAAAAAACCTAATGTTAAGCATGTTGTTGTCATGTTTTTGAACCCAAAAAACGCATGTTAAATCCATAAGTCCCATGAAGCCACTTCTTTGAGCATGATTGTTGGTTTTCCATGATCGTTGCGAAAAAATTGACATTTCCATCTACTGAACTATTTTCTATTCCCAATGGATATATATAATCAATACTACCTACTTACCTAGAATACCAAGTGACTAGCTCCTCTATTTCACACATAATCAACTAATGCCTATTATTGAATGAACCACATTGGGTGAAGTTGGGATGTAGTAATCACTTGGGGGGCGTGTCTATTAGAAGAGAATGAGTATGCTCCATAGTGCAAAATAAAAGGATCGAAGATAGGCCAAATCTGAATGGGCCAACAACTTTTACCTTCTTCTCAAAGTTGTGAAGAAAAGGGAGAGAAATGTCAATTTTCTTATTTTTCTCTTTTGTGCTCTTTTCTTTGAGTGGAGCCTATCGAATTCAAAGAATCGACACCTCACCTTGAGATATATACTTTATTTTTAATTAATTATCATACTATCTTAAATCATTACAATGAAAAACTATTCAAATAAATAAATTAAATTAAAAGTAGTAATTATTTTAAATCATTTTGTTGCATTTACATAGATTCCAGTACTGTGCACAATTCCCATCTTGTGCTGATTCACATGTACTGAGTGTCCTTCAATTCACAAGGGACGACGGGGTTCCGGTGGAAAAAAAAAATACTAGGTTCATGTTACGGAGGTGTTTGATGAAATGCTTGTGAGAATGCAAATTTCTTTGTTTTTGTTGCGGAAAGTTTAACAAGTAGTTCCATGGCCATAAATTAGATTCATTATTCAGTTATCTCCTTCTTAAAAACCTTTAATCGCTGCTGCACTTTTACAATTTCTTTGGCATCCTTAATAAATCTCAACTCTCACAAGATCTACGATAACATAGAAAGCTTACACAAGGCCATAACATGAGAATTCACAACAGAAAAATTGAATTTGTTGAACTAAAAGAAACAACTGAACAAGTCAACAAAAACATTAAAATCATAATCGAAATTGAAACTTAACAAAGCTCCAAAGAAGTCATAGGTAGGATACTGTACTACTCTTGCTATTTATTTCATCTAACGACTCTTGTTCTATTTACAACAGATCAGATCTGAAACTTCGTTGGCCGGGGCATCATCTACCTGGGCTGGTGAATAGCCCGTGGGCTAACCCTGGGCTTAACAATCTTAGGAGCTTTCTCAGCATACCTTGGAACTTCAGCCCACCCTCCATTTCCACGCCATTTCATCGCTCCAAGTGACACCAATTCTTTCCCTTCTTCATGTTCTGTACGCGCACACACACACATAAATCAATTAGATTCAACTCTCGTCGCTTCGATTCGTAATAAATATAAATAAATAAATAAAAATATAAATTAATTAGACAAAAAAAGAAGATGATTAGTTAGTAACTTACGAGGCTCATGGGTTTGATGGACGTGGAAAAGAGCATCTTCATCCATTTCGAAATCGGAGAAACAATCGTCGATTTCGTTTTGTGGATCTTGGAAGCGTTCACGAAGCCAGTAATCACGAAACCATGGTGAAGAGTGAACGAGGGACCACCATTCATCGGAGAAATCAACGACCGTTTGATAAGCTAGTGGGACGAACATCGGAGCGTTGGGATTCAAAGTTGATGAAGGAGGAGAAGACATGGTTATACCAGAAAGCACTTCCATGAAATGAAGTGGTAGACAGAGAAGATTAGATAAGGTTGGGAGAAAAGAGTAAAGCGTCGAAGGTTGATGCTTATCCACAATACAATGTGTCTCTATTTATAGAAGATATTTTAGACTAACATGCTTATGAGAATTAAAAAATAAATAAAAATAAAGTTTGATTAGACACGTGAGATGCGTGTCGTGTTGTTGGATTGGATTAGAGCCCAGCCCAGCCCAAAGAGAGAGAGAGAGACCCGGTTTTTGGATTGAGCCACTGTTTTTAAAGTTTAGAGGTTTTTGATCTAGCTCTCATGTTCACGAGAAAGGGTTTGAATAATCCAGAGGTAAGTAAAGTTGAATTCTAATTTGTTTCATCTGAAAATCACACTCAAACTTAAAATATTCTAAAATTATTCTCATGTGGAACACACTTCAAAACCCCCCTCACGCTGTATTTTAGAATGGTTCGACGGTGAACCTCCAGATTGATTCAGTTGTCAGTCTCCGAACTGATTCGTTGGTTAAGTACCGTACGTTTAAAATGTGAAAAAGGGGATGTCCGTTACGCTTCTCACAATTGTGCTACACATTCAGATTTTAATAGGTTCGGGGACAGACAACCGAACCGGTTCGACAGCAGAATCCTGTTATGTTAAAAATGTAAAAATGGAGTGTTTGGCAAAAATTATAATTTTAATAGGTACGCTGATCTGAACTAATTCGATTGTTTGTCTCGGAACCCATTAAAATTTGGAAAGAAAAAAATAAGGACATACTTGAAACATTTTTATTCATTAATACTACTCTTGCTCCATTTTTTAAGAGAAAAATCACTATTTAAATTTATTCAATAAATGATTATCTAGTTGATAATATAGGTCAGATACACTATTTATTTAATAAATCCAAAAAATATTTTTATCTTATAAATTTGGACCGGATGCAGTAGTATTTTGGTCATTTTGTAGACCTACCGTTTTTAGTTCAAAAAAACCTATGGGCGTAGACCGTAATGTTATGATAGTCAGCAGTCATAACTCATGATTGAGATGGCACACTATCATTCTTATCTTAATCCGCCATTCTCCATACACGATTACACGTCATCTTTTGTCTCCATCCTTCGGTGTTACGGTCGGTGACACAAGCTTTTCCTCCCTTTCTTTTTGAATTTTTTTATTAAATAATTCTAATAAAATATCTTTCATTTGTACTACTAGATGCCTTGTGTTGTTTTGTTTATTTTTATTTATTATAAAATGATTGTAAAATAAGACTTTCATGTCCATCCAAATAACAAAAAGCTTTTTAGGACATTGAAGAATGCATCGACGGCACTTGAATTGTCTCAAAAGGAAATTTAGGATTATTAGGAGTTGGATTCTCTAATATTGAGTTGTCTAACTTTTCTTACTTTTAAGCAAAAATGAGGTAAAATGAGGGATAATATAGTAATTTAAGATAGTGAGAGATACATCAAAATAAGAGAGAGAGATAGAGAGATAGAGAGATAGAGAGATAAAGTTAAAAGTTTCAATGATAGAGTATCCGTGATCGGATTATTAGGGTCAACTGCAAAGATGAATGTATCACCTCATTAAGATTTGTGAGTTGAATTGGATGCAGGTATTGATTGAGTGATTGGAACTGGAGCTTTGGTCATAGGGTGCTTTTAGTGACATTGCTTCGGTACCTCGGACGAGCATGATGACTCACTGATACTACGTTCTCAGAGTTGACAACGTGGATGACTTTTTGGTTGTTAGATCTTGATGTGACGGTTGGTGATGCACCATTGATGTGACATGCGACTTTTGGGTTTTATGTGTTACCCGAAACGTCATGTCATTAAGGCTTTTGATGCAGTCTTGTTTTTCATGCTAGGGTAATCATTCGTGGTGAGGGTTTGTGTTGCTTGGGCTTTATCTTTTCACCTTGCTCGTCCTGTTAATCATTACTTTCTCAGAGTTTTCAGGTATTCTCAAACTTCCTTCTCTTATCATTCTTCTCCCCTATCTATCCGCTACTCGCTCTAGTTGTTTTCTTTGATGAATGTCAGTTGGCCCTCCGTCCTTCAAGTATTATCGCCTTGCGCGAGACCTTTTAGAAGGAGGGGGTTTGCACTGCTTTGAGCTTCACCTAGGGATTTTGAGAAGTCCTCCGGGGTTGTCTTTATTGAGCCACCCTTGTTGAGGTGTTTTGAAGATTACTGAAAAATCTTTTGTTGAGTAAACTCCTTTCGTGTAGGTTGTGTTATGGCGAAGTCCAAGAACTCGGCGTCTCTGGCTTTCTCGGACTTCGGCCAGCCCAAGAAGAACTCGAGGAACTGCATGGATGCCTCGGTGGAAGGCTCTTCAGACCGATCTTCAAGTGACAAGGTGGTCCGAGTTACGAGCATTCGCTCTAGGGAGGTCGGCGAACTAGATACTATTGGAGAGGTAAACTACGCGTCCGAGATGTAAAATGGGCAAGATGATTCCTCTTCTAAAGACAGCAGTACCGAAGAAGGTTCGCATGGAGACGCCGAGGTGGAAGTCCCAATTTCTCAAAACTACGACTGGGTTGTGGGGCCCCAAAATAAAGTTAACAAGTTGAAACCCGGGCATCCCGACTTAGATGTGCACTTGTATCATCTTAACAAGAAGAGAAGTGAGCAGTGGTTGATCCGTGATGTGTCTTCTGAAGAACTCCTTTTCCATCGAGCTCCTGAGAAGTTCAGCTTCTACGTGTATATTCTCTGACGCTTTCCAAAATTGTTGTTCGTCCTCCTTTTACAGAGTTCGAACAGTTCATGTTGAACGTTTTTGGTGCCTTGCATTCCAATGGTTTGGGCCTTTCTCTGAGCCTTTCAGTTCACGATGAGGGCCTTAGGTCGTAACCTTCGGTTCCCCTTTTTGTGACTATCTTCAATGTTGTTCGCTCTAAGTTGATAGCCTGAGAATCTCTGCGAGTGGCTGATAAGAGTTACTTTGATCTTTACTTGAATTTGATTAAGTATTTCAAGATTAACTATCTATTGTCATACCCCAATTTTGTCCGACTAATTCAAAATAAAATTGTCTTTTCGCGAACGCGAGGTTCAAACAGTATTTTTCTCGTAGTTGAAAAGAGACTAAAAAATATATGTCGAGGCACACACACATTATTTTTAGCTGGGTACGCGTGTTATTTTAACCCGGTACACGCGTTATTATTAATTGCGTGTGCATTTTTTCTAAATTGGGTACGCGTGTTTATTTTCGTGTCTTAAACATCTAATCATGTACTCGTGTCATTTGATAGTCGTTAGCCATCTTTTTTTTAATTATTATTATTGATGCTACCATTATACTAAACTAAAATAAATAAATAAATAAATAAAGGGAAGTGTGAATGGAGGATAGGTTGTTGCTGTTGTTGTTATTGAGGTTTCCTTCAAACTCTTTTGTTTGAGAATCACAAAACTAAAAAGCAATTGAAAAAATATATATAACAATAACCAAAGGTTTCATATCAGATCCGTTACAAAGAAAAAATATAATAATACATATTAGAAGCATCAACAGTAAAGACAAGGAGAAGAAGCCAAATGGTGGCAGCTCCAAAGCTTCAAATGGGAGACTCTTCTTCCTTTGTAATTTTTTTTCCTGCACGTAGGGAAAAAATTAGGCAGCTGAATATTAGTCAAATAAGGCTAAATTAGTGAATGCATAAGAAACTTGGGGGAAGATAAATTTGAGCAGAAAGTTTTATACACCAAAAGGGAAAACACTTGAACAAATACAAGCAAGAAATTGACATATCATTTCAGTCTTCAATGCAAGTTTTGGACTATAAATTGAGCTTCAAACACAACTGAGAGGGAACAGAAAACACAAACACACAGCAAAAAAGAAAAAAAAACAACACAAACACACGCAGAACAGAGAACCAAAACAGAACAGGGAACCAAAAAACAGCAACCAAAAACACCACTATCTTCACTCCACACAGCAACACACAACAGAAACAAAACAAAGCAAAAATGATTTTTAGAATGTGAGGGAGAGAGGAAATATAGAGAAAAGAAATGAAAACTTAGGAAGAGAGTTTTAGAGTGCTATAACCTTCATCTTCTTCAAGCAAGCCACCAAGATCTCCACACAGCAACCGCACGCCGCCACCGCTTCCGCCGCACGAACCACCACCGTAGCAGCTCCGGTGAGACAACCTCCGGCCTTCTCTTTCCCACTGGTTCGCGCTCTCTCCCTTTTCTCTCCTCTCGGTTCGTCTCTCTCTCTCTCTCGATTTCCTTCCTCTTCTTCCTCTCTTTCTTTTTCTCTCTCGTTCTCTCTCTTGAAACGCTCTCTCTCTTTCTGAAAATAATGGAACGGCGCTGCTGAGGGGAGAATGAGAAGCTTAGGTTTTTTTCTTTTTTTGATTTAGTGAGTAGCAGCCCATGCGTATATGGATCTCCCATTTTTAAGTTTTTTTTAAAAAAAACTGATCACTGGTCGCACCCCCCACGTTTTTCTAAAAATGCTAGTCACACTCCCTTTATCTCTGTTCAGCACCCACCTCTTTTCATTTATCTATTTCTTTTTAATTTTGTTATTATTTATTGTTATTACTATCATCATCGTTACTATTTACCTCATGTTATCATCTAATAGCATCTCTTTTTGCTTATCATTTATTATCACTATTATGATGGTCTGTTTAATTTTTAAAACTAGGAATAAACACTTAAGTTATAAGTGTGGCTACCTAAATCCACTTTTACTCATATCATGTTCAATATTCATTTTCAAAATAGTTATTCCAAGTTAACTCATTCGAACACTTGAACCTAAAACAAAACCAATTATCATTAATGATCACTCGCGCGCTGCTCTTAGTTTGGTTGTTAATGATAATTTCATTTTCAAAAGAGTTAGTAGTATGACCACTCTAAACCGTTGTTGTTTGGTCATCGCGAATGCTCAATCCAATTGCGAATTCCTTTTCAAGTTATCACGACGTTCTCTCCAATTCAAACCAACGAAAACACTTTTCAAAAACAAATCTTTTCAAACATCAAAATCAAAACTAATTGTCATTGATGATCGCTCGCGCCGTTGCCGTTTGATTGTGGGTGATAATTTCATTCCTGTGGGAGCTAGTAGTGTGGCCACTCTAAACCGTTGTTGTTTGGTCTTCACAAACGCTCATCTTCAATTGCGAAAACCTTTTCAATAATCGAAATAAAAACCGGTTGTCATCAATAGTCACTCGCGCCGTTGCCGTTTGATTGTGGGTGATAATTTCATTCCTGTGGGAGCTAGTAGCGTGGCCACTCTAAACCGTTGTTGTTTGGTCATCACGAACGCTCAACCCCTTTGCGAAAAACTCTAAAAAAGATTAAAAAACAAAAACCCATTTTCAGGACAAACAAAAACTACGTAGCTTTGAATTCTCCATCGCATCGGGAGATACGTAGGAGCGAGAGGCTAACTCTCGTCAAGCGCCAAAAATAAAAATTTTCATTAAGTCTTTTCATTCCCTTTTCAATAAAGAGGCAAATTTAAGTATTTTCCAAATCAACACTTAAAACCACACGTTTAATTAAAGGTTCCCTTTCGATAGAAAGGAGATGTGGGGTGCTAATACCTTCCCCATGCCTAACCGACCCCCGAACCCAAATTTTCCGGTTTCTAAAAGGTCATTCGCTTTCCAAAAAGGTTTTCTTCAATATTTTCCTCATAAAAAAATATTGGTGGCGACTTCATTTTTTAAAAAGTTGTAAACGAAGAAAGATCCCCTCAGGGACTTTTTTCGGGCGCAACATCTATGTGTGGCTGCATTGAATACTGTGGCCAAGAGGAGGCTTGGTGAGTATGAAGGTGGGGAGCTTATAGGCGAGAAGTTCCCTCTATTCTAGCGTTGGGACCATTATGCTAAGACGACTTCTTGGTACTCACTTACTTTGGAGGACATGGATCGATGATGAAGATAGAGAGACTTTAGAGTTGTTGGGGGAGTTGTCGGCTTCAACCCCAACAAAACTTATATATAAATACGAAGGCTTTGGTTACTTTCGAGACGGCTGAGGATCTTCAGAAAGCCTGGGGTGGGGATCTGAGGTCTCATTGTTTGTTGTTTAACATGTTTGGTCGTTTTGTTGACTTGCACTTTGTTTTGTTTTTGCAAACGACATGTCACTGAGATCCTTGTTCGCTTCACTTATAGCAAAGAGGAAACCTTTTGCTAATACTATTGCTGCAGGCACTCTTGCTCATACTACCGGGAGTCAAGCTTGTATCCCTCCACCCATTAATCATGACGCTGGGGAACAAAGCAAGTTGGGAAAGAATGCTGCTATTGATGTTCATATTTCGTCTTCGCCGGTGAATTCTCCTCGTCCCCAACCAAAATCTTCTCCTCGTCCTCGGCCCCCCTCCTTCATTTAAAAGATAAATGATGTAAACGAATATTTTAAAAAAGATAAATGACGTAAACAAAAAAATATTTAACGCTCTAATAACAGGTCAGCTGCTTACGTGGCGAGTTTATCCATGTCCATGCCCTAATTAACGGTCACATAATGGAAGATGTATTTTAATTAACTTTGAAAAAATAAAGGACGTAAACAAACATTTTAGAAGATAAAGGATGTAAACAAAAAAATGGAAAGATAAAAGACCAAAACTGTATTTTAGCTAAAATTAATTATCTCGTCGTAAGAAAATAAGTAATCAAAATGTTAATGTTATATATAAAAATAGAAGATATTGGTCAATAAAAAAAGAAGATAATGATTTTTTCTGTATTAAAAAAAACTTATATATGTTGCAATATAAAAAAATAAATCATGTTCCGTCAAAAATAAATAAATAAATCTTGTTACAGTGTAGAATATCATTATCTTGTCATAAGAAAATAAGTACTATCTAAATGTTAACATAAGGGTGGATACATATATTTATTCAAAAATAGATTAAACTTTACAATCTAGGATGAATACTACAATAAGCAACCTTGGTTGAAGGCAAACCATTAAAATATATGAATTTCAAAACACAAGGCCACCCTCTCATTTTCTTCTCCAAATCTCAACATTCATCTTACACCTTTTCTCCTCTTCACCTTCATCATCTTCTTCTTCAAGCAAAAAAAAACACAGGAAAATATATATCTACATTGTCATATATATGAGTTCTGGAATAGCAAACCAATCGTTGGTGTGCCAATCTCCTCACACTTACCAACCCAATGATATCTGGCACCTAGGCAACCCTCTTAATAATCCCAGTTCTCTCTTCTTTCTTCAGTTTGCTATGATTGTCATTATCTCCAAATTCATTGAATTTTTTTTCAAACCTCTTGGTCAATCCTCCATTGTATCTCAAATACTTGTAAGCTTTCTCTACCCTATATGTTACAACTTTGCTTTATGATCATATAATACTAAGTGTCACACATTTCTTTATGAATAAATAAGTAACAAATATTTTATAATCCATGAGGTCGACATACATGGCCAAACCTTCTGCTCACACTAGTTATGACTTATGACTTGGGTTCAAATCCAATTTTTTCCCATTAGTGGCCTATACTTAAATGCCATAGTATATTATCGCCGAGTTCGATGGTTTTCTCTGTCTTTTACATGAGAGGTGTCAATATTGATTCAGCATATAATGGGTCGGCCCAATGGCCCAGTATTCTAGGCGGAGCTCATTAAATAGAGGCTTAGAAAAGAACATGACCGTTTTGGCCCGACCCAGTTGCCTCGTGGGCCAAACTGGACCCACTTTTTTATACTTCTTCAAACATTTTTGTGGTGTTTTGCTAAAAAGATGGATCGAACCGAGCCGACCTGTTGGCCCAGTGTTTTGGGTTGAGCTACCCTACATAAACACAGCTTAGTAGACAACTGAGCTTATCCAGTCCAACTCGCTTTTAAGTATTGCCCAATGGGCTAGGTCGGGCCGGGCTGGACAGCCCAGTTTGACAGCTCTTAATCAAAAAAATTATTATCTATGAAAATTTAATAAGTATATGCAACAAAAAATGACAAAGCATTTGATGTTTCATATATATGTGAATGAATAAGAATAGAAAGAATTCATTACTTGCAACAAAAATTAGCTAGTATCTAACAAATGTTGCATGGAAAAATGCAGGGAGGAGTATTTATTGGCCCATCATTTCTTGGTCACAGAAAAGTGTTCTCAGATAATTTGTTTCCTCTAAAAGGATCATTGGTACTTGAAACATCAGCATCTTTTGGATTAATGTTTTTCTTCTTCATACTAGGTGTAAAAATGGATCCAGCCACATTGTTAAGAACAGAAAGAAAAGCAGTAATTATAGGTCTTTCTGTATTCGTATTCACATTAGGAATCCCAACAGGATTATCCTATCTCATGATAACTAAAATTTCCATGGATAATAGTCTTTCAAATTCACTTCCATTAATAGCTGCTTCACAATCCTTCACTGCTTTTATTGTCATAGCTGTCCTTCTCTCAGAGCTTAAAATCCTAAACACTGATATTGGTCGTTTAGCTATGTCAGCAGCAATGTTTTCTGATATTGTCGGTTTTACCTTAACAACACTTTTGTTTGCAATACTGCAAAATGAAGGTGGTGACATAATTTCATTACTATCGATTATTTCATGTATAGTTGCATTCATTCTTCTCATTTTTATGGTATGAGACCAGTGATATTATGGATTTCAAAAGAGTTAGTAGTGGAAAACCTCTCAATGAAATTTTCATTATTTGTATACTTCTCTTTGTTCTAATATGTGGATTTTTAAGTGAGGTTATTGGACAACATTATGTTATGGGACCATTACTTTTAGGTTTGGCTATACCTGAAGGACCACCTATAGGAACAGCAATGATAACTAAAATGGAAACAATTTCTATTGGTTTCTTTTATCCAACTTACCTTGGTATTAGTGGATTACAGACTAATCTCTTCAAAATTGATTTAAAGTCTATGTGGATTGTGTTTACTGTAGTAGCTGTCTCTGTTGTGGTGAAGATAGTTGCTGTCATATTGCCAGGATATTACAATAATGTATCCTTGAAAGAATGTCTTGTCTTAGGACTCATTCTAAATGCAAGAGGCATAGCTGAACTTGTTGTTTACAATCTATGGAAAGGAAGCAAGGTACAAAGTTTAATTCCATTTTGAAATTAGTTTAAATCTTCAAATACAAGTATATTTTCAATGGCTTCAAATATGATTTTTAGGGGTGTTCACGGGTTGGGTTGGATTGGATGGATTTTCATTAAACCCATTGTCCGAACCAATCATATTTAATCATGCATCTTATATGGAGTAATTAATTATTGCTTTTAGGTTTTGTAATGGAATTTAACAAAAAAAATAGGCACCCAGCATATATAGAACTATGACAGACATGTAGATATTCAATGTTGAAGTTTTCCTATGTTATCTATATTTTAACCTTTGAGACATGTTTTGAATGCTTGAATTCTGTAACAGGATAAATGGATACTAGGGAGAATGATCTCCGGTAATACCCTAACTCAAGCTAGGAAAGGTAATGAACTAGAATCATACCCTGTGAGTTCATGAGTTGAGAGAGGAATAAAGAGAGTTTTTAGGGTTAAGAGATATTGGATTGATATTGATTGGTTGATTCATTCATTCCATGATTCTTGTAATATATATAGGCAAAGGAGGCTACAAAGGATTAGCCACTCAATGCTTGAGATGCTAGAATATTCTAACCTAGATGCTTTCACCAACTTCTAAAACTGGTGAGTCATTCAATATGAATATTCTAGAGCATGGTGAGTCATACAACAAGACAAAAGCATAAAAGTGCTAGAAATAAACCTACTAGGTAAAAGGTAAATACTAATATTTATTTACTGTGACAAATTCTTGCCTAGAAAACATGCGTTCTAGACTTTGAAAGAAGGAATAGTTTATGGGTGTGAGAATTGAGTGGGAAACATTGAAGAAGGGTAGAATAGTAAAAGGCTAATAGACATACATTCGGGTTCATGGGTTGGATTGGATTTGATTTTTAAAATCTATTATCCGAACCAAACTAGTACGAGTCTTTATGGGTTGGTTCGGTTTTGATCCGATCACAAAAATTATCCAAACCAAACACTTTGGTTTGGATTGGGCAGTGGTTTGGTTCAGATTTACCTAAACCATTGAACACCCCTAATAATTTTAGTCCCAAAATTATGTGTTTGGATTTAGTCTTTAACAAATTTTTGTCAGCTTTTGGTCCCTCAATTTTAGAAATGAATAAATTAGTTTATACTGTAGTAGAGCTGTCAATTTTGGCCTAGTGTTTTAGGTTGTGCTGACCTCATTAAGTGGAGGATAAAAAAAACTGGATTGTTTTGGCCCAGCCCATTTGTCCCGTTGGCCAAATTGGACTGGGCAAAACAGCTTAGTTGGCCCATAGGCCAGATTGGGCTTGCTTTTCAATACTTTTTTGAAGTTTTCTTTGTTAAAAGTTGGTCTGGACTAACCAACTGATCTAGTGTTTTGGGTTGGGCTGGGCCGGTTGACTGACCTAGTGTTTTGGACTGGACTGGGCTACGAAAACACAGTCAAGTAGACAGTTGGGTTGGCCCAGCCCAACCTACTTTTACGTTTTGATCCAGTGAACCAGACGCACAGTTTGACAGCTCTACTTATAAACAACTATTGTTGATACAATTCCAAACATGAAAAGTCTAATATTAATTCAATCCTTTTTATTTCCTCTATGGCAGGTAATAACAGATCAAGAGTTCTCTTTGACAGTGTTCTCAATCATAGCAGTAAATGCTATCATAATACCTCTCATAAAACTCATTTATGATCCTTCCAAACAATACCATCCAAAAACAAGAAGTTCAATTCAATATAGCAAAGGAGATATGGAGCTTAGAATCATGATATGCATCAACAAGGATGAAAACATTCCTACAATGATGAGTCTCTTAGAAGCATCACATGCTAGTGAAGAGAGTGCAATTAGGGTTATAGCACTTATGCTTGTAGAGCTATTAGGAAGAGCTAGACCACTTCTTGTTGCACATCAACCACATGTTACCTTACGGTGCACCACATCAAAATCAACTCAAATCACCAATGCACTTAACCACTATGCACAAGAGAATAAAGGGTATGCATTTGTGGAATCATTTACATCAACCTCAAATTTTGAGACCATGAATGATGATGTTTGTCGTATAGCACTTGATAGAAATGCTAATATTTTAATAATGCCTTTTCATAAACAATGGCAAATTGATGGTAGTGTTGAAATAATCAACAAAGGTATTCAAAACATGAACATTAAAGTACTCCAAATGGCACCATGTTCAGTTGGAATATTAGTTGATAGAGGTACTATGAATGGTTCTGTCTCATTTTTGCATGCAACAATAACAACAAAATACAACGTAGGTGTTTTTTTCATTGGTGGTTCAGATGATGCAGAAGCATTAGCTTATGGTTCTAGAATGTGTAGACATGCAAGTGTACATGTAACTATAGTTCGTTTCCTTCAATTTGGATCAGAAAATTCTACAGAAAGAAGACGTGAAGGTGATCTTATAAATGAATATAGACAAATCAATTTTGGTAATAGTAGGTTTGAGATTTTTGATGAACTTGTTAAAGATGGGATAGAAATGTCTTCAAGAATGAAAAAATTGATAGATTGTTTTGATTTGGTTATGGTGGGAAGTGAACATGATTCAGAATCTACTTTACTTCAAGGGTATGAAGAATGGAGTGAATGTCCAGAACTAGGTGTGGTTGGTGACATGCTTGCTTCACAGGATTTTATGACAAAGGCATCAGTGTTGGTTGTTCAACAACAAAGAATACAAAGAAATCTTCCTAAACATAAAGTTTGTCCCTTGCCAAATGATAAGGATCTTATGGGACATTATCTTCCATTTGATACACAAATATGGATACATGAACGAAAACATAATCAAATGTAGATAAATAAATGTTATCTTTAGTAGTTTTTAGTTTCCCTTAATTTGAGCATTCATTACATGCACACCTATTGGGTAGAGGCATGTTTGATTTTGTAACATATATGAGCACTATGTAAATCTAAGTATTAACTCTCAAGTTAGTTGATTATTCCTTGATTTATTTCATACAGTTATTATCTATAGTTCTATACTCAACCATGGCCAATTCAATCCAGATTCATGATGATGATGCCTTCTATCTTCATCCTTCCGGTAATCCTGGCCTCACGCTTGTGTTGCAACACCTTACCGATTTCAGTTATTGGCGTCGTGACATGCTTATGGCACTCGACAGCAAGAACATGCATGGTAGGGTTTGTGAATGGTTCAATTCCTAAACCGTTGAAGATGATCCTCATTATCACGCTTGGATCCGTAACAAAAGTATTGTGTCTTCGTGGTTGTTGAACTCAATTACGAAGGAGAACGCTACAAGTGTTATCTACTCTGAAGATGCTGCTGCTATATGGAAAGATTTACACCTCGATTTCAACAACGAAATGGACCGCAAGTCTACCAATTGAAGTTTCTCCCGTTCACTCACGTGGGTGGTGCAGCTAGATGTCGGCGTGGTTTGATGCTTATTTGGCATAGAGTTCTTTGGACTATCTGGGATTTGAGGAACCAATGTATGTTCTCCGGAGCAATACTTGATTTTGGGAGATGTTTTGATAGAATTTTATCTCTATCTTGGTGTTGGTTTAGGATAGGGGTGATTCACATTCTTGTTTATTTTATGAGTGATTTGTTGATCTTATGGACTGTATTTCCAAGAGGTAATTGTTTCTTTTGGTGTTTTTGCTCCATTTGTGGAGGTGGATAGTTTGGTTGTATATGGGTTGAATACCTCTTGTGTTTAGCTATTTATATATTATCATGTTTGCCTTAAAAAAAGGATTTGTAATATGACTATGGTAACTCATTAGTGTGGTAACTAGTCATTAGTGTGGAATGTAGCACGCCGAAGCTTCTCAATGACATAAATGAGGGGAAAGATTCTCTAACTTGCCAGAAAAATCACCTAACTTTCTCTCTATTTCTCTCATCTTTTTTCTCCATGTTTTTCTCACACTCTCTTTCCTCAATAAGCATAAAGTCACCTAAAGTTAGGAAATTCTTATCGACTTCAAATGGCATCATGGTATTATGGCTCAAAATCCAATATAGTGTCAATCGGGAGGGGACCCTAACCCTCTATTGAGAGGATCCATTCTTATGTCAGCCACATGTATGTAGGGATGGCAATACAGGCAAGTCTGCCCCGCCCCGCCCCACCTCGCCTTGAGCTCGCCAAAAATTGAGCGGGGCAGGCCAGCCCGCCAAAGGATAGTGGATTGAGAAGTTGAGCCTGTCCCGCCCCTTGACGAGTTAGCGGGCCGGCAGGTTAGCCCTCTATTAAAATAATTAATTAATTTTTTTAAAATCTCACTTTTTGGGCATAAAATAGGCGGGTTTACGGGTTGGCCCGCCCAAACTCGCAAAAAAAAAAAAAAAAAAAAACGGGTGAGTGGGTTGACCCGCTACAACCCTTCAAAAAAACATTAAAAAGTATTTAGAAATAGTTTAAAACATGGGAAAACACAAAAAGTAGAAAAAATTAAAGTTGGCGGGTTGGTCCGCCCTATCTCGTCTTTGGCTCGCCGAGTTGGTGAGCTCCGCGGGGCGGGCTACAACGGGTTGGCATGGCGGGCTACATGTATGGTGTCTTTACTACACGAATTTCAAAATTTTACAATTAATTATATGTATGTGAGATATATCAAGTTGAAGAGTATTTTTTGTCAACTTATACAAAATGAGAAATAAATACCAAACAGAGATTTGAACTCAAAAGCCAGCATTCCCATGTAGTAGGTATAGAGTTGGATGATATTTTCTATAAATCAAAAAATCAAAAGTTATTGCATTTTCTAAAATAAAATAAAAAACTTAACGCATGACCAATTTGACGATTAAAAATTCCCAATAATAGGATCGATTAGTTAAAGCCGATATTCATAATCTCTTTCCATCCGCATTCTCCATGAGATGCGATCCATTGAACTTAAAACTCGGCTATTAGTTACAAGGGTTTTATTTTTGGTACCCCCCTCATCATCTACCACACCCCCATAATATCCCAAATGGACAAAAATACCCCTACTTTTTCCCAAAAATTACATGGTTTGTTAAAAAAAAATTTGGAATTTTGGAATTACCTCTAATTCGAAAGATTTTGAATTACTCAGAATGAGGTAATTCCTGTTCACATTTAATGAACCTAATTACCTATTTCGAGGTAATTCAAAATTACAATTTTTTATTTCGACGAATAATTTAGGCTAAAAATCGGTTTTCTGGACAACATACTCGATCGTAATGAAACCACAAACCATTAGAAGCGAAAAAATCAAGAATCAAGACTCCTAGAAGGGACTTCTTACGGGACTACGACCTCAAAATCCCAAATTCCATCGTTTACTATTTTTTACGATTTTTTTAAATTTTTCATAGTCTCCAAAAATCTAAAAAAATTTGTATAGCCTTATTTTGGTTTTGTTAGATTTTTAGTGGTGTTTTTATATTTTTTTAGAGTAGTTTTGACTATTTTTAGTAGCCTATTAGTAATAAAAATTAAAACAAATCGTATATATACAAGATCGCTCTGCAATAATGTGACTGGGTCCACCACCCCAAATACATATTACTCAAAGAACTCCTCTACCCCATGTAGAGTTTTTGCCTTCCGTGGGAATCGAACCTCGCACTCATGTGTACATTTCCTCGCATTCCCACTACCAATTGAGCACTAGCTCTTGCTAGTGATTGGTGAGGAATGATGCGAGTAATATGAGGTTCGACTCATTCTAGCGGCAAAACTTACATGGGTGTGAGAGTTCTTTGAATATTAGCTGGCATGAGTGTGACAGTCACATACAATAAAAAGGCGCTTTTTATTGTAACGTACCGGGTCCACCACCCCAAATACTATTACTCAAAGAACTCCTCTACCCCATGTGTAGAGTTTTTGCCTTCCGTGGGAATCGAACCTCGCACTTCTTGTACATTTCCAACGCATTCCCACTACCAATCGAGCTAACACCCCCTCTATCTAGTCTATTATTTTAATAAATTCGAAAATCGAGTCTCACGAAAAACCTTTAGTGCAACCACGTGAGGGTGCCACATTCAAACAACTACATTAAACTCCGAATAATAATTATAATAACTCCAAAAAGGTGATACATAGCACCATAATCCGTGCGAGGATAGAGATCGTAGCAACGGAAATAACAACCAAATACGTAAATACGCTTATCCAAATAGAAGTTAAATCATAACATAAACGATAAAGTCTAACTATCCTCCCGGTTGCTACGTGATCGAGTCGACTGACAAATACTAGCGAAAGGTGCTCACGCCACCTTCAACATCACACACTGCAGCGTTGCCACATAGAGCAACATTCCAAGCGAGAAAGGGTGAGTCTCATTTCATAGAAAATAGTAAATAAAACAAGCAACACAATAAGACAAGCATTAGCACACCAGAGGCGAGACAATCCAAACACTTTCACCATTTAATTATACACACCTGCACAACCACCGAAAAATGTATGCAAGTGCATGATATGCAACCCAACGCCAAGGGTATATGCATGTGGATCCATCACCAAAAAAGGCCCGCAGGCATTCACCAATCACCAAATGGCCTGCAGGGCATTCACCAATCACCAAAAGGCCCAAGGCATTCACCAAAATATTTTATGAGGCCGAGGCCTATTCACCAAAAATGCATATGATTATGCGACACCATGACTATGCACCATCACACCAAAACACCAAATTATGCATTAGAATGCTTACCATTAGTTTATTTACTCACCAATCATCACGAGAGGTCATAGACCTCAATCACCCAAAATATACTCACCGTCAAGATGCATCACCATAGAGAAACGACCTCTATAAGGACTACAACCACACCCAAAAGGACTAAAGGAGCACCAAAGACTAATTACACACCAAAGGACTAAGCCACACCAAGGACTGAAGTCACCCAAAAGGAACTCACCGTTGATCCCATCACCATTTAAGACAGCCACAATAGCTGATTGCAACACCAAAAAAAAGACTAAAAGAACACCTAGGACCAAACGCACCACCTAAGTACCAATTCAACACCGGGGGACTAATTCCTAACATCCTAGGACCTTTGTGACGCCTAAGGGCCACTCGGACACATAGGGACCATTTTGACGCCATATTAATTAATTTAACACCTAGGGATTATTTCGACACCATAAAAATTATTTTAGCACCTAGGGACTAACTTGACACCATAATAATTATTTTAGCACCTAGGGACTAATTTGACCCCATATTAATTAATTTAACGCTTGGGGACCATTGTGGAACTCACACCTAGACATAGGCGCCACCAGCGCACTTCAAAGCGGTCAAATGGCGCCCGCGCAACACCACACCTGCGTGCACACAAACAAGCACTAGGCGACCTTTGGCATGCCAAAGTGGCGCCAGGTGGTTGCGCCACACCCTGCCGAATTCCCAAAGAACTAAGACACGCACTAGCGCATTGGGGGCAGCCAAAATGGCGCCCTGCGCAACACCCTCCACCTGAAATACTTTTCCAAATTTCACTGCACACACACATAGCGCCAAAATCCCTACAATTTGGCGCCCTAGCACTATTCACTGTCTAAGGCAACCCAATGTTCCATGACACCCACACAGCGCCTAATTCCTCGCAATTTGGCGCCCGACACTGCCGCCCTCAACCGCCACCTCACCTAGCCAAACAACACACCAGCGCCATTCTCGTGGAATTGGCGCCCCCCTCCCTTCTTCACCGCACACACCCACAACTTTGTCTTAGACAGACTTGCACCCCCCTACGCCATTTTCACTGCAGATTGGCGCCTACCCACACCCAACAACTCACCAACAGCCACATTACAGATCCTACTAGCGCCAAATTCCTTGCAATTTGGCGCCTCCTTGGCACCTGATTTACTCCACACACCGATCCTAAGACTTCCTTACACGCCATGGATTTATTTTATTGTTCAAGCCTCCCATCTAACACCTATAACCCACCACTTAATACCACCATCAATATACAACAATCATTAATACCTTCAACACCCAATCAAATGCACATTCACATACATAGGTAACATTACTAAAATTCACTCAAGCATAACACCAAACACCAAAATCATCATTCTCAATTCTCCCTATTGTTTTCATTCAAAGTCATACTATTAACATGCCAACACCACTCAAAATACCCTCATCAATTCAAATACATATTCATTACATTCATCACCAATTCAAACAAGTTAGCATATAACAATTCAATCAAACATATCCTAATACTCAATCCTATGGTTCCATGTTTTAGAGACTATTGGCTATGGAAGAAACTCCCCTTACCTTTGTTAATTGAAGAAGACAACAATGCTCCTAGCAAATTCTCCAAGGCACCATCAATTCAAGCTTCCTTTCTCCTCGAGCTTCTTGCGCTCCTCCTTCCCTTTTTTCTCTAGCCGATCGCGCCTCCTCTAACACACTTCTCACGTTTTGATTTGTGAAGTAATATAATATGTGGATTTTTGATACATGTAGGGAAGCGATTAACAAGAAACGACGCGACTAAGATTTTTGGGGCTGGTCACGGTGGTTCATGGAGGAGGCTCAAAGGTATGGCTGCCATAAATGGTGATTTTTGTTCGTATTGCTCGGTGGAGATTTTGTTCCGGTTCGAGGTGAAGGATGGTGGTGACAAGTCATTTTGATCCAGCTCACGACGGTCCATCTAGCCATGGAGAAGAAGAATCGTGATTTGCAAGTGGTGGGGCGTCGGCTGCAACTCGTGAAATGGCACCACGATCGGGAAACCGAGTTTATATTCGAATCAATGGCCATTTTCGAGTGGGAATGTGAAATTTGAGTCTTTGGTTGCGCTTAGAGATGGAGAACGAAGAGGATGAAGAAAGCCATAAGGGTTTTTTTGTTCTGCCGCACCGTGGTCAGTGAGGAAGATGAAGGAAGAAGTGGAATGGGTCGGGTTCAGTCCATGGGGCGTGTTTGGGGCTGTGTGGGGCGCCGTCGGGCAAATTTCAAGGAAGGGATTAAGTGACAGGGTGCAAGCAACAAGGAAGAGAGTTGTATAAGTAAAATGTCTAAATCTCGATTTTAATCCTTTTAATTCATTTTAAAAACTCAATTTCACCGCAACTATCATTTTAACACTTCAATAGCACCAAATGACTTTTTAAACATAATTAACGCCTAAATAGTAATATGTTTTACAAAATAAAATAATCAAATAAATGGAATAAATATAAATGTATAGTAACAATCACATATTGTCAAGAGTATATAAAAATACATTTAAAAGTGATTTTAACTAATTTTTATACCCCAACACACAACAAATTAAAATAATTTAATCATAATACTCCAAAATAGTTCATAAGGCAAGCACATATTAAAGAGTTACAACCCACGAAAATCGGGTGTTACAATCCACCCCCTTAAAAGAAATTTCGTCCTCGAAATTTGTTAGCTAGCTCAAGGACAAAATAAAAGAAGGAATTACTCGGAAGTTCAAACATACAGAAGAAAAATATAAACCTTGTCAAAGTGACAAGAGAGATGAGTCAATGATATCAAAGGTAAGAAATGGAAGACATCAACGAAAGAAAAGTTAGAAACTCGCATGCTGAAAAGCTCATGACAAGAAATAGTGGACATTCGATGTACAAAATATCTTCAATATATTCCGGATTGTAAACGATGTGTCGGCTAACACAACCTTACAAACAAGACTCTATCGGGTTATTCTTCCACGTGAATATCCACAATTACACAACTCAAGAAAATAGAAATCATGTGGTGAAAATAACAGAAAACACTAATTGCAAGATTTAAATAAGAAAAATAATATGTTCAAACACCATAACACGACATTGACGTTGGTAAAGGAGTCGTACTTTAAAATCATTAGCAAAACAACTTCACAAAACACTTTGTGCAGTAGCATCATCCTACAAAAATAAGAGCATGCTATAGCAATTGATTTTTCGAAGAATAGATATTAGTTCAACCAAGTCAACCTATACACTTATGTGAACATCTAATACTAAAAGCTAATTTAAAATACAAGCATTCTCGGCACATTCTTATTCTAAGATTTCAAAACCACGTAATACATAAGTCGCTCATTAGTACAGGTTATATTATAGTTAGAGGGGTTCACAATAGGGTGCACGGAGAGCAATTAAGCAAATAGAACAAGATAAACTAAATTAACACAACAATAATAACATAAGGATATAGTCTACAATTACACAAATCCTTAAACAAGAACACAATTATAGGATAAGAGGAGCGGTAATTGCAAAGATCTAAAAATGATTATTAGTTAGGGTGATCAAAATAATGCAAAGACCTTTGTAATGAATTTAACACATTATAATAACTAGCAAGGCCAACTCACAAGGCACTCAAATTTCAAAATATCAAGACACAATTAAAACACGTATATGAAGACAACAATAAAACTTATACAAGACTTAGTATCTATCAATCAAAATAAACTCAATACATATTTACGCATCCAACATTAAAACTAGTTAAATTGAAGTTAATACGCAGCCTGAGTATATATTTATTTTTAAATCACAAGACCACGTAACATCATGCTTTAGAAAATATTAGAATCATAATTAAATCATAAAAACTTGGAGATTCTACACATTTAGAATTCATAGTCAACGATTGAATGACATGAAAGTCAAGAAACAGTTCTCAAAGATTCGAGAAACAATTTGACAATTAAAATAAAACAAGTGAACGTGGTAATAACTTTCGAAATGTCCGTGAACAACTAAGATCATTATGTCCAAATGCAATTACACAAGTAGTAAAACAATAGCTCTTGTAGCATTTAAAAAATGAGACTAATCAAAACATTGCAACAAGTGATAGCAACTTATAGTGATAAGGCAACTCAAAATAATCAACAGAGCGTCTACATCTAAAGCATCAATTCGCAAGAAAAATACCCTTACACAAACACTTTATACTTAATTAAAATAAATTAAACACATTTGTGAGCATAAACCAATTAAACCTATTTTAATAGAATCTCACAGACAGTCTCAATACAATTTTTATTCATTAGTCATAAAACCACATATCATAAATAATGTATAGGTGACAACTAAAATTCAAATCATAGAAGTTCAGCTTATATAAATTCAGTGTTTCAGAAACACGAAAGCAACAAACAAATGACTACGATACAAACTTCACACCAAGAAAACATAACGAACACGACACATGGCCTAAGTAAGAGATCAGGCTCTATGAAAAATGTCTCTAGGGAAAAGAGTCATTCGGGGTCTAGGTTAGATTCTAACATTATACCAAATCTCCATTGCGATACTCTTTTCTAAGAATATCTACCACTCACCCTATTATCTTGAGAACTTCACCAACCAAGTTGGTCACCCTCCTAATTACCAAGTATCAACAAGAAATGCGTGCAACTCTACTTAGAGTTCACACATCGGAAGACACAATAGACAATACAAATGGTCCTGGTTAGACCGAACAATCTGATACCACTAATGTAACACCCCCTTCTATCTAGTCTATTATTTTAATAAATTCGAAAATCGAGTCTCACGAAAAACCTTTAGTGCAACCACGTGAGGGTGCCACATTCAAACAACTACATTAAACTCCGAATAATAATTATAATAACTCCAAAAGGTGATACATAGCACCATAATCCGTGCGAGGATAGAGATCGTAGCAAACGGAAATAACAACCAAATACGTAAATACTGCTTATCCAAATAGAAGTTAAATCATAACATAAACGACAAAGTCTAACTATCCCTCCCTGTGCTACGTATCGAGCCGACTCGACAAATACTAGCGTAAGGTGCTCACGCCACCTTCATCATCACACTGCAGCGTTGCCACATAGAGCAACATTCCAAGCGAGAAGGGGTGAGTCTCATTTCATAGAAAATAGTAAATAAAACAAGCAACACAATAAGACAAGCATTAGCACACCAGCGGTACAATCCAAACACTTTCACCATTTAATTATACACACCTAGACAACCACCAGAAAATGTATGCAAGTGCATAATATGCAACCCAACGCCAAGGGTATATGCATGTGGATCCATCACCAAAAAGGCCCAGAGGCATTCACCAATCACCAAATGGCCCGCAGGGGCATTCACCAATCACCAAAAGGCCCGAAGGCATTCACCAAAATATTTTATGAGGCCGAGGCCTATTCACCAAAAATGCATATGATTATGCGACATCATGACTATGCACCATCACACCAAAACACCAAATTATGCATTAGAATGCTTACCATTAGTTTATTTACTCACCAATCATCACGAGAGGTCATAGACCCTCAATCACCCAAAATATACTCACCGTCAGCATGCATCACCATAGAGAACAGCCCTATAAGGACTACAACCACACCCAAAAGGACTAAAGGAGCACCAAAGACTAATTACACACCAAAGGACTAAGCCACACCAAGGACTGAAGTCACCCAAAAGGAACTCACCGTTGATCCCATCACCATTTAAGACAGCCACAATAGCTGATTGCAACACCAAAAAAAAGACTAAAAGAACACCTAGGACCAAACGCACCACCTAAGTACCAATTCAACACCGGGGGACTAATTCCTAACATCCTAGGACCTTTGTGACGCCTAAGGGCCACTCGGACACATAGGGACCATTTTGACGCCATATTAATTAATTTAACACCTAGGGATTATTTCGACACCATAAAAATTATTTTAGCACCTAGGGACTAACTTGACACCATAATAATTATTTTAGCACCTAGGGACTAATTTGACCCCATATTAATTAATTTAACGTTTCGGGGACCATTGTGGAACTCACACCTAGACATAGGCGCCACCAGGCGCACTTGGGGCGGTCAAATGGCGCCCCCTGCGCAACACCACACCCTGCGTGCACACAAACAGCAGCACTAGCGCGCCGCTGGGCATGCCAAAGTGGCGCCCGGGTTGCGCCACACCCTGCCGAAATTCCCAAAGAACTAAGACACGCACCAGGCGCATTGGGGCAGCCAAAATGGCGCCCTGCACACCCTCCACCTGAAATACTTTTCCAAATTTCCCACTGCACACACATAGGCGCCAAATTCCCTACAATTTGGCGCCCCTAGCACTATTCACTGTCTAAGGCAACCCAACAGCCCATGACACCCACACAGGCGCCTAATTCCCTGCAATTTGGCGCCCGACACTGCTTCGCCCTCAACTCGCCACCTCACCTAGCCAAACAACACACCAGGCGCCAGATTCCTGTGGAATTGGCGCCCCCTCCCCTGCCCTTCACTGCACACAGCCCACAACTTTGTCTTAGACAGACTTGCACCCCCCCGGCGCCATTTTCACTGCAGATTGGCGCCCTACCCACACCCAACAACTCACCAACAGCCACATTACATATCCTAGGCGCCAAATTCCTTGCAATTTGGCGCCTTGCCACTGATTTACCCACACACCGATCCTAAGACTTCCTTACACGCCATGGATTTATTTTATTGTTCAAGCCTCCCATCTAACACCTATAACCCACCACTTAATACCACCATCAATATACAACAATCATTAATACCTTCAACACCCAATCAAATGCACATTCACATACATAGGTAACATTACTAAAATTCACTCAAGCATAACACCAAACACCAAAATCATCATTCTCAATTCTCCCTATTGTTTTCATTCAAAGTCATACTATTAACATGCCAACACCACTCAAAATACCCTCATCAATTCAAATACATATTCATTACATTCATCACCAATTCAAACAAGTTAGCATATAACAATTCAATCAAACATATCCTAATACTCAATCCTATGGTTCCATGTTTTAGAGACTATTGGCTATGGAAGAAACTCCCTTACCTTTGTTAATTGAAGAAGACAACAATGCTCCTAGCAAATTCTCCAAGGCACCATCAATTCAAGCTTCCTTTCTCCTCGAGCTTCTTGCGCTCCTCCTTCCCTTTTTCTCCTAGCCGATCGCGCCTCCTCTAACAACACACTTCTCACGCTTTGATTTGTGAAGTAATATAATATGTGGATTTTTGATACATGTAGGGGAGCGATTAACAAGAATGAGACGCGACTAAGATTTTTTGGGGCTGGTCACGGTGGTTCATGGAGGAGGCTCAAAGGTATGGCTGCCATAAATGGTGATTTTTGTTCGTATTGCTCGATGGAGATTTTGTTCCGGGTTCGAGGTGAAGGATGGTGGTGACAAGTCGTTTTTGATCCGGTTCACGACGGTCATCTAGCCATGGAGAAGAAGAATCGTGATTTGCAAGTGGTGGGGCGTCGCCAGCAACTCGTGAAATGGCACCACGATCGGGAAACCGAGTTTATATTCTAATCAATGGCCATTTTCGAGTGGGAATGTGAAATTTGAGTCTTGGTTGCGCTTAGAGATGGAGAACGAAGAGGATGAAGAAAGCCATAAGGGTTTTTTTTGTTCTTCCTGCACCGTGGTACGTGTGAGGAAGATGAAGGAAGAAGTGGAATGGGTCTGGGTTCAGTCCATGGGCGTGTTTGGGGTGTGGTGGCGCCGTCGTGGTGAAATTCTTGAAGGGATTAAGTGACAGGTGCAAGCAACAAGGAAGAGAGTTGTATAAGTAAAATGTCTAAATATCGATTTTAATCCCTTTTAATTCATTTTAAAAACTCAATTTCACTTTGCAACTATCATTTTAACACTTCAATAGCACTAAATGACTTTTTAAACATAATTAACGTCTAAATAGTAATATGTTTTACAAAATAAAATAATCAAATAAATGGAATAAATATAAATGTATAGTAACAATCACATATTGTCAAGAGTATATAAAAATACATTTAAAAGTGATTTTAACTAATTTTTATACCCCAACACACAACAAATTAAAATAATTTAATCATAATACTCCAAAATAGTTCATAAGGCAAGCACATATTAAAGAGTTACAACCCACGAAAATCGGGGTGTTACACTGCCCGTCCTGGATTGGCCCGGGATGCCCTAGATGTCGCCCGTTCACCTACTTCACGTGCTTATTTTCAGTCATTTTTAGACATTTTAGACCCAAAAAAAAATTAAAAATTTCGGAATTACCTTTTTTAGAGGTAATTCCGAAATTTTTCATGATTATGAACCGGAATTACCTTTTTAGAGGTAATTCCGAAATTTGATTTTTTGAACCTAATTACCTTATTTTGAGGTAATTCCGAAAAATTTAAATTTTTTTTTTTTAAAAAAAGACAGGAGTATTATTGGCATTTTTGGGTTTATGGGGGTGTGATAGGGAATGAGGGGGGTACGAAAACAAAAAGCCTAGTTACAAATCAGAAATTGATTTGATCTCCATTAATTTAATTATTATTTCTTGATTTTCTTATTTAGAGTTGAGTCTTCATATTTTGTATAAATAAGCATTAGTATTTAGTCTTTTATACAATGAAGATACTATGGATCTTGTTTCTATGCAGTCAAGCACTCGGTTAGTTAGAGCCGTTCGATTTATTATTATTATTATTATTAAAAGGAAAAGCTGCTACTAAAATCTAAACTGTCTGATGTTAATCAGACGGCTCCCAAATAGCCGGACTGCGTTAGATCCAAATCCATATAGTATCAAGGAATGAATTCTCTCAAGTGAAAAAAAACTTTAGGAAATAAAATGTTATCAATCACATCTTTAAAGCACCCAAGAGCACTTGGATGAAATGGTAGAAGTCTCTTCCAGAACCTAACCAACGTCCCGGATCGAATCCAAATTTCGCATCTCTCGAGGAGAGATTTTAGTCTCTGCGCATTCTTGTATGAGCGAATACCATGTTTATACGGTTACTGGTTGGGTACTCACTTCCTAGTTACCTACTGTTCCATTAGCCTCCGAGAGTTATTATTTCTTACATTGATTCTATCAATCTCTTAGCCAAACATCATCATCATCATGTCATCTTCATCTTCATCATCATCATCATCATCATCATCATCGTGTTCTTCAACTCTGAAAATCGGCATAGTTGGTTTCGGTTCCTTTGGCCAATTTCTCGCTAAAACTATGATCAAACAAGGCCACACGATCACAGTAACTTCTCGAACTGATTACTCTTCCCATCCATCCTTCCAATCACGCATCCAATTCTTCAGGTAGTAATCAAATTAAATTAAACCAACGATTCTTACTATTTGTTATTGTAAAATATATGAAAAATTAATTAATGACAAGCATTATATTCATTCATGTTACTGTTTTATACACACTACTATAAATAAATTGCAGGGATGTTGGTACTTTCATTGAAGCTGACAACGATGTCGTACTTATCTGCACATCCATTCTGTCTTTTTCTGAGGTTCTGAGATCTATGCCACTCCCCCATCTTAAACGACCAACACTCTTTGTTGATGTTCTTTCAGTCAAAGATCACCCAAAACACCTTTTACTACGGGTAGCTACCTTTTACATTTTTACTTCCTCATTTCATCATTTACTTTTCTTTCTTTATCAATATGTCTATGTCTATTAGGAGGAAGGAGGTTCTTCTTGTGCAGGTTTTTTTCTTAGTAAACTATTCCCCGTAATATACTCCCTCTCTTACAGAATATAAGCAAAAACTAAATACATGATGTTTAAACTCTAGGGACCAAAATCGAATATTGGTCATGATTGAGGGACTAAATACATGATTAACAGTAAAAGTATAATTTTTAAAATGTTTAGGATTAACCGTAAAAGTATCTGAAATGGTGCATATTTGATAACAGGTAGTGCCAGAGGAGTCAGATATACTGTGCACACACCCAATGTTTGGACCACAAAGTGGGAAGGATGGGTGGAAAGATCTCACTTTCATGTATGATAAAGTTAGAATACGAAATGAACCTATATGTTCTACTTTCCTCCATATTTTTGAATCTGAGGTTAGTTAATTAACTGCCTCATTTCTCATCAATCATAAAACATTTCATGATCACCCATGTCACCTTTACTCTTTTTGAACAGGGTTGTAGGATGCTACAAATGTCCTGTGAGGAACATGATATAATTGCTGCTAAGAGCCAATTTGTCACACACACTATTGGCAGGTATGTATGTATGCTGCCTTCTAATTCTAGACATCAATACCAACACAGGCTCGCTCGCTCGGATTCTATTCAGTCGCCAAACCTCGCCATTGGATGAAGTCCGGACAGCTTATGTTCGTTCTGACTTCACCAAATTGGGTTTAAAATATATCTCGGAAACGGTCGAGATTTGCGACAGCTGAATCCACGACTGCAGAGAATCAAAAATCCAAATCCTTTTGTCACATATACTGATATACATACTCACTAGGTACAACTTTGGGATTCTTTTTTATTATCAGGACATTAGCAGAAATGAATATTGAGCCCACACCTATTGATACAAAGGGCTTTCAAACACTGGTTCAATTGGTACGTACACCTTTTATCATTTTGTTTCCAAACCTTCCTTTTTTGTTCCCAACTAGGAATGGTATAATGAATATGTGACTTAATTGCAGAAGGACACCACCATGAGGGATAGTTTTGATCTGTATAGTGGATTATTTGTATATAACAGATTTGCTAAACAAGAGGTATTATGGAACTACCAACCAGATATTACTATTTCCAAAAGTATAGCATTCAAAACTGTTTACTTTATTGAAGCATTAAAACAAGTATATAGAGATAAACTCATTCAGTTATGTCAAATATATATACAGCTGGAAAATTTGGAAAATGCCTTGCACAAAGTCAAAGAGATGCTGCTGGTTGAAAGGATGAGTGAGAGGAGTTGAGTCCAGAAAAGAATGAATGCTGATGCTACACTACTTTCAAAATCAGTCATTACTTGATCAAGCCATTCAGATATGTCAGAGGGGGAAATTAATACTAAATCATCTGTAATAAGTTCCAAAAGTACTGCTTCTAGTATATAGTGGTGAAATATAGCTCGAAGGACTTACCTCTGATTCCCTTTTTATGTTTTACTGCTGAGAGTGTTAAAGGAATGATCATTGAGTGCATGTATATTACTGCTGAGGAGTAGATTTTTCTCATCTCAGCGCTACGGTTAACGCAGTTTCATTGAAGGAGCATGTATGCTCCTTGTGAAATAATTGCATTTGAAAGCCAAATTTGGTACTGTTGAATCTTCAGCTCTTTACATTTATTTGTACCAATCTGTTGGATATAAAGTGACTTTGTCAAGATTCAAGATTAAGCATTTAAACGAAATTAATTTACCCTGACTTACTCTGTCTCATGTCTGCCCACTGCATTTACGAAATAAGACTACCTGGTCTTAATGGATTGTTTCAGTGATAGGTGTGAATATGTGCCAGCTCTGGTATGCCATGAACGTGTTGCTCCTCTGAACGTATTTATAAGCAAAAAAATGTAGTTTTAAGTTCACTGAATAACTGATGTATCTAATCTATATTCAATGAACCTAAAACTACACTTTCTGCTTATAAATAGGTCCAAAGGAAGTATTTATATGCTCTAACATCATTCCGTCCAGAGTTTAGAACCTGATGGAGCAATACAACTTTTGCCCCGACAACATAATTTTTTGAGATATTTATGAGATTGGATAGCTATAGTCCGTTATGAATCTTTTAAAGTGAACAACAACACATTAGACATGGCAACAAAACTCGCACCCGCAGAGACCCGCGAACCCGCCCCGATTTGATGGGGTGGGCAGAGGCGGATCTTCTAAGGGGCGGGGGAGGACCACGGCCCGCCTCAAAAAATCATGTGAAATTACTAATATACCAATGTTTTTAAATATCAGATAATAAATATATCAAAACATTGTGAAAATATAACAAACATGATAGTGTGCCCCGTTGGTTGAGACGCCGCACATTTGCTAGCTGGTTGCGTATTCGATTCCCTGTCCAGCCTTTTCTAAATTTTTCTTGTTTTAGCTCTTTAAAAAAACCACTTGATGTTGTTGTTTATTATTCTTGCCAAATTATTCTTGTTTTGTCTCTTTAAAAAAACCACTAGATGTTGTCTATTATTCTTCCCAAATTATTCTTGTTTTGTCTCTTTAAAAAAACCATTGGATGTTGTTGTTTATTATTCTTGCCAAAATATGAAAATATATACATGCTGGGAATTGAACCCATTAAAAGAGGAAAACTCACCCAACACCTCACCACTAAGACACGTGTTGTTATTAATACTATATTTACAAATATATGTAAGCAAAATATGTATTTTATGCATTAATAATATTCTTTTTACTCAATGTATGGTATTTCTTATATTTTTTGGAATATAATTGTTTTTTCATATGTTTAATATTAGCACATCTCTTATATTAGAATTAGAAATTATGAATAGATGGTCGAAAATTTTTGGAAAAAAATATCTTATGCATTTTTAAATTAGAATCACATTAATTTAAAATCATCCTTTTACAAATAACTTCAACGGAGTCATTTGCGAACTCAAAATTATATTTTTAGCCATTTAATTTTGTCTATAAATAATTTAAATTTAAATTTATTTTTTTTAATTGTTTTTCCATTTCTACGTATTTGTTCACGTGTTTCTGAATTTCCAGGTATGTTTCACGAGCGGCCCACCCGGACTTTTTGTTCAAGATCCGCCACTGGGGGTGGGTAATGGTGATATAGGTCCCCACCCCGAACCTGCCCCGATTGTATGAAAGTACAAGTATAATATTACCCCTCTTAAACTAGAAACACCCAAAATCTCAAGTAAATCCTAGATGACTTTGTCGCTCACAGTTTTGTTAAATTCTGGGTTTGGGGTGAGTTCGGGTGTAGAATAAAGTTTGGGTTTGGGACAGGTAAAACATTTTTTTATTTTAAAAATTGATTCCATTGTGGGGATTGGGGTTGAGGCGAGGATACCCGAAACCGTTGGGTACAGGGATGGGGATCAATAATTCAACCCCATTGTTTGGGTAGGGGAACGGTATGAGATTCGGGGATGGGGATGGAGAATGTAAAATCTGTCCCCACCCCGCCCCGCCCCATTGCCATGCCTACAGGCTACAGCACATACATTGCATATGGTATTGTACGTAAGTTTTGTCCATAAAGAAACTGGAAATAATTAACCTTATACAATTCATGCAACTAGTGTACCAATTATGGTTTTCAACAAAGGATTCCCTTGCCCAATATAAGGCACAAATCAATACTTATGAATCTATTGTTATTTTATTTTGCCGCATGACTAATCATCACCAATGGGAGAGGCTAGTTCACTTGATATTCTGGAACGATGGTATGACAGCAATAAGAGGGTCTCCATAACCAACGGCCTCTGCAAACAGTAAAAACAGCAGGAAATTCATTACAATTTAGTGATTTACAACTACGTATGTCCCCATACTGAACAATCAATTAGAGTAGAATAACGGTAAATGTGAACTGTCAATCATCAAAGTGCCATTATAAGTTAAAAATTTATAATAATGCCTGACTGTTGACGGTGAGCAGTACTTATTGCAACGGGAGACAGAACACAAAATCATGACGAATTGTGATAAGACTGAGTAACAAAAACTAAATCAACACAAGGGAGAGCAAGGAGTAAGCTTCCAATGAGCCAATTACTATAAACGACAATAAGCCATAATAGTGTTGAAGATCCTGTCACTTATCATCATTTGACTAGTAGAAACCAAAGAAGTAGATATGCGGTGGGAGAAGTTAATTAAGGAAGTGGTACACCCACATTTCCAAACCAGTGAGTAATATACATTAGTATTTTCCATGCAAAGTAGTAATTAAGGAACTTCATGGATATTTTGTGACTTCTCATCATTTAAGAAACGCAAACCAAGAATGCAGAGTACAGACAACTGTGAAATGGAGTTGGGCGGTACATGAAAAAATATTAGGGCATGAAAGCCTGGGGATCACCACTGGGTGGGCCAGAGGCAGGAGAAAAAAGGACACTTAAAAATCTGTTAGACATCGAATAAGCAAGAATGGAAGTCCCGTCCTTTCAACAAACCATTTTTCTTCAGTCTTAATCTTTCAGTTTTGCCACATTTAATTACTGGAGCACACTTATACTATCCTTATTTGAGAAGCCCCATATTACTTGAATCTTATACCAAACAATTTGATGTATTTTATTCAAGGTCACAGTCATTATACCTCCATCCTGATAGAGTAGCTTCAAGACTTCACCAGCCACATTTGACTGCAAGATTTAAGAAAAAAAACAAACAAACAAACAGTTAAGAGGAGTAGATAGGAAGGACCCACAGTTACAATCTTAGAGAAACAGACAAAGATCACCTTAACAGGAACTGAAGTGCCAAACTGATCCAAATACCCTATAACTTGCCCTTCTCTGATTAAATCACCCTGTGGATTTCCAAATTGAAAACAGACAATCATGTTTATGCAAAAATATGACAAACCTGGCGTGCATTTGAAGGATATGATGTAAAGCTACCTCAGTAGAAAAATATAGGTCAACCTATCTTACAGTACCCAAAATACAATATCTAAATTGCATTTTAATAGATAAATTTGCACAGAAAATACCCATTTGTTTGAACATTTAGGATTCTGTCTCAAATATGGTCAGCCACAGAACTTTGCTTTAGCTACTACTTACTAGTAAGTAGTAACAGAATCAAATGCCAATAACTAGTTCAAAGAATAAATACGTTTGACTGAAAAGTGACACTCCTTTATTGAATAATATCCTACATCACATGGTTTGAATGTAAGAGTTACAATAGACGCAGATGCAAGTTCACCAAAGCATCAAATTGTGAACATTTTACCCATATTAAAATCAGATTTTCACCCCCATAATTCTAAGGCTGGTCCTTTTGTAAATGTTTCTGATCCTGTTGTTAATGATTCTAATAACTCTTTAAGTTTGATTGATGAAGGTGTTAATAGTCTTTCTTTGAATAAAGATAAAAATCAAATGACAAGGCTGATGATAATGAATCGATAGATTTGAGATCTTTGATCACGTCCATTCTACAAAACTCAGCTCCTGTTGCTATTGTGCTTGAACCTGCTTTAAAACTCGTCCTATTAGGAAAGTGGAGATGGAGAATTATAACAGAAAAAGTACTGTGGAAAAATATCAATATGATTGCTGACATGAGAGAAAAGATCATATAAGTATATCTCAATTACATTCAGTAGGGTGGAGAAATATTAAAAACTTGGAAATGTCCAAGAATACTCCATCTGACTGGTTTAAGTTGGGGCTAAAGAAACGTGTGGGTGATGATGGGAGATCTATTTCTTTTTGATATGTTTCGATGAGTGAATGATAAATTGTGTTACAGGACAGGTTATTCACTACTTCTGAAAACAAAGGAGAGATAAAGGCTGCTGGTACAGGTTGACTATGGGTGAAGATTCTTTAAAACGGAGACGCCTTTTCTTTAGGAGGAGGGAGGTGATAGGATCAATTTAGTATAGGAAAGGAAAATAAACAGAACCAGTGAAAGAGTGATGAAATATCACTGTTGTATTGATATACTGTGGTATAATGTCACAGAATCAGTGTGATTCTGTGAAGTACAATGATGATGAAAGTAAAGCTGTAAAATGAGTAACAATGGGCTCTTCGAGAGGCCTCAACTCTCTCACAAGGTTCACACCTTAATTCCAGCCTACCCTCTACCAATTACCTCACTCCATACATAAAGCGCATCTTCTCTCTCCACACACCTTTCGCACCCTGCCACCTCAGCTTACGCGCGCGCAGTTAGTTACTCGGGATATTATTCCCTACATCATTCCTCACCATCCTAGTGTTACACCTTACCATATCTACCAGGAGGAAGGCTTAAAACCTGAATTTATGCTTCTAATAAATTCAGTAACTCTTCAACCAGGACACAAAAATGTACAGAAATGGAACAGGTTATTATATTCTAGACCAGCTGATGATGCCTTCCTCGAGAAGTTTGGGCCTGTTTTCATATGCCCATTTGAAGGTACAGGTGCTTACCTGGCTTCTTATCTTGGACAGGATTCCAACTAAGCACCACTCGATCCAAAGGAATATTATTCTCAACTCTCAACAGGTACTTGCCTTTTTTGTAATGAATATCAAGAAACACTATCACATTTGTCTTTCTCATGCAGTATGTCAGCTCAGGTTTGGTCTTCCTCTTATACATGGCTGGAATTTGACATCAAGCTAATGACAAAGAAGAGATCATTACGCTTTCCACCTTGGCTTGTCAAGTGGAAAGAGTATTAAAAAGGCATAGATGTTAATCTGGTTTGCTATTCTTTAGATCCAATGCTGGAAATCACAATAAGAAGCACAATGCAGAGGGAGTACTGATATATGTGATCTAGGTATAACAAGCTGATGACTTAAGAAACACCACAATGGATAATAGACACTGGGTCATGTAAAATACCTCTTTACAACTAGGAGGTTGCTTCTTCCCTTTCAGAGTTCTACCTCGTTGGAATGAACCGACCTGGAAACAGAGAGATGAAACAATAGTGATTGTAAACTCTACATAGCTCATGTTAAAGAAAGTAACATGACGAAAGGAGAGCTAAATGTATATATTAATATATGGCATACCATAGGAGATGCAACCAAGACATAATTTTTGGTATCAGAAGCCTCCAATGCTGCCAACTTTGGTGACTTCTCATGGGAGACATTTGCAAATGGATTGGTCTTTTCTGGAGATGATTTTGGTGGTGGTGGTGTAGAAGGTGTCGATCCAACCACGGGTTTAGTTGGAACAGGTGATGGTGCAGTTGGCAAAATGTTGGACAAAGGAGCTTTTGCTACTTCGATGTTTCGCTTCATATGCATCTCAAACTCTCCAACCTATCACAACAAAAGTAAAAGAAGATGATTCACAAGATCCACATATACAATAAGCTAAAAGTGTGTTTCTTTGATAAGCCAGCTACAGGTAAAAGATGTATGGATCTAAGCTGTCACATACAATGTTTCCTTAACTTCTAACATTATCATTACTCCACATTTGGCAATTGGCATGACATATCTGGATGGAGTAAATCATAGATGTTCCCATTATAATTACATTAGAGGGTTATAATATAGATGTTCCCATCAACATCTTCAAAAAAATTGAATAAGATTAAATTTATTCAGATCAAATGAACGGAAATGCAATAGTGACTTAGTAAAAGGTAGAAGAAGACAATAAAAAAGGTCAAACAATTAAGAAAGATTTAGATGTAAATGGTTTGTCCTGAGATTTACCATAGGATATTATAATGTTTTTTGATCTACGTGGGCAACCTCATTTGGAAAAAGCTTTTACTTTTGTTATTGTTGTATTACATATTATCAATTGAAACTAACCAAATACACACACAAAATGGAAATGCAGAAACCATACCATCTCTATACAGTAAAGTTTCATTTTATCCTTAATGTTTATTTTCAATTTTATGAAAGCAGAAAACAATAGACTAGAAGGTCACCTTTAGTTTCAGTTCGGCGATTTGAGTCTCATCGCATACCTCTAACACCAAATCCTGATCGTAAGCAAACCAAACATTGTCCAAGTCAGGCAAAAGAGTTCAAAAGATGATGATTGATAGTAAGTTCTATTATTGTCAAACAGAAGGTCTTTAAGATGTAGGCAATATAACTTTAGCCTATGGAATGGTTAAAAAAGAGTCAATATCTTGACCCACACTTGTTTATACAATAGTACTAAAACCTTGGAGGAGATTATCAGATGTGCATATTCACATTAGGTAAAGGGCTGTTAAAGAATGCAATTTTGTATCCTTGAACAAAAGGAAGCAATTACAAGTAGAAAATATTGTTATCCTTTATCATTAAGAAGAAATATGAAATTTCAGGTAAATATAAGGAAGGATAGCTATAGACCTCAATTCCATTGGGAAATGTTTGCAAAGGTTTTTTCTCCAAAGATTCTTTTGGAAAGCTATCCGAAGAAGCTGCAGCATTATAACATAATTATCAGGTCTCAAGGTATAAGAATGCTAGTTAAAAAGGGGTTAGGATCCTCTCCATTTCTTAAAGGAAATTGAAATGTCCATTTGGAGAGAGATAGACACAAAAATTATGATGGGTCATAGAATTAAATGCATCATAATAATTAATGTTATTACCACAATAATTTTTGTGTCTATCTCTCTCCAAATGGATATTTCCATTTTCTTTAAGAAATGGAGAGGATCCTTTCGACTTGCTAAAAGCTACTTTAACAGCCAATTTCAAGTTTGGAGTATGGCACAGCAATAACATGTGACCTCCAATAGAATTTCTCAATTAGTAAAAACAATGCTCATCAGCAAGAGAGATGGAATTGTTGCCTAATTTTAAGAATCCAAGTAAAATATATAATATATAATTATTTAAAAACCAAAGAAACAAACAAGATATGATACAAAGAACAAAATTAAAAACAACCTACCTTTAGACTTAGTAGTATCAATAGTTTCTGCTGTATTTGCACATGACACTAGTGTTCTATTCCATCTATTGTGAGATTTCCATCCGATATTTTGGATGGGAATTACACCTGGTTTCTGAAGAGAGGATTGCATATGGGACATAAAGCCTGTAGGATATGAAGCCATAAAAAGTATTATTAAGCATCTGATTGCAATGTTTTTCAGTATGATCATCAAGCATATGGTAATACCAATAACAATTATCAAATGCATGAATTGATGCACATCCCTGTGTCTAAAGTCTATCTTAATGATAGTAATTTAAAGAAGATTAAGTTCAGGAAATTTGAATTATGGAAAAGAAAAACAACTACCTTATTCTATAAATTTTGAAGGTATTATCAAAATTAAAATAATAGAATAGACAATTAGGCAATTAGTTATTTTACATGCTACAGGGGAAAGAAGCAAAAAACATCTGATTTTTAGAATAAAACTCAAAATGTTATGAAAATTCACCCTTTGAGTATAATTTTTTTAAAAAGCTTATACAAAAAAAGGTTTAATTAAACTTGTGGTATCTATACATGACACTATTTTCAATCTGATCCCTACACAATAATGAATCACTCAAACAAGCTAAGGCAACTTTGCGCAAATGACGAAAGTGTCTGAATTAATTGGCAATTATTACTACTTAGTTTTATTTTCCACGCAGAACTGAAGAGCAATGAAATGAGCGGAATCAACAAAGTCTACTCTCTGTTAATCCAAAATTAATATAATCATAAAATTTCAAACGCATTTCAAAGCGTACACTTAACCTAAGACATTTTCGTTTAATCAAATAGGTAAAACAACACACGGAGATCAGATATCACAAAACACAGATCGATATCACAACACACGGAGAGAGAGAGAGAGAGAGATACAGTGAGAAGATCGAATGGCAGCGGAGGAATCCATGGAATGATATGGAATTTGCAGAGAATGTGTAAGTAAAGCGTGAGCTTCTTATGAAAGTTGCAATGCAATGCTTCGAAATGTTCGCCTTCTCTCTTCACTTTCTCCGTTCCGCTTTCGTGGCTTCTTCTCGCTAATATGCGCCGGGTTCTAATAAATAATCAACTACTCCAATATTTAGTCTCTAATATTTTACTACAAAATTTCAATTTGATGCATTTCATTTACAAAATACTAATGCTCTATTCGGTAAAAAGTAGCAGGTAGTGGATGAGCAGATAGCGGTTAAGCTAGCGGTTAGCGAATAGCGGATAAACTAACTGATAGTAAATTATGTGTTTGGTAAAACTAGCGGTTAAAATAGCTGACAAATGTAAAATGACATAGAATGATATTTAATTAATGATTAAATTATTTAAGGACTATAAAATATTTAATGATGAAGGATAAGTAATTTAAGAAAAATAATAAGGGTAAAAATGTCAAAAAGTGAAACGCTATACGCTATCTGCTAGTGTTTCAAAAACGCTAAACGCTATTTGAAAAAACGTTAAACGCTTGTGCTTGCCGTACACTCGTACTCGCCACTCGCTAGCGAATGAGACGCGTCAAACAGAGTCTAACTTACTACTTGACTTTTCCAAAATTGTTTTAATTTGGTTCTTTTTTGCAAATAGAAGGACTAGGTTGATATATCGGGGGGGATTGAATTAGAATAATTTTTCAAAAGTTAGAAACTAAATTGATATATTAGAAATATGATGGACTAATTTTATTTTATTTTTGTGAATTTTGATGAAATAATTCAATAATCTACTTGTGTCTCGTAAACTCTCAATACTCCTAACATGGTGGATTGGGGAGAGATTGTGTGTGTTTGTGACGGGAAAGGCACCATGTATTTGCTCATTTTGTGTCTATCTATCTCATCTATTATTTTTCTCTTATCTTATTTTACTTTTCTCACTCATTATTCTCTCTCCAAAAACACACTAAAGTCAACGAAAGACATGGACAATCAAAGGGACTTAATCGAAATCCGTGGTGGACCGCTCTTTTGCTACGAATTTCAGAAACTCCAATTTGAAGCTAGGGGAAATGATAATCACCTCCCCTTAGGTATGACTAAATGACATAGATACCCCTCTATTTTTATAAACATGCACCACCATTATTTCTTCAAAATTTCACTCGCCTCTGTTAAGTTCTATTTAAAAACACAAACACATCGCCTCTGCACCCTCTATTTTTTCTTAATGGATGGGAGGTTTGCATAACCTAAGGGAGGTCAATGTCTTTTACAAAATAAAATAGTTGTATGTGCTATTTTACCTAAATTGAGGGAAGATGGTGTAATTTTTCCTATATTATAACTCACAGTGGTCATAAATATATGATGAAATACCTCAAAATGATAGCACATTTTAAAATTTAAATTTTTTACCACATGACATTTAAAGAAGATTACATTTCAATTAATTGTACAAATAAATATTAATTTGAAAATGTTTTTTTTGCCCTATTATTATGAATTAAAAAATGAATGGAAAAGGGTTTAATAATGTTTATTTATCTTTGTATTTTTATTGAGAATTAAAAAATAAGTGATTTAGATGAGACTTAAAAATCTATTACATAGTTCTTGACTAGAAAACTGTTTGTGTACGTATTAGTGCTTTTTTATTAGTATTTGTTTGTAAGAAAATTATTTTTGATATAAATGTCTTAGATATGATTTTTGTTTTTTTAGAAATTGAGTGGGTTGGGCTTTAACAAGACTTGCCGTCATGGGTCGCCTTTTTTTTTTTCATTTTGGATAATTATAAAAGTGTTGACAAAAAAAAGGATAATTATAAAAGTAATTGTTGTTGATATTTATTTTATTTTTGGTATGATAAAGAGAAGAAGAAAATAATAATAAAAATAACATTATATCAGATCAGATAATAAACCAATTAAACCCCAAATAAATCAGATAATTCAACATGGTGTGAACAAGTACAAGATGTACTAAATCCAAAGCTGATCAAACTTTTATTTTACTCCATTATCATTATCTTTACAATTACAAACACTTGTTTAAATAATATTCATTTCTTACAACTTACAAACACCAAAACATATTCCTTTTTTTGAGTCAAAAAAAAAAAACATATTCCTTTTTTCTTATCTATAGAAAGACATATTCTTTTTTATTCTAAAGTATAGATATTAATTATTCTGCGTCACTCCAAAGCTAAGGAATATTAAGTTGAACAATTTCCCTAAACTCCAACCTCCTAGTTTCATGGTAAAAACTCTTATACTTATTAGGCCAATAAGTTAACCAAATCCAACCCTTAATTTCCCATTCCATTATTTTCCCCATAGCACTTTTATCAACTTTCCAACAAACACTTTCACCATATTCATCACCAGCAAAAATAACACCTCCTTGTCTTGTAAATGGACGATAAGCACTTGAATACCTATCTCTAAACCATGATTTTGGATTAATTAATTCAAACTTTGAAGGTTTTGATGAAAAGACTTCTTTGCCATCCATACTATCATGAAGAAACCAATTTAAATTTGCACTATATCCATATACTGATTCTTCAAATTTCCATGGCTTTAAACTCATTGTTGTTGATTCTCCAGCTGATACATTGAGTCCAATGTATGGATTTGTTGGTTGAAATGATGCTTCTATAGTTTTTTCTATGCCAATTTCCATCATTGGATTTTCTGAGGATTTTCCAACTGATACACTTAACACTTGATGTTGTAATATTGGGGTTAGTTGTAATGATATTCTTGATGGAAAATGTTTCTCAGCTGCACCAGCTCCTCTTTCTCTCATTAGTGTGTCATCTACTAGTTTGAAAACGTCACATCTGTCCACACAAACATGAATATTAAATTAGTTGGTCAAGAAATCTATTTGGTCACTTCCATGGTTCTAGCTAATTAAATTGCGGTTCGCAACCACAATTATTGCACCTGCAACATAATGGTTTTAGAGGTGCCTGTATTGACTTTACAACTGCAATTGCAGTCACATCAATCACGTTTTGTCACAGTATCAACCTTCGCAACATAATCGGAACCGCAACACATTTAAAATCATGGTCACCTTGTGGACCTCTTTCCTAACCACGTCTTTTTTATTCACAAGACTCGAACTTGAAACCTCTCTTAAAAAGTTTTGAGCTCAATTCGATCTGTTCAAACTATTAGAAAAAGTTCAAATAGCAAAAAAAGTTAGGGACTAAGAAAAGTCAAAATCCGTCTTTAAATGTTTGCGACGACAAATTTAAAGACCAATTCATCACTAATTTTCGTTGCTAATTCATCTGTTTTTAACGGTACTAATAATTCACATCCATCTAACATAGAAGAATCAAGATAAGGTACTCATTAATTAATTTAATTTAATTTTCTCTCAAACAACAAAAAATTAAGAAAATGATATAGAAATCTAGAGCATGTTTGAATTGAGTTTTAAAAAATGTTTTCTGATTTTTAAAATTTAATAAAGAATAAATTTGTTCATTAAAATTTTTTGAAAACTAAAAAACTGTTAAATGGAGAGAATTATTAAATTAATCAATGAGTAATCTAGCGGCCAAAAAAGAATAATTAAAAAAAATGTAATTCTCTCTTTTTTGGCCGCTAAATTTCTGATAATTAATAACCTACATGCAAATGATTATACATAAATTACATTTTTTGCTTTTGTTAAGATGCTTAATAATTAGCCAAATTACCTTATGTTATCAATGTTGACCATGATTTCAACCCACTTCTCTTTGACAATAGCTTTATAATTGAATTGAAGAACACCTTCAAGTTGTTGATATTTGAGAGAAAATTGAAGTCTCTCATCAGCTGCATGATTATTAGCACTAACAACATCCATAGTTATAACAGGACAATACAGCTGAACCTTCCACAACCCAAATGTTGAAAATCCATAAGAAAATAAAGGAGAAGGTGTTCTAATTCTAAAGTTACTATAATTTCCTTCTTGAATTTCCACAACCCAATTTGTAATTGCAAGATTAACAGAACGCATCCATTTCTCTTCTAAATTAGAACCCAACAATTTCATTAATATCTTTGATGCTTCTCTTGATTGACAACCTGCTTGTAAGTTGTCTTTTATTGTAACAAGACATCTAGAACGAAGATCAGAAGGTGCTTCATATATACAAACCAAGAATAAAAGTGTAATGAAAGCAAGGTTGAAAATTGAAGGAAAGTTGAAAATAGTATTAAGTTTAGGAAATTTAATAAAGGGGTAGCTATAGTGAGTATTTTTATTGGAACCATAATGAAGAATATCTTGTATGAAATTTACAAGTAGGTTTGAAAGGGTTTCTTCATCATCTGTTATTTTAGGTTTAGAACTAGGTTTGAATGGTTGTGAAGTCCAAAGAAAAATAGGGATATTAAAATCAGCTACAATGGAAAAAAAGAGTTTTTGGGTTTGGTTATTATGTGTTATGGTGAGGTTAAGTGATGGTTGTGTTGTAGAATATAAGGTTAGAGACATAGAACCTGTTTTCCATTGTGATATTGGTGGAAGGTTATGAATCCATGAAAACACATCAAGGGATTTGTAATGAGCCATATAGAAGAATTAAACTTAACTTGTGTAATTCTACTTGATCATCTATATGGGTGCTATATATATAGTGTGTATATATATATATATAGAAGAAATACATCATTTATATTAATTTTGAGACATGATCATTTGATGGACGCAAAGCATTGATTCTGGTTTGGCCAAAAAAAGTCAAAAGTAGTGGGTGCATGTGATTAGTACTACGAGGATTGATGAGAACTAACTTGGAAGAAGTAGTTAAAGATGGAAGATATGAGAAGATAACTGGTTTTTGGGTGTTTCGTGATTCTCATGACATGCATGTATGCTTGTAAATGCATGGCTTTAGCATAGCCACACAAAGAGATAATGAAAACTGTTCTGTACCGTATCTATAGATAAGTATATCCGAGATAGTTGGTAGGTAATAAAGTTTTGATCAATATAGAGTTACGTCCGAGTTACGTCCGAGCTGATGTTCCGAGCTGAGGTGGGGTGTACCTGCACAAACACTCCGATGCTAAAGTCAGTAGCAGTGGAGTTAATGCCAATCAGTAATATTTAATGCGTACCTCCTCTTTATGATAAATGTGGTATTTATAGGCTTTGGAGGCATTCAATTGTGTTGATCTGGTCCGTTCGTTGTGGAGGTGCAATCTGGGCCCTTTGATGAGTAGATATGGGCTTGGACTGTTGAGGGCCCAATCAGTTTGGCTGAAGGAGTGGGGGGTGTCAATAGTAGGCGTGTGATTTCTCCATAACAGTTGCCCCCCAAGTCGGTTTGGCATGTTAGGTTAAACTAGACTTAAAATATGCGTAAAAAATAAATTGTTTGAGTGAGATTTGGAAAAATAGCCGTGTTCGGACTTCCTTGCCGATCTGGTAGATGGTTGAAGCTGAACTGTATTACCGATCTTTGAAGATGGTTGAAGCCGAATCAGATTCTCGATCTTTGAAGATGGTTGAAGTTTAATCAGATACACGATCTTTGAAGATGGTTGAAGCCGAATCGCATTTCACCGATCTTTGAAGATGGTTATGTGTTGGTGACGCTTCATTTTAATATTTATTTCTTTTTTCGACAGAACATTAAATGCTCGTGTTGATCGATGTGACCGTTCGCAGGATTCGAGGCGTCTTTTTAATGATGACTCCTCGATTCTCGTGTCACTTTGATTTTGATTGAGTCGCGCGCTTGAATGAACGATGAATTCGGTCATATCTCGAACCCTATAAATACAAGCGAGGTAATTCATTCATCTTTTTAGTTTCCTGCTTCACTCGTAGCTACCGACTTCGTGATTTTAAGTTCTCCGAGCTCGCTCCTTCGAATCGACATCAAATCTCTCCATTTTTATCAAGACTTTCTTCTGAGGTTAGTACTTCCATTTGAATTTACTTTTTGCTGTGTTTTTCGTAGAATTTATTCTTTCATTTGCGCCGTTTTTCATTCTCACGGTGAGATCTAGCCTCACTGCAATCTTTTTGTCGATGGGGTTGTCGTGTCGGGTTCCGATCTTGTTCGTGAACCCAACATGTTTTTGATTTTATCCGATAGCTTGCCCCATTCCCGTAGGTAAAAACGCGAAAACAAAATGCATAACTCGCGCCAAACGCTCCGACTTATAGACCAAGCCGAGCAAGCTCGCAAGTCTAGAGGCCCGACATTGGAAAGCTAATGGCATCTAGAACTCGATTCTAGTCCTTTAGATAGGAAAGAATGGCTGCATCTCAAATACAGAAGAAATGTCTTCCGGCCGAGAGGAAGTGATGATGAAGAGCTTCCGACGAAGAATCGCCCACCCTTCCGCGCCCAATAATCCGAACTCGGAGGCTCAAGTAGATGTTGATTTAGATCCGAGCTCTTCGATGACTCGAGCTCGATTCAAGTTCGAATCCGATCTGAGTAATCGGATGGAAGAAAGGTTGACGATCCGTCTGTTGACCCGAAGAAGAGAATGTTGGTGAAGAGAGAAGAGGCAAAGAACCTAAGATACCGGGAGTTTCGAGTTATTGTATGGGTATGAAGATTCCGGGGTTAACAACGCCGACCTCCCGTAGTTCCCCTTTGGGCTCGCCCGTGATTATTCCCCGGTATCCGAAAAACTCCGTGGTATAGACTCGCCATCGACTCAGGAGATCGATATTAGCAATTATTTAAAGAGGCTTTACGCCAAATATCCCGAAAGCGCCGCGCGTGTTTTGGAATGGGAAAGGCGAGCATGTGGCTACTTACCCGATTCTCTCAAGTTTATTGTTTCTTCGGACGACTTTAGCTCACATGCGCATCCGTCCTCCATTCACGACTTTTCAACGATCGGTATTGGCGGGTTAAGTAGCCCCATCTCAACTTCACCCCAATGCTTGGGCATTCGTGACGAGCTTTTGAGTGGTATGTATTCATTTAGGTCGGCCCTTTCCTTACAACTTTTCTTACATATGTTTCAAATAAACAAAAGGACCGAGAAGAACAGCGGCAAACTCTGCGCGTTTAGAGCATTATACCCTCCGATCTAGACCCGGAATCAAGGTTTTTCGGCCGTGTTCAGAAAGTTTGAAATATGAATGGAAAAATAAACTTTTTTGGGTCGAGCCGGTGTTGCCAGTAGTGGTAGACCGAGTTGGTACATTTAATGTCGAGAATGACATTGTTCTCACCACCAAGTTTCCTCTTGGTTGGACCCGTCGAGATGAATCAAAGAGACATTCTGTTGAAAAGAATCATTTAAACGTGGAAGATCAGAAAACCTTGAAAGTGCTGATGTTCATTGCAGATCGGATCGTCACCAATAATGAACATAGGGCGAATCAATGGGGTTTCGATACTAAATTGTTGGTAGCATCCGTTAAGTTTGAGCACGTCGAGAAAGCTTTAGGTCGGTTTAAAAACGTTTCTCTTAGTTTATTTTTACTATGTCTGCCGATCTTATATCTGCCGATCTTTTCTTGCATAATTTTTCTAACTGAATTTTGTATTTAATCTGCAGATAGCATGGCCCCGAAACGCAATATGGCGGCTTTGAGAGCCCTGGCACTTGAAGAAATTACCCGGTGGTACCTCACGCCTGGTAGTAATGCGGGGTTGCGGTGAGGAAACTCTGCGGCAATTGTTACTCCTACCGCTATCATCGTGGTTAATCCCGAAGCGGAAGATGAAGAGGAAGCTCGGCCATTCACAAGAAAAAGGAAGCAACCATCTGGTCAACTCCCTCCTAGGTCTAAACCCCAAGATCGGGAGAAAAACGTGATTGATCTGAGCGACCAGTCAAAGAAGCACAAAAAACATAAGTCTGCTGCTCCTTTTGATCCAAGGGCATATATGACCCTCAAAACCGAGGAGTTCCAAGCTGACCCCTTCGGAGTCTCACTCTCGGTGTTTTCAAGGATGGTCGATTTAGTGAGGGAGGATAAAACGGCTGCAGCTCTTAAAATTAAAGGTACAGTTTCTGGTTTTCTAAGCTCGTCCACCCGATCTTCCAAATTCTTTTATACTTATGTATTTTATCTATTTGTACAGATCTTGAAGCCAAGTATGAGTCAGCTCGGAAAGCTGTAAGTCCACTTCGGGCTGATCTTGAGAAATCTCAAAAAGATGTGGATCTTTATAAACAGATGGCCGAAGACTTGGAAGCTAAGCGCCTACAACTCGAGGCTGAAAAGAAGCAACTGGAGGCCGAACTGAAGCAGTCAAATGACAAATTTGAAAAGGCCGCTGAGATTCAAGAAAAAGATGCTAAGATCGCGGATTGATGGCTTCGACCTCGGCCATAATTTTCCCGAGCTTCAGAATGATTGAGAAACTCATCGCTCTAAATGTTAAAGCTCGGAAGATCGGAAGAAGGCTATTCAAATGGGTCAAGAGGGCATTGTCGAGGCTTTTAATAACGCCCTCACCAAGTCGCCGTAGTTAATCCCGACTTTATTGCCGATCGTGATATTCTTAACCCGGAGTACGGGGTTCATGATGGTCATATTGTTGAGTTTGACCCGGAATCCGACGAAGTGTCAAGGATCGTTTATCCGAAAGATGTGTAATTTGCTTATTTTCATCTGTTTTTTGAAACTGAGGGTCCGGCCGTAACCGGTATTTTTTGTAATGATATCTCTGTATTAACCTGTCATATTTTTGGCTTCCTTTGTGATTGTGTCTTTATCTCGGATATCTCTTCCCTTCTGTTTTAAACAAGTTTATGAGGTGAAAACAGCGATATCGATTGACCTTTTGAATCATATAGAAATAAGATCGGAAATAGAATGCCTTAGCAAAACAAGTCTATATTAAATAAGATCGGAAATAGAATGCCTTAGCAAAGCAAGTCTATTTTAAATAAGATCGGAAATAGAATGCCTTTACAAAGCAAGTCTATATTAAATATGATCGGAAATAGAATGCCTTAGCAAAGCAAGTCTATATTAAACAAGATCGGAACTAGAATGCCTTAGCAAAGCAAGTCTAACTATAATATTTCTTGAGTTTGGTGGCGTTCCATGTTCTTGGGATCGCCTTGCCTTCTAGGGTTTCTAGCTCGAAAGCGCCATTTCCCGTTTTTGTCGTGACTCGATATGGACCTTCCCAGTTCGGTGCTAGCTTGCCTTGTGATGCATTTTTCAATCCTACATCGGCTCTTCTCAAGACGAGGTCACCGACATCAAAATCCCTTGGGACAACTTTCTGATTATAACGGGTGGCTATCCTTTGTTTGTTGATGGCTTCCTTGAGGGATGCGTGATCTCGGATTTCTTCTATAAGATCCAGCTCTTCTCGTAAAGCTTGTTCGTTGTCTTCTGGTGATTTTGGATTTGTGGTTCTCCAAGACAGTTCTCCGATTTCGACTGGGATGACTGCTTCGCTCCCATATGATAACCGGAAAGGCGTTTCTCCTGTGGAGCTTTGGGGAGTTGTTCTATACGCCCACAAGACATAAGGGAGCTCTTCAACCCAATTTCCTTTAGCATTGTCTAACCTTTTCTTCAATCCGCTGAGAAGTACTTTGTTTCTTTATACGCTTGACCGCTTGTTTGGGGATGCTCCACCGATGTGAATCGATGCTTGATTTTAAGATCGGACATCAACTTCCCGAATCCTTTATCGAATTGAGTTCCATTGTCCGTGATTACCACCTCGGGCACCCCGAATCTGTAATTATTTCTTTTCGAAAAAAGAGATGCGCTTCTTTGCCTTAATAACAGAGATAGTGGTTTGCCTCAATCCATTTAGTAAAATAATCAACCGCCACAATTAAGAACTTATTTCTCCCGGGGCTTTTGGAAAAGGTCCTAGAAGGTCTATCCCCACCATGCAAAAGGCCATGGGGAGGAGAGAGTTGTGAGACCTAGTAGGAGGTGCAATGTGAACGTTTGCGTGAATCGCAATTCGGACATTTTTTCACATAGTTCCTTGCATCGCCTTCAATGGTTGGCCAAAAGTATCCCGCCTTAACACCTTCACGGCTAAGGACCTACCACCTAAATGTTGGCCACATATTCCTTCATGAATTTCCATTAACACATAGTCGACCTCAAATCTGTTCTAGACATTTCAATAACGGTGAAGAGAGTGCCTTCTTGTAAAGCTGCTCATTGAACACTGCAAAAGATGCTGCTTTTCTTCGGACGATCTTGGCTTTTTCAGGATCGGAAGGTTCTGTGCCCGACATGATGTAATTCAAGATAGGAGCAATCCATGTTTGGTCTTCACTTATTACGTACACTGATGACATCGAGTGTAAGTCATCCTCAAAACTAGGTTTGCTGAGGATCTCTTGTATAACTGACCGGGTGATTTCCGTAGTTTTGGTGCTTGCTAATTTGGAAAGAACATCGGCCCGAATGTTGTTTGTTCTCGGGACATGTTTAACCTCGGCGAAATCAAATTCGGTGAGGAGTTTCTTGACATGATTCAGATATTTTTGGAGGATTGGCTCTTTTGCTTCGTACTGTCCCCCGATCTGGGAGACCACGAGGAGTGAATCAGTATGGAGATTTAACCGAGTGATACGGAGATCTGAAGCCAATCGTAGGCCTGCAATGCATGCTTCGTATTCAGCTTGATTATTTGATGTTGTAAATTTGAAAGTGAGTGACAATTCTATAACCACTCCGAAAGGACTTTCAAGAATAATTCCACCCCACTCCTTTGGGATTGGAAGAGCCATCGACATGGATTGTCCATACTTCATTCTCGGTCTCTCGCCGGTCATTTCTGCTACAAAGTCGGCTAACACTTGAGCTTTCATTGCGATCTTGATTCATATTTGATACCGAATTGCATGTACTTCTATCGCCCATTTTATTATTCTTCCCGAAAGGTCCGGGCGATGTAGGATTTGTCTCGATCGGATGGTTTGTTCGAACCACTACTTGATGAGAAACAAAATAATTTCGAGTCGCCGAGTAGCTATTTACTAAAGCCGAGCTATCTTCTCTATTTTTGATATCGAAGTTACGGCCCTTGTAAAGCTTTGCTCACAAAGTAAACCGCTCTGTCCTCTTTTTGTTTCTGGACCAGTCGCTTCCCTAATGCTTCCTCGAGATATTGAGAGATATAAATATAATACTTCCTCTCGGTTCGTGTCGGGTTAATATCGGAGGTTCGATAATATCTTTTTAACCGGGTGAGCGCCTCATCCCGCTTACGTGGTCCCGAGATAAATTGATTCCTTTTTAAAAGTTTAAAAGGGGTAGTGATTTAAATGCGGCATTTGAGATGAACCGAGATAGAGCCGCAATCATGCCGTTAAGTTTCGAATTTCTTTCTTGGTGTTTGGGGTTTTCATCTCGATCCACCGACTTGCATTTGTCCGGGTTTGCCTCAATCCTCTTTTCGGTGAGATAGAATCCCAAGAACTTTCCGGCTTTGACCCAAAAGTGCATTCTCCTGGATTTAATCTCATTCTGCTTTTCCTTATCTCTCGAAAAAGTTCTTTGAGATCGGTAACATGACGATCGCTTGCTCACTTTTTGCAATCATATCATCTAAGTACACTTCTACATTTCGCCCGATCCGGTTTTTGAAAACTCGTTCATCATTCTTCTCGACGTCGTTGCTCCTGCATTTTGAGACCGAAAGGCATAACTCGGTAACAAAAATTTACGCTTCGATCATAAAAGCGCTTTTCTCTTGATCGGGGAAACATTGGGATTTGGTTATATCCTCGAATATGCATCCATGAATGATAATAAACCAAATCCGATGCATGATCGACTAGTCGATCAATATTTGGAACCTAAAAGCATCCTTAGGACATGACCTATTGAGATCGGTATAATCAATGCACATGCGCCATTTTCCATTTGATTTTTAACAAGTACGAGGTTTGAGAGCCAAGTAGTATATTTGAGCTCGATTACAAAATTAGCTTTTACTAAGTCATCTACCGCTTGGCCGCCGCTTGATCTTCTCGATATTCGCACCCTTTGCGTTGGGCAACCCACTTCGCATCGGGATATATTGACAAATGATGGCAAACGACTTCGTGTGGTATGCCAGGCATGTCTTCACCACCAAGCAAAAAGATCGGCGTGTTCCTCAAGCAATCGGGTTAATTCTCTTTTTATTTCGTCCCAGGTAGAGTCTGCGCTACGATCTTGATCGTTTTTGTTGGATCATCTCCTAACATCACTCTGATGAATTCCCCGTCCGGTTTCGGTCGTTCTGGCCTTTTCTCTGAATGCGGATGCTGAACGCTATCTTTCTCTTCGTCCGAGCTCTCCGGATCGAAGCGTGCGTCTAAATCCATCACATTTACCTCGGAAAACTTCACTTTCCCTTCTTTCGCAGATGTACTCTTTGATTCAAGCTCAGCCTTGTCTCTTGCAGAAATTTCAGCTTTGAGAAGGAGGTAATAGCATCTTTCGGAAGATTCTAGATCGGCATTGATAGTTATTACCGCGTTGCTTTGAGAGTGAAACTTCATTTTTAGATGTACCGTGGAAGTCACCGCCCCGAGTTTCCCCAAAGTCGGCCTTCCAATGATGCAATTGTAGATTGATGAGCAAGGTAGCACCATGAACTTAACCAAAATTGTCCGAGATAAAGGTTCCTCTCCAAAAGTGACCCTTAAGTCTATGTAACCCATCGGTCTAGTTCGGGAACCATTGAAACCGGAGAGGTCCGTTCCGTGATAGGGGAAAAGTTCCCTTGGTGTAATTCCAATTTTCTCCAGTACATCGAAAAACATAATGTCACAAGAACTGCCTTGGTCAATTAAAATTCTTCTTATCTCTTTCTCGGCCATTACTGCTGAGATTAACAGTGGAATGTCTTCGTTTACTTTCCCGTTTAGTAGATCGTCATCTCCAAATGACAGAGGGGGACGAGTTGCTACTGGTTGGGCCGATGATGTAGATGCTACACATTGAATTTCCTTCCACTTTCTTTTGATTGTTCTTGCTGTTGCTCCTTGGACTTCACCACCTGAGATTACCATCACCACAGGTCGGCCTCTACTCCTTCGAGTGTCTGGCTCTTCCTTATAATCGACGATTTCCTTCCCTCTTACTTCGTCAACCTCTTTCTCCTGTTTGATGTTTTTCTCCTGTTGGGATGGCTTTCTGACATACTGCCCGAGTTTTCCTTTTTTGATAAGGTCTTCAATGTCGTCTTTTAAGGCGTTGCACCGATTTGTGTCATGGCCGGTGCTTTGGTGATAACGACAGTACTTGTTGTTCCTCATTCCCGGCCTTTGGGGAATAGGATCAGGATACCTTATGTGTTTGAATTCATTGTTCTGACATTCTTGCAAGATCTTCTCCTTTCCACATATGAGTTCGGTGTAGTCTCGATGTCGCCTTTTGTCGAGGTTTGAATTCCCTAGATGGACCGCCTGCCCGAATCTCCGAGGAATTTCAAGTATTTGGATTTAATTTTTCGACTCGAGGTCGGTTCTCTTTGGTTTGGTTTGCTACGCTTTTCACAAAGAACTTGCTAGCTTCATCGCCTTCCTCATGATCTATGTACTTCTCTGAAAGTCGGATGAACTCCCCTAAAGTTGAGGGTTGGTTGATGCTTACGTCAATCTGGAATAAAGTGCCTCTGCGCAAACCACGGGATAGGAAATACGAGGCGAAATTCCTCATTTAACCCATGCACCTTTCCTACCTCGGTGTTGAATCTTGCAATATAAGACCGGATAGATTCATCATCGGCTTGGTGGATTGCATGCAACACCATCCATGATTTCGGCCTTACTTTCGAATGTGCGGCTTTCACGAGAATAACTTGGAAAGTTGTTCCCGTGGATGAGATTGAATTCGCGGGATGTCTCTCAACCATAAACTCCGCAGATTTTTCAAGGGTGAGGGAAAAAAGTCTACACATGATCTCACCTGGAGCATTCCGATATTGCATCATGGTTTCATAGTACTCTAAATGAACGTCTGGGTCTCCGAGTCCGTCATAAATTTTCAAGTGTTCAGGAGGTTTCTCTAAACCTCTGGGAACAGGGAAATAATCTATTTCCGAAGTAAACGCCCTCTTCTCGGTGGTTGTACCTCCTGGTTCTTCTTCCGGGTTCCGAGTTTTGCGAGGTTGGTAATGGAATGATGTTGTTTTTAGCCCGGGGCTCTCTCTCTATAGTTGTGACGTTCTCGTTTTGGAGGACTTTCTCTGCTCCTAGATCGTTGTCTGCGTGGTGAGGAAGATGCGTAAGAGGAATCTTCTTCGCCAGAGTCGTCTACATTTCTAAGAGTTGCCCTTGGTTCTTCTCTTCCTCGTCTTCTCGGGGGAGAGCGATGATAATGACGTCGCCTTGGAGGAGAACGATGTCGTCTTCGGGGCTCAGTAGTTCTGTCGGGTTGCTCGGGCTCTTCTGTTGGGTTAATCCGGGGATTATATCGCTGCGGAGAACCCCTATTTGCAATATCTCGGGCTTGATATCCAGCAATCTCGGCTTCTAATTCGGAGATACGGAGACTCCTAGCTTGAGATGCTTCATTATGCTGATTTAGAATTTGAACTAGCTGTTGTAAAGTGTTTACTGGGACGGGAATAACCGTAGGAGGTGAAGGAACTCGATTTGAGGTTGACTCTCTGTTATTGACATTTCGGTCAATAACAGATTGGGTTACTGCAATTCCCTCCGGGGTCCCCTCACTACAAGAAAAACTTGATTTAGCCACCAACAATTGCCACGAGCTTATTCCGGTAATTTCATGACGGTTTGCGACGGAATGTGTAAAAAATGAGAGCGCGAAATTTCCCGCTGGTGTTTGCCACGGATTTGCCACGGACATACGAAATGTCAGAAATTTGCGACGGAGATGCCGTGGCAAATCCGTGGCAACCCAATGATAAAAATAAAACACCCACGGGATCCCTAAACAGAACGTTCTCCTTCTTCTCCTAACCTCTCGCTCTCTTCTTCTCCTCACCCTCTCGCTCTCTCACCTACAACCCGCCTCCTCACTCTCAATCACCACCACCTCACCTCCACCCACACTCCCCACCGTCATGCTCGCCGCTCCATCATTCTCCTCAACTTCGACGAAACCCTCAACACACATGTAGCATCGTGAACCAGACCACCACGCTCCACCAACGCCCTCCATGCTCGTTGTCGCCATCTTCTCCGTCATCGCCCGCTACTTCGCTTTCGGTCGGTTGTTCTTCAAGTTTCAAGGTTAGATTTTCACTTCTTCATTCCTTCTTCGCTTTTCTTCTTCGTTTCTAGCTTCTTCAATCCGCTTTCCTTTTTCATTTCGTTTTCCTTTCTCTTTGATATCGTTTTCCTTCCTCTTTAATTTCATTTTCATCCTTCTTCTTGATTTTGAATTTTAGGGTTTGTGTGATTTGGGATTTGGGAATGGATTTTAGGGTTTGTGTGATTTGGGATTTGGGGTTTGTGTAATTTTCTGTCATAATAATAAAAATCTTCTGCTTTGTTGTTTTTCTAAGGCTATTATTACTACTTCATTTCTGAAAGGAGAAATGAAGTTCTTCTTCTTCTTTGCTCCAGCTTGTTCCAAATGTTCCTGCTTTATTGATGTATCTCTGGTAAATCGGATGGAATGTCTGTTTCAATGGACGAGACAATTACGTTTTCCTTGTTTTGAATGTTGCGAGTTATATAACATGATGTTTTATTTGTGATGAACTAGTTTTGTTTATGATTTTTGTTTTCAATTTCATTGAACAATCGTTTGATTCGTAGGTTGTTTTGCTTTGAAAAGAAAAGAGGGTGGAAAAGGAGTTTATTGTTCAAAGGCATACATCGTCACCACCACCACCTTGGCGGGACGAGCTATCCTTAAGTAGGTCACAAGACTTGGGAGGCAAAACCTATTTCCATTGTCGGTTCTCTTCGGTTCAATTGGAACTCGGTATTGCTTTGCTTTGCGATCTAATAATATTATAACAATTGAATTAACAACTTGTAATGTAACAAAGATATATTGGAATGACAATTGATCTAAAGCTAACTTGCAAAATTATGGTGTTTGCAAACATTTGTTAGGAATAACTCACGTTTTTGTGCTTCTGGTACTAGTAATTGTATCTTATAGATCTTTCAAATGAAGCTATTGTTGTTTTTTTTGCTTTTAATTTGTTGTTTAGTCCTTGTAGGGCAGCTGGACTCTCTTATTATTTGATGTTAATGTATCTTTTCCCCTGTATGCTTTTATAGATCTTAAATGACAAATCGTAAAAGACTAAACAAGTTTCAAAACTGCAGGGAGTCATTGAGGTGGACATCTGGTTTGTTCATATGGATGCTATTTGGCTTAGAATACCAATATTGTTTTATAAGATATAGCTTATATGTTGACAATAGTGATATTTCAAATTGTGGGTTCTATTGAGAGGAAGACATTACAGAGTCTTAATATCTCTCGATGCCAAACACTCATCGAGTTTAAAAATATCTCACCGGGTTGACTTTTTTTGTATTATAAAGAGATTAACTTCGATTTTTAATGTAATATTATTGATTTGTTTGTTTGCAGCAATATTTGTAGTAGAGACATTCTTGTTGAGTTGGAAAAGGGGAGAAAATTGTCAATATTGATAATGATTACAGAGATCCTCACTCTGTGCAACATTTGCTTGTGATATCTACAAACACCTTCGTGCATCGGAGGTACATTTTCATTTTCCTTGTTAGCAAAGCAATTATCTCTGCTATAGTGCTATGTTTACACACTCTATGCCAAAGGAAAATTGATTACTGATATTGTATGTTCATATGTTGTCCAAGTATATGAAGTTTTAAAAAATAATATTTGGATCTATGAAAACTATAAAATAATGTGATTGAACTTACTTTCAACTAAATAAATAAGTTTAGCTATACAAATGTTTTCCAAGTATAGACTTGTACCTGATACATTGTATTTGACAGTAAACTACATAGATCGGTATCTCTCAGGGAATGTGATGAATAGGCAAAAGTTACAATTACTTGGTGTTGCCTCCATGATGATTGCCTCGTAAGGAATCAAACAAGCTCTTCCTGTTTTTTTATTATTATTATTCATGAGATTTCTTCTTTTAAAATGCTAGGAGCATCAACTTAGAGCCATGTACTAGTATGTAGTAATAAGATTTTGTTTTTCCTTATTGTTGGCAGTAAATTCGAAGAGATTTGTGCACCTCAAGTTGAAGATTTTGTTTTTCCTTAATGTGAGTTTCAAGTATCCATCTAGGCCTGATATACAGATTTTCCGAGACCTCAACTTGACTATCCATTTTGGCAAGGTAAGTAATCATATAGTTTGACTTTCATTTTAGAAAAAGCAAATTAAAAAATGCATGTAAATTGCATCATGGTTAATGTCAAAATTGTTTGTTACATATATTATGCGGTCGTGGCACTTGTTGGTGAAAGTGGAAGTGGGAAATCCACGATGATTGCCTTGTTGCAAAGATTTTATGATCCTGATGCGGTGAAAATCACACTTGATGGAATAGAAATTCGTGACTTAAAGCTCAAGTGGTTAAGGCAACAAATGGGTCTTGTAAGCCAAGAGCCAGTATTATTCAATGACACTATCCGTGCCAATATTGCATATGGAAAGGGTGGCAATGCAACTGAAGCAGAAATCATAGCTGCAGCTGAATTGGCTAATGCTCATAGGTTCATTAGTGACTTACAGCAGGTAAAATCATATCACTCATTTCTTTGTTTTTTTGTGTGGACTTTTTTCACATTGGAGATGTGCATGATTTGACAGGGTTATGATACTATAGTGGGAGAGAGGGGAGCACAATTATCTGGTGGGCTGAAACAAAGGGTTGCGATTGCACGTGCCATAATCAAAAGTCCTAAGATATTGTTACTAGATGAGGCTACAAGTGCATTAGACGCCGAGTCAGAGAGAGTTGTTCAAGATGCATTAGATAAAGTTATAGTAAGCAGGACCACTGTGGTTGTGGCACATCGTCTGTCTACAATAAAAAATGCAGATGTGATTGCTGTTGTGAAGAATGGAGCTATAGTGGAGAAAGGAAGGCATGAAACACTTATTAATGTTAAGGATGGATTTTATGCTTCATTAGTCCAACTTCACACCAGTGCTTCAACAGTATGAGTACGAGCTTATACCACTTTTTTTGCATTAAGCGACACCGAATTTGCCACTACCTAAGTCAAATGTGGGAGCATCATGTCGACTCTTCTTGTCTCGAGTAGTTTATACTCCTAGATCAACAGTGTTAGTTTTTTATTATGATCTCTTTCTTTTATTTTTTATATATACTCTTTTACTAATTTTGAGAAATTTAATTGAACATCAATACCTAATATTTGTTTACCTTTTGATGTAAGTAAATTGATTGATTCAGGTTATCATTGATGTAATCCTCAGTATATGAATAAGGATATTTTTATATGATACACACATTTCTCTATTTTTAAAATGAAGCAGTATCTAGTTATAGCAAATTTCTTGTAGATGCTTACAAATCAGGAGTTTATGAAGGCTCTATAGCTGGAGTTGGCCTAGGCACAGTTATGTTTGTTATTTTTGTGGTTATGCCTTGGCTGTGTGGTTTGATAACCCAATTTGTGAAGAAGTTGGAGTAGTAGGAAACTACTGCTCCATTTATTTTTTTAATTTTTTTTTAAAAATTTGCGACGGATTTGCCACGGAATTGCGATGAAATTTGCCACGGATTTGCGACGAAAATTTGCCACGGATTTGCGACGGAAAAATTTGCGACGGAGAATTCCGTGGCAAACCGTTTGCGACGAGCGTTTTTGCCACCAATTTTTGTCCGTGGCAAATCCGTGGCAAATGTTGTTTTGCCACGGAAATTTGTGCATTTGCCACGGAAATGTCCGTGGCAAATCAGCGATTTTCTTGTAGTGCCTCTTCCTGTGATCGGATGATACTTGCTATCCGTACACCGGCCCGTAATTCGGGGTCCATGACTGATCAAAAAGAAATAGATAAAGTTTTTTATGAGTTCGGGAAAAGCTCCCACTGTGGTCGCCAATGTTCTGTACCGTATCTATAGATAAGTATATCCGAGATAGTTGGTAGGTAATAAGGTTTTGATCAATATAGAGTTACGTCCGAGTTACGTCCGAGCTGATGTTCCGAGCTGAGGTGGGTTGTACCTGCACAAACACTCTGATGCTAAAGTCAGTAGCAGTGGAGTTAATGCCAATCAGTAATATTTAATGCGTACCTCCTCTTTATGATGGAGGCATTCAATTGTGTTGATCTGGTCCGTTCGTTGTGGAGGTGCAATCTGGGCCCTTTGATGAGTAGATATGGGCTTGGACTGTTGAGGGCCCAATCAGTTTGGCTGAAGGAGTGGGGGGTGTCAATAGTAGGCGTGGAAAAAAAGAGTTTTTGGGTTTGGTTATTATGTGTTATGGTGAGGTTAAGTGATGGTTGTGTTGTAGAATATAAGGTTAGAGACATAGAACCTGTTTTCCATTGTGATATTGGTGGAAGGTTATGAATCCATGAAAACACATCAAGGGATTTGTAATGAGCCATATAGAAGAATTAAACTTAACTTGTGTAATTCTACTTGATCATCTATATGGGTGCTATATATATAGTGTGTGTGTGTATATATAGAAGAAATACATCATTTATATTAATTTTGAGACATGATCATTTGATGGACGCAAAGCATTGATTCTGGTTTGGCCAAAAAAAGTCAAAAGTAGTGGGTGCATGTGATTAGTACTACGAGGATTGATGAGAACTAACTTGGAAGAAGTAGTTAAAGATGGAAGATATGAGAAGATAACTGGTTTTTGGGTGTTTCGTGATTCTCATGACATGCATGTATGCTTGTAAATGCATGGCTTTAGCATAGCCACACAAAGAGATAATGAAAACAATTAAAGGGGTTATAATTAATTTACGGATTTGGATTAAACGTAGATGACTTTCTTGGTCCTTTAATCATGGCGTACGTAATGGTAAAGAAATATCCTATGTTTTCAAACTCTCTTGAACTAGCTTGTGATAAAAATGAAGCTAGGGGGTAGTTTAGTCTTTTAAATATAGAGTCAGAATATATATATATATATATATATATATATATATAGAGAGAGAGAGAGAGAGAGAGAGAGAGAGAGAGAGAGAGAGAGAGAGAGAGAGAGAGAGAGAGAGAGAGAGAGAGAGAGAGAGAGAGAGAGAGAGAGAGAGAGAGAGAGAGAGAGAGAGAGAGAGAGAGAGAGAGAGAGAGAGAGAGAGAGAGAGAGAGAGAGAGAGAGAGAGAGAGAGAGAGAGAGAGAGAGAGAGAGAGAGAGAGAGAGAGAGAGAGAGAGAGAGAGAGAGAGAGAGAGAGAGAGAGAGAGAGAGAGAGAGAGAGAGAGAGAGAGAGAGAGAGAGAGAGAGAGAGAGAGAGAGAGAGAGAGAGAGAGAGAGGTGAGTGAATCCGTTCACATCATATATATAATTACACTTTCAATGTTGCTGATGTGGCAATAATTCTGTTTTTACCCTGTTAGTCTGTGCCATGTGTCAAGCTCCGGTTGGTTCATTTCAAACGGTTGTTATAAACGGTTTTTGCTGCAGTTTTTGGCGCCAAGTTTGGAGCTTCATCGTTTATATAGTTTGAGTGGTGAATTTCATTGTAATCGATCTGTAATCATTCTAAGGGTTGTGCGTGAAATGAAACACCGGAAAATCGGGCTTGGGGAAGCGACGGGGAAATAGAATTGGGATTATTCTTCATCTTGTACAATTCAATTCAAAGTGATTAATGCAACAAGAATCAAGCTATTGCTTGATTCCCCAGATGTAAGTATCTAATTGATACTGAACTGAGTGAACATTCCCTGCGTGTTCCTCTCTTTAATTGTTTGCAATTTGCGTTTTCCCAATTTCATCGAATTAGGGTTCATAATTAGGGTTAATCGATTTGATCAATTAATCGCTAAATTGGTTTCAATTTCCTATATAGATTTGTCCTGTGATTGGTTTCTTGCAAGTCTCGTTGCGAATTGTGTTCAATTCTTGGGTCAATTCTTAACAACTGGTATCAGTAGTGTCGTTAAGAAGAAAGGGCAATTCAGTGGAAAGAATGACTTTGGCTTGTGGAAGATGAAGATGCGAGCAGTGTTGGTGCAACAAGGACTTGAAGAAGCGCTCGAAGGTGAATATAAGCTTCTTGATACCTTATCTGCTAAAGAAAAGAAAGATATCATGAATAAGGCTTATAGTGCTATTATCCTTTGTCTTGGAGATAAAGTTCTTAGAGAAATCTCTAAAGAAAAATCCGCTGCTGCAATTTGGTTAAAGTTGGAAAGTCTGTACATGACCAAATCTTTGGCCAATAGACTTTATCTCAAGCAAAGGCTATACACCTTCAATATGCAACAAGGTACATCAATTGGAGACCATGTAGATGAGTTTAATAAACTCATATTGGATCTGGAAAACATTGATGTAAAGGTGGAAGATGAAGATCAGGCCCTGTTGTTGATAAGGTCTCTCAATAGCACATATGATATTCTTGCTGACACTCTCATATATGGAAGAGAATCCATAAGTTTGGAGGAGGTTCAAGCTGCTCTTATGTCGAAGGAACTATCCAAGAAAAAGGACATTAAAGAAAGTGATCAAGGTGAGAGTTTAATGGTCAGAGGAAGGAATGAGAAAAGAGAAGGAAAAGGAAAGAATAGGTCTAGATCAAAATCTAAACCGGTGCTTCATTTGTAACAAAGAAGGACATTTCAAAAAGAATTGTCCTGATAAGAAAGGTGGCAAGAGCCAAAAGAATGAAGATGAGGGAAATGCCTCATATGCATCTGATGGATATGACAGTTGTGAAGTTCTTGTGGCTGCAAATTGTGATGACAGTGAGCTCCATGCTACTACAGAGGCAAAAACAGAAGAAAATTGGGCTATGGACTCAGCTTGCTCATACAATATGTGTCCAAGAAGGGATTGGTTTGTTGATTACAAGCCATTGAGTGCTGGTAAAGTACTATTGGGCAACATGCAACAAGGCCTGCAGTGTTGTTGGCATTGGAACTGTCAGGATAAGGTTGAATGATGGCACAGTGAAGCTTCTCACTGAGGTAAGGCATGTACCTGAGCTTAAGAGACCTCTAATCTCATTAGGAACTCTTGAAGCTGCAGGATACAGTTTTAAAGGTGAAAATGGCATCCTCAAGGTCATGAAAGGATCTAGAGTTGTCATGAAAGGAGAAAGAATCAATAATAAGTTGTATATACTCCAAGGAAGTACAGTGACTGGTGAGGTGAATGTTGCTAGCACCACAACTGATAAAACACTCATGTGGCACCAGAGGCTTGGACACATGAGTGAGAAAGGAATGAAAGAATTGGAAAAGCAGGGACTCCTTTGTGGAGACAAAATCAATGAGTTAGGATTTTGTGAGCATTGTGTGATGGGGAAGCAAACTAGAATCAAGTTTGCTACAGGAATTCACAAGACAAAGGAGAAGCTCGAATACATTCATTCAGACTTGTGGGGGCCGGCTCAAACACCAACTAATGGAGGAAAGAGGTATTTTCTAACTTTCACTGATGATTACAGTAGGAAAGTTTGGATTTACCTATTAAAAACTAAAGATGAAGCATTTAACTACTTTGTTGAATGGAAAAAGAAAGTTGAAAATCAAACAGGTTTAAAGGTTAAAGACTTAGAACTGATAATGGACTTGAATTCTGCAATGATGAGTTTAATAGATTTTGTAAGGATAATGGAATCTATAGAAACATGATTGTTATGAGTACACCACAATAGAATGGACTTGCAGAAAGGTTAAATAGAACTCTGTTAGAAAAGGTTAGATGTATGTTGTCTTGTGCTAAGTTACCTAAGTCATTTTGGGGGGAAGCATTTCACACAGCATGCTACCTAGTGAATAGAAGTCCATCTACTGCTTTAAACTTTAAAACTCCTCAAGAAATGTGGACTGGACATGCACCTAAGTTTGAAAATCTAAGAGTGGTTGGATGTCCTGCTTATTGTCATGTTAGAGAGGCCAAGTTAGAGTCTAGATCTAAGAAAGGAATCTTCATGGGATATCCTGATGGTGTGAAGGGCTATAGAGTATGGCTACCAGAAAACAGAAAGTGCATCATTAGCAGGGATGTTATATTCCAGGAATCAAAGTTGATTGGTGACAGTGAAGTGATAGAAACACTTGAGAAACATGACCAAAACAAGGAATTTCACATTGAGGTGGAGTCTGTGAATAAAGAGAATACTGGTGGAGATGTTGAAAGTCAGGATAATAGAAATCAATTTGATTCAAGACACTAGTTCTCAAGAGAATTCAGACTCTGAAGGTGAAAATAATGATGATCAACATAATGACTATGTTCTAGTTGTAGATAGGGCCAAAAGAGCATCGAGCCACCAAATAGGCTTGGATCACGAATCGACACTTGCCTATGCTCTAAGTACTACTAAGGAATTTGTGAGTGATGACCACTAGAAGCTACCAAGAAGCAATGGCTAGCACACATCATAAGAAATGGCATCGGCTATGATCGATGAGATATAGCATCACCGCACAAAATCAAACTTGGACACCGATAAAGAAGCTCTTTGGTGTAAAACTAGTTGGTTGTAAATGGATTTACAAGTTGAAAGAAGGTATGTGAAGGGGATCCACCAAGGTTCAAGGCCGGAGTTAGTTGCAAAGGGATACACTCAAAGGGAAGGGATAGATTACTCGTAAATCTTCTCTCCAAAGTGGTCAAACACAGCCCATTCGTGTGCTATTATTGTCTCTTGTTGTACATTACAATATGAGACTAGAACAAATGGATGTAAAAACAACTTTTTTACATGGTGTGTTGGAGGAAAAGATCTATATGGCACAACTTAAAGGCTTTGAAGAAAAGGCAAGGAGGATCATGTGTGTCTACTACAAAAGTCTCTCTATGGTTTGAAGCAATCACCAAGGCAATGGTACAAGAGATTTGATAACTATATGTTAGAGATCAAATACAAAAGAAGTTGTAATGATAGTTGTGTCTACTATAGGAAGATTGATGACAGTAACTACATCTATCTTCTGCTATATGTAGATGACATGTTGATAGCAAGCAAGGACAGTAAAGAGATTGACAAACTAAAACAATTACTGCATAAGGAATTTGATATGAAGGACCTTGGCAAAGCAACTAAGATACTTGGGATGGAAATTATCGAAAATGAAGGACTTGAGCCCGAAAATTACTCAAGAGAATTATGCCAAGAAGGTTATAGCTAGGTTCAGTATGACAGATGCTAAGACTGCAAAATTGCCCTTAGCTGCTCATTTCAAGCTATCTCAAGAAGATAGTCCCTCCACTGACAGTGAAAGGGATCAAATGAGAGAAACTCCTTATGCAAGTGTTGTTGGTAGCCTCATGTATGCTATGGTATGCACAAGACCAGATTTGGCTTATCCTTTGAGCCTAGTTAGCAGATATCTTGCCAATCCAGGGCAGGAACATTGGTCTGCAGTAAAATACATTCTGAGGTACTTGAATGGGTCTTCAAATGTAGGGTTAATATACACTGAAGGGGGTCTTGATGCAGGTGGAGTTGAGGGGTTTGTTGATTCTGATTTTGCTGGGGATCGTGACAAAAGGAGGTCACTGACAGACTATGTGTTTACACTGTTTAGAAATACTATCAGTTGGAAAGCATCACTCCAACATGTGGTAGCATTATCCACAACAGAAGCTAAGTACATTGGAGTAACTGAGGCTGTGAAAGAAGCATTGTGGCTCAAAAGTTTAGTGATGAACTAGGAGTCAAGCAAGAAAGTGTAAATGTGTTTTGTGATAACCAAAGTGCAATTCATTTGTGTAAGAATCAAGCTTACCATGAAAGGACAAAACATATAGACACTAGACTACATTGGATTAAGGACATCATCTCTCAAGAGACTGTCAAAATTCAAAAGGCTCACACTCGCAGAACCCAGCTGACTTCATCACCAAAGTGGTACCTTTAAGCAAGTTCAAGCATTGCTTGAATATGCTAAGTGTTGGATAAATCGGGTGATGGTTTGAATCAAGCATTGAAGTGGAAATTCTTGTTGCATATTTGGTGTTATTGCCAAGGTAGAGATTGTTGCTGATGTGGCAATAATTCTGTTTTTACCCTCTTAGTCTGTGCCACGTGTCAAGCTCCGATTGGTTCATTTCAAACAGTTGTTATAAATGGTTGTTGCTGCAGTTTTTGGCGCCAAGTTTGGAGCTTCATCGTTTATATAGTTTGAGCTGGTGAATTTCATTGTAATCGATCTGTAATCATTCTAAGGGTTGTGCGTGAGTGAAACACTGGGAAAATCGGGCTTGGGGAAGCGAGGTGGAAATAGAATTGGGATTATTCTTCATCTTGTACAATTCAATTCAAAGTGATTAATGCAACAAGAATCAAGCTATTGCTTGATTCCCAGGATGTAAGTATCTAATTGATACTAAACTGGGTGAACATTCCCTGCGTGTTCCTCTCTTTAATTGCTGCAATTTACGTTTTTCCCAATTTCATCGAATTAGGGTTCATAATTAGGGTTAATCGATTTGATCAATTAATCGCTAAATTGGTTTCAATTTCCTATATAGATTTGTCCTGTGATTGGTTTCTTGCAAGTCTTGTTGCGAATTGTGTTCAATTCTTGGGTCAATTAATCGCTAACTTTATTTCTTTTTACTTCCTTATTATTGTCATGCTTATATTTGTTTAAACATAGTAGATATTTATATATCACTACAACTAATGTTATAATGTCCTAAAAATAATGAAATTTTATATATTACTATAAATGTAAGACAATTAAGAAATTAAAATCATTATAGCGATTTTTTTTTGAGTTTGGTGCGAACATAAATTTATTTCACGCCGCAATGATTATAATACGCATCGCAACTACATAACCATAATTTAAAACCCTCTCACTTCCAATTTTTCAGCTTTTCTAGAAATATTGCGAAGATATGAAGGAAAAGAGGATAGAGGTTGATAAAGAGGTATCACGAGAAGAACAACAACATATTTGATTGCTTATTATGGAAGAAATCTTCACCATTTGTCATATTTAATTGCTTATTATGGGAAGAAATCTTCTATTTTCAATTCCAACTTATTCTTCTTGGCTCTACTTTTGTGTAGCTGAAATATGATAAACTCAAATACAATATAAACTAGATAAAATGGAAGGTGAGTGAAGGAAGTGAGAGAAAGTGACTTGAAGGAGAAGGATAAGGGTGTGTCACGCGGGTGGGTGAGGAAATAGTTTTAATTTTGACCCTCTTTCAATGAATGAATTTTTGCATATTTAGATATTTATTATAATATTTGGTTGGCATTTGTGGGAATTTGACATGTTGAGTAGCAATTTTAGAGACACTCTGTTGATAATTAGAGGCTACTTTGGTGATATAATAACAACACACATTTTGGTGATATAACAATACACATTTTGACATAAGTGGCCAAGTGGGATAGTACTTAAGAGAAATTTTATGGAGGAGACAGAGGTTTATGGAAATGGCATGACTGAAATTGAGAAAGGAATAGTTCAGCGCAGGGGCATAAACACGGGGAATGATCCTCTAAATTTTTTGTTCTTAACTATTTCCTTGAGTAGAATTTAGCTAGAACACGATGAATAATATAGAAGAACAAGAGTATAAAGAATGGAGAGTCAAATTGTGTCCATCCTTTTCATTGGCATCTAAGGGCTGTTTATATAGTACAATTAGAGTTTAATGCTAATCAATACAATAAATGACTGTTGCGAAATCTGTGGAGGAATCAGAGGGATTTCTTAAATACATGTCTTGAGTCACGGATAGGCCGACCGATGGTTAGGCCGACCGGTAGTTAGGCCGACCGATGGTTAGGCCGACCGATGCTTAGGCCGACCGATAGTTAGGCCGACCGATGGTTAGGCCGACCGAACGATGTAGGTGGCCGAACATATAGACCGAACCGATGACCGGATAGTTGTAAGAGCCGACCGTCTAGGGAATGTGGTCGACCGCATGATTGTCCTTCTAATTAGTATGTAGATGATCAACTTGTATTTCTGTGTTTCCAGTGACCATTGTACATAGTTTCGTTGATAGTATGTTTCTGTCTTATTTTACAATATATATAGTACTCATAGCAAAAAATTCACGTAGCCCATTAGACCCGTGCAGAGCACGGGTGAAGGTCTAGTTTATTTATATTCTAAATGAAAACACATTTTTAAACTATGCAAGTTCAGCCAACAGTCTTGCATTGCATATGATTGGTTCGTGCCTTATTTCTTCCGTAACAATTCCATATTGTGCATTTCAAAGGTTGTCCAAATCAAAGAATCGAATCAGTTCCAATTCAATGGATAACATTGCTATAGGAAAATATTATATTCTAACCTAACCTAACCAAAACTTTTTTCAGTTTACATATGCAATACTAGTGTATAGAAAAATGGTAACAACGTGCTCTTTAACAGACTCTTTTAATAACTCTATGATAAGGTGGAACTCATCTAAATTCCACTACTTTGAAAATAGATCTAACTATAAATTAGTGGGACTTATGATTTTCACCCATCATAAAGAGATTGTTTGACGGAGAGTGTTTATGTTGCTAGACTACTTTGGCTTATAAATTGGGTTGTGCATTGTTAATTCGAAAGAGGTAATAGTCAATTAGGTCCTTGACATTTTGAAAATGTTTAATTTAGTATCTGACTTTTCACCAGTATCAATTTAGTCATCAATATTTTCAAATGAGTATCAATTTAGTCCTTGAATTTTCACCAGTATCAATTTTAGTCCCCAACATTTTCAAATGAGTATCAATTTAGTCCTTCTGTTAACAACAGTTAGTAACGGAGCTGACAGAAGGACTAAATTGATACTCATTTGAAAATTTTGGGGACTAAATTGATACTGGTGAAAAGTCAGGGACTAAATTGAATATTTTCGAAATGTCAGGGACCTAATTGGATAGTACTTTGTTTTAACTATTATCATTAATGAAATAAGAAAATCTTTTTTAACATAATCTCTTAATTATCTCAATTATTATCACTTTTAGGAATCTTATAAATATTATCCATTTAAAACATTCTAAATACTAATTTTAAACAAATATTTCTAATGTGAAAGAATCAATTAACTATTACTGCTACAAAAAAAGAGCATAACAAGAACATTTTATCTTAGCATGACCCGTCTAATATTTCTAAAAAAAACAGTAACTTTTCTAGCCATCATCAATAGCCTTAGTTGCTCGATGTTTTTTGTTCATCTTCCAACACAACATGACTACCAACAGCAACAGTATTTGTTTTATCCTTGCAATTCTTGGCACTGCTTCAAGCGCAATTGCTTCAGGTAGTAAATTTATTAATTTCATATAACTCATTTGTTTGTATTTTCAATAAACAAATGGCGTGTATGGTAGATGAGAGAGAGAAGAGAGAGTGATTTTGAGGTAATAGCCAATTAGGTCCCTGACATTTCGAAAATATTCAATTTAGTCCCTGAATTTTCACCACTATCAATTTAGTCCCCAACATTTTCAAATGAGTCTCAATTTAGTTCTTACGTCAACTCCGTTACTAACTGTTGTTAACCGAAGGACTAAATTGATACTCATTTGAAAATGTTGGGGACTAAATTGATACTGGTGAAAAGTCAGGGACTAAATTGATACTCATTTGAAAATGTTGGGACTAAATTGATACTGGTGAAAAGTATGTAAGTTCGCGGTGCAGTTTGGTTCGGTTTTGAGCAACAAAGTGCACCGAACCGCGAGGTGAAATTAGATGCGGTTTGGTTCGGTTCGGTTCGCTTAAAAAAAAAACCAAACCAAACCAAAGCGGTGTGGTTTGGTTCGGTTTAGTTCGGTTTTTGTCAACAATTAAAATATTCTACCAATTCTATCAACAATTAAAATATTCTACCAATTCTCCACATAAACTTTTCTAAAGGCATATTAAATCAACAACATATTCTCTGCCAATTCTCTAAAGGCATTATCCAAAGCATTTTTACCAACATTCTAAAACAATCCAATTCAACAACATAAGTCTTTCTCCAAACATAATTCAAACATAAAGTCTCCCACTCTCCACATAAATTCTCCAAAGGCATAATACAACATAAAGTCTATCATAATTCAACAACATAATTCAAACATAATACAAATACATTAAAAACATAAAGTCTCTATCTTTCAAAAACATAAAGTCTCTATCATTCAACAACATAAAGTCTTTCTCCACTCTTCACTCCACTCCAGCAAGTGTCCTACAAAGCCATTCAGTAAATAAAATCAGTAACTAAAATGAACAACGATAAAGTAATAAAATCTAACAATATTCAACAAAATTCAAGTACATACCTATACATCTAATCATCATCTGATTTAATATCTGAAAGTCCTTCATTCAATTGTGGGATCGGAGCAAGTTCTACAAATGTATCAAATATATAAACAAACGTTAGACAAAAACATTTATATATCATCATCTAATAATTTACAAACAGAATTGATGTACCTTCTTCCAGCTTTTCCAAGTCTTCCAAGAGCTCTTCAATATCCACCGACAAAGGGGAGGATCTAAGCCAATTTTGTGCACAAATTAAAGCTTCAACCGTTTGTGGTGTAAGAGAGCTCCTATAAGAACTAAGAACTCTACCTCCAGTAGAGAAAGCAGACTCTGAAGCAACAGTAGATATGGGCATAGCCAATATATCTCTAGCCATTAGACCAAGAGTAGGGTATTTACTAGAATTTACCTTCCACCAATTCAAGATGTCAAAATCTGGACATTTCTTCTCCCTATGCTCTGTGAGATACATATCCACTTCATTTTTACTGAGATTTTGATCTTTGTATAATGTTTCTTTTACCTTTTCACACAAAGAATCAGCAACCTCTTTCTCATAACCCTTATTCAAGCCCCACCTAAGAAACTGAAACTTACACCGAGGATCAAAAATCACAGCAACAAAAACCAACATATTCATCTTTGCGACGTCCCCCCAATACTTACTATATTTAGCCTTCATCTTTTCAAATTGTGTTTGCAAGTAATGGATCACTAAGTCCCATCCAATTCTTGAATGCATCCAATATAGAACAATGTTCAATGAAATATGCGGAAGATGTTACATAGGTTGAACCCGACACCTTCTTAGTGATTTCAAAAAACAATTTCAAAAATTTCACAAAACAATTGGCATTTTCCCAATCCTCTAATTTTGGTATACCACTTGGCAACATCGCAAACTCAACACACTTCTCACCTAATCTCTTAAAGGCCTTTTGAAATATCAATGCACGTTCAAGCATAAGGTAGGTTGAGTTCTGATAACTCTATTTTATATAGAGTATTTCATATGTTTAAACTTAGTATTTGCTCTCTTTCAAGTAATAATAAAGAGTTTATATAGTATTTAGTGTGATATATGATATCTTGAGTGATTTGAATGGTTATAGTTATTATTAGGCCATTTTGGATATATTGTGGTATGTTTGATGTTTTTGTTCAATCTGCGCCTCAATGCTAATCGCATCAATGCTCCTCGCAGACCGATCCTCGCATCAAAATCGCACTACTTGGTGAATAAGCAGTCTGTTTCATATGCATCCACCTTGCAATTGATGACCTCCTGCTTGGTTCTCTGATGCCATCCAACCTTGTATAGTAGGCGCCTACCATTCACACATAGCTATAGGCATAGCTTTGAAGAGTCACCAACATAGGGACACATGTTCACACATCAATGAACCGCCCTATGTCATTAGTCAAAGATTTCAACATGGATAAAGCTCTGAAAGCAACTACAGCTATGATCCACTCAAGATGACTTCAACATGAAGGAAGGAAGCACCTCACTTGAAGGCTATAAAAGGACCTCACATCTTCATTTGGAAATATATCACAATCCATAAGTTAGATCAAAATTTCAATATACATAGTTAGTTTTTATATTTTCAGAGGAAGAGGAAGGAATTCATAATTCCTCCTTAACTCATTTTCATAGTGTTTGTATAGTGCTAAGGAGTAATGCTAGTGCATTGCTAGAAGATTTCATACAAAGGTTTTCAACATTTGTAAACTTTACTTTTGTTGTTTCTCTTTTGTGATTTCTATATATATAAACATGGTGTTTGCTGGTGTTTTTAGCAAACAATCACTAGTTTTCAATATCGAGACTGTGAGATCAAACTAGAAAATCTCTTTGACGATTGCCATTGAGTTTTGTGTCTTTCACGTACGTAAGAACAGTAAATAGTAGAAAGAAACGGATTGAAAACAAAGTAAAAGCAGTAGATGCAACAAAAGTGAAAAGAAAGTAAAAAATTGCATTAATTGAAAGAAGAAATGGTTCACCAACACGTACAATGTGTCTGTTTCACTCGTATTTTGCTTTGGCTTGGAAGTTGAGTTTCTCAGAGCTCTTGTAAAATGTGGTGACCCTGATTTTCTATTACAAAGGAGTATTTATACTCATGGGAACAATCGTGGGAGAAACGATAACTGCCTCCTAAAAATAAGGGAAAGTAACCGCCACTCACTCGCTTGCTCTGCACGCTTCGACCAACTCATTGTCAACCGCTTTGGCGAAGTGTTGAACCCACTCTGTCGAAGATTTAAGCCCTCTCTTGTCGAAGGTTTCTTGCCTTGCTTGCTTCATAGCTTTGGCACCGGCTTGTCGGGTTCACTTGCATCTCTTGCACTTGCATACCTTTTCTGTCGAATTGATGGAGTATTGACTTGAATTTTGACCTGTGGTCCTCACAACATCATTAAATGTGAAGTCAACCCTATTTAAAGCTTCATTTAATGTACTGTCGAAATTTTGAGGTAACAGATTGCCCCCCAAAAAATGCTTTTTCGACGGAATAGGAAATGAAGGTAAGAAAGGGCATTTTTTGAATACTGTGCAAGGATCATTTTTACCGCCTTTTGCACTTCAACAGTGGTCGAAAAGATAGTCATCATGACTTGCACAGATAAAGTAAACCGTTTCATTGGCACACGCGTTCTATGGTAGGTGGGCCATCACGTCTCTCAGCGTCGCAAACGTGTGTGCAATGGTGAACGTGCAATAACTATTGCTTCCAAACATATATATAAGCGGCTAGAACCCTTTCAAATCCCTTTTTACTCGGTTGAAACCTTGCGAGCGGTCTCTTTGCATTCCTCATCTCTCAGTACTTTGCAAAATCCCAAATTCACAAAAGTTTCAAACTTTCGCTCTTTTCCTCAATCAAGACCCATATTCCAACTTGCACTCCTTTTCTCGCCTATGGCTTCATCATCTCATCTCTTTGCGACGCAACAACGAAAGTTCGAAGAAACACGACGAGCCCAGCAAAATCCAAACCCTTGGCCTCGTTGATGAACCTGACATCAATGACACACGATCTACCCAATGGCAAACTCAGGTATTGATTCCTTCTACTGAGATTTACACCCATGCTTATTTGGGTCCTCTGCTCGATATTTTCTTTGAAACCGATGAAGTTTACGAGATTTTCCCTAGCAACGCTTCGCTTCTTCACCTGAATCTTCGCTAAAACCCCTTTTCACTTAGAGTTTCGACCAATTCTTCTAGGGTTTTTAGGTCTGCCCCTAGGCTCGACCAACAAATCTATATAAACTGGCTTGACAAAGTAGAAGCTAAGAAAGCCAAAATCTGGAAAAAAACAGGGTATCTTCGACCTTATCCAACTGTCTAGGTATGGGCCCAAATATGATAGCACCCTAATTTTGGTTTGCTATGCGATTCGGGATTGTGCTACTCATAGCCTCCATCCGAAATGTGGCATGCTATCCCCACTTTCTTCGGATGTTCTTTGCCATTCACAGTCTAAAACCCTAGGTAAGACCTTTGACCCTACACTCCATGAGTACGAGTACAAATTCACCTTCAATAATGCTACCTTTGCCTCTTACATTGGTGAGCACCATAGGCTCGACACTGAGGAGGTGTCCGCTATAGAACATGTAGCCTTCTTGACCCTCCGTTTATCTCTCTTTGTTTTCTCGCACACGCCCCTTCGGGTTTCCAAATCTTATATCCTCTTGGCAATCCAACTCCACGAACAAGAAGACATCAACCTTGCTAAGCCGATTCTAGGCTCTCTCCACCAACAACTTGACAATGCCATTGTAGAGTTGAAAGAGGATGAACCCACAACCAAGTTTTTGGCTTCGGTCCCTTATGGTTGTTGCAAGCGTGGTTCTTAGCCACTTTTGAATTTCGATCGAGCTTGTATATTCCAAAATCGGTTCGACCATCTCTCGAAACGAGGAAAAGCGAAGGAATTCGGCTAGCACAGGTTGAAGCCCAAGCAAATAGGCCTTCATCGCCAAGAATCCTTCTTAGAGTACTTCGACGTCTTTTGAAATGCACTACCTTCACAGAATCTATGGCCCCATTCGTCCAAATGCCTTATGGTCCCACATGGTTTAAACAACCATTTCCTTCCCCTTCTGTCGAATCAACTGAGGAAATCAACCAAATTTGGCGAGCTTACCTATGTCCTTCTATCCTCTCCACCAGACTTACCACTGGCAAAACTAAAAATAGTTTGGGAATCACTAGGTATTTCCCAAGTTATTTTGCCAGGCAGTTTGAGCTTTGTCAAATTCGACCGGCGCCAGTGTGTTTTCACAGGCGAGAGTTTGCAAGTCCAGAAACAGAGATGGCTTACAAGCAGGCTTTCAAGAAATTTCATTACAAAGCCTTGAATTTTGAACCTCTCGCAACCCAAGGTTTTCATGCACGAGAAGTTTCACGAATGGTGGATGGTTACTATATTAATCTTTCTTTGTAGAAACCATTGACACTTTTCCTGAGAACCTTGTGAAGAAGTTAGTGGCTGCTTTCCCTTCAAACAACAAAGGTACATATTTTCCGACACTTAAAATTTTTCTAAGTCTTAAACATTCCATTTTAATTTCACTCCTGTTTACTTATCAATACTTTCGACCTTAGAAAAACCTGCGTCGAAGTTGAAGATCAAAGTCAACAAGACCACTTCAACAAAGCCTTCCCCACAAATCCGTAAGAAAGTGGCGATGAGTCCCACCCTGGACATTACTCCAAAGATGGTATGTTGCCCTATTTACCTTAAGTTGTTGTTCGAACATGACTTTTACTCACGTCGAAAACTTTTTCCGAAAAACAACCAAAGCAACAAAACCTCTCCCAAAGCTCAAGGCCAAAGAGAAAGCGGTCATTTCCTTGATTCCGAGTGCGTGCGCACATGGTCCGTCGAAATTGCTTTCGAGTTTACTCCTTATTCTTTTGTGGCATTATTTACACCATAACCTTAATTCTCTTTGCAGGATACTAAAAGTGACGAAGATAATGCCACCCTTCAACAAAGATCAAGGAAAAGGAATTTATCTAATCCCCAAAAGGCGACAAAAGGCCTTGTTATCACTGAGCCTTCAGAAACACCATCTTCTCCTCCAGTCAAAAGACTTAAGGTAGACAAGGTAAACTTTCTGTCAAAGTTACTTCGAACCTCTTTGGTTTCACCTTTCCGCTTTAACTTAAATAGTATTACCCATCGTGAGCAGTGGGTGGACTACTCATGAAAATCCTGTTTGTCGAGTCTTTGACCGAGGTGGCGAGAAAGAGAATTATGCGCTCTGACAAGACTCTCCTTGCCTTCTTCGCCACTCGGTCTGCATTTCTTTGAAGAACTTTTTCAAGCACTCGATCCTACAATCACTCGCTTTTTGAGGAGCTCGTTCCAAATGCGGATAACGTCGAACCGCAGGTCATTGTCGAAGAGAATGCTCAAGCTCGAGAACCCAACGCCTGAGAAATTGAAAGACACGAAGTAGTGGCTACTTCATTGAAATCCACTGAAGAGAATATGGTCAATCAAGAGCAAGAGGAGCCTAGAAGGGAGGAGCACGCAAATCAAAGCATACGCCAAAGAGTCATCTAACATGCGCTTAGTGGCCAAGAATTGGCCGAATGAAGAAGACAGATCCTTTGGCGGCTTTGAAGATCATGCCGAGCCTTAAAAGCTCGTCAAGTCGTTTGATTTGCACTCTTCTTGAACACCTCTCTCGGTTCCATCAATCGGAGACGATCGAAAGCCTACTTCAATCAAAAAGCTAAAGTCTTGGAGGGGGATCTCGTAGCAAAGATTGAAAATGACCCTCTGTATCTTGAGGTAAAATCCCTTATTCACAAGATCACTAGGTTGGACCCTCCTCAACGTCCTTACCTTTTCATGGAATTTGGCCCTCTCTTGAACAACTCTCTCTTACGATCAACCAACGGTCGAATATCTCCAAGCAAAAGGCTCAAGAAAACCAACTCTGCGAAGTGGAACTTGCCTCTCTCAAAGCTGATCAAGAGGATATAGAAGCTCTCGAAAACCAAGCAGCCAACGATGAAAAGGCAATTCTTTGAATGGGATGCGAGATTACGCGTATTGTGAAGAGATCAAAACACTCCAAACTAAATTGTCAAACGCTAAGTATCAGAAGGGCTTGATCGTCGAAAGAATGAGTCTTGGCTTCTTCGTCAACCAAAACCACTAAGGCGCTGACCGCTATAGAACACTTGGAGAAGATTGACCAGCATCAAGCCATTCTCACTGAGCTTGACAAAGATCTACACCTTCTTGATACTTCCATCTCTTTGAGTGCCAGCATTCTGGAAAGGCATAAGGCAACTTTGTCGAATTTTTGAGGTCTTGCAATAGCTTAGAAATTTTGAAATGGCTATGTAATTTTAACATTTCATTATACATTGCCATTTATGAACAATTTTCATTTATTTACACTTGTTCAATTTTTATCTCCGTTAACGTTGGCTTGTATTGCTTTAAATACTTGCCATTTATTCTAAAGATTCTGTTTCCGTCACCTAGCTCTTCGACTTCATAAGCGCCATTCGAAAAGCATTGCAATACGCGAAATGGGCCTTCCCACCCTGGTGACCATTTGCCTAAAACTCTATCTTTTTTATCCATAGGTAATAGGACTTTCCACACTAACTCTCCTTCCTCAAAGGTTTTTAACTTAACCTTTTTGTTGTAAGCTTTAGCTACTCTTTCTTTCTGTCGAATAAGCATTTCTAAAGCTAACATCCTTTCTTCGTCTAAATCAACTAATTCATCAATCATCATATTCCAATAATGATCAAAGGGAATTTCATATTGTTTCTGAATCCTTGTTGATTGTAAACAAATTTCAACAAGTAACACTGCATCATGTCCAAATGTTAACCTGTAAGGAGTAGTGTTTATAGACTCTTTAGGTGACGTTCGACAAGCCCATAACACTTGGTCAAGAGAATTATGCCAATTTTTGGGCTTACGTCCCACGTGCTTCTTAATCAAATTAATAATGATCTTATTAGCAACTTCTACTTGACCATTGGCTTGTGCGTAGTATGGTGTCGAAGTCAATAACTTAAAACCAATTTCGGCAGCAAAGTCTACCATTTTTCGACTAGTAAAAATAGTACCTTGGTCTGTAGTAATGGTTTCTGGAATTCCATATCTATAGATGATATGATTTTGAATAAACCTTATCACTGCTTCCTGATCAACATTGGCTAAAGGTATTGCCTCTACCCATTTGGTAAAGTAATCAATTCCCACCAGAATGTATCTGTGGCCTTTCGACGAAGTTGGTTTTATTTCTCCAATTACATCTAGAACCCAACCTCTAAATGGCCAAGGTTTCACTATAGAATGCAATTCATTTGCAGGTACACGCTGTATCCCAGCATGTTTTTGGCATTCTTGGCAACCTTTAGCAAACTCTATGCAATCTTTTAGAATGGTTGGCCAGTACATTCCTTGTCGACACAACAACCATTTCATTTTATGGCCTACTTGATGTGAGCCACACGCTCCACTATGCGTATTAGAAACTGCTAAGTACGCTTCATTTTCACTAAGGCATTTTAATAATACTCCTTCAGGAGTTTGTTTGAACAACTCATTTCCAACCAACACATAGCTTAGAGCTCTGTACTTCACTTTTTTATTAGTGTTTCCTGTAGGATTTTGCAAATACTCTACAATGGGTTTACGCCAATCATCATCAGCCATATTGTCAATAGCAAAAATTTCTGCTAAGTCAATATCGTCAAAAATGTGGCGTTTTTAAATACAAGACTTCATTTGCATTTATTGCCCCCCCAATTTTTGGTGTTGACAATAACGTCGAAGGAGTATTATCATAAAGAGAGTCTTCTGAGATTAGTTTATCTTTTATCTCAATTAACTCTTCTAAGCTTTGCTTTGACACTCTGTAGCCTGAGGCAATTTGTGCCAACTCATTTGCCACATGATTTTCAATTCGTGGTAAATGTTCTAGGTGTACACATGTAAACCTTTTTAACAAAGTGTTGGCAACAACGAAATATTTAACAAGGTGTTCATTGATGCATTTATATTCTTTTGTCAACCGTTTGACAACCAATTGAGAATCACCTTTTACTTCGACATGACTTGCCCCCAATTCAAGTAGAATTTTAAGGCCCACTATTAAAGCCTCATACTCGACTTCATTATTGGAGCAAGAGTCTCGAATTTTAAATTTATACTTCCGTTGGAATGTTTTCCGGAGAAATAATTAAGATTCCAATACCCACTCCATTTTTATGGCTTGAGCCATCAAGTATAGTTTCCAAGGCGTATGTCTAACGAATGTATTTCATATTCGACAACAGAGTGGTCTACTATGAAATCAACAACCACTTGTCCTTTGATTGATCTAAGAGGTGATAGGTTAAGTTATACTCTAGCAAAGCTAAAGCCCATTTACCAATTCTGCGCTATGTAACATTGGTTTTGATAACATATGCTTAATAACATCGAAATGGGAATAAACATAAACATCTCACGATTTTATATATTGCTTTAATTTCGTACAAGAGAAATACAAGCAAAGGCATAATTTTTCTATTGGACTATACCTCGTTTGAAAGATCAATCAAAACCCTACTAAGGTAATAAATGGGTCTTTCGACACCATTATCATCCTCTTGTGCTAACATGCTACCTATTGTGTTATCGTAAGTCGCTATATACAATTTCAGCAATTTGTTTCTAATAACAGGCAATAAAATTGGTGGTTTGACTAAATAAGACTTGATTGCGTCAAAAGCTTCTTGATGAACATGCTCCCACTTGAATTCATCTTCTTTCTTCAGTCTCAGCAATGGCGAAAAAGCTTGTGTTTTGCCACTTAGATTTGAGATAAATCTTGAAGGAAATTGATTTTTCCAAAGAATGATCGAAGTTCTTTCTTAGTCGAAGGAGCCTTCGTTTCCATAATTGCTTTAGTCTTATTTTGGTTGATCTCTATGCCTTTCTTGTGTACTACAAAACCCAAGAATTCACCGCACGCATACCACGAAAAAACACATTTGGTTGGATTCATTTTCAATCCATATTTCCTCATTCGTTCAAACGAACGTCGAAGATGGTCTAAATGACCAATTTCTGAGGATGACTTAACCACCACATCATCTATGTATATTTGCATAAAATCATCAATAAAATCATGAAACATAGAATTCATTGCCCTTTGATAAGTGGCACCAGCATTTTTAAACCAAAGGGCATTACTACCCATTCATAAACACCCAATGCCCCGGACATCGAAAAGCTATTTTCGACACGCCTCTTCAAAGAATAAAAATTTGATTATACCACTGAGTAGCCATCTAGCATCTTGAGATAATCAAATCCTGTTTGCCGAATCTATTAGCATTTCTACTACAGGCATAGAGTATTCATCTTTAGGTGTTGCATTATTTAGATCCCTAAAGTCTCGCAAACTCTAAGTTTTCCATTTTTCTTCATTCTTCGGGACAATATTAGCTAACCAATCGACATACCGCGCTTCGATGAATTTGCTCTTGAAACGACCTTTCGATTTCTTCTTTGATCTTAGCCAATATTGGAGGAGCAAATCTTCTTGGCGTTTGCTTTCTTCGGTTTCTTCCCCAGGTCGAATAGGTATTTGAAGTTCCACCACTTCTCGACTCAACCTGGGCATTTCGTTGTACTCCCAAGCAAAGCAATCTTTGAACTCCTGCGCAAGTGAAATAACTTGGGTTTTGAAGGCGACATCAAGGTGTGCACTAATATATGTTGGCCTTTTGATTAGGCCATCTCCCAAATCCACTTCTTCTACTGGATCTTGAGCTTGCATGCGCTTTGTTGAATCCACGGATCCTTTTCAAAGCCTAATGGTTCGTCGTCATAAATGCAATCAAGTTTGTCATCTATGACTTCACCACTTTCTTCAGATGAAGCTATGGCTTCGGCGGCCATTGTTTGTTGAATTATTTCGCTTCCAAAGCCGTTTCACTTTATTTTCGGCCATATAGCCGTAATTCTATCCCATGCGTTGGTCTGCGACATCTAAAACTTTCTAAGAGTCGAGTATCCCATCCCGTTGAGGTAGAACACCCTCGAGATAGACATTTCCATCTTCCACCACTTCCTCTCCCAAACAAAACCATGTGTTGGGTACAATCGAACAGAGGAAAGCACATTGTCGGATGAGATGTAAGCGACTAGAAGATGTGCATGGCGCAATGTTCGCCATCTGCTTTTTCAAAATTCTCCTTGGTGACATTGTTTACGTCGAAGAAGGAAGTAGCTCTGATCCGCTTCGACATATTCCACAAGACCATCATCTTTCCACATCACCAACTTTTGGTGTAGGCTTGAAGGTACAAAGACCTACTCCATGTATCCACTCTCTGCCAAGGAGCGGGTTATAGCTTGCTTTGGAGGCTATGACAAAGAACATGGTAGTTCTCTTGACGAAGGCCTACTACTACTTCAACTTCGATTTACTTCCCAAAGATCGGCGGTTGCCTCATAATTGGTTAACACAATATTATGAGGCTTAAGGTCGATGTCGAACATCCCTATGGTTTCGGCATTGCTTGAGGCATCAAATTCACCGCAGGCGCCTCCATCTACCAATATCTTATTGACACCCACGCCGTTAACCTTGGCTTGGACATACGAGGCTTCAAATGATGTTGCATGCCTTCGTCTGGCCTCTCAAAAGTGGCCAATTGTTCTTCGACACAGCCGTTGTTCATTACGTAGTAACAAACTGGCTTGTGGTTAGCCATATCTTCGGTGAAGTTTTCTTTGACATCATTTGGGACTGTGATGACGTCATATTCACTGGGTAGAATAGACACCACATTGCAAATGACATCAAAACTAGCTTCAGAGTCTTCAAAATCTGAAGTGACGTCTTCATCCATGTCGAAGTCAGAACTTTTCTTCCTCAACGATGGCAGAGGAGGAAAGATTCTCTCCATTGCAGGCCTCCTTGGTTCTTCTATTACAATAGATTTACCCTTGGCCTTATTCCCAACCTTCACTTGGTTGGAAGCACCTATGTTCACTTTTGTATTCCCCACGGCTTCAGAAGTCATATTCTTAGCCGTTTTCGAAGTTCCTGGCGTTTGCTCGTTAGAAGCAAGTATCGCTTTCTTCTTCGAGCGTTGAAAGCGACGCCATTGGGTCTTGGTCATAGGATTTTTCCCTTTGTAATTATTTTTGTAGTTATATTTCGCGACCTCATTTGCCTTTGGCTTCACAACCTCGACTTGTGCACAAAGCATTCCTATAGTGGTTACAACCAGCATGTATCCACTTTTCGTTTGGAAGGTTAGCCCTTGGAACAAACGATTTGGCAGAGGCTGATAACACAAATTCTTTCTTGGTTGTGTTCTTACCAAAGAACCGTGGCTTGCTCGTTGAAGAAGGTCTGTTCGAACTTTTGACCTTATAAGGAAGGTCCCCTCTTGAAGCTAAAGTTTGGCTTTTTGTCCACCCATTTTCTTTTAAGAGGTTGTCGAACTCCGTATCCTTCGACACTTTTGGCGCTTCTTCCTTGTCGAACACAACACTACATCTGGGGCATAACATTACCTCAGAGTTCTTCAGCTTGCACCTATTAAGGAAGTCTATTAATTCTTCTTCAGCTTTGGGGTACACGAACTGTACCTTCTCTTCATACTCCTCCTGAGTAAGCTTTTGCACAGCACCACCCCTTTGCACTACACTTTTAAGCTTGTCAGTAGAAGGTTTGACAGGTTTGGGAGAACCTACCACCTTTGCATCAACCATGCTTATATTCATTTCAACCGGGTTCGATACATGGCTTCGCGCACGATGAAGTGGATCACGTCAATCTGCATTGGTGCTTTGTTCTTTTATCACCAAACTTAAGTCTCCCTTCTTCGATAGCCTTTTGAACTAAGTCCCTGAAAAGTACACAACGGTCAGTTGTATGTCCCAAAAAATTATGAAACTTACAGTAACCCTTTTTCTTCCTCTGTTCGAGAGGAGGTACTTTCAGGCCATTTGGCACTATTATTTGGCCATCAGTTACTAACAAATCAAAGATCTCATCACATTTAGTAACATCAAAAGTGTATGTTTTAGGCACAAATCTATCATTTCTAGGCTCTACAGGGTTATTCCCATTTGCAGGCCTTAATAATTTGCAAGCATAAGGAGGACCAGGCTTAAGTTCAGCCACATCAATTTCCTCAGATTCGACATTATCAAACGCGAAGTCGAATTCCTCATCGACATAGGCTATTTTCTCTTTTTTATGAAACCCCACTGAGTTTTCTTTTTTATTGAACTTATTCACTCTAGCCATTTCCTCTTTAAGCCTTTCAACTTGTCGAACTCTATCGGCTAATTGGGTCATATCTCTCAAATGAGAAGTATCCAATTTCTTTCTAATTGAATAATCAAGGCCACCTGCGGCCATTTCGACAAGCTCATGTTCAGGCACTTGTGTGAAACACCTAGCCTTTAGTAGCCTAAATCTATTCAAGTAGTCGTCAATAGCTTCAGGCACTTTACGTCGAACACTGGCCAATTCTTTAAGACTAATCTTCGACTGGCCCATATAAAACTGCTCATGAAAAGCCTTTTCTAATTGCCCCCATGTGTACATGGAACCAGGGGGTAAAGTGGTAAACCACGTAAAGGAATTCTTAGTTAGAGAATTTGGAAAATATTTCATTTTCAAACTCTCATTTTGGGCTATATCCCCTGCCTCAGTCATGTAACGGGCAATGTGTTCGACGGTGAGCTCGTTGGTATCACCCCCAAACTTAGTAAATTTAGGAATTTTCCAACCTCTTGGCAATTCTGCACTCGCACACATATTCACACACGGTGGTGATATGAAATTAGGCCTATGTAAACCTACGTTAAGGCCATTACGTGCCATTATGGTTTCTACCAAAGTGGCTATGTTATCTTGAGCACAAGCGTTATTTCGTTGCACTTGTCGAACAACTTCATCAGCGCGTTTTGGTTTCGATTTACCATAACTACTTGGGGACATGGTTTCCCACACCTTGTTGTTCGCCTACAACCGCTTGGGCTTCGGCGATGAATCGATCTCTGTGGGGTATTAGGCGCATTATACCCACAATTGGGTACCGCCTATTGTTTCCGTAGGAGCCCCAAAGAAATCGCAATCCTACCCATTTGGTTTGCTAACATTTAGTAACTTGTATTGGTGTTCTCAATCAACCGATTGAAAATGAGTACCAATTTGTTGGGTTAGCATATTAACCATATCATGATTACTCGTCTACTTGTTGTCTTAACGCCAACAAAGACGCGTTAGTTAATGCGGTAGGATTTCGACCAAGTGTGCTTTCGTAAGACACATGTGAAGGGAAAAGGTCGAAGCGTGTGGCATTCCAAGTAGGCATGCCATATACACCAAAAGGGGTATGGTGGTAGACTCATATTCGGAAACGTGTCTCTAAACTATTCCTGTTGCCATATAAGGACTAGAAGGAAGTCCTATACTTTGTGGCAAAGACATAGATTGTGTCGACCCAACATTGGTCATCGACATCGTGGAAACGGTTATTGATATTCTTTGGGGCCATTGTCCCCGCAACACCGACACTTGTAGAATCTATGGTTGTTCCTTGCCCTTGCGATACCACAGGGTTAGAACTAGAGGCATTGTTAGAACTGGTACGTACCATACTGCCGCTCCTCAAGTGCATACAAATACATACACTTATAGAAACAACACAAAATTAATGGCAAAGGTCCCACTGGGCGTGCCAATTTGTTTGCTGGTGTTTTTAGCAAACAATCACTAGTTTTCAATATCGAGACTGTGAGATCAAACTAGAAAATCTCTTTGACGATTACCATTGAGTTTTGTGTCTTTCACGTACGTAAGAACAGTAAATAGTAGAAAGAAACGGATTGAAAACAAAGTAAAAGCAGTAGATGCAACAAAAGTGAAAAGAAAGTAAAAATTGCATTAATTGAAAGAAGAAATGGTTCACCAACACGCATAATGTGTCTGCTTTCACTCGTATTTCGCTTTGTCTTGGAAGTTGAGTTTCTCGAGCTCTTGTAAAATGTGGTGACCACGATTTTCTATTACAAAGGAGTATTTATACTCATGGGAACAATCGTGGGAGAAACGATAAGCGCCTCCTAAAAATAAGGAAAAGTAACCGCCACTCATCACTGCTTTGCTCTCGCACGTTTCGACCAACTCATTGTCAACCGCTTGGCGAAGTGTTAAACCCAGCTCATCGAAGATTTAAGCCCTCTCTTGTCGAAGGTTTCTTGCCCTGCTTGCTTCATAGCTTTGAAAACCGGGCTTGTCGAAGTTCACTTGCATCTCTTGCACTTGCATACCTTTTCTGTCGAATTGATGGAGTATTGACTTGAATTTTGACCTGTGGTCCTCACAACATCATTAAATGTGAAGTCAACCCTATTTAAAGCTTCATTTAATGTACTGTCGAAATTTTGAGGTAACACATGGTCTATTCAGTTTATATATATCTTGCAATGTCTCTTGTTAGCTAAACCTTTCTTAGTTGGAATGTTCTAATCATTTAATGAGCTTTTAAGTAAGTATGATGTATGTATGTATGTTTGTACTTTAGTTCTTGCTTGATAATCTTTTCAAAACTTATTTTGAACTTGATCACTTAGAATAAGTAGATTTGTAAATGACCAGAAATGGTTTACAATTAAGAACTCAAGAACTAATATGGGTGAGTGTTTACATAAAGAAAACTTTGTGAAAACCATGCTAAGTCCTAGAGATAGGATAGTATAGTCCATAGGATAATTGTGGGTACTTAAAATACAAGAGTGAATTCACTTAAGCAAATTGGATAATTGTTAGGAGGCAAGATTGGCACTAACACCCCTTTCTTTATTGCATAGAACAAGGATCATAAGAGTTTGGTAATGATACTCTGAAGAAAGTGACCAGAAAGGCACATAGCTAATGCAACACATTCAAGGTCTGGTTCATCATATCTTGCATCATACACTTATAAGTAAATTACTTGATGAAGACATTCCAACTAGCTTTTCTCTTTTACACTATCAACATTTTTTACTTGTTTTCTTTCTAACTTAGTTGTGATCATCAAACAAAATCCAAAATTATTTTGTTACTTAGTGACTTTACACTTTATTACTTTATATTATTTTAAAAGTGAGTTTTTCAATCTCTGTGGGTTCGATCTTTTTACTACTTGTTTTTGGACAGTGTATACTTGCACACAAGTGTATGTGTTTTCCATGCACCAAGTTTTTGGCGCCGTTGCCGGGGATTGAAGTAAATTCTTTTTAAAATTCTGATATATAGTAATTTAGTGTTGTATATAAATTCTGGTTTTAAAGTTTCATCACAACAAAAGTACATGGTACTTAGTATATGTCTGAACTGCAAATGAACTCTCGAAATATAGTTTAGATCCGAGAAATAGAAAGAAGATTCAGGAGATTGCTAAGACTTCCAGAAGCAAAATCAACAAGCTTGCAACATGTCATTCAGTGAAGAACAAAGCTCAAGGCCACACTCAGTGAGAGGAGGCCCTGGTTCACAGCATGCTACTGAAGAAGAAGTTCATAGAGAAAATCTCATCCACATGGATCACATAGGTATGATTAATGATAGAAATAGACCTATGAGGATTATGCTCGATTTGATCATCAAAACATGCAAACTAGTATAAATAGACCTCATATTGATGCCATGCATTTTGAATTTAAACCTATGATGTTTCAAATGCTTCAAACTATTGGTCAATTTGGAGGATCTCCTCATGAAGATCCTCATTTGCATTTAAGGCAATTTCTAGAAGTATGTAGTAATTTTATTTTACACGTGTTAGTGAAAATGCATTTAGATTAAGGTTATTTCCATATTCTTTGAAAGATAGAGCCAAGGCTTGGCTAAATTCTTTAGAGCCTAACTCTATCCATTCATGGAATGAAATGGCTGAAAAGTTTTTAGGAAAATATTTCCCACCTATCAAAAATGCCAGGTTAAGAAATGATATTACATCTTTTAGACAAAAAGAGTTTGAGTCTTTATTTGAAGCATGGGAAAGATGGAAGGAACTTTTGAGAAAATGTCCTCATCATGGTTTACCTGTTATTATTCAAATGGAAACATTTTATAATGGTTTAGAACCTCAAACCAGAATAATGCTTGATGCATCATCTGGTGGAGTGTTATTAAATCTGTCATACAATGAAGCATGTGAATTAATTGATAGAATAGCAGCTAATAGCTCTAGTTGGCCTACTGAGAGGGTAAGTGCCCAAAAGAAACCATCAGGGGTACATGAAATTAATGATATATCTGCCCTATCTGCTCAAGTAGCCACTCTAGCTAATTTAATGAAAAACTTCACTTCTGGCAATGCTATCAAGATCTAATGCAAATGCATCACCGTAAAGCTTTATTCTGTGATGAGAACAAGTACCTCCAGGCACACCTAGTTGTGTATACTGTGGAGGAGGTCACTTGTATGAGGAGTGTTCTAGCAACCCTATCTCTGTAAATTATGTAGGTTATAATAGGAATAACAACCCTTATTCCAACACTTATAATCCTGGTTGGAAAGATCACCCAAATTTTAGATGGAGCAACAATAGTGCACTGCACTCTAGAACTGCTCCAACTACACCAACCAACCCACCAGATTCCCATTCAAAATAACCAAAGAAACTCTCAACCTACCACCGAGAATTCTCTAGAAACCATGCTTAAAACATTTATAGGTGAATCTAGAATCGCTAGACAAACCCAAGATGCTTCCATTAAGAACTTAGAGAATCAAGTTGGTCAATTAGCCACACTCTCTGTATCAAAGGCCACAAGGTGCCTTACTTTCAAATCTGGCTACTCCTTCCCAAACCAAAGGAAAGGAGCGGTTTAAGGCTATTTCACCGAGAAGTGGTAAGGATCTTGTAGAGTTAACTGAGAAGGAAAGTGTAGAAAAGGGAGAAAAAGCCAAAAATCAAAAAGAAATCAATGCGAAGCATCTAGTGCTCTGCATCACAAGAAGTTCAAAGTCCACTACCTAAGTTAGTACTGAATACCCTCCTCCTCCTTATCCTCAAAGACCTGAAAAAGCACATGAGGAGAAGCGGTTTGGTAAATTCTTAGAGGTACTAAAACAATTACACATCAATGTTCCACTTAGTAGAAGCCCTCCAACAAATGCCAAATTATGCAAAATTTATGAAGGATGTGCTTACTAAGAGAAGAAGATTAGGTGAGTTTGAAACATTGCCATGACAGAAAGATTGTAGTTTGCTTATGCAAAATAAGATTCCTAGGAAATTGAAGGATCCAGGTAGTTTTACAATTCCATTTTCTATAGGAAAATCCTATCTTGTAAAGCTTTATGTGATTTAGGTGCAAGCATCAACTTGATGCCTAAATCTATTTTTGACCAGATTAGAAATAGGAAATGCAAAACCAACCACTTGTGACACTTCAATTAGCGAGATAGATCAATAGCCTATCTGAAGGTATCATAGAAGACATCCTAGTCAAGGTAGATAAATTTGTATTTCCTGTAGATTTTGTTATCCTTGACTTTGATGCAGATAAGGAAGTGCCTATTATCCTAGGTAGACCATTTCTAGCAACTGGTAAAACCATAATTGATGTACAGAAAGGTGAACTCACTATGAGAGTGAATGATCAAGAGATAAAATTCAATGTAATGAATGCTATGAAGTACCCTTCAGAGGATACAGAAGAGTGTTCATCCTTATTCTCTCTAGATCAATTGGTAGAAAAACAATTTTACAAGCAGTATGATCACTTAGCCAATACAAATGCATTAGATGCAGCTGCATTACTAGATGATGAAATACTAGAAAAAGAGAGTCTGGCAATAGAAAACTCTTGTAAGGAAATATGGGTCAGGACTTATGAACCACTCAATCTTGAGGATCCAATTCTCAAGAAGAACTTACCCTCAATAGAACAACCTCCTAAGTTAGAATTGAAGATACTGCCTGAACACCTTAAGTATGCCTTCTTAGGAACATATGAGACTTTACCTGTTATCATTGCTTCTGATTTAACATCAAAACAGGAGAGTGTTCTCATTAGTACTCTAAAGAAGCATACCAAAGCTATAGGTTGGCAAATGGCAGATATCAAAGGAATTAGTCCTTCTATATGCATGCATAGAGTCATTTTGGAAGAAAATTCCAAAAACAGCATAGAGAGTCAAAGAAGACTAAACCCTATTATGAAAGAGGTTGTGAAAAAAGAGATCATTAAGTTGCTAGATTCTAGCAAAATGTACTATGGTGCACAGGTGGTGAGAGACAAAATCACCACCCATTTGCAAAATCTCTAAGTAAAAAGAGGTAGTCAGGCTGACAAGACTCTTAAAACAAGTGCTTAATGGGAGGCAACCCATTGTTTTTAATTATTTTTGTGCAATTTTATGTTTTTAGTTGTTTTGCAGAAATACAGGATATCAATCCAGCTGCATCAAGTGCACCTGCATTGCAGAAAAAAAATTGCCCTGCATCAAAAATCTCAAAAATTTGAAGAATGTGGTTAAGTGTGAGTCATAAGGCTTTAGGAAGATCAAAGGGAAGTGAAGCATTGGTAGCCAAAGATGACACATGGCAAGATGCATGCGCAGCACGCATTGCTAACGGCTACCTAATAAATCCACTAACTTCCTTCTTCCTGAAACATAAAGCCTTAAGCTTGTTACCGTTACCCCTTCATTCGCAAAACCTCACAAATTTCTCTCATTCTAAGAACAGTTACTTTTCACATTCTCCATTTTTCTCAATCACAAAACAATCAAAAACCTAGCAATCAAAATGGTGAAGAAGCAATCAGCACAGAAATCATCAGGCAAGCAGGCCAAAACTCTCCAGAAAGAGAAAAAAGTCATGCATGCAGGATCATCATCAACAAAGAAAGGCAAAGCCAAAGAATCAACAACAAAAACCAGTGACAATATGCATTTCTGGAACATGCATTTGCTACCCGAGAGAGGGTATGATTTGAAGAAGGCAAGCCCATCATTCATGTCAACAGTGGCCAATCTCAATTGGGACCACTTTGTTCTTCCAAGAGGAGGCTACATTGAAGATTTGGTGAGAGAATTCTATGATGGCATCACACCACAAGAAGGAGCAGAGCATTCCTACACTTCCATGGTGAGAGGTAAACTTGTACACTTCCATGCCAAGAAATTGAATGAACATTATATGCTGAAGTATAATGGAAATGATTTTGAAAACAAAGTGGCCAAGTCCTTTAAGAAAGAAATAGAAGAACTGAGAAATAGGATTGCTATACCAGGGTCTGTTTGGGAGAAATTTTCCCCTAATGAAATCAAGCTTAGAAGTAATTATTTGATAGATGCATTAGGTACTTGGCATTTGTTCATAGCCACTTCAATTCTGCCTACATCACACACATATGCAATGACCAAAGAGAGATTGATCTTGTTAGATACAATTCTCTCCGAGGGAAATGTTGACATAGGTAGATTGATAGCTAGGGAAATTCTTGCATGCTCAACAAAATCAAAGGGATTTCTGTTTTTCCCTTGTCTTATCACTGAATTATGCATGAAAGAAGGAGTTCCAATTGCTGCTAATGAACAAAGAAAATTCCCACCCAGTAATCTAAATCTGAATTGAAGGAGAAATTGAGAAATGTGAGAGGCCCTGCACCTGCAATGCAAGAGCATTACATGTAGAAGCAGAGGGCAATCTGGAAGTTTATGAATGATCAACATGATTGGCTTCAATTGGTGTTTGACAAGATATTTGATCTTGTGGGCCAAGTGAATGCCCCTGAATTTCCAAGTTGGGTATTGAGAACCGAAGGAGAGGAAGAAGAAGAGAGAAAGAGGTTGAAGAAGAAGGGAAAGGAAAGGAGAAAGTAGAGGAACCTAGTACCAAGAAAAGGTAGCTAGGAAACAATCCAAAGGAAAGAAAAAGGTTGTGATAGAGCACATTGTGGAAGAAATGTATGACACGAGAATCGAGGATGAGGAATTAGAAAAAGAAATGGATGAAAAAATAGAGGAAGTTGAAGAAGAAGAAGAGAGTGATGAGGAAATTGATGAACAAGAGGAGGAACATGCTAGGGGTGTAATCCTAGAAGAAATTGCTAAAGCGAAATATGCTAAACAAACACCACAAGCCCAAAGAAGAAACCCCTATCACATCACCAGGTTACCAAAACACCTATCATATCACCAAACCAAGAATCATCCTCATCCCAAAATCACCATTACCTCCCTCAATGATCCACCAAGTACTATCACCACCACAAACAACCCCTCCACCACCCTCTCCAAGAAATGAACCACAGAAAACAAACTCACACGGAAGAACCAACCCCTGTTATGCCAACAGAACAAAAGTACCTTCTAGCCCAAGCAACATTACTACTAATGTTATTTCTGCTCTTGAGAAAGAGATTTTGCGGGGAAAGAGAAGAAGAAGGACTTGACAAGCAAGACAAAGGAGAAGAATCATCTGCACGGGGCACTGTAGCTCAAATCTGTTGAGATGCGGTGATGATCTTTGCATCACTTGTTGCTGCATCACAACAAGCAACAACTATGCATGATGAGGCAACAATCAAACTGGTTCTGGAACAAATGGCACAACAGAAGAGAGATGCAATGCACAACACTCAGAAGTTCTTCAAGCAACTTGCAGGAAGGCAGGCAAAATTAACACCAAAGAGGAAGAAACTCGATGCGATCAAGATCGATGCACTGCATCGATTCAAGAAACAAATCCTGCAACTGTACCAGAAGTAGGAGGTGCATCTGCACCTACAGAAGAAACACCAAGCAAGCCACCTAAGGAGAAGAAGCAGAAGGTGAAACACACTCCTCCATCCAGGCAAAGCACCAGAATTAGGAGTGGAGCCAATAAATGAGTATCATTTACAAGCTTTCACCTACTACTACTATAGCTTGTGTTAATTCTGTTTAAACTATTTCCTGGTTGTTTTTAATCCCTCTCCCCTATTTTGAACAAATTATGGTTTGTATTTACGAACAAACTTGCGGTGAGGACAACTGCAATCCCTTAAGTTTGGGGGATTTGCATGTTATGTTTAATTATGTTTATTTCTATCTAATATGTTGTGTGTATAATTAATATGTTTTATATAGTAAATATATATGTTTTAAGTAGTTTTTAGTTTGTTTAAATATTAGATGTACTTAACAAAGTAGTATCTAAATATTTTAGTAGAAAAGATCGATTTTTCAAAAATATGGTGAAAGCCCTATGGATGGAATTTTTATGATGAAAAGAGAAAAAGAAGCCTTATTTCTTAGAAAAACCAAAATTATTTTTACTTCAACACTTCAAAACTGAGTTTGTGAAAAGAACCTTGCTATTTAAAAGATCAACTGATGCAAGGGAATTTTTGGTAAGCTTAGGTCAAAACAAAGCTTTACTAAAAAGAAAGAAGAGCTTAAAGAATTAAGTTTGGGGTGTTTTATGAAAACAAAGGCTGAATTTCAAAAGTATAAGAGTAAACAATGCACAAAAAGAATACAAAAAGTGGACAAAGCCATATCCCGAATCTTTTGAAACTATACTGTGCTTTAAGTACATGAATGCATCTGGAGGTCAAAGACACATGTGCCATGCGAGGAATAAATGTATCTGGAGGATAGTTCAAAAAGCAACTGTGCCAAAGTGCAAAGAAAAAATATATGCATCTGGAGGTCAAAGACCTGTGCCAAAGTGCATTTGCATCTGGAGGTCAGTGAGAAAGGTAATATGAGCTAGAAAAAGAAAAAGCATCATCGGTCTGAGAAAGCATCAAAGCAAATCGCATCAAGAAAAAGCAAAATGCGATAAAAATCAATGCACAAATCACTTCAAAGAAGTATTGCATCTGCTCAAAAGATCCACACAAAAAAATAGAAAAATGCATTGGCTCAAAAGCTTTGAAAGATTCAACCAAGTCCTTTGATTTTAGAACTCCCCAACACTTGAGAAAATTTTGTGAGTCTAATCTCTCTTTTGAAAAATATTTTGGTGTGACCAAAGATGAACCAATCCTTTCAAAGGCTAGGAGGAAATTTTTTCACTTAGTCTTGGAACCAATCTCAACTCAGTGGGTTCACACACACACAAAAGAGTTTAAATAGCTTTGGTAGTTTTGAAGAAATAAAGACACAAGAAAGATTGTTAAGAAATGAAGTTCATAGGGAACTCCTCATGAAAATCCAAAAATCAAGCTGATCTATCTTCTAGAATTATAGTTTTTAATAGTTTGTCTTTGTCATTACTTGCGGACAAGCAATGGTTTAAGTTTGGGGGTGTGATAACTCTATTTTATATTGTAGCGACCGAAAAATCCGGGAATGGATTCTTCGAAGTTCGAAAGGAAGCCGCCACCAAATTTTAGTTTAAGGGCAAATTCGGAAAATCCCTTTTAGTTTTAGGATAAGACAAGTTTAAAGGTTCGGGAGTCGTTATGCGTGGGGAAGGTATTAGCACCCCACAACATCCTTCGTCTAATTATTTATGGTTTATTAATATTTACCCTTTTTATTTATGGTGAAAAAGACTTAATTAAATTTTTAATTTTTAGTGCTTGACAAGAGTGGACTCTTGCTCCTACGCGTACCTCGGATGCAATGGAGGAATCAAAGCTACGTAGTTCTTCCCGAAAAAGGTTTGTTGGTTGGTGTTTTTTTAGTGTAGGGGTCCTAGGACTCCTTGAATCGCATGACCACTTGATTCCTAGACGACTGAACCCGATTGTACAACCGACTTAGTCCCCTACTTTTTGAAAGTATTTTTGAGGTTTTTTGAAAGAAGTTTGTTTGATGTGAGGTGAGTTGGTTTTAGAATAGGTATTCTAGAACTCTGATCACTGCATGTTTTCATTAGTTCTAGAACGCATGACTAACCCGGTTGTACAACCGACTTAGTCCCCTATTTTTAGGAAAAGTGATTTATTTATTTACTTATAAGTTTTTAGGATTACTGAACTGTACAACTCATTGGTCCTAGAATGATGACTAACTTTGGTTGTACAACCGACTTAGTCTTTTATTTGATTTTGAAGAAATAAACTAATTTGTGCATAAAAAAAAAAAGACAAAAAAGCTGATAATTAATAAAGACTAGGCTAAAAAAATAAATAAATAACTATATACATAAATAAATATGAATAGATATATAAATAAACAATAAACAAATAAATAAATAAATAGATTATATTATAAATAAATGATAAATAAATATGTACATAAAAATAAACAAAATAAATACAAAACTAACCTGGACTCGACGAGTGTCGAACCGGATTGAGCAATCTGACCAGGTCAATCACGAACCGGACTCCTATCTGGTCCATTTTGACCCCAAGACCGCGAGGAACCGCTTTGAGAATCGAAAAGCCGACTCAAACGTCAAATGATCAAAGACGGGTTTGTAGTGAAATGAGCCGCGGACGCTTTGACCCAAAAGATCACTTAACCCGCCAATGATCCCCTGCTCTAATCTTCACCTCTCAACCCCTTTTATATCCAATTGCTAGGGAACTCTTGTTTCTTGTGAGCAATGTGGGACTAAAACAAGGTAGAGAAAGCAATTCCCCTTTAAAACACAATTCCGTTTTTCTCAAACTGTCACACCGTAAAATTGCGATTCCGGATTCGTTAACCGTTGGATCGTCTTTCTTTTTTGACAGTAGGTTCGTGAGACATATATCTACGCTTTCACCGTTCGGATCGTTGAAACGAGGTCTTATGAGAGAGAAATTGCCTTCGCAATAGCTGCAGTTTTTGGTCCGTTTTTCTCAAACCTCTCATCGTAAAAGTGCGATTCCGGATTCGTTAACCGTCGGATCGTCTTCATTTTTTGACAGTAGGTTCGTGAGACATATATCTCCACTTTCATTGTTCGGATCGTCGAAAAGAGGTCCGAGGAGAGAGAAATTGCATTCGCAATAGAGCTGCAGATTTGGGTATTTCATCTTTTTGTTCTTATTTTGTAAGCTCTTATGCTTTGCTTCACTTGCTTTTTCAATTACTCAAAGAGGGTCAAAAGAAAATAACATGTGGGATGATTGACCAAGAATCAAATCATGCATCTTTATATTAATTGTGGTTGATATGCACAAGCTACTTATCTTTTACTTGAGTACATAGAAACGTTTGTTGCACATACACTACTTAATAATAATAAAAAAATTACAATGATATAAGAACTCGGACAAAATTGGGGTATAACATATATAGAGTATTTCATATGTTTAAACTTAGTATTTGATCTCTTTCAAGTAATAATAAAGAGTTTATATAGTATTTAGTGTGATATATGATATCTTGAGTGATTTGAATGGTTATAGTTATTATTAGGCCATTTTGGATATATTGTGGTATGTTTGATGTTTTTGTTCGATGCGATCTCAATGCTAATCGCATCAATGCTCTGCTGACCGATCCTGCATCAAAATCGCACTACTTGGTGAATAAGCGATCTGTTTCATATGCATCCACCTTGCAATTGATGACCTCTGCTTGGTTCTCGATGCCATCCAACCTTGTATAGTAGGCGCCTACCATTCACACATAGCTATAGGCATAGCTTTGAAGAGTCACCAACATAGGGACACATGTTCACACATCAATGAACCACCCTATGTCATTAGTCAAAGATTTCAACATGGATAAAGCTCGGAAAGCAACTACAACTATGATCCACTCAAGATGACTTCAACATGAAGGAAGGAAGCACCTCACTTGAAGGCTATAAAAGGACCTCACATCTTCATTTGGAAATATATCACAATCCATAAGTTAGATCAAAATTTCAATATACATAGTTAGTTTTTATATTTTCAGGAGGAAGAGGAAGGAATTCATAATTCCTCCTTAACTCATTTTCATAGTGTTTGTATAGTGCTAAGGAGTAATGCTAGTGCATTGCTAGAAGATTTCATACAAAGGTTTTCAACATTTGTAAACTTTACTTTTGTTGTTTCTCTTTTGTGATTTCTATATATATAAACATGGTCTATTCAGTTTATATATATCTTGCAATGTCTCTTGTTAGCTAAACCTTTCTTAGTTGGAATGTTCTAATCATTTAATGAGCTTTTAAGTAAGTATGATGTATGTATGTTTGTACTTTAGTTCTTGCTTGATAATCTTTTCAAAACTTATTTTGAACTTGATCACTTAGAATAAGTAGATTTGTAAATGACCAGATATGGCTTACAATTAAGAACTCAAGAACTAATATGGGTGAGTGTTTTACATAAAGAAAACTTTGTGAAAACCATGCTAAGTCCTAGAGATAGGATAGTATAGTCCATAGGATAATTGTGGGTACTTAAAATACAAGAGTGAATTCACTTAAGCAAATTGGATAATTGTTAGGAGGCAAGATTGGCACTAACACCCTTTCTTTATCTTGCATAGAACAAGGATCATAAGAGTTGGTAATGATACTCTGAAGAAAGTGACCGAAAGGCACATAGCTAATGCAACAAACATTCAAAGGTTTGCATCACATCTTGCATCATACACTTATAAGTAAATTAGTTGATGAAGACATTCCAACTAGCTTTTCTCTTTTACACTATCAACATTTTTTACTTGTTTTCTTTCTAACTTAGTTGTGATCATCAAACAAAATCCAAAATTATTTTGTTACTTAGTGACTTTACACTTTATTACTTTATATTATTTTAAAAGTGAGTTTTTCAATCTCTGTGGGTTCGATCTTTTTTACTACTTGTTTTTGGACAGTGTATACTTGCACACAAGTGTATGTGTTTTCCATGCACCAAGTTCCACCTAGTAGGACAATCCAATTGAACTGAAGACTTGTCATGTATCCTACATTCCTTAACCAATCTTTTAAACCTATCCAAACGACCAGCTGATTGATGAACATATCGAACTGCACTCCTAATTTTTATAATTGAAGAATGCATGTCCTTCAATCCATCATTGACAGTAAGGTTAAGAATATGCACACAACACCTAATGTAACACCCCAAAATTAATTAGGTGATTATTTGACTAATTAAATTAAGTGATCATTCGACTAATTTAATTAAGTAATATTTTAGTTGTCTATATTAAAATAAATATAGGGTGATTAATTAATTTAAGGAGGGGTGTAGTAAATAAATGAGTAGTATTTTAGTTAAATAGGGAGGATGTGAGAAAGTACCTAAGGGGTGTAAATAAGGCCCAAGTCCATTAGTGAGCCCAATTCCTAGTCTTTAACCTAAGGGGTCTTTAGGATAGTGCTCATTTGGAACCAAACAAAGAAAGAAAAGAAAGAAATAGAAGAGAGAAAGAGGAGGGTTGCCGTCGCGCTTAAGGGGAGGGAGGAAGGAGAGGAAAATTCAATTCTCTTGTCTTGGGTAAGTGTTCTTGGTACCAATCAACTCCATTTTTCTTCCTCTACCCTTTTAGTGTAAGATTCACACACTAATCATGTCCCATTTTCCTTTTACCATAGAGGGGGTTTTGGAGCTCAAATTGTTGGGGAAGCTATTTTGGTGATTCTTGGGTTGTTGGTGGAGGTGGCTTCCTTGGGTTTGCAATTTGGAGGTTAGGGGGCTCTACTTTACCTATATAATAACTTGTATGATATGTGTTATGTGTGGAATAGCTCTAGGATGATTTGATTGTTTAAGTTGTGTTAATTCTATGTTGGTTGTTGTAAGTGTATTTAATTTGGTGATACCATGATGCTTGATGTTTGAAATAAATGTGTTGCTAAATATGCATGCCATGTGTTTGATAAAATGCTTCAATGTGATGAAATATGAGAATGTGTTGATTTAATGATGTTGATTAAATGTTTAAGTGAGTGTTGTTGAGTTGAGTGTTGAATTGTTGGATAAAAATGTTGTCGGAGTGTAGGTGGTTGTTGAGAAAATTATTGGAGGTGTGTGAATAGTGCATGAGGCGCCACTTTGCTAAGGAATTGGCGCTTGGTTTATGGTACATCACGGTTTGATGTCTTTGGGAAGGCGGGGCGCCAAATCTTTGGAAAAAGAGCGCCCGGCTTAGCGCCGTGTCTTCTTTGGGTGTGTGAGTGTGCCTGAGGCGCCGATTCACGGGAACTTGGCGCTGAGGTGTCTTGTTGTTGCGTGAGTTGTGTGCACGGCGCGCCCACGTGAGCGCCATCTGGCGCCCGGTGTCGCGCGTGCTTGGTGTGTGCGTGTGTGCTAGTCATGGCACGGTATGGGCGCCATATGTGGCTGCCGCCAGCGCTGGTTGTGCGCCTTGTCTTGGGTGTGTGTTAGGTGGGGCGCCAAAATGGCTGCCTTGCGCGCTATTGGTGCCCAATGGTGTCTAAGTGATGTTTGGCCCCTTGATGCCAAAATAGTCCCTAAGTGTCAAAATAGTCCCTAAGTGTCAAAATAGTCCCTAAGCGTCAAAATAGTCCTTAGGTGCTAAAATGGTCCCTATGGTGTGAGATTGGCTCCCAAGTGCCAAATTAGTCCCTAGGTGAGAATTGAGTCCTTAGGAAAGTGAAGGGGGTCCAAGAAATGAAGTGTGATGTTGTGATGAAGATAAAGTGATGTGTAGGCTTCGGCCAATTATTGTGAACGAAGTGGAATTGCGAAGTGAAAAGTGAAGAGTTAATAATTGTTGTGGTAAATGTATTATGTTGTGATGCATTGTCATGGTGTCACATAATTCATGCATATAAAGTGAAGTGGGCTTGGCCAAAAGTGAGTGTGCCCTCGAGGCTTATAAGCGATGATGATGGATCCACATGCATATTGCATACATGCATATACTCATTCCTTCTTAGTGAAGCTTGGTGTTGCTAGTTGATCCGTTGACATTAATTATTGATGTTATAATTTAATGATAAATGTGTTATTTGTTGTGGATTGATATTACTAGTTGCTTTCCTAATATAATGCTTACCCTACTTGTTATTATTTATGTAAAGAGACTCACCCTACTGCGTCGTGTTGCCTCGTATCTGTGACCCTGCGGTGTGATGACTAAAGGTGTTTAGAGATCCTTCTCCTAGTGTGGTCGAGTCGGCTCTGATACGTAGCACCGGGGGGAAATATTTAGTAGTTGTTATTTTATTCCACTGTTGTACTACTTTATTCTCAGACTTGTTGGTGCTATGTATCATATACTGGAATTTTACTTTAATTAATATTTCGGAGTATTGTAAGGTGTTTTGAAGAAATGTAGCACTCTCTTCGTGGTGCGTGGAAAAATATATATTTTTGAAAACTCTGATTTTATAATCGATTAATTAATAGTAAATAGAAAGGGGGTGTTACATTAGTGGTATCAGAGCAGTTCGGTCCGTCCGGCCAAGTTGTCGAGTCTGTTAACCCTCGAGTCTTGGTACTCGTTCTAAATCATAATCATATTGTTGTTTATTACTGTTGCCTTTGTTGGTTTGTTCTTTCATTGACATGCCTTGTGACTGAACTGTGTAACTGGTGGTTGTAGCATTGATTTTGTCTGTTCGCAACTGTTGTTTGTATCATTAAGATATGTGTGATTAAAAGAGTTCTAACGACGTAAAAGGAGTGAAAGTCGTGATTTACCTTCGCACTCGGATCACAAGTTAAAAATCTTTTAGTGTGGTAGTTATAAATTGATAGACAGTAGTTTTGTGACCTTAATTAATTGGTTGTATGAGTAGGAGGGACTGATCACCCCAATCACTCATCCCCAATGAAAGAGGCGACAATAACTCATAGTTATTATTAAATTTGGATGCATGCACTAATTTTAAATTGATGGATTGCTCGATTAGCTTGCGAGAATATAGTGAGTACTTTTATATGATCTAATCTTGGTAAGTTGTACACTGGACAATATTTGAAGAATTGCTTGTTGAATATTGTTGCACATGATTGATGTCTCTGCACAGAAGTCCATGTATCAGTTGTTAAACAAACAGTTTGATTTGTTTTTGTAAACATGCTTCTTAACTTATGCTTCTCACTTGTGTAAAGAGTCAAACAGTCCCTAGCAATTGCAATCCTTCCGGGAATCGGGAGTCTAGGTTGTGCGACACTCATAAAATGACGAAATCCTTCATTTTCAACAAACGAAAAAGGAAACTCATCTACAATTATCATTCTATCTAAAGCTTGCCTACATGCATCAACATCAAAATGGACACCAACAAGTGCACTACCATTTCCTTTTCCATCCTCTTGAACACTAAGAGTGCTTTGAGTAGGATCACGCAAATTTTGGGAAAACTTCTTACAACTTTTCAGCAAATGTTTTTTTAATGTAGTGGTACCATTTATATGTGAATCACATGCATAAGATGCCCCACACCAATTACATGTAGCCCGTTTATTCGAAGCATTCTTTGAAAAGTGATCCCAAACCCAAGATCTAGGCCTAGAAGGTTTTCGTTTACCTGGATCTCCATCTCCACCAATAGGATCTTCATTTGCATTTGTAGGTGCTTCTCTAGTTTTCCTCTTCTTATTAGGATTGGAACCTTCAATGGTTTCTGTAGCGACCGAAAAATCCGGGAAAAGGATTCTTCGAAAGGTTCTTAGGAAGCCGCCACCAAATTTTAGTTTAAGGGCAAATTCGGAAAATCCCTTTATGTTAGGACAAGGCCTTGTTAGGGTTCGGGAGTCGTTATGTGTGGGGAAGGTATTAGCACCCCACGACATCCTATTGTCTAATTAATTTAAGATTTATTTAATTGTTACCCTTTCATTTGTAAAGAAAAAGACTTATTTTAATTTTTGATTTTTATTGCTTGACAAGAGTTGAGTCTTGCTCCTACGTACCTCCGGATGCAATGGAGGAATCAAAGCTACGTAGTTCTTCTGAAAAAGTTTGTGGGTTGGTGTTTTTAGTGTAGGGGTCCTAGGATTCCTTGAACTATGCACTCATTGATTCTAGGGACGCCATTTGCTAACCCGATTGTACAACCGACTTAGTCCCTACTTTTTGAAAATAATTTTAGAGTTTTTGACAGAGAAAGTGGTTTGGTGTGAGGTGGGTTCGTTTTAGAATAGGTATTCTAGAACTCCCAAATCTGTCTGACTCATTAGTTCTAGAAACATTGACTAACCCGATCAGTCACAGAGCTTAATCCCCTATTTTTAGGAAAATGGTTTATTCGTATTTATTAAGTTTGTAGGGTTACTTGAATCTATGCGACTCATTAGCCCTAAAATAATGCTAACCCGGTTGTACAACCGACTTAGCCGTTTATTTAATTTCGCGAGAAAAATTATTTATATTATTATTGGAAAAGAATTAAAAAAAATGAAACAGGGGGTGAACATGGTAAATTGGGGTTTTATTAGTCGTAGGGGGTTGTATAATTAATAGGAGGTGTGAAAAGGAAGCCCAGTCCGCATAGGAGAGCCCAAGATGCTGGCGGGCTTAAGTGGGGGGAGGTATGCGCGTGAAAAAGGGGGTGCAAATAGCGTTCTGAATATTTTAAAAAATAAAAGACCATAAACGGCCCAAACCTAATCCTGAAGACCTAATTTTCACTTCCCTCCCTTCCATACCTCAGCTGCGCCGCGCAGCCTCTTCCTAATGGGGAGAGAGCGAGATTTTCGGCGAGCTTCACGGAGGAAAACGGGGCGGAGGTCACGGTTTGTCTCTCTTCTATTTTCGGTTTGCATTCTTCTCCTCCTACCCTCTTTCGATCCCGTTCCTAATTTCTGTTCATGGCTTTGGTTCGAATATTATGGGAGATTCTATGGTGGTTTTATGGTTCGGTTTGGGAGGAAGAGAGAGGGAGACTGATGATGGTTGTCCGGTTTTGGGTTGTTGGTGGCTGTGAGTTTCGTTTTGGTGGTGGCTGGTTTTCGGTTGTGGTGGTTTTGGTGGTGGCTGGTTTTCGGTTGTGGTGGTTTTGGTGGTGGCTGGTTGTGGTGGTTTTCGTGGTGGCTGGTTTTCGGTTGTGGTGGTTTTTATCTCATCCCTGTTATTTTCAATTTCTGCAGTTCTTACAATACCAGCATATTCAAAAGCTTGACAAAAAACGATAATAAAATAAATAAAAGAATTAAACTAACACACAGAGACTCATCTAATATTTAGAGTAGCATAAATCTAATCTGATCTTAAAGTCCTATCTAATTTTTACAACAAAAGCACCTCTAACACTTCTCATATTTGATGATCTATTATGCAAGATAATATACAAGAAAAAAAAAAGGCGAAGCACTAACCCCAAGTTCCAAATTTTGTAAACTCTTGTTATTTACTTATTATCACTGCTAATGTTCGCGGCTGCTACCCTCTTGCTTCCTGTATTTCTCGCTCCTGAGAGGCTCCATTGATCTTTTCTCGTCACAACTACGGGCTCTACTTCTAGGATTAAACTCAGTGTTTTCGGTGATTAGGATTTCGATGTGAACCCTAATCCTTTTTTGGGTGATTTTAGCGGTAGTTTTACGCGCTTGATTTACGTGTGTTTTTAGACTCTAGGCTAGCCGCTTATTTATAGGTAGAAATTAGGTTTTAGCATTAATGGCTGTTTTTGGGCTTTTGCAGATCTGATAATGTGGGTCTGCTGAGTAGTCTTGGAGAGCAAGAACAGGCCCCAGAGATTACTGATGCCGCTCCTTTTATTTAATTTTCGTTTTTTATTTTTTTTGTATTTTTTATTATCTATTTTTTTTTGTATTTTTAATGTTATCATTTTTTGTATTTTTGGACACTTTGGACAATTACATGCTTTTAAATTGTAAATTAAACTAGATACAATTTTTTGACATTTTTTGGACTGTTATATGTGCTTAAATGAATTAAATAAACAAAATAAAAATAACAATAAGAAAAAGGAGTCCGGCCAAATACAAAGACGAGAATGGGCCGTACTCGACAAATACGCTAAAACTAGACCAAAAATGGGCGTGTTAACTAAAACCCCAAAATTAACTCGGGATCGCATTATTAAATCTGAATTTAAACCAGCTTTTTGTGAAAAAAGACTTTAGGTAGACCTACTTACGTACGACTAAACTCGAATACGGACGTTAAATTGAAGAACGCGAAAAGATCGATCATTGGCGTGCGTGCCTAATTTAAACAACGGCGTTTCGATTTAGTTGAACGGAGTGATTGAAATTAGTAACCGAGACTCTACACTAATCATTCTCGTAATCATGCGACTCCGAAACACGTCCTTACTAAAAATAAACGACTAAAGCGAGAAAAAGAAGACGGACAAAATTGGGGTATAACAGCTGCCCCTCTTTATTAATATTTTACTAGAAAGTGCTGAGCTCTAGAACTTTCGTAGTAGAATTAGGAATAAAGATAAGATAGACGCTAATTTTGTCCGTTTAAGGGGTAAGTGGAAGGTTTGAGAGATAAGAAGGAGTGGTTAATACTTGGCGCATTAACCGAGAGTTGAATGAAGGGTCAACAAGGACCTGAAGGAGCACTAAGGCTCTGAAGGACCACTCGTGGAGTGCGAAGGAGCGACAAGGCTCTGAAGGACCACTTAAGGTCTGAAAGGCTGCCTAGGCCTTAATTGAAGGACCATCGTGGTCTGAAGGAGCGCAACTAGCTACGGTACTAATTAAACGGTCTGAGGGGGCCTTTATACTCGAGCGGCCATGATTGGATGCAAATGCTATGGTGCGATGATATGAAATGATTGATTTGGGTGTAAACATTTTTTTTTGTGTGATGATGAGATGTGAGACTTTGGATGTGAGAGGTGGAGATTGATCATTCATTGGAAAGGCTAGGTTTGATTCAAACTTCGGCAATCTCAAAGTTGTTATTTACAGACACTGATGTGAAAAAGTACTATATTTGCAAGCTCGCTTCTTTTTCTTTTCCACTATGATGCCCCATGATGACCGAAATTTGGGTCCACACAACTAAATAAGTGGATTTCCAATACCATATGATCAACTTGTGTTTTCTCTCTCTAAAGCATCGTTTTGTGAAGATGTATAGTAGTGCGAATATAGATGAATGAGTCAGTTAACTTGGGGTTCTAAAGACCTAGGGTGTGGACATTTGTGGCACATGAAGGGGTGAATGACAAGTTTTGGGTAAAGTCATGAAAGGTGGGCTTTCCCCAGCCAAGAAATGCGGGACTGCCCCAATTTAGACTTGACGATGGTGAGTGAATAACTTGCCCCTGTCTAGTGATGACAATAACTAGGGGACAGAGGAAATGATGAGCTAGGAATGCCCTGACTTTGAAGTGAAAGGTGGAAAGCAATGGGCTTCATCTCAACACATGGAGTTTGGTGTTGCCCCATTTATGGTAAGGACAGAATTGCCCCGACTAGAGTAGCAACATATAGGATAATGAGTTGAGAAATTGCCCCGGTATGGCTTTGTTGATGTGGATATAACAAGGGGATGAGATGGGTGTATGGTGAATGTCCCCATTTGTAGGTGGAGTGAAGGGTGATAGGGTTGCCCCACTTGATAACGGGAATTCAGACGGTTGTTTTGGTGAGGTTGTGGAAAGTGTCGGAGTTAGGGTAATGGGTTTTTGGAGTTTGTCTGGTATGGCAATGGGCTGGGTGTGGTATGACACTGTACAAATTTCCCCAAGTTCAAATGGAATAGGTGGTGAAAGGGATGCCCATTATATAGGATATAGGTGGCGATCCTAGTATAAACTTTTGGTCACCTTTAAAATGACTCTCAGACTACAATAGTCTTGAGTTTGCTATGATGAAAACTACACTTGGTGATCACTAGACCTTGTTTTAGTATAACTGTAACTTGAATGAATCTTGTGGTGCAAGCCTTTTGATTTTTCTTTTCCTTTGAGTTTTTTTTTTTTTTTTTGAGATATATTTTTTTGAGCAAACATATTGTAAATAAATAAACTTATTTGTCCTAAGATTAAAACTTTGAGAAACAAAAGCAATCGGTCATTGATCGGAATGTGGCCGATGGTTTAGTGATTTATGAGGGAAATGATAATTGGGCTCAAGGCAGTGTTTGGGGATTGATGGGACGGATGATTTTTTTTTTTTTTTGAGCGGTATGATTTGTCTAATGGTTTGTGAAAGAAGGGGTTATTAGGCTCAATGAAGTGTTTGATGATTGATGGGACAAATGATTTGGTGATGTAACTTGGCTAATGGGTGATGATTTATGAAGGAAATGGTTGTCAGGCTCAAAGGAGTGTTTGAGGGTCTATTGAGACAGTAATTGATGTGTCTCACGGTAGGATGGACTTGTTTAGGGATGTGACTTGACCAAGGGTTTATGAAAGATAGGATATTGAGGACAAGGGAAGTGCTTGGGGTTTGTTTCAGACAAGGATCTCTTATGTATTTAATGGCAAGAAGTATCAGCTCATAATTGTACCACTTTTGCTTTTTCGTGGTTTTTCGATCCTCTTCTTTTTTATTTCACTTTCTTTTTTGATTTTGATTTTGATTTTTCTTTCTTTCGAGCTTTTGATGTGGAATTGATCCTTGTCTAGGGTGATTGAAAGGTTTTTTTGGATTTTGGCTTAAGGTGGGTAGCAAAGGTTTTTTCGGGGACATGGGAAGATGGTCAGACTTCGTTCCAAATCATGATTGCTCGATTTCTCAAAAATTAGCTCAAGGACAATGATTTACTTATTTTATATACTTGCTCTTTTCTTTATTTCTTTTCATGCTCTAATTTCTGCTTAGGCTGCTCTTACGAGTTTTCAACCTAACGAGCTTCTTTTGATTTATTTTTTTTGTAAAGAACTTGCACCAAGGGAATACAACGTTGACAAGGTTTTTTAGAGATCACACATTTGCCCCAGTATGGAGGGCCTAAAGTGTTATTTCACTAGGGGAACCAACCAGAAACGTCAACTATGTACTAATGTGGGGAGTATGGGTGGTCGGGGTGGGATTAGACTTTGACAGGGGATGATGGTAAGGTAGGGACGCTAACTGACTCGGACAAAAGTAAACACACATGTTACCCAAGTCACTACACCAATGCTTCGTAGAGAGTTTAACATTTAAAACATGATAGAAATTTTTGATGGGCATTTCGGTCATTTATCATGGGATGGAAGAGATGCAACGTTTGGTAAATGTGAAAAACTGAGTGACTTGAAACACCTTGAGCTTGCAACGAAGTATGACTAAACTTTTTCGAAAAGAATTATTTATCTCACAAGAATGCCTCACCTCTCATCACAATCTTTCTCTCAAAATTATGTTTTTTTGTTTTTATAATGCATGATGTAAGTATGCAAATGAATGAATGCGCGTGAAATGAGAATGCAAATGAACGAATGAATGTATGTGAAATGCGAATGTGATGTATGGGTATGAATATATGATTTTATTCGTCATGTCGGGAATTATAAACTTTTCATTGGAGAGTAAAGTACAAAATTTAATTTTGACTTCAGCGTGCACGCTTCTCTCAAGGTAAAGATTTAAATTCCACAGCGGTCATAAAAAGTGCATGCAACAATAGATGTTTATTTCTTTGTATGCATGTGGTATATTTTCTAAAAAGTAGTAAAAAATGATTTTTGGTTGTTTTTGATTTTTGATAAAAGGCAGTATGCATAAATATTTGTTTGAATGCAAAGGTATAAAGCTCCTTTGTGACCACTAGAAAGGTATCCTATGGAGTGGGTCTAAGGTTTCTTTTATAGTGAACCTCGCAAGGATGGTTCTAAAGAATCCTACACATGGTCCCTAGAGCCAAGGACCCGATCAAGAATCTCGACCCCAACAATAGGCAAGCTATTAGAAGGGATAGCATCCTTAAAGGGAATCAAACTCTAGGTGAGATTTTCATGACCACCCAACGAGACGTACGTCCCGCAGGCCATCACTACGCAATCTCGTTCTAACTTAGGGTACACTCAAGTCCGGGTAGAGGACTTTTCTCACGTGTGTGAAGTGTAGAAGTGAAGTGTGTGTAGGAGCGATCTAAAAAACAACCCAAAAGTCATAAGCGGACAAACAAACGTATATACAAATATCGCTCTTCTATCCTAGAGTTTATATATAACATAAAAATATAATATGCAAAGAATAATAATAATAAATAAACAAATAAATAAAGGGAAGGGTAAAAATTAAGTTAATCCTAAATAATTAGACTAGGTTTTGACTCTCTAAAAAGTTAAGTCCCCAGTGAAGTCGCCAGCTGTAGCGACCGAAAAATTCCGGAAAAGGATTCTTCGAAAGGTTCTTAGGAAGCCGCCACCAAATTTTAGTTTAAGGGCAAATTCGGAAAATCCCTTTATGTTAGGACAAGGCCTTGTTAGGGTTCGGGAGTCGTTATGTGTGGGGAAGGTATTAGCACCCCACGACATCCTATTGTCTAATTAATTTAAGATTTATTTAATTGTTACCCTTTCATTTGTAAAGAAAAAGACTTATTTTAATTTTTGATTTTTATTGCTTGACAAGAGTTGAGTCTTGCTCCTACGTACCTCCGGATGCAATGGAGGAATCAAAGCTACGTAGTTCTTCCCGAAAAAGTTTGTGGGTTGGTGTTTTTAGTGTAGGGGTCCTAGGATTCCTTGAACTGCATACTCTGATTCCTAGGACATTTGGCTAACTTGATTGTACAACCGACTTAGTCCCCTACTTTTTGAAAATAATTTTAGAGTTTTTGACAGAAAGTGGTTTGGTGTGAGGTGGGTTCGTTTTAGAATAGGTATTCTAGAACTCCTGAACTGTACACCTCATTAGTTCTAGAACAGACTAACATTTGTCTGCAGTAGACTTAATCCCCTATTTTTAGTAAAATGGTTTATTCGTATTTATTAAGTTTGTAGGGTTCTTGAATCTGCATGCACTCATTAGCCTAAAAATAATGACTAACCCGTTGTACAACCGACTTAGCCGCTTATTTAATTTCGCGAGAAAAATTATTTATATTATTATTGGAAAAGAATTAAAAAAAATGAAACAGGGGGTGAACATGGTAAATTGGGGTTTTATTAGTCGTAGGGGTTGTATAATTAATAGGAGGTGTGAAAAGGAAGCCCAATCCATAGGAGGAGAGCCCGATATCTGGCCCAGGCTTAAGTGGGGTGGGAGGTATGCGCGTGAAAAAGGGGGTGCAAATAGCGTTCTGAATATTTTAAAAAATAAAAGACCATAAACGGCCCAAATCTAATCCTGAAGACCTAATTTTCACTTCCCTCCCTTCCATACCTCAATTGCGCCCAAGGCACCTCTTCCTAATGGGGAGAGCGAGATTTTCAAGCGAGCTTCACGGAGAGAAAGCGGGGCGGAGGTCACGGTTTGTCTCTCTTCTATTTTCGGTTTGCATTCTTCTCCTCCTACCCTCTTTCGATCCAGTTCCTAATTTACATTCATGGCTTTGGTTCGAATATTATGGGAGATTCTATGGTGGTTTTATGGTTCGGTTTGGGAGGAAGAGAGAGGGAGACCGATGATGGTTGTCCCGGTTTTGGGTTGTTGGTGGTTTGTGAGTTTCGTTTTGGTGGTGGTGGTTTTCTGGTTGTGGTGGTTTTGGTGGTGGTTGGTTTTCGTTTGTGGTGGTTTTGGTGGTGGTGGTTGTGGTGGTTTTCGTGGTGGCTGGTTTTCTGGTTGTGGTGGTTTTTATCTCATCCTGTTATTTTCAATTTCTGCAGCTTCTTACAATACCAAAGATATTCAAAAGCTTGACAAAAAGCGATAATAAAATAAATAAAAGAATTAAACTAACACACAGAGACTCATCTAATATTTAGAGTAGCATAAATCTAATCTTCGATCTTAAAGTCCTATCTAATTTTTACAACAAAAGCACCTCTAACACTTCTCATATTTGATGATCTATTATGCAAGATAATATACAAGAAAAAAAAGACGAAGCACTAACCCCAAGTTCCAGCCTTTGTAAACTCTTGTTATTTACTTATTATCACTGCTAATGTTCGCGACTGCTACCCTCTTGCTTCCTGTATTTCTCGCTCCTGAGAGGCTCCATTGATCTTTTCTCGTCACAACTACGGGCTCTACTTCTAGGATTAAACTCAGTGTTTTCGGTGATTAGGATTTCGATGTGAACCCTAATCCTTTTTTGGGTGATTTTAGCAGTAGTTTTCTGCCTTGATTTCTGTGTGTTTTAGACTCTAGGCTAGCCGCTTATTTATAGGTAGAAATTAGGTTTTAGCATTAATGGTGTTTTGGGCTTTTGCGGATCGATAATGTGGGTCTCACGAGTAGTCTTGGAGAGCAAAGCAGGCCCCCAGAGATTCCGATGCCGCTCCTTTTATTTAATTTTCGTTTTTATTTTTTTGTATTTTTATTATCTATTTTTTTGTATTTTTAATGTTATCATTTTTGTATTTTTGGACACTTTGGACAATTACATGCTTTTAAATTGTAAATTAAACTAGATACAATTTTTGACATTTTTGGTATTATATATGTGCTTAAATGAATTAAATAAACAAAATAAAAATAACAATAAGAAAAAGGAGTCCGGCCAAATACAAAGACGAGAATGGGCCGTACTCGACAAATACGCTAAAACTAGACCAAAAATGGGCGTGTTAACTAAAACCCCAAAATTAACTCGGGATCGCATTATTAAATCTGAATTTAAACCACTTTTTGTGAAAAAGACTTTAGGTAGACCTACTTACGTGCGACTAAGCTTCGAATACGGACGTTAAATTGAAGAACGCGCGAAAAGATCGATCATTCGCGTGCGTGCCTAATTTAAACAACGGCGTTTCGATTTAGTTGAACGGAGTGATTGAAATTAGTAACCGAGACTCTACACTAATCATTCTCGTAATCATGCGACTCCGAAACACGTCCTTACTAAAAATAAACGACTAAAGCGAGAAAAGAAGACGGACAAAATTGGGGTATAACAGCTGCCCCTCTTTATTAATATTTTACTAGAAAGTGCTGAGCTCTAGAACTTTCGTAGTAGAATTAGGAATAAAGATAAGATAGACGCTAATTTTGTCCGTTTAAGGGGTAAGTGGAAGGTTTGAGAGATAAGAAGGAGTGGTTAATACTTGGCGCGTTAAGAGAGTTGAATGAAGGGTCAACAAGGACCGAAGGAGCACTAAGGCTCAAGAAGGACCACTCGAGTGTCCGAAGGAGCGACAAGGCTCTGAAGGACCACTTAAGGTCCGAAAGGTCGCTGAGGCCTTAATTGAAGGACCATCGTGGTGCGAAGGAGCGCAACTAGCTACGGTACTAATTAAACGGTGCGAGGGCCTTTATACTCGGCGGCCATGATTGGATGCAAATGCTATGGTGCGATGATATGAAATGATTGATTTGGGTGTAAACATTTTTTTTTGTGTGATGATGAGATGTGAGACTTTGGATGTGAGAGGTGGAGATTGATCATTCATTGGAAAGGCTAGGTTTGATTCAAACTTCGGCAATCTCAAAGTTGTTATTTACAGACACTGATGTGAAAAAGTACTATATTTGCAAGCTCGCTTCTTTTTCTTTTCCACTATGATGCCCCATGATGGCCAGAAATTTGGGTCCACACAACTAAATAAGTGGATTTCCAATACCATATGATCAACTTGTGTTTTCTCTCTCTAAAGCATCGTTTTGTGAAGATGTATAGTAGTGCGAATATAGATGAATGAGTCAGTTAACTTGGGGTTCTAAAGACCTAGGGTGTGGACATTTGTGGCACATGAAGGGGGTGAATGACAAGTTTTGGGTAAAGTCATGAAAGGTGGGCTTTCCCGACCAAGAAATGCGGGGCGCCCCAATTTAGACTTGACGATGGTGAGTGAATAACTTGCCCCTGTCTAGTGATGACAATAACTAGGGGACGAGAGGAAATGATGAGCTAGGAATGCCACGACTTTGAAGTGAAAGGTGGAAAGCAATGGGCTTCATCTCAACACATGGAGTTTGGTGTTGCCCCATTTATGGTAAGGACAGAATTGCCCACAGACTAGAGTAGCAACATATAGGATAATGAGTTGAGAAATTGCCCTGGTATGGCTTTGTTGATGTGGATATAACAAGGGGATGAGATGGGTGTATGGTGAATGTCCCCATTTGTAGGTGGAGTGAAGGGTGATAGGGTTGCCCCACTTGATAACGAGGAATTCGGACGGTTGTTTTGGTGAGGTTGTGGAAAGTGTCGGAGTTAGGGTAATGGGTTTTGGAGTTTGTGCAGTATGGCAATGGGTGGGTGTGGTATGACACTGCACAAATTTCCCAGTTCAAATGGAATAGGTGGTGAAAGGGATGCCCATTATAGGATATAGGTGACGATCCTAGTATAAACTTTTGGTCACCTTTAAAATGACTCTCGGACTACAATAGTCTTGAGTTTGCTATGATGAAAACTACACTTGGTGATCACTAGACCTTGTTTTAGTATAACTGTAACTTGAATGAATCTTGTGGTGCAAGCCTTTTGATTTTTCTTTTCCTTTGAGTTTTTTTTTTTTTTTTTTTTTGAGATATATTTTTTTGAGCAAACATATTGTAAATAAATAAACTTATTTGTCCTAAGATTAAAACTTTGAGAAACAAAAGCAATCGGTCATTGATCGGAATGTGGCGATGGTTTAGTGATTTATGAGGAAATGATAATTGGGCTCAAGGCAGTGTTTGGGGATTGATGGGACGGATGATTTTTTTTTTTTTTGAGCGGTATGATTTGTCTAATGGTTTGTGAAAGAAGGGGTTATTAGGCTCAATGAAGTGTTTGATGATTGATGGGACAAATGATTTGGTGATGTAACTTGGCTAATGGGTGATGATTTATGAAGGAAATGGTTGTCAGGCTCAAAGGAGTGTTTGAGGTCTATTGAGACAAGAATTGATGTGTCTCACGGTAGGATGGACTTGTTTAGGGATGTGACTTGACCAAGGGTTTATGAAAGATAGGATATTGAGGACAAGGGAAGTGCTTGGGGTTTGTTTCAGACAAGGATCTCTTATGTATTTAATGGCAAGAAGTATCAGCTCATAATTGTACCACTTTTGCTTTTTCGTGGTTTTTCGATCCTCTTCTTTTTTATTTCACTTTCTTTTTTGATTTTGATTTTGATTTTTCTTTCTTTCGAGCTTTTGATGTGGAATTGATCCTTGTCTAGGGTGATTGAAAGGTTTTTTTGGATTTTGGCTTAAGGTGGGTAGCAAAGGTTTTTTCGGGGACATGGGAAGATGGTCAGACTTCGTTCCAAATCATGATTGCTCGATTTCTCAAAAATTAGCTCAAGGACAATGATTTACTTATTTTATATACTTGCTCTTTTCTTTATTTCTTTTCATGCTCTAATTTTTCACTAGGATTGCTCTCTTACAGTTTTCAACCTAACGAGCTTCTTTTGATTTATTTTTTTGTAAAGAACTTGCACCAGGGAATACAACGTTGACAAGGTTTTTTAGAGATCACACATTTGCCCCAGTATGGAGGGCCTAAAGTGTTATTTCACTAGGGGAACCAACCAGAAACGTCAACTATGTACTAATGTGGGGAGTATGGGTGGTCGGGGTGGGATTAGACTTTGTGAGGATGATGGTAAGGTAGGGCGCTAACCGACTCGGACAAAAGTAAACACACATGTTACCCAAGTCACTACACCAATGCTTCGTAGAGAGTTTAACATTTAAAACATGATAGAAATTTTTGATGGGCATTTCGGTCATTTATCATGGGATGGAAGAGATGCAACGTTTGGTAAATGTGAAAAACTGAGTGACTTGAAACACCTTGAGCTTGCAACGAAGTATGACTAAACTTTTTCGAAAAGAATTATTTATCTCACAAGAATGCCTCACCTCTCATCACAATCTTTCTCTCAAAATTATGTTTTTTTGTTTTTATAATGCATGATGTAAGTATGCAAATGAATGAATGCGCGTGAAATGAGAATGCAAATGAACGAATGAATGTATGTGAAATGCGAATGTGATGTATGGGTATGAATATATGATTTTATTCGTCATGTCGGGGAATTATAAACTTTTCATTGGAGAGTAAAGTACAAAATTTAATTTTGACTTCAGCGTGCCGCTTCTCTCCAAGGTAAAGATTTAAATTCCACAGCGGTCATAAAAGTGCATGCAACAATAGATGTTTATTTGCTTGTATGCATGTGGTATATTTTCTAAAAAGTAGTAAAAAATGATTTTTGGTTGTTTTTGATTTTTTGATAAAAGACAGTATGCATAAATATTTGTTTGAATGCAAAGGTATAAAGCTCCTTTGTGACCCTAGAAAGGTATCCTATGGAGTGGGTCTAAGGTTTCTTTTATAGTGAACCTCGCAAGGATGGTTCTAAAGAATCCTACACATGGTCCCTAGAGCCAAGGACCCCAGTCAAGAATACTGACCCCAACAATAGGCAAGCTATTAGAAGGGATAGCATCCTTAAAGGGAATCAAACTCTAGGTGAGATTTTCATGACCACCCAACGAGACGTACGTCCCGCAGGCCATCACTACGCAATCTCGTTCTAACTTAGGGTACACTCAAGTCCGGGTAGAGGACTTTTCTCACGTGTGTGAAGTGTAGAAGTGAAGTGTGTGTAGGAGCGATCTAAAAAACAACCCAAAAGCTGCAAGCAGACAAACAAACGTATATACAAATATCGTCTTCTATCCTAGAGTTTATATATAACATAAAAATATAATATGCAAAGAATAATAATAATAAGTAAACAAATAAATAAAGGGAAGGGTAAAAATTAAGTTAATCCTAAATAATTAGACTAGGTTTTGACTCTCTAAAAAGTTAAGTCCCCAGTGAAGTCGCCAGCTGTAGCGACCGAAAAATCCGGGAAAAGGATTCTTCGAAAGGTTCTTAGGAAGCCGCCACCAAATTTTAGTTTAAGGGCAAATTCGGAAAATCCCTTTATGTTAGGACAAGGCCTTGTTAGGGTTCGGGAGTCGTTATGTGTGGGGAAGGTATTAGCACCCCACGACATCCTATTGTCTAATTAATTTAAGATTTATTTAATTGTTACCCTTTCATTTGTAAAGAAAAAGACTTATTTTAATTTTTGATTTTTATTGCTTGACAAGAGTTGAGTCTTGCTCCTACGTACCTCCGGATGCAATGGAGGAATCAAAGCTACGTAGTTCTTCCTGAAAAAGTTTGTGGGTTGGTGTTTTTTAGTGTAGGGGTCCTAGGATTCCTTGAATCTGCATGTACCTCACTTTGATTCTAGGACGCTGGCTAACCCGATTGTACAACCGACTTAGTCCCCTACTTTTTGAAAATAATTTTAGAGTTTTTGACAGAAAGTGGTTTGGTGTGAGGTGGGTTCGTTTTAGAATAGGTATTCTAGAACTCTGAACTGCATGTCTGACTCATTAGTTCTAGAACGTGACTAACCCGATCAGATGCAGTAGACTTAATCCCCTATTTTTAGTAAAATGGTTTATTCGTATTTATTAAGTTTGTAGGGTTACTGAACTGTACAGCTCATTAGCCCTAAAATAATGACTAACCCGGTTGTACAACCGACTTAGCCGTTTATTTAATTTCGCGAGAAAAATTATTTATATTATTATTGGAAAAGAATTAAAAAAAATGAAACAGGGGGTGAACATGGTAAATTGGGGTTTTATTAGTCGTAGGGGTTGTATAATTAATAGGAGGTGTGAAAAGGAAGCCCGATCAGCATAGGAGAGCCCGGTATGCGGCCCGGGCTTAAGTGGGGGAGGTATGCGGCGTGAAAAAGGGGGTGCAAATAGCGTTCTGAATATTTTAAAAAATAAAAGACCATAAACGGCCCAAATCTAATCCTGAAGACCTAATTTTCACTTCCCTCCCTTCCATACCTCAGCTGCGCCGCGCAGCCTCTTCCTAATGGGGAGAGAGCGAGATTTTCGGCGAGCTTCACGGAGGAAAAGCAGGCGGAGGTCACGGTTTGTCTCTCTTCTATTTTCGGTTTGCATTCTTCTCCTCCTACCCTCTTTCGATCCGTTCCTAATTTACATTCATGGCTTTGGTTCGAATATTATGGGAGATTCTATGGTGGTTTTATGGTTCGGTTTGGGAGGAAGAGAGAGGGAGACTGATGATGGTTGTCCGGTTTTGGGTTGTTGGTGGCTGTGAGTTTCGTTTTGGTGGTGGCTGGTTTTCGGTTGTGGTGGTTTTGGTGGTGGCTGGTTTTCGGTTGTGGTGGTTTTGGTGGTGGTGGTTGTGGTGGTTTTCGTGGTGGCCGGTTTTTTCGGTTGTGGTGGTTTTTATCTCATCCCTGTTATTTTCAATTTCTGCAGTTCTTACAATACCAGCATATTCAAAAGCTTGACAAAAAACGATAATAAAATAAATAAAAGAATTAAACTAACACACAGAGACTCATCTAATATTTAGAGTAGCATAAATCTAATACTGATCTTAAAGTCCTATCTAATTTTTACAACAAAAGCACCTCTAACACTTCTCATATTTGATGATCTATTATGCAAGATAATATACAAGAAAAAAAAGACGAAGCACTAACCCCAAGTTCCAGCCTTTGTAAACTCTTGTTATTTACTTATTATCACTGCTAATGTTCGCGGCTGCTACCCTCTTGCTTCCTGTATTTCTCGCTCCTGAGAGGCTCCATTGATCTTTTCTCGTCACAACTACGGGCTCTACTTCTAGGATTAAACTCAGTGTTTTCGGTGATTAGGATTTCGATGTGAACCCTAATCCTTTTTTGGGTGATTTTAGCAGTAGTTTTCTGCCTTGATTTCTGTGTGTTTTAGACTCTAGGCTAGCCGCTTATTTATAGGTAGAAATTAGGTTTTAGCATTAATGGTCGTTTTGGGCTTTTGCGAGATCGATAATGTGGAGTCTCTGAGTAGTAGTCTGGAGAGCAAGAAGAAGGCCCAGATTCTTGATCGATGCCGCTCCTTTTATTTAATTTTCGTTTTTTATTTTTTTTGTATTTTTTATTATCTATTTTTTTTTGTATTTTTAATGTTATCATTTTTTGTATTTTTGGACACTTTGGACAATTACATGCTTTTAAATTGTAAATTAAACTAGATACAATTTTTTGACATTTTTTGGACTGTTATATGTGCTTAAATGAATTAAATAAACAAAATAAAAATAACAATAAGAAAAAGGAGTCCGGCCAAATACAAAGACGAGAATGGGCCGTACTCGACAAATACGCTAAAACTAGACCAAAAATGGGCGTGTTAACTAAAACCCCAAAATTAACTCGGGATCGCATTATTAAATCTGAATTTAAACCAGCTTTTTGTGAAAAAAGACTTTAGGTAGACCTACTTACGTACGACTAAACTCGAATACGGACGTTAAATTGAAGAACGCGCGAAAAGATCGATCATTCGCGTGCGTGCCTAATTTAAACAACGGCGTTTCGATTTAGTTGAACGGAGTGATTGAAATTAGTAACCGAGACTCTACACTAATCATTCTCGTAATCATGCGACTCCGAAACACGTCCTTACTAAAAATAAACGACTAAAGCGAGAAAAAGAAGACGGACACAAATTGGGGTATAACAGTTTCCAAATTAGTAGTTTGCGGTTCCGTTGTTGGCATGATTGAAGGGTTATTTTCATCCTACAAATGACATAAAATAGAAATTAGATAAAGTATGAATGATAATATATTCTAATTACTATTCAAATTCATTAAATTGTTATAGGAGAGCAATTACTTGATTTTCAATCACAGAAACATTAGAGCGGCGTGCGGAAAGAAATGAGTTCACTTCGGTATCGTGGTCATGTCTAAACGAAATCACACAAAAACAGTAGCATAAGCACATGAAATTAATACGAAATCGGTAATTCGGTATCATAAGCACACACAAAATCAATATCATAAGCATAGCTATTAACAGATTATAACTTAATAATTGGTTTACAAATACCTCAAAGCAATTAAGCTTACTAATCCAATCAATTAAGATTAAAACTTAAACATGTATTCTAACTAGCAACATATATGATACTTTGTTAGTAGATACCGGTTGGTATTTCTTTCGTTCAAAAATGGGGTATAAATCACAACAAATCAATATCTACGAAATTCCATTGAGTCATGGTGGTGAACTATTTCAATAATTACAATATTAACAGTTCAATAATTACAGTTCAATATCTACTGATTCAACAAATCAATATCTTCAAAAATCGGTATAAACTCGAAAAAACGAAATCGGTATAAATCCAAACACATGCGTTGCCGTTGAGTCATGGTGACAACTGGAGAGCGTGAGAAGATGAGTGTGAGAGATGAGAGGCGGAGAGAGAGATGAGTGTTGGGTGAGAGAGATGAGAGCTGCGAGAGAGAGATGAGCGTTGGGTGAGAGTGAGAGAGATGAAGCTGGGTGAGAGAGAGCGCTGCTGGGTGAGAGTGAGAGAGATGAAGTTGGGTGAGGGAGAGCGCTGCTGAGTGAGAGTCTGAGAGAGATGAAGCAGTCGTGAGATGAGAGAGTGAGATAAGCTAGGGTTGCTATTTTTGGTTGGGCTGTGTTTTGTTGGGTTGGGCCGTGTGTTATTTTTTTTTGACCAAGGGTTGGGCCGTGTGTTATAAAAGAACAATATATAGTATTTTAGTGGTTTGGTTTGGTTTGGTTCGGTTTCTGTGATGAGAACCGAATCAATCGCTTCGATTCAAATAGAAAAAACCAAACTAAACCGATTAAAAGCGGTTTTTTGCGGTTTTCGGTTTGGTTTGGTTTGCGGTGTGTCTATCGGTTTGGTTCGGTTTTGAACACCCCTAGTGAAAAGTCAGGGACTAAATTGAATTTTCAAAATGTCAAGGACCTAATTGGCTATTACCTCTATTTCGAAATTGTTTTGAAAATCAAATCAAAGAGATTACTGGGATGAGTCGTGGACTAGGTCGCTCTCATTTAGACGTTTTGTGGCACTGCTCAAAATTGTGCAAGCAGTCTTGTCCTGATCGGTTTCCCGAAGGAGGGAAAGGACCGAACACGAGTAATAGAGAATAATATAGAAGAGTATTGGAAAGTGAAATTTGGTTCCTTCTAATCGGCTTCCGAGGTCTATATTTATATTACAAGAGGTGTTTAATGCTAATGAATACGTTTTATGGTCGAGTTGATCATTACAAGACAAGGAGGAGGAATATAAGGGATCCCCGTAATGGTTGTCTTGACTGCAATAATGGAGATCAGACCGAATAGATGTGGGCAGGGAGATCACATCTGACTGGCCAGTTGAATGGGGCCGAGCTCTCTAGAATAACGGTCAGCCTGGTTGGGAACAGAACCCTTCGAGCAGCAAGTGCAAAGCGCGAAGTCGTTCAAGACAAAGGGGAGCTCGGCCATGCGTAGCCCTTCGGTTACTAAGCCTTGTATTACTAGTCCTTCGGCCCACGGTGGAGTCATCGGGTGCTCAACCCTTCGGTGTTTGGACGGTATTCCAATAGTTGACCTATTGATTGAACGTATGACTGACTTGATGGGCTTTCGGCGTTTGACTTTTGAATCTGACTTGACTGCATCAGTTCTCTCTAGAATATCGGTCAGCCCGGTTGGGAACAAAACCCTTCGAGCAGCAAGTGCAAAGCGCGAAGTCGTTCAAGACAAAGGGGAGCTCGGCCATGCGTAGCCCTTCGGTTACTAAGCCTTGGATTACTAGTCCTTCGGCCCACGGCGGAGTCATCGGGTGCTGAACCCTTCGGTGTTTGGACGGTATTCCAGTAGTTGACCTATTGATTGAACGTATGACTGACTTGATGGGCTTTGGGCGTTTGACTTTTGAATCTGACTTGACTGCATCAGTTTCTTCAATTTTGACTGTCGTTTTTTGCGCTTTCATAAATGTGAATTTTGTAACTGGTCTTGTTCATGTGCTATATAAAGAGGGCGTGGAGCTCTTCATGCTTTGTGCCTTCGTCTTCTTCCCTTTTTTTTCTCTGTTTCTTGTCGCTTTGTGGCTGCTCTGCTTGAGGGTAGGCCCTTGTGTGGCTTTGCGCGGGTCCTTGTATGCACCACAAATCTCCAATTTCCCAGAGTGTAGGGATTGTGGGTTTCTTCCTCGAATGGCCTTCTTCGATCAAAATGATTTTCGGTCGCCGTGGGAGGGGAGATCCTTATCGGGTGCATTCGGCTTCCCAACTGTTCCCAATGGAGAGACCGTTAGGTGGTTTTCATGGGCTCGTCGGAAAGTTATAGAGATGTGCCAGAGTCATCTGCTCTCAGCGTTGCATCCCATTTAGGTGCGACTTTTGGCTCCTTTAGACTCGGGAGGCACCCCCTCCTCCTCTGGTTTGCTACGTACGGTCTTCTTCTGTTCCCGCCTTCCGGACAGTTTTGAAGGGATCTGTCCGCTTCTCAAGCCCTATAGTTCTTGGGTTTGTGTTTCTTGCACATTTTCCTTTTATGTTAAATTAAAATTAATTAAAATTTATGAATCATCTAGCTTGTACCGCCACATAAGCATAGAAAACTACCACATAAGCACTATAACTGCCATTTAGGCATTTTTGTAACATAGTTAAACATAAACTATGAAAAAGGTTAATTGTGCTGACTCTTTGAAGCATAAAAGATTAAATTGAGAAGAAAAAAATTCAAATGACCAAATTATTACCTGAAATTAAATTAAGGGACTCCGAGAGTAATTTAGCGTATTTCATTAGAGGGAGTATATCAACATTGTCTCAATTGCTTAAAGTTTTTAAATTTGTCGTTAGATGAGTATAAACTTATAACTACACTTTGTTTTAAAAACACTTATGTTCCCAACCGGACCGACCGTTGTATACATGAGCCCGACCTCCACTTTGGCCATCCGAATAAGGAATAATTCTCCAACTCTACTGACTGACTAGCTACAATTATCTCGACTGGCTACAATCCCTGATTTCCCTCATCTGTCTTTTTTTTTTTTAGATAAGCAAGATATATATTGCAACCGAGCACAAATCGTGCCCACAAATTACAATGGTAAGGGGAGGGCCTCCTCAAAACCTCCCAGAGCCAAAACCCCCTTGGGAAAAAGACCCTGGTAGGAAAAAGAGTACCTCACACAAAACTGTGCAACAATGGGACAAAACCGTCCTAACCCATTGCTTCTCCCCTCTCTAAGACATAGACAACATTATTATTACAACCATACATTTAATTACAACATAGATAAGCACCCAACCGGGCAGTTAAACCACTCTGCCCAAGACGCCTTGCAATTCCTCCCCCTCCTGGCCTTGAACCAACTCCAAGCCAGTACCTTAGCCCCCAACACTATGCTTGTAACAGAAGCAACCTCGCCATTGAATATTACCTTATTTCGTGCCATCCAAATGCTCCAAATTACCGCCATCCAAATGAGATGTTTAACCCCTTTTTGTCTTTTACCTTTTATCACCCTCCCAAATTCCACAAAGTGAGAAACTATGTCATCTGCATCATCAACTGAAGACTCCATCCAAGTGAGAATATTTTCCCAAATGCGCTTTGCCACCCCACAAGAGACAAACAAGTGATCCACCGCTTTCCCATCCCTAAAACACAACACGCCCCGAGCTCGAGGTTAGGTGAATAATTCCCTCTCGTACAGGCAACGCAACTCTAGTGGCTATCCGCTGCAATAACACCCTCCAAGCGAATACTTGTATTTTAGACGGGACGTCACATTTCCATATTTTCCTGCACGCAGAAATTGTATCGGGCTGCTGCATATTGCTCCTACCTGCAAAAAAATCAACATAAAATCATAGCATTTCCTCACCGAGAACCCTCCGAAAGCGTCCGGTACCGGGACCATCTATCCGCTCTCGGTCAAGACAACAACAGACGGCAGCAATTGCTGCAGCTGCATTGCATCTCAAAGATAAATCTCATTGCGGCCCGAGCGGTCTGCGGGAAGGTCTGCAAAGAAACCGTCGGTGACCGAGCGACCTCCACCTCCACCCGCCGTTGTTCTCCCATCCGCCAAATTTGTCGATCGTTTCCTCCTTGGCCTGCGCAAGCATTATACAATCTTTGAAATAAATCCTCCAAGGTGTCCTCCCCTAGCCAATCATCCTTCCGAACCTCGCCAAATTACCGTTTCCCACTTTAATTTTTACTATTTGATGAAACCACCCTTCTTGTAAATTGCTATCCGATCCTAACAAGCATAAATCCCTCCACCAAATTGACTTCCTCTCCCACCCTCTTCTGTTCTCAGCCATATCGGGCCACCTCCCCCTCCACCCATACTTCTCTTTTACAACTTCCTTCCATATTGTGTAACTGTTTTCACCCAGTAATCTCCATCTCCATTTAGTTAGTAATGCTATATTAAACAATTCCAAGTTCTTTATGCCCAAACCCCCGTTTTCTTTGGGTAAGCAAACTGTCTCCCACTTCACCCAGGCCAGTTTCCTATTCTCTTCATCCCCCCCCCCATAAGAATCTTCTCTGAAGCTTTATGATTTCCGCAATAACATTTTTGGGAGCTTTATAAAAGGAGAATAGATATAGAGGGAGGGATGCTAATACCGAGTTTATGAGCGTTACTCTACCCCCTATGGATAATTGCCTACTCTTCCAATTGTTCAGTCTTGCTCTCAGTGAGTCTAAAATTGGTTGCCAGGTGCAAAATCTACGTGGGTTTGCACCAACCGGCACCCCCAAAAATTTGAATGGCAATGCCCCCTCTTTGCAAGCCAGAAATTGAGAGAAGCGTTCCATCATTCCTTCATCTATATTCAATCAAGACGCTACTTTTATAAAATTCACCCTTAGCCCCGATACCAATTGAAAGCTTCTCAAAATCGCCTTCCAACACCGGATGCTCTTATCCCCATCACAAAAAAGAGGATGGTGTCGCTCGGCAAATTGCAAAAGTTCCACCTTTATAGAACTACTTACGGTAAACCCATTAAGTTGATTTGATTCCACAGCTTTCCTCACCAGCCCGGCTAGGCCTTCTGCCGCAATCAAAAACAAGAAAGGTGCTAACGGATCCCCTTGTCTCAATCCTTTCGTGCGTGAACTCCCCGTTGGACTCCCGTTGACTAAGACCGAGATGGAGTTTGATGCTATGCACGCCTTCATCCATTTCATCCATTTCTCACCAAATCCCATTCTACTCGGCATATATTCCAGTACATCCAAATGGACAGAAGTCGTATGCCTTCTCGAAGTCCGCTTTCATAACCACACATTTCTTTTTCTTCTCTTTGCCATGTCCACAATCTCATTAACCACTACCACTCCATCCGAATATTTACGCCAATGAGAAAAGCTTTGATTATCCGAGATCACCCCTTTCAAGACCTTCTTGATCGTCCCCGCTAATACTTTCGCCAAATCTTGTACAAGCATCCAATGAGGAAATAGGTCTATACTCCCCCAGCTCTTGTGGATTGCTATTTTTTGGGATAAGTGCGATAAAGGCCGCACTTACCGCTTGGGAAGACGTGCACACCTATGGAATTCTTCAAAGAATTTTACCACCTCTACACCTATGACATCCCGCTTTCTCCTTTATAAATTTAAAATTGAACCCATCCGGTCCCCGGACTCTTATTTCCATCGCACTCCCATACCACATCTTTTATTTCCTCCGGCAAAAAGGGTTCAATTAGCATCTCGTTTTCAAGCCCAGATATTTGATTGAAATTAACCCCGTCTAATGTAGGCCTATGATGATCCTCCTCTTTGAATTTCCCTCATCTGTCTATAACGATCAGATCGACCATAAAGTGTAATAATTAGCAATAAACATCATCTGTACTATAAATATATCTTTTGGCGAGTAAACAAATCTTGAATCCAATATTCATCATTTCATACTGTTTCATAGCAATTATAGTGTCGATCTATTAATATTGTGTTCGGTCTAGTTCCTCCCAAGAAACAGAAAGTAACAACTTATACTATACTTTTAAATTACTTGGAACAGGATTCTCTTTCTCAATCACTAAATGTCAAATATGTAGTATATTTTTAATATCACATTCAAAATGTCCTCTAAAATAAAAAAACCAAATTGGTGGTTTGTTTCGTGACTCGAGTGGGCCAATATGAGTTGTTTCTCATACTATGTAGGCATTACTACCTATTTTAAAGATGAAATTTTGGCTGTTATGAAGTCGATTGAACTTGCGTTTGAGAGAGCATGACTTTGGGTTGAATGTGATTCTGCTCTTATAATGACATCTTATAGGTCCATTGGTTTAGTTCCATGAAGACTAACAAATAGATGGTGTAATTGCATCACTATAACTAAGAGGATGAATTTCTTGATTTCTCATATCTATAGAGAAGGAAACTCTTGTGCTGATAAGCTAGCCAATTATGACATTATTTGTCAGGGCTTCAATTGGTGAGAGTTGCTGCTTAATTTTGCTTTAGAGGATTTTACCTGTAATAGACTAGGTCTTCTGTATCACCGTTTTTTCATTGACATTATTTTCCTAACAAGAGTTCTGGTCTAATCCTATTGAACTCTCTGTTACTCTTTATTTTTTCTCTTTTTTTAATGATAACAGTGGGAAGTACTCTTTCTTTTTAAATGATTTTTCTTAAGAAGAGTTTGCATCAAAATCAAAATATTTTAACCAAACTCATTTTCTTCTTTGCTAACAAAAAAAACCAAATTGGTGGTTGACCTTCAATTGTTATATACACCAATAATTAAAAATGTTTTCCACTCTATTATTAATCTCACATTTTCTGTAAATAGATTAAGCCCATCCCATATTGGCAACGTTATTATTAACTTCTCACGCCTTTTGTTCCCAAAACCCGAAAAGACCAACCAAGACCAAGAGTCTCCATTGCCTCTCTTTCGATCGATTATTTCAGTTACGCGCGGCATTGGAGATTCACGCGCCACCATGTCTTCTCCACCGACACTCCCCGTTTCCACATCCCAATCCAACATTAGCGGCGGCGGCGGTTCCTCTCAGTCTCAACCTCCGATCGCTACACCAGCCTTCCGCGCCTTCATCTCACGTGTCTCCTCCACCCTCCGCCAAGCCTTTTCCCAACGCCGCCCATGGTTGGAACTCGTCGACCGAACCTCTATGTCCCGACCAGAAACCCTCGCCGAAGCATACTCTCGGATCCGCAAGAATTTCTCTTACTTCCGTGTCAATTACCTAACCCTAATTGTTTTCGCACTAGCGATTTCTCTCATTACGCATCCTTTCTCGCTTCTTGTTCTCCTTGGTCTCCTTGCATCGTGGTCATTTCTCTACCTTTTCCGTCCTTCCGATCAGCCACTGGTTCTCTTTGGCCGTACCTTCGCCGATCGCGAAACCTTAGGGTTGTTGGTTGTGCTTACTGTGTTCGTCGTTTTTCTTACTAGCGTTGGATCGCTGTTGATCTCTGCTCTGATGGTTGGATTGGGGATCACGTGTGCGCACGGCGCGTTCCGTGTGCCTGAGGATCTGTTTCTTGATGATCAAGAGGTGACTAGTTCGGGATTTCTGTCGTTTCTAGGTGGCAGCGCCTCTTCCGCCGCCGCACAGGCCGTCTCACGCGTCTAACCGGCGGGATCTGTTATCTAGTGGAGTATTCTAAGGTTGGTTTAACCTATTTTGTTGTATTATGCTGAATTAAAATTGTTGCGAGAATTTTTTTGGCTTAGATCCAAAGCAAATTGCTTAGGGTTTATAGTTATATGTCATTTTTTATGCAAACAGATTATTTTTCTCTCTATTAATGCAGTTTAGTCAGCATTTTTATCTGAAACTGCTTGTTGTGTTTGCTTTACTTGCATCCGCGTTTTTGATTATGTACGCCTTAACCCATTTTATGGTTGGATTAGGATGTGATATTCAGAGAATGAGATTCCTGTGAAATGTGCCCTGTTTTCTTGTCAATTTTACTTGTATATTGCGTTCTTGTTATAATTGACATCTCCAGGCAGCATATTCAAATTTATGGAAACATTATTTGGTGTTGATTGTCATATAGGTAAATTGGCCTTATAAGAAGAAGTTCTGATATCTTTTTGGATTAGAACTTGTTAGTGTATATATAAAGTCTAAATGCCAACAAGGAAATTTATGGGGCCTCCTCTGTGCATTTAGATTTTATTTTGAGAAATGCTATTTAGCCTGACATATGGTTCCCAAATTGCTACCGACAAAGCTGATGAAGCTATAATGATGACTGATTAATAATACATGGCATCTTTGACAGTATAAGTTGAGTTTTTTTTTGTACTGCAGTTATATAAGTTAATATGATTCTTCAAATGAAGAAAAACCAAAACAAAAATTCCACATGATAGATTTGTAAGACTTTTACAGGGAAAAGCATGAAATGATTATACAGATAAATATCAATTCACTTTGCAAAAAGATATAGATGCCATGTATTATTAACCAGTCAATCTTTATAGCTTCATCGGCTTTGTCGGGAGCAATTCAGGAACCATATGTCGAGCTAAATAGCATTTCTCTTTTATTTTACTTCTCAGTGAGGGGGTCTATTGGATTTGGATGTAATGGCTGAATATGTTTGGTGCATTAATCAATTTAGGGGATCTGTGGGCATCTTGGGCTAGTTTTGTTTGGATTTTCAATGTTGGTCACAGAATCAAAAATGGTTGTCAAACAGTCTAACTCGTGATTTGGGCTTGGTAGCCCGTAGCCACCAAGACGACCCTTAGAGGGTAGACTTATCTTGTGCCCTGGTTGGAGGTGTGGTTTTAGGGTGAGAGGGATATCTTTCTTACAATAGGTTTACCGAAAAAACATCTTTCTCACAATAGTACTTCATTCAGTTACCTTTAAATATATATATATATATATATATATATAATAAAATAGTAAGTAGTAAAGCATTTGATTTATTGATACGCATCTGGGATGTGATTTGCCTCCTCACTCTAGAATCCACTAAGGTTAGAAATGGTCATTTCAGGGGCTCCATCTCTATACTCTTAAATGTTGTTTGATTTTGTTGATAGAGTTTCAATTCTTTAGAGTAACCTTATGTTAGAAGGTGGTTTGGGAACCTTCCCAATGGAAACAAAATATGCCACTATAACTCTGATTTTTGTCTATCTCTTATTGATATATAATTATATATTATCTTATTGATATAATTGATATAATACCAATGATATGTTTGGATAATCAACTTAATTAAGCATTTATCAAACACAATATGATAAGTGCTTATGTATATGGTAATTTCCATTATTATTAAAGAAAAAATATAGTCAATGTTTTCGTGAGTTATAAGTTGCTTTAATAAGCAAATGGCTTTAATGCACTTTTGGCCCTCCCATTTTACCTGAAATGGGATTTTAGTTCCCTAATTTCAAAATTTGGGTTTTTGGTGTCTCTGTTTCACACGTTGCAATTTTGGTCATAACTTAAGTATTTTGACCCCCAAAATGGTGACTTTTAGGCCCAAGTTAATTTGGAGGGGGTTTCAAAATGGTGCATTAAAAGAAGTTGAATATGGAGAGCCTAAGCTAATTTGGAGAGCTTACTAAAAGAAGTTGAATATGGAAAGCTAATTTGGAGTATGTTGTAAGTTGTTTTCACTAGCTTTCAAACACTCTGACTAGTGCTTATGAGTGCATTAAAGGCGTAAGTAGGGGAGTTGTGATTCCGTGTATTTTGAGGTTAGAAAATTGTCATTTTGTACATTGATAAGACAAATAGTTTTATGAGTGCATCCCGAGTTATTGTTATTGGCTGTTTAATGGAGTACCTTTACCACCAAATATATGGGAGATAAATAGCTTTCCATTTCAACAAGTATTTTAAAAACCAAATCAACTAAGTGACTTAGTTGATTTGGTTAAATTATGACTCGATACCTTTTACGGTTTAGTTATTTCAGCGATTCTATACGGTTTTATTCGGATTTGAGTAGTTTTAAGCAGTGGTTTGGTTTTCTAAACATTGATTTCAACATGTCAGTTTGTGATCCACACGTGAAATAATTTCATTATGAATAACATTGTTTTAATTTCTACGTTGCCTTTCAAGATATAGAAACTTGAATCATTAAGAAGCAAGTATTACTGTATTTTGTCGTATAGGGGTTGCGTTGCCATATTTTTGCTGATAAAGATACTATTGAACTTGGAATCCGATCCTATCTTCACACCCTAACTCTGGCAGAGAAACTAGGACTAACCTAATGGCATGGAAAATTAAAACAAAATATATAATAAAATTAGGACACATATTTCCTCTCTCATAATCCAGAAGAGGTGTGGGCGTTGGTGGACCCACGATGATTGATGCAGTTATTGTTAGATTAGCTCGGGTGAGGTGAAATATCAATCATTGATTAAAAATCAAAAGAGAGAAACTTTAACACATTTAATAAGAGAGAATGGGTAATGAGTCGTCGGGATTTAACACTTGACACCTTTAAGTGAAATTTTCAATGGAGATAATCTATTCCCGCTCTGCTTGGCCTAGACAATTAACAGTAGTCAGTTTTGGTCCTAAAATTGTAAAATGGATCAAATATGAGACATCCACAATGCAGACGAATTTAATATGTATCCTCGTTATCAAAAATGGAAAGTGGGTACCTATTGAGATGAAAGTGTTGTAGAAGAGACTCTCTCTCTCTCTCTCTCTCTCTCTCTCTCTCTCTCTCTCTCTCTCTCTCTCTCTCTCTCTCTCTCTCTCTCTCTCTCTCTCTCTCTCTCTCTCTCTCTCTCTCTCTCTCTCTCTCTCTCTCTCTCTCTCTCTCTCTCTCTCTCTCTCTCTCTCTCTCTCTCTCTCTCTCTCTCTCTCTCTCTCTCTCTCTCTCTCTCTCTCTCTCTCTCTCTCTCTCTCTCTCTCTCTCTCTCTCTCTCTCTCTCTCTCTCTCTCTCTCTCTCTCTCTCTCTCTCTCTCTCTCTCTCTCTCTCTCTCTCTCTCTCTCTCTCTCTCTCTCTCTCTCTCTCTCTCTCTCTCTCTCTCTCTCTCTCTCTCTCTCTCTCTCTCTCTCTCTCTCTCTCTCTCTCTCTCTCTCTCTCTCTCTCTCTCTCTCTCTCTCTCTCTCTCTCTCTCTCTCTCTCTCTCTCTCTCTCTCTCTCTCTCTCTCTCTCTCTCTCTCTCTCTCTCTCTCTCTCTCTCTCTCTCTCTCTCTCTCTCTCTCTCTCTCTCTCTCTCTCTCTCTCTCTCTCTCTCTCTCTCTCTCTCTCTCTCTCTCTCTCTCTCTCTCTCTCTCTCTCTCTCTCTCTCTCTCTCTCTCTCTCTCCTCTGACACAAGGATTCACACCTTTACTTTTTATTAAAAAGTTGATAAAATATTATTAGTGAGATTCGTTTAGTAAATTTTGTTGGAGTTCTGGGTTGGAGAGATGAAGTTCTTTTGTAAGTACTACTATTAAAAAATTATAAAAGAGTGATATGTACATGTAAGACTCGTTTAAATACTAAATTGGGGTTTCTCCATTATGGATGTTCTGAAGTGCCACTTTGTAAGTTTGTTTTCTTAGGAGATGATAGAACAAACATATATCCTAAAAGATTTGATAAAAAAATATCCTGAAAGAAATTCATCATGTGATATAATGAGATGAACTTGTGAAAATGACAAAATTAATAAGCAAAATATCATCCGGGTCTTTTAACTTATTTTCAGTTTTAGTTTAGGTCCTTTATATTTTTATGGTAATAAATAGGCCCCTTAAGTTGTAAAAACATTGCACCATTGCCTTATTTAACGTTTTGTTACTAACTCTGTTAACAAATGGATTATGTGGCTGTTTGACTGCTGACTTGACATGCCACATAGGATAATTTCATTATTTATAATTATTTTTAATTGAAATATAAAAACATCGCCACGAAAGAAAATCATTAAGGTGGATCACAATTCCTGCGATTCTTTGTCATTTACTGCAATCATGAACCTAAAGTTAGTGTAATTAAGAGAGAGAGAGTGGAGAGAGAAACTTTGAGTAATGAAAAGACAAAAAACTTCTTAAATTATAGTGCAAATGCAGGAGAATGTAGGTAAAATGAATGTAGAGAATTTGGTTCCCATTAAGGTTCATCACCCAAACTCAATAACCAAACCTGGGAAATCAAAAACCACGAAGGAAATCGTAAACCCAAGCTCTTCATCCTCACTACTTACCCTAAATCTTTGCCAAATTGGTTCTCAAAATTATCAAGGTTCCCTGCACCAATTTTCGTTTCAGATTCAGATTTTAGTTTTTAATTTCGGTTTCAATTTTTGTTTCAGATTCATATTCATCAAAATCATCAACTTTCGATTCAGATTTTCGTTTTCAATTTCAGTTTTGTTTTCAGATCTTTTTCGATTTAGATTTTGGTTTTTCAGCAGATTCCAATTTTGATTTTGTTTTTTCAGCAGCAGTGATTTGGATTTGGGAACTGGATCCTCTCCAGTCACCTCTCTCTATCTCTCTCTTCTTGTTTTTTTTATTAATTTTTTTAAACAAAATAATTTAAGGGTTGAGATTGGGTATTATAGAGATCCAATGGAGAGGATTACACTGAATAGAGTGACTGGAGGGATCCTTGACTGGAGAGGATTTGGGTCCTTTGGATTTGGATTCTCGATTTTGTTTTTTAACAACAATGGAGGTTTTAGTAGCAACACCCCCTTCTCCCCTTCTTTTATTTCATTTCTGGAAATGGAATTTGTTTCTAGAAATGAGTTTTGTTTCTAGAAATGGATTTTGTTTGAGTTTCTCAAAATGGATTTGTTTTTGTGGAGTTTGGATTTTGTTTCAAAACAGAAACTGAAGAGAAAAAATTGAAGAGATCGAAGAATGTTTCATGAAAACGGTGAAGGTATGAAATGTTGAAATATATAATCAAAACCCTATTCTAATTAAAACAGATGTATATAGCCGTTGGCTTTACATAGCAAACAGAAGTACAACGGTTTCTAACTAACCTAACTACCTCAAGTTTGTTATTGTAACAAACTTAGTTTGTTGAGTAGCAACAAACTAGTTCTAACAGCTAGTTTTTCCAGTCCATATGTTTTTCCAGTCCATATATAAACATACATGTACATACACAATTTATAGTTTTAATAATACAAGTTTTCATTTTGAGTTTACTACTACATTCCTAAATCTCTATACTCCCTTTTACGTTTTTCTCCTTTCTACACCTTAGCCGCTTCTTTAAGTTTCTACAAGTTTTCAACAAGGTGGTTGTACCTTGCATGTAAAAGAAAGAAGAAGGTTAGTAAGGGTTTCAGTGAAGTGAAACAGAAACAGAGTGAAATTGAGTGTAAAGAGAAGTGTTTACCTTTTGAGTTTCTAGGAAACTCATTCTGAGAGGTATTGAAGACGTGTATTGCTTCAAGAAACAGTTCCTCATATTACATGCACAAGAAAGATACAAAGGAAGATTAGGGTTTCTGCTTGTGAGTGCAAATCAAAGGGAAAATCACAAAGGGTTGTGATTTTACCTTTACTAGCGCTCCAGAAACAATCGGATTGAGTATTGAGTACCTGCAAGTAACATTGAAAAATTAGGGTTTCTTGGATCCCAAATCAACAAAGAAGAAAAGAGGGTCAAAGCTAAGAATAAGTGTTTCTACCTTTTGTTTCAAAGGATTGAGGTGAACGAACAAGAGTTTCTTCAACAACGAGCTCAAGCTGAGCAAACTAGGGTTTGCGAAGGTGAGAAGACATCACAAAGGTCTCAGTTCACGCTTCAGATCAAAAACCACCGAGGGTTTTGTTCATCATCAACACAAATCATCATTGACCGAAAGCAGAGTTGAAACGAAGCTTCAATCACCAGCGGTGAGTGCTCCATCACAACTAGGTTTCCGTCGAAGAGAAGAGAGACGAGAGAAGAATGGAAAAACAAGAGAGAAGATGTGTTTCTTGATTTTCTGAGAGAGAGAGTGAAAGAAAATAATATATACTCTGGGTCAGGTTAAGACCCGCGTGTTACCATTTGAAGCGGGTTCAGGTGCGCAAGACCCGCCAATAAAATTTGTTTGGCAGAAGTATTAACATCATTGGGTTGGGCCATTGTAAGCTGGGCTTGCACTATTGACACCTCCCTCAGTTTATTGATACCACCTGCAAGGTTAAACAAGTGAAAGTGAGAAAAAATTCAACATGGAAGGGTGGGTGGTCGAAGAGAAGAGAAGAGAAGAGAGTGGAGGAGAGGGAGCGTTTAGCGAGTAAGAAGAGAATTGGGGAAGATTTTTTTGGTAACAGAATTGGGGAAGATGATGACTTGTTTTTCAGCTTTAAAAAAATTAATTTTAAAAAATGAATTTTAATGCCACATAAGCATGTGCAAGAGACACATCATCTCAATAATGGCCACATAATCAGTCTGTTTAACGGAGTTAGCATTAAATCGTTAAATAGGGCAACAATGAAATCTAAGACTCTTATTCGGCTTGGCATCAATTGGAAATTGATTGGGATTGAAGCGGGAATAATTTTTTGGTCTTCTCCCCAATTTTTTGTTGATTTTTTTTGTTGAGTCTTTCATGCTTACGTTCTATTTAATTTGTTCCTTCCTACGGTTCTTTGTATCCCTTCCTTGCAACGTGTCCTGATCTTCCTTTTTCCTACTTCTGTTTGTAATTTTTTAGCCACATGCATTCTATAGATTAATTACATGAAACCCAAACCAATCAATACTACCCCTTTCCTACATCATACATGTCATCACATCACCCATTTCTTTGCTTTGGTACCGTGGTTGATGGGGACAAAATTATTTTGTAGCAAAATGCGTAAAGTGAAATGTTAGGCAGTGTGTTTTGGGGTCATTTAGGATTCAATTTTTTTTAACTCTTAAAATACTAGAAGTTTCTTCGTAAATAACCGGTTTTGTAAAAAATAATAAGTTTGTGACAAAATACGTAAAGTGCGATGTTTACAGTGTATTTTGGTGAACTTATTGGTCCATAAAAATATTTAGATGTTCAAATACGCGAAGTACGTTCCTCAATAATCTGTTTGATGGAAAAAAATTCATGACAAAATACATAAAGTGTGATTTTAGGTAGTGTGTTTTGGGGTACATTTAGAATCTAGGAACAAATTTACATGTCCAAATTGGTATTTTCTTCTTGATTTAGATAATTTAACATCAACAAGTATTAGAAGGATACTTAAGTTGGTGTTTAATTTTAAATTAAACTCTGCATGATACATGCGTATGTGTTTCACTTTCTAATTATGTTATCTTCTTTTCTCTTTAATTATTTGTTAAGTTTTCATATTTACATTTTTTTTGGTATAAACGGGGTATCCTCTGTCTGCAACTCTAGAAACTAATCTCTCGATCCGAATAGGACCATATTATAGGTTAAGTTTTTATAGTCACATGGTATGAATATAGATAACGTTATTAAAAAAATTAACTTTTTTGTAATAAATGTGACTCTTCAATTCTAATGTCTTTGTTAAAGTGTATTTGTTATTTTTTTAGGCAAGCAATAATTCATTAACGAATCACTAGGGGTACTCAAACTCAAACACCAAAGAGAAGTTATAATACTGTTATTTAATTTATATACTTTAACTTCTTTCACGGGAACTTTAGCCTCATTTACAATAGAACTCTCCAATATAGCTCCGGGTTTAAGTATAAGCAAAAATAACTACCTTTACCGATTTTGAAGATAATTGTTTTATGCATTTAATTTTTTTTGGATTCATATCAAAAATAAATAGGTTTACTAAATTATCCCTAATTAATATTCACATTCTCACAACATTAATGAGTTGAGTTAATGTATTTGCATCCATCGATACTAACTCACCCCGTGCGATGAATTTGTTTAATTTTGTTATTTACTGTTGTTTTTGTTTAAAAGTAATTCATTTAATCAAGTTGCTTACATTCTATTATAATTACTCTTTATCCCTATGCGGCTTGGCATAGGGATAAAATTTCGCCCTCGAAACATTTTTTGTCGCAACTCCAATTTTTTTTCCAATTCTTCCCTTCCTCAGCATGCGTATGTTAGTGATGTATGTATGATTATTTTATTCTTTGTTTGATCAACTTGTGTGTTGTGTCATGACTCATTTTATTACACCAACAATATTTTTTTTTGTGCAGTTTTCATCGGCTTTATCGATGACTAATCTACACCTGGGAAGCTGTCTGGCCACAAGTACTATGTTTTTTCGGCGTGTGTGGTTATATCCTCCCAACAGAGTTTTACCGATGACTAATTTACTTTTTTAAAATATTTTTATATTTTAAAGTGGGATGCTAAAAAGTGTGTTTTAGTGTACTTGATGGAGACAAAATTATTTTGTAGCAAAACGCGTAACATGAAATGTTAGACAGTGTGTTTTGGGTTACTTTAGGATTCAATTTTTTTTTAACTACTCAAATACTTGGTTCGTCAATAATCTATTTGATGGAAACACAATTTAATGGGAAAATATATAAAGTGTGATTCTGTGCAGTGTGTTTTGGGTACTTTAGAATCTTGAAAAAACATTACATGTTCAAATTGGTATTTTCTTCTTTATTTAGATAATTTCGCATCAAGAAGTATTAGAAGCATAATTAAATTGATATTTACTTTTAAATCAATCTCTGCATGAGACCTACGTTCGTGTTTCACTTTTTAATTATATTGTCTTCTTCTCTCTTTAATTATGAGTTAAGTTTTTATGTCTACATTTTTTGGGTATAAACTGGGTATCCTCTACGCGCAATTTTAGAGACTAATCTCTCGAATTCCTATTACATGAACATAACTTACACAAAATTCCTACTTAATCTTCGTAAAATATTGGATCATTATCTATTGATTATTTTCTTATGCTTCTTTTCTTTAGAGGTTTACTCTTTATTTAATTCATCTTCCATTTTAATATCAAAACTTCTGTAGTCTCAGTAACAAATGTCTGTACTTTTGAACTATTTTTATGACGTTTGTTATTATTAATCTTTCATCCTACTTATCTCATATCTTGCTTTAGATTGTACGAATTTTTTTCACCTCCCCTATTTTCCCATTTTCTTGTGTATAAGATCTACACGTCTTTAACAACTATAAATCTTTAATACTCCTAACTGCTTTTATTTCTGTGTTTCACTTATTCAACAACTAGCCAACCCGTCCATCGGAGTCAATTGGCTTTTTTTTCTTTCACTTTGGCTTTTTTTTGTTTCCTTTGTTTTACTTTATTTTTACCATCTCATTAGTGTGCAGTTTTCATCGGCTTTAACGATGACTAATGTACACTGGAGAAGTTGGCTGACCACGAGTACTCAGTTTTGTCGGCGTGTGGTTATATCCTCCCAACAGAGTTTTACCGATGACTAATCTACATTTTTTTTTATATATTTTTATAATTGAAAATGGGATGCTAAATAGTGTGCTTTAGTGTACTTGATGGGGGCAACATTATTTTGTAGCAAAACGCGTAAAGCGAATGTTAGATACTGTATTTTGGGTTACTTTAGTATTCATAATTTTTTAACTATTGAAACAATTCGTTTGCCAATAATCTATTTGATGGAAAAATAATTTGGTGGCAAAATACATAAAGTGTGATTCTAGACAGTGTGTTTTGGGGTACTTTAGAATATTGAAAAAAAATTAGATATCCAAATTGGTATTTTCTTCTTTATTTAGATAATTTCGCATCTAGAAGTATTAGAAGCATAGTTAAATTGATATTTACTTTTAAATCAATCTCTGCAAGAAACCTACGTACGTGTTTCACTTTTTAATTATGTTGTCTTCTTTTCTCTTTAATTATATATGAGTTAAATTTCCGTGTATACATTTTTTTGGTATAAACTGGGTATCCTCTACCCGCAACTCTAGAGACTAATCCATCGAACCGGTAAGACGGTATTATGGGTTAAGTTTTTATGGTTACATTTGATGAATATGGATAATGTTATTATAGGTTGTTGTTTATTTTACAACTTTAAACTTATTTTGTTATGACTTCATCTAATCTGTGTGATTACGCTGTTGTTTATATGCTCCAACTTTCAACTGTTTGTGTTATGACTTGATCTAATATGTGTGACTTTTGTCTTTGTCCTTCTAATATTTAGAATTTGTTTAGTCAAAAAAAATACTTAGATAACATTCAAGGGATGAAAAAATACATAACAGGAGCCACATGGGTGTCCTTTGTTAAGGGGAAAAAACTGCGAGTAGGAGAATTGTTGAAATTGGAAATTGGTGACTCCCCTTTGACTGTTTTTGTTAATATCATTAGGAAATCTGGTAGAAATAATTAACTGTAGTACTTACCTTTCTACTGAAACAATAGCCCTTGGCCTTTAAATATCCAAACTGCCGGATATTCATTAACAAATGTCTATGCTTTTGAACTATTTTAAACATTTTTCTTATTATTATTATTATTCTTTCTTCGTATTTGTTTCATATCTAAGTTTAGACTGAAATAACTTTTACTAGACCTAAGCTACTTGGTTTTGTACCAAGACAATATGTAGTATGTCTTTACTATCTAGACTAGAAAAAAATCTGGCGAGCTGTATTCACTTTTAACCTACTATAACCATGTTTGTCCTCCCTACAACGTAAATTTTAACTATATAGACTACATCTACGCTATTGTACTCCCCAAGTCTTTATAGACTCACTAAAATCGTCAGAAATGTTAATGCTTATTGTTGCAACAATGTTGTTCCTTTCTAATTTATAATCACATCTCCAAAAAATTTCCACCTATCATCATTAACTTATGCACAAATTATAACACCTCTCTATTCTGTTATGAACCTATCTGTCATTAGAAAAGAAACACTAGCCAGTCCGTCCGTAGGACGGGTCATGGAGCTAGTGTTTTTAGAAGTTAAGGACATACTCGTTACCAGGAAAACCTAAGGGATCTAATCGAAAACTGAAAATAAGTTAAACGACCCCGGATGATATTTTGCCAATTAATAAAAACATGTATGGATTTAACTGAGAGGTGGGAGAAAAACAATCACAACTATTATTATTATTATTATTATTATTATTATTATTATTATTATTTGACTAAATAAACAATCACAACCATTCAGTAAGGTTCTTACTTTTCCCACACCCCCTCCTACTTATTCACACCCCATCAAAATTTAAATTCCAAATTTACCCCATTCAAAAAAACAAAAAACCCACACCTCTCCCCCCTTCTCACTCTCCCTCGTCTCTCACTCTCCCCTCCCCTCCCCTCCCCTCCCTTCGAACCCTAACCTCACTCTCCCTCTCACTCACCTTCTCCCAACTCACTCAATCTCACCCAATCTTCTCCACCAACACTCTCAAGAGTTGCTGGGTTCTTTTCGCCTCCCCTCACACTCTCTAATCGTTCCATTTTCTTCAAGGTATGCCTCTCCCCCTACTGTTGCATTTGGTTTTTTTTCGAAACGCCGGATTGTTCGAGCGATGTCCATCGAACACGTGAAAACGAGAAGGTGTTCGAATGAGTCGTCGCGAACACCGCTCAACGACCTCATTCGAACCGTTGTAAATTGAAAATCGAAAGCCGACTTGTTCGAGCGGGGTTGTGCGAACATGTTCGCATGTTGCCGTTCGAACAGTCGTTTGACAGTAGAGTTTGTCAGCCTTTTTGTGTTTGGTTCTGTTAATTTGATTTAATTTGTTCTGTTGATTGTTGTTTCAGATATGGTGAGGAGCAGAGGTGGTCATGCAAAACCAACCATCCGAAAGCGAGCGGTCGGCCACCTCCTACGGTTTCAAACCGCAAAAGGAGGGAAGAAGCCGGTGAACCCTCCCGAGCTAGGGGTCGTGCTAGGGGTAGGGGCAGGGTTGATGTTCCTCCTCCCCCACTTCCCGAGGATATTGGGAAGGATATTGAGCGTGATGCTCAATTTCCGGCCTATGAGTTGGCCGGCCTTTCATCTGCTAGGCCTTCATCTGCTAGGCCTTCATCTTCTAGGCCTTCATCATCTAGGCATCATGAGGAGGAGGCTGTTGAGCCTCGTGAGGAGTAGGTTGCTAAGCCTCAGGAGGCTGCTGCTGTTAGGGCAACATTCCCATTTCCTGGTGGACCAGAAGATGGTTCTGTGTTGCCCACATACGGGGCACATATCCTTACTGATTTTTATTCTGGCCAGGTAAGTTAATTTTATAGCAATTGTTCGAACACCATCATTCGAACATGTTCGCATGACCCCATTCGAACCTGTTCGCATGAATAGGTGAAAAAATGCCCAAGGGGTGTCTGTCCATATTTAACACACTCGAACGGCCTCGTTCGAACCTGTTCGAAGGCCCGTGTTCGAACAGGTGAAAATTTCTGGAAAAAATAGGTCTTTTGGTCTTTTCACACCCTTATGGGGTGTGTTTAGAGTAGGAGGGGGTGTGGGAAAAGCAATAGCCTTCAGTAAACTAGTGATCCTTGTGAATGTAAACCCAACGGTTTAAACAGTTACAAAAAACTAACAACTCGAACAAGTTCAGATTTCAACATAATTTATTTTTTAATTTGAATCCACATGGCACTTAGGTATCTCAGTTTACGGTCGCGTCTGCTGATTGTGTCGAAGCAATTTTTGGGGGTACTTTTTTTTTTTGGAGAATTAAAATATTCTAGTTCAAAATTTTGAATTTGATATGAAATTAACCAAAACTAGAGTAAGAACAAATGCAAGACAAAATATATGATAATAGAAATGAAGAAGATAGAAGAACATAATGAGAGAGTTTTTGTATTATGCTCTTCACAATTAAATCTTTATACAAAAGTATGAGTCTTATTTATAGGACACAAATAAGCAAGTGAATGATCAATATAATTAAAGGCCACTACAATTCATTCACTAATGTGAGTTATGGGATTGTGGAAGACTAGGGATGAACATCCACTAACTTATTATGCATAACACTCCCTTTTGAATGTCCATTGAGAATATGCCTCATTAAAACCTTACTAAGAAAAAACCCAGTGGGAAAAAATCCTTGTGAAGGAAAAAGAATACGATATCATTTCTATGGGAATTACAAAATATATTTATTTCTCCCCCTCAATCAGACAATCATCATTGAAATGGAGAAAACCAATCTTCTTTTTTACTAGTTGTTCAAAAGTTCTACTTGGGAGTGATTTTGTGAAAAGGTCTGCAAGACTATCATATGAACGAATTTGTTGAATGCTTATATCATCACTCTTCTAAAGATGTGTGTTATTTTTATTATATAGGAAAATTTGTTGTTCTAATTACTAATAAAACATGTATTACATCGTTTGCACTTGATGGAATAACTGTTTACACTTGATTAGCCAAATGAACTTCGTTTGCACTCACATTTAGAGAGGACAATGTCTGCGATGATAAGCAGTCATGTCATAGTATTAACTTAAGTGTCTTTGTTTTGTGGGATCTTATTCCTAGCTTCATCGCTGAGGATTTTTTAGCAATAAGTTAGGTTTGTCTAGCTACAAGTTTTGTTAGTTTCTTCATTGGGCTTAGTGTTCTTCCTTTTCATGAATTGGGTTTTCCTTTTGCTTCCTATTTTTGGTGTGCTGCAAATGATTATTAACAAGGTAATCAAAACCGGATCGGACATTTAACTGAAAGAGGTAGTGGTTCAGGGTTCTTGGAGTTCAACCGATTGAATCGAGGATCGAGCCGAAATTAATTGAATATATTATTTAATATTTTTTTACAATATATAAAGGATAAAAAAAATATAATGTGACATAATAAACTCGATCAAATGGAGTTGTTGACCAAATTTTATTTTGCAAAGTGGCTTGTCTGGGTTTGAACCACGTACCTGGCACTTAGGCTACAAGTTGTAACTTATAACCAACTAAGCTGTTTGATGTGTTGGTACATTGGCAACATATATTATACTTAACTCAATCTTTTTTTCTCTTTTTTTTTAAAACAAAACCCTTTTAACTTATCAATTATATTTATTTATTATTTGCTTTTATACTTACATGTGTTATTATATGTATATTACGCATATATCTTATTTAATATCTAATAATTTGTATCACATTTCATAAATTTTAGATTCTATACATTATTGAGTATGAATAATTATTCATTTTAAAATTTATATCAACATTCAATTAATTCATATTGAAAATATTGACATACAATATTAGATATTTCATCAGTTTTTAGTAGGTCACGCACGGGTCATGCGGGCTAACTAGTGACCCTTCGATCCAACCATTAATCCAGTGACCTGACCGGGTCGATTTTAATAACATTGATCATAGAGACTACAATGTAAGTACTCTCATTGTAATATTATAATACATATATTTTTATTTTTTAATTTTGTATTTATTTATTTCATCAATTTAATTATAAAAAAGGTTAAAAAAATGTCCCATATACTAACAATCAATAGGACCCGTATCCTCTCCAGTCAGGATCCGGTCCAGTCACTCCAGTCACCCTAATTTCTTTCATTGGATCACCATCACACTTAATCTCAACCATTGAATTATTTTATTTTAAAAAAATCTAAAAAAAAAGTAAGAAGAGAGAGATAGAGATAGTCGACTGGAGGGGATCGCATTCCCAATCAATATCATTTATCATTTTTTTTCCAAAAATAACATGGTATACCATTTTTTTAGAAAAATAAACTAAATCAGGTTTTCTATACGGTTCCCCGGGTTTTGGTCGGTTTCCTGTCAGTTTCCCGGTTTTTGACCGGTTATCCGGTTCAATTATCAGTTTTTATCCCGGACGGTTTTCAGGTTCAATTGGACCGGATAGGGGTCTGATTCCCTGTTCAACCGGTCGAACCGCCCCGGCCCGGTTTTGACAACCTTGATTGTTAATGACTTTGGCGCCAACTGATAACTCTATTTTGTATAGAGTTATTCATATGTTTAAACTTAGTAAATTGCTCTCTTTCAAGAAAGGATAAGGAGTTTATATAGTATTTTATGTGATATATGATAACTTGAGTGTTTAACATGGTTAAAGTTGTTAATAGGCCATTTTGGATATATTGTGGTATGTTTGATGAGTTTGTTCAGTGCAATCTATAGATGCTCCTACATCAATGCTCCTACATTATTCCTCCACTACAAATGATATTGCAATGGATTTACACAATGCTCCTGCATTGCATCTGCATTGCTTAGAGAGTGAAGCCATCCACTTGCACATCCACTTGCATTGCTGACCTCATGTTTGGTCTCCTAAAGCAAGAGCACTTTATATTGCGGCGCCTACAATTTTCACATACCTTTGAGGACTCATCTACATAGGGACATATGCTCATATCTCATTGGACCTCCCTACACACTTGAGTGAATGCCTCAACTTGTCAAGCAACTTCTGAAAAGTAACCATGGTTACACCTCTAGTTTACTTCATAGATAGTTTCTATTTTGTAAGAAGGAAAGGAAGGAATTGACAAATCCTCCTTACTTCACTTTAGTAGGTTTTACTAAGTGCAGAGTAGTGATGCAACTGCATTGCTAGGAGAATTCATGCAAAGAGCTGCAACTCGTGTAATCTTTATCTTGTTGTCTCTCTTTTGTGTTTTCAATTATATAAACATGATCTATTCAGTCTATATATACCTTGCAATGTCTATGTTGTGCTAAATCTCTCATAGTTGGAATGTTCTAGCCATTTAATGAGCTTTTAAGTAAGTTTGATGCATGAATGTAATGTGTGCACTTTAGTTCTTGCTTGATAATACTTTCAACACTTGTTTTGAGATTGATCACTTAGAATAAGTAGATTTGTAAAAACAGACATGGTTTACAATTAAGAACTCAAGAACTAATATGAGTGAGTGTTTTACATAAAGAAAACTTTGTGAAAACCATGCTAAGTCCTAGAAATAGGATAGTATAGTATAGTCCATAGGGTGATACTGTGAGTACTTTAAAAGACAAGAGTGAACTTATTTAGCAAGCCTAGACATAGGAAGCTTGTAATGAAACTCTGGAGAATGTGACTGAAAGACACATAGTTAATGTAACAGCATTCAGTGCAACTGCATCACATACTGCATTAAACACTTAAAGGTAAATTACTTGGGGAAGACATTCCAACTAGCTTTTCTCTATCACATTACAACTACTTGCACTTTGCTTTATATTAACTTGATTGTGATAACACCATCTCTACTATATTTGTTATTTGGTTACCTTACATTAGATTACATTGTATTGAGTTTCAAATAGAGTTTCTCAATCCTTATGGGTTCGATCTTTTATACTACTTTTATAGGATTGTTTTGCTTACTTTTAGAGTTTCAAATAGAGTTTCTCAATCCTTGTGGGTTCGATCTTTTCCACACACCACCAACCTGATTTGAATTAGAATCATTATAGTGATTCTTTTGCTTACTTTTATAGGATTGTTTTATTTCCTTTCAGAAACATAATTGTGTTAACGATACATTTGATAGAAATTTAGACCTACATTAATAATGAATGCTATCCTTGTTCATTGTGCAATCTCTCTCTTTTCTATGAGATGCACATGTATCAATTTTATTTTAGTTAAAAAATGATGTAATTAGCAGGGGCGGATCTTTGTTAGGACTAGGAAGGATCACAACCCGCCCCAAAAAAACATGTGAAATTACTATAATACCCATGTTATTTTAAAAATAACTACTAACTATATATATGTTTGCGCGAATGTGACATGTATAATGAAATAACTTAGTTGTTGATGGTTGTGTCTTCTTTCGATTCTCGGTATCGTCTTTCGACATGTTGCTTGGTTCGATTCGATTCCCTATCGCAACAGTTTTTCTTTTTATGTTTTCACAAATAAAATGCACAAAAAATTAATATCTCCAATGCGATTACAACGTCAAACCTGGCATTGCTAAAAGGTAAACTTACCCATTAGACTATATAGTCTTAAATATCAATGTTAATAAGAAATTTAATATATAATTACATAATTGCTGCTTCAAAAAAAATATAATTACATAATTGCAATATAGCAACTCTTATATTTATTCATATTTTTAATATTATATAATAATTTTCTTTTCACATCTCCTATATTAAAACCATAAATTATGAATTAATAGTTGATAAAAAAATCATCATTTTAAAATTAAAATCAACTTAATTTAAAATTATATTTTTACAAACAACTTTGATTGAGTCGCTATCTGAATCGTTTTAGTCATTTAGTTTTTTAATTGATATCTATCTATTTTAATTGCATTTTCTCAAGCTCTGCCACTACTCTTACGCGACATTCCCCCTTCCCTATCTATGTCTCTCAATGCGCACGTGTAACCCTTTTTCTCCCTCTCAGCCTCTCGCGCTCGCCGTACCTTATCATCGTCGGTTTTTACCTCATCGTTCCTCGTCCGTCTTTTTTCTCATCCTTGTCGCTATGTGTGATTTGTTGATTAATTTTCTCCGCATCTTCTTTCGATTCTCGGTATCGTCTTCCGACGAAATTTCTAGGTAAGTTTTTGTGTTTCTGCATCCCATTCATGCGATTGAATTTTCATGTCTCTTGCATTAGCGGTCCACCCAAGATTTTTAGTCAAGAACCGCCACTGGTAATTAATGTTGCCAACATCAAAGTTTTAGAAATGTTTCATTTATCGTGTTGCAAAAGTAACAGGAGACTTTTTTTTTGCCCGTGTTTATTTTTTCCCAGCAATTCAACTTTTTCTTGTAATCATTACAAAATAAAAAAATCCACATTCCATAATTGTGATTCAAATCCAATTTGACGAGATTCGAATGTGAGAAATATAATATTCATCAAATGACTCTGATTTATTTACTCTACATTTCTTTATTTCAAAATGTTTCTTCTAGAAATACTATATCTAATAACAAACTTCCATGTATATTCCCTCCTACCCCATTATTTAATTGGGATAAAAAGTGTAAATGTATATCCCTATCGTGTACCCCTAGTCAAATCAAATGGAGTAATTATATTCCAACCGATACCACTAATGGTAGGCCCCACCTCTCCCATTTCTCAAACTTCTACTATAAATAATACCCTACATTGCTAGTATTTTCTTCATTGACATCCAGCCATAACAATGGTTGAGAACAGGCGTGTACCATCTCTCCCCCTAAACTCCGATGATGAATCCTTGGAGCACACCCCGTTGAGATTCACCAACCTCTCGGGTGTCTCCTCCATTGTAGGAGGAGAAAGCAAGGGGAACACAACCTCTCATACCACATTCTCACAAATACCACTAGGCCAACTCTCAACAGAAAGAGGGTACCCTATATCTCGTTCTGAACTCAATGAGGATGTAACAAAAAACTCTTCCAAGAGGCCTAGGGGGAGACCCTCAGGCTCCAAAAATAAGCCAAAACAACCCATCGTCATAAGAGAAGACGATGAAACCATCTTGAAACCGATCCGCATTGAAATACCTACAGGAAATGACATTGCTGAAACCCTGATTAACTTGGCTCAACATCATAATGCCAACATAACAGTGTTGAGTGGTTCAGGCCTTGTCACAGAAATTAATCTTCACAACCCTATATCACTTTCACCCCTTTTCCCCATCAATGAAATCTTCAACTTGACCTCTATTTGTGGAACTTACATTAATCCTGATTGTGGACATGTCCCTCCACAATTCATCGCTAGTCCCCCTTGCTCCTCTTTTTGCATTGGCATATCTGATGTCCATGGAAATTTTTTTGGTGGAACTATTGGCGAGAAGGTCATGTCTGCGGGTCCTGTTATAGTCAGTGCAATTCTTTGCAAGAAGCCCGAGTTTCATAGAGCAACAACCTTCATTAATGGAAGCTTTGAGGAAGTTATCGTCAATGCTGATCATACTACTGTAGAACCTAATAACAATAATTTTAACTAAATCAACATTGTCGTCGTTTCTGCTTCCGGTGTTGCAGGTTCCAAGTCAACGTCGTTGAATCTTCAACTCCCTCCACCTACTTTGGTCGATGTGAATGTGATGTAGTGGAATCATTCAGTCTCGCCGATAGTTATTAGCGATTGATAATTGTTAAAGTATTTACCCTTTTTGTTGCAAGTCCTAATAATAATGTTTGAATAAAATGAGTTTCCTTTCTTCTTAAATTGTTATGTTTTATTTGACGAGTTTAGTCGAGAAGTTTGTGTGTCACCTTTGAATGTTATTTATCATGCTTTTGAATTCACCCTTCTAGTTTTTCTTATTTGATTATTCGTTCTCTGATTTTTATTAAGTTTAATAGTGATAAAATAATTAATTTGATTATTTTATCTCTATTTTTCTTATTTGATTATTCGTTCTCTATTTTTTTGTTAAAAAAAATAGCAATAAAATAATTAATTTTATGGTTGTTAATTTACACAAACACATATCTTATTTTTATTTTGTCAATAAAAATATATCCATTTTTAGAACCTTGTTGTGCGAAAAGTAGTTGTGCAAGTGTACACAATCGCAACAAGTAATATATTGATAAGTAAAGTTCGTCTCCACAAGGATTGATGTTAATTTTATAGTTTAACTTACACTAACTCTTAGTGGAACAAGTAGCAAATAGTTTTAGTCACAAGTTATCAGTGAAAAGTGTGTAGAAAAAAAACAGTTAAAAGAGTGGTTTAAAATATGAGAGAAGTAAGTTGGATTGCTCTTTACTAAGTAAATTCCCAAAAGTGAGACGCTATAACGTCACACGCTATAGCGTCAAGTGCTGTGACAAATGATTTTGTGCTTTTCAGTCACTGACGCCAGGGTTTCGTTACAAGAAGCTTATGTCTAAGTTCTAAATAAATTCACCCCTGTATAATAAAGACCCCACAGCTTTTACTCTATGAACTATTGCATTTCTATGTCTAGAAGAAGCAAACGTTGTTTAAATGTCTTTAAACAACCTTTCATTCATATCAACCTTTGAGTTCTATCCATGGACCATGTCTGTACCCATGAATGTACCTATTTTAAGTGGCCAACCCTAAAACAAGTTTGAAAGAAGTAACATACAAAGATTGAAACGCAAAACGTGAAATATCATATACGTAACACTAGAGGTTCATTACAAAGCTTAAAGCAATCCAACTCAAGGTGTTTAGCTCATATTGAGCATCATCAACAAAATACAAGATAAAACACTCATATTACCATGAACAAAATGAGAAGAAACGGTTGCAAAAGATACAACCCGAAGATTCCAAATCATCCATAGAGACGACGCTATAACGTTGCTTTACACCGAGGGAAAATAAAAATACAATAAAAATAAGCTTGAAAGTGTTTAATGGAGGAGAAAAATGTGTCAAGTCTTTCTTCCAAAAACCCTCTTTGTAACACCCCATTTCTACCCGACAATTTATAATAAAAATCAGAGTTTACAAAATTTATTTTTCAAATGGAATGCTACACTTCAATCAGCTCAAAACCGCAACAAACATAACACAATGCTTTATATCATCAATATAATACGCAACACCATCATAGGATGGGATTTCTCAAAACTTTATCAAATAGTTCCACGCACTAGGAAATAAGCATCATACACAACGCAACGGAAAATAGGAACAGTTCCAAAGAGACAAACAACAGTCTCATTAATGACATATAAATATCTCGTAATATAATAATTCAACAATGAACAAATTAGACAACTAGAAGCTAAACCCCACCCCCTAGGTGCTACGTATCAGAGCAGACCGACTCGGGGAAGTGAAGGGACTAATCCTTCACTCATGGCTACCTGTGGTAAACAACAACAGAAAGGGTGAGTCTCGAACCACATAATAGAAACTATAATAAGCAGTATATCAAGTTCATAGGATTCAATCAATCACAACCATCACAGACAGTTCAATATCATTTATGAGAATGGATGCAATGTATTGCAGAGATGCATGTGGTACCATTGGCCCCCCTGGCCTCATCATCACTCATTATACGTCGCGACCATGTAATAAATAAAAACACCGTGCCGCAACCTTTACAATATATATATCGCGGCCATCGCAAGAATGTATGCATGTGACTCATGAACACACACATCATATATCAATTTCATTTATACACCAAGACCGCAGCCTCTCATATCATTGTCATTTTTAATTTTATACATCACTCAGACCAACTTTCATCTCATGGTGATCAATTTTTCTGTTAGCCCCCATGGCTTTAGCCCTCATGGCCCATGCCCCCATGGCATCATCATTATTGCATTATTCACTAGCTCATCACAAATCATGTCCCAAGGACTAATCACAACTGGAGGAATAACCTCACTCAGGGACCTAAAACCCCCTTTAGGACCAATTCAACACTTAGGGACCAAATTAACACCTTTTGGACCAAACTGGCACCTAGGGACCAAAACAACACCTAGGGACCAAAACCACAGCCTTAGGACTAAACTGTCACCTAGGGATCAAAACAACACCATTAGGACCAAACTGTCACCTAGGGACCAAAACAGCACACACTTAGACACAAGGCAGCACTAGGCGCCATTTCCCCCACAATCTGGCGCCACCTGTGCAACACAAAGACACAGCGCCAAAAACTTCAAGAACTTGGCGCCCCACAGGCAACACACTCACTCGGGCGCCATTTTCCCGGCAAGAATCGCGCCCCAAAGCATGCATGATCTTAGACACAAACTAAGACACAAATCGAGACACGATCTCGAACACGAGCGCAATGGCGACCATTTGGCGCCTGTCTGTCTTTGCGCCACATGCACACACACACCCTTGCCACAGTGCGCGCCACCACAGGCGCCATGGGCGGCGAGAATGGCGCCCGACACTTGACACCACACACGAACCAAGCAACTTTGGCGCCAATACAGCGCCACAGGGCGCCACTGCGCGCGCCTGCACTTGCACCAAGCACAACCAGCGCATTGGCGGCCACATTTGGCGCCCGCACCTGAACACAGACACACAAAGACTCAACCAAAGACACAAAGACACACCAACAAAGTGACCTGGCGCCATATTCCCAAAGAACTTGGCGCCCGTGCGATAAACACAACCACACACTCATCACTCTGAGAACCCAGCGCCATTTCCTAGCCATATGGCGCCCTATAGTACCTAGGGTCCCTTAAATCATTTTCAAACAATTTTTCTCAAAACCAATCATCAACAACAATCCAAAAACATATTATGATCATACCAACAACTTCAATTTCACATTCAAATCATCAAATACACCTCAAACACGTAATCACACAATATAAACCCTAACTCTATCATGTAAATCGATTTCTACACCATATGCAATTTCAATCCATTCAAATAATCACTCAACAGTCAAATTCAATACCAATTAACAACAATAGAGACCCTATGACCTACATACTCCCTATTATACTCTCTATTATAAGGTGAGACTCCCCTTACCTTGACTAACCGGAAATGGAGCTCTCTCTACGGAGTCACCAACAGAACCTCAGCAACTGAGCTCCTCTCATCCTTCTTTCTTTCTTTTGACCCAATGCAAGGACGAGTCACAAACTCTCGAGCGTGATCTAATTTCAACGGCAGAATGTTTGACTCGTGCACATACGATTAAATACAAGAACAATCAATTTATTACCCAATCACAATTTATTAGAAATACGTAATCGTTCGTTTAACAAATTATTAACTAATGTTTGGAAAAGGAGTACCTATCGGAAAGTACCTGGAAGGACAACACAGCGACAACAATTGAAGGTATGGATTTGAACGCCATACAGAGGGGCTGGAATTCACTGAGGATGGTGAGGGATACCAGAATCACGGTTCAAAGGTCCTTACATTACCAAAATGTGAATGCAGGGACTGTTCATGAAGGAGCAGCAACGCGCACAGGGATAGAACAGAGAAACGAACTACTATTCATGGGAGAGGAAGGAACTCCGATGCTGCTCCGGCGAAGGCTTCGTGATGGCGAGTTTGGGTGGAATAGCGAACCGAGGGAGGGATTAAATCGTGGAATAAGGACTATAATATATGAAAAATAAATGATAGAATTGAACTTAGATGGTGATTTCGAGTTGGTATGTTCCATTTGGGGCCTCGCCGTGGCTTAATGGTGAAAAACGAGTGGGAGAGTGAGAGCTGCGCAAGGGTTTGGTCGTTTCTTGCGTGCTGTGCAGCGTGAGGAAGAAGAGAGGTAGTCGGGTCGGGTTCGGTTCTGGGCTGGGAGGGCGCGCTGGGCTTAAGTGAGTTGCAGTGGGGGTGCGTTCTCAAAGCAACAGGGGTGTATCACGAGTAAAGCACCCAAACACTCATTTTAAATACTTTTAGAGCCCAATATCACTATAACTATTATTTTAACATCTCAATAGACCAAAATAACTCCCTAAAGAAATAATATCTCCAACACTAGTATTTAATAGAAATAAAATAAATATATAATATTAGTAATCATATATCACCAATAGCATATAAAAATACCATATTTTTATTTCTAATATTTTTCCACAATCTAATCCCCAATAATTTATTAAATAAATATCCAATAATCTTTGGGGCGTTACAACTCTCCACCACTTAGAATGTTTCGTCCTCGAAAATTACTGACCAAAACTAAACAACCTCCCACTAACAAACTACAGCCCTCTAGACAACTAATGCTATCTATCCTGCTGATTATCATTTCATTGATTACCGACGGTGAGTGATTGGGCGGCCGTCCCTCCTACTTCTTCAGCCAGGTAACCCAAGAAATAATAACCAGACTCATTCATACAAACTTAACTCAAGAGATGACTACGCCATCCCCATCGGACTCAACAGGCTAATAAACAACAACAAGGAAAATACGATAGTACCAAATCCAAGCCAAGCAACAGTCACACGACCCGACATAGAACCAGTTAATATGGAGCAACTATAAACTCACTACTAAAAATAAAATACCAAGAAGGCAGAAGTCACTCAAGCACAACAACCACGTTACACATAAGTCGTTCAAATCCAAGGAGTACATTAACGCAGAGGATATTGTTATAATAACAGTTTTGAACAATTTCAAAGATTGCATACGTAGGGATTCTATCCACATATATTAATTATTGATTCATGTAAAAGTGCACTATATAGCATTGAAATTTTGATTCTTCAAAACACAGTCACAAAATACAACTCCCACACAACCTAAACAACATAGAAAAGTGACTTACACAACACAGGTTCTTTTCTCTTTTTTTTTTTTTACGCAAAAGAAGATGAAATTTATAAAAACAAATTGAAGACAGTCGAAAGTAAGAATATTGTGGTTAGAAAGCATCAAGGCAAACAACACTAGCTACAAAATACAAGAGTTTTACATGTGACAAAAGAAAACAATTGAATGGTTTGTCTATGTGGTCAATTTGTAAAATATTCCCTTGAACAAATTTCAAAACGTAAATTCGCATCACGTCTTTAAGTCTATTAAACTGCAAGGCAACTTGCTAAAGGAAAATACTTGACAAAACAATAATTTTCTCAACTATGTCATGCTAGTACTAACTCACATCTCAAGCCTGGGAATCAGGTTGTAACGCACATCATACAAATATACACATGTTATAACAAAGGATTATTTCCAAGATTTGGTATTAATTAAAATAAATATATGGGGTACAATGTGAACACTTAATAATAAAAACTAGTTCGATATAAGTTTACACACATAAAGCACAACAGACCCTCAACACAATTAGTTAGTCCCACAACTGTAAAGAATCTAATGCCCATATTTTCAAACTAACAAGGCGAATTCTAAAATAACTAAAATATCAAATAATCAATCTACTCTATAAACAACTAGAAGTCAAGGTCTTGGCCTAATATGTTTAAAATAACATTAACATTTTAAACGCTAGACCTCTCAAAAATTACAAACGAATAACAACATATAATCTATCAACTCGTGCGATATTTGCATTCTCCTATTTATAAAATTCATCTTGTCCTACTTCAATTTAATTTTCCTTCTCTCATATATAAAATTCACCTCGCTCTATTTTTACTAACTTAACTTTGCTCTCTCTATATAATTAAAAATTCAATAACACATAGCCTTTCTAATTAGCCTCAACTAAACTTACAACTATAATTAATCTATATTTCCTATTATTTGTCAACTGTATACCCATATATCTATAAAATTTACCTTGCTCTATTTAATCCAATCTCGCTATCTTAAAAACCAAACATTACAGCTTTGTAGCTAACAAAAATTTAGCTTACGCATTCACACTAAATGACTAAGGTCAATTTCAAACAGTCTCTTCAATAACTAAGTTCCACTGTACAATGTCTCACTAGATAACAAAATACTACAATAATAAATTACCATTCATCTCGTCATCTCAAGGCACTCAACAAAAGATTTTAAATGACCCTATCAACTCATAATTTAAACAATCAACAGAAAATACCAAAATTTCACAACAAAAATCAACATGATTTTCAAGACACGACAACCTCAATATAATTCATGTGAAATATTTCAAGTACTAAATTGAGCTTAATTTGGGGTGTAAGGCCAACCCCTCTACCCACAACCATTGTTATACCCATGAGTAAAATAACCTTCCCACTTACAAATCAAAGAATACATATAACACATCACATTCCCTTGAAGATTTAACCAACTAAACTGGTTAGCTTCACGACTTTCAAGAATCAAACAAACAGTACATTCAACTCTATTCAGAGTTCGCACGTCGGAAGACACAACAGATAATACAAATGGTCCGGTTAGGGCCGACCTGCACTACAGCATAAACAACAGTTAGGACTAAAAGACTCTACGACCGGACAACTTGGTCGGACAGACCGAACTGCTCTGATACCACTAATGTAACACCCCATTTCTACCCGACAATTTATAATAAAAATAAGAGTTTACAAAATTTATTTTTCAAATGGAATGCTACACTTCAATCAGCTCAAAACCGCAACAAACATAACACAATGCTTTATATCATCAATATAATACGCAACACCATCATAGGATGGGATTTCTCAAAACTTTATCAAATATTTCCACGCACTAGGAAATAAGCATCATACACAACGCAGCGGAAAATAGGAACAGTTCCAAAGAGACAAACAACAGTCTCATTAATGACATATAAATATCTCGTAATATAATAATTCAACAATGAACAAATCAGACAACTAGAAGCTAAACCCCACCCCCTAGGTGCTACGTATCAGAGCAGACCGACTCGGGGAAGTGAAGGGACTAAGCCTTCACCCATGGCTACCTGTGGTAAACAACAACAGAAAGGGTGAGTCTCGAACCACATAATAGAAACTAGCTATAATAAGCAGTATATCAAGTTCATAGGATTCAATCAATCACAACCATCACAGACAGTTCAATATCATTTATGAGAATGGATGCAATGTAATGCAGAGATGCATGTGGTACCATTGGCCCCCCTGGCCTCATCATCACTCATTATACGTCGCGACCGCAGCCGAAATAAAACACCAGACCGCAACCTTTACAATATATCGTCGCGATCATAGCGTATGAATGTATGCATGTGACTCATGAGCACACACATCATCAATTTCATTTATACACCAAGACCGCAGCCTCTCATATCATTGTCATTTTTAGTTTTATACATCACTCAGACCAACTTTCATCTCATGGTCAATTTTTCTGTTAGCCCCCATGGCTTTAGCCCTCATGGCCCATGCCCCCATGGCATCATCATTATTGCATTATTCACTAGCTCATCACAAATCATGTCCCAAGGACTAATCACAACTGGAGGACTAAACCTCACTCAGGGACCTAAAACCCCCGTTAGGACCAATTCAACACTTAGGGACCAAATTAACACCTTTTGGACCAAACTGGCACCTAGGGACCAAAACAACACCTAGGGACCAAAACCACAGCCTTAGGACTAAACTGTCACCTAGGGATCAAAACAACACCATTAGGACCAAACTGTCACCTAGGGACCAAAACAGCACACACTTAGATACAAGGCAGCACTAGGCGCCATTTCCCCCCACAATCTGGCGCCACCACAGGTAACACAAAGACCAGCGCCAAAAACTCAAAGAACTTGGCGCTCAGGAAACACAAACCCACTGGGCGCCATTTTCCCAAAGAATCTGGCGCCCCACAGCGCACATCTTAGACACAAACTAAGACACAAATCGAGACACGATCCTCAGACACAGCGCAACAGGCGCGACCATTTGGCGCCTCGTCTTTGCGCCACATGCACACACACACCCCCTTGCACAATTCTGGCGCCACCCTAGGCGCCATGGGAAGCCAGAATGGCGCCCAACACTTGACACCACACACCAACCAGCAACCTGGCGCCAATACAGGCGCCACAGGGCAGCCACTTGGCGCCCTGCACTTGCACCAAGCACAACCAGGCGCATTGGGATACCAGAATCACGGTTCAAAGGTCCTTACATTACCAAAATGTGAATGCAGAGACTGTTCATGAAGGAGCAGCAACGCGCACAGGGATAGAACAGAGAAACAAACTACTATTCATGGGAGAGGAAGGAACTCCAATGCTGCTCCGGCGAAGGCTTCGTGATGGCGAGTTTGGGTGGAATAGCGAACCGAGGGAGGGATTAAATCGTGGAATAAGGACTGTAATATATGAAATAAATGATAGAATTGAACTTAGATGGTGATTTCGAGTTGGTATGTTCCATTTGGGGCCTCGCCGTGGCTTAATGGTGAAAAACGAGTGGGAGAGTGAGAGCTGCGCAAGGGTTTGGTCGTTTCCTGCGTGCTGTGCAGTGTGAGGGAAGAGAGGTAGTCGGGTCGGGTTCGGTTCTGGGCTGGGAGGGCGCGCTGGCCTTAAGTGAGTTGCAGTGGGGGTGCGTCCAGCAGGCAACAGGGGGTGTATGCGAGTAAAACAGCCCAAACACTCATTTTGAATACTTTTAGAGCCCAATATCACTATAACTATTATTTTAACATCTCAATAGACCAAAATAACTCCCTAAAGAAATAATATCTCCAACACTAGTATTTAATAGAAATAAAATAAATATATAATATTAGTAATCATATATCACCAATAGCATATAAAAATACCATATTTTTATTTCTAATATTTTTCCACAATCTAATCCCCAATAATTTATTAAATAAATATCCAATAATCTTTGGGGCGTTACACTCTCTATCTTCGAAGGAATGAGTATGGTGGAGAAGAAGATGGCTTGCCTTTCTTTATTCTCCAAAAAGTACAAAACTTGATAGCAACTTTTTACCAACTAAAACTATCCTTCCACTCAAGCGATGCCATGTGTCCCTCAATATCCAATAAAATCCGGGCGTGTCAGCATGCATAGTGGACACAGAGTACGATGTTAGAAAAAGAAGAGCTTGGCGCCAAAATTACACTTTTGCCTTGAATGCTCAGCTGGCCTGCCCTTTTACCGCTATAATGTTAGACGCTATAGCGCTTAACACTGCAACACTAATACACACATTAATTTGTTCAAAAGGGCACTAGATGTGCCAAATCATAGAAAAGTAGTGTCCAGCTATTCTTTACCTAAAACTATCAAAATATGTCATATAAAATACTAATGTTACTTGAGAACTTACTTTAATTTAATGAATAAAGGCATAAATAACTCATATTAACATGAGTTATCAAACCTCCATATTTTGTTAATCCGAGATACAAAGACAACATGGAAATAAAATAACATAGTCAAAGACACTATGTCTCCACCATCTTCTTAAGCACGTCACCTAGTCGTGCCACTTAGCTTTTCCCTTTCTCATGTTTCTCTGTAAAAACAATCAACATATAAAGGGTGAGATACAATCTCAATGAGTTTTACTGAAACCCCTAACCACGCTCTCAGTTCAATTATGAATCATTTACATTCGTGATTTAATTTATAAATCACATGCCTTTTACTTTAGCACAACACCAGCCCCAACTTTGGTAATCCCGGTGAACCCCCTTCCACTAGTCCATACCATAGTGCATTGAATGGGGCCTAGGTTTAGGGCTCATGACTTCCCCGCCTAGTATGCTACCTCATAGGGTCGTCACCCATAACAGTCTTTATCAATTAAACAGTCTTGATATATAAATATAAACCTCATTCAGTCCATTGAACATTATATAATCATTTCTGAACTTTAGGTCATGCAAAAATTATTTAATTCCATGAACACTCACGTGTACTAATTATTCGGATTTTCACATATTTCATAACTTCACAACAATTCATTGAAATTAGTTCAATTATACTCGGAATCATGGTATAATGGTCTTAAATATATGGAAAATGGTTGAGAAATGGATTAGAAGAGGTTTGAAAAATCAAACGGAGCCACGAAAACGAGATTTGGCTCCCGGTGACAGAAGCATACGCACAACCCATGTGTAGGGGCGCATGACTCGTGTGTGCCCTGCAAAGTGCAAATTGGCTCGCTTTACTCGTTTTTGTTAATCCGTTCGCGTCCAATCCGTAACCCAATTCAGTCCCCAACCTAGAAACACTTAAAATACATAAAATTCCAATCCAAACAATCCAATCATCAATCTGCACATCAATTTATAATTCATTCCACAATTCCTAAAACGTAAATTTTCAAAAAAACTGTTTTCAACTCGTAAAATTTTTGAAACAAACGAAACGTATTAAAAATCAACACATAAACCAAACATTCAGAAATCAAAATCCCTAAACGTGAGTAAAACTCACCAATCGTGATGAAAATCACGAACCACCGAGACTTTTTGAAGCTCAAATGACCCGAAATCTCACGAACTTGCTCCTAACGTGTCCAAACGCTTCCAAAACCGAACCCAAGCTACTCAAACCACCCCTTCTACTATCCAACTTGATTCCACCAGAAATGTGGCTTGAAATTTTACCCCCAAACTGAATATTGAACCTCCTATACCCACATGCAAACCTCAAATGTCCCAAAACTCCATTTTCACCTCACTTGAGCTTGGAACTTCATCAATGGTGGATTGAGAAGGAGAGAATGTGTAGGTCATGAAATCAGTAACATTAGATAGGAAATGAAAACAGAGAAGAATGAGCTAAGATTGGCTTACATGCATTGAGAATTTAGCATGAATCTTCCTCCTCCTCTCAATGCAGTGTGCACGACCCCCAGCTAGACTTGAGAGGGAATATTAGAGAATAACTCTCTTAATAACACTTAATGTACTAAAATAGTAGTTTAGTCTATGGTTCACTACTGTGCACCATCCCCATTGAATAACTCCCCTCTTTGTAACTAACTGATTCAATCTCGGTTAGATTCCCGCCACTATATACAGCTTGTAAATCAGATTGAAAGGAATGAAAATCACAATGTTATTCACACTAAATTCTGTTACATTTCAGTTTTAGAATCAGTTAGAGATTGGATGAAATTGCATCCTCTAAATAACCGAATTAGTTAGTCTAACTACAGTTACCAGTCTATACTTTAAGTTAACTAGAGCTAAACTAGAGCTAACAATAAGATAACAACTCTAACTAATTCGGTTACATTGTAATGTTGACACTAAATGACTTAGTTGACTAAATAACTATTATTAATATCATCATCGTCGACTGATCCTGATGGAAATCCCACGCCAGAAGTTTCCGCCACTGTTAACAATGGCGCTCCCACCGTGGCTTCGCCTCCTCTGTCATTGACGAAGCTAAAAGCTTCGCCGTTCACAGCGATTTCAGAGAAACTAGATTCTGATAATTACTTACTTTGGTGTCAGCAAGTTGAACCTATTATCAAGGCTCACAAACTCCACACTATCTCGTTAATCCAACAATTCCGGTGAAGTATCTCACTGTTGCCGATGCTAACGCAAACTTCGTCAATCCTGTGTTTCAAACTTGGGAGCAACAAGACCAATTGCTCTTGTCATGGCTGCAGTCTACGATCTCTCGCGATATGCTTACACACATCATCAGTTGCAAAACTTCATCGCAACTAGAGCTGGCAAAATGGGCCGAACCCGCCGGGCCGGGCCGGGCTAGCCCGATAAATCATAGGGCTTGGGCCAATAAAATTGAGCCCTTTTTTATATACGGGCTTTTTAGCCCGTACTAGAAAAGCCCGAGCCCGGACCGGGCTAGCCCGTACGGGCCACGGGTAGCCCGCAGGCCCACATGTTAAAAATAATGTGATTTTACTTGAGTGTATTGCTTCCAATAAATAAGAAACTAAACTACTGTGTAATGTACACACAAGGAAGTCAAGCACAATTCATTCCCTAATTTCATCCTTGACTCATTCACTACTGTTCTTGTGTCTCTCTCGACACTCCCTCATCTCAATCTCTCTTGAATACTTGAGAACATTTTAGTTTTGTTAACATTATAACATATTTAATGACTTTTTTTGTCAAAAAAATGACTTTTTATGCTATTGTATGGAGTGCAAGTTTAATTCTTTGTTGCTGAAATCTTTACCATGTAAACTAAAATTCTATGCCACTAAAACGTGATTGCCACTACCGTCGTAACATGTAATTTGCCCACTTCTGCCGTAACATGTAGTTTTTCATCAAAAAAATAATACTAACATGCAGTTATATACCACTGCAAAATTAGCATTTTTTATTTCTAAAAAAAACATTCTTTTAAAATAAAAAATCGCGCATAATGCGGGCTAGCCCGCAAAGCCCGTAACCCTTATAGGGCCGGGCTTGGGATGCAAAGGGTGAGTCCGAATATCAACCCGGGCTTTTTGGCCCGTTCCATAAAAGCCCGAACCCGATATGGGCTAGCCCAATGCGGGCCGGGTAGCCCGTTTTGCCAGCTATATATGATCGCAACTATGGGATAAGATCCATGAGCACTTTCAGATCAACACACAGGCTCGTTCGAGGCAACTACAAAGTGAATTGCGTGCAACGACACTTGAATCACTCTCCGTTTCCAAGTATCTTCTCAAGATCCAGACGCTCATCAATTCACTCAGTGCTATCAGAGAACCGATCTCTTCGCGAGAGCATCTCGACGTCATCTTTGAAGGATTGCCTCAAGAGTACGAATCAACAATTTCAATTATATGTGGACGTCCAGGCTTAGTGCCGATTGCTGAAGTAGAAACGCTTCTTCTCGGTCATGAATCCCGCCTTGCGCGATTCAACAAACAGTCGGTTACTCCTTCGGCAAATGTTGCTTCCACGCAATCTTCTCAATCAGATACAAAACAGCCCCGCCTCAAGCATTTGTTGCTGAAAGTTTCGATTCCAACTCTGAAAACACCACAGGCGGTTGGCGTGATGGTCGTGGTGGCCGTGGAAGGGGACGTAAGAACACACAGTGTCAAGTGTGCCACAAAATTGGCCACAACGCCTTTGTGTGCTTCCACAAATTCAAGCGTGATTACGTTCCAAGCGCTCCATCACAACCACGCGCTTCTGCTCCTTCGCCGTGGTCATTTGCTCCGCCGTGGCACACTTTGATTTGGAACAAGATGATGCAAACTCCTCCACGTGCTACGTATCCTCAGCAGGGCTAAGACTTACATCACTAAGTCTTTTACTTAGTGATGATCACTAAATCTATATTAGCCGTTGGATGATAAATATATTACTTAAATTGTATCCAATAGTTGTTATTATAGGAGAGTAATTTAGTACTATCAAATATTCTTTATAATAATTAATTAAATATAAATAACTATTAAAACCATTGTCTCCTATATTTAAGGCCATTAATTTCGACGGTTACACATTCCAAAGTTAATGCCTAATTAATCGGAACCCACATAAAAGTTAATATTAATTTTTTTTATTAATTGGTAAATTACATTTGTATCCCTTTAGTGACTATCACTAAATGTGTCATTTAGTGATATAAACCGGACTCCCCTCAACAGTCTCTCATATGGCACCGTACTATGGTTCTCAGTTCGCTATGCCTGCTTCTCCTTCCATGGCTTCTCCTCACCGTGGTCAATATCCTCAAGCTTTCATGGCAGCTGCAACTGCAGATCCTCGTGCTTCACTTGACTGGTTTGCAGACTCTGCCTGCACTCAAACCATGTCTACAGCATCCAGCAACATTCTGCACCTTTCACTGGACCATATCAAGTTATCATTGGTAATGGCACCCGTTTACCAATTCAATCTATTGGCTTCACTAATTTTCGCTTTGATACCATCTTAGAATATGGTTTAGCCCTAACTCAACCCCACAAAACCGACTTGTAAGATAAGGGTTGCCTCTTCATTATAAACCCTCTTGAGATCTTATCACTAGTCGATCTGGGACTTGGGATTTTCCCTAATACACCTCCTCACGCGCAACACTTTTGGGCTTGTAGCATGTTTAATGGTAGGTGGCCCGATAGATCTAGGATAGACTCTGATACCATCTTAGAGGATGCAATTTCATTCAATCTCTAACTAATTCTAAAACTGAAATGTAATAGAATTTAGTGTGAATAACATTGTGATTTTCATTCCTTTCAATCTGATTTACAAGCTATATATAGTGGCGGGAATCTAACCGAGTTTGAATCAGTTAGTTACAAAGAGGGGAGTTATTCAATGGGGATGGTGCACAGTAGTGAACCATAGACTAAACTACTAATTTAGTACATTAAGTGTTATTAAGAGAGCTATTCTCTATGATGTTGATTTTGGAATGTATTCAACCAAAAAATGTATCACTTCTAGCAAATGTTTTTTTAATAAATATTTAAAAATTTGCAAAAAATAATTCTACAATATCAAAACCAAAAATAATTATACTTACATTTGTTTTTTTAATAATATTGTGATTTTGAGTTCTTAACCAAATTTCTATTGACGAATTAAAATAGCTTTTTTAGAAATTTAATTTTGTTCGTAGATATCGTATTTTTTGATGTACACTTTATATATTTGATTATTGGGTATATTCGTTAATGATTTTGGTTCCCACAATTAATTTGTAAAATTCCTTCACTGAAGGGTCAAATTTAATAAAAGTAAGAACCCAATTTTTAAGAATCGAACTAGTCTCTCAATTGTTTGAAACGACCCTGGTATTTAGCATATTTAGGGGCCCAATGTTAAATATTTGAACAGGGTCTCCAAATTGTTTGGGACCGCCCTGGTTACATTCTTCGCTAAATACGTAAAGTGCGACACTAAGTAGTTTGTTTTGGGCTATTTTAAAGTCTAGAAAAGTTACATGTTTAAATGTGCTAAGTTCGTTCTTCAATAACCAGTTTGGTGAAAAAATAAATTAAATGTCTGAATAGGCAAAGTTTGTTTCTGAACACATAAAGTGGGACGCTAAATAGCGTGTTTTGGGGTATTTTAGAATCAAAAAAATAAATTAACTGTTAACATACGCAAAGTTTGTTCACTCAAAAACCCGTTTGGTGAAAAGAAAAAAAAAATTGTGGCACAACACGTAAAGTGAGTCGCTAAATTGTGTATTTTAGAGTACTTTAGAGTAGGGCTGGACATCGGTCGGGCCTGGTCGGATTCAGGCCCAAACTGGCCCATTCGAAGCAATCCGAGGATTGGATTGGGAGGCCTAAATCCGACCATTTCAAAGAACGGTTTTTGGCGGGTTCGATTTCGCAGGTTACCAGTTTGTTTGGTTGGTAGTTGCGGGTTAGGCCAACAGTGGCCCAATTGCTTATTTTAAATAGTTTTTTTTCCAAAGTTTTTTTTTGCTATTTTTTTACAGTTTTTTTTGTGGCTGTTTTATAAATGTTTTTTTTGCTGTTTTAAAAATGTTTTTTAGTTATTTTAAAAATTGAAAAAACTGTATTGTCAAAAAAAATGTACTAAAATTTGTTTCTTTCACCCAGTAGATTACTGGCCTCATTTTCTTGATCAAAATTCTTCATATTATGAAGAATTTTTTGAAAACAAACATACAAGCATAAATGAGCCTAAATGTACCTGTCCTAAATTCAACTAAATTATAACACATAATTATAAATGATAACACATCATTATATAAAAGAGTCCTAACCTCAACCAAGTTAAAATAGTTATCACGCTTAAATAGTATTTGCCAAGAACTAACTATTATAATAATAGGCCCATCATCAACCAAATTAATTGTCAACCAACTAAAGCAACACTTAATAGTAATATATCTATGTTTAAAATATAAAATTACATCATACACCCATGCAAGGGGAATTTTACAGCTTCTTTAGCAAACAATTTGAATATGCAATCTGCAACATAATCAAGAGGCTTAATATGCAATCTGCAGCTTAATATGCAATCTGCAGCAACCCTTTGAATAAACCATGATCACATGTATCTTCCAAGTATAGCTGCGATGGACAAGGAACATTATACACCATACTAAGACAAGGAATAATTCAGAGAGTTAACAAAGAAAAATTAAGCACCACCAAGGCAAAACAATCACAAACAGAAAGAGTACTTGAAAATTTAAAGTTAATAATAAAACAACTAAGAGCCACTGATATAGTCAAGGAAACATAAAACAATAACATAAATTCTCTAAATAAGCAGCATCATTCATGGTAAAATAAGCAGGCAAAATAAGCAGAATAAGCAATAATTTACCAAGTCAAATAGCTGGAAAAAATAAGCAGAATAAGCAATTTACCAAGTCAGATAGCTGGAAAAAATGCAACTAACAGTTAGAATAAGAAGCTGCTGTATAACATGCAACTAACAGGCAGAATAACTAACATAAGCAATTTACCAAGTCTTCTTTTTGCACTAACAGTAGCTGTAAAACATGGAGACCAAGCGGAATCAGCCTCTTTTCCAGAATAAGCAGAATACAACAGCAGATCATCCATATCCATACCCAAAACAACAATACCTATTAGAAACAAAATGCAACAATTGATTAGAGTAATTAAAACATAAAAACGGAATGCAAGAATCTATTATAGAGTAATTAGGAAACAATTACCTTCATCTAAACCCAAAACAGATTTACCCTTGCATGAAACACTCCAAAAGAACAACTAAGGTTGCTATATAGTTGATGCAATATATGGCAATAAGAGATGTGAGCCATGTTACTCCAAAAAATCTTCAAAAAAGTTATGACCGCAAATGTTAACAGTTGAAGCTGTTAATACATTCATAACAAAATAAGCAATAATTTAGTTAATAGTGTAATAGAGACTACCTGAATTTCTTCTCAGCCATTGCCAATATTAATTGGCTGTGATTGAGATGATGAGCTTACGCCAGCAGCTCCATCACCCACAGATACCCCTCCTTGAAATTCTATAGAACATAAAAAACACATTTAAACTTATATAGAATTTGAAAGCTAACATTATCAAAAGACAAGAAATCGTTTAAAATTCATACCTGCCACTCAAAGTAGCATATAAAATCAAAGAAGCTAACATTATCACTCAAAGTAGCATATAAAATTAAAGAAGCAAATTAGCATAAGTAGTCTACCTCGTACCTCAAAGATGGCCTGCTTCTTACTCCTTCTTTGTCCCAAGCATTAAATTAATTAATCAACAACATAAAAAGAGTAATTAGTAAAATAAACATAAATGAAGTCTTGTAAACAACTTTCATAAAAATTAGTTGACAACTCACCTTTACTATTATGTAATTGATTTCTCTCACCCCTATTTCCTAAAAAATGTATCATTTGAAAAGAAAGTCAGAAAGCTAAATAACAAAAATTCAGAACAACATAATCAACCACATAAAACTCCTAAAATTAGCAGAAGCCATATAAAATCAGCCACAACACAGCCACCATAAAATTAGCAGATATATTGACAATATTTGAGACTCAGCCATCATATAACTCCTAAAATTGTTAACCCGAAACATAAAAGAACAAAAATGTAACAACAAATGTCTCAGCCACAACACAAATATTCACACAAACCCTAACACACAGAAATTACATACATAAAAACGAAAAACCCTCAACTGAAATTTAAAATGTAAACCCTAAAAATGAAAAGTCCTAAACTGAAAGCCAACAATCCTTATATTTACAGAAACCCTAACACACATAAACGAATATTGGGAGGGGAAACAAATAAATAAAACAAAAACGAGACAAATCTAGTTCTATGAACCCTAAAACGAAAGTCACAAAGTGTAAACCCTAAAAACAAAAACCAATACCAGATACAAACCTAAAATGCAAAAAACCAGAGATTTGGAGGAGAAATAGAACAATAAAACAATAGAGACAGAGAGACAAATTATTAGTGTTAAAAAGGCTTACCAATGTAGAAGATGTGTAGAAGACGATGAACAAAGGGAACGGCGACACGAGCATGGATGCAGACAACACAGTGGCACTTGATTATTTGATGAGAACGACGCTAGGGTTTCACTCTCAAACTCTGAGAGAGTGAACTGAAGTGAGAGATGAGAGGGAACGACACTAAGGTTTCTGCTGGGAGAGGTTCATTTTCTGGTTTAGGTTGAAAAATGAAATGGAACGCGTGAGATGAGGTTGTGACTGAGTTTTGATAAAAACTCTAAGATATCAAAACACATCGTTTTTATTTAACCTCAATATCCACACTTGTTTCGCGGTCGGGTTCGGTTTCTAGCGGATCTCAGTAAGCCCACCGCCACCGACCAATTGTAGCCGTTTTAACCATAATGGGCCACCAGCTACCCGAAATTGGCCCAAAACCGTCATTTTTTATTTCGGGTTCGGTCGGTTTTTAACGGGTTCGCAAGAATTGTCCACCCCTACTTTAGAGTCCATAATTTTTTTAGATATGCGGATACCACCAAAAAAATTGTTTCCTTTTTTGTTACGTGATTGGACCTTCACTTCTTTTTTTAATAAAAAAATACGTGACGAAATATATAGTGTGTTGCTAGGTATTGTGTTTTGAGCTACGTTATATACCATAAAAAATTAACTGCTTAAATAATATGTGGAATGCGATGTTAAGCAGTATGTACTCTATTTATGGGTGCTTTTGAGTCGCAATCATTTACTCATGAAACCCCTTAAAATGTTTTTCTTCCTTTAACTTTACTATTCTTCCCATTTAAATTAGTGTATGTTGATTTCCTTTTTTGCTTCGTAATGCCCAATTCTTGGCTTCAAATTTCTCCTAGAATTGTGTTCCTCTTCTCTAAATCAAAGGTATTGTTATATATATATATATATATATATATATATATATACACTTCTTAAGGCACTTTTCTTTTGTTTGGGTATAAAATTATATGTCTTCATTTAGTATTAGATGAATCATTTTCAATATAGAGACAATGGTCGGGACTACCGTTTTTGTTTAAAAATAAAATTTGAGCATTATGAAGTTGAGTTCGTAGTTGTTGTTTGCTTTTACTATAGTATTTATTTTTTATTTTGATTTCGGTTGTCGTTCTTTTCACTTTTATCTTCTTAATTTGAAGTGAAATGTAATACCCAAAATAATAGAAAAAATTACTTTGGATATTAGATTGGTTGTGGCTTGTATAATTGGATATGTTTGTTAATTGCTCGATTATATATATATATATAACATCTTTGTTTTTCTTTTAGGAAAATTGCATTTTTGATGGTTAATTGATTCTATTTTCTATTCGAATTAAATGAGTTTTGGTGATGAATGAAATACAATCTAGTGTAGAAAGAAGGGGGGCTTTTTGGGTTGAAGCCAAGGCGGACCTACATTGTTTCCAAGGGGTTCTGTTGAACCCCTTAGAAAAAATGTTAGTACTAGTATTCTTATATAAAATTAATTTGAATTCCCTAAAATTTTAAATTTGTACAAGAATTCTTAAATTTGCACGCAATTTTTAAAAAATCTATCTTATTAATTAAGAGATTATTTATAAAACTTTAAGAAGTAATTTTACTGATATCACATATTCTTACATATCACTTATTTTCCTTTGCTTTAGGACTTAAATAGGTAATGGCGGGTTAACTTAGAGTCTAATTTGGCAATATACACTCTTAATTAAATTTGGAATTAGATAACTTGATTATTTAATTTTAGTAAACCAACAAATTTTACAACGAATTTTTTTCGCCTCTGACCCAGGGTCCTGGATCCCCCACTAGCTGAAGTATCAAACCTAGCCCATTAGCCTTCAGCTGAAACACTTGTTATTACCCTCTCATTTGCTCTCCTTTTGAATAATAGAAAACAAGGATGAGAGAGAGAGAGAGAGAGAGAGAGAGAGAGAGAGAGAGAGAGAGAGAGAGAGAGAGAGAGAGAGAGAGAGAGAGAGAGAGAGAGAGAGAGAGAGAGAGAGAGAGAGAGAGAGAGAGAGAGAGAGAGAGAGAGAGAGAGAGAGAGAGAGAGAGAGAGAGAGAGAGAGAGAGAGAGAGAGAGAGAGAGAGAGAGAGAGAGAGAGAGAGAGAGAGAGAGAGAGAGAGAGAGAGAGAGAGAGAGAGAGAGAGAGAGAGAGAGAGAGAGAGAGAGAGAGAGAGAGAGAGAGAGAGAGAGAGAGAGAGAGAGAGAGAGAGAGAGAGAGAGAGAGAGAGAGAGAGAGAGAGAGAGAGAGAGAGAGAGAGAGAGAGAGAGAGAGAGAGAGAGAGAGAGAGAGAGAGAGAGAGAGAGAGAGAGAGAGAGAGAGAGAGAGAGAGAGAGAGAGAGAGAGAGAGAGAGAGAGAGAGAGAGAGAGAGAGAGAGAGAGAGAGTTAGTGGGAGGCAGGAGAAACTCAAAAATGTTAAAAGGGACAACACTCTTTCTTCTTCTACTCACGATTCTACACCCAAACAACCACAATCTCTCAAACTTCCTTTTCATTTAAATTCTAGGCGCGCAGCTTCCTTGAATTCTCGACACTTGGACATTGGATCGTGACTAACTAAGTATTTATATTATTTTATTTTTGTTATTTTTTTGGACATAGCTTTATTTTCGTTATTAGTTGTTTGTAACCCATATGATGATACAAATTTGTGTCTCTAGCCCAACACAATGACACTGAATTAGTTACTCACGATCCAATGTCTTGTGTTTGATTGTGTGGAAGACATACCAGACCCCATAACTCTACTTGTCCCATAAATTAGACATACCCGACCCACATAAGTACAAGATCAAAAATTTAACAATTTTTTTTTTTGTTTTTGGTAAAAATAACAATTTGTTTGTTTATTTATATCTCCATCGATTTTTTTTGTTACTATGTTTTTGGGTGGGTAATTTTCACCGGCTTTGCCGATGACAAATCTACGCCGGGGAACATGACTGGCCAAAGGGAGAACCATACGGGCCGCCAAAGCCGATACTCGTGGCCAACCAGGTTCCCCGGCGAGATTAGTCATCCATTGAATTTGATAAAGTGTTTGTACATACATCGAAATATTTTATTTTTTAGGTAGCCCCAATAGTAGCATTATTGCGATTAGAATACGAGAATGCAATCTAACCGGAAAAACAAAATAAAAGTCAATTTTGATTTTAATGACAAAATCAAAAGAAAATCGAATTTAATCTCAAGGGGTTAGTTTAGTGGAGCATGATAGGATTTGTATATGGAAGGTTCCAGTTCAAATTCCCGATGAGTTCACTTGGGTGAGGTAAATGTAATTACCTTCGTAAAGTCTTTCGTTAAGTGCCAAGGTCTTCACTACCTTGACCTTGCGGCGAAGAAAATCGAATTTCAATTAGAGTAATGTGATCGTAGTTAGTATGATGTCATTGCAAGTTTGAAAGAATTAATCATCATGTTTCTTTTTTTGGTATAACTCGAGTGTCCTCTTTGCGCAATTACATAGACTAATTCTCTGAGCCGGATAAAACTATAATGGACGTCAAAACTCTCCCTCAAGATATTTAACACTGCTGCATACCCAATGCTAGATTCAAATCCAAGACCGTGGTTAAGTTGAAAGAGACTCTTCTGTAACACCCTCATATTTCTATCAAGTAGAAATACTAAAGCGTACTTAATGGCATACATCAGAGTATAAAGATTCCTGTTTCAGATATTGATTTGACCAAAAACTCTCGAATCCAAGTCAAAGAGTCGTAAACATAATATAGTCAGAAGTTCAATATCCCAAAACAAGATAACAGCGGAAACGATTTACATAACTCAAATACAAGTTCAAGTTATAAATCGAAAACAAAAATACAAGGGAAAACCATAATCTAATAATAGAAGACTACGTCTTCCATTTCCTTCTCGAGCACGCCATCCACCCGTGCCACAAAGGATCTTCTTTCCCTGTTTCTCTGAAAAACAACAACATTTGTAGGGTGAGACAACTTGTCTCAGTGAGTCTTACCGTGACCCCTTACCTATCACTCGGTCCATTTATAAAACCATAATTAGTAATTCAAAAAGAATTACAATATATAATCAATTACTTGTGACTTGTCACCTACAACCTAAAGAAGCTCGAGTGACAAAATCACAATATACACATTTAAAAGTTTTATCAATTCTAGTACATCACCAACAACACATAAGGAAGCATGGGTGAACCCTAACATAGCCAATAAGTGTACAACTCTTAAAGGCGGATAGCTATAATTTTAACATGGGGGCCTAGGACCAGGGCGCATGACTTCCCTCTCCTAGTATACTAAACGCATGGAGGTCGTCACCTCAATTCGATATTTCTTATATATCGTGAAACGTGGACCGGTTTAGAGGAACATAATCATCCCGAGCCAATTATAAATTAAGAAACGGAACATTTTGTTCAATTCACTTTCCAAAACATATGTCCTCACACGTATACTAATTACGGTTTTATAGAATATGAATCGTTTCCGAACTTTCCATCAAAATTCCAGTTTGATATGTCAAACAAAACTCCAATCAAATTACTTATTTGAATAGTACATTTCATAAGCTTAGCGCATTTTAAAGCACTTAAATCGGACTCCCGGATCAAAAGTTATGAGCGAAACAATTTTGAAATTTTTTGAAACACAGTGCGCGAAAACTGCGCGGAGCGATTCAGCGCCGCTTTCAGCGCCACAAGTCGATGGCACCAGAGCACCTGCGCGAAACGCTTGTACTGGGCAGCATTTCGCGCCGATTTCGCGCCATCTGGGCAACCAAAGTGATTTTTCGCGTCAAATTAAAACTGTTTTCGCATCTAAGTCAATCCGATTCATTCCAAGATCACAAACAACCATTTGTCATACAGAAACACTAAATTTAATAGTCCAATACCAACCAAAGATCAAAAATAGTAAACAAAATTCAATAATTTAAAACTTAGTTATCGAATCCTCAAATTTCGGTATTGTTTTCGACTCTGGATTTTATTACGAAATCAAGGAACCACATATGACAGCATTCCAACAATCAAAATTAAATTGAAAACCCTAAACGTGAGTAAAACTCACCTCTCGTGATGAAAATCACGAAATACCGAAATGTCGGAATGTGCTCACGAACGAGAAAACACACGAACAATCCCCGTATCCTCGAACTCAAACCGAATAACTCCGAAGTCGAAACCCATAAGCTTAATCTACATAACCGCACGATCGTTCCTCGCATAAACTTTACGCTCCGACGACAATCGAATCTGCTCCCAATCCTTTGAACCTTTTGATTCTTCACAAACCCCAAATTGGACCTCAATATTTGCGCAATCCACCTTAAACTCGCTCCCAAACACCATTCAAAGCTTTCCTTTGAGCTTGAACAACAAAAACCTCCATTTTCCACTTACATTCAAAAATGGCAAAGTGAGAGAGTGTGAGTTGATGATGATGATTTTGGTACCAAATCGAAGAGGATGATGAGGAGATCATTTTTGGTGAAGGAAGAATTGTGTTTTGATGAGTTTAAAGCTCCCATTTTTCCTCTTCTTCCTCCTTACCCATTTCTTCTCTTCTTCTTCTTCCTTCCTCTTCTCTCTCTCTCACGTCTTCTCTCTCTCTAACTTTCCCCTTTTTAATTTTTTCTTTCTTTCTCCTTTCTCATCCGTGTTATCTCTCTCTCTATACCTCTCTTTTTATTTCTTCACACAAGTGTGGAATGAGAGAACATTTGGATATTTTTGGTGTCTTAGAGCTCATTTAATGTGAGTGGTATAAAGACTAAAATACCCCTAGTGTTCTAATTTCCACTCAATTATGTATTTAAATTATATACTCAAGCAATTATAAATTGCTTCCGCGACAACTTCACATCCGTGACTTGATTTATTACCTACTCGAGTAATAAATCACTCGTTAATTTCTTAATTCGAAATTAACGAAATTAGGGATGTTACACCTTCCATCTCATCCAAGTACTCTTAGGTTTCGTCATGTTTCTCTTATTAATTCTCATACATCAATGTTTCTCTGAATTGTTTTTGATAGCATTCCATGCTATTTTTAGGTATTTTGCATGTAATATTTTACAAATTAATATTCGACAATAATATACTCAAACCGGAGATATGATTAAATTTAAGTGAAATTACACTCACCTCCCTTAACACATACACCTTCTCTATTTTGCAGAAGACATTGACCTCCCTTATTATATAATTACACACTCCTCGATCCCTTATATTATGAAAGAATAGAGGCGTGTTTGTGTCTTTTAGACAAAACATAGACAAAGTGAGTGAAAATTTCTTAGCAATTAAAGGAGATGAGTGTTGATTTTAAAAATAAATGGGGTGTCAATGTCATTTATCCATAAATCATGGAAGGTGGGTGTAATTTCTCCTTAAAATTGTACTATCTAAATTGGAAAGAAAAATACTTCTTGGTACGAACTCTTAAGGAATGTAGGAAACGAGCTTTGAATTGTTTTTTTTCAAGCCACCAGTGTTTTTTTAATATGTGAGAAGTATATATATTTCAAAATATTGATTTGCGACCACGAATTAAATATATATATATATATATATATATATATATATATATATATATATATATATATATATTTCAAAATATTGATTTGCGACCACAAATTCAGCAACAAATATGATTTCAATCACATTCTTTCACTAACGACTTTAGAGACAGAAAATAGGGATTTTAGATACAAATTTTTGGTCTCTATTTCAGATTTTCCAAGTAGTGTATAATAAAATATAAATATAGGAGAGTTTTAAGTACACCATATGAGTAAATTCTATTTAGTTAACTAATTTAAAAGACTCTAGCTAATATTGTTTTAAGGTATCAATAGTGGTTCTCAACTTCTTTCGTATATGACACGAACCCACGATTCTTTGAGTATAGGTTATTGAGACTTCAATTATCCATGGAAGGAAAGAATTGCATTACAGAGAAATAGAGAAGAGAAACTCGAGGAAGAAGATAAACCATGAATGACAATCCTTTATTGACATGAAGTATTTACAAAATGAGACTTAATTGGCTATATATACAATTGACCTAAGCTGAGAAACTAACTTGAACTAACTCTAACAACTCCTTAACTACCTAACTATATCCAACTATACCCAACGGACAACTAATAACAAACTAGTTATCAATAACAGAACAAAGCTGACTATTTGACTAATATACAATGAAGGGTATTCACACTTGGATAGTTAACATAGGTAAAACGTCTTACCAGCTGAACTGCATTTTGTCATCAATTCTGACTAATTTCAATTTGTCTAAAGTCGGAGTATTTAAAGAATGTGATGAAATTAGTAATTAATTCAATGGTTTACAATATATTTTAAAAATAACAAGTATCAAAATTTTTTTGGAACATGAGTCAATCAGCAATTAATTATCTTAATTATTCTTGAAAATTCTAGGTTAATTGATTTAAAAAATTAGACTTTTTTGGTCAATAGATAACTTTGACTATCAATATCTTTATTATTGAAAAAAATTTAATCTCGATTTCACTCATAAAATTGTTTTTGGAACATGTGAGGAGAGAATTAATTAATTCAACGATTACAATATATTATGTCTATACCCGTTTGGTAACAATTCTAAATATATCAGTTACCAGGTAAGAAAAATTGACAATTATAGTTATCAATATATCATGTATCAATACAATTTTAAAAAACATGAGTCAATATGTAATTAATTCGGTTATATTAATGGTTTGTGAATATTCTTATTTAGTTGATTTAGAAAACTTTGATATTTTTGGTCAATAGAAAACTTTGACTAATATCAATATCTTAATTGTTGGAGATTTTTAATTTTGATTACACTCGTAAAAGAAATTTTGAAACATATGTGGAAAGAATTAATTAATTCAACAATTTAAAATATATTGTGTCTATACAATTTTGGCAACTATTATAAATTTATCAATCATCCTGTCAAAAAATGACAATTATATATAGTTATCAATTAATTTTAATTTTCTAATTTACAATACCATGTAATAATATTATTATGGAATATATGAGTCAATTTGTAATTAATCGAATTATCTTAATTACTTTTTAATATTATGAGTAATTGATTACGAAAAGATTGACCATTTTTTTTCAACTGAAAACCTTGATTAATACTATCAATATCTCGACTACTTGAGATTTTAATTTCATTTTACTCATAAAAGAGTTTTTTGAACATGCGGGGAAAGAATTAATTAATTCAACAATTTTTGTCAAAAAAAAAAAATTAATTCAACAATTTATAATATTTTGTGTTTATACCATTTTGGTAAATAATATAAATTTATCAATTTTCCAGTTAAAAAAATATCAATAATATTTATCAATATATTTTAGAGTAAATTACAATCTACTCCCTAGAGAATTGCTTGAATTACACTTTTCTCCCCTCTTATGTTAAAATATACGATCCCCTCCCTTAAGATATGCTTGAATTACAATAATTTCTCTTAATAATTAAATATGTACTATACTTTAATCCTTTTTAACATAAATAAACATTTTATGATATCTACTAACTTTAAGCCACCATTTAACAAAAAAAAAAATCCGTTTCTTTATAATTTCAATGTCAATGATAATTAAATTTAAATTTTTTATGATTAATTTAATGATTTAGAATATAAAATTCAATTTTTAAATAGTCATATTTTTCGGCTTTAGTAAATTTTCAAGAATTCTAAATAGTCATATTTTCAAGCTTCTCTCAAGGGAGGGAATTGATTTTTTTTTTCTAACATGTTTTGCATAAGAGGGAGGGGAGTGTATATTTTAATAAAAGAGGAGAAGGAAATGTTATTCAAGTTTCTCTTAAAGAGGGGAGTGTAATTTACTCTATATTTTAATTTGCTAATTTACAATACCATGCATCAATATTCTTTTTGAATATGTGAGTCAATCTGTAACTAATTACCTTAATTAGCCTTGAATAGTCTGAGTTAATTGATTTAGAAAATTTTGAATTTTTTGGTCAGTAGATTAATTTGACTAGTCTCAATATCTTAATTATTTGAGTTTTTTATTTTCGATTTGACTCATAAAAGATTTTCGGAACATGTGAGGAAAGAATTAATTAATTCAGCAAACTTACAATATATTGTGCCAATACTATTTCGGTAATTATTATCAATTATCCTGTGAGAACTTTTGACAATTATTTTGAACCAAAGAAAATTGACAATTATTGTTATCAATATATTATAATTTCCTAATTTACAATACCATGTATCAATATAATTTTGAAACATATGAGTCAATCTGTAGTTAATTCAATTATCTTAAATATTTTTTAGTCTTTTGAAACCTTGATTAATATCAATATATTGACTATTTGGGATTTTTAATTTCGGTTTCACTCCTAAAAGAGTTTTTGGAACATGCGGGGAAAGAATTAATTAATTCAACGATTTACAATATTTTGTGTTTATACCATTTTGGTAAATAGCGTAAATCTATCAATTATTCGGTTAAAATATTATCAATAATAGTTATCAATATTTTGATTTGCTAAGTTACAATACCATGTATCAATATGCTTTTGGAATATATGAGTCATATGTAAGTAATTATTTTAATTACTCTTGAGTATTCTGAGTTAATTAATTTAGAAAGCTTTGACTTTTTTTGTCAGTAGATAACTTTGACTAATCTCAATGTCTTAATTATTGGAGATTTTTAATTTCGGTTTGACTCATAAAAGAGTTTTCGGAACATGTCAAGAAAAAATTAATTAGTTTGACGATTTACAATATATCAATCCATTAAAATCCTAACCGAAAGTCATAGTTGATTGAAAATGTAAAAAATATCTTACACTAATGAGAATTTTGTATTTAATTTTAATGTATACACAGTTAGCTGAATTGGATTTTGAAATCACAATTCTAATTGAATTTTCCAATCTTGAGAATCAAAATGTATTTTAGACCTACTAACTTGTATTATCAATTTTCACGTCAAAAAAAAAAAACTTGTATTATCAATTTACACATTTTAACTTGAAGACAAAAACCTGCACATTTCTTTAAAAGATTATAGTTTAATAACAAAATACAAGCCGTGTCTGTATATTTATTAAAGTCAAACTATTAATGATATTAAGAAATTTAATTTAGAGGAAAAAAAGAGTAAATAGAGAGCCATAATTAAAGTCAAATGAAAATTTCTCATAAATAATAGCCATTATGATTATCTTTAAAAATGCATTTTAAAATCTAATATACCATTTGGTCAAAAAAAATCTAACATACCATTATCATTGTTTTTGTTTTTTTTGTTGACAAAAATACCATTGTCATTGTTGTTTAAAAAATCAATCATTGAAGTTTTAACAAATTCATAATTTATAACTACATGTCTCTCTCTCTCTCTCTCCCCCTCTTTATGACTTGTATACGCAGCGGTCAAATCTAAAGGATAGATTACAATCCAATGTGTATCCTCAATAGGTAGGCCCCACATCTCCCATGTTTGAGTCTCCTTTTATAAATACTGCCTACTACCTACAATGCTAGTATCTTTTCATTGCCATCCCCTCCAAACAATGGCTGAAAAGAGATGTTTACCTTCTCTACACTCAAACTTTGACCACGATTCCTCGAAGCCCACCCAAATGGGATTCACCACAGTTTCGGGTGTCACCTCCATTGTAGGAGGAGCGAGTGAAGGGAGCATGGCTGCTCATCCTAACACAACCGCCACCTACAACAACAGTAGGTTGGTACAAGCACCAACTCAACCCTTGTTAGGTGGAGAGTCCTCTATTCTCCCCGTTGAAAGAAATGAGAACTTTTCACCACGCTCATCTAAGAGGCCTAAGGGGAGACCCTTGGGATCTAAAAACAAACCAAAAAACCATGCCGACATTTTAGAGGAAGGGATTGACAACATATTGAATCTGATCCTCATAGAAATTCCGGTTGGAAACGACATCGCTGAGAGCCTCATTGACGTGGCTCGACGTCGTAATGCTAGCATCACAGTGCTGAGCGGTTCGGGTATTGTCTCGGATGTTACCCTTATGCATCCTACATCAGGTGCCCCTGCTCCCCCCATGTCAGGACATTACAACATGGTCTATCTCTCAGGCACTTATATCAATCCCAACTGGGGACATGTCCCTCCACAACTCATTAAAAACCCTACTTGTTCCTCTTTTTTTATTCACATGTCTGGTATTCAGGGACAGGTTTGTGGTGGCTTTGTTGGAGGAAAGGTCATGGCCGCTGGTCAAGTTATGGTCACTGCCACTGTTTTCAACCAAAGTGTGTTTTATAAGCTACCCTCCACTAGTGGAAACATCGAAGAAGATGAAGAGGATGAAATAAGATATGTTGTAGGTGTCCCCAATGCTGGTTGTGCTCTTGCTAAACCCAACATCATCAACAACAAGTAATGGTGTAGTGGGAGTTAAATCAGCCTTGATAATCATCAGGGATAGGACACTCCTAATGCACTTACATTTTTCTCATTTTCGTAGTCCTTTTTAATAATGCTTAAATAAATCAATCCTCTAGCGATTCCCCATTATTGTTATGTCTTTAGTTTCTTTCATTGCCAAGGGTATTGGTCTAGTCCCCCCTTTACCTCTTTTATGTCTTCTTTTTTTTCCTCTTTTTTTAATAAAATTAGAGGGAAGTGCTCTTTTTCCTTCATGATGTTTTTTACATCAGAAGGTTTTAACGAGGCTTCCTTCCTTATATTTGCTTAAAAAAATTAATCCTCAATATATTTTAATTTAAAGTGTTTGTTTAGTTGAAAAGCTTATGTCACCTTTGTAGTGTATTTGTCACCGAAGGATATGATATATTCATCATGATAAATAATTTTGTACTGGGACGTATATAGGGGCGGATGCACCAAACCGTAAAAATATTTTATTAGTGATGCTTATTAAAAATATATTTTGCCCCCATAAGATACCAACTTTTTTGAATGTTTGCAGAAAATTATAAGAAACATAAGTGAATAATTGGTACTAATTTTATTGCTCTCTAAAAAATGAAAAGTATTAGTTAAATCATTAAAAAATTAAATATCAGTCAAACTAGTCTCTAAAGAGTACTAAAATATCATTAAATTTTATTTTAAAATAATTAATTTGACCGATATTTGATGACCAAATTGATACTTTTTATTTTTCACAGATTAAATAAGTGTTAATTTTTGTATCTATATGGCTATATACTCTTTTTTATCGTAAGAATATGTATTTTTTAAATATTTACAATATTTTTTAAGGAGATATATCAATTTTTTTTGCCCCCACGACTAAAAATTTCTGGATCCGCTAATGGTCACGTATATCAAGTGTTTTTGGAGCATATTATGCATTATGTTGTGTGTGGGGAGTTGTCAATGCCAACTTCTATTTTACTACTCCGTTACAGAATATAAATAAAAGTTGATCAACGAAAGTTGATGTATCTGGTTCAAATTTTAGACTAGATATTAGGGGTGTTCACAGTGCAGTTTGGTTTGGTTTTGAGACAAAAAGTGAACCGAACCGCAAGGTAAAATTACATGTGGTTGGTTTGGTTTGGTTCGGTTGGCTTCCTAAAATAAAACCAAACCAACACCAACCAAACCAAACCAATGCGGTTTGGATTGGTTCCAAACCGAACCGCAAGGGAAGGTTGTAATTCAACAAGTCTTAGTGTTACTTCCGGTTTGGTTTGGTTTGGTTTGGTTCAATTTTGGAAATCAAAACCACGAACTGAACCGCGCGGTGCAATGAAAAAAAGAACCGAACAAAATAGATCAAAAGCGGTTTTTTGCGGTTTACGGTTTGGTTTGGTTTGGTTTGGTTTGCAGTTTCCTTATTAGTTTGGTTCGGTTTTGAACACCCCTACTAAATATATCAATTTTTGTTGATCAATTTTTACTTATATTCTATAATAGAGGTAGTATTTCCTTCATTATACAACAATCTTACTGCGCCAATTTATCTATCATCGTGATTGGCCATTTTCTGTTTCTAACACGGTGCATACGTACAAGAAATAGTTAAACAACTAATAAAAAGTATATGCTTCAAAAACACCATTGGGATGACTATGCATGTCCCTTTACTAACCCTATTTCTTAGCAAAATCAAAACATGTGTAACCACAATAATTTTTTTTGCACCTCTTTTTTTTAACCAAAGAAAATTAAATCTATTAAAAAAAAGAAAAACGAATACAAAAAAGATATTAAGGAGGGATTAGACCAAAACCCAAGGCAAGATAGCAAAGCAACCAAACGAAAACAAAAACACAGTTAAAAAAACAAAACAAAATCAAAGGATTCAGAAACAAAATTAGCTTTTGAGCGAGTATTGTATCCAACGACCAACTTCTTTTTTGGTCTTAATTTCTTCTTTGAGTCTTGGACACAACTGGTTCAAAGTAAACATGTCGCGCAGCTGCTCCATGAGAATCAGAAGTCACAAGATCATCAACATTGTCTGACGACTCACCCCAAAGCTTTCTTCAAATTTTCATGTCATATTCAATTGCCAGGAATCTACCGTAACCACGTTACTAACATGATGTGTTTATTGAAACTAAATATATTTCTAAAAATTTGTAATGTAGCATACATTCTCAATCAATAGTATGCTGCAAGCAATGGAACACATAGTAATTAGAGTGTCATAACTAAAGTCAAACAAAAATATTGTTATAATTAATATAACATATTATCATTGTTTTTGAAAAATAAATCATGAAAGTTTTAATAAATTCATAATTTATAAATAGATGCGTGTACATTTTTTAAGCAATGTTTGTTGTTAATTGTTAGAGGGTGGGGAAATGTTAGTTTCGAGGGTTTGAATCTTAGACCTCTATCTTACTTCTTTGATATCTCTTAGTTCACCAACTGAACTACCTTCTTGGAATTAGATGTGTGTACTTAATTAACAACATTTAGAGAGAGTGAAATGACTATCTATAAATTCGTTAGTAGTTTGAAACGGTAATATACCAAAGGCTAATTTCATTTTCTTATGTTTAACTTTCGTGGTAATTTAACTTTTTTTTTGTCGTCATTACATAAAGATAAGATAATGTACATTCTAAGTGTTTTAAATCCAATTTGAAGAGTGTTCACAACCGGACTGATCGGTATCCAGGAGACTCGGTCGGACATACTACACTCAAAGGAAGAAGAACACGGCAGGAGCTTTCCCGCGGTCGGCCCACATTCCTCTGGCGGTCGGCCTACAACAAACTGGTCATCGGTTCAGCCTATATGTTCGGCCACCCACAATGTTCGGCTCGGCCTATTCATGACCGCGGACAAGCATTTAATGAGAATTCCTGTAACTGCTTCTTATGTCTTGTAACGGCCACAACGGCCATAATGTGTAATAAATAGGAATAATCACCATTGTACTATATATATCGCCCTCTGAGGCTAATCAAAGGACGAACATTTATGGGTTCTTCCAGTTTACTCATTCTATACTCTCACTTTCTATATTTTGTGTTCTTGCTATATCCTACTCTAGGAAAATAGTTAGGAACAAAGAGAATGAAATATGAGCTATATGATATTTATCCAATAACTACTTTTTTATATATAATAACAAAAAGTTTGTATTCAAAAAAGGTATATTTACGTTGCGTAAAAAAAAGGTATATTTACGTAATATCCATTTACTTCTTCTTCCTCTTTATAACTTGTATACCACACGGTCAAATCTAAAGGATAAATTACAATCCAACTTATATCCTCAAAAGGTAGGCCTCATGTCTCCCATTTTTTAGACTCATTTGATAAACAATACCAACAATTAATGCTAGTATCGTCTTCATCGGCATCCACTCCAAACAATGGCTGAGAACAAAGTTTACCTTCTCTACACCCAAACTCTGACCATGGTTCCTCGGAGCACACCCAAATAGGATTCCGGGTGTCGCCTCCATTCTAGTAGAAGCAAGCGAAGGGAAGATGATCTCTCATTCCAATACCAACAGTAGCTTGGTACAAACTGGTTAGGAGCAGGGTACTCTATTCTCCCCGATAAAAGAAATGAGTACTTTTCAAAACCCTCATCTAGGAGGCCTAGGGGAAGACCCTCATGCTCTAAGAACAAGCCAAAAAAGCATGTCCTTTTAGATGAAGAAACTCATCTTGAAATAAATCCTCATAGAAATCCCTGATGAAAACGACATCATTGAGAGCCTCATCAGCATGGCTCAATGTCGTAACGACGACATTAGTGTTGAGCGGTTCAGGTTCGAATATTACCTTTCGCCACCCTGTATCATGTACCCCTACTTTCCCCATCCTAATCGTTTCCGACCTGAACTCTCTCTCAAACACTTACATCAATCCCAATTGTGGACTTGTGTCTCCACAATTCATCAAAAACCCTTTTTGTTCCCTCTATTTCCATTTACCTCTCTAGTACTCAGGTACGGGACTTTGGTTGCATTGTATGAGGAAAGGTCATGGCCGTCGGTCAAGTTATGGTATCTGCCACTCTTTTAACCCGAATGTGTTTCATAAGATGTCATCCACGATTAGAAAAATTGAAGATGATGATGAGGTATTTTCATTAAGATAATTCTTTTTGTGCTTGTATCTATATGCAACGAGTTTATCTTCTTTTAAGTTGATTTATATAAGTTGTATTTATCTTCTTTCATATGCGGATACAGCCACTTCACTTGGCAATTATATGGTATAGCCCCTGCAGTTGGCAAATTCACGCCAAACTTTATCCATTTTTCTTTTATTTTTCTTTTCAATATTTTAATGAATACTTCACGGTCCGATGAAATCATAGATGTTTTAAATACGCGAAGTTCGTTGTTCAATAATTAGTTGAGTGGAAATTTTTTTAGCTTCAAGACAATATACATAAATTGGGATGCTAAGCAGCGTATTTTGGTGTACTTAATGGTGTGTAAATTTTTTAACGCTTCTAATACACAAAGTTTGTTCCTCAATTTGGTGAAAATTAACAATAATCTCGTGCAAGATACGTAAAGTGTGTTGATAAGTAATGTATTTGGGGTACCTTAGCGTTCGAAAAAAATTAACTGTTCAAATATGCAAAATTTGTTTCTCAATAAACAATTCGGTGAAAAAACATGGTAATTTCGTGACAAAATATGTAATGTGTGATGCTAAGCAGTGTGTTTTGGGGTACTTTAGTGTTCGGGAAAAAAGTAACGATTCAAATACTCAAAGTTCGTTCCTCAGTATCCGGTTTGGTGAAAAAAATAATTATTTTGTGAAAAAATATAACATGAAATGCTAAGCAGTGTGTTTCAGTGTACTTTATGGTTCAGAATCTTCAAAGATAAAATTTTAGATGATATGTGAAGTTCGTTCCTTAATAACTGATTTAGTGAAAGAAAATATAATTTTGTGACAAAATACGTAAAGTGTGACACTTAGCAGCGTGTTTTATGGTACTTTAGAGGCCATGACAAAATCAATTGTTCAGATACACGAAGATTCTTCTTCAATAACGGATTTGGTGAAAAGAATAAATAATTTCATAACAAAATACATAAAGTGTGACGCTAAGAAGTGTGTTTTAGGGGTACTTTAGAGTGCAAAAAAATTGTACATGTTCAAATACGAGAATTATGTTCCTCATTAATTAGTTTGGTGAAAATAAATAATAACTTCGTGACAAAATATGTCAAATACTGGAATTTCGTTCCTCATTCTAGATTTATATATATCCCTTTTAATCTTAATGAGGATTCTACATGCAACATAAAACAAGGAAGTCTGTTAGCTGATTTGATTATAAGGGCTAAGCTGATCAATTGGGATGACACTATTATGTTTCATAAGCATTGCTTTGAAACCGTTGACAAAACATTTAGAGATATAATGAGATTTGATAATAATGGTTAACCATACATAGTTTTTGGTGGAAAAGTTGTTGATTTGGGCGGTGATTTTCGACAAATTTTATATGTCATTCCTAAGTGCACAAGACAATATGTTGTTTATTCTTCCATCAATACTAAACGCTATCAACAAACATGAGATTTCTTACTCATCAAGCGATGAGGCTAATGAAAGAAGAATGTTTTCCGAATGGGTGTTGCAAATTGGAGGTGCCATTGGTAAGATTGATGAGTTTGATATACAGTCGATATACTTGATAATTTTCTTTTAAAGCCATCGACCAACCCTCTTGTAACTATTGTTGATGCTATATACCCATATTTATTATCCAATGCGAGAAACACATCATTCTTCAGAGACAGAGCTATATTGGCATCGACGAATGATTTAGTTGAAGTTATTAGCCATTATATGCTGACTTTAATGCTTGGAGATGAGAAAACTTGTTTAGGTTTTGACACTTTGGTTTCTTTGACCTCTAAAATTGACTGTCTAATATTCACACGCTAGAATTTTTGAATACCATAGTTGCTTTAGGTATTCCAAATCATATTTTGACACTTAAAATTGGTGTACCTGCTATGTTGTTGAGAAGTATAGATCAATCTTTGGGGGGTTATGCAATGGAACACGTCTAACCATAAGTAGATTGGGCAAATATGTTATTGAGGGGACCGTAATTTCGGGAAGCAATGTGGGGCATAAAGTTTGTATTCCGAGATTATCACTAGGCCCTGTTAATTTTACCATTAGGGAAAGTACTAATGGGAAGGGGGGTTCACAGGGATTAGCGATACGGCAATCGGTGTTATGCTAAGGACAATTGCACGAGTCACCGGGATTAGTGATACGGCAGTCGGTGTTGTGCTAAGTTAAAAGAGGCACGTAGTTTATAAATTAAACTATGATTAAAAAAGATTCATAAATGAACCGCGAGTGTTTAGTAAGGGGTCTCGATAGGACTCACTGAGATGTTTTTCTCACCCATCATATATTGTTGTTTTTACAGAGAAAAAGGGAAATGAAGGCAAAGAAGTACGAGTATGTGATGTGCTTGAGAAGCAGTTGAAGACTCAGTTCTTTGATTAAGTTATTTTATTTTCCTTGTAGTCTTTGTATCTCGATTATGACTTGAGCTTTGTTTAAGTAATTAATCGTTTCTGCTATTTCTTGTATTTTGGATATTGAGCACAAGGATTTGAGAGGTGAGATACACCGAGACACAAGTATTTTGATGTACTTGTATTTTAAAGTCATGAGATGTCATTAGATATGACAAAGTATATGAGGTTAATTCGAATTTATTAGTTGTGTTCATTATCTGAAGTAATGCAATTATGCAATCGATATGTGTTACAATCAGATATTCTAATATTTCTCTATGGTAGAGATATTAGGGTGTTACATTTCTCTTATTAATTCTCATACATCAATGTTTCTCTGAATTGTTTTTGATAGATTTCCATGCTGTTTTGAGATATTTTGCATGTAATAGTTTACAAATTAATATTCGACCATAATATACTCAAACCGAATATATGATTAAATTTAGGTGAAATTACACTCACCTCCCCTAACACATACACTTCTATTTTGCAAAAGACATCTTTTATCCATAACTCATGGAAGGTGTGTGTAATTTCCCCTAAAATTGTACTATCTAAATTGGAAAGAAAAATACTTCTTGGTACGAAACCAGAAGTAAGAAATATAAGAAACGAGCCTTGAACTATTTTTTTCAAGCCACCAGTGTTTTTAATATGTCAGAAGTAACTTTCTTCTGTTTCATTTCAATTCATACTACGTATCAATGCTCAACTAGAATATTCTGTGTGGAGATTATAGATTCTTTAATTCCAATTTATACTACATTGAACAGTTACATGCAAATTTATAATTATAGTATAAATGTATACATGTAAATTACTTATATAGAATATTATACATTATAAATTTGAAAATTTTAATCTGTGTGATAGAATCTTATTAGGTATTTGATTTAGAAAATCCAGACTAATATCGTTATCTTAATTATTTTAGATTTTAAAATTATAATTTGTAATTTCAATTAATATATTATAATATTTGAATCATAAAATATAGTTTCAAAATATATTTATAGAATATACATATAGTTAAAGAATAAAAAATTGAATAAAGGAATTTAGGATTTGCGACCACGAATTCAGCAACGAATATGATTTCATCACCGGTTCTGCCACTAATGACTTTAGAGACGGAAAATATGGATTTTAGATACAATTTTTTTGGGTCTCTATTTCAGTTTTTCCTAGTAGTGTATAATAAAATATAAATATAGGAGAGTTTAAAGTACACCATGTGAGTAAATTCTATTTAGTTAACTAATGTAAAAGACTCAAGCTAATATTGTTTTAATGGATCAATAGTGGTTCTCAACTTCTTTCGTATATGACACAAACCCACGATCCTTTGAGTATAGGTAAAACATATCTTACCAGCCGAATTGCATTTTGTCGTCAATTCTGACTAATTTCAATTTGTCTAATGTCAAAGATGTGATGAAATTAGTAATTAATTCAATGGTTTACAATATATTTTAATTTTCTGATTTAAAATAACAAGTATCAATATTTTTTTGGAACATATGAGTCAATCAACAATTAATTATCTTAATTATTCTTGAATATTCTAGGTTAATTGATTTAGAAAAATTAGACTTCTTTGGTCAATAGATAATTTTGACTATCAATATCTTAATTACTGAAAAATGTTAATCTCGATTTCACTCATGAAATTGTTTTTGGAACATGTGAGGAAAGAATTAACTAATTCAACGATTACAATATATTATGTCTATACGATTTTGGTAACAATTCTAAATATATCAGTTACCCAGTAAGAAAAATTGACAATTATAGTTATCAATATATATATATATATATATATATATATATATATATATATATATATATATCAAATAATTTTGAAAAACATGAGTCAATATGTAATTAATTCAATTATATTAATGGTTTGTGCATATTCTTATTTAGTTAATTTATAAAACTTTGATATTTTTGGTCAATAGAAAACTTTAACTAATATCAATATTTTTGGAGAATTTTAATTTTGATTACACTCGTAAAAGAATTTTTGAAACATATGAGGCAAGAATTAATTAATTCAACGATTTACAATATATTGTGTCTATACAATTTTGGTAACTATTATAAATTTATCAATCATCCGGTTAAAAAATGACAATTATATATAGTTATCAATTAATTTTAATTTTCTAATTTACAATACCATATGTATTAATAGTATTATGGAATATATGAGTCAATTTTTAATTAATCGAATTCTCTTAATTACTTTTTAATATTATGAGTAATTGATTACGAAAGCATTGACCATTTTTTTTCAACTGAAAACCTTGATTAATATCAATATCTTGACAACTTGAAATTTTAATTTCATTTTACTCATTAAAGAGTTTTTGAACATGTGGGAAAGAATTAATTAATTCAACAATTTACAATATTTTGTGTTTATACCATTTTGGTAAATAATAAAAATTTATCAATTTTCCAGTTTAAAAATATCAATAATATTTATCAATATTTTTTAAGTAAATTACATTCCAGTCCCTTTAGAGAAACTTTAATTACACTCCCCACTCATATATTAAAATATACACTCCCCCCTTGAGAAATAAACCTTATAGTAAATTACAATTCCCTCCCCTAAGATATGCTTGAATTACAATAATTAATATCCCTTAATAATTAAATATATACTATACTTTAATCCTTTTTTAACATGAATAAATATTTTTACGATATCTACTAACATTAAGCCACCATTTAACAAAAAATAATCTGTTCCTTTATAATTTCAATGTCAGTGATAATTAAATTTTAATTTTTTATAGTTAATTTAATGATTTAGAATATAAAATTAAATTTTTAAATAGTCATATTTTTCGGCTTTATTAAATTTTCAAAATTTTAATGTTATTTTGCAGTATTTCATATTTTATAATAGGATTTAAAATGTATAATAATGATATTGCGAATCAAAAATAGACAAAAATATGCATTCAAATTTTAAGTATTTTAAAATGGAGTCACAATACTCTTTTTTCGCACTTGGTGTGTTAAATTTTTAGTGTTACATTTTAATTGTTAGATTATTACAAATTTAAAAAATAATTAAGGGTGGAAAGTGTAGATTTTGACATAAGAGGAGGGGGAATGTAACTCAAGCTTCTCTCAAGGGATGGAAGTGTAATTTTTTCTAACATGTTTTGCATAAGAGAGGAGGGAAGTGTAATTCAAGTTTCTCTTAAGGAAGAGGAGTGCAATTTACTCTATATTTTAATTTGTTAATTTACAACACCATGCATCAATATTCTTTTGGAATATGTGAGTCAATCTGTAACTAATTACCTTAATTAACCTTGAATAGTCTGAGTTAATTAATTTAGAAAATTTTGACTTTTTCGTCAGTAGGTTACTTTGACTAGTCTCAATATCTTAATTATTGGAGGCTTTCAATTTCGATTTGACTCATAAATGATTTTTGGAACATGTGAGGAAAGAATTAATTAATTCAACGATTTAAAATATATTGTGTTTATACCATTTTCGCAACTATTATGAATTTAGGTTTAAATATTCTTTTGATCCCTACGAATATGGCGAATATCCATTTTAGTCCCTGCATAATTATTTTTTAAAATAGTCCTAGCAAAATTTAAAATTAATCATTTTGGTCTATGCAAATTTTTTTATTAAACCAGCCCTTGCAAAATTTAATATTATTCATTTTGATCCCTGCAAATACAGTGAATATTCATTTTTGTCCCTGCAAAATGAATAATTTTAATTTTTGGAAGAGCTAGTATTTTAAATAAAAGAACTTTTTACAGGGACCAAAATAAATAACTTAAAATTTTACAAGGGTTAATTTAAAAGTAAACTTTTTGTAGGGACTTATTTAAAAAAGTTATTTTGTGGGGATTTATTTAAAAAAATATTTTGCGAGGACTAATTTAAAAAAGCAGTTATATTTGCGAGGACGAAAAACATATTTAAACCATGCATTTATCGGATATTAAAGTAAAAAAAATGGCATTTACTGTTATCAACATATTTAAATTTGCTAATTTACAATATCATGTATCAATACCCTTTTGGAAAATATGAGTCAATATGTAATTAATTACTCTCTCTCTCTCTCTCTCTCTCTCTCTCTCTCTCTCTCTCTCTCTCTCTCTCTCTCTCTCTCTCTCTCTCTCTCTCTCTCTCTCTCTCTCTCTCTCTCTCTCTCTCTCTCTCTCTCTCTCTCTCTCTCTCTCTCTCTCTCTCTCTCTCTCTCTCTCTCTCTCTCTCTCTCTCTCTCTCTCTCTCTCTCTCTCTCTCTCTCTCTCTCTCTCTCTCTCTCTCTCTCTCTCTCTCTCTCTCTCTCTCTCTCTTTTATGACTTGTATACTCAGTGGTCAAATGAAAAGGATAAATTACAACCAACGTGTATCCTCATTATGTAGGCCCCACATCTCCCATGTTTGAGACTCCTTTTATAAATACTACCTACTACCTACAATGGTAGTATCTTTTTCATTGGCATCCCCTCCAAACAATGGCTGAGAAGATATGTTTACCCTCTCTACACACAAACTCTGACCACAGTTCCGCGAAGCACACCCAAATGGGATTCACCACAGTTTCGGGTGTCACCTCCATTGTAGGAGGAGCGAGCGAAGGGAGCATGATTACTCTTCCAAACACAACCACCACCTACAACAACAGTAGGTTGGTACCGGCACCAACTCAACCCACGTTAGGTGGAGAATACTGATGAACCCTCATCACATGATGATCTTCATCGGTTTTTAAAGAGTTTTTACACAATATTGATGATGGATGTGCTGAATTGGTGTGTTTTTGTGAACAAATCGTGTTTCTTTGTGAATTGCTTGTTACGCAGCGATGTTTATCTTTGGGTTTGTGTGATTTTGTGTTGCCCGGGGGCGAGGTGGATCGAAAAGACAAAGCAACTGCGGTCGAGTGGATTCAACGGACAAGGTTTTGGAAGATCCCCACTTTGAGGCGCATACACCGGGCGCGCGAGAAGAGAGCGCGCGAAGAAGCGCGCGGATAGGTCGCTCTAACTCTCAAAAGTTTACGTCATTCGCGAGAGGTGTGCGCCCACGAGGGTTCTGCTGCCAGGACGCGCATAAGAAGATGGCGCGCGATCTTGATCAAGCCTTGGCCATCTCGCGCGTAAGTTTGCTTGCTGCGCGCGAGATGGCGCGCAAGTCACGCGTTCTTCAAATACGTAAGGCTGCGTGTTTGCGGGGATCTTTCACTTTTGACGAATCCAAACCCTAGCACACCGGAGAGAACGCGCGTTGCGGTTGTTGGCTCTTGAAGATTCAAGCATTGGGAACAAGTTTGAAGCTTGAATGTCATCATCATCATCGTTATTCTCTTGTAATTTCCCTTCTCTTTTATCTTTCATCATGTGTAACTAAACCCCTCTTGTTAGGGATGAATTGATCTTGATAGAGCACTAGGTAGCCGGGTATTGACTTGTGTTTATTGTTTCTCTCTCGTATCTTGTGAATTGAAATTTAGTTTTAACTGTTTACAATTGGGAAATTGTGAGATTATCTTTATTCGATATTTTAATGGAAGTTCTTATATTTGAATCGTAGAATTTCAATTCATGCAATTCGTAGCTTAGGGATATTCTCCGAATTGTTGTACGTGCGGACTCTAGCGTTTAAGGCTTGTAGGTAATTAGGATTACCTAAGGAATTAGGGGGTTTTAATAATCTATAAAGGACTAGTTACCTAAGGAATTAGGACTTAGTTATTATAACGAATTCGGTAGCAAAATATAGAGAGAGATATCCTTGATGTTAAACCAGTTACATAGTGCGAAAGCAAAAGACGTTCATCCCTAGCATTCATTCTTACCGTAGTTCGTCCACGTTTTCTAGTTTAACTTTATTTAAAAACTCCAAAAATAATTTATTGCTTTAATTCGAGCTTCATAGCTCAACCTTTTCAAACAACCCTTTTCAAATTGGTTCAATTAGTAATTGTTAACGTAATTAGTAAATTAGCTCGATCCTTGAGGACGATATCCCGGTTCTTACCGGTTTTATTACTTGCACGATTTGGTACACTTGCCAAATTATTAACAAGTTTTTGGCGCCGTTGCCGGGGATCGAAATTGATTTACTAATTATTTCGAAGGCAACTGCTAATTCGAACCCGTATATACAACAATTTATTTCAGTTGTAGTTTTTCTTTATTTTTATTTATTATACCTGTTGCTTTGACACTTGTCTTAGTTCTTGTTGTTTTCAGTGCATGCGTGGAACAGTAGATCCTAAAGATTTACTCTACAATCCAGAGATCGAGAAAACTGCAAAAGCGAATCGGAAAGAAGCAAGGTTAAGAAAGCAAAGAGAGCAACAAGTAGCAACCGGAGAAACTCCTGTGCAACCAATCGTAACTCAAGTCATGGGAGACAATCCGCTGCTTTCGTACTCTTGGTGACTTTGGTAGAAGAAATCAAGGCGTCCAAGCTTATACCTTCCAACCTGTGGGAGCTGTGGCATTTGAGATCAAGTCCTCAATCCTCAATGCCTTGAAATCAGAACAATTCTCTGGTTACGATCTTTCAAGACCCGAATCGACACTTGTTCCAATTTTATGAAATTTGTGGGTCCACAAATCCTGCTTTGTGTGTCGGCGATCGAGAAAAAATACGTCTCTTCCCGTATACTTTGGTATCGGGGGCTAAAGACTGGATCAACACTATCCCAAAGCAGGAACTATCAACAATTGGGGTGATCTAGAGAGCAAATTTCTCGAAAGGTTTTCCCAATTTCCAAGTTCATCAAGAAACGGGCCGAGATATCAAATTTTGAGCAAGCGGGATTCGAGTCTTTGTATGATGCGTGGGAAAGGTTCAAACTCCTATTAAAAGATGTCCTTCGCATGGAATTGATGAGTTTTTCAATTGCAAACTTTACATCATGGGTTGCGGCCTCAAACTAGAATGATGCTAGATGCCTCAGCTGGAGGATCTTTAGGTACCAAAACTGCTGACGAAGCCAAACAATTGGTTGAGCATATGGCTTCTAATGAGTACCGTTTGCAAAATGATAGAGGGCAACAAAGAAACCGGAATGTTAGAGTTGGACGCCAATAGTGCTGTGTTGGCTCAACAAAAGGTAATGTCTCTACAAATTGAAGCTCTTACTAAGCAATTAGCGGCTGCTTTACCAGGGGGATCTCAACCCCCTGCGACTGTTCAAGCGGTAAACCAGGGTGCATGTAACTATTGTGGTAGAGAAGCTCATGAAGGTGATTGTGCTACTCATGGAGATTCCAATGAACAAGTCAATTTCATGGGAAACTATCAGAAGCAAGGAGGGAATCCATATTCTAACACCTATAACCCTGGGTGGAAGAATCATCCCAATTTCTCATGGAAAAATAATGATTCAGCTGGGTCAAATCAACAACAGCAATCTCAGCCATCATCTCAACAACAAAGACAATCTTCTCCATTGGAGAATGCTCTAACTCAGTTCATGCGGATGACGAAAACCACGCTTTCAATCACAAGAGCAAGCCATGAAGAGTATGGAAAAGAACCACGAAGCTTCCATTAAGAATCTAGAAACTCAGTTGGCCAATTATCAAAGCGACTTCTTTGAATCATCTAGTAGTGGATTCTCCGCTACCACCATTGATAACCCAAGGAATGAAAGCGCTAAGGTTATTTCACTAAGAAGTGGTCGGGAGTTGAAAACGCCTGTGGTGACTTGTGAGAAGAAGGTGGAAGTAGAAAATGAAAAAAATGAGTTGAGTGGAAAAAATGAAAAAATTGGGGAAGTTGAAAATGAGCAAAGTGAAGAAGGTGTGAAGTCTAACCTTAATGAAAATAATTTGTTCTTTGATGTGCAGGTACAAGAGAAACTTCAAGCACCCTCTCCTCAAGTAAAGTTACCGTATCCTCAAGCGAGCAAGAAAAATCAAAAGGATGAGCAGTTTTCTAAGTTCATGGAGGTTTTCAAGCGGCTACAAATCAATATACCCTTCGCAAGCTCTAGAACAGATGCCCATATATGCTAAGTTCATGAAGGAGCTTTTGACTAAGAAGAAAAATTTAAAGAGGACGAAACGTGGCTTTGGTCAAGAGTGCAATGCTTATAATTGAGGAAGCTTCCCCGAGAAAATGAAGGATCAGGAAACTTCACCATTCCATGTGCAATTAGCGACATTCTTTGTTGGCAAAGCCCTTTGTGATTTGGGGGCTAGCATTAATCTTATGCCATTGTCTATGCTTAAGAGATCGGTGGTGGTGAGGTAAAACCCACTAGGATGTCACTAACACTTGCGATAGATCCAGAAAATACCCTTATGGAGTGTTAGAAGGCGTTCTTGTTAGAGTGGATAAATTTATGTTTCCAGTAGACTTTGTGATCCTTGACATGGAAGAGGATGCTGAAGTACCACTTATCCTGGGTAGGCCATTCTTAGCCACAGGGCGAGCCACTTATTGATGTGCAACAAGGTAAACCGATCTTAAGATTCCGGGATGAGAAAATTACTTTTAGTGTTTTTGAAGCTATCGTCATCCGGATGACAAAGACGAGTGCTTGAGGTAGATATGATTGATAATTCTATAAAAGAGACCTTCAGACAGGATGTGCCATCTGCTCCATTAGAGAATGTAATTGTAAATGCCATTGAAGAAGCAGACGAGCATCTGGGTAGTGAAATAGAAGAATGTATCCGGCAATTTGAAGCTTCTCAAGTAGAGAATGTCTCAAAGAAGAGGGAAGAGATAGATAGGGGAGAGTCCTGAGAAAAAGACCCCTGAATTGAAACAACTCCCTTCTCATCTCAAGTACGTGTTCCTTGAAGGTAATGATCTTCATCCAGCTATCATTAGTAGCTCTTTGACCAAATTGGAAGAAGAGAAGCTAATGCGAGTACTAAGAAGCAACAAAAATGCATTAGGTTGGACTATCTCTGATCTTAAGGGGATAAGCCCAGCTTTTTGCATGCATAAGATCAAGTTGGAAGAAGAGTTCAAACCGGTAATTCACCTCAGCGGAGATTAAATCCTACCATGAAAGAGGTTGTGCGCAAGGAAGTGTTGAAGCTCCTAGAGGCCGGTATGATTTATCCTATCTCAGACAGCTCATGGGTAAGTCCGGTTCATGTGGTACCTAAGAAGGGTGGTATGACGGTAGTGAAGAATGATAAAACGAACCGATTCCAGACTTCGATCATTCTTTGGTTGGAGGATGTGCATTGACTACCGAAGGTTAAATCAAGCAACTAGGAAGGACCACTTCCCTTTGCCGTTCATGGATCAGATGTTGGAGAGACTAGCTGGACAAGCTTTCTATTGCTTTCTGGATGGATACTCTGGATACAACCAGATCGCAGTGGACCCTGAAGATCAAGAGAAGACAGCTTTCACATGTCCTTTCGGTGTGTTCGCATATCGGAGGATGCCCCCGGGTTGTGCAATGCTCCAAGGAACTTTTCAAAGGTGCATGCTTTCTATATTCTCTGATATGATAGAAAATTCAATTGAGGTATTTATGGACGATTTTTCTGTTTTTGGTCCTAATTATGATTCTTGCTTAGCTAACCTTGATGCGGTTTTAAAACGATGTGCTGCAACCAATTTAGTTTTAAATTGGGAAAAATGCCACTTTATGGTCAAGGAAGGCATTGTACTTGGCCATAAAATTTCTTCAAAAGGCATCGAGGTTGACCAAGCAAAAATCGAAGTTATAGAAAAGTTACCTCCGCCTCTCAATGTTAAAGGAGTGAGAAGTTTTTTAGGACACGCCGGCTTTTATCGACGTTTCATAAAAGACTTCTCCAAAATTGCAAAACCTTTATGCAATTTACTTGTTAAAGAGACTGAATTTGTTTTTGATGCTGATTGTCTGAGTGCATTCAATATTTTAAAGGAAAAACTAGTCTCTGCTCCAGTCATAGTAGCCCCAAATTGGGATGCTCCGTTTGAGCTCATGTGTGATGCTAGTGATTACGCATGGAGTCTTTGTATTGGGCGAGATCGAGAGAAATTCTTTCATGCCATATATTATGCTAGCAAGGTTTTGAATGAAAATCAAGTTAACTATGCAACAACTGAAAAAGAATTGCTAGCCATAGTATTTGCATTGGAAAAGTTTCGTTCCTATTTAATTGGCTCAAAAGTTGTTGTGTTTACTGACCATGCAGCAATTAAGTATCTGCTAACCAAGGGCGAGTCTAAGCCTCGACTCCTTAGATGGATCTTGCTTTTGCAGGAATTTGATCTGGAAATTAAGGATAAGAAAGGGAGCGAGAATGTGGTCGCGGATCACTTGTCAAGGTTAGAAAACAAAGAGGTAACTGATCTATCAAAAGAGATTCTGGAAGAGTTTCCGGATGAAAAATTGCTTGCCATTGTAGAAAGGCCCTGGTTTGCCGACATTGCAAATTATAAGGCGTGGCGCAAGAGGTCCTCAAGATTTCACATGGCAGCAAAAGAAAAAATTCCTCCATGATGCCAACCATTACCTGTGGGATGACCCTTATCTCTACAAGATCGGTACTGATGGACTATTAAGAAGATGTGTATCTGGTGCTGAAAGTAAAAGCATTCTCTGGCACTGTCATGACTCTCCCTGTGGAGGGCACTATAATGGAGAACGCACAGCTGCAAAGGTTCTTCAATCTGGTTTTTACTGGCCATCCCTCTTCAAGGATGCACATGAATACGTGAAAAACTGTGACAAATGCCAGAGGACTGGCAATATTTCACGAAGGGGGGAGATGCCATTGAACCCCATCCTTGAAGTAGAAGTATTTGATTGCTGGGGAATAGATTTCATGGGACCATTCCCACCCTCTTACAACTGTGAATACATATTAGTGGCAGTTGACTATGTTTCCAAGTGGGTTGAAGCCACTGCTACTGCCAAGAGTGATTCCCAAACTGTGGTTAAATTTGTGAAAAAGAACATCTTCTCTAGATTTGGTGTGCCCAGAGTCCTGATTAGTGATGGGGGTAGCCACTTTTGCAACGCCTATCTCAATAATGTGCTTGCTAAGTACGGTGTTACACATAAAGTGACAACTCCTTATCACCCTCGAGTAATGGTCAAGCGAGGTCTCAAACAGAGAAATCAAGAGGATTTTAGAAAAGACACTGGGAAGCTCAAGAAAAGATTGGTCATTAAAGGTAGATGATGCGCTTTGGGCATATAGAATGTGACCTACAAGACACAGTTAGGGCATGTCTCCATATCAATTGGTTTATGGTAAAGCTTGCCATTTGCTTGGGTTGAGTGGAGCATAAGGCATCTTGGGCTCTAAAATTTCTGAACTTCACCACTTCAACTGTGGAGATAAGAGAATCCTACAACCGCATGGATTAGATGAGTTGCGTCTGCAAGCTTATGAAAACAATAAAATCTACAAGCGAGAGAATGAAGGCTTATCATGACAAGAACATCTCGAGGAAAGAGTTTCATCACAGTCGTGAGTGCTATTATTCAATTCAAGACTCAAGTTTTTTCGGGGAAAGTTTGAATCAAAATGGTCGGGGCCTTTTGTTGTTAAGGAAGTCACTCCCTATGGAGCAATTGAAGTGGAAGAGCTGAATCAAAAGATCCTTCAAGGTAAGCGGGCAGAGGTTGAAGCCCTACTTAGGAGAGGTGATAGAAAGAGAGAAGGTGGCATTGGTTTTAAGTGATCCTTGAGAACCAGGTACCGTCAAGCTAGTGACGTTAAAGAAGCGCTTATTGGGAGGCAACCCAATTTTCTTCCCTTATCTTTTATTTATTTCGCATTTAGGTTTCATATTTAGACACTTAGGGAACACAACATCAATTCAATCATTTTTTTATCTGATTGCGCCGTTTTGCGCGTCACTTGCTCGCGGCGCGCCACTTGGTGCCTGGAACCCTGAAAACTTCTGTAGGATTGCTATTAATTGTGCGCGTCACTGTACTCGCGCGCAGCATGGCGCGCGTGTTGGAGTTATTGCGTCTGGTAACGCAAGTGCCTTGCGCGTCGTTTTGCGCGTCTGTTGCGCGCCGCGCGCAACCCATAGTATTTATTCGGGGCTGCTGCTTTGCCTTGCTGCATTTCTGCAGCAATTCTCCGTAGCAGACTTCACTCCAGGTGCTAATCGTTGAGTTGGCTCCTTGTACCTTGCATTCTCATCCCCCTACTTCGTTTCATCATCTAATCAAGTAAGTTTACTCTTCCTTTCTCTAATGGATATGATTTCTCTCTTATACTATCAAAGAAAAATCAAGTTTTTATCCAACCTTTTTGTCTTGGACATTGTTGGAGAGTCATTATATTCTGTTGTTCATCATTAAATGATATGGTTGTGGTGGATACAAGTCTTGAAAATTTGTTGTTTTGAACTAAACAAAGGTGCACATAGGGTGTTTGATAAAATGCCCGAATGAGATTTTTTGGAATAATTCACTTGTTTTGTCCACCACAACTTGTCATTTCAATTTTGGTTGATCAATTAGAGATGGAAACGCACTCCTCATTGAGTAAAAATGTCACATTGAGAGGGAGGAGTGCATATTGGTTGAGTGGCACTAACTTGGCAAAATGTGCGCCGTTGTTGTTGGTTTGTGTGTGCAGGACATGGCTGCGCAAGGAAGGAGGAAGAAGATGGCCATTCACCGTGCAACAACTTCCGCACCCCCTCCTGAGTTTGACCTCCGAGAGGTTTAGGTCTTTTGGTTGTGAAAGGTTTTTGAAACAATTGACCGGGGGCAAGTTCATCATCAGAGAAGGCCCTTAAATTAGCCCCGGTGAGTATGAGGACATCCGGAAAATATTTCAAACCGGGGTTGGGGCGTCTAGTTTCATATCCCAAGAGGGCAAGTAAGGCGTTGGCCTTGAGTTTTTCACCAATGTGTTTCCTCGACTGCGGGATGAGGGGAGAGAGGAGGTTTAGGAAGAAGACAACTTATGTGCGGGGTGAAAACGTCCGTTTTGATGCCGGACCATTAATGCTTTATTTGGCATAGCGGATAATGAGGAGGTGATCTGTCGGTTTAGGGGAGAAATGACGGGATTACTATTCGGGAGGATCTGACCAGAGCGGAGGAGATCCGTCTTTGCTCTTTGTAAGGAGAATGAGGATTGGGTGAGAGCAGCTGCGAGCGCACCTCGGAAGATTCTTGTTAAGTCGCTCACCCCAGTTTGCTAGAGGGTGGGCGGCATTTTGTGTTCTCTACACTCTGTCCTGCTCCAACCAAACGGAGTGAACATCTACCGGGCCGCTCTCGTTTCTTGCATTATGAGGAGAAACCGATTATTGGTGGTAGAATGCGGAGCAAGAGATCAAAGACTTTCTTTGAATTCAAGGATGGGGACTTACCGAGCTATTGGAGGCATGCTAGCCTTGTCGCCTGCTCTGTGAGAAAGAGGGTGTGGTTGCGAGCCCAATGAAGACACTATCCTCCCACCGCGCATATTCTTGCTCATTGGATTCGCTCTAGGCTTTGCACAGAGAATGCATTCTGGTGATCGTGAAGAACACCCCAGCGAGCGGAGGAGCATCCCGAGTTCATGCGAGATGGATGGGCGGGGGCCGAGCTTTCTTGTTGAGGAATTTGGTATGGGGCCGTCACCGCAGATTTTCAATGGATGGAGGCGGGATTGACGCGATAGCGGCAGTCGACGCAGAGATATTACAAGCAGTGGGTGATTTGAGGAGAGGTCGGGAGGAGCATAGGTTTGGGATGAGAGCGCTTTGGAGAGCCATTGCATCAGCAGTGGAGGACAATTTGGACCACGAGGTGACATCTTCCGGGGACCACCACGATGAGACTCTGGGTTTTATCTCTAATTCTCTATCTCTTTAGGCGATTATTGTGTAGTTTGATGTTCTCCTGTTAGTCGTAGTTTCTTTTGATTTTAATTTGCATTGGTGTGCATGACGTAGGCCTTCCCCATTTTTTTGCGGTGAGGACAACTGCTGTGTTTCAAGTGGGGGGGGACCTACGGTTTTGTGTTAGTTGTGTCTTGTCTTGTGTCTTCAAAGTTCAATAAAGCAATCATGTAATAAAAAAAAAAAAAAAAAAAAAAAAAAAAAAAAAAAAAACTGGAGCAGTTGAGCAAAACTTAGTGATGAATTGGTGAGGAATTGTGAGATTAGTTCCGGTGGTAGTTGACTTGAGTACGACTTGTTTCTACACCTCTAGCATTATCTCGGTCGAACCTAGTGAACCTAGGGATGTCTTAGCTTGGCTAGTTTGTTGGTGGACCATGCGTCTCGCCAGATTTGTACTAAAGATTTAGGGTAGGTAGAAGCTAAGTTGGGGGTACTTGCGCGGTACTAAAGGCCGGGCATGAGGATTGTAGGATGATCGATTGCATCGTGTGTGTTAAAGTGTGTGTGTGCGCGACGCTGCGGCGTCTACCGTAACACCGTAATGTATGCCGTGTGTGTCGAAGTGCGTGTGTGCAACAACTCTGTAGCGTCTACACCGTAACGTTGTAGTGTATGCCGTGTGTGTGTGTGGTGTTGGTGTGCGTGAGTGCAACAACTGCGGCGTCTACCCGTATTTGTAGTGTATGCCGTGTGCGTTAAAGTGTTAAAGTGTTGTGAATATGTGGAAAAATCCACAAGTGTGTTCTAAAGGTTAAAGTTCCCAATGCAATGATAAGTGAATCTAAATGTTAAAGTTCTAAATGGAGTGCGATACAAAGTTTGGCGTAAATGGTGCGTGTGTGTGTTGAAATAGAGTATGCACCGATTTGAGTGAAATGCCTATCTAAGACCCTTTGTCGATTCTGAAATCCCTCGAGTCTTATGTGGAAGTGTGAGCTACCCTTTATCTTGAACCAATCTTTGGCGGGCTCGGAAGAAAGCCCTCTAGTCCTAGTTAATGTCATTTTGAAAATAGCTAAGTTCTCTTGAGTTAAATGTCACACACTCACTTTTGAGCATAGTTGTACGGTGACATTATCACGGGGAGTTGCTTTTGAGCCCAATCGAAAGTTGTCGTTCAACCCGTTCCTATGTGTTTGAAATGAAAGTTGAATTCTTATATGATTGCTTGTTGACTTTGAGTTGTTTCATTTGTGAGTCGAGTCGAGCTTTGCTTGAGGACAAGCAAAAGTTCAAGTTGGGGGTTGTGATGAACCTCATCACATGATGATCTTCATCGGTTTTTAAAGAGTTTTTACACAATATTGATGATGGATGTCTTTGAATTGGTGTGTTTTGTGAACAAATCGTGTTTCTTTGTGAATTGCTTGTTCTGCAGTGTTTATCTTTGGGTTTGTGTGATTTTGTGTTGCCCAGGGACGAGGTGGATCGAAAAGACAAAGCACTGCGGTCGAGTGGATTCAACAGCACAAGGTTTTGGAAGATCCCCACTGGAGGCGCACACACTTGGCGCGCGAGAGAGAGCGCGCGCGGAAGGCGCGCGGATAGGTCGCTCTAACTCTCAAAAGTTTACGTCATACGCGAGGTGTGCGCGCGCGAGTTTCTGTACGAGGGGCGCGCGCAAGATGATGGCGCGATCTTGATCAAGCCTTGGCCATCTCGCGCGTAAGTTTGCGCGCGCGCGCAAGATGGCGCGCAAGTCACGTTCTTCAAATACGTAAGGCTGCGTGTTTGCGAGGGATCTTTCACTTTTTGACGAATCCAAACCTAGCACACCGGAGAGAGCGCGCGTTGCGGTGTGTTGGCTCTTGAAGATTCAAGCATTGGGAACAAGTTTGAAGCTTGAATGTCATCATCATCATCGTTATTCTCTTGTAATTTCCCTTCTCTTTTATCTTTCATCATGTGTAACTAAACCCCTCTTGTTAGGGATGAATTGATCTTGATAGAGCACTAGGTAGCCGGTATTGATTGTGTTTATTGTTTCTCTCTCGTATCTTGTGAATTGAAATTTAGTTTTAATCTGTTTACAATTGGGAAATTGTGAGATTATCTTTATTCGATATTTTAATGGAAGTTCTTATATTTGAATCGTAGAATTTCAATTCATGCAATTAAGTAGCTTAGGGATATTCTCCGAATTGTTGTGCGTGCGGACTCTAGCGTTTAAGGCTTGTAGGTAATTAGGATTACCTAAGGAATTAGGGGGTTTTAATAATCTATAAAGGACTAGTTACCTAAGGAATTAGGACTTAGTTATTATAACGAATTCGGTAGCAAAATATAGAGAGAGATATCCTTGATGTTAAACCCGGTTACATAGTGCGAAAGCAAAAGACGTTCATCCCTAGCATTCATTCTTACCGTAGTTCGTCCACGTTTTCTAGTTTAACTTTATTTAAAAACTCCAAAAATAATTTATTGCTTTAATTCGAGCTTCATAGCTCAACCTTTTCAAACAACCCTTTTCAAATTGGTTCAATTAGTAATTGTTAACGTAATTAGTAAATTAGCTCGATCCTTGAGGGCGATATCCCTTCTTCTACGGTTTTACTTACTTGCGATTTGGTACACTTGCCAAATTATTAACAAATACTCTATTCTCCCCGATGAAAAAAATGAGAACTTTTCACCACAATCATCTAAGAGGCCTAGGGGGAGACCCTCGGGCTCGAAAAACAAACCCAAAAATCATGTCGACCTTTTAGAGGAAGAGATTGACAACATATTGAATCTGATCCTTGTTGAAATTCCCGCTGGAAACGACATCGCTGAGAGCCTCATTGACGTGGCTCAACGTCGTAATGCCAGCATTACAGTGCTGAGCGGTTCGGGTGTTGTCTCTGATGTTACCCTTCTCCACCCTACATCAGGTGCCCCTACTTCCCCCATGTCAGGACCTTACAACATGACCTCTCTCTCAGGCACTTATATCAATCCCAATTGGGGAAATGTCCCTCCCCAACTCATCAAAAACCCTACTTGTTCCTCTTTTTATATTTACATGTCTGGTATTCAAGGACAGGTTTGTGGTGGCTTTGTTGGAGGGAAGGTCATAGCCGCTGGTCAAGTTATGGTCACTGCCACTATTTTCAACCAGAGTATGTTTTATAAGCTACCCTCCACTAGTGGAAACATCGAAGAAGGTGAAGAGTATGAAATAAGATATGTTGTGGGTATCCCCGATGCTGGTTGTGCTCTTGCTAAACCCAACATCAACAACAACTAATGGTGTAGTGGGAGTCAAATCAGCCTTGCTAAACGTCAGTGATAGGACACTCCTAATGCACTTACATTGTCTCATTTTCTTAGTCCTTTTTAATAATATTTAAATAAAATAATCCTTTAAGGATTCCCCATTATTGTTGTCTTTAGTTATTTTTTCTCAAGGGTATTGGTCTAGTCCCCATTTGCCTCTCGTATGTCTTTTTTTCTCTCTCTCTTTTATTAATAAAATTAGGAGGAAGTACTCTTTTTCCTTCTTAATATTTGTTTACATCAAAAGATTTTGACGAGGCTTCTTTCCTTATATTTGCCTAAAAAAAAATAATCCTCAATATATTTTAATTTAAAGAGTTTGTTTAGTTGAAAAGCTTGTCACCCTTTTTTTTTCCCTTCATTATACAACAATCACACTGCGTCAATTTATCTACCATGGTGATTGGCCATTTTCTGTTTCCAACACGGTGCATACGTACAAGAAATAGTTAAACATGTAACCACACTACTAACGTGATGTGTTTATTGAAACTAAATATATTTCTAAAAATTTGTAATATAGCATACATTTTCAATCAATAGTTGTATGTTGCAATGGAACACAGAGTAATTAGAGTGTCATAATTAAAGTCAAACAAAAATATTGTCATAATTAATAGACATTATGATTATCTTGAAAAATCTACCGTAACATAGGCATTTTAAAATCTAATATATATATATAACATTATCACTGTTTTTGAAAAATAAAGACTAAATTACTGTTTTTGTCCTTTATCTTTGACCTTGATTTCATTTTGGTCCTTTTTTTTCTCATTTTGGTCCTTAATGTTTCATTTTTGTGTCAATTTGGTCTATTTTTGTAATTTTTCATCTATCACCTTAACGGACCTTATTGTGCGATTAATCTTGCGACGTGGCGTTAATCGGCGTGTAATCATTAAATGACATGGCAAATGGAGGACCAAATTGAAACAAAAAAGAAACATAGGGGACCAAATTGAAACAAACACAAAACATCAATTACTCTCCATCTTCTTCCTCCTTCTTCATCTTCTTCTCTTTCGGCAACCACCACTACCTCCGGTGAGCAACCACCATCCACCGCCACCCTCCTTCCACCGCCACACCACCACCACAACACCAAAACAGAACCCCAAATCCCAATCCCAAATTTCAATCCCAAATCCCAAATCCTAAATCCCCAACACCATCACTACATCATCATTGAGAAACAACGAAAAAATGAAATACAATCTGAACCCCAAAGATCCTCAAGATAACAAAATCATAAGATTATTCATCAATTTAATTAGGTGCCTTCACTCCACAATCCCGAACCCCAAAGATATTTCCGTTAATCAAACCCCAATCACAACAATAAAAGGAACTGAACTAACTCAACATTCAAACTTCAATTAAATAAAATACCTCCTAGCTAGATTACTAATACTGCTACTTATTTACTTCAGAATTTCAACCCCTAATCTCCCTTTAATTAAACTCCAACAACCAAAAAACATGGAATGTGACCTCAATTAGCAGCCATAAGAACTTCAAGGGAAGAAAGTAAAAAACAAAAACGACAACTATATTCCTGCGTTTTCAATTAAATCAACTATATTAACGACAACTAGTGCACGATCAACTGCGAGCAGCATAATTAATAATTAATAAAACTAATAGGTAGAGCGTGTAAAGGGAGAGAAGGAGAACTTGGTGGTGGTGGCTCGCCGGTGAGTGGTGGTGGCTCGCCGGAGGTAGTGGTGGTTGCCGGAAAAGAAGAAGATGAAGAAGGAGGAAAGAAGATGGAGAGTGATTGATGTTTTGAGTTTGATTCAATTTGGTCCTCTATGTTTCTTTTTTGTTTCAATTTGGTCATCCATTGGTCATGTCATTTAATGATTACAGATCAGATGGACGCCACATCAGCAGTTAAATGCCAGCATGACGTCCGTTAAGATGATGGATGGAAAATCACAAAAAAAAATGACTAAATTGACACAAAAATGAAACATGAGGGACCAAAACGAGAAAAAAAAAATAAAGGACCAAAACGAAATTAAGGCCAAAGATAAATGACCAAAACAGTAATTTAGCCAAAAATAAATCATGAAAGTTTTAATAAATTCATGATTTATAAATAGGTGTGTGTACTTAATTAACGAGATTTAGAGAGAGTGAAATGACTAATCTATAAATTCATTAGTAAGTTTCGTGGTAATTTAACTTTTTCATGTCGTCATTACATAAAGATAAGATGTGTTTTAAATCCAATTTAATGAGAATGAAATATGAGCTAGATGATATTTATCCAATAACTACTTTTTCTATATATAACAAAAAGTTTGTATTCTAAAAGGGTATATTCACATAACATTCTACACTTGAGGTGCTAGCTCAATGGAAAAAGTTAGACTTATTTGTTCAAGTGTGTGAGTTTCAAATCCTTAAGACAAAATGTAAAATAGTTATTAGTGTCACTTTGATTGATAAAAATTTCTCCTTTCCCAATTTTTTTATTTTAAAAAAAACGTAATATCCATTTACATCTTCTTCCTCTTTCATCATTGAATTGGGATAGAAAATGCGTAAATCATCCAAGATGCAAAAGCCCTCCTCTTTATAACTTGTATACCCCACAGCCAAATCTAAAGGATAACTTACAATCCAAGTTATATCCTCAAAAGGTAGCTAGGATCCCATTTTTTAGACTCATTATATAAACATTACCTACAATGCTAGTATCGTTTTGATTGGCATCCACTCCAAACAATGGCTGAGAACAAAGTTTTCCCTCTCTACACCCAAACTCTGACCATGGTTCCTCGGAGCACACCCAAATAGGATTCCGGGTGTCACCTCCATTCTAGTAGGAGCAAGCGAAGGGAACATAATTTCTCATTCCAATACCAACACCACCTACAATAACAGTAGGTTGGTACAAACACCAATCCAACTTTGTTAGGAGGAGGGTACTCTATCCTCCCCCGATGAATGAAATGAGTACTTTCCAAAACCCTCATCTAGGAGGCCTAGGGGGAAGACCCTCATGCTCCAAGAACATGCCAAAAAAGCATGTCCTAAGAAACTCATCTTGAAATAAATCCTCATTGAAATCTCTGATGAAAACGACATCGTTGAGAGCCTCATCAGCATGTCTCAATGTCGTAGCAACAACATTAGTGTTGAGCGGTTCAAGTTCTATCTTGAATGTTACCCTTCGCCACCCTGCATCAAGTGCCCCTGCTTTCCCCATCCCAATCATTTCTGATCTGAACTCTCTCTCAAGCACTCACATCAATCCCAATTGTGGATTTGTGCCTCCACAATTCATCAAAATCCCTTTTTCTTCCTCTTTTTCCATTTACCTCTATGGTACTCAGGTACGTGACTTTGGTTGCATTGTATGAGGAAATGTCATGGCCGCCGGTAGGGCTGCACAAATTAACCATGGACACAATTCAAAAATATGAAGATGATGAAGAGTATGAAACAAGATATTTTATGGATTTCATCAATGCTGATTGTGCTCTTACTGAACTCAACATCATCAAATTTTAATGGTGTTGTGTGAGCCAATTTAGCCCCGCTAATTCTCCCATCTCCTACCCTCCTCCAAATTGATATGAATGACATACAATGAATCCACTATACTCTGCCTGATAATTATCTGTGATATGACACTCTTAATGTAGTTACATTTTCTCCTTTTTAGCCCTTTTAATGATGTTTAAATAAAATAAGCTTCTATTTTAATTTAAAGAGTTTGTTTAATTGAGAAATTTGTATGTCATATTTGTAGTGTGTTTGTCACCGATTGATAAGGTATTTTCATTAAGATAATTCTTTGTGTGCTTGTATCTATATGCAACGAGTTTTTAGAGCGTATTATGTAGTTATGTTGTGTGTGTGGAGATGCCAATGTCAGTTTCTGTTTTATTTCACTCCTTAAACTAAAATTTGACTGGGTCAATTTACTCACCACAAAATAAAGATAAAGATAATATTAGAGTAACCACACCGAAGAAACTCTTAATAATTAAATAAACGAGTCTCATGTATACACATCATTTTTTTTATAACTTTTTAATAGAATTATTTAATAAAAACTTTATCTCTCCAACCTAGATCTCTAAGAGCATCCATAATGGGGGTTCTTATCTCTTAAGAGTTGGAATTTAATAGGTACCTCCATTGTGGAGATTGAAAAATGGGTATTTATTGGGATAAAACTCTTAAAAAGAGACTCTCTCTCCTTTAATGTATGGACCACACATTCACTTTTCATTAAACTATTGTTAAAATATAAAATGATAAAAAGTTAGTGGAACCAATTTAGTTAGTTTTGTTGGGGTTTTGGGTTGGAGTGATGAAGTTCTTATATAAATTTTAATATTAAAAAAATATAAAAGTGTGATGTGTCTGAAATAAGACTTCGTTTAAGACTCTTCCGATGTGAGAACTCCATTGAGGGTTTCTAACAAAATTTCTTAAATGAATTTCACTTTCATTGTAAGTACAGTTTGTTATTGGTTTTTAATCAAAAGTAAGATCGTGAGTCCGGGCATCAGAGGAGATAGAGAGCTTCATATTTAAAAGTTTCTCTCTAATATGTATCTATCCATTTTACATTCTCATGGATGCTCTTACTTACTACCCTACCTACTCGGCTCCACTGAAACGCCATACACACACATGTAGGTTGAAAGATAAACGACATTGTTCTCCATTTATAGAAAACGACAAGAAAAAGATGTTAAAAGGACAGAGCCAGGAAGGAAGGAAACCGTATAACATGAACATGAACATGATGATGGCAATAACTCTTTCCATGTTAACAAACTGTGACTTCCCTCATTGTTCTTTATAAAATCACTTCATATTCAATATTTTAGCTTTTCTTTTGATTTTTGAGAGCTACAGTGCTCCTTTTTATTTTAATTAATAAAAATAATAAAATTTTCTTTTTATTTTAAACACAAAAATATATCTATGCCCCAGTTGCAGCATTTTGTAATTTTGCGGTCCGGAAATGAATGATGCAGAAATGGGTTGGACCCACACTGTAAAGAAAAAGAACTAGCCGTTACGACTTTGGGGTGCGGAACGTAAGGAAGTTCTTCTTTTTTTTTGGTACGTGGAAGGGTTTCTTTTTATACTAACCTTCTAACCCCATCATCAGCACTGAACACAAGGGAAAAAAAAGTCATGAATGTGTAATTTATTTATTTTTACTGCCAATCACATTTTACCGTAACTCCACCTTGTTGTAGTTAGTTTTTTTTACTGTCTTATCGGTTATTAGTGCGAAAGATCAGTCGAACTTTGACATGATTAATATACGTCGGGGAGCCTAGTGACCACGTGTATACAATCACATTTTACCGTAACTCCACCTTGTTGTAGTTAGTTTTTTACTGTTTTATTGGTTATTGGTGCGCAGTATCCATCAGGTTTCACATGACTAATTTACGTCGGGGAGCTTAAGTGACCACGTGTATACCCACTCAGCTTTATCGTCCATGTGATTTTTCTCTCCTAACAGAGTTTTTGTCGCAGTCAAAATTTAAACTCGAGACCTTAGAATGAGATCCGAACTCAATTATTACTTGTACCAAGCATAGTTAGTGTGAGGAAAACTAGCCGTTTGTGTTTTGTAAGAAAATTAAGAAGCAAGAAGAGGGTAGTAGTACACTGTACCTCTTTCACCTGACAATTGTCTCCACACTCTGCTCTCTCTCTTCCCAACACAAGATTCCTCAACGCGCGCTCCCCCACTCACACAATCTTATGACCCATCACGTGCTCCTTCTCAGTTAGTTTACTCACTCTTTCTCTTTCTTCTCTTCCCATTACAAATTCCTCTTTCAAACTCATCTTCTCCTGTTCCATTTCCATGCTCCATTTTACTATCACACCCCCCTCTTCCCCTACAATAATACAATAACAGTGTCTTTATGGACACTACTACAGAGAAAAAGAAGAACCACAACAAGGTATTCCTTTTCCTCTCATTCTCCTTTTTTAGTTCCTTTCCTGTTTCATTCATCTTATTGTAATGAAGATAAAGACTCTAACTTTATCATCTTTTGACCAAAACCCATGTCAGATTTTGCAACATGGGATGAGAAATGCAGAAGCTTGGCACAATTTTTTCAGCTTCTTTTTCTGTTTGGGGTTTCTTCATCTGATTCCAGTGAAGCCAGTGTTATGTGAAGAGCATTGGGATGGAGTTATTGTAACACAATCAAACTTTTTAGCACTTGAAGCATTCAAACAAGAGTTAATTGATCCAAAAGGGTTCTTAAAAACCTGGAATGATACTGGCTATGGAGCTTGTTCTGGAGCTTGGGTTGGCATTAAATGTGCTCAAGGACATGTTATTGTGATTGACCTTCCATGGAAAGGGTTAAAAGGAAGAATCACTGATAGGATTGGTCAACTTCAAGGACTTAGAAAACTTAGTCTTCATAATAACCAAATTAGTGGTTCAATCCCTTTATCATTAGGACTTCTCTTTAATCTAAGAGGTGTTCAGCTTTTTAATAACAGATTAACAGGTTCTATTCCTCCTTCATTAGGTTCTTGTCCTTTACTTCAGTCTTTAGATCTTAGTAATAATTTGCTAATAGGTACAATCCCTGCTACACTTGGAAATTCCACTAAGCTTCATAGTCTTAACTTGAGTTTCAATTCCTTCTCTGGTTCCATACCAGAAGCATTAGGAGATTACAAAATCTTTCTGTTATTATATTAAGTAGGAACCAATTTAATGGTCACATTCCTCAAAGTATTGGAAACATGTCAAATCTTACACAGCTTGATTTGTCACTGAATAATCTCAGTGGAGAAATTCCAGTCTCTTTTGAAAATCTACCTAGTCTTAATTTCTTCAATGTTTCTTATAATAACCTCTCTGGTCCTGTCCCAACTTTACTAGCTCAGAAATTTAACTCTAGCTCATTTGTTGGAAATATTCAACTATGTGGATATAGCCCTTCCACACCATGTCCCTCACTAGCTCCTTCTGAAGGACAAGGAGTCCCTGCTGCACCATTAAAACACCATCACAAGAAGCTAGGTACCAAAGACATAATTCTCATAGTAGCAGGAGTGCTCTTAGTAGTTCTGTTAACACTTTGCTGCATTCTCTTTTGCTGTTTGATCAGAAAAAGATCAACATCTAATGTAGAGGGTGGCCAGGCCACAGCTGCTACCAGAGCAGAAAAAGGAGCGGTTCCTGTCGCTGGAGAAGCTGAAGCGGGTGGTGAGGCTGGTGGTAAACTTGTCCATTTTGATGGACCATTGGCATTACAGCTGATGATCTTTTGTGTGCAACAGCTGAGATAATGGGAAAGAGTACATATGGAACTGTGTATAAGGCAACATTAGAGGATGGTAGTCAAGCTGCAGTGAAACGATTGAGGGAAAAGATCACTAAAGGTCAGAGAGAATTTGAATCAGAAGTTAGTGTTCTAGGTAGAATTAGACACCCAAATCTTTTGGCATTGAGAGCTTATTACTTGGGACCTAAAGGTGAAAAGCTTCTGGTTTTTGATTATATGCCTAAAGGAAGTCTTGCTTCTTTCCTACATGGTAAGTCTAATATAAAAACTTTACCATAATCTTTGTTTTCCTTTCCTTTATTTTTGTGATTGCGATCCGGGCCTTGACATGTACCGAGATTGAAACCATAATCTTTGTGTTCCATTTTTATGCAGCTCGTGGACCTGAAACAACAATTGATTGGCCAACAAGGATGAATATAGCACAGGGAATGGCTCGTGGCTTGTTTTACCTTCATTCACATGAGAACATTATACATGGGAACCTTACATCCAGTAATGTGTTGCTTGATGAGAACACGAGTGCGAAAATAGCAGATTTTGGTCTTTCTAGGTTGATGACAACTGCTGCTAATTCAAACGTGATTGCTACTGCTGGAGCATTGGGATACCGAGCACCTGAGCTATCGAAGCTTAAGAAAGCGAACACGAAAACCGATGTATACAGTCTTGGTGTAATCTTGTTAGAACTCCTAACAGGGAAGCCACCTGGTGAGGCTATGAATGGTGTGGATTTACCTCAATGGGTTGCCTCTATTGTTAAAGAGGAGTGGACGAATGAGGTTTTCGATATCGAGTTGATGAGGATGCATCGGCGAATGGCGACGAGTTGCTGAACACGTTGAAACTTGCTTTGCATTGTGTTGATCCTTCTCCATCAGCACGGCCAGAAGTTCAGCAAGTTCTCCAGCAGCTAGAAGAGATTAGACCACAGATATCTGCAGTTTCTAGTGACGAGGGAGCCATCCCTTACACGAGTGAATAAATTGAGTGTCCAGCATCACGTGTGACAATTTTTGCATTTTTGTTTCTCCTTAGATTTTTAATTTGCATAATCGTTAGGACACTGGTTTATTATTATTCTTTCATTCTTATATTGATTTTTGCCAGTTTGAGAGTGCTCGTATCTGTACATACTGATGTGTTGTAATTCCGCAAGTGTTTCTTCTTTAACACTTCATTTCATTATGGAAAATGAATGGTTCCGCAAGTACCTTGCTCTTCCTACATCCCCAACTTTTTTTAATCTGTTTTCTAACTCTTCATTTGCTGTTAAATTCTTCACATTATTATGTAAACCATGCTAAATTCTTCACATTATTATGCTAACAATTTCCTCGGGAAACAAATTTGTCCCTGATAATTTTTTCCAGACACATTAGTCCCTTCGTCCATCAAGTGTTAGACACCTCATTCAACATTGATAAAAAAAAAAAGACACCTCATCCAATACCTCCTACATGACACATTACATGCCAACATGTCACATTAAGTGACATGTTATTTTGGCCCGAATTGCTCCATATCTTGACAAATTCTAAATTTTTTAAAAGAGAGATATTGGATTATGCACGTTTTGGGACAAATTAGTCTCTTGGAGTCTTCTTTTTCATTATTATGGTTTCTAAAAACAAGAAACCACTTCACCATTTCGAGAGGAAGAAGCAAGGCGAAACCAATTTTTTGTTTTCATGTGTTATTTGTGTGTGCTTTTTATTTGCAATTTATTTTTTGATTTATGTTTGTTCATTTTGTTTTCATTGCTATTTACAAGAATGAACGGCCTCTGCAAATATGGGAGAATCAACAACAATAGAACATGTGATAATGAAAGAACCAGTGTTCACGATGTTTTGATTCTCTCTATCATTCCTTCGGCGTTCACAGCTTTCCTCTTCACCGTTCCATCTTCTTCTCTCCTTCTCTCTGCGTTGTTTCTCTGTTCACTATGTCTCTTAATAGTTTTCTGGTTTTGAAAACCAAAAAACACTTTGTGGGTGACCAGAGACTGATTTTCCCAAAACGTGCATAGACCAATAGGTCCTTTTCTAAAAATTTCAAAATCTACAATTTGGGCCAAAACAATCCGTTAATATGTCACGTTGGAAGCGTTAGATGAGGTGTCTAACACTTGATGGATTGAGGGACTAACATAACCCGTTTTAAAAATGTCAAAAACTAATGTGCTCCCAAAAAATCATCAGCAAATTGTCAATGACAAATTTGAGTTTTTAGTCTTTAAAATAGGTTGGAGGAAAAGAAAACGGAAAAAGTGAAGAGCATTTACGAGGACCAAGATACATTGATAGAAACTCTACCTACCAAGATTACGAGGACCAAAATTAGTCAACATTTCTACATTGAAATCTTGAATGTCAGACAATGTATGCTTCATATACATCTCTAGTCAGTTTAAAACTAAGTTTGCCGAATGTTCAAAGTAATTATGTACCAAATAATCTTAAAATTAATTAAAAATCTAGGAAGAAAGCATAAAGATTACAAAAATTTACAGCTAAGTACACTGTAGCTGCTGTTTCTCTCTGGAGTACAGAAGCTGTTTCTTCTGCAAGCTTCTCCCACACAGCAGCCATCTTCTCTGCATAGCCTGCCTGTAAAATGCATGATGTAGAATAATTACTGTTTTGGACCACAAATAGTCACGCAATCTAATATACAGCCTATATAAAAGAGAAGATAAATGAGAGTTACTTGATTGACAACAAAACCACGCAGCATGCTTTGGAAGTCATCATGCCTCTCCCTGTCAATTCTTTCGAGTTCACTCCTATTATTTTCCTGCAAAATTTCCAAATTCACACTTGATATTTATCATTGACATAATACTCCAAGACAGTCTTCAGAGTACTACTGGTTCCATGAATTATAACCATTTTTTGTTTTTTCAATAGAAAAATTAATTTAAAATGGCATGGGATCAAATAACAGCCAACCCCACCCAACTCGACATAGCATCACAAATATAAGATAGGTTCACAACTCTACGCGTGCATAATAAGTTCGAAATTGATGGACAAATTGACAAACCATAAGGTCCAAAATTACTAGAGTGAAGGATGGTGGACAATGTAGCACAGACACTTCCAGTTGAAAACGCGAACCGGCGGACACCGACACTTCAATTACTTGTATTTTTCAAAAAATCAAAATAAAACCAGTGTCTCCGTGCTTCATAGATGGTGGACCTCTTCCCCCTCCCCCATTGGAGCTTGGTTTCAGCTCGTTAGACTTATACTCATTCACCATGTTGGCCTATTGGGTTCTTTACAAACTTAAAAATATTGTTTGTTCATGTTATCTGCAACTGTGAGGTTCATGATTTGTGTATTAACAGAACTCAGTGCTGCAACTGGGAGATTAATGTTTTACGCAATACAAAGCCTTAACCATTTTAGGCATATCTGGGAGAAAATAATCATCATGTTTTAGATTCATTTAATTGTTCACAAACTCACAATTTTATGCAAGTCTATATAAAGTCTACCAGACCGGACATAGCATCACGATTCAAAATTTATGGTAGATTCACAAATCATGATAAATTCAAAAGCACATAAAAACAGCATAACAACTTTAAAGTTGATGGACAAATTGACAAAATCACCAGCTTAAATTTACTAAAGAGTGAAGGTGGGATCAGGTTCCATTGTTACTTTAGGCATATCTAGTTGAAAATAACTACTGTTGTAGACTCATTTAATCGTCCTTGAACTCGCAAGTCTATAAAAGTCCACCAGAATTTAACCAGAAAACAAGTGGCATTAGTTGGAACTGCTTTCTTAAATTTCTACTTTATTAACTCAACCAAGGTATGAAAAGGTCAGAGGGCTTGTCTCTGCTAGCTTTTTGTTATATTATATCATTGGATGCTCCCTCTCTCTTACGTTGAATTTTCAGGTATAGCCCCCTCTTAGTTAACCTATCATTGACTAAATAGTGTGGGACTTTAAAGCACTAAGAACCGTGGCGGTTATCCTCAGCTTTTATATTTGTTGTATGCTCAAATGTTCAAGCTACCTACCATCTAATGTTGTATACTTGCAGGGTTGCATTAAGAAACCAGGGTTGGATAAGTGAAGGATAGACTAATGTGTTCACTAATTCAATGATCATTCAAGCTTTCAAAACATTGGATTTTACATAATGAGATGACTACAGATTTAGAAAACAATTTTGGATCTGTGACAAAATCTGCTATTAATTGATAGTTTTAATGGAAGCATCCAACGCAGCCTTCAATGGAACATTTACAAATGCATCAGAATATGGCAATAAAATTCAATGATCAATACAGTTTTTAAAACATCGGATTTTACATATTGAGATGACAATAGATTTAGAAAACTAGTTTGGATATATGACCAAATTTGCTATTATTTTACAGTATTGATGAAAGCATCCAATGCATCTAGATATGGTTTTGACACTAGTGTGGTTTTTCTGTCTTTCACTCGGAAATTTGTCTAAAAATAACACACACACTTGCACTGCATTATAGATAAGAAGAAAATCATGTGAAAACATAATCATAAGCAGTGATATTTATTACCAAGGTCTTATGATAATATGTTAGTAAGATCATCTAATTGAATCAGGGCACACAGGTGTGTGACGTTCAGTAAATATATCAAGCTCAGTCCCTGAGACATAGTGAGTCAAGTTTTCTCCCTAGCCTAATGTAACCGTATACATGAAACGAAAGCAAATTAAGACAATAATCTTTGAACTATGGAAAATATGGAGGAAAGAATCGTATGGGGTGTCAAAGAAAAAACTGAGAAGTTAATTCAAGTGAAAATATGTTGATATGTAAGTGAGGTAGGTGAAGCTCGAGTCCAAGTTACAAGGCGTTAGAGGAGAATCCAAAAATATAGAAGCTGTATGTTACCTTGATTCGTTCATACTCTCTATCAGCACAAATTTTAGCATTCTCAGTTCCTATAACGGCTTCTTTCAACTCTTCAATTTTCCGAATCCTAGTCTTGTCTCCACCAAATATTTTGGAAGAAGCTGCTTCGAGCTTCTCAATTCGTGAATGTAAAGAAGCTAGTTCTGATGAGAGTGTTTGAACCGTCAACAATGCACTTGATCGGTCAGAAAATGCATTGTTGATGGCAAGCATTGTCCCAAGGTATTCATGCAGTTTATCCTGCAACAAACATAAAATATTACTTATCAACAACAGAAAAGAGTTAGCGGTTATACTAGGAGGCTAAAACAGTTTCCATCATATATTTATATGCGTGCTAGCTGCTAAAAAGTTCTACCATTAGTAGTAAGAACTTTCCCTTACCAAATGTTTTATCGTTTGAGTATTCAGCTCTCTATACAACCTGCTTGATTTAACGGCTGCAGTTGCCACATTTCTCATGTCACCAGCTCGTACTCGCTGAGAATCAAAGACGGCTTCGTCTGTCTCAAATTTAGTAAGCTTCACAAAAGCCAATCCCAATTCACCCATTGTTTCACCCATGTCTTGCTGAAACTTGACAAGGGATTCAGCCTGCATCAAATCAATGAGGATAAACAAACAAAATCAACCTTAACAATCAAAGAATGAAAGAAAAATAACACCACTCGAAAAAAACTTATTCAGTTCCATGTGACAAAAATGGTAATGAAATTCCAAAAAGGAAAATGGTTTAAACAAAACCCCATGAAACACGATGACCTTAGAATAGAAATGTCTTTCAATTCAACTAACTACATCATGTTTGGTAAAGAAACTCAGACTAAGGACAGGCTTGGTGTGACAACCGGAGTTGCTGCCAACTCTTAGTAGTGTGTTTGGAAATCCATTGGAGAGCCCTCAAACTTACTTTTGAGCCAATGCATCATGTTTCAGATCTATTCAGTGAATTTCCAAACATGCATTAACATGCCATAAGGTCTGTCTAGAACAGGGGTGTGTTTGAGTAAACGGATTAATAACGCACTTATCGAACAAGTGTTTACTATATAAACGCTTATCTATAATCTATTTCTATAACTAAAAAGGAAATGATATTAAAATACTTTCATGTAAGTTGTAAGTTGAATTCTTGAACTACCCTTGAGAGCATATTGAAAAAACTTAAAAGATATGTAATAACCTATTACTATTTTCATAAGCTCTTCCAAACACACAATATTCAACATGCATTCAAACCCTTTACTAACATCATGTTCCTTTTTGTTATATATCCATATATTTTGAAAATCACCATGAGAAAACTGTTATACCATATTATTACCTGCTGAGAAACATTGCTAAGTTGTTGTTCAAACTCCATCAACTTTTCCTTCTTCTCCATAAACTCCTTATCTTCTTCAACAACCAATGGCTTAGCAGCTCCCCAATCATTAGTAACAGACTGCTTCAACTCCTTAAACATTCTTAACAAGTCTCTCCCACTTCTAGCAGGTTGAGCCACATCATTCAAGTGCACAGCCACCGGCTCCGCCCCAAACAGTTGCCGAGGAAGCCTCACCGCTCCATCGAGCATCCTCGACGCCACATCGGTAGTCCTCGCCAACGGTAACTTCCCCTGAACCTCCAAAAACAATTTCAATTCCTCACTCTTCCCAATCACAGGGTGCAACCCTAATTTCCTCAAATATTTCTCCAACGCCACCCTCCTCTGTTCCACAAACTCCTCTTTCTGCATTACCTTCCTCTCCATCGAACTCTTCTCCGGTCTCACCGGAATCACATAACCACGATATGCCTCTGATAACCTCTCCGATAAAGTAACCACTTCCCGGAATCTCCTCCGGACACTGAATTCACCACCAGGCCCACCGAATTCTGGCTTATTGGTCCTCGTCGTGATGAGATAAGTATGGTAACTATTACCACCGGGAACGAGGGAATTCGTGAGCTCTTGTTCCTCCTTCGGATCGGAAACCGAGATGTGAAGGTAATCGGATCCAGATCGAGGCGAAGGTTCGAGGGTTTGATCGTGACCGTTGGAATCGAAGGAAGTGAAGATTGCTTCGGCATAAGAAGGAGGGTCGAGGAAGGAATTGAAAGGGGATTTAGGGCTTTGCGGTTGTTGAGAGTTGCCGGAGGAATCGTCGTCGAGGACCAACGACTCCATTTCGTCGTCTTGGGAAGCGCGAAGAACGTCGTCTTGATTCATCATTTTTTTCTCCTTCGAATGAATTAAGAGGTTTAGGCGTGATCGGAAATTGGTTTGTTGCGGTGGTTCATCGTGAGGGAAGGTCGAAGAAGACGGAGACGAAGAACGAGTTGGTGAATGAGTTTGTGACTCGGGTGAGTCAACTCGGAAATGGTTAAGTTGCGGCTAGGGTACTTCACTGACTCACTTGCATGGGCGCCACATAATAAGTTGAGAAACCTGTTTTTCTTATGTGTCACGAATTTCAACTTTCAAGTTAGGTTCCTGGTTTGATGTGGAAAACCAAAAACTGTTGGCTGTGTTTTCACGGTCGTGTTGCGGTGTTGCCCAATCCACACATGCCAAATGACAAAATTAAGGTATACGGTGTTGCACCCTGTTTGGTTCACATTATTTATAGGTTTAAATATGTTTTTGTCATCATAAATATAGTTGTTTTAAAAGAACAAATATCATTTACATCATTTGCAAATATCACTATAATCAATTTATCCCATTATAAAAAAAAAAAGTTTTCAAAATCCTGCTGCGAATATGAGCCGTTTCACGATTCTACCTCTTATTAGATTATGTTGTGATTAAGTGTCTGAGGGGATAGGGGTAGCTAGAAACACTTATTATTTGCAAAGGGTATTTCAAAACTTTTTTTTACCGGGGGTAAATAGATTATGGTGATAGTTGCAAATGGTAAATGATATTTAAGCCTTTTTTTAAATATACCCTTCTGTTAGTGAAACGAGGAGGGGAATTTTCTCCATTGGACTTTTCACATGACACTCTCAAGTGTTAAATCTACACCATTCAATCCTCTGTCTCTCTCAATTCTTTTAATATATTTCTCTAACTTTTTGTCTTATTCAATAAGTGGTTCATATTCCACTACACCATTAAGTCATTGGAGAGAAGAATCAATTCCTAGTGACACAAACACGCATACGTGGCAAACGTCAAAGGTTTATGCTACTAAGCCTTTTTTCCTAAGTATTTGTTACTAATATACTTACGTTTAGATTGTGGCGAGCTCGTGGAGTTTTTTTTCTAGTCTGTGAACACGGAATCTGCGAAAATATCTGTTCCACGTAGCAATCGTGAATTGATTGACTCACTCCCCTTCGATGCATTTTGTGAGTACTTGTGCTTAGAGAGAATCTCACGCTGGCATGAAATACGCGTTGTGAATTTTAAAAATGGAAAAGTGTTTTCTTTTTATTGACAACATATCTCTGCACAAAAGTGTTTTCTTGTGGTGACTGCATATCTGCACAAATACTAAATGATGTCATGTTATTTCACTTTTCAGTACTAAATGATGTGATGATATTTCACTTTCCAAAGTTTTCTGTTACCTTTCAACCAATAAAATTCAACAAACACCAAAGTTCAAAGTAAAAAGAGGAGACTGAGCACACGTGGAGATTGAACAGGGGCCTATAACAATATACTTACGTCAATTTTCACGTGTGCTCTGTCTCCTCTTTTTACTTTGAACTTTAGTGTTTGTTGATTTTTATTGGTTGAGAAAGGTAAAAGAAAAATTTGGAAAGTGAAATAATATCACGTCATTAAGTATTAAAAAGTGAAAGCTAATGTCAATATTCATGTGTGCTCTGTCTCCACTGTTGTCATATATTGCAACGGTTTTAAAGTGTTGTCAAAAAGTAGAGGTAAAAACCGTTGCGTCAGCACTCAATGGCAACGATTTTTTGTTAGCGTTGCTATTGCTAGCAAACAATCGTTGCCTAAAGAATAGGCAACGCTCGCATACACCACGGTTTTAAAACCATTACCAAAGGAAAAGACAACGGTTTTCCTACTTTAAACAACAGTTTTCAGCCGTTGTCGTAGGCTTAAAATGTTGTAGTGATTCAACAAAATTGAAGTTGACATTATAAGCGCTTGAGGGACCTCTGTTTGCGAATTACATATATTTTATTTACAATTCTAAATTTCGATGAGGAGACAAGTAATAGCCTACAATAAACAAACTTATTTTGCATACAACATAGGATTTTCCTTGATGTTAATATTTTATGCAATTGAATATAGTCATCTATGTATTCAAATATTTTCTCCGCGTTGAAATATAAATAAATAAATATTTATTTTAGATATTTTACGATCAATAATATTTAATTTGTACCAACTAACGCATTGCGTCCTTTGCGTATGCATGAGTATACAATAAGTTTTTTTAAAAAAAACAACAATCTACATGTATTGTGATTAGAAAACAATATCATGCAAAACAATAGAATTACACCTAAGTTTTCTCCAATTCCAAGTGCGTTTGTCTGTACTTTCTGAGGCTCTTAACAACATGGAACTGTCCAAGTGCGATAAGAAGTGGAACGTAGTTGCTCTAGGTCCTAATGATGGTTAAAAATCTGCACTGACGAATAAAATCTGTGACAGGCACGGGGCATGCATGCATCTTAATGGATACCCACGTGTGAAATAAGCGGATATTTCAACTACTCTTTAGTCAACAGATACAGAGGCGGATGTCATGGCATCTGTACTCGTTAGTAAATTTCCAAAATGATTAAAATTAACTTCTCAAGACATCTGATGGAAGAGTATTATATTAATTTTGTTTGTTATAAGAGACCAAGAGGAAGAGACTCTTTTTTTTATGGAGACTGTTTTTTGTTGTAAAAGAATTTTAAAAAAATTATGTGTTTGAAGGATGTATGTATTCGATCTATTAATTTGGCAATTAGCAATTTGATTGTCAAAAGAATAGGAAAACATTCAATATAATTAAAAATATTTTTTTTTTACACAAATGCATTTTGAAAAAATTATGACATATGTGGATATCTTATATACTTGTGTAAGATATCCACATGTGTCATAATTTTTGGCTCACCGTGCTCGCGATATGCTGGTGGTTTTCAATAAATTTTCAATCATTGAAAAAAAAAAGTCATAATGTTACAACACTCATAATGTTACAACACTCCCGATCTTTGAAGGTTGCAGTAGTTTGATGTGAAACTATAGAATAGTTCTATTTACGAATTTTAATTTGTTTTTCGGAAGAAGAGTTCGCTAAATAGCTCTACTTCGTTGAAGATAGTTCAAACAATCTAGAGGATTAACCAAATGTTATGGAATCCCCCATATATAAAACTTGAAGGTAGGAGAAGAAATAAACAAACAAAGGAAGAGAAGATCATAGAATTACTTGTTGCAAAGACTCTCTAATTTAATACCATAAAATGAAATGGTAACAATGATTTCCACATCATTGAATGAAGTCAAATTTTACAAGTGTAACATAACATGTGAATTTTACATGAAATACAATTTGAGATGGATTAGTTGTTTAATTTTAGGTGAATTCTAAAGTACCTACTACATAATGTGTGGTACTAACACTTAGATGAGTTGTCAAAACATTAAGAGGTGATGTGTTTCAACTCCCAAGCACTAATTGTGCCTTTGCAAATTCAAATTCAAATCTTTAAAAAAATAAACACTTTACACCAAAATTATTCAATTAGAGGTTCGAACCTTAGACCTCCATCTAGGGTTTAACGATTTTACCACTAGGCCAAACAATATTTTGTTGATATTAATTACGAATATTGCTATTTATTCTCTAAAAAACTGGTTATGAGGTTCAACAATTGACCATTCGGTTCAACCCTTGACCTAGTGATCCAGTATTCACCGAGCCGATCACCGGCTCGAGTTTTAAAACACTAATTAGGTTGACAATGGTTACATTGACTAAGGTTGGGACCTCCAATCAACACAAGTCTAACCACCAGTACCTAACTAGGTTGACTATGGTCGACAGAGAGTCAAACGACCAATGAAGATCTCACACTAATGAAGTGGGGAGGTGCGGGCGACTCAAAGGAAGCAACCACAACGAGAATCGCGGTCATCATCTTATTACTCGTCATAAAAGGAAAACTCTACCAAAGAGGGTTTTTCATGCCGCTCTTGAGGTGCTTGAAGCTAGAAGAGTCGATTATGTCGTGCCTACCCAGAAAATTCGAGTCGTGCTCGGAGAACTCACAAGTCGCTCTCGAGTGCGCAAAAAGTAGGGGAATGTTCGAAATGAAGAGAAGCGGGGTCCTTATATAGTGGGCCTATCAATAGATTGTGGGCGAAGTTTGAAACGACATGACCGCCGCCCCCACATTAAATGCGTGCCTCAAAATAATCAACAGTCGCATCTCACCATCATTACACACCATCTCGAGGAGTGCAAACGTCACACCAGTCAAAGTTCAACAGTCACATTATTTCAGCCATGTTCAGTTGTTAGAATACCCAAAAAATGTGCGTGGATGCCACGTGTCCAGAACTCGATCGAGCCATTGATCGACTCTGCCGAACGGCGAGCGCGATCTCGGCTTGAACTCGCCTCGAGGCGACTTCGGCGAAGAGGAATCTGATACGGGTAGGTGAGGCCCAATCGCTTGATGGGCGAATCGCCAAATGATGGTTCCAGGCTTGCATAGCTAAAGGAAATGCATGAAGGTCGTGATCAACGACTAGGATCGAGCCGGCTGATCCTACGGCACGAAAGCCTTCGACTCTATAAATAGAGTCAACCCCTGCAGAAAGGTACACTTTTCACACTTAACTCATTCCCTACTTTGACTTCTTCTCCCCTGGCTTAGGTGTTGGAGTGTCTTTGCAGGTACAACCCGCCCCGAGCTCTGCTCGCGACTTCGTCAGTAACAGAACGATCGTAAACCCGACCAATTCTTTCTAGGGACGCTCAGGTACGGATCAAGTGTGAACCGGGTATCCTTGGCATGCAATTGTAGAGACTGATTTTATTTTCAAACTAAAATTCAAATGAATTAATCTCAAATTTTCATAATATACATTAAAAGTGATAATTTATATTATTAATATTTATTTAAAACATTAACAGATAACATATTTTCTTATTTCATTTTTATACTTTTAAACGTATTTTATTTTCTTATTTTATTTTTTATACTTTTTAAAATATTAAAAGATATTTGTCAAAAAAATATTAAAAGATAACATATTCTCTCACCGGTGAACTACTAAAAATGATCGTAGGATATTGTGTAACATGCTATGAGTGATTAAGACGGAACAAACAAGTATTAAATCTCAATCGTTGATGAATTTTTATACTATATCCTATGGTCATATGTAATGATTCACCGATGAGGGATTTGATTTGCTGTTTCACCCAGAAACACCTGCAAATAAAAATAGTTTTAATAATTTTTTTATAACATTCGAACAACCTTTTACTAGGTTTTCCTCTTTGGCGCCCAACATAAATCTCAATACTTCTTCATTCCTCTTAGATTCATCGTATCATATAACTTATGTCTTTGATAACTCTATTTTATATAGAGTATTTCATATGTTTAAACTTCGTAAATTGCTCTCTTTTAAGTAATAATAAAGAGTTTATATAGTATTTAGTGTGATATATGATAACTTGAGAGATTTGAATGGTTATAGTTATTATTAGGCCATTTTGGATATATTGTGGATATATTATTAGGCCATTTTAGATATATTGTGGTATGTTGGATATAACTTGAGAGATTTGAATGGTTATAGTAATTTGGATATATTGTTTTTTAATTATTATATATATAATAAATCAAAATTTCATCTTCTTCTTCATTCGATACTTCTTTTCCCTTCGCGAATCCAAACCCAACAAACCCAACATCGTTCCTTCAAGGAATTTTTATTTATTAAATATAATAGTTTGGTTTTCTATTGAAGGAACGATGTTGGGTTTGTTGAGTTTGGGTTCGCGAAGGGAAATGAAGTAACAAATGCAGAAGAATATAGCATTTTAATTTATTAAATATAATAATTAATTTTTTTTTGTAATTATAATAATAATTTTTATGTTTAAATTCTAACAAGGCAAACCAATGTTGACCAATTTTTTTTGTTAGTCACTTAATAATTTTTACGTTTAAATTTTTAAGTGACTAACAACCCATCGCCAATTTTGATCAAATTAGAGGGGGACTTTGATTTTAAAAATTCGGGAAATAGGGGGATTAAATTCGTGAAAATAATTATTGAGGGGCTAAAATCGTGAGTTGGTAAAAATAGAGAGACTAAATTCGTGAGAAAAATTTTTGGGGGACTAAAATCGTGAGTTATTGAAAATAGGGAGATAAAAACTGTAAATAAGCTTTAAAATAAAATAAGACAATACATTGGCCTTTTATTAAAATAAATAATATATCAATTTAGTTTTTGAAATATAACAACGAAAATCTTTAAATAATATTTATTTAAAACAACTATAAATTCAGATTGAAAATTTAGATTTATTAATATTTATTTAAAACATTAAAAGATAATGTATTTTTTTATTTTATTTTTTATGCGTTTTAAGGCTAAGTATTTTCTCCATATTTAATAATAGACTAAACGTAATAAAAGACTTTCTTTTTTATGGTGAGATTAAAAGACTTTTTTATAAGAATAAAAAATGTTAGAAAAAAAACTATCCTAATAAAGTTAAAAGAACAAAAGACTTTTTTAAATTTGATTGGCAACGCTATAAAATTCATACTTTTTTTTAACCAACTATAAAATCCAAACTTGAGAAGGGAAGTAATGGATTATAATTGATTGACAACAATAAATAAAATCTAATCTTAGCAATTAATGCAAGGAGTCAGAGCACATAATAGTGATACTGAAAAATAGGTGTTGGTACTCATATTTTTTAGATGGGTACCAAAGTTGCCACCTTAATTTTATTTAATCAGTCTAATTATTTCGGGTTAGAAAAACATTGAAGGTGGATTTACAATTGACCAAGTTCGCAACCACTTTTAACTAACCATGAAAATGAAAACCCAAGAAACCAAAAAGCTCTCAAACAAAAATTAACAAATGATGTGAAATAATTATTTTACCAGAAATATGGAAGTTTTCTAAAGACATAGACTGAGCACCAGCTAGCAAAATTTGACAAGGCATAATAATTGGTTTCTGTTCTTGTGTCAATTTTCAGCTTTTCTCACTTTATTTATCCACGTTATGAAGACTTTTGAAGTATTTACTATTTTTTGTTCTCAAGAATTTGAGAAAGTCATTAACAAACTCTACCAACTTCAATTTTCACGTGTCTCTTTCTCTTTGTTTTTTCTTGTTCACCTATCGAATCCTAGTTTATTTGTGTTCGATCTTGAACTCGGAAGTATACCTTGTTCGAAGAGTGAGGTGGATCCTCACTACAAAAAAAAACGAGAATTAGCGAGAGAAATTTTGTCCTCATAAAAGCAGAGCATTTGCGACGGAATTGCAAGTCCTCGCTAATGTGACCATTAATGCGAGGAATTAGCGACGGAAATGAGATGTTCTAGGCGATTTGGTAGTAGCACGCTTTTTTAGGCGATTAGCGGCGGAAATTTCAGTCCCTCGCTAATTGGTGACATTTTTGCGAGATTCACGTGGCGGTGGCAGGAAACACGAGGATTAGCGAGGACAGTCCCTCGCTAATTCCTCGCATACTGTCATATATATTTTTTTTATAATAATCCGAACCATCTCTTCTCTCTCTCATTTACACTCTTCTTCTCTTCCACTCTCTTCTTCTCTTTTCTTCTCTTCCACCACCACACCACCACCACAACCACCACTCTCTTCTTCTCTTTTCACTCCACTCTCTCTCATTTACTCTCTTCTTCTCTCTTCTTCTCTTCCACTCTCTTCTTCCCTTTTCTTCTCTTCCACCACCACACCACACCACCACCACCGACCACCACCGACCACCACCACCACCACTCTCTTTCCTTCTCTTCCACCACCACACCACCACCAACCACACTACCACCACCACCACCACCACATAGATCTCACGACCACCACCACCACCACCACACAACCACCACCACCACCACCACATACATCTCACTCTCTTTCTCCCTTACTCTTCTCCTTCTCTCTCTACGACACCACCACCACCACCACACCACCACCACTCTCACTCCTCTCTCTGGATATATTGGTTATAATAATAATAATACTAATAATAATAATAATAACAACAATAATAATAATAATACTAATAATAATAACAACAGTAATAATAATAATAATAATAATAATAATAATAATAATAATAATAATAATAATAATAATAATACTAATAATAATAATAATAATGAATAAAAAAAACTGATCAGATTGAGAAGCGTGCGGTCGATTGGGAAGCGTCTTTGTCGGCGTTAGCGAGGAATTAGCGAGGGCGTCCCTCGCTAATTAGCGACCGACACAAATTCCCTCGCTAAATGTGTTAGCGAGGAGGATATTAGCGACCGAACTGGTCCCTCGCTAATTCCCTCGCTAATGGCAATTAGCGACGGAATTGGGCCTTTTAGCCACTGATATTTCCCTCGCTAAACCCAATGTTTTTTGTAGTGCCTGCTTCCTCGGAGCTGATGGAAGGTCCTCGGAACTGGAGGGGTGTCTTCGGCAGTCCGAGCTTGCTCGCGGTCCACGTCGGGTGGGGGTGTGTCTGCAGACACTCCGATGCCTAAGTCAGTGAGAGAATAGGCGAGAGTTGCAAGAATGAGAGCGTACCTGGATTGAGAGCCTTGCAGCTCTATTTATAGACGCGAGAGCTCGGTCTTGACCGTTGGATTCGATCAAACGATCTTGGCCGTCGACTTTGTATGCACGAGCGGAACATGCCGTGCTTGGCGTCTTTAGGGTATTTGGGCCGCACCTGTGTTGAGATATTGGGTCTGGCCCAATGTCCAATGGGGCTTTTTGCCCAGACTGGAACAATTTGGTTTCTCTAGCTCGTGTTATCTTTGTCACACATACTTACCTTCAGTTTGACACGCTTTCGTTATTCAGTATCTAACGGTTTTGTGACAAAACATGATCATAGTCTTTGTTGGCTTTGCTAGATGTTGATGTTGATCTTGATGTCAACTTAGAGTTAGATGTAGCCATCAATATAACACTTTTGCACTATCTCACAAGGCAATTTGGAAAAGACATTACTATAAAGATACTAGAGGGAAACTTTAATCCATAGCTTCCTTGTGATTTAAAGATTTATAAATCGTATATTCATATTCATATTTACAACTAAAATAGACTTTTTTGTGTCAACTTAGATGAAATGGCAAATAAACACCAACACACTATCGCATGATCACACTTGGGTTCGAACTCAAGAGGCAACATCTAAATGCCGTTGAAATTGCTAATACAACCAACAATGAGAAATACAACACCTGAAATAGACTTGTCCAAACATAGTTTCATATCCTTTGAAGTAGGGATGACAAAACTGCCTCGGCCCACCGGGCCGACTCATTAGCTCGCCAAAAATGGCTGGTTGGGTTAGTGATTACACCCTGTCAACCCATTGTAGCTTGCCCCGCCTAGTCCGTCAATTCAACGAGCCACGAACAGGTCGGGGCAGGCCACCCCCAACTTTATTTTTATTTTTGCTACTTTTTATGTTTTCCCTTGTTTTTAACTATTTTAAAATATTTTCTAACGTTCTTTTGGTAAATTGTAGAGGGCTAACCCACTTACCCGTCATTTTTACCTTGTTTTTCGCAGGTTTGGGCAGGCCAACCAATGGGCCCTCCTATTTTAAGCCCTAAAAGCAAGCTTTAAATACATTATTCATTTATTTATTTTAACGATGGGCAAGCATGCCAACCTGCCGAAAGGTGGGGCAGTCTTAATTTCTCAATCCAATATCTTTTGGCAAGCCGCCGCACCCAATTTTTGGCAGGTTCTTGGGAGGCCAGGGCTGGTTGCCCATTTCGTCATCCCTACTTTGAAATTAGTGTCTAGAAGATCTTCACCACATAGATTGAATTTTATAGAAGTTATATGAAAGAAGATAGCTAGCTAGTGCACTTAATAATTTTACATGAATAATTGAATTGGTTGGGAAGGGGAAAATACATAGAGTCCTTAAAGGTTTATGTCTGTAAACAAATAACACATTGTAAATTTTATTTTGTGTCAATTAATCGCTAAACTCCAACAATATTATTATTGTTTTGCGATAATTAAATATCAAAGCCCAAAGCGGGCTTCACAAGAAGGTTGAACATGACCAAGCCCATTAACCATTGGCGCAGGGGCAAAACAGGCAAAAGATCACACCTTCCACAATTGAAATATTAGAATGATCTACCATCATAATTCTCTCTCAACAAACTATATATATCTTCATCTAACTATGTTGTAACACATTAGTGGAACAATTAAATCCTAAACTTCATTTTTTATTAAATCAAAACATAAGATCATTAGCCATGACATTTTAGTTTAATATGGGGATCCGCTAATGTTTGTCAAACGGTCAAACCTATGTATCTCTGAGTGTGACATGTTTGTGTGTTGTAATTCCATGTTGATCATCCATGTTTGAAATTTTGAGAGACAGGCCACCTAATTTAATCCTCTTAGGTTACACTTTTCATAGGTATCTCTAACTAAATTCTTGTTGGAACCAATCGAATCATTTCAATTCAACACTAGTTTATTTGCTACGCAACCAATTGCAGCAAACTTTTTTACCTTTTAATATGTTAGTTATTACATTTTAATATGTTAGTTACCTCCCTATCAATAGATACTTGAAATAAGCAAAACCATTCACCAAACATTCTAGGACAATCTTAAATAATTAGTCATTTAGGCTCTGTTTGATAAAAAAAAGAGTAACGGAACTAATAGTACATAAGTTAGAAGCATAGATTAAAGTATTCGGTAAAATTAACTGTTTGAACTAGATGATAAATATAAAATGACCTAAATGAGCATTTTTTATTAATGCTAAAAAATGAAAGAAATTATCAACTGTTAATTATATCTCATGGTGTTATCAACTAGCTAACAACTTATAGCGGATAACTATGGTGTTAATTATATTCGGTAAAAAATGGAAGATTATTGAGGAATTTAAATAAAATAATATGATTAAGAGCAAGAAAAAAAAATGAAACACCATGAGATATAAACTTAAACTCTATTTAAGGCTATGTTTGACAAAGATCATCTGCTAGCTTATATATCGTAGATAAACTCGCATAGTAAGTGTTCCGGTCTGAGCCAAGTCTAATCCGCACAAAGAAAGCCCAATCTAGTGCTGGATTCGGCCCAAGCATCAACAGCGAAGGCGGAGCCGAGATTAACGACTGGGGTCAGCCCCACTCCATCCAACGGCTCAGCGCCAGCCTCAACCAGGCGAAGTTCCCTCTCTGCGTCTATAAATACAACATCACCCCTTGAAATCAGGTACAGTTCATTCATTTGTACCTCCTCTCCACTTCTGACCGATGACTTTGGCATCGGAGTGTATACAAATACCACTCTCTCGGCGACCTCAAGCTCGGAAGGGACGATCTTATCGACGACTCTACCAACTGTAAGCTCGGAATCCGATCCCGAAGCAATGTACTGAATAGTAAGTGTTATTTACTACTACCTTATAGTTTTTTTACTAGCTTATAGCAATATATTGAAGTAGAATTTGAACTTATATATAATTTTTAGTGTTTTATTTTTCTATCGTTTTTATCATTATTACTACCTTCCACTAAATGAATATTATCTCTCATTTGTAAGTTTTTATTTGTAAGTTTTTTTATTTATAAATGTCATTTTATATTTAAAAGGTAGTTCAACAATTACTAATTCACAATACATGTCAATTTTTAACAATAATTTTGTTTCATTTTACTTGTCGCTTTCAAAGTCCAATGCAACATTAACTATTGGTTTGTCAATAATATCTTTAACTATTTATCGTAGAGAGAGAAATATGTAGAATAAAATCAAATAATAAATATTTAAAGGTATTCTAAAAAAAACATACATCAAAAGTAACAAAATTATTAATCTTTTGTGAAACGGAGGGAGTACTTAAATATGGCCTCGATCTGCTAGCTAGTATGCTACTTTTCCATCAAATAGACTCTAGTTAAGAAGCGACTTCTTTAATTAACTTTTTTTTTTGTAGGCGGAATTGACAATTATCACTAAAAGCTCACACACAACTAGTTAAGAAGCGAACAACAATTTTGACATTCTTGGGTTGAGGTAAGTCTTACGGATAGCCTCTTTAATTAACCTTATTAACCTTAAACTATGTTAGTTTTAGATGAAGGTTCTTATTTGTGACAATAAGAGTTAGATAAAGCCCCGTATTTAAGTACGATTACCTTTCTTCAAACTACGTTAGTTTTTGACATTTTTTCCTCAAACGATTACCTTTCTTTTTAAGTGCTTCATTTTTCTTCAACCACCGAAACAAAGAAAAAGTCAAATTGGACTAACGCAAAAATTAATTTGCAGTCTTTTTACCTTCGAAACTTCTAAGGTTAGTAGTAATTAAATTATATTCAATCCCAAATCACAAGAATAGCTGGATTGACTTCTTCTATAGGTGAACCATTCGATGCATGGAGTAGTATAAAATTACAACAAAATGAAGGAGAAAAGGCAACTTCAAACCAAACGAGACTTTAGTTAAATAAAAGTAAAAGCAGTATGTATTCAATTGTCTCTATTAAGTTTAAATGTCATACTTTAGTTAGTCTATTAAAAAAAGTAATTTCTTTAAAAATACTTAAGTCTTAAATGTCATACTTTAGTTAAATATATTTAATTGTCTTTAAGACACTGTGTACACAACATAACAATATGTTTTTGCTTTTTGAGCTGCATGGGACACTGGAGTACTGGCATAGCAATAAAACCCATACCTGCGGGGTTGGGACAGACCCAAACCCACCCCAATTTAACGGGTTTTTTCCACTTTGACTGAGTTTGGTTTGGGGTTTTCCCAAAATCAAAATACGGGGACGGAAACGGGTAATGGGGATATAGGTCTTGTCTCCGAACCCGCCCCGAATGTAAGAAACTATATTAGTACCCATCTAAAATTAGACACTACAAAAAAAACGAGGATTAGCGACGGAATTAGCGAGGGAAATTTTGTCCCTCGCAAAAAACGAGGATTAGCGACGGAACTGCAAGTCCCTCGCTAATGTGACCATTAGCGAGAAAATTAGCGGCGGAATTTCAAGTCCTCGCTAATGTCCGAACGTCTGGCCGATTTGGATACCGCAGATCGCTCGACTTACGCCAGAGTGACAGCTTAGCGGCCAGGCCCGCACGTCCCTCGCTAATGTCCAGTTATTTTTTACCAAATATCTGATTCTCTCACTCTTCTCTCACTCTTCTCTCATTCTTTCACTTTTAACCCTCACTCCTATTCTCTTCCTCTTCCTCTTCCTCTTCCTCTACTCTCTCTCTCTCTCTCACCTACAAACTCTAACCCACCACCACACAACCACCACCACCACCACCACTCACTCTTATTTTTCACTTACAACACCCTCATTCTTCTCTCTCACCTACAAACTCTAACCCACCACCACACAACCACCACCACCACCACCACGCCCCCACCACACCACAACCACTCTCACTCCTCTTTCTCTCCTCAACCACACAACCACAACCTCTCTCTCTCTCTCACTCTCTTTCTTCCACACCACCACCACACCACCACAACCACATACCTCTTTCTCTCACTCTCTTTCTTCCACCACCACCACCGCCACCACCACCACCACTCTCTTTCTCCTTTACTCCTTCTCTCTCTCGACCACCACCACACACCACCACCACCACCACCACATACATCTCACTCTTTTTCTCCCTTACTCTTCTCCTTCTTCTTCTCTCTTTACGACACCACCACCACCACCACCACCACCATCACACCACCACCACTCTCACTCCTCTCTCAAAATAATAATAATAATAATAATAATAATAACAACAACAATAATAATAATAATAATACTAATAATAATAATAACAACAGTAATAATAATACTACTACTACTAATACTACTAATAATATAATAATAATAATAATAATAATAATTCAGATTGATAAGCGTGCCAATCAGACTAGAGAAGCGTGTTGTCAGCATTAGCGAGGGAATTAGCGAGGGACTGTCCCTCGCTAATTAGCGACGAACACATTTCTCTCGCTAATTTCCATTAGCGAGGAGGAATTAGCGATCGGCCGTCCTCGCTAATGGCAATTAGCGACGGAATTGAGCATGTTAGCGACCGAAAATTCCCTCGCTAATGACCGTGTTTCTTGTTGTGAGAAACCTGCATAGATCAAACCCTAAATAACAATAACCCTCATTGATATTTTGGTTATATGCACTACTAGTATTGCATTGGTTTTATGTTGTTGTGTTAAATTCAGGTTTGGAGTGGGTTCGGCTGTGGGATAAATTTTGGGTTTGGGGGCGGGTTCAGATTTAGGACAAGTAAAAACTACTTTTTATTTTTTAAAAAATTGATTCCACTGCGAGGACGGGGTTGGGGCGGGGATCCCCGAACCCATTGGATACGAGGATGGAGATCAATTTTTCATCCCCGTTGGGCTTGGGTAGGGGAACAAAGATGAATATGGAATTCGGGGATGGGGATGGGGAATGTTAAACTCGTCCCCACCCCGCTCCATTGCCATGCACCTGGTACTTCCAGATTCGATTTCCATTGTGAAAAACTCGGTATTGTGAGTGTAAGATTTGCTTTTATATAAACACAAACAAATATTAGTCATTCATTAACAATGTTAGAATAAATTATAAGTATTCTAGACTGGCCGAGCCCATGCCTGTATTCAGGGGAGGATCTAGGTATGTGTGAGGGTGGTCAACCGCACATCCTAAAAAAATATTATTAGTACCAATACTCTTATTAAAAATAACATTAGCCCCAATATCGTATTAAAAAAATATTTTGCACACCTTAGAAATATTTGTTTGCATTGAAACTCCTAGTTTTGCACTTATCTAATACACCGTACTCACACAGTTACTCATACTCTTACACATTTCTAATATTTTCTCTCCCTAAGTTTTCTCACTCTCGAGCATGTTCTTCTCTTTCTCCTTTATTATATTTACAGTAAAGTGTGTGTTTAAATTTTTTTGCACATGCTAACTCAGGGTCCTAGATACGCCACTGCCCGTATTGGGCCATATGATGGCCCTCAGAGTGCGCCTCGGCGAGGCCACTTGATGTCTGTGTGTCAAAGCCAGATCAACGACCGAGATTGATCCCTCAAATCCAACAGCGTGGAGCGAGCCATCTCATCAGCATGTTGGAAGAGGCCAAGGCATCCCACCTAGCGCCTATAAATATGAACCCAACGGCCAGATCGATACGCATCTCTCATTTAGACCTCTTACTGACTTTGGTATCAGAGTGTCTGCAATTATCATCCTCCTTCCGACTTCGGGGCAAGATTGGGCGACTTCAACTCAACCATATGTATCAACTATTCAACCTGGCACTTTTCGAATCCGAGTAAGGTACATATCAATAAGTAGCCACCAATGGTCTAACAAAAAAAATGTGATCCTCATGAAAAGGAGATGAGATAGCACGATGTGATTGCCAATTAAATATCAAAAATGTTATTTGGACATAACATTTTTGACAAAAATAGACAAAAACTAACTTATAACACCAATTAACCAAGTTTTTTAGACTATTTAGCCAACCTACTTTTTCACAGTTTTCGAGGCATTGTTTAAAAACTTGGTTAATTGATCACTTGGCTAATTGTCTAAAAAACTTGGTTAATTGATGTTGTAAGTTGGTTTTTGTCGATTTTTGTCAAAAATGTTATGTCCAAATAACATAACCGATTAAATAAAGGATCAAATTAATTAAAACCAGTCTAATTCCCTTGACACAAAGTGCCAAAATGATTATTATACTTTATGAAAATTCAACCTCACTAAAATGTAGACTTAGCTTATGAAACAAGCATCGAAGAAAATAATTATCTATTGGGTGCAACAACTTGTATAGGATTGAACAAAAGTTTCTTAAGACTTAGCCGTATTAAACCTAATCTGCCAACCTCAACGACTCTAATCTCCCACTATAAAACCACTCTCTCCAAACTCTCACTTCCATTGCAATTTGCAAACCTCAAAAACATCATTGAAACAAAGGTTACTATATTGCTAACTCTAATCAATGGAAGCTCTCAAGTACACCATTTTCTTAGCTATTATTTTTGTTCTCTTGGATTCACTGTTGTCTTCAGCTGATATTGCCAAAGTTCACGAGCATGAGTTTGTTGTATGCTCTCTCTCTCTTGCAACCCTTTTTGCTTTTTATGATATTAGAATTGTAATATTTATTTGTTATGGGGACAGGTTCAAGCAACTCCAGTGAAGAGGCTGTGCAATACTCATAGTAGCATTACAGTAAATGGACAATTCCCGGGACCCACATTGGAAGTTAATAATGGAGATACTTTGGTTGTCAAAGTCATTAACAAAGCTCGTTACAATGTCACCATTCATTGGTAACTCATAGTAATTTGGGTTCACTTTTATCCTAAAGGATGAGAAGTTAATATTAATTTGATGGATTAATTATTTTTGTTGTAGGCATGGGATTAGGCAAATCAGAACAGGTTGGGCTGATGGACCAGAATTTGTGACTCAATGTCCCATTCGTCCCGGAGAAAGTTACACCTATAAGTTTACCATTCAGGGACAAGAAGGGACACTTTGGTGGCATGCTCATAGTTCTTGGCTAAGAGCCACGGTTTATGGAGCTCTCATCATTCATCCAAGGCAAGGAGACACCTATCCTTTCATTAAACCAAAGCGGGAAACATCCATTCTTCTAGGTAATGATCATTTTCTTTCAAATAGCAATCAACTTTCTCCACGTCGTACTCATAATTTCGCATGCTTTGTTCTCGATCGGTGATGTTTATTTGTTATTTTGTCTAATCGACTAGAAATTGTTACTCCTTCGCCTCTTTTTAAGTGTCATGTTTTGTCGTTTTTCTCTGCATGCCAAATTATCTCATTCTTTTTAATCTCAATACAACATTTACTATCTTTTTCCAATAATACCCTCATTAACTATTAGACTTTCCTTTTTCCAATATTTAAACAAGAAACAAAGTAATCATACTTAGGGTATTTTTGTCTAAATATATTTTTTTATCATAAAGTTTAGTATATCCAATCATTTTCTTAATACCCGCACATAACCTTAAACGACGCATAATTTGAGACTCGGGAGCGATAATTAAGAATGATGGCATTGATGAAAAAATGGAGGGGAGATTATGAAAATGGATTTATGGGGTATGTTTTGTTTTTTTTTTGTCTTTTTTGGACAAAGGTTGTTAGTATATGTTGATGATGAAGATGGTTTAACAATGAAAATTATTATGTTATTAGGGGAATGGTGGGATGCAAACCCTATTGATGTTGTGAGGCAGGCCATACAAACAGGAGCATCACCAAATATATCTGATGCATTCACTATTAATGGTCAACCTGGTGATCTTTACAAGTGTTCCACCCAAGGTTTGATTTCTGTGTATTTTTCAAAGCAATGCATCAAAATTGGAATTGTCTCTCACCGTTGATTGTCTTGACAATTTCAATGACATGAGAACATCGGCTCTCGGGTTCAAACCCGAGCACGAACAGTGATAATGTATATGCTTGATGTTTATTTGTCATTTCATGAACGTATTATTTTTCTTTCATATACTTTTTCATTATTTGACAAAATCAAATTAACAATGCAGGCACAACAATTATTCCAATAGATTCAGGAGAAACAAACCTTCTAAGAGTAATCAATGCAGCACTAAACCAACCACTTTTCTTCACAGTTGCAAACCACAAACTCACAGTAGTAGGAGCTGATGCTTCATACCTTAAACCATTCACAACAAATGTCATAATGTTAGGACCTGGTCAAACAACTGATGTTCTAATTAAAGCTGACCAACCACCTTCACATTACTACATAGCTGCACGTGCTTACCAATCTGCCCAAAATGCCCCTTTTGATAACACAACAACTACAGCTATTCTTCAATATAAATCAGCTCCTTGTCCTTCTAAAGGTCTTTCAATTAAACCAATTATGCCTTCTTTACCTAATTATAATGACACTAATACTGTCACTTCCTTTAGTAAAAGCTTTAGAAGTCTTAGAGAAGTTGAAGTTCCTAAAGAAATTGATGACGATCTTTTCTTTACTATTGGATTAGGGTTGAACAATTGTCCACCTAATTTTAATGCTAATCAATGTCAAGGACCTAATGGGACTAGGTTTACTTCTAGTATGAATAATGTGTCTTTTGTACTTCCTAGTAATTTTTCAATCTTGCAAGCTCATAAGCTTGGTATTCAAGGTGTGTTTACTACTGATTTTCCGACTAAGCCGCCGGTGGAATTCGATTATACTGGTAATGTGAGTCGGTCGTTGTGGCAACCGATTCGAGGGACTAAAGTTACTAAGTTGAGATATGGATCAAGGGTGCAGATTGTGTTGCAGGATACTAGTATTGTTACGCCTGAGAATCACCCTGTTCATCTTCATGGTTATGATTTTTATATTGTTGCTGAAGGGTTTGGAAATTTTGACCCTAAGAAAGATAGTTCGAAATTTAACCTTGTTGATCCACCTATGAGGAATACTGTGGCAGTTCCTTCTAATGGATGGGCAGTTATTAGATTTGTTGCTGACAATCCAGGTAAAATTTGTTCAATTTCTACTTTGCGTCCATCATTCAATCATATCCTCTATAGCACCAACACTCCACGTTGAAGATGTGTCTGGTGTCTGACACGTGTCGTATCAAACACTGACACCGACACTTCAATTACTTCCATTTTTCAAATTAAAATCAGTGTCCTGTCAGTGTAAGTATATTTTAAGAAATAATATAAATGGATGATGTTATGTGTGTAGGTGTATGGATTATGCATTGTCACTTGGATGTTCACATAGCATGGGGATTGGCAACTATTCTATTGGTAGAGGATGGAGTAGGGCTATTGGAGTCTATAGAATCACCACCAGAGGATCTTCCTTTGTGTTAGGATAATCAAAATTATATTGAATTTGTCACCCCCTGTTATTTGTAATTTTATTTTATATAGTTTTGAATTGTTTGTTTCCCTGCATTGGGGGGTTTTCTACTTAATTTTTTCTAGTTATTTTTTTTCTTTTCACATAAGAGATAAATTGGGTTTAGAAAGATGGTTATGTGATTCCAACACAAATGCCATCTGATACTGTCATTAGCCCAGTTGATTAAATTGATATTAGATATTTTGTTTCTCTTTTGTCATTGATGCTATAAGCAGAATATAAGTTTTGAATTTTGAGTATATCTGTTCCTCTCTTTCCCAATCTCTCAAGTATTAAGGTAAACATGACAAAGCACTTCAAAAATTACAGGTCACTCAATGAGTAGAGGCACATTTTAGCAGCTGACAATTTTTTATCGGATAAATTAGTCTCTTGACCAAAAAAAAAAAAAAAGAATTTGTGAATTAGAATTTCAAAATCTAACATAAACCAAAACTAAACAACTAAATCTTTTTGTCAAGACAGAGTATTTACCGTCGAATCACGATGGTTAATCACTCACTTTGGATTGGACACCTCAAAGAGTAGAGACAACCTGCGCAGAGATTTAAAGTTGCTTCCATACCTAAAGCGATGATCGAACCTTCGAAACTTAGATAAGGGAGAGGATGAGTCACAACCGCTCAACCACACCCCTGGATTAACTAAACAACTAATTATTTTTGGCAAATCAAAGCGCTTGGTAACTTTGTCTAGATGGTCTTACCAATTACCATCCTATATTCCTACCATAGGGAATGCTTCTTTGGACAATTTTAGGTGAACATATTCATCAAACTGTAAAGTGAAGATTACTTTCAAGTATTGAAAGTCAATATGGATACAACGACAATAGTGGAGCTGTTAATTACATGTTACGTGAAAGTCTATCTAAAAAGAAATCAAAGGACTAATTCCCCAAAGGCCAAATTATTCTGGCCTCCAACTCTTTACTTTGTGAACAAAGCCAAGAATTGAGTTAAATGCAGAAAGTTAGACAACGATTTTGTTAAATACAACAACTCTGTTTTTGCAAATGCGGAATTTTTATGACACAAGTGGCGCAGCTCAAGGCTCCTAGGGTTGGCCTCTAGCCGCTTCTGGTGGTATCTTTAGAGACAAGAGTAGAGCCTCTTATGTGTCTTTCTCTTAATTTAGAGATCATTTATACTCTTCTAAGTGAATATTGCGACAAATGCTACAACCGAAGATCTTGCCAAGTGTATTAGATCGTTGTGAGTAATAAAATCGTTAGAGCACCATTATCATTGTCAAAAATTGTGTATTGAAAAGAGAACTAACTCGTTGAATGAGAAAATAAGATTGCTTTGTTGAAAAATGAAGTAAAAGAAAGCAATAAAAATAGTTTAGTATATTTTTATGTTGTTATGAAAAAGGGTTTTACTCACTTAGAATTTCTAGTTTTATAGATTACACAGGTCATGCTGACGAACCTTTATATAGATATGTTGTATTAAATCAATTGCTACTTGATTATCTCCCCATGGGTCGTGCTCTTGGTGGCGGTCTTTGAGGATTAATGACAGGAAAACAATGGTAACCTAAAGAATTAAAGGAAGAATGAAGTTTTGTGAAAATGGAAAAGAAAGTAAGAATAACGGTTACCTCTTTATGTGTTTCACATGCACAAGGACATCCATAGGTTTTAGATAGAGGCGGTGGTGCGAGTGGTTCACGAGTGGATTAGAAAGAAGGTTGTGGATTTGAGAGAGCTAAGTTTAATAACTCGCGCGAGAGAGACGGGTTACAGCGAAAAACTAATAATTGATTAAAATATTAAAGTTATAAGCTTTAATGTCTTTTTAGCATCGATTTCTACACAATCGATGTTAAAAAAATTCTTCTTCCACCGATTATTCACAAATTTTCTATTGCATAATCACTTTTACGTGTATAAATGCAGACATTCCTAAAATATGGTTTCACCCCTCCCAACTCCTCTTTTACGAAATTTGAAACCTCAATTTTCTTCTCTCAACTCAATTGCGAGAAGGTAAAAAAAAACTCAAGAAAGGAGGTGAGGGGTTTGAAGTTTTTGGGGGGAGGTAGGTCATCGGAGATGGATGCATGGGAGGGAAAGAGAGAAAGGAATGGAGAGGGGAGAAAAGGGAAGGATAGGCGTATTTTGCACAAATAAAAAAGGAATTTGGAATGTTGTTGGCAAAAAAAGGGTGTTGGAAGTTACTTACCAAATACCTCATTCTTTTCAAATGGACTAATCCGATCTTAAAGTGACTAATCCATCAGTTTTTTCTAGTCCAATTTATGTTTCGAGAATCTTTAATTTCATACCTCTTTTTTGGGGGTATGAGTTTAATATAGAGGGGTATGGAGTTTAAAATCCATGTTTCAAATCTTGCTGGTTCTTGGCCACATTGCTAATGCTTTGGGCCTCTGCTTGGGCTTCTTTTTGTTATCCATGTTTTGTTTTTGGATTTTTTTTTGTACCCCACCCCTTCCCCATATACCCCCACCCAATTGTATATTCCCAAAATGCCCTTCAAAAAACCTGTTTTTTTTACAAAGTTACACGAATCGTATATATCTCTTTTGGGGCATATATACGATGTGCAATTTTTTGACATCGTATATATGGTCATTGTGCGTATATACGATTGATGCGTTTTAAGTCAATCGTATATACGCACAATGAACATATATACGATGTTAAAAAATTGCACATCGTATATATGCCCCAAAAGAGATATATACGATGGGCTTATTATTTGTTAACAGTTGTGCTTTTATTGCCAGTTATAATTTCAAGTCTCGTGATTTGATTAACATCAACGGTGTAGATATATTGGATAAAATAAACGCGTGTTTGCTGGTGTTTTTAGCAAACAATCACTAGTTTTCAATATTAAGACTGTGAGATCAAACTAGAAAATCTCTTTGACAATTGCCTTTGTGTTTTGTGTCTTTTAGCGTACATAAGAGCAGTAAAAATAGTAGGAAGAGATAGTTTGAAAGCGTAATGAAGGCGAAGTGCAACAAACGTAAAAACAAGTAAAAATTGCATTAAAGTGAAAGATAAAAGAAGTTGGTACACCAGCACGTACAATGTAATCTGATTCACTCTTGTTTCGCTTTGACTTGGAAGTTGAGTTTCACAGAGTTTTTTGTAAAGATGTGGTGACCCCGTTTTCCTATTACAAGGGAGTATTTATACTCTCAGATACAATCGTGGGCAAGCACGATAACCACTTCCTAAAAACTAGGGAAATAACCGCCCACTAATCTTTGCTCCTTGCACTTCGACCAGCTTGTTGTCGAAGGATTTGGCGAAGTATTAGACCCAGTTTCGTCGAATAATTGGGCCTTCTCCTGTCGAAGGTTTTTGACATTGTTTCGTAGCTTGAGGAACCAAGACTGTCGAAGCTTGCTTGTGTTGTCAGCACTCGTACAACTTTACTGTTGGATTTATGGTACATTGACTTGAACATTGACCTGCAGCCCACAAAATACTATTAAATGTGCAGTCAATACCATTTAAAGCTTAATTTAATGCCATTGCACAAAATTTTGAGGTAACAGTTGCCCCAAAAATGTTTTTTCGACGGAATAAGGAATGGAGGAAGAAAAGGCATTTTTGAATATCGTCACAATGGTCATTTCTACCGCCTTTTGCATTTCAACAGTGGTCGAAAAGACAACCATCATTACTTGCACAGGTAAAACGAACCGTCTTATTGGCACACGTTGCATAGTTGGTGGGCCATCACGTCTCTCAAACGTCGCGAACGTGCGAGTTGTGGCGAACGTGCCAATAACTGTAGCTTCCCAACATATATAAACGGCTACAACCCCTCATATTCCTCTTTGCTCAGTTTGAACTTTTGTGAAGTCTTTCTGCCTTCTTCATTCTCTGCGTTTTGCAAAAATCCCCGAAATCACTAAAGCTTCAAACTTTCATTCCTTTCCTTCAATCCACGCTTGGATTTCGTCTCGCATTCGCTTTTTTTTTCTCTCATGGCTTCTTCATCTGCTGCTGAATGTTCCACGAAAAACGACGAAACCAACAGACCTAAAACCCTTGATGGCTTTGTTGATGAGCCTGACATTCACGATAGTCGAGCAGTTCAATGGCAAACCCAGGTATTGATTCCCTCTACTAGGGTTTATACTCATGCATATCTAGGCCCTCTTCCTAATACCCTTTTAGAGAACACTGAAGTTTCGGAAATTTTCCCTAGTCATGCCTGTCTTCAGCCCAGAATTTTCACCAAGACCCCTTTTCACTTAGAATTTCTGAATAGTCCTTCCAGGGTCTTTAGGTCTGCTCCTAGGCTCGACCAACAGATTTACATAGATTGGCTCGACAAGGTAGAGGCTAAAAAGCCGACGTCTGGAAAACAAGGTATTTTTGACCTTATCCATTGTCTAGGTATGGGCCTAAGTATGACAAAGACCTTGATATTGGGTCGCTATGCGCTTCTGGGGACTGTGCCACTCATAGTCTTCACTTGAGATGTGGCATGCTTGACTCCCACTTTACTAGATGTTCTTTGCCATCACAGTGTCCAAAACCTTAGGTGAGACTTTTGACCTCGCTAATCCCGAGTATGTATACCCGCTTCACTTTCAATAATGCCACTTTTGCTCCTTACATCACGAGAACACCACAACCGTGACAATGACACGATGTGTTCGCTAAAGAACACGTAGCCTTCTTAACCCTTTGGTTATCCCTTTTGTTTTCTCGCACCCGCTCACTCCGGGTTTCTAAAACCTATATTCCACTCGCAGCCCAACTCCACGAGAAAGAAGACATTAACCTTGCCAAACCGTTGTTGGGTTCTCTCTATCGGAGCTTGATAATGCCGTTCTAGAATCGAAAGAGGACGAACCCACCAAAGAAGTTCTTGGCCTCGCCCCATTGTGGCTTATGCAATTGTGGTCGCTAGCCACTTTTGAGTCTCGACTAGGTCTCAGTATATTCCCAAGTCTGCTCACTCAACCTTGAAGTCTAGGAGGATCAAAGGATTCGACTAGCCCAGATTGAAACCCAAGCGGATAAATATTCCTCCGAGGAGTCTTTCAAATTCACTTCGACTGCTCTGAAGTGCACAAGTTTCGTAGACTCTATGGCTCCCTTTGTGCAAAGGCCTTTCGGTCCAACTTGGTTTCGGCAACCATTTCCTTCCTCTTCTGTCGAACAAGCTGAGGAGATTACCCAAATCTGGCAAGCCTACCTCTCTCCTGCCATTCTTTCTACCAGACTTACCCCTGGCAAAGCTAAAAATAGCTTCTAATTAAGAGATACTTCCCAAGTTATTCTCGCTGCATACTTGGCCTTTGTCGATTCGACTGCGCCCAAAGATGTTTTCATAGGCGAGAATTTTCGAGTCCAGAAACAGCGGTAGCCTACAAACATGCCTTCAAGAAATTCCACTATAGGGCCTTGAATTTCGAACCTCTCAGATTCAACCCCAGATTCTCATGCACTAAGGAATTTCATGAATGGTGGACTAGTTACTATACCACTGCTGCTGGGGAGGCTAGTGATGCCTTTGCAGAAAACATTATGAAGAAATTGGTGGCAGCCCTTCCTTCGAACAACCCAGGTATTTACTTCTTGATACCTGAATCTCCCTGAGTCTTGAACATCTGTAACTTAGTTTTATTTCTGTTTTCTTACCAATGTTTTTCGACGTCAGTCAACTCGCACTCCAAACCAAGGCCAAAGTAAAGGCTACCACAAAGACCATCTCCTCCAAAGAACCAAGAAAACAGTGGACGCGAGATCTACTCCAGACATTGTCCTGAAGAAGGTATGTTGCCATTTATTCGCTTCAAGTTATTTTTTGATTACGACTTTTACTTATGTCGAAATCCTTCTCTCTAGAAAACAACTCGAGATAAAATCCTCAGTGAGCAAAGCGAAAAAGGAAAATGGTCCTCCCTGAAGATGAGGTACTATACTCTTACCTTGTTAATCCGTCGAAATTTCTCTTCCCTTTGTCATTTACTTTCCTTGTCATAACCCAAATTCTTTTGGCAGGACACTGAAAGTGATGATAACATCCCCCTCACTCAGAGGTCGAAGAAAAGAAATCTTCCTGAGATTCAAAGGGCAGCTCAAGGCATCATTATTGATGAGACTCCTGAACCACCTTCTTCTCCTCCAATCAAGAGACTTAAGGTACAAGAGGTAAACTCCCTTTCGACATTAGATTAGACTTATTCGGTCTCGCCTTTCCAATCCTTAACTTGACTGATATACCTTGCTGTGCATAGGTGGGTGGACTGCTCGTGAACAATCCTGAAGTTCAGTCTATGGTTGAGGCTGCTGATCTAGAGTCGTCAACCCCTATGCTCCCTTTTCCTTCATCTCCTCAAGGTGCAACTGCTGAAGAAATTTTCCAAGCATTGGAGAACCCTGAGATTCCCACTTTCGAGGAGTTTGCGCCAAGTGCTGGAAATGTCGAACAAGAGGCGGTCGTCGAAGAGAATGCTCCTGTTACGGAAGAGGCTATTCCAATGGCCGCGCTGGCGTCGAGCCGAGATCGTTGTTGGAGAAACTGCTCAAGTTCCAGAACTTACCATTCCAACAACTGAAGGACCAGAAGTAGTGGCTGCCTCCGTCGAAATCCCTGAAGCAAATATGGTCGATCAAGAACCAGAGGAGCCTAGAGTAGAGGTAGCTGCAGATCAAGGTGCTTCTGCCAAAGAGTCATCCAACAATACGTCGGCCGATCAAGAATTGGTGAGCTAAAGAAGACGGATCCCTTGGCGCTTTTGAAGATTATGTTAAGCCTCAAGAGCTCGTCGAGCCGCTTTGGTTTGCGATTCCTCGAACAATTCTCTAAGTTCTATCAACCAAGAGACGAAAAGCCCGCTGCTTTGCGATTGAAGACGAAGGTGTTAGAAGGGGACTTGGTAGCAACCATTGAGAATGACTCATCTGTGTATCTTGAGGTAAAATCCTCATTCGTAAGATCACCGATTAGACCCTCCTCAAAATGTCCTTTCGTTCTTCATGGAATTTGGCCCTATTTTTGAGCAACTTTCTCTTTTGATCAATCAACGGTCGACCACCTCTAAGCGCAAGGTTCAAGAGACTCAACTCTGCGAGGTGGAACTCGCCTCTTAAGGTGATCAAGACGACCTCGAAGCTCTTGAGACCCAAGCAGCTAATGACGAGAAAGCAATCGCTGAATGGGATGTAGAGATTGCGCGCCTTGATGAAGAGATAAAGACCCTTCAACTCAAATTGTCTAATGCTAAGCATCAGAAGGGCCTGATCGTCGAACGCCTGAGTGATGCTTCTTCGTCCACCAAGACTACCAAAGCAATGGCAGCTATAGAGCATTTGGAGAAGATTGACAAGCACCAAGCTATTCTCGCTGACCTCGACAAAGAGCTGTATCTTCTCAACACCTCTATTTCTCTAAGTGTTAGCATTATGGAGAGGCATAAGGCTACCTTGTCGACCTTCTAAGACTGTAATAGCTTAGCATTCTAAAAATGGCTGTGTAACTTTGACAATTTCTTTATACATTGCCATTTATGAACAACTTTGGTTTACTTATAATTGCTCAATCTTTATTTCGGTTAACGTTGGCTTGTATCGTTTTAAATACTTGCCATTTATTCTAAAGGTCCTATTTTCGTCACCTAACTCTTCGATTTCATAAGCGCCATTCGAAAAGCAACGCAACACGCGAAATGGGCCTTCCCACCCTGGTGACCATTTGCCTAAAACTCTATCTTTTTTATCCATAGGTAATAGGACTTTCCACACTAACTCCCCTTCCTCAAAGGTTTTTAACTTAACTTTTTTATTGTAGGCTTTAGCTACTCTTTCTTTCTGTCGAATAAGCATTTCTAAAGCTAACAACCTCTCTTCGTCTACATCAACCAATTCATCAATCATCATATTCCAATAATGATCAAAAGGAATTTCACATTGTTTTTGAATCCTTGTTGATTGTAAACAAATCTCGACAGGTAACACTGCATCATGCCCAAATGTTAACCTGTAGGGAGTGGTGTTTATAGACTCTTTAGGTGAAGTTCGACAAACCCATAACACTTGGTCAAGAGAATCGTACCAACTTCTAGGCTTACGCCCAACGTGCTTTTTAATCAAATTAATAATGATTTTATTGGCAGCCTCTACTTGGCCATTGGCTTGTGCATAGTATGGTGTCGAAGTCAATAACTTGAAACCAATTTCAAAGAAATAACTCTACCATTTTTCGACCAAAGGAAAACGGTACCTTGGTCCGTAGTAATGGTTTCTGAATTCCATATCTATAAATGATATGATTTTGAATAAACCTTATCACTGCTTCTTGATCTACATTGGCTAAAGGTATTGCCTCTACCCATTTAGTAAAGTAATCAATCCCTACTAGAATGTATCTGTGGCCTTTCGACGAGGTTGGTTTTATTTCTCCAATCACATCTAAAGCCCAACCCCTGAATGGCCAAGGTTTCACTATAGAATGCAACTCATTTGCGGCACATGTTGTATTCCAAAGATGTTTTTGGCATTCTTGGCAACCTTTGGCAAATTCTATACAATCTTTTAGCATAGTTGGCCAATACATTCCTTGTCGAAACAACAACCATTTCATTTTGTGGCCTACTTGATGTGAGCCACATGCTCCACTATGTGTATCAGAAACTGCCAAATATGCCTCGCTTTTCACTAAGACATTTTAGTAGTACCCTTCGTGAGAGTTTGTTTGTACAATTCGTTTCCAATTAACACATAGCTTAGAGCTCAGACTTTACTTTTTTGTTAGTGTTCCCTGTAGGATTTTGCAAATATTCTACAATGGGTTTTCGCCAATCATCATCAACCATATTGTCAATAGCAAAAATTTCTGCCAAGTCAATATCGTCGAAGATGTGACGTTTTTAAAGCGCTCACTTCGGTTGTATTTATTGCCCCCAATTTTTGGTGTTGACAATAACGTAGAAGGAGTATTATAGAGAGAGTCTTCGAGATTAATTTATCTTTTATCTCAATTAACTCTTCTAGGCTTTGCTTCGATACTTTGTAACCTAAGGCAATTTGTGCTACTCATTTGCCACGTAATTTTCAATTCGTGGTAAATGTTCTAGGTGAACGAATGTAAACCTTTTTAGCAAAGTATTGGCAATAACGAAATATTTAATAAGGTGTTCATTGATACATTTGTATTCTTTTGTCAATTGTTTGACCACTAGTTGAGAATCACCTTTTATTTCGACATAGCTTGCCCCCAATTCGAGCAAAATTTTAAGGCCTACTATTAAAGCCTCATATTCAGCTTCATTATTTGAGCAAGAATCTCGAATTTTAAATTTATACTTCGTTGGAGTATTTTCTGGCGAGATAATCAAAATTCAAATACCTGCTCCATTTTTATGGCTTGAGCCATCAAGTATAATCTCCAAGGACGTGCGTCTAACGAATGTATTTCACATTCGACAACGAAATGGTCCACTATAAAATCAAAGAACCACTTGTCCTTTAATTGATTTAAGGGGTTGATAAGTTAAGTTGTACTCTAGCAAAGCTAAAGCCCATTTGCCAATTCGACTATGCAACATTGGTTTTGACAACATATGTTTAATAACATCAAAATGCGAATAAACATAAACATCTGCTGATTTTATATATTGCTTCAATTTTGTACAAGAAAAATACAAGCAAAGGCACGCTTTCTCTATTGGACTATACCTAGTTTCAAAGATCAATCAAAACCCTACTAAGGTAATAAATGGGTCTTTCGACACCACTATCATCCTCTTGCGCTAACATGCTACCTATTGTGTTATCGTAAGTCGCTATATACAATTTTAGCAATTTATTTCCAATAACGAGTGCAATAAAATTGGTGGCTTGACCGGATAAGACTTGATTGCGTCCGAAAGCATCTTGGTGAACTTGCTCCCACTTGAATTCATCTTCTTTCTTCAATCTCATGAATGGCGAAAAAACTTGTGTTTTGCCACTTAGATTTGAGATGAATCTTCAAGGAAATTGATTTTCCCTAGTAGTATTCTGCAGCTTTTTTTGGTCGAAGGAGCCTTCGTTTCCATAATTGCTTTAGTCTTATTTTCGTTGATCTCTATGCCTTTCTTGTGTACTACAAAACCCAAGAATTCACCGCACGCATACGTAAAGCACATTTGGTTGGATTCATTTTCAATCCATATTTCCTCATTCGTTCAAAAGAACGTCGAAGATGGTCTAAATGACCACTTTCGAGGATGACTTAACCACCACATCATCTATGTATACTTGCATAAAATCATCAATAAAATCGTGAAACATAGAATTCATTGCCCTTTGATAAGTGGCACCAGCATTTTTAAACCAAAAGGCATGACCACCCATTCATAAACACCTAATGCCCCCGACATCGAAAAGCGCTTTTTACACGCCCTCTTCGCAATAAAGATTTGATTATACCACGAGTAGCCATCTAGCAAACCGAGATAATCAAATCCTGCTGCCGAATCTATTAGCATTTCTCGCTACGGGCATAGCGTATTCATCTTTAGGTGTTGCATTATTTAAATCCCTAAAGTCTCACGCAAAAACTCTAAGTTTTCCATTTTTCTTCATTACTTTGGAACTATATTAGCTAACCAATCAACGTGCTGGCGCTTCCGATGAATTTGCTTTTGAAACGACCTTTCTATTTCTTCCTTGATCTTAGCCAATATCCGAGGAGCAAATCTTCTTGGCGTTTGCTTCATTTGGTTTCTTCCACAGTCGAATGGGTATTTGTAATTCCACCACTTCTCGACTCAAACCGGGCATTTCGCTGTATTCCCAAGCAAAGCAATCCTTGAACTCCTGCAGAAGTGAAATGACTTGGGTTCTGAAGGCAGCATCAAGATGTGCACTAATATAAGTTGGCCTTTTGACCAAGCCATCTCCCAAATCCACCTCTTCGACTGGATCTTGAGCTTGCATGCGCTTTGTAGAATCTCTAGGGTCTTTTTCAAAACCCAATGGTTCGTCGTCATAAATGCAATCCAGTTTGTCATTTATAACTTCACCATTTTCTTCAGATGAAGTTGTGGCTTCGACAGCCATTGTTTGTTGATTTAACTCGGCTTCCAAAGCCGTTTTTATTTTATTTTCGGCCATATAGGCCGTAATTCTATCCCAAGCACTGGGTACTGACATCTAAACCTTCTAAGAGTCAGTGTCCCATCCTGTTGGAGGTAGCACACCATCAGGATAGACATTCACACCTTCTATTTCCTCTCTTTCCCACACAAAACCATGTGTTGGGTATAGGTGAATGGAGGAAAGCACATTATCTGAAGAGATATATGCTTGGCTAGAAGATGAACATGGCGCAATGTTCGCCATTTGCTTCTCAAAATTCTCCTAGTGACGTTATTTACGTCGCCAGGAAATAACTCAGTCCGCTTCGACGTGCTCCACTGAGACCATCATCCTCCACATTACCAATTTCTCGGTGTAGGCTTGAGGAACAGCTCCTACGCCATGTATCCACTCTCTCCCAAGGAGTAGATTGTAGCTTGCTTTTGATGCTATAACAAAGAACGTGGTGGTTCTTCTTACAGTTCCTACCACCACTTCTACTTCGACAGCCCCCAACGACCGGCCAGATTTCCCCTCATAATTGGTTAACATAATGTTATGAGGTCGAAGGTCTGTATCAAACAGACCTATTGTCTTCAAAGATGGCACGAGGCATTAAGTTAACAATGACCCCTCCATCGACCAGTATCTTATTAATGCCTACGCCATTAACCTTGGCTTGGACGTACAAGGGCTTCAAATGGTGTTGCATGCCCTCGTCTGGCCTCTCAAAAGTGGCCATTTGTTCTTCTACGCAGCCATTGTTCATGACATAGTAGCATACTGGCTTGTGGTTAGCCATATCCCCAATGAAGTCCTCTTCGACGTCGTTTGGGGCCATAATGAAGATCGTACTCACTCGGCAAAATAGATACCACGCTGCGGATGACGCCGGCTAGCCTCGTAGTCGTCGAAATCGAAGTGACATCTTCGTCCATGTCGAATGAAGCACTTTTCTTCTTTAAAGTCGTTAATGGAGGGAAAATCCTCTCCATAGCAGCCTTCTCGCCTCTCTATCATAATAGATTTCCGCTTTAGCCTTGTTTCCAACCTCACTTGATTGGCCGCTCCTATACTTATCTTTGTGTTCCCCACGGTTTTAGAGTCACGCCTTAACTGCTTTTTAGGCGTCTGCTCGTTAGCAACCAGTGTTGCCTTCTTTTTCGAGCGCTGGTATCGACGCCATTGGGTCTTCGTCATGGGATTCTTCCCTTTATAATTGTTTTTATAATTATACTTTGAGGCCTCGCCTGTGATTGGCTTGGCCGTTCCAGGCTGTTGAACAAGATTCTTGTAGTGTCTACATCCCGCATGTATCCACTTCTCATTGGATGGATCTCGTCCTTGGAACAAATGGTTTGGCGAGCGGATAGCACAAACTCCTTCTTGGCCACACCGCTTGCAAAGAACTGCGGCTTACTTGTCAAGCCACGCTTGAATTCTTTACCTTGTAAGGAAGGTCCTCTCTTGAAACCAAAATTTGGCCTCTTCTCTGGCCATTTCCTCTTTAGGGGTGGTCGAACTTCGCAGCATTCGACACTTTTAGCCGCTTCTTTGTCAAACACAGCACTGCACCTTGGACATAACATGACCTCAGAGCTCAATTTGCACCGATTCGTGAAGTCTATCGATCTTCCTCGACCTTTAGGGTACACAGATCGCACGCTTCTCCTCATATTCTTCTTGAGTAACGTGTTGCACAAAGATCACTCTTTTACACAACACTTTTAATTTTTTCAAAGCAGGAGGTTTGGTAGACTTAGGAGAATCCACCATTTTTGCGTCTACCATATTGATACTCATCTCAATTGGTTCCGCGTATACATCGCCTCCACTTGATGGAGGGTCGACATCAATCTGCATCGGTGCTTTATTCTTTTTATCTCCAAACTTGAGCCTTCCTTCCTCGATCGCTTTCAACCATGTCCCCGAAAAGAACACAACGGTCGATTGTATGTCCCAAAAAATTATGAAACTTACAATAACCCTTTTTCTTCCTCTGTTCGAGAGGAGGAACTTTCGTGCCATTTGGCACTATTATTTGGCCATCGACACTAGCAAATCGAAGATCTCATCACATTTAGTAACATCAAAAGTATACGTTTTAGGCACAAATCTATCATTCTTAGGCTCTACAGGTTATTCCCATTTGCGAGCCTTAATAATTTGCAAGCATAAGGAGGACCGGGCTTAAGTTCACCCACGTCTATTTCCTCGCATTCGACATCACCGAATGCGAAGTCGAATTGCTCGTCTACATAGGCTATCTTTTCTTTTTGTGAAAACCCACCGAGTTTTTTTTTTTTGTTGTACTTATTCACTCTAGCCTTTTCCTCTTTAAGCCTTTCGACTTGTCGAACTCTATCGGCTAGCTGGGCCATGTCTCTCAAATGAGACGTATCCAATTTCTTTCGAATTGAATAGTCAAGGCCACCTGCAGCCATTTCGACAAGCTCATGCTCAGGCACTTGTGTAAAACATCTTGCCTTCAGTAACCTGAATCTATTCAAATAATCATCAATAGCCTCAGGTACTTTACGTCGAACACTGGCCAATTCTTTAAGACTAATTTTCGACTGGCCCATGTAGAATTGCTCATGAAAAGCCTTTTCTAATTGCCCCCATGTATATATAGAACCAGGGGGTAGAGTGGTAAACCACGTAAAGGCATTTTTAGTTAGAGAATTTGGAAAATACTTCATCTTCAAACCCTCATTTTGAGCTATGTCTCCTGCCTCAGTCATGTACCGGGCAATATGTTCGACAGTGGACTCATTGGTATCACCCCCAAACTTAGTGAACTTAGGGATTTTCCAACCTCTTGGCAATTCTGCCTGCAAGATATACTCACACAGGGGCGATATGAAATTAGGCCTATGTAAACCTACGTTAAGGCCATTTTGCGCCATTATGGTTTCGACCAAAGTGGCTATGTTGTCTTGAGCGCAAACGTTATTTCGTTGCACTTGTCGAACAACTTCATCAGCGTTTTGGTTTCGATTCACCATAACTACTTCAGGGATGTGATTTCCCATTTGTTGTTCGCCCATAACCGCCTGGGCTTCGACAGTCACTGATCTCTGTGGGGTGTTAGGCATGTTGTTCCCGCAATTTGGTAACTGCCTATTGTTTCCCGTAGGAGCCCCAAAGAAATCTGCAATCCTACCCATTTGGTCTGCTAACATCTGATAACTGGTATTTGTGTTCTGAATCAAAGGGTTGAACACGGTACCAATTTGTTGAGTCAGCATATTAACCATATCATGATTGCTTTCGTCTACTTGTTGTCTTAACGCCAACAAGGACGCATTGGTTAATGCAGTAGGATTTCGACCAAGTACACCCTCAGAAGAAACGTGTGAAGGAGAAAAGGTCGACACATGTGGCATTCCAGTAGGCATGCCATATACCCCAAAAGGGTATGGTGGTAGACTCATATTTTGGAAACGTGTTTCCAAACTATTCCCTGTTGCCACATAAGGACTCGAAGGAAGTCCTACGCTTTGTGGCAAGGCCATAGACGATGTCGAACCAACATTGGTCATTGACATCGTGGGAACGGTTATTGATGTCACTGGGGCCGTAGTCCCTGCAACATTTCCACCGCTTACATTGGCAGAATCTACCGTTGTTCCTTGCACTTGTGATATCACGTATCGGAACTAGAGGCGTTGTTAGAATTGCTACGTGCCATTCTACCACTCCTCAAGTGCATACAAATTTATACACTTAACGAAACGACACAAAATAATCGCAAAGGTCCCATCAGGCGTGCAATTTGTTTCTTTGGTGTTTTTAGCAAACAATCACTAGTTTTCAATATTAAGATCGTGAGATCAAACTAGAAAATCTCTTTGACAATTGCCTTTGTGTTTTGTGTCTTTTAGCGTGCGTAAGAACGTAAAATAGTAGGAAGAGATAGTTTGAAAGCGAGAATGAAGGCAAGAAGTGCAACAAACGTAAAAACAAGTAAAAATTGCATTAAAGTGAAAGATAAAAGAAGTTGGTACACCAAAGACGCATAATGTAATCGATTCACTCTTGTTTCGCTTTGACTTGGAAGTTGAGTTTCACGAGTTTTTGTAAAGATGTGGTGACCCGTTTTCCTATTACAAGGGTATTTATACTCTCGGATACAATCGTGGGCAAGCACGATAACCCACTTCCTAAAAACTAGGAAATAACCGCCCACTAATCTGCTGCTCCTTGCACTTCGACCAGACTTGTTGTCGAAGGATTTGGCGAAGTATTAGACCCGGTTTAAATCGAATAATTGGGCCTTCTCCTGGCCGAAGGTTTTGACATTGTTTCGTAGCTTGAGGAACCAAGACGCCGAAGCTTGCTTGTGTTGTCGACCTTTCTGCACAACTTTATGCTTTGGATTTATGGTACATTGACTTGAACATTGACCCTGCAGCCCACAAAATACTATTAAATGTGCAGTCAATACCATTTAAAGCTTAATTTAATGCCCTTGCCGAAATTTTGAGGTAACAACGCGTATAATTACAAAAACGCGATATAGTAATATATACACGTGTAATACAAAAAAGGTGTGAATCTATCTATAAGTCGTCAATAGAATCATCGGCTAAATCGACACATCTAGGCGTATCACCGGGAGCGGGACGCTGCACGGAAGGACACATAGACTGCCATAGGGTAAAACGTCCGGCATACGGATGCAACCATGAAGCAGACTCTGGTGAGTAGTGCTGGTACCACTGCGGGGCAATAGGAGGCAACAAACAAGTGGGAGAGATTGAAAGATGCAACCAGTGTACATTTTGCTTGTTCAGAACGGATATGATTTTGAACTTAGATGAACCGTAAGTGCCTCTCAAAGGCAGATAAGTGAAATTCATAGGCAAAGAAAACTGAACCAATGCAACATTATACTTGGTTGCAACCATATACCCCATCTCAGGCAAATCAAACCACTTGAGTCCTGGACGTCAGATGACTCAATAGTTAAAGCTTTGCGAAGCTCTAACAGTCGGTTCTTCCCAAACATGGCTGCATACAATGTTTCCCTGTCCTTTGTTTCCTGAATCAAAGCTTGCCTAATCAGAGGCCAAGAGTCCTCACTCATGTCAAGTCCAACCCCGACTGCTCTTAAACCGCAGTTACCATCACCTTCAACATCAACAATTTTTTGAACATAGTTGCGCACGTGTGCTGGAACAAACGGTAAATGGACTTTTGTCTCAGCTGTCTGTGATAATACTCTAGAAGCACCCTGAGATAATTTGGTTGACCGCTGTGTAGGAATTTTGGAAGCCCCGGATTCTTCAGTCTGTTTTAACTTCTCATCCACATGCTCCCACCCAGAAGGATCACGCTTAGCATCAAATAATTTCTGTTTTTTCTTCTTTGGTGCATCTTTTGTTCTGACTTTTGATTTAGGTGGAACCATAGAAGAAGTAGAAGGGAAATCTATCTCATTCAGCTGCCTCTTAATAATATATTTTTCCTCCTCACTCACTTTATCAAATCTTGCCTGGATAGCATCAAACCGATAAGAAATATCACAGTAAATGATTTATCCCGAGTGGATTTATCATCTCATCGCATCCAACCCCAGATTTTGACCTTTCAAACTCTTTCACCATGTGACCCAATGCAGATAACGAAACAAGTCCTTGAAGATTTTTAAACAGTGGAATATTAGACTTGACTTCGATTCTGTTGATGCTTCTTTGAAAAGACCCGATAATTTGATCAAAATGAATTGTCAGCATGTCATCAATAGATATGAAACATTTTGATAGATCACCCTTCGAACTCTTCAACTGTCTTTTCAAACTCCAATGCAACGATTCCGCTCTGAAATAATAAACAAGTGTCAAAGAAATTTAATTGACGAAAAAAAATATGTGGACGTGTCAAAAAAAATCGAGTAACGGATAGAAATAATAAACAAGTGTCAAAGAAATTTAATTGACGAAAAAACCCTAATAACTTTATAGAAGTGGGATGGGCCCACATGATATCACTGACGACATCAGACCCGAGAATCTTTCTACTCCAACATAGATAATTATGTGATGCAATCGGTCTCAACACCTCCCGAATATATCTCATATAGGACCCTCTTTTTGTAGACCGGTGTTTGTGACACTGCCTATAAACTTGACGAAGAGTAGTCACATTCTCCGGATCTAGCTTCTTCAAAGCAGTAATAGTAGATTTCGGTCCAACATCAAGATCCGCATGCTCATTAACCAGATCCTTTTGCGCCTTAGACAGACGCCCAAATGCATTAGTACCAATGGAAGTTTTAAGCAACTCGTGTGTGTGTCTACCACATTTAACCGTCACACACCAACCCCCACGGCTAACAGTGCAAGTAGCTTTCAATCTAAAAGGACAACCTCTCCTTTTAGAACTGAAAACCCTTGAATCATTAGTAAACCCGTCTTGCTTCTCACAGCCAAAATCAATCTTATCTCGTCTCCCCTCTTTTTCAAATGCTTTTTACGATCTCACTATAATATAACTACTACACCGATACTTCTACCAACACTTTGGCCTCCTCCTCCACCTTTCGGCGTGTAGAAAATATCTACAAAATATATAATTTATTAAGTACTTAAGTAATTTAATTCTATTTACCAAACTTGAGTAACAAAAATATACCGTATCCGTACGTCGTGAACGCCAGTGTAGTATCAATATCAACAGGAGCCAACTGAGAGTCAGCATCTGCTGCTGTAGGCGGGTCAATATCTGTTCCAACAAAACAGATAGCAACTCGGAGAAAAAGCGAAAAAATAACTTGATCGTATATACCTCCTAAACCTTGTATATACGATGGGTATTTTTTCATATCGTATATACATGGACCAGATGTATATACGATTAGATCTTCAAAGCCCACTCGTACATAACCTATATACGATGGGTAGTCAACGAAGCATTTAATAATGCAATCGTATATATGTCTCGAAGGACATATATACGATGAGTAGTCAACGAAGCATTTAATAATGCAATCGTATATATGTCTTGAAGGACATATATACGATGCACACTTTTTCAGGTCAGCGTTCAATATTTAATGTAATCGTATATACCTTCCATTGAGGTATATACGATCACGAGATATTAATGGTCCCAATCGAGAGAGAAATCAATGCAAGTCAAAAAGTTAATTATGACAGGGGTAAACTTGGAATATAATAAATGGGTGGGGGTGGGGGTATAAAAAAACCATGCCTTTGTTTTTTGGACCTAAAATAAATAACAAGCTTCTAGTTGACCAAAAAAAAATATAACAAGCTTCTGATATTTGTAGACAAACTTTTCTCTTTTTGTAGTTCCCTCCTACACTTTGACATCTAGATATCGAGTGAAAATTTTTGTCAATCATTATCAAAATATCAAGTGTGTGAGGGAAGTGCAAAAAGCGAAAATTGAAGTGTCAAAAGAATTTCTCAGTAAATTTAGGGTAGATTTTTTATGTTCTAGATTATGTGTGCAGGTGGCGATGTTAGTACATGTATGTACCTTTTAGGCTTGGCCCATGCTTCGTACAACCCCCCCTCTACTCACTAGAACGCCCTTTCATTTATTAATAATTCAAGAGAAAGAAACTACAATTAAAGAACACTCATAACTCATCATCGGAACTGGATGAGTCATCATCGAGTCGAAAGACTCGGGTGTCGAGAACCGCCAGAGCGACGCGTCAGTGGGGACTTCACGACAATCGGCGGTCCCACCCATGTAGGTAATCTGCAAAGAAATACTGTCAAACCTATCGTAGCGCCCCCAACCGTATGCACGAACAAACTCCCTAGTGTCACAAGATATCCTGCCAAAGCCACGATTGTAGCCATGATCGCGCGCCCCAATATCCATAAAAATGTCACCGAGTCAGCGAGAGGTCCAAAGACATCCGGGGAAGCAAATCTCCCCAGTATATTGATCAACGGTGAAGAAGAAAGTAGTCATACCTGAAAAAACAAGTAAAAAACACAGAATCAGGCCCGTTCGGCCTTTCCGATCCGATGAAATGGTGGCGCCGCGCCCGGTCGAAGTAGATCGGCGCCGCGCTCGATCGATCGATCGCTTGGCCCGATCTAACACGCATAACACAGATCGTTTTCGCGCCGCGCTGGTCGGTCGTGTTCGCCTCTCTGACGTCGAACGATCTGCGAGACAGATGAAAAAATGGGGAAATGGAAGATAAAGAAGGAGAAATGGAAGTTTACCAATAGGAGGAAGATGAGGCCGGTGGGAGCTTGAGGACGCAGTGGGAGGAGGATGAATGAGAGGGGTGTTTTAGGGGGTTCTAGTGTGGAGGAGGAAGAATGGGGGGTTCTAGTGTGGTGAATGGGGTTTTTAAAGGAAAAAGACAAAAAAAAACTTGGGGGCATTTTTGGAATTTTTGGTCGGTTGGGAGTTCTAGTGAGCTAGGGGGTTCTAAGAAGCATGGGCCTTAGGCTTTTGTTTGTATGTGGCCATCCAATTTATAGGGTTTTGCCTTTGTATTTCGGGCCATGCTTCGTCATAACCCCTCTACTCACTGAACACCCATACCACCCTTTATTTCCAAAATACCCCTGAATTTAAAACATTTTTTTAAAACATTAAGTACGGTTCGGCCAAGCGTGTGCCGAACCTGTTAAGTGTGGTTCAACCAAGCGTCGCGTACGAAGTTCGCACTTGGCGGTAAACCTCCACGATTGTTGTTGGATATTGAATTGTTTAATTTTAATCGATTTTTAACGATTCGATTTATTCTTTGCTAACACTAGTTGTTTAATTTTAACGGATTTTTAACGATTCGATTTATTCTTTACTAACACTTGTATGACTAACACTAGTTGTTTAATTTTAACTGATTTTTAACGATTCGATTTATTCATTGCACGAATTGTTTTTTTAGACTTTTTCGGTTTGTATGACTTGTTGCACTTATCTATAATAGGTGTGATCGAACATGAGCCGTTGATTTACAACAATCGAAACCGTTAAACTTTTAACCGTTGGGGAGAATTCAAAAATTTAGCCGTTGACTGGACAGTGGAGAGGGTTCGGCGCACGGCTGATCGATTTGGATTGGCCCACGCTTGGTCGAACCTGGTCAAAACATAATTTGGGGTGTCTGAGTAAACTTTGACAGGTTCGGCGCAGCGAGATTCGATCAAGCGTGCGCAGAACCGTATTTATTGTTTAAAAAAATATAAAATCCAATTTTCAGTAAGGACTTTTGGTCTTTTCACACCAAAAAGAGTTGTCTAGTGAGTAGAGGGAGGGTTGTACGAAGCATGAGCCTTGCATTCGGTGTGCCTCTCGCTTGTATGGATTTAGGCCTGGCCCAAAATTAATAGAAATTGTACATGCTTGAACAAAAAGTATATATTTATACTAGGACACACTCCCCCTGCTATGCACGGGATGTGAATATGCAGTGTGTAAGTAAGGTAAAAACAAATGTTGTTTCAGTTGGTGTACTAAAATCCATTTCATGCATTGATTTAGTTAGGTGAATGCAAATTGAATACAGTCTATATTCACAACATTCAATATCAGAGCAAGTGTAACCCCTATATTATATATGTTGTGCACTTTTAAGATCAAAGCGTACCATTCGAAATTCCAATTGCAATAAGGTATTTAGTAATTTGAATTAACAACACCAAAGTTTATTTCGTCAATAAAAGTTTTGTTCTGTGAAATCGTTGTTTTCTACGACTTTTTAAAAGTACCAATACTACAATTCATTTTTGCAAGTATGTACAATTTTAAAAAAAAAGATATTTGTGTCAACATTAACAGTGATTCGACCGTCAAAAATGGAACCAATTCGATAGTAAATCATCAAACCAATTCAAAAGAAATTTGGGGTGTGCATCACAATTTACTATACTCGATAGTTTGCAACCGAACGGGTTCGGTGGTAAACTATCAAACCGTTCTAAACGCACAAAAAAATTAAAAACACAATGTTTAATTAAGGGTATTTTGGAAATTGTGGGGGTTGGGTAGTTTGTGATGAGTAGGTGGGAGGGGGGGGGGGGTAAATCGACATTGGAAGGGGGTGAGGATAGAAGAGGAAATGACTCAATGAGATATAGTGGGTTGGGATTTTATGGGTAATAAAATTGCACATTATTTTGGCTTAAACTACATATATGTCATCCAAAAAAAATGACAATTAGAGCCTAAACTTACTAATAAAGTAGATCTTGTATTAATAAAGAGGGATACAATGTCGATGCTTTAAGGTATCTTTAGATATGATGCTTTTTCGCCTCAAAATTAATCCAAACTGATCCGCGAAGTGTATCCAGATTCAAATGTAAGAATGTATAGTCATATTAATCCTTATATATATGTAGCAATAGAAGATAAAGCCGCATTGAATTGAATAGTTAAAATAATCAAATCATAGAAGATATCGAGTTTTAAAACAGTGATGGCGAGATGCCGTGATTCTACTCATCACATATGGGTCCACTGGTTTAACTAATTTGACCAAAAAAAACACTTAAGTTTGCGTCAGCAACAATGTATGTATCCTAGGCGCGTCGAGAGTGACCCATTGACTATGATCTGGTTTCTAGAAATGCAACAGAAACAGCTACTACTACTAGCCTTTGTTTTCTTTCTTTAACTTTCTGTCTGTGGATGACAGAATCAGAGAATATGTTAGAACAACCATTGATATTTGATAGATCTCATCTCATCTCATCAAGTGGTTTGGTTTAGACAACCAAACCAGCCAGCCACTCATGGATATCGCAAAACCGCAAACCGTCGACATGACAACGTGTGCCATTGCCCCGTATCAAAGTGGTATTCAAGCTTACTAGGCACGTGTCCCACGTGCATGTAATTTGACGTGTCAATTGTGCATAGGAACTGTGTCTGATCACTATTTCCTTTAACAATAGTCTCGGGAACCCACTCTTTAGCTTACACGTGACTTACATACGTGCCACTTATCTATTCGAACCATGAGTATGTAGAACACTATGTATTATACTACACTATCCTACTAGTACGTAGTAATAGCACTTCATTTTGCCTTTCTAATCTAATCTTATATGGCCATATCTCTACTCAATCATCTTCATATTTATCGCTTTAAATTTTGAAAGCTTGATTCGCGGTAATCGGTATGTGCCGCTTTTCAAACCGATTTTATCGTATTTGTTCCTTTTTCTTACAACAGTGAAACGGTGTTTTGTTTTTATTAAGATTTTAAAGTTTTTTTTTGTATAGAAAGTTGAAATGTAGGTGTAATAAGTGAATAATATTATTTAGTCAAAAAAAGAAGGAGTAATAGGCGAATAATATTATTTCTATATCATCCATAACAAACTACCATATCATATTATTAAATTTTAAGTTTTTTTGACAGCATTATTAAATCTTAAGTTGGTTTGAGTAGTAGTAAAAGATGATAAAATGCGATTTGGAGGTTGGTGTGATTTAAAGTTTAAACTCTTGGCGTAACTTAGTTGGTAAAAAAACTTTTGGCCTGTCGACGTTCTTTTTTTTTAGATAAGCTCCTGTCGACGTTCTTAAATTAGTTCTGGTTAAAAAAAAATTATTCAATACATTAAAACTACACTTCCTAATAAAACTTTAACTTTAATTTCCTTAATGAATACACTAAAAATACTTAATTATTATCTTTATTTTATTTTTATTTTTTTGGAAACAATTAATCTCTCATGTGCACTTTGATTATATGCGAATGCGAGCAACAAAAAGGTAACAATATTGGCACTATTCCATTTTAGATTGTTTTTTTCATAACCCCACCACTTTCCTATATACTCCGCAGAATTTGATATCCCCAAAATACCCCTTTGAAATGTATTTTTTAATAAAAAAAATCAATCGTATATATGTATTTGGGACATATATACGATGACACCATTTAACCCATCATATATATGTCCTAAAAACGTATATACGATTGGCTGCGTATGATGCAATCATATATACGTTTTTAGGACATATATACGTTGGGTTAAATGGTGTAATCGTATATATGTCTCAATTACATATATACGATGGGTTGTTAATGATTTGTTTTAATTTTTATTTTAAAAATGTTATAAAAAGGCTACTAAAAATTCGTTAAAGGGTCAAAACTAATCTAAAAAATTAAAAAAACACCACTAAAACTCTAACAAAACCAAAATAAGACTATGCAATTTTTTTTAGATTTTTGGAGAATATGAAAAATTTAAAAAATTAATAAAAAATAGTAAACGATGGTCGTTGATTTTTTTTCGGATTTAATGGTTGTGGTTTCATTACGATTGGAGTAGTGAAAACCGAAATTTTAACCTAAATTCTTCGTTCGACGTATAACATCGTCACGTGTTAACGAACTACATACTAAACCTATCTTCAGGCCTAAATTATTCATGTCTAATTCATCTTTATTTAAAATATATAATTTTAATTTTTTTAATTGATATAATCGTATATATACCCCGCAAAGCGTATATACGATTGGTGTTACGGTATGTCACTCGTATATAGGTCTGTGGGGGTGTATATACGATGTGTAAATTAGGGGGTTGTATATACACCCCCACAGATGTATATACGAGTGGCATTCCATACACCAATCGTATATACGTCCAACAATGGTATATTTCGATGGCAAAAATTTACCCATTGTATATATGTCCATAAAACATATATACGATTTGGTGCAATTTTTTTTAAAAAAATACGTTTTTTGAAGGGCATTTTTTTGGTTTACATATAATGTGGGGGTGGGGGTAAAAAAAACCCTTCCATTTTAAAGAGAAAAAACAGATCTCGTACAATCGGGCTACGGGCCCAGTTTTATTAGAATAAAAAGGCCCGCTTTCAAGACGTTTGCATACGGAAGCAGCTGCTGTAATTAGGTTTTTTTTATACCCCCACCATATCCCCTTATACCCCCCACAATAAAGTGAAACCCCAAAATACCCTTGACAAAACGTATTTTTTTTAATTTTGCACCATTCGTAGATATGTTTTTTTAACATATATACGACCCTAAATTATTGGTCATCGTATATACACCCCCAAGGCGTATATACGATTGATGTGGGTTTAATCATCGTATATACGCTGAGGGTGTATATACGATGGTCAATAATTTAGGGTCGTATATATGTTCATTTGAACATATATACGATCCCTATGGTATTTTTATTTTTTTAGTCAAATAAAAACTAATTAAGGCTACACACTATATAAAAATTAATATAGTGTGTAGTTTGTTAACACGTGACGATGTTAGACGTTGAACGAATAATTTAGGCTAAAAAATCGGTTTTCGGGCAACCTACTCCGATCATAATGAAACAACAGCCATTAAATCCGAAAAAAATCACCGAGCATGACTCCCTTTAAAGGGTCTTCTTGTGAGACTACGACCTCAAAATCCCAAATTCTATCGTTTACTTTTTTTTTTTTAATTTTTCATAGTCTCCAAAAAATCTAAAAAAATTTGCATAGACTTATTTTGGTTTGTTAGATTTTTAGTGGTGTTTTTATAATTTTTTTGATTAGTTTTGACTCTAACGAATTTTTAGTAGCCTTTTTATAACATTTTTTTAAAAAAATTAAAATAAATTATTTTAAAAAAATAAAATAGCCATCGTATATACGTTTTGAGTATGTATATACGATTGGACATAAAATATCCATCGTATATACATACTCAAAATGTATATACGATTTGTTTTTTTTTTTTTTTTAAAATTACAAGCACTTACAAGGAGATGACGCCTCATATTGGTAGAATTTTAGAACGAAGAGATGACGCCTCATTTGAATTTAGGGAAACATTACAAGCACTTACAAGGAGATAAGAAATTACATTTATAATTTACCTCACTCCAAAAAAAATTATTAAAGACTTGAATCCACAACTTATTAAATACAAATTTTGCCATACTGCTGCACTAACCAATATCACTAGATAACCAACACTATTGATTCAGTGACTTAATATACCTTGGGATGCGAGTGTCGATCTGGTCTTCTTGAGTTTGAATTTCACAGTAGACAAATCGGAGTTGGCTACTGTGAAATTTGATCATATGCACGAGTGAGATTAATTTTTTATTGAAAGCGTTAGGATACTCTGTGAGTAGGTAGCAATGATAAAAAAAACTAATATTACTATATATTTTCTTTCAAAAAAAATAACTAGATATTTATCCATGGATCATAAATTAAAAATCATTATTGTCAAAAAAAAATCACTAGTCACTACTATCTAATATCTATCACTAAGATATTTACGGCGAGAGCAATGGCAAAATTGAAATATTTGCAAAATAGCTGGACCTATCGGAGAGAAAGTGAAAACAAAAAAGAGCACAAACTTGAGAAGAAGGAAAGTGATAGTGGCTCGGGAAGGTTCGAGGTACACGTGCCACAAGGTTCGGGAATCTGAAGCATGATAACGCGACTAAGAAAACGCCACGTCACCCTATGACCGTGTTCAATTAAAAATATCAGAAATATCTAGAGAAGGCTATAAATATCTATCACAGAGTGCCAAACCAGAGTTTTTCTGAATTCCTCTTATAGCCGTTTGATCACTTTACAAAACAATAACCTCTTCTATTCTATTTCTCCCAAACAAAAAAATCAAAACACATCTCCGATAAAAAAGCGATAATCCAAAAACCCTAAAATTTCTCTCACAAATCCAAATCATCAAGATCAAGTAGGTTAGTTGCATTCCTTCCATATATCTCTCTTTCTGATTTTTTTAGCTTTGTTCTTATTTCATGATTTTTCGTTTCTTTTCTGCAAATTCCTGCCTGTGATTACTGATTAGAATTTATTTATTTTTATTTTTTTAGTAGTTTATGCTTCTAGGTTCTTTCTCTGCCAGTGTATTTATTTTGTAGTGATTTTTTAAAATTTAAAAAACTTGCCCACCAAGTATTTGCCTTTTTTGTTCATCTCTATCTATTACTTGGTCCCAAAGGAAATTCCGTTTTTTATTTAATCTATATATATATTATTAATAACCATATATCGTGAAATTAGATTTTTCTTGAGCTTTTGTTGTTTTAGAGTTTTCTGGAGAGTGTTCTTAATTTTGTCTTGATATTTGATTACAGCAGATTGTGGATTCGGTTGTTGAGTGTGGAAACACTGTTAATTTTAATTGGAAAGTGCAAGGAATTTCACTAGTGAGGTCTGATTTTGATAAAATGGGTGCTGCTTATGATCAAGATTGTATTGTTCCCTTGGAATCTTCTAGAAAGAGGAAGACTAGGAGCAGAGGGAATGGATCAAAATCAGTGGCTGAGACAATAGCAAAATGGAAGGAATACAATGAAAACCTTTCTACTGTCAAAGAGGGTGGTAAACCAACACGTAAAGCACCAGCAAAAGGTTCAAAGAAAGGGTGTATGAAAGGTAAAGGAGGACCTCAAAACTCACAGTGTAATTATAGAGGTGTTAGACAAAGAACATGGGGAAAATGGGTTGGTGAAATTAGGGAGCCAAATAGAGGTAAAAGACTTTGGTTAGGTACTTTTACTAATGCTCAAGAAGCTGCTCTTGCTTATGATGAAGCTGCTAGGGCTATGTATGGTTCTTCTGCACGTCTTAACTTCCCTGATATAACTGATTATACTTCCATTAAAGAGTCTTTGAAGGATTCTTCTTTGACTGGTGTAACTAGCTCTTGTTCTTCTGTGGTAACTCCAGCAACCTCTGATACAACAACTGTGTCTAGTTATTCTGAGGTTTGTGCTGCTGAGGATGTTAAGGAGAAGCTTTTACATGTTAACATGTATAAGGGTTATGAACCTGGTTCTCCAACTAGTAAAATGAAACGAGAACCAAAGGATGAGCCTGCTGAGCTTAGAGATCCTGGTGGTGGGGAAATCCAAGATGTCAAATTTCAAGGAACACATACACATGATGTTGGGATTGTTAGTGAGGATGTGTGTAATGATCAGATGGATTTGTCATGGATTGATAACTTTGATTTCAATGGTGATTACTTGAAGAGTTTTTCCACAGATGAGTTATTTCAGGTAGATGAGCTTTTGGGACATATAGATAATAATCCAATTGATGAAGCTGGGGTGATGCATGGTTTGGATTTTGGACAAATGGGTTTTCCTGAAGATAATAATGCTCAAGCTGAGGCACCTTCAAGTTTCTTTTATGAACTGCAAAATCCAGATGCTAAGCTGTTGGGAAGTTTACCCCATATGGAACACACAGCTTCAGGTGTTGATTATGGACTACTAGATTTCTTAAAAACAGAAGAGCCAGGGAATTATAATTGTGGAATTGGAGTGGAAGATATACCATTTCTTAACTTGGATTATGATCTGAACATTGATTCAGAAAAGAAAGAAGGATGAATAGAGAAAGCTGCTGCATAAGTCTTCTCTTTCAAGGATGTTTGAATGTCAACTGACTTGAGCATTAGCTTTGTAGCTTCTGTCTTGGGTTTGTTGTCCCTAGTTCCATAGGTTCATAAAACAAATACAACATATGTATCTTAAGTTTTTTTTTTCCTTTCAGAATATGCTAATTCTCTATAGGGTTTTTAGAATGGAGAAATTAGCTGACAATATTCGTTAATTTTTTCGTTTTACTTTGTTTTCTGGGTTAAAAATGCCTATAACTAATAACTCCATGTACAGTTGTTTGTTGGTTTAATACACAGTATCTTGAGCACTAAACTTGACACTAGTATGTTACTGCTGTCATTTATTTATGTGTAAAATTAGAAACAGAGTAAGTAACAAAAATCTGTATTCCGAAAGCATTCTGAATCTTGTTGCTGTTATGTTTATGCTCAATTTGTGATCGTACTGGTTGTTCTCTATGGTCATCCAAATGAATGTGCCGAATCCAACAGATGTTCATGGTAGAATGGAAAATAGTCCATAGCTCATTAGCTCGTATGGTGCAACAAAAAGAAAATTTGAAGGGTGGACACTCATACACTTCTTGGATACCATGAGATAGTTAGAAATTGAGGGGAGAACTGACATCTGTGATGTGAGAAAAATGAAAGATAGAGAAAAATAGAGGTGTTAGATGGGGTGTTTAAAATTATGAGTGTTCAAATGTCTGATCTTAAAATGTATTTTTCATTTCATCCTTTTAAGTTATTTTAAAGATTTACATTGGTTTTTAAGTTTTTTTTTTTTCTAAAAATTGGTCTTCTAAGTTCTCAATTAGATTTACACACTAAGGGTCTGTTTACATAAAAAAATAGTAGATAAGCTAGCTTATATAGCGATATAAGGTAGCGGATAGCGGATAAGTTAGCAGATTGAATTTAAAGTGTTTGATAAAATTAGTGGTTGAAGTAGCTTATAAAAATAAAATTACGTAAATAGACATTTATAAGTAATGCTTACAAATGAGAGAAAAATTCTTTCATGGAGGATAAGTGAGGAATTTAATTAAAATAATGAGCGTAAAGTTGGGAGAAAAATGAAACGTTATAAGTTATAAGTTGAAGTAGCGTTTCAAAAAACGCTATAAGCTAGTGAAAAAACACTAAAACCTAGTTGTGCTAAACACTTACAACTAGCGGATCTGTTATAAGCTAGCGGATGAGCATTGCCAAACAGAGTTGACATTTCATCATTCTAAGTTAATAGTTGATTACATGTCCGTTTTATTGATAATAACTAGTAGTCTACGTGACTTTTATATTCATTTCAGTTTTGTCCTTTACGTTCATTTAAAATTACAATTTAATCTTGGCATAAATCTATGTTTAGTCCCTAAAAATATCACCTTGATTCAGTTTAGTCTCTATATTTAAAAGAGTTTAGGTTTAATCACTTTAAAAACGAAATGTATTCAGTTAAGTCCCTCGGTTAACTTTTCATTCAAAAAATGTGACGTGGCAAAAAGAGATGACGTCAACAATGATGTTTGTGCCACGTGTCAACATATTTTTAGATAATTGTGAGACGTGGCATGTACAATGCATGTCACCAGGCCACGTCAGCCCTGCCACGGGAAACTGACATACCTCGTCATGGACCATTGGATGCATGCCAAGTGGCACACTGTTACCAATGAAATAAAATTTGCAAGAACTACCACGGAGTCACTTATTCCTTTGTGATTTTATACCAATTCTAATATATTTGCATTGTAACATAACATTAATTTTTAAAATTGATTTTTAATTTAAATTATAATTAAAATATAACTTAAACAAGTGCGATGAAACTCACCAAAAAACCAAGTACAATGAACATCTAAGGTGCATTTAGGGTGGTTGTGAGTTTTTGGTTTTTTGGTTTTAAAAGTCAATTGTAAAACCAAAACATGTTTTTGTACTATGGGTTTAGTTGATTTTTTTCTTAATTTCAAAATAATTTTCAATCAAAACTCAAAACCAAAAAACTAGGTTTTATAGTTTATGTTTCATCCCCCTTTGATCATCGATATACTCGACTACTACCAACCAATACCAACCACCGGCAACCACTGCTGACCACCACCCAGACCACGTTGATCACCACTCTGACCACTATCAACCACCACTTTGACCACCATCAACCACCACCAACCACAACCAACCACCACTCCAAATGCATCGTCAATTCCACCACTCTAACCACCACCAACCCCACTTCGACCACCGTCAATCACCACATTGACCATCATTAATCACCAATCTAATCACTGCCAACCACCGCCGACACCACTCCAACCACCCCCAACCACCACTCTGGCAGCGTCAACGACTGTCGACCACCGTCAACCACCGCTTTGACAACCTTCAACTACCACTTTGACCATCATCAACCACCACTTTGACCACCATCCACCACCGACCACCACTTCGGCCACCATAACCACAAACCACCACTTCAACCACCATCAATCACTACTCTAACCATCGTCAACCACCACTAGTACCATCACCAACCACCAATATGACCACCACTAATCCCCACCATTAATTACCACTACGACGACCACCACCACTCTGGCCACCACCGATTACTGTTGGGGATTTGATAATTCAAGATGAACAAATGACAATACTTGGATAAATCTGAAGTCGTGTAAAAACACTTTCAGATTGAATCAAATTTCGGGGTTCAACCAAAATTGTTCAATCGGATAAAATCAGAAAATTAAATCTAAGAGTTTTGTTCTTGTGTATGTTCTTGTTCTATGACTTTCAGAACCAGAGAGAATGATCTTGAGAGGAAAAAACTTTTTTTTTTTGTTCCTTGAAAAACTAGCGATTTATAACGCCGATTTCGCATAAAAAGCTGTTTCAGCGTTTGGCGCCTCACGGCGCCTCGTTGTCGCTCCATGCGGCGCTTTAAACACAGTGGCGAAATCGTAAGCAAGTGGCGCCTAAGTCACGCTCCATGCGCCAATGGACGAAACTTACGCGCCATCTTGCAAAATCGTAAACACCGCCGCTTGGCGGCGGCGAGGTGAGGCGCCACTCTTACAAAATCGCCGCTAATCGCCGCCTGCTGGCGGCGGTGAGGCGCCACCAAAGATAAATCGCATACATCTCATTTTATTACATTAAAACAAGCGCACACTCTTATTTTAACATAATCATGAGATCAATTACACTAAAATATCCAACAATCCTCCCTATTTTAGTGTAATTACCGATCAAATTACCAAAGTCATAGCATACTACAAACTATTGCATAAATGAAATATCGTGACGATTGAATTTCATCTTAGCTTATTACACATTTCAAATATTCGAATATCGTGGTGTCACTAAGGATTGAACCCTTTCTATTCATCTTGAATACATGAAGGTAATCCGCACAATAGTTTAAAACATTACTCTTACTTGACACTAGTTTACTAGCTTTGTGTCCCTATCCTTCATAAGCATATCAAAGCCAAGTCCCAGCTTCTTGAAGCGGCTAAACTTCATGCTTATATAGGTAGTTCTTTTCTTTCTTGCACCTGCAAATGCAATTTTTCAAAAGAACCATTAAGAAGTTATACTTCAACCTCCTTAACTTACGAGAACCAACACATACCTTTTGGGATTCTTTCGATGATGTGTTCCAATCTCCACATGTTAAGCTTTCCACATTGAATTCAAAGACCTAATGTCATATTAGATGGGAATTGGGTATCTTAACATAAGAAATTTCAGATGGACTTTAATCCTAATCCCACAAAATTAGGCCTTTTCACGAGATCTCTACTTAACCCTTTGGTTAAATGATCGGCCAAATTATCTTGAGTTCTTACAAACTCCACTGATATCACACCATGCATGATTAACTCCCGAACCATGCTGTGTCTTACTCCCAAGTGTCTAGACTTCCCATTATACACTTGACTATATGCCTTAGCCAAAGTAGCCTGACTATCACACCTGATAGACATGGGAGGTAGAGGTTTGGGCCACAATGGAATCTCATATATCGATTTCTTAGCCATTCAAATTTCTTTACAACCACTTTGCTAAAGCTATAAATTCAGATTCCATTGTTGAATTTGTAATGCAAGTCTGTTTCTTGGATGCCCAAGATATAGCACCTCCTCCAAGGAGGAATACCCAACCACTTGTGGAAGAATGATCTTCCATATTGGTTATCCAACTTGCATCAGAGTAACCTTCAATGACCAAGGAAACCCAAATATATGTCAAACCATAACCAATGGTTCCTTTAAGTACTTGAATACTCTATTCATGGCTTGCCAATGATGAGAACTAGGATTACTTGTAAACCTACTAAGTTTACCAACAGCATAAGCTATATCAGGCCTAGTACTTATCATTGCATACATAAGTGATCCTATCGCCCTTGAGTATTCAAGTTGAGACACCGCTACACCTTTATTAGGTAATAACTTCAGGTTAGGATCAATGGGAGTACTTACCGGAGAACAATCTTTAAAATTAAATTTATCCAATATCTTCTCAATATAATGTGATTGAGAGATGGAGATACCATTGTTTCCACGTTTGATCTTTATTCCTAAGATCACATCCGCCTCCCCATGTCTTTCATATCAAACTTAGAAGACAAAAATGCCTTAGTTTCATCAACTTGACCTTGGTCCGCACTAAAATATCAACATGTCGTCTACATACAAACAAATGATAACTCCTTTGCCATGAGTATCAAACTTGCTTTGTATAGGCATTTATCCGCTTGGTTTAGAACAAAACCCACTAGATAGCACAACCTCGTCAAACTTTTGATGCCATTGTTTAGGTGCTTGTTTCAAGCCATAAAGAGATTTCATCGGTTGCACACCTTATTTTCATTTCTGGCATAACAAACCCTTCAGTTGCTTCATGTATATCTCTTCATCCAATTCACCATTTAAGAATGCGCTTTTCACATCCATTTGGTGAATCACCAGATTGTGGATAGCGGCAAGTGCTAACAACAATCTAATGGTGGATATCCTAGCAACAGAGGAGCATATGTATCGAAAAAATCAATACCCTCCTTTTGCCTAAAGCCTTGGATCACCAATCGGCTTTGTACTTGTCTACAAATACCATCCACTTTCATCTTTCTCCTAAAGATCATCTTACATCCTAATGGTTTACATCCGTGAGGTAAGTCAACCAATTTCGGTATTATTTTGCAAGATGGAGTCCATCTCACTTTGGATTGCTTCTTTCCGAGAATGCAACATCCTCGAAGCCATTGCTTCACTAAAAGTATTTGGATCTTCCTCAACATTGAGGCAATATTGATATTGAAATTCAACATCATTCCTTGACCCTTCAACCAAATAAAGTTGAAAGTCATAACCAAATGACTTAGCCTTTCGTACTCTCGTACTCTTTCTCATTTCAATTGCTAGTTGAAGGTATATCCTCATTATTAATCGAGACTTTCGACATGGAATTCATGTCCTTTGGCCTAGGTATAGATGTAAACCTTTGTTCATCAAAGATTGCATCCCGTGACTCTATGATGAGTTCACAAAGAATGTAATCATTAGATTCTAGCACATAGAATCTATATGCTTTAGATTGCTCAAAGATATCCAATAAATATGCATCTATACCTCTTTCACCTAAGGTTTTCCTTTTAGGTTCTGTAAGTCCGACCACGACCCTACATCCCCAAACTTTGAGATAACTCAAATTTGGTGTCTTTTGTGCCAAAGTTCATATGGGGTAACCTTATTCCTTTTGTTAGGAATTACATTCAACAAGTAACAACAGTCACAACATAGCCTCACCCCAAAATCCTTCACTTAGACCTGAATAGGATAACATAGAATTCACCATTTCTTTCAAGGTTCTATTCTTCCTTTCACTACACCATTCTGTTGTGGTGTATAGGGGAATCGTGACTTGATGTATTATTCCAGTGAGATTGAAAATATACCGGATCATAATACTCACCTCCTATCCGTCTGAAAGAGTTTTGATCAACCCATTTTGATGAAGTTCTACCTCATTCTTATAGATTTTGAATTTCTCAAGAGCTTCATCTTTTGTAGTTAATAAATATACATAACAATACCTAGATGCATCATCAATGAAAGTAACAATATATTTTTATGACCTAATGATGGGGTAGCATGCAAATCGCACAAGTCACTATGAATAAGGTCTAAAACTTTAGTTTCACTCTTAGCATCCTTAAAAGGTTTCCTAGTGATCTTAGTCAACATGCAAGTTTTGCATTTTTCAATGTTCATATCAAAAGGAGGAATCATACTTGTTTTTGACATATCTTTTAATCTTTTGTAATGAACATGTCCTAATCTAGCATGCCAAATTTACGATTTTGTCACATTAGTTATAGAACTACTTGAGGCCATACAAACAGATTCATGAGCAAAAGGAACATCAATGTTTAATTTAAACATTCCATTACAACGATAACCAAATCCAACAAAAGAACCATGTCTTGACAAGATGTACTTGTCACTTTCAAGTACTTGCTTGAAACCACAATTATTTAAAACCATACCGCATAATAAGTTCTTACGGATACGGTACAAATAAGACATTATCCAAATACAAACTTTTTCCTAAGTAAAAACTAAAGTTACACAACCTATTCCTAGGATTGGTTCGATCGCAACATTGCCCATCTTCACAATAGAGCCATCATCAATTGGTCTAAATTTCTTGAACCAACGACGATCTTTGCACACATGGCTTGTTGCTCCCGAATCAAACCACCAAGCAACGTCATCATCCTGCACATAGAATGCCTCAGATATTAGTGATACATAATTTGAATTCGTATTCGAATTAAAATTATTCACAACAATCGACCTTGTTGCTTTTCGGGATCATTCGATCCACTTGGACCAACCTTGTTCTTTTCTTTGAACACCCTGATCCCTCTTTTAGATGACCGTGTTTCCCACACTTCCAAAGATGACAATTTTGTCTGCTTGTTTGGACCTTTGTTCTTATTTCCTTGAAACTTTCGTTTCTTACCTTTACCATTGTAATTTTGCTTAACTGTTCCACCTTCCTCTACCATATTAACGGAAGAGGAACCTGCTGCATTTTTCTCATTTATCTTGTCATTTTCCTGAGCCCTCAGTGACTCCTCAATCATGAAATGACTACCAAGTTGAACCAAAGTCAACTCCTCCTTCTTATGTTTCAAGGTATGCTTGAAATCTTTCCAAGAAGAAGGCAGTTTATCAATTATAGATGAAACTGCAATGGATTCATCCATTTTCAAATCATGTTGAGTAAAGCCCGACCTGAACTCGCAGCTAGCTCATTATATTGTTCCATAACAGGCCTTGAATCAACCATTTTGTAATTAAAGAAATTACTAACCAGAAATTTATTACTTGAAGCATCTTCTGCCATATATTTGGTCTCAAGAGAGTCCCATAATTCTTTAGCAGATTCAACATTTTGATAAATATCAAAGAGAGAGTCAGACATACCGTTCAGAATGTGTCCACGACAAATGTAATCATCGTTTTCCCATTTCAGACGCTTCCTTGTTTGATCCAGAGTTTCGGTTTTCGGATACACGGCATCGAATTACTCAAAGACATACACCACCTTCAATGTTGTCAAGAGAAAGTGCATCTTTTCTCGCCATCTTACAAAGTCCCGCGCCCTTCAAACTTGTCCAATTTCGCAAACTTGCTTGTCATCTTGAATTATCGTTCGTCATTTCAAAATTTGATTCAATCTTTTGTTGGGGATTTGATAATTCAAGATGAACAAATGACAATACTTGGATAAATCAAAGTCGTGTAAAAACACTTTCGATTGAATCAAATTTCGGTTCAACCAAAATTGTTCAATCGGATAAAATCGAAAAATTAAATCTAAGAGTTTTGTTCTTGTGTATGTTCTTGTTCTATGACTTTCGAACTGCAGAGAGAATGATCTTGAGAGGAAAAAACTTTTTTTGTTCCTTGAAAAACTAGCGATTTATAACGATTTTTCGCATAAAAAGCAAGTTTCAGCGTTTGGCGCCTCACTTTGGCGCCTCGTTGTCGCTCCATGCGACGGTTTACTAACACAGGCGGCGGCGCCGCTTAAGTGGCGCCTAAGTCACGCCCATGCGCCAATGGGCGAAACTTCGCCAATCTTGCAAAATCAGCCGCTAACTGCCGCTTGCGGCGGCGGAGGCGCGCACCTCTTAAAAAATCAGCCGCTAATCGCCGCCGCTTTCAAGCGGCGGTGAGGCGCCACCAAAGATAAATCGCATACATCTCATTTTATTACATTAAAACAAGCGTGCACTCTTATTTTAACATAATCATGAGATCAATTACACTAAAATATCCAACAATTACCACTGTGACGGGGGTCTGTTAACAACTACTACTTTCAAACTTTATTATTAAAATTATTACTATAAATAAATTATATAGTTTTAATATTTTTAACTTTTTCAAACCTTATTTTATATATTGTTTTGATTAAGATAAGTTTATGATGAATATTGATTTTTATGTTTATGTTTGTAAGAGATTTTGATTCTTGAAAATTTCTTAACACAAAACTAAATTTAGTTTTGGTTTTTGAAATTTTTAAAACTCAAAACAGAAAATGATTTTTGTTTTTGAAAATCTCAAAACAGAAAACACCCCAAATGGGACTTAAAATTTTACATTATGATTAAGATTTTCACAATAGAGGATGTAAAATAAAACAAAAAGTAGGTTTACTAACGTAAAATAAAACACTAATATTTATAAACTACATTAAACTATAATGTATAAATTATAATATATGTATTCTTATGATTAAATAAAGTAAAATACCAATACTTATAAATATTTCTTTATATAGTATAAATTTGTTTGAAAAAATATATATAGATATGTTCATTGTGCTTGTTTACGTTATATTTGAATTATAATTTATATCAAAAATCATGTTACGTTACAATATTAGAATTGGCATAAAATCACAAAGGGATAATCGACTCAGTGATAGTTTTGTTTGTTTGTCACCTAGAGGTTACAAGTTCGAATCCCATCTATTCTCATTTGCACATTTTTTTAATGGTAACTGTATGCCATGAGGCAGACATCCATTGGTCCATGATGTGGCAGTGCTGGCGTGGAGTGGTGATTGGCCATGGTAGTGCCACATGCACTAGTGCAGAAAAGGGATTTAAAGTCAGACAAATTGGACATTCACTACGCCAGAATTGTAAAAAGAGATCGCCACCTTTAGTAGCGTTTATAAAAAAACGCTAGCCATTTTAATAACACACTACACCATTAGTAGCGTTTTAAAGTAAAACGCTACCTATTAGGTAACACGCTAGACAGATCCCTAGCGCTTTTACTCAAAACGCTAGCAAATTAGAAAACACGCTAGACAGATCCCTAGCGCTTTTATTCAAAACGCTAGCCAATTAGAAAACACGCTAGATAGATCCTGGCGTTTTTAGAAAAAGCGCTAGCTATTTAGAAAACACGCTAGACAGATCCCTAGCGCTTTTATTCAAAACGCTAGCCAATTAGAAAACACGCTAGATAGATCCCTAGCGTTTTTTATAAAACGCTAGGTATTTAGTCAACACTCTAGACATATCCCTAGCGCTTTTACTCAAAACGCTAGGTATTTAGAAAACACGCTAGATAGATCCCTAGCATTTTTTAGAAAACGCTAGGTATGGTTAAATAATTTTTTTTTGTTTCCCATTGAGCTACTTCCCTCTTTCAGCTAACACTCTTACCCAGAAACGCAAAATCACTCACCCGAGAACGCAAAAACCCTAACACCCTAACTCAAATTAACATCATCTCTCTCAACGAAAATCATCTCTCTCGGTGAACATCATCTCTCTCACTCGCACAACATTGGTGAGTTTTCTGCTTCATTTCTCTGCTTTCTTGTTAGATATTAATTGTGGGTTCTAGTTTAGAAATATATTAGTTTTGTCACTTGTGCACACTAGACTCTTCTTCTTTTTTTTCACCACTAGCCTCTTCTTGTTACACATAAATTAATTGTTTGGAAGACTAGACTATATGGTTCCTTTGTCTTGACCAAAGGACCGAGAATAGAAATAGAATATGATATAGATATAGCTTGGGAAAATAAGGAGTGGAATTGAAAAAAATTAAAAGAGGAAATTTTGTTTGTTTTTTTATATGAATTGATTCTTCATTATATTCGAATTGCTTGATGGGTCATATGTTAAAGTTCTCTTCTCGGATTTTATTATAAATATTTAATTATGGATAGAAATTGGATGTCCGCCAATCGTCTCATCCCAAGGAGTATACACTGGAGTGGATTATTTTGTGAGTTGTCTTTGTTGAGCGTTTAGGGACTTCTAGTGGTATGAAATGTCCTTGTTTAAGGTGTTGTTATGTAAAATCGATTCTTTGAGAGGAGTTGACACGACATTTAAAGGCGAATGGAATTGATCAAAGTTACACTTGTTGGATAATGCACGGTGAGAAAAAGGTGAATCTTCAAATATGAATGATATTAGTAAGAGATATGCGCGCCACGGTTGACACCGGAACACATTCATTTGATGCGAACGAATTTGAAGAGATGACAAAGGTGGTTGAAGAGGATCTTAATGATTGTCCCGAAATGTTTGAGAAGTTGATAAGCGATGCGAGAGACACACCATTGTATGCGGGTTGTAATGAATTCACAAAATTATTGGTTTGTGATCAAGTTGTATAACTTGAAAACTCGCCACGGATGGACGGATAAGAGCTTTACCGATTTACTCTCACTTCGAAAGAAATGTTGCGAATGATAATGTGCTTCCTTCTCGGACGTATGATGCAAAGCAAATGTTGGGGTCTATTGGCTTGAACTATGAGAAGATACACGCTTGTCCGAATGATTGCATTTTATTTCGGAATGAACATGCGTTGTTAAAGTCGTGTCCTAAATGTAATGCACCGCAGATAAGAAGAAGAAAGAGTCTGCTCCACAAAAGGTGTTGTGGTATTTTCCTATAATTCCTCGATTTAGGCGCATGTATCGTAGTTCGTAAGATGCAAAACACTTGACATGTCATGAGGATGAAAGGATTAAAGATGGTATGCTACGACACCCGTGATTCTCCGCAATGGAAAAAATCAATATTGAGTATCCTAATTTGGGGATGACCCGAGAAACCTACGCCTTGCATTGTCTGGCGATGGATTTAACCCGCACGCGGTCCAGAGTTGCTCCCACGATTACATGGCCCGTGATTTTGGCGATTTATAACTTACTGTCGTGGCTTTGCATGAAACGCAAATATATGATGTCGTCTTTGTTAATTTCTCGGCCCAAACAACCGGAAATGATATTGATGTATACTTGGCTCCTTTAATTGAAGACTTGAAGCAAATGTGGGAGATTGGGGTAGAGCTGTATGATGGGTTCGAGAAGAAAGTTTCACCACGAGGGCTATGATCTTTGGCACAATTAACGACTTTCCCGCATACGGCAATCTATCTCGGCATGCGAACAAAGGCGATGTGCATGCCCTATATGTGAAGATAACACAGATTGGATGTGGTTGGAACATGGTAAGAAGAATATCTATCTTGGTCATCGTAGATTTTTGCCATCAACTCATCACTATCGATTGTGGAGAAAGGCATTTGATGGGAATACAGAAACACGTAGAGCTCCCCTTCGCTTTGACTGAGCGAACAGTATTTGAAAAGGTGGAAGATTTGAACATTAAATTTGGGAAGCCTTTTGCGGGAGAGATTGCCAAGCGGGGTGGAAGAAAAAGTCGATTTTCTTTGAGTTGCCATCTTTGGAAGTCATTATATGTAAGACATTTCATTGATGTGATGCATGTTGAAAAGAATGTCTTCGAAAGTGTCATTGGTACCTTACTCAATATGCCGGTAAGACTAAAGATACCATCAACTCAAGGTTGGATTTGGTTAGTATGGGTTTGAGACCTGAATTGGGTCCGGTAAAGAAGGGTACACGTGCATATCTACCTCCGTGACTCATACTCTATCTAGAAAGGAGAAGATGTCTTTTTGTGAGTTTCTTCATGGAGTTAAAGTTCCAGAGGATACTCTTCAAATGTAGCGACTCTTGTATCGATTAAAGACCTCAAGTTAAAGTCTCTAAAGTCCCACGATTGTCATGTTCTCATGGAGAATTTGCTACCCATTGGTATACGATCCATTTTGCCTAAGAAAGTGCGTCGGACCTTAACCAAACTTTGTTTATTCTTTAAGGCGATTTGTAGTAGAGTGATTGACCACTGGAAAGTTGCCAACATTGCAAAGAGAAATTACTTGTCACTTTGTGTGAGCTTGAGATGTATTTCCCACCTTCCTTTTTCGACATAATGATTCATCTAATAGTTCATCCGTTGTAGAGACACAATTGTGTGGCCCATGTTACATGAGATGGATGTATCCGTTTGAGCGTTACATGAAGATATTAAAAGGATATGTGAAAAATCGATCACGACTGAGGTTGTATTGTTGAGCGCTACATAGTTGAAGAGGCTATTGAGTTTTGCACGGCTATCTATCTAGTCTTGAATATTCGTGGGGATTTGCAAAGGTCTCGTCATGCGGGAAGGATTAGTAAAGGGATGACAGAACTAAATTAGTGATGGTATCAAGGAAAGAACTAGAGCAAGCACACTTGTACGTTCTTCACAATGATAGTGAGGTTGATTCATATGTTGCCAAGCACAAGGAGATTCTTAAGAGTCAATTCCCTGGGAAAGAAGCAAGTTTGGATAGCAAAAGAACACAATAGGAGTTTCATAGTGTGGCTAAAACATCACATTGATGGTGAGTGTGTTTGAATCCTACTTGATTTCAAAAAGATTGAGATGGTTAGCAAAAGGTCCAAATATACATGTCTTCTCTTACAACAAATTATCTAATGAACGAGTGCACTTTCTATACAAAAGAACAAGATGATCGAGTAAAATGCAAAATAGTGGGGTGACTCTTGTAGCTCATTCTATGCATGCATCCAGTGCAAAGATAGAAATCCCATATATGCGAATATGTCTTACTTTGGATTCATTGAACACATATGGGAGTTGGATTACAATATGTTTGAGCCTGTGTGTTCAAATGTGAATGGGTTGACAATAATCTTGGTTTACTGATTGATGAATTAGGGTTCATGCGGGTGAATTTCAACAAGTTAGGATATAAAGATGAACCTTTTATTTTAGCATCGCAAGCTCAACAAGTGTTTTATGTCACCGATCCGATTAATATCAATTGGTCTATTGTTCTATTGATCGACAAAAAATTTGTGTATAACAACGATGATGATGAAGCACCCGATGATGTTGGTGTTGAGGACGACCCTTTCTTGAACATCGTAACCAATAATAGGGGAAAATACTTCTATAGAGGATGTTGTATATTTTAGAAAAGATCATAATGATGGAATTATTATTCGTCGGAAAAAAATACCAAGACGCGAATTGCAAACAAAATTTTATCTAGGAAAAGGAAAAGGTAATATAGACTTAATGATATATCGTTATTTTTATTAATAGATAATATTTATATTGTTTTTGTAAATTTAACAATAACATGGATTATATATGTTATATTGCGGAGTCGATGGCATCACTTAGTGATCATGAGATCTAGTGGTCAAGACAGTAGTCATTGAGGGTTGTGCTGTTATATATGTTTCTAGCTTTAATTTGTAGCTACTTTTGAGTTTCATAATCTAAGTTACTTATTATGTTGTATGATTTGGATATATATTAATTATGTTGTAAGTAATTGTTAGTTTAATATGGTCTTTTGGTGATATGTACATATGTGTGTATCTATATATTGGTTTGTAATGATATATTGGCTGAATTTTGTTGGAATGTATTTTCTGAATTTTGTTGGAAGGAATGAATTTATAGGTTGTAATTAAAATGGAGAACAAACCAAAATAAAAAAAATATTTAAAAAAAAATTCAGTCAATAGGTAGCGTTTTAGAGTGAAAACGCTAGAAATGAAGTTAAAAAATTCATTCAATACCTAGCGTTTTAAAAATAAAACGCTAGGAATTGTAAAGAGGAGCTAGAGGATCCCTAGCGTTTTACAGAAAACGCTAGGAATGTTAGTAAAAGGTGCTATAGCATCCCTAGCGCTTTTATATAAAACGCTAGGAATGTTAGTAAAAGGTGCTATTATAGCATCCCTAGCGTTTTTACATAAAACGCTAGGAATGTTAGTAAAAGGTGCTATAGCATCCTAGCGTTTTTACATAAAACGCTAGGAATGTTAGTAAAAATGTGCTATAGCATCCCTAGCGTTTTATATAAAACGCTAGGAATGTTAGTAAAAAGGTGCTATAGCATCCCCAGCGTTTTTATATAAAACGCTAGGAATGTTAGTAAAAAGGTGCTATAGTATCCCTAGCGTTTCTGAAAACGCTAGGAATTGTAGTAAGGCTATAGCATCCTAGCGTTTTTATATAAAACGCTAGGAATGGTAGTAAAAATTTTAATAGCATCCCTAGCGTTTCTGAAACGCTAGGAATTGTAGTAAAAATTTTAATAGCATCCCTAGCGTTTTAACTTAAAACGCTAGGAATGGTAAACACGCTGCTAGATGATCCCTAGCGTTTTATGTAAAAACGCTAGGGATGCTATTAAAATTTTTACAAGGCGCGCTCTCTCATCTCCCCTCACACACTCACGTGAGCGTCTCTTCATCTACCTAACTTCTCTCCACGACCCAGAAACCCTCCACGAACAACCCGAACCCGAACAACCCGAAACTCACGTGAGACTTCGTTCATCGTTGCCTTTGCGAACCTCCACGACCCAGAAACCCTCTTCGTTCATCTTCGTTCATCTCCTTGGTGCTACGACCTAGAAACCCATAAACGCGACCCAGAAACGTAAAACGCGAAAACCCTCTTCGTTCATCCTCTCTCCTTGGTGCTATCTTACCACGCAGCTCCTCTCCCATTTGTTTCCTTTTTCTCGCACTCTCTCCCTTTTCAAAAGGTATTTCGCACTCACGCATACTCTCCACCTCTCTCACTGCAATGACTATTTGTTATGGTTTTTTTATGGTTTGTTATGTATCTTTTGTATGGCTTTCTCTGTTACTTAATTAGCTCAATGTTGTATCTAATTAGTTGTTAGATTAGTCTAGCTTAGATAGCATTATTAACTTGACTAGTGCATGGCTTTCCTAGTGCATGGCTTTCTCTGTTTACTCTAGGTTCTTAGTGCATGGCTTTCCTATATATGTTTACTCTAGGTTATATACTTAGTGCATGGCTTTCCTATGTATGTTTACTCTAGGTTACTTAGTGCATGACTTTCTCTGTTTAGTGCATGGCTTTCATATATATGTTTACTCTAGGTTATATACTTAGTGCATGTCTTTCCTATGTATGTTTACTCTAGGTTACTTAGTGCATGACTTTCACTGTTACTTAGTGCATGGCTTCTTCTATATTTTGTTATGTGTTTGTTGGTTCTAAACAATTAGAAAGCTAAAACTCACTGAGTCTATTTCATTTGGGTTATTGCAAGTCAGATGGCATCACATAGTGATCACGAGAGTAGTCAGGGTGGTGATGGGGGTGATAGAAACACAAAGAAGTTCACTCCCCGAGGAATTACATCGAAAAAGAATATCGTCCATCGGATAAGTAAAGGACACGAGAAATATAAGGTAAGTTAATTACTAATTATTAATGTTGTTCTCTACCTTTCCAAGTTATCTAATTATTTAATGATTTAATTATTTAAGGTCCGATGGAGTGTTAAAGGTTTGCCTATTGGAGACAACGGCACAAATTTAATTAGCTTTATTGGTACTAAGGTGAAACAAATCTTTCCAATTTCAATAAAAAGTTGGAATGAGAAAGATAATACTGATTTTGCCTAAACTGAAAGATGATTTTTGGTCCTTAATACAGTATATAATTTTAGACCTCTTTAATAATCTTATTTAGTGAATTTTTAGTTGTATTTATTTAATCCATTTTTATGTATAAGTAGAAACACTTTGATGTCGATGATGCCCAAGAGATTGGATACTCAAGGAAGCGGGAAGGTTGCATCGGGCATATAGAACGATGTGGGGAAAAAGTATAAAACGGCTGATGGGACCATCAGACAGAGCCTCCAAAGATCGTATGCCGGAATTATAACTAAGGAGGATTGGACCAAATTTGTAGATATACGCACTACTGATCCGGATTTCTGGTTAGTATATTAATTATTTAAGTTATATATATATATATATATATATATATATATTTCACAACAAGATATCATTCATTAATGTATACTTATGTTTTTAAATAGAAAAAAGCAAAGCCAATAAAGTGAGAGCTTCTAATCCCGAGTACCCTTATAGAGGAGGTTCAAGTGGATATCAAATTCTTGAAGAAAGATTGGTAAGACACAATTAGTTTAATTTATTATGATTTAATGAATCTTTTAATTTACAGCTTGATTAACAATTATTAAACTTAAATAGTTATCATGCAAGAGGGGAAAGATCCAACTCAAGAATCCCTTGATCGTTGTAATCGTTATGCAGTTAGAGGCCCGACAAAACAAGGATGGGGAGATTGTGGATCCGAAAACTAAGGAGGTCAAGGACAAAATTGTAAGTATTCCAAAATTCATGTATTGTAATTTTAATTTTATGATTCTTAGCAAGTTGGAATTTGTGTCGACTATATTTTTTAATCCGTTACTCGATTTTTTTGACACGTGAACATATTTTTATTGTCGATTAAATTTCTTTGACACTTGTTTATTATTTTTATCCGTTACTCGATTTTTTTGACACGTGGACATATTTTTATTGTCGATTAAATTTCTTTGACACTTGTTTATTATTTTTATCCGTTACTCGATTTTTTTGACACGTGAACATATTTTTATTGTCGATTAAATTTCTTTGACACTTGTTTATTATTTTTATCCGTTACTCGATTTTTTTGACACGTGGACATATTTTTTATTGTCGATTAAATTTCTCTTGACACTTGTTTATTAATTTTATCCGTTATTTATGTTTGTGCATCAACCAAAGCATATCACAATCAGATCACAAGGAGATTTAACAGATTGTGATGGTCAACAAGATGTCCTTGCTCGTGCCTTGGGAAGGGAAGAGAGACAGTCGGATTAGAGGTTATGGATATGGGATTCCTCCTACAAACCGTGTTTGGCCCAAAGAGCCAAAGCAAGGGTGCGGGATTGTAAAGTCATGGCGGCAAAGTATGACGAGCTATCCAAGAATGTTGCCGTGTTAATGGAAGAGAGACAGATGTTTAAGCGACTCTTGGCACAAAGGATTGGTGCACCATCCCCGCCGCACCACCCCTGTTGAACCTATTGAGCTCTTTGCACCCCCCATAGCGCCCGAGATAGCTGCACCATCCCTTCAACACAATGTATTTAACAAAACTCGACTGCTTTTTGTACATATGTATTTGATAAAATTATCATGTATATTTATTTTTCTTTATAATTGATTTAGGATAATCGTGAATGTGAGCTATATATTGCAAACCCACATCGAAAGGTTGCAAAGGGGTTTGATATGTAACCAATTGAGTGCCACATCGCACAATTTACCCATGCCCGAAAACCATTTGAGAGTTAGGGTAGACTATTCAATAGAGGGGTCTGCACCATTGCTGTCTGCTCCAATTGCTAATGCGGATATATTTCTTGTGTGGATCAAGCACTTAGTACTTTTGTGGCATGGCTCGAACAACTTGTCGTTGTAAGTAACAATATTTTTGTTAATAAGTTGATGACTATGATCAGTGCATTTTAATGTACTCTTTATAGCTTTTCACTTAGTGTTTTTAATTGTGTTCTGTGCCTAATATTTAAGTCTTAGCACGTTTCTAGACTTTGGGTCTTATTTGAGCAAAGATATAGCAATTTATTGCTTAATTCATACTTTTATTGCATATTGACCCCTGTCTACTCTGCAGGTCATAACTTTGGCCACGTTTATCCGATTGAGGCGTGCAAGTATGCGTTGGAAAGCTAAGGAACAGAGCTACAATTCTTCTGTTGAGCGCGAAACCCAATTCGGAAGTACTGAAGGCCAAAACTGCAAAATACCGAAGCAGTTTAATGTAAAACGGGTTTCGGGCCAAATATTAGTTTGTTAACGGGCTTTTATCCAAGAACCCATTAAGGGATTAGGTTTTTCGTTTTATTCTTATAGACTTGGCTGGAGCAGCCGTCTTGGACCATCTTACACATTCCTACTTTCAATTTTACGTTTGTGCTTTAACCTCCATGGAAGCTTAAGACCTAGATCAATCTATTGGTGAAGGGTGTTCTTTGTAAGGATTTTGAGGTTCAATTGCTTAATGTTTATTTAGTTTTTATGGTTTTAATTCTTTCTCTATCAATTCCATCTCCGTAATTTTTGTTGCAAATTCGGTTTGTGTTTTGCTTAATTACTCAAACTCGTGATTTGCTTATGTGATTCGCTTTATGATTCATTTTTGCTTAATCACTTAATCATGATTCTGCTTTTGCAACTTTCATTATTCAAACTATTTTATCGCTTGTTTAATCTAGTTTGGATAGGAATTGATAGAGTCTATGACGCTTGTTTATAGGATTGAAAGAATTCGCTTATGATGTTAATTGTGTTAGTGGCGCTTGTTCACTATCACGATTGATTGAACAAATAATCGCTTTGACGCTTGCTTTAAAATCGTGTGAATTCATATAAACCGATCGACGCTTGTTCACTTAGTTTATGATCAATCAAGAGTTATCAAACCTTGCACAAATCTTTATTTTAGAACCGATGATAAATCCGAGAAACACACCTTAAACAATAGATTGATTGTCTATCTTTAATTGTTTTTTCCTTCATTAAACATCAAACTCTTTTCCTAAAAACCCCTTTTCTTTCAAGTTAACTTTGTTCTTGATTTTGGTAATTTCGCATTAGAGATCCTCGTGAGACGCGACCAAGGTTAACTTACCTTGATACTATATTTGAATACTTTATAATTATTTTGACCCGCGTACGACCGCTGATCAAATTGGCGCCGTTGCCGGGGACCTCTAATTAGGAATTACTGGCTTAAGAACCTCACTAACCACTAACCGTTGTTTTTTTTAGTTTTGTTTCTTGCACTTACAGGTTCTATTAGTTTCGGCATTTTTCAAATCTATAATAGAACAGGAGAAGAAAAAAAACGATTTTCAGGCGAATTCCTCAGATTGCTCCGAAAATTGGTCAGAAAATCACAAAAAAATCAAGGAGCAGGACTCCCTTTGGGAGCTAAGGCCGAAAAATCCGAATTTCCTTCTTTTGCAGTTTATTTTTATTTATTTTAATTTTTTATTTCCACAAAAAAATCCAAAAAAAATCGTATATGTTTCTTATGATTTTATTAGATTTGTAGTGGTGTTTTTATTTTTTTTAGATTAGAGTTAATTTGTTTTTTATTTTCTTCCTTAATTTTAGCATTAGTTTCAATTTTCTGATTTGGTCCATTTATTTTGATATTTTTCTGATTTACCTAATGTTTAGCGATTCTTCTTTTTTCTATTCTGATTCTGATTTTGTTGACTATGAGATGGCTGATATTTATGGACCCTCACTAGAGGATCTTGTTAAACAGATGGCTATTCAAAATCTTATATTCCAACAAAGAACAGATTCCACACTTAGGGAATTGGAGATAATATTTGGACAGTTAACCACTGTAGTTAATCAGATGCAGGCCCAAGGATCAAACCAGCTGCCTGACCAGGAAGTAGTGATTCCTAATGTCCCAAATACTCCCATTTTCGATTGCAACTACTCCTGTTGAAACTCCGTGAGGTACCCACATCGGTTGTTATGAAAAACTACAAGGTTCTTGAAACATGTTGGTCATGAGCAATACACACCACCACTACCCTTCCCTCAAAGAGAAGTGACTAAAAACACCCCATGGAAGAGCATTCCCTTTGTAAAATGGAATTGCTTGATGCTTTAGTTGATTATACATGTTCTAATAATCCTTCTCTTTGTCTTGAGATTGAAAATACTTTGCAAAGTTGATACACTTTCCATAGATGGTGTTGTGGATGTAGTCATGCTTCCTTGGAGCAACCACATGTTGTAGAGCTTAAACAACTCCTGAAAATTTTAAATATGCATATTTGGAGGGAAGTGAATATTTTTACTGTGATTATTTCATCTAACCTTCAACTGAGCAGAAAAGTCGCCTCCATTCTAAGGGAACACGAAAAAGGTATCGGATGGACCTTGGCGGACATTCCTAATAAGAATGTGTGGCAAACACAACAACAACTCAGCCCTTGATTACGGATGTATGGAAGAAGAAGGTGACCAAACATGTGTGTGGTAACCATAAAAGATCTTTCACTACCAAATACCAACCGCACACAAGATTCAAGTTCTCCACCTTCAAGAGGGAGTTTTCTTTCCTTATCCTTAAGTTATATATGTTGCTTACATTGAGGACAATGTGTGATTTAAGTGTGGGGGTGTGTCTTTTTGTTTTTATGTTTTTAATTTTTAACTATAAAAAAAGAAAAAAATTGTTGCATGTTTTTCCATGAATTATATGTTTGTACAAGTTGTGAGTGATTTTGACTATTCTAGGACCATGGGTGATTTGGCATGATTTGATTGATTTCTTGTTGCTCTTGGTATAATAAGTTGGGTATGAGCACTAAATACTGCATCATCTGTGATAGTCATTAACCCCGTGAGAATTGAGCCTCTTTATGGATGGACTACATTTTGCCATTCTCTCCTTTCTTGTGTGTGACTCACTCATGTTTGTTAGTTACTCTAGAACTTGACTTGATTCTTGTTGAAACACTTGTTCACATGCATGTTTGAAATGATCTAGGCAATTCTATTTTTCTTAGCTACTAGCCAAATAAGCCTACCTTGAATTTATCCCTTTGTGTAAGCCCCTCTGAACCTTTTTATCTCATTCTTTGTTTTATAGCTCATTACAAGCCTAAAAGAGAAAAACAATGATATTACCCAATCTTAGAGGGTGAAAGAGCTTTGATTTGAAAATTGTCATATCCATAAGTGTGGGGGTGTCCAATTTGTGTAATTGTGGTTCTCACTTGGGTTGATTCTTGGGTTCTCAATGGAAAGTTTGGCAAGTACATTTGTATAGAAAAATACTCCACAAAAAGAAAAAAAATGAAAAAAAGAAGAAGAAAAAAAAAGAGAAAAGAAAGAAAAAAAGTCAAAAAAAGAATAATAAAAAAAAAAAGAAAAATTTCATATATCTTTTTATTTTTGTTTTTGTATGAAGGAGAGTGAATGTTGTATGAAGAGAGTTATGGAGAGAAGTCTCAAAATTGTGAATTTAGTCACATCTCGTAGAAGTTGGACCTCTAATGCTCACTTTACAGTTGATTTTCATTGCTTTTTCATCCTCTTTGATTTTTTAAGATTAGTTCCCCTTTAGGATTATCCCACCTTGACCTTGGCCCCATTACAACCCTTATAAAGACCTTTTGATCTTATGTGCATGTGTTCTTAAGTGTGGATGTTAGAAGCTTGTCAAGCATATGGTAGTACTAACTTTCATTGATGTGCTTATTATATATATGAGAGTAAACACAAGCCTAGACACTTGAGTGATTGAGAGCATTACTTATATAAATCTGTGAGGACTCATCACTTATGATTCACTCGTTGGTGCTCTTACCTCTTGTTTACCTAGGTTGCAATTAAGTGTTATCTCTGAATGTCATTCTCCTTGAATCCTATGAAAAGCATCTCTCTTATGACTTTGCATTCTTTGGGTTCATTGGAAACTCATGTTTTGCTTTTGTCTTGTTTTATGTGTTTTGCCCGAGTGCAAAAGCTTAAGTGTGGGGAATTTGATCAGTGCATTTTAATGTACTCTTTATAGCTTTTCACTTAGTGTTTTTAATTGTGTTCTGTGCCTAATATTTAAGTCTTAGCACGTTTCTAGACTTTGGGTCTTATTTGAGCAGTATAGCAATTTATTGCTTAATTCATACTTTTATTGCATATTGACCCCTGTCTACTCTGCAGGTCATAACTTTGGCCACGTTTATCCGATTGAGGCGTGCAAGTATGCGTTGGAAAGCTAAGGAACAGAGCTACAATTCTTCTGTTGAGAGCGAAACCCAATTCGGAAGTACTGAAGGCCAAAACTGCAAAATACCGAAGCGCAGTTTAATGTAAAACGGGTTTCGGGCCAAATATTAGTTTGTTAACGGGCTTTTATCCAAGAACCCATTAAGGGATTAGGTTTTTCGTTTTATTCTTATAGACTTGGCTGGAGCAGCCGTCTTGGACCATCTTACACATTCCTACTTTCAATTTTACGTTTTGTGCTTTAACCTCCATGGAAGCTTAAGACCCTAGATCAATCTATTGGTGAAGGGTGTTGCTGTAAGGATTTTGAGGTTCAAAGGCTTAATGTTTATTTAGTTTTTATGGTTTTAATTCTTTCTCTATCAATTCCATCTCCGTAATTTTTGTTGCAAATTCGGTTTGTGTTTTGCTTAATTACTCAAACTCTGTGATTTGCTTATGTGATTCGTTTTATGATTCAGTTTTGCTTAATCACTTAATCATGATTCTGTTTTGCAACTTTCATTATTCAAACTATTTTATCGCTTGTTTAATCTAGTTTGGATAGGAATTGATAGAGTCTATGACGCTTGTTTATAGGATTGAAAGAATTCAGTTATGATGTTAATTGTGTTAGTGGCGCTTGTTCACTATCACGATTGATTGAACACACCGCTTTTTGACGCTTGCTTTAAAATCGTGGAATTCATATAAACTGACTGACGCTTGTTCACTTAGTTTATGATCAATCAAGAGTTATCAAACCTTGCACAAATCTTTATTTTAGAACCGATGATAAATCCGAGAAACACACCCGGAAACAATAGATTGATTGTCTATCTTTAATTGTTTTTTTCCTTCATTAAACATCAAACTCTTTTCCTAAAAAACCCCTTTTTCAAGTAACTTTGTTCTTGATTTTGGTAATTTCGAATTAGAGATCCTCGTGAGACGACCAAGGTTAACTTACCTTGATACTATATTTGAATACTTTATAATTATTTTGACCCGCGTACGACCGCTGATCAGACTATAATGTGTATTAACTAACTAATTAATCATTTTTTGAATATATACTAGGTACCCCAAGTGTCCCGACCTTCCCCTTCAATAAAAGTGTCCCGACCTTCCCCTTCCACTACCAAACTCTCCCGACCATCTACTTCTATAGCGCCAGTCCAACATGTTGGTCAATTTCCCATTGATGAATTCCAGAAGTACATCGATTCTCTAAAGGTCCACATCACTCAAAAAATGAACCCGGACGACCAAATTTTTTTGCCCGATAACATTGTGGGCTCCGGAGCGATTTGGTAATTCTCAACATGGAGGATCTGAAAGCTATAGTTGACATGGATTGGGCCACGCACATCGATATTAGAGTATACCAGGTATATGTATTAAATTATTTGTACACAATAGTTGTTTATATTAGAGTATATATTAGAGTATATATTAGAGTATATATATGAGGATCTGAAAGTTGTATATATATTATTTATAGGTTTTTGTACAATCGTCTTCTGTCCTTCTCAACGGATCTGTAAGTATTTCTTCTTGTGTCCGGCGTATATCGTTGTGTTTAAGCAAGGTAATCAGAGGAACGTATTATGGCTATTAAGAGTGAAGTACAAAGTTATATCCATTCACGCTTCATGGAAGCCAAGCATTTGAAGGGCGACTCTTTATTTTTGGCACCACTCAATAATGGGTGAGAAATTTAGTCTTCAATCACTTGTTTAATTATTTTGAGGATTGTATTATAGTGTAAATTAATGTGTACTCATTCGTGATTCATTTACTTGCAGGCAACATTGGGTACTCTTTGCAATAAACCCTAAGCAAAATGTTGTCTATTATCTGGATTCACTTCAAGGCCATTACAACGTCTACGTAGACTTCGTAGAGATTGTTGAGAGGTGTGTATGTGTAACCCTCTCATTTTAATTTGTATAATTTAATATATGTATTTTGTTAGTCTTAACGTTATATATATATATATATATATATATATATATATATATATATATATATATGTATGACATTACAGTGCTTTGAAAGAATACTTGGGATTATCTACGAGTAAAACAAGATGGCTACCCATAACTCAGAAGCTTTTTAATTCTTATAATTTTAATTGAATTTTTGGTCATAAAAATGTGACAATTAAGTTATAATGATCTTTTGCTTTGTAGTGTCCTAAACAACCAAATAACAATGATTGTGGGTACTACGTTATGAGGTTTATGAAAGAGATTATCACTCATGACAAAGTAACAATCCCAACCAAGGTAACTACTTAGATTTTTTTATATTGATATTATAATACTTACTCACATTTAATAAACATTTTAATTCTAATTTTATTTCATTTTATTTTTCAAGATTTTCCACTTTAAAAATATCCAGAATTACTCTGTGAACAACTTACAGCAGAGTAAGGGAGTGGTGCGCTTTTGTTTCTAGCTTTTTGTAGCAAGTTTTGAGTTAATTTCATAATAGTTAGTTGTTGTATATATTGTATTTATATTATGTTGTAAGAACTTCTTAGAATGATATTGGATTGGAAATATTTGATGAATTTTGTTGAATGAATTTTGTTTGAATGATATTGGATTGGAATGTATTTTCTGAATTTTGTTGGAAGGAATGAATTTATAGGTTGTAATTAAAATGGAGAACAAACCAAAATAAAAAAATATTTTAAAAAATTCAGTCAATACCTAGTGTTTTATAGATAAAACGCTAGGAATTGTAAAGAGGAGCTAGAGGATCCCTAGCGTTTCTGAAAACGCTAGGAATGCTAATAAAAGGTGCTTATAGCATCCCTAGCGTTTTATGTAAAAACGCTAGGAATGGTAGTAAAGAAAAGGTGCTATAGCATCCCTAGCGTTTCTGAAAACGCTAGGAATGCTAATAAAAGGTGCTATAGCATCCTAGCGTTTTACATAAAACGCTAGGTATGGTAGTAAAAAGGGCTATAGTATCCCTAGCGTTTTAATTTAAAACGCTAGGAATGGTAGTAAAAAGAGCTATGGGATCCCTAGCGTTTTTATTTAAAACGCTAGGAATGGTAGTAAAAAAGAGCTATGGGATCCCTAGCGTTTAAAACGCTAGGAATTGTAAAAAGGCGCTGGGTCAATGGCTAGCGTTTTATATAAAACGCTACGTATGTCCAAAACACGATGGGTCAATGGCTAGCGTTTTTTAAAACGCTACTAATGGGGTGTACGCATTAGTAGCGCCAGCTTCTCTAGCGTTTTAAAACGCTACCAATGCCCAAAAAAAACGCTAGCCATCCTAATACGCTGGCGTAGTGATTTAAAGTCACGCGCCAGCGTGACTTCTATTAAGTCGACTTCGTATGTCAGGAGATTTAAAGTCGCGCGAGTGCCTGACTTCATAAGTTTGTTTCTAAGTCAGACTTTTAACCGCCTGACTTTAATTCCTCGTGTTCTCTCTAGACCAGCCTCTGTGGATAGCTTTTAAAGTCACGCGCCAGACTTTAAAGATGTTTTTAAGTCAGACGTTTTAAATACTTGACTTTAAAAGTTATGTTTTTAAGACATACATTTTAAATGCTTGACTTCAAAAGTGTTTATTTAAGTTTTAATTCTTTTTAGCTTTTGGGTTATCCCTCGTGCATATATTAATTTGGCCCCACATCAAATTCATTAAATCTAGCAACATACATATTCTATATAAAATAAATGTATTATATTTTGCTCAAAAAATATCATTAGCAAACTAAAAATTACTTTAGCAATTCAACATTCATTTGACTAATATCTTGTCAACCAAAGATATATGATATGATGTTGACACCAAAATATTAAAAATACAATAAACCGTAAGCCCAACCACTTAATACGGAACATGGTCTCCAAGTTGAGTAGATGAAATGATCAATATGGTTCATATTATCAAGCTTCACCCTAAAACTTGTATCACATTCCAATATCCTAAATAAGCAACCTATTGCATGGTTAGGTAAAAAGTAAGATCGAAGCCGGAATAAATTGCTCAAAAGAAAGAAAAAACACGCAAAGAAGTTAGAAGAACAAAAGAATAAGAATGGAATATTATCACTTACCACGCTAGATCGGCGGGAAAGTGCAATGACGCTCAAAAAACGCCATTCAAGATCAACGCAACAATATCTCGCAATACTCGTCAACGTTAGCAAACAAATCGGAAAATAATAATCGTGAATTGAAAAGATAAACAAATTCGACTTCTCGGATGCTTGTAGCTTGAATCGAAACTGTTTTGAAGGTTGAGAACCGAAACTCACAAGGTCAAACCCATGATGGTTATTATCACACAGATTTAAGTCAATGATGAAACTGTAAAGCATCAGAACTTCTTGCAAATCACAATTAAGATAGCTATCACATCAGTAGTGCAAATGCAGTTTCCCAAACAAAATTGCTTGTAGTCAAACTCTGGCCATAGGAACTGAAAATACATAAAAGAACATGTGATGACTGATGATCAGCTAAATTTAATGCTAAACATTCATCTTCATAGCCATAGTTTATATTGAAAAACATTTTCAGCCACTGGGTGAGCGCTCCTACTCTTCTTCTACATATATAAAGTTACTTGGTAGACCCCATATATAAGTATTCCCTAATGAGTGAACCTTTGAAATGGATAAAAAGGTAACAAAACAAATCTTACTCAAAGAGACAAAGTAGCCATTGCTGTTCACATGAGGCTTAATAAGGTCTTCCTTACTTGACCGGCATTACTGCAGCATAAGGTTTATTTAAACATCACTAATTAACTTTCAAATGGTATAAATACAAAATCAAATCTAATTAATAGGTTGCTACTACATGTAATTCTAATTGTCCCACTGGCCTTCAAAAACTAATCCAACAACAATGAAACTAACCTTGATTTCATTGAGGGGTCATGAAAAAATTCACATGAATCCTGGAGGCCCGTGGCTATCAAAGAACCAACTTCAGTTGCTGACAGAGCAAATCTCTACAAAAGGGTAAATGCTACATGAGACAGAGATAATGGAATGTCAAAAAGTTTCATTTTATATCTTAATGTCTGTTTCCTTTCCTCCCACATGTATTAAACAGAACCTTGAAAAACAAGATATTGGGACAGCTTGTTCTCACTATTGCAAATATATATATATATATATATATATATATATATATATATATATATATATATATATATCGTGAATATGGAAGGTTTCTTCAAGCTAAATCATTGAATTGTACTTAGAATATAAAGAGACAAAAGAGGAGAAAAACACAAGCAACAAAAAAAAAAGGAAAAGAAGATTACTCGTCTATTCTCCCAGTCATATTTGCGCTCCCCAATAGCATGCATGAAAGTCATCATTTTCGAACGATGCTCAGCCACAGAAGCCCAAGACTATCACAAATGGAATTGATAAATGTAAAGTAGATCTTAACACCACAAAAAGGATGGGCATTTAACAAATTAACGATATGAAAAGGAAACCGGGAACTTTACATCCAACTTAGTGAAAGTTGGAGAACAAGGAGTGATGAGTGAAAATGCAGCTTTGCCCTTGTAAGCAGCATAAGGTGCAAAGATACGTTCTAAAGAAGTATATCCTGCAAGTTCATTCATAGTTTGAAAACAGAAGCAGAATATAACCATATCATTATATGTCAACGGCATGAAAATTTATAGTAAAGTCATAAAATATTTGATGTACGACAATCTTGCGAGTCCACTGTGACATTGTTCCACCGTGATCCCGAAACTATGCGATCTTGCGAGTCCGGCGACCATTCCACACGATCCCACCCTCGCTGCTTCATTTTCGATTCTCTCCTTGCCACAAACTCGCCCAAGCCTTGAAAGTTTGTGGACTCGACGATCCTACGAGCGAGATCGCAGGTTTAACTACAAAGATCTACCACATAAACATAGATTATTGGATGAAAAATAGCCACTGACTAAGAAGAGTTGCAAAAGACACCTTTTTAAACATTTTGATTACTTGGTAACCATATTGCATCTCTAAACAATTCAAGACCTGATATTTCTTCCACATTGAGCTTCGGTGTCAGGACATCGCGACTTCTGACACGGTGGAATCTCCGGACGGCCAAAACGGTCACCTCAACCTATGAAAGTGGCTCCAGCAACCGATCAAAGCTCGACCCCACCAATAACAGTATTCAAATACACTTTATCCCTCTCACACATTTCATCAAACACCTTCATTGCAACAGAGCAGGAGAAATATCAGATAGATTTAGTGAATTAACTGTTCCAGAGTGAACAAACTATAAAAACCTAGTTTTAAAACATGAATCAACCGTAGATAGCAAGAAAAGGTTCTCACCGTGGAACTTATGTGCATGACATGAGAGTATCTTTCAACATTCATAAGCTTCTCTACCTTAATAATGATAATTCTTTGAGACCTACAAACACAATTTTACATTACCATAACCACAATTTCTGTAATTATTTTAAAGTTATTTTATAATTGAAATCGTGGGTAAAAGAAGTTTTTCGTTAGTAGAAAACTCAACATACATGACTAGCTAACATGTAGAGTAAAAGATTATAAGCAGTTTCCACCTGATTGTTGAAACCCTAAAATTGCTAAAACACTAATTAACATTAGGCTTCTCCTCAACACCCTATTCTGAGTTTTCCTACAACTAATGATTGTTGAAACCCTAAATTGGTTGAAACATTGATTAACAATAAAGCAAAGAGGAGATGAGTGGGAGAGGAGAGAGCGATGGGGAGAGTGAGACAGAGAGAGAGAGAGAACTTGCCTTGGTGAAGAAGAAATGAATAGGAGAGGAGAGGGCGACAGACAGGAAGAGGCGCAAGTTCTAAGAGTGAGCTTGGAAGAGGAAGCTCGCGTTCCTGAGAGCGAGTTCTGAGAGCATTTGCGTTCTGAAATTTGAGGGAGAACGCGTTCTAGAGAGCGTTATTTTTAGGTTTCTATTATTTAAGACTTTTGAAGTCACGCGATATACCAGCTGTCTTTAGATTGTTAAAAGTGTAATACTTTTGAAGTCACGCGATATATCAACCTGTCTTAGATTGTTAAAAGTTTTCACTTTTGAAGTCAGGCCGATTTACGCTTGACTTAAACACACGCGCCTCTACGTATCAAGTCAGGCATCTGAGCGTGTGACTTTAAATGTCTAATTCTTTTCCTGATTTTGCACTAGTGATGGTGCAACCATCCAATAATTTGTTGACATGTGGCACTGACATCATTATTGACATCATCTCCATTTGCCACATCACTTTTTTTGAAAGGAAAGTTAACAAATGGAACTAATTGGATGTGTTTAATTTGTTTTTGTAGGGAATAAACTAAAACTTTTTTTAATTAGAAGGACGAAACTATATCAAGGCGATATTTACAAATGTCTAAACATATATGTATGTATTTAATCTTTTACAATTAAAATCATTTCCCATTGCATCATCTTGTTTAAAACTAAACCTTAAATTCACATTTCTAAAAACATCAATCATATTCAACTCGAAAATGCCCTTACCCAAAAAAATTCCTAGTCATAATCCATCTATGTCTCTGCTAGAATTTTCTACTCACATTCTCGCCAGATTCGTTACTCTTCCTTCGTGGGTTCCACGAGATTGGCACTCTCTGAAAGAGAGTAAGTGAAATTTTTTCGTAGCTTATGTTTCATATTAAGAAAGAAAGGAACCTCATCGATGGCGGTTCACGATAATTGCAGTACATATTTGTGTGGGTCATAAGAAAAATAATAGTTTTATTTTTGCATTCTAGCCAAATGATTGCATATCATCTACTTCCATTTCCCCCGTTTCTGACAATGATTTGGGTTTGTATCCAAAGAGAGGAAGAAGTAGCTTTTATGGTCTTACAGTTTATGGTTTTTTTTGGGAGAGTGGGTTTTTGGGTTTTTGCCCGAACGAAGATGAAAAATGTAAGGATTAGAACCCTAAATTGAGTTTCTTGTGTTGAATGTTAGGGTTTAGGTTTGAGGAAAAGGATCATAGATAAAGAAGATGATGATTTTAAATGTAAAGAACTAAAGTTAGGGTTTAGGTTTGAGGAAAAAGATGATAGATAAAGAAGATGATGATTTTAAATGTAAAGAACTAAACTGAAATTTAAAATAAATTTAAAGGAGAAAAAGTGCATTGTTTGACTTGTAAAATCATATAAGTTCATGTGTAAAAGTTATTTAGGCTAGCCATTGGCTTAAAAAAATTCATACAATCTAGTCGTGTTGGCAGTGCTGTTGTAAGATAGAAACTAGTCGTTGGCTTAAAAAAAAGTCATACAATCATGTTTGTAATATAAAGATGTTAGGTTTCAGTTAGAGTAGAATTTCACTACAAGAAATTCGGGGAATACCGACAGACAAAATCCGCAGGTAATGACTGAAATCCGTCGGAAATTGTCCATTACTGGCAGATTTTTTCCGCGGTCGGCGGCCGTTAATCGGTCGTATGTAATGGTTATCGGCAGATTTTCTACCGGTAATTTCCAGTGGATTTTCCGGCGCTAATTACCGGCGGAAAATCCGCCGCTAAACACCACTGAATCCGCCGGTAATTTTTTTAAAAAAAATCCACCAGTAAATTTTTTTATTTTTTATTAAAAAAATCCGCCTATAATCTTTTTTTTTCTAAATAAAAATCCGCCGGTAATCAATGGAATCTACTGGTAATTCCGATAAATCCCCCGGTAATGAATTTTTAAAAAAAAAGAAAAAAAGAAAATTCGGCGGTAATGTTTTTTTTTTTAAAAAATAATTAAATTCGTTTAATTTAATAATTAATAATATTAATTTTTTTTAAAATTATTTTTTAAAACATATATTTCAATTAGTTTATTTTTAATATTAAAATTTTTAATTATTCGAATTATTTATTTATTAAGAAGTGAGTAAAAAAATATAGTAGAATATGAACATAAATAATATAGGAGAGAGTGAGAATGAAGAAGTAAGAAAGAATAAGAATTAAAGAGAGTATGGGAAGAAATTATATAGGAGAAAATAAGAGTTGAGAATGAATGGGAGTATGAGAAGTAAGATCATAGGAGAGAATGAGAATGAAGATGAAGAAGTAAAGAAAAATACGAATGAATGAGAAGGAAGAAGAAAGAGGAAATGTAGAAGAGAGATATGTAGGAAAATTTATGAAGATTGAAGAGTATGAGAAAGAAGAAGAAAGATAAGATATAGATAATGTAGGAGAGAATGAGAAGGAGTTAAAGAATGGAATGAGAGAATGAGAAGAGTGTAGGAGAAAATTTTATTTATAGACATTTGATAAGTCCATTTTTAGTTGTCTTTTTAGTACTTATTTTAAGTAAGTTGTTTTGTATTTTAGTTCAATTCTAGAGCTATTTTACTACCTTTTGTTTTGTTTTTATTTTCAGGATAAGTGTTGAGCAAAGTAAGGGAATTTAAGCTTCTAATGCATAGGAATGAAATCCCAAGGCAAAAGGAGGGAAAGAAGTACCAAAAGAACCAAAAAGAGGCAAGAAAAGAGGAGTTTTATAGCCGAAATGAGCCATTACACGGCTGGCGTGTTATAAAACATGGCCATGTTTCGCTAGAAAGTCAAGAGTCAAAATCTAATTCTGAGAAAAACACCGGCGGTGTAATAAAACATCGGCGATGTAATAAAACACGGCTGCGGTGTTATAAAACATGGCCGTGTTTTTCCAACTTCCTCCAATTGTTGTTACTTTTCTTCCTTCACTTCTTGTAACTGATTCTTAATCAGATTTTATGTCTCAAAGGCCTATAAATAAGCACGAAATTCTGAGTGCTAGGAGGTGATTCTTACTTGTAAACTCATTCTAAAAGATTTATCTAAGTTCTTGCATTTTATTCTTATGTTCTTTACTTTCTTGCAATTTTAGTTTATGTTCTTTACATTCCCAAAGACTTTACATTTCAGTTCTTTACCGCTTTGTTTATATTCTTGTCATTTACATTCTGTTATTTACTTTTATGTCATTTACTTTTATGTCATTCTCTTCTACTCCCTTGTCTACTATGATCATGTGTGAGTAGACCTCTTTAGTCTTGGTATTGTGGGAAACAATCCAATGATGGATCCCTAAACAATTCCAAGACTAAACTCTATCTTATTAGAACTTGATTTTTAATCTTGCCTCATCATACTTATTTCATAAATCAAATATCAAACGAGGTACCGAGAGGTGAAGTTTGATATTGGACCTATGAGGTTAGACAAGGCAAATCAAAGCATGAGAATAGCTTTGAGTGTCTTGGGACAATAAGGTTGGGCTTAATGGGTCTCTGCGATGATCAACCATGAGAATAGGCTTGATCATTTTTCGAGACACATTCTTGTATTCCGAGAGGAAACTTGAATTACACCAAAAGAATACCTTGTCCTTAAAAACAATTTCAATATAAGATAGAGGATAGTTAAGGGATTGTTAAATTTCCATCATTGTGATTTGTCCCATAATACTGAGACACTTTTATATTCTGAATATTAATTAAACAATTATTCCTTTTTCCTAAAAATCATTTCCTTTTAGCTAATCAAAACTAAAAACTAAATTGGTAATCACAAAAGTCTCTGTGGGATCGATACATTTTTACTACGAGATAGAAACCGTGCACTTGCGGCCTATCAAGTTTTTGGCGCCGTTGCCGGGGACTTTTGTGATATTGATTGATTTTTTGGTATCGGTTAGACTAAATGTTTTATTTTTCTTGTTAATATGAATAAGCATGTATTTACATTCTCCAAGGAGGAATGGGAATATTTTGAGGAATCTTTGCCACCACCACCACGTTGCTTAAAAGGGTTTTACAAAAATATATTTACATTTTCCAAGGAGGAATGGGAATCTTTTGAGTCATCTTTGCCACCACCACCACCTTGCTTAAGAGGGTTATTCAAAAAACTACATGAAACACAATTTGAGAAAAATATTGTAGTTGAGGTAGATCGAAATAATACTAAAGTGGTAGTGCCAGATGATTCACAAGAGATATACCATGAGATGGAGAACATAAAGGAAACTGTAATTTCATCCTTGGATAAATATATGGGTTTAAATGAATGTGTGGATGTCAAAATCTTGTTCCCTTTATCTTATTTTTCACCTTCCTTTGTGAAAATAACATTTGATCTAAGAGGAATTGAAAATAGGATCTTGTTTGTTACGCAACTTCCTTTTTACAAGCCATGGGATCCTGGAATATGTTTTCATTCTTCATGTGTCACTTGGTCTTTATGCTTCAAGCAATGGGACCCAGGAATAAGTCTATAAAGGGAAAAGGTCAAGCTAATGACCATAAAAGAGCGCTGCGTGGGAGGCAACCCACAGGTTTACCTTTGTTTTGCTTTGCTGGAATAAAGAGGAAAGCTGCAAATACTAGTCAATGTGAGCTTTCTTTACCCTTCTCATGTGCTTTTCATTTTTATACATTGAGGACAATGTCTAGTCCAAGCTTGGGGGTTGACTTTAGTCTTTTCTTCTTCTTTATTTGGTAGTTGAGTCATCATCTCCTTCTATGTGATAGATCCTTGTGAATCTTCGAAGTAACTTTTTTTATGGAAATTCTGTGATAAATTTTTCTATTTTCATCTATTTGAATGTTCTGGTTGGAGTTCAACTATTAGATATGCTTGTTGGTACTTACTGTTGGGTTTACACACACACTGCTAAGATAGGTTTCTGGTACTAGGATGTCTAAGAAAGATTGGAAAAAAAGCCACTTAGTTCCCTTGGTGACACTTACTGCATTTTGGTTGCTGGAGAAATGTTTGTGTTGAGCTGCTTAAAAAGAGCAATAAAATGGAAATAAATTGAAAAAGAAAAAAAATGAAAAAGAAAAGAAAAGACTTTAAGCAATTTAGCCCAACATCCCTTTGAGACCATAGGTTACTAGGGAAATACTTTGAGTACCCTTTTGAGACTTTATAAGTTACTAGGGAAATACTTTGAGTACCCTTTTGAGACCGATTGACTCTTTCGGGAAAAGAGACACTCCTTTGAGACCAAGTGTGGCAATTGCATTGTTTGCATATAAGTGGATGACCCAAGCAAAAAAGGTGCTAGGGAATTTGGTGTTGATATCTAACTTGCTATTCTAGTACCACAAAACCGATCTTCTCTACACATAAAGCTCAATAGAAAAGTGTCATGTCGAGAAGAAAAAATATTGTTGGATACCACCAGATCATTTCTAGTTCATGTGCTAAGCCGATAATTTTCATTCAAGGATTTGCCAAATAAATTGTAATGTTTTGCTTGAGGACAAGCAAGGATTTAAGCATGGGGGAGTTTGATAAGTCCATTTTTAGTTGTCTTTTTAGTACTTATTTTAAGTAAGTTGTTTTGTATTTTAGTTCAATTCTAGAGCTATTTTACTACCTTTTGTTTTGTTTTTATTTTCAGGATAAGTGTTGAGCAAAGTAAGGGAATTTAAGCTTCTAATGCATAGGAATGAAATCCCAAGGCAAAAGGAGGGAAAGAAGTACCAAAAGAACCAAAAAGAGGCAAGAAAAGAGGGAGTTTTATAGCCAGAAACAGGCCATTACACGGCTGGCCGTGTTATAAAACATGGCCATGTTTCGCTAGAAAGCTGAAGAGTCAAAATCTAATTCTGCAGAAAAACACTGGCAGTGTAATAAAACACTGGCAGTGTAATAAAACACGGCTGCCAGTGTTATAAAACATGGCCGTGTTTTTCCAACTTCCTCCAATTGTTGTTACTTTTCTTCCTTCACTTTTTGTACTGATTCTTAATCAGATTTTATGTCTCAAAGGCCTATAAATAAGCACGAAATTCTGAGTGCTAGGGGTGATTCTTACTTGTAAACTCATTCTAAAAGATTTATCTAAGTTCTTGCATTTTATTCTTATGTTCTTTACTTTCTTGCAATTTTAGTTTATGTTCTTTACATTCCCAAAGACTTTACATTTCAGCTTCTTTACGCTTTGTTTATATTCTTGTCATTTACATTCTGTTATTTACTTTTATGTCATTTACTTTTATGTCATTCTCTTCTACTCCCTTGTCTACTATGATCATGTGTGAGTAGACCTCTTTAGTCTTGGTATTGTGGGAAACAATCCAATGATGGATCCCTAAACAATTCCAAGACTAAACTCTATCTTATTAGAACTTGATTTTTAATCTTGCCTCATCATACTTATTTCATAAATCAAATATCAAACGAGGTACCGAGAGGTGAAGTTTGATATTGGACCTATGAGGTTAGACAAGGCAATCAAAGCATGAGAATAGCTTTGAGTGTCTTGGGACAATAAGGTTGGGCTTAATGGGTCTCTGCGATGATCAACCATGAGAATAGGCTTGATCATTTTTCGAGACACATTCTTGTATTCCGAGAGGAAACTTGAATTACACCAAAAGAATACCTTGTCCTTAAAAACAATTTCAATATAAGATAGAGGATAGTTAAGGGATTGTTAAATTTCCATCATTGTGATTTGTCCCATAATACTGAGACACTTTTATATTCTGAATATTAATTAAACAATTATTCCTTTTTCCTAAAAATCATTTCCTTTTAGCTAATCAAAACTAAAAACTAAATTGGTAATCACAAAAGTCTCTGTGGGATCGATACATTTTTACTACGAGATAGAAACCGTGCACTTGCGGCCTATCAAGTTTTGAACTGCTTAGTATTACAAAGTGGATTTTTGAACATTACCGACGGATTTTTGAAAAAACACACACACACACACACACACACACACACACACACACACACACACACACACACATATATATATATATATATATATATATATATATATATATATATATATATATATATATATATATATATATATTTATTTATTTATTTTTTGAAATCCGTCGGAAATACTATTTTTCCGCCGGAAATTTACCGACGGAAAAAATCTGCCTTAAATCTACCGACGGAAAAAATCGACCGATAATACGAAAATTTCTTGTAGTGGGGTTCGGTGAATTAAAAAACCACCCAATTAACAAACTGAAACCAGAAATTGAATATAAATACATGCCAATTTGCAAAGCAAGAGATACAATGAAGTAGAAAAGTCCTTTACATTTTGTTCTTGTTCTTCACCCAATTCAATCTCTCACTTTAGTTCCCAGACCCCTTTTGTTCCTTCACATCAAATAGAGCCAATCTTGAAGAGGTTCTGGTTCGCCTCAACAATTATGCTACTCTTCCATCTCATGCAGAAAAACAACAAATAAAAGTGAAGAAGATGATTAGGGTTCTTCACTTTTAGAGAGAAGCCAGAGAAAATCGAAAAGGATTTAATTAATATTATACAATCAAAGACAATACATCCTGTTGAGTCTCCACGTCAGCTTTGCCATGTCATTCCCGCCAAAAACTCCAGCCACTCACTAGCTACCATGTGTGCCACATAAGCTCCATGTTGGATTTGGCTTCCTTCCCATGTGAAATCCTGCCACTCCCATGTGATATCCTGCCACTCCCATGTGAAGATGGCGGAAAAAAACAGTACCTTCACCAGGTTGCTCTCTTCCCCAATCTCCACCTCCAAGAATTTTATTTCTTGATCCTCGGTCTTCCCACTTACACTCACTCGCTCACCCACTCCCTCTCCTCTCTCTTTCTCTGCATGCAATTTCCGTTGCTCTCACTCAGCATTTTCGCTGGAAATGACGATGAAGGGCAAGGGTAAAGGTAAACAGATCGCCGGAAAAGCTTCCGCCGGCAAGGGTAAGGCGGCGGCGACGATGACAAGACAAAGCGGTGGTCGAAAGAGGAAGAATCCCGAGTTATACTGATTCTTGAAGACGGCCGATGATTTTGACGATAGTGACGGCATGCGAGGACAATGATTTCAAATGATGGTACCGATTCGAAATTCCTTCTTTTTTTTTTTCTCTCTTGCTCTTTCTTTTTCCCCATTTGTTCTTCTCACGAGAAATGTTAGGGTTTCACCCACATTTTAGCGTTTCTTTCAATTTTCCGTATCATTTCTTGATCTACATGTTTTTACTCCGTTTGGTGGCTACATATATTTAGAAACCCCTAAAACCCTCGTGTTTCTTCCGATTTTATGGCTTTCTGTGTTCATTTTTTTATAGCATTAGTTTTCGTGAGTATCATACACACCCCTTAGCTTTTCTCAAACGTTGGTAAATGAGATTCTTTTGATGATGAGTTTGAAACGTTGTCAACAATGAGGAATGAGTCCTCAAAAGGACAGAGTAGCGTCCATTTATCCCCAAAGTGGAGCCGGTGGATGAAGAAGAATATGATAGAATGATGGAGGAACGCTTTAGGGATGGTTCTAGGTTTTTTCCTTTCTTTGGAGATGACTTTGATGACAAACCAATGGAGCCAAATTCTTTCCATCACGCTCCTAGAGAACCAACCCCAACAATCTGAAAGTCAAATGCACTTTGTAAAGCAACCCAAAACATGGGTTTAGCCATCTTTTGGTGCTTCTTTGTTTCATCCTTTGCTAAGCTCTGTTTCATGCGGGTTGGGCGTGAGAGGCTTTCGGCTTTACATCTCGATGCACGTAAGTTTGTTCACCAAATCACCGGGGACTAACTTGCGATAATATCTGCTTTTCTTTGTGTGGATCATATGAAAGGTTTTGTATACATTGAAGTCAAAAGCGAGCAAGCAGAGATAAACGAGGTAGCTTTGGTGCTCGGAATTTTGATTGGTTTATTGTTGTAGAAATCTTGTTGAAATTTTGTACAACCGGCTAGATCTATTTTCATTTGCCACCAACGTTTAATTTCGTGCATGTCAAGGGATCTCGGTATCTATGTTACCCGGTGCAACCTGCTCCAAAAAGTGAGGTTTTTCATCCGTTTCTCTTTTAGAAGTAGAAGGCCCAAAATTTCGTGGGTATGTGGGCACGTGTAAAAAGTGGCAATTACAAGGGGACTTAGGGCAGTGTCTTCGCATGAGTAACGATGTTGAGTTTTCATTTGCTATCCAATCCAACTCGAAATGAAATGATTATTTATTTTATTTATTGTATTTTCCGTGTCATGGTCGTGAATGATACACGGACAAAAGTTACAAAGTGAAGCTTATTCCAAGAATTGATCTACAAGCTCTGTTGCCAAATTTGTAATCTACATTCACCTGATTTTTTCTCGCCTCTTCCTTTCTGCTTTCCTACAGCCATCTGCTTGCTTTTATTATGCCTAGGTTTCCTGTAATTGTTATCTTATATCTGTGTCATGTCATAAATGCATAGTGCTTTGGATTTTGGGTATAAACCAGTTGAGTTGAGAGAATGTGTTCTCATCTTACATGATTTGTATATGGCTAGAAGGGGAGGGTCTTACAAAGCAATTAGAGAGAAATACAAGCAGCACAAGGTGATTATTTTGGGTTATAATCCTTGAATTCCTTAAACTTCTATTATGGCAAGTTGAATCACTTAATGTATTTATATTGTAACAGCTTAAATGTGTGGCAAACCTGCCTTCACCTCCGCATATACCAACTTATCTCTTTGATGAAGAGAGATAGAGTTGGAAGATACCTGTTACTTTTTGAAGTGGTCCAATGTTTTGATAGATCTTGCTATATTTTGCACAAGAAGCATGCTACATAGTCAGGGGCTGGTAAATGACTTTATTGGTTTTGTTGTTTTTATTCTCCCCCTAAATTATTAGTTTGTTCATTAATTTGCAGAATACACAACTGTTTCTGGAGTTGTTGGACCATTGGTAATACTTGAAAAAGTTAAGGTATTGACAGTCTGCTTGCTGATATTCTCATTGAGTACTCTGATATGTTAATTTTCTCAATGCAAATATCCTGGTTTCTGCATGGGGTGACTAAATTTTGTATTCATCAACTGCATCAGGGACCCAAATATCAAGAGATTGTCAATATTGGTTTAGGTGGCGGAACTATTCGACTTGGATAAGTTCTGGAGGTTGATGGTGAAAAGGTAGTTGTTCAGGTGAGAGTTAATAGAATTCATAAACATCTTCTGTACTTGCCTCTTATATTCAAGTTGATTAAGATTGATGCGTTTGTTTTTATTGCATATTATTGTATTTGTTGGTTCATGTTGTTTGCTCTGTAAATTGATAATTGATATTAGATCATTTTTTGGCTTTCCTTCATGGGTTCTGATGGTTGAGACTTGATAAGTTGTTGATCTTGCAGGTTTTTTTACAGGAATATTTCCAAAATGCATATGGACCTGAAGTTGTAAAAGCTATGGAGGAAGAAGGGAAGAGCATTGACAATTATTGCAAGCCATTGAGAGTTTAGAGAGTATCATCCCCCTAATTTGATCTTGAAAATTCGATCAATGCTTATATTTGGAGAGGATCAATGCTAATGCTAATGAATCTATAGTCTGTACAAACTCCATCCCCAAAGTACCCTATATGTATGTACAAATATCAACTATGGTTCTTTCATCAATGCTTGGGTTATTGAGGCCTGATTTTAATAGACCTTTTGTTGTCTACAATGTCTTCATTCCACAATGAATCTATTTCCTCTTTAAGACAATGCCTATGAATTGCATTTCGATGGTTGTATCTCGATTATGTTCTCTTTCTTAAATTTATGCTAATTTCCTGTTTTGTCTATACTTAAACAAGGCTTCTTTCATATTACACTTAAACAACGCCTCTTTAAGACGAGGCTTCTTTGTTCGACAATTTGTTGTCCATTGTCCTTAAATTTTGACTTCGATTACTATTAATCTAATCTTCTTCTTATAATTCTTCCGTAGAACCTAAAGCTTTCGCCCCGTGCATCGCACGGGTCACGACGCTAGTAGATATATAAGCCTTTTACACTATCTACCAACTAGAGTTGACACATCACCCCACAATAAATTGGTTGTAGCGACAGAAAAATCCGGGAAATGATTCTTCGAAAGGTTCATAAGGAAGCCGCCACCAAATTTTAGTTTAAGGGCAAATTCGGAAAATCCCTTTACGTTTAGGATAAGGCATTGTTAGGGTTCGGGAGTCGTTATGTGTGGGGAAGGTATTAGCACCCCACGACATCCATTGTCTAATTAATTAAGATTTATTTAATTATTACCCTTTTATTTGTAGACTTATTTAAATTTTGGTTTTTAGTGTTTTTGGCTTAAGATGGGCGGCAAAGGATTTTTGAGGATATGGAAAGATGGTTCAACTTTTTTCAAATCATGATTGCTTGTTTCCTCAAAAAATAACTTAAAGACAATAATTTACTTATTTTATATACTTGCTCTTTTTTCTTTATTTCTCCTTTTTTGTGTGCCCTAATTTTTGCTTAGGCCGCTCTTACGAGTTTTCAACCTAACGAGCTTCTTTTGATTTTATTTTTTGTAAAGGACTTGCACCAAGGGAATACAATGTTGACAAGGTATTTTAGAGATCACAAATTTGCCCCAGTATGGAGGACCTAAAGTGTTATTTCATCAGTGAGAACAAACCAAAGAGTTGACTAGGTAGGGAGTACGTGACTTTAGGGTGGTCGGGTGGGATTAGACTTGGACGGGGGTGATGACAAGGTAGGGATATTAAATGACTCAAACAAGAATGAAGTCACATGTCACACACAAGTTACTACACGAATGCTTCGTAGAGAGTACTTAACATTAGTTAACACATGAAAGAAAATTTTGGCGGACCATTTCGGTCATTCATCATGGGATGCAACGCTTTGTTAAAAAAGAGTGAACGAGCTGCTAATTTGAAAAATTGAGTGCCTTGAAATGCCTTGAGCTTGCAACTAAGTATGGCTAAACTTTTTCAAAAAGAACGATTTACCTCACAAGAATGTCTCACCCCTCACCACAATTTTTTTCTAGAATTATGCTCATTTTTTTTTGTAACGCATGATGTAGGTATGCAAATAAATGAGTGTGCATGAAATGCGAATGAATGTATGTGACATGCGAATGTAATGATAATGTATGTGAATGAAATGATAATGTATGATTTTATTTATCGCGTCGGGGAATTATAAGTTTTACGTTTGGAGAGTAAAGTACAAAGTTTGACTTTGACTTTAGCATGCATGGCTTCTCTCCAAAACAAAGTTTTTAATTCTCCGGCAGTCGTAACATAAGATGTTTATTTTTGTAATGCAAAGAAAAAATGCATGAGGTATGGTTTCTAAGAAACTTGCGGTAAATAATGATTTTGGTTTTTGACTTTTTGATTTTTTTGATTTTTGGATAAAAGACGGTAAGCACAAATATTTGTTTGAATGCAAGGGTATGAAGCTCCTTTGTGACCCTAGAAAGGTAGCTTACGGAGTGGGTCTAAGGTTTCTTTTATAGTGAACCTCACAAGGATGGTTCTAAAGAATCCTACACATGGTTCCTAGAGCCAAGGACCCCAGTCAAGAACACTGACCCCGACAATAGGCAAGCTATTAGAAGGGATAGCATCCTCAAAAGGAATCAAACTCTAGGTGAGATTTTCGTGACCACCCAACGAGACGTACGTCCCGCAGGCCATCACTACGCAATCTCGTTCTAACTTAGGTTTATGCTCGAGTCCGGGTAGGGGACTTTTCTCACGTGTGTGAAGTGTAGAAGTGCAGTGTGTGTAGGAGCAATTTAAAATAAACCCAAAGCTGCAAAACAAACATACATACAAGTATCGTCTTCTACCCTAGGGTTTACACAAATAAATAACATAATTATGCGAAAGCAAATAAATAAATAAAAGGGTAAAAATTGAATTAATCCTAAATTATTTAGACTAGGTTTTGACTCACTAAAAATAAATAAGTCCCCAGTGGAGTCGCCAGCTGTAGCGACCGGAAAATCCGGGAAAGGATTCTTCGAAAGGTTCATAAGGAAGCCGCCACCAAATTTTAGTTTAAGGGCAAATTCGGAAAATCCCTTTACGTTTAGGATAAGGCATTGTTAGGGTTCGGGAGTCGTTATGTGTGGGGAAGGTATTAGCACCCCACGACATCCATTGTCTAATTAATTAAGATTTATTTAATTATTACCCTTTTATTTGTAGACTTATTTTTATTATTTTTTTCAGGGATTCAGATTGATTTTCTTCTTCAGGTTTTAGATTCTTTCTTCTATTCTTAATTTCTGGTCTTGTTTGTAATCAGCTTCATAATTTCTAATAAGATAAAAAAAGAAGAGAGAAGGACCAAAGTCTGTTCCAACATCCAAATATTGTGGTTCTTGCCTTGTTTCAGATCTATGTTTTTCTACTGTATTGGTCATTGATATATGGCATATTTTACTAAACAAAATTTGATGGATGATGATGATGATTTAAAACAAGCAAATGAAAAGAAGACAAAGATACTTGAAGCTATAATAATTATGATCGAATATATTTAAAAAAAACAAGAACATGTTGTTTAACACATGAAGGGTTTAAACGTACCTAAAGCGTGATGGGTTGGATACATAAAAAGCGTCTCGTTTTAGGCTCTGCTTGTCACTTCCTCTACTTCAGTATTGTCGTTTTTGATGTCACTGCCACTGCTACTTTCTTTAGATCATAGAAACCTCAGAACCGTGTTTAGTGGATTAGGATTTCGATGTGAAACCCTAATCCTATTTTTGGGTGATTTTAGCAGTTTTTCCCGCTTCTGCTTTACGTGTGTGTTTTAGACCCTAGGCTAACCGTTTATTTATAGGTAGAAATTAGGTTTTAGCATTAATTGTTGTTTGACTGGGCTTTTGCAGATCTGATAATGTGGGCTTGCTGAGCAGTCTTGGAGAGCAAGAACGGACCCCAGAGATTACTGATGCTGCTCCTTTATCTAATTTTCGTTTTTTTATATTCTTTGTATTTTTAATATTATCATTTTTTGTATTTTTGCACACTTTGGACAATTAGACACTTTCAAAAATGTAAATAAAATTAAATACATTTTTTGATATTTTTTGACTATATATATATATATATATATATATATATATATATATATATATATATATATATATATATATATATATATGTATATGCTCAAAATAAGGACAAAATTATAAAATAGAAAAGAAGTCCGAATGATGAGCCAAATTATGAGAAAATAACTCGAATAAACCCATTTATGAGGAAACGACTCGAATGAACCCAACTAAGTTCTACTAGGCCTAAATACAAATATTCAACTAAAGAATGTGCGAAAGATCGATCATTCGCACACCTTCTTAATTTAAATAACGACATTTCGACTTAGTTGAACAAAGTTAGTTGAGATTGGCTTAAGTGAGACACTTTTTAATAATTCTTGTAATTGCGCGACTTGAACAAATAATAAAGTAAAAGAGAAAAAGAATACAGATAAAAATTGGGGTATAACAAATGCCTCTCTTTATTGGTATTTTACTAGAAGGTGATGAGTTCTCGAACTTTCGTAGTAGAAATAGGAATAAAGATAAGATAGACGCCAATTTTGTCCGCTTAAGGGGGAAGTGGAAGGTTTGAGAGATAAGAGGAGTGGTTAATACTTGGCGCATTGATCGAGAGTTGAATGAAGGGTCAACAAGGACCCAAGGAGCACTAAGGCTCAAGGACCACTCGTGGTGTGGAAGGTCGCCTAGGCCTTAATTGAAGGACCATCGTGGTCGAAGGAGCGCAACTAGCTACGGTACTAGTTAAACGGCCCGAGGGGGCCTTTATACTCGAAAGCGGCCATGATGGGTCAAGATCGTGTCTAGAATCGATATGTTGACCATGAAGGGCGCCCACCGTGTCTTAGGTCGACACAACTAGTCCGAAGGACCACTCGGGTCTCCGAAGGTCCGTCGGGCTCGACTCGACGCTGCGACTGGGCCACTTAGGGCACCGCTCAAGGACCACTTGGGGTCTATAGAGATCAACCCGGTGATCTGCGATATGATATGAGATCAACGCTTAAAGCGCTGCTATTAGAGGAACAAAATCTGTGGAACGACACTTATCGTGTTTATCCAAGCACACCTAACAAATGCATCTTCCCGAGGGGGAGAAGCTTTCTTCTTTTGGTAATACAATTAATGGTGCACGCGTATGTGCAATGATTGGTATCTGGTGGAATGATTTTTTTCTCTTCTGTTTTTTTTTTTGCTTTTTTTTGCTTGTTACGTAATAAATGCATGGAATGCAAATGAAATGATTGAATGCTAATGCCATGGTGCATGCATGATGCGATGATATGATATGATTGATTGGGTGTAGAAACATTTTTTATGATGATGAGATGTGAGGTGTTGGATACGAGAGGCGGAGATGAATATTTTCTTTGGAAAAGTTAGTTTTGATTCAAACTTCTAATCTCAAAGTTGTTACTTACAGACATTGATGTGAAAAAGTACTATATTTACAAGCTCGCTTCTTTTTCTTTTCCACTATGATGCCCTGTGATGACCATGAGCTTTATGTCCACAAAGTTACCTAAGTGGATTTTTAGCATCATATGATCAACTTGTGTTTTCTCTCTCTGGCGTTGTTTTGTGAAGATGTATAGTAGTGCGAATATAGATGAATGAGTCGCTTAACTTGGGGTTTTGAAGATCTAGGGTGTGGACATTTGTGGCACATGAAGGGGTGAATGACCGACTGTCTTTGTCAAGGTCATGAAAGGTAGGTTTTCCCAAGCCAAGAAATGCAGGATCGCCCAATTTAGATTTGATGACGGTGAGTGAATAACTTGCCCCCGCCTAGTGGTGACAAGCTAGGGGTGTAGAAGATGATGAATTGGGAAGGCATTGGCTTTGGAATGAAAGGTGGCAAGTAGGAGATGTTGTCTCAACCCATAGAGTTTGATGTTTCCCTAATTATGGTAAGGACAAGATTGCCCCGACTAGAGTAGAAACCTTTAGGATAGTGAGTTGAGAAATTGCCCCGGTATGGTTTTTTGGCTGTGAATATGGCAAGGGGATGAGATGGGTGTAGGGTGAATTTTCCCATTTGAAGGTGGAGTGAAGAGCGACAGGATTGCCCCACTTGGAATGGTATTTCGAATGGTTGGCTTTAGTGAGATTGGGAAAGGTGACGGAATTAGGGTTATGGGTTTTTGGAGATGGTCAAATGCGGCTGTATAGACTGGGAGTGGCATGGGATGGATACTGGTCAAATTTCCCCAGGTTCAAATGGAATAGATGGTAAAAGGGGTGCCCCACTTCAGGATCTAGGTAATGAACTTTTGGTTATCCTTAAAATGACTCTCAGACTACAATAGTCTTGAGTTTGCTATGATGAAAACTACACTTGGTGATCACTAGACCTTGTCTTAGTATAGTTGTAACTTGAATGAATCTTGTGGTGCAAGCCTTTTGATTTTTCTTTTCTTTTGAGTGTTTTTTTTTTGAGATATATATATTTTTTGAGCAAACATATTATAAATAAATAAACCTACTTGTCCTAAAATTGAAACTTTGAGAAAACCAAAAGCAATCACCAATGATCTAATGAACTCTGAGGTTGTAACGTGGCCGATGGTTTAGTGATTTATGAGGGAAATGATAATTGGGCTCAAAGTAGTGTGTGGGGATTGATGGGACGGATGATTTTTTATTGAGCGGTATGATTTGGCTAATGGTTAATGGTTTGTGAAAGTAATGGTTGTTAGGCTCAAAGGAGTGTTTGGGGTTTTATTGAGACAGTAATTGATGTGCCCCATGGTAGGATGAACTTGCTTAGGATTGTAACGTGGCTAAGGGTTTATGGAGGATAGGATATTGAGGCCAAAAGAAGTGTTTGAGGTTTATTCTAGACAAGGATCTCTTATGCTTTAATGGTGTGAAGCAACGACTCACGACTTGTGCTACTTTCGTCTTTGTTTTTTCTAATTTGTTTTTTTTTTTTTTGGGATTTTTTAATCCTCTTTTTTTGACTTCACTCTTTTGTGATTTTTGTTTCTTTTTGGCTGGGTGAGCTGATAAAAGTGATGCACCATTTTTTTGATGCAAATCGATCCTTGTCTAGGGTGATTGAGAGGTTTTTAGGGTTTTTGGCTTAAGATGGGCGGCAAAGGATTTTTGAGGGTATGGAAAGATGGTTCAACTTCACATCATGATTGCTCGTTTTCTCAAAAATTAACTTAAGGACAATAATTTACTTATTTACAAAATATTTGCTCTTTTTCTTTATTTCTCTTTTTTTTATGCCCTAATTTTTGCTTAGGCCGCTCTTACGAGTTTTCAACCTAACGGGCTTTTTGAATTTATTATTTTTTGTAAAGGACTTGCACCAAGGGAATACAACGTTGACAAGGTATTTTAGAGATCACACATTTGCCCCAAAGATGGAGGGCCTAAAGTGTTATTTCACCAACCGAAACGCCAACTATGTAATCGATGTGGGGAGTATGTACTTTATGGGTGGTCGGGGTGGGATTAGACTTTGACAGGGGATGATGGTAAGGTAGGGACGCTTAATCGACTCAAACAAAAATAAACACACATGTTACTCAAGTCATCGCACAAATGCTTCAGAGAGTTAATATTAGTTAAAACATAATAGAAATTTTTGATGGACATTTCGGTCATTTATCATGGGATGGAAGAGATGCAACGTTCGGTTAAAAATGTGAGCAAGCTAAAAATTTGAAAAAGCGAGTGACTTGGAACACCTTGAGCTTGCAACGAAGTATGACTAAACTCTTTCCAAAAAGAATGATTTATTTCACAAGAATGTCTCACCTCTCATCACATTTTTCCTAATATTATGCTGATTTTTTTTTGTAATGCATGATGTAATTATGCAAATGAATGAGTGTGCATGAAATGGGAATGAATGTATGTGAAATGCGAATGTAATGATAATGTATGTGAATGAAATGATAATATATGATTTTATTTATCGCGTCGGGGAATTATAAGTTTTACGTTTGAGAGTAAAGTACAAAGTTTGACTTTGACTTTAGCATGCATGACTTCTCTCCAAAATAAAGCTTTTAATTCTCAGGCAGTCGTAACACAAGATGTTTATTTTTGTTTTTTGTAATGCAAAGAAAAATGCATGAGGTATGGTTTCTAAGAAACTTGCGGTAAATAATGATTTGGGTTTTTGACTTTTGATGATTTTTTTTTTTGATTTTTGGATAAAAGACGGCAAGCACAAATATTTGTTTGAATGCAAGGGTATAAAGCTCCTTTGTGACCCTAGAAATGCATCTTTCAGAGTGGGTCTAAGGTTTCTTTTATAGTGAACCTCACAGGGATGGTTCTAAAGAATCCTACACATGGTCCCTAGAGCCAAGGACTCCAGTCAAAAACACTGACCCCAACAATAGGCAAGCTATTAGAAGGGATAGCATCCTTAAAAAAGGAATCAAAGTCTAAGTGAGATTTTCATGACCACCCAACGAAACGTACGTCCCGCAGGCTATCATTACACAATTTCGTTCTAACTTAGGGTACACTCAAGTCCGGGTAGAGGACCTTTCTCACATGTGTGTGCAAAAGTGTAATTGTGAAGTGTGTGTAGGAGCAATTTAAAAAAAAAAACCCCAAAAGCTGCAAACAGACAAACAAACATATATACAAATATCGTCTTCTATCCTAGGGTTCATAAATCACATAAAAGTATAAGATGCGAAAAATAAAATAAATAAATAAATAAAGGAAGGGTAAAAATTAAATTAATCCTAAATAATTAGACTAGGTTTTGACTCTCTAAAACATTAAGTCCCCAGTGAATTCGCCAGCTGTAGCGACCGAAAAATCCGGGAAATGATTCTTCGACGTTCGAAAGGAAGCCGCCAAATTTTAGTTTAAGGGCAAATTCGGAAAATCCCTTTATGTTTAGGACAAGGCAGGTTTAGGGTTCGGGAGTCGTTATGTGTGGGGAAGGTATTAGCACCCCACGACATCCTTGGTCTAATTAATTAGGATTTATTAATAATTACCCTTTTATTTATAGAGGAAGAGACTTATTTAAATTTTTAGTTTTTAGTGCTTGACAATAGTGGACTCTTGCTCCTACGTACCTCCAGATGCAATGGAGGAATCAAAGCTACGTAGTTCTTCCTGAAAAAGGTTTGTTGGTTGGTGTTTTTTAGTGTAGGGGTCCTAGGATTCCTTGAACTGTACAGCTCACTGATTCCTAGGACGCTGACTAACCCGATTGTACAACCGACTTAGTCCCCTACTTTTTGAAAATGATTTTTGAGTTTTTTGAAAAAAGTTGGTTTGATGTGAGGTGGGTTGGTTTTAGAATAGGTATTCTAGAACTCCTGAACTGTACAGCTCATTAGTTCTGGAACGCTGACTAACCCGGTTGTACAACCGACTTAGTCCCCTGTTTTTAGGAAAAATAGTTTGTTCGTATTTATTAAGTTTTCAGGGTTACTGAACTGTACAGCTCATTGGCCCTAAAATAATGACTAACCCGGTTGTACAACCGACTTAGCCATTTATTTAATTTCGAGAGAAAAAGCATTTATTAAGTTTTCAGGGTTACTGAACTGTACAGCTCATTGGCCCTAAAATAATGACTAACCCGGTTGTACAACCGACTTAGCCGTTTATTTGACTTCGATGGAAAAATTATTTATGTTTGAGTTGGAAAGGAATTAAATAGAGAAACAGGGGGTGAAAATAGTAAATTGGGGTTTTATTAGTCGCAGGGGGTTGTATAATTAATAAGAGGTGTGAAAAGAAAGCCCAATTCGCATAGGAGAGCCCAGTATGCGAAACTGGGTTTAAGTGAGGGGAGGTGTGCGCGTGAACCAGGGGGTGCGAATAGCGTTCTGAACCCTTTAAAAAAAAGTAAAAAAAAGTAATGCTATATAGGCCCAAACCTAAAAAACCAAAAACCTAAAAAAACTTTCCTTCCTCTCCCCACACGCCCACCGCTGCACACAAGATCACTTCCTCTCCCCAACCATGGCAAAATTTCGCTTTGTCCTTTCGGTGAGAGAGAGAGAAGGAAAGCGAGAGAGAGAGAGATAGTATTTTAGTGTGGGAGGAGGCGATGAGAGAGAATGAACGACGAACAGAGAGGAAGAGAATAGCGCACTGCGGTAGGAGGTTCGCCGGTGAGGAGGAGTCCGCCAGAGAGGGAGAACGGCATCGTCGCTTGGTGGCGACGTGGAGGTTCGTGGCCGGAGGGGATGACCGGCGTTACGTCGGCGAGCGACAGCACTGATTTCCGCGACCTGGACCTCTTTTTTTTTTATTATTTTTTTCAGGGATTCAGATTGATTTTCTTCTTCCGGTTTTAGATTCTTTCTTCTATTCTTAATTTCTGGTCTTGTTTGTAATCAGCTTCATAATTTCTAATAAGATAAAAAAAGAAGAGAGAAGGACCAAAGTCTGTTCCAACATCCAAATATTGTGGTTCTTGCCTTGTTTCAGATCTATGTTTTTCTACTGTATTGGTCATTGATATATGGCATATTTTACTAAACAAAATTTGATGGATGATGATGATGATTTAAAACAAGCAGCGAAAAGAAGACAGCATACTTGAAGCTATAATAATTATGATCAGAATATATTTAAAAAAACAAGAACATGTTGTTTAGCACATGAAGGGTTTAAACGTACCTAAAGCGTGATGGGTTGGATACATAAAAAGCGTCTCGTTTTAGGCTCTGCTTGTCACTTCCTCTACTTCAGTATTGTCGTTTTTGAGGTCACTGCCACTGCTACTTTCTTTAGATCATAGAAACCTCAGAACCGTGTTTAGTGGATTAGGATTTCGATGTGAAACCCTAATCCTATTTTTGGGTGATTTTAGCAGTAGTTTTCTGCCTCGGTTTCTGTGTGTTTTAGACCCTAGGCTAACCGTTTATTTATAGGTAGAAATTAGGTTTTAGCATTAATTGTTGTTTGACTGGGCTTTTGCAGATCTGATAATGTGGGCTTGCTGAGCAGTCTTGGAGAGCAAGAACGGACCCCGTAGATTACGATCTTGCTCCTTTATCTAATTTTCGTTTTTTTATATTCTTTGTATTTTTAATATTATCATTTTTTGTATTTTTGGACACTTTGGACAATTAGACACTTTCAAAAATGTAAATAAAATTAAATACATTTTTTGATATTTTTTGGACTATATATATATGTATATGCTCAAAATAAGGACAAAATTATAAAATAGAAAAGAAGTCCGAATGATGAGCCAAATTGCGAGAAAATAACTCGAATAAACCCATTTGCGAGGAAACGACTCGAATGAACCCAACTAAGTTCGACTTGGCCTAAATACAAATATTCAACTAAAGAATGTGCGAAAAGATCGATCATTCGCGCACCTTCTTAATTTAAATAACGACATTTCGACTAATTAGTTGAACAGGTTAGTTGAGATTGGCTTAAGTGAGACACTTTTTAATAATTCTTGTAATTGCGCGACTTCCGAACAAATAATAAAGTAAAAGAGAAAAAAGAATACGGACAAAATTGGGGTATAACATTGGTTAATTGGTAACTACCAATTAGTCAATTGATAACCAACCACTGCATCAATTGTGATTGGTGGTGGTTGAAAAACTTATACACAGTATGTGTATATAAATCAAACTCAATCAAAAAAGAGAAATAAAGTACTTATGTCTACAACAAAGAGGGATTAGGGTATTTCTCAAATCAAAAACTGAGTCCGTGGATTTGGGCTCATACATTCAATATTACTAGTATGCATGACCCGTGCGCTGCACGGGTATACATGTCATTGTAAGTTATAATTTTTAAATTATTCTTTTAGACAAAATAGTCAGTTTTAAGTTTTAGTCTTTTATATGATTAAAAAACGACTCTCGTACATTGCCCAACAAAAAATCATGTTACTTGTTCATAAAAAAAATTTTACTTGCTTACATTTTATTATAATATGTTATTGGAACAGTCAATATAAACAAAATATAATTATTATTATTATATAGTATAAGACAAAGCAGTTACTTTTATTGTGTTTGTGTTTTTTTTATATTAGAATTTTTTTGGTTACATTTCACTTTCAATTTGTTTGGTTACATTTTTTTTATATTAGAATGATATATAAACATTTGATAGACTATAAATAATTATTTGCAATCTAAAAAATATTTTTAAGCAAATTTTTGCATTCAATAGCAGATGTACACATTGGGATTATGATGAAAACAAATAAATATTGATTATTTATCCTCTTATTGTATGTATACATGTAACACAATTAATTTGGTTTTTGTAAAGATAGTCAAAGGTGTGTCTGCAATATAGAACTGTGCGATACGTATCTTCTTAACATATGATCTTAATTTACTCTCTGAGATTTACAATATATAAACTTAGTCTCTGACTTCTGCAAAAATATTTCAATTTAGTCTTTACTGTTTAGGAAAAAGGGGGACTAATTTGATATAATAGAGTGACAAAATTAAAATAATTTCATAAAATTTAGAGACTAAGTTGATATAATGTAGATGTTAGAGACGAAGGTTATTGACAAAAAAACATGTCAGACTAAGTTAGATTTTTGTTAAATTTTAGAGACCAAATTTACTTTTTTTATTTTACTAAGAGACCAAATTTACTAATAACTCAATCACTCATCTCTTTCTCCCTCACAAAACTGAGAGTAAGAATGCTATCTCCCGTCTCCACCGTTGAAAACTTATGTGAGATCGACGCAGCACGCCCGTGACCAACGATTGCACCCACTCCCTTTTTTAGCGGTTCTCCGAGACTCTATTAGTGTTATTACCTAATGTTAATTATTATATTCGAATTTTGATCAATTGCATTTAATTTGTATAATAAACATAAAAAGGAACTTTTATAAATGATTTAATGATTCACGGGAGTAACTTCCATATTTGTTATGGATATGTTGAGAGGTCTAACTTATTAATTTATTTAATAAATAAATGCAATCAAGACATTGAACAGAATTTGATATTTCAACATTTGAATTTGAATTTGACATTGAATAAAAGGGTAATATTAATTTATTGGAATATAATCATGTTATTCTAGTTAGTGGTACATGTAATTTGGTGTCCGCTATATGAATGTTTAAATAAATTTGTCTTAATAATTTGAATTTTGAATTTTCGTTTATGTTTCAATTAGCATGAATAATTAAACTTTGAAGTTTTAATTTTAATCTTTGCATTTTCATAATAAAACATTGGTCTGAATAATAAAATGTGTAATCATTTATATGATTTTTTTTTACAAATATGATTAATTTAAAACTAATTTTCTATCAAATATAAATTTTTCCATTGTCATCCAAATAAAATTTTCAATTTTAAACAATTAATTTTTACCCAAATCAGATACCTAAAAGGTATAACTTAAATATGTGTTTGGTTTTGAGTCAAACGTAAATTGGTAGTGTTTGATAACAAAACATAAATTGGTGGTGGAATTAAAACGAACAAATCAATCCCAAAAGTTTCCATATATGTGGGACAATTGGTTTGATGCATTGTATATAATATTAATTATTTTTGATGGCCACCACAATAAAAACTAAATTTTTTATACAAAAACTAAATCAAAAAATGTTAATAGGAATCCAATCGTTTGAGTAATAACAATGTTGTAGCATTGTTCGTATATTAAATTAGATTAAGATCTAAAAACTAATAAAAATTGCAATTACATAGCATTTTCCTTATTCATAATAGGCAACCGTGGAATTATGCAAGTACGCAAATCAAAATCTCAAAACAACATCGATATCCGATTATTTCTCAACCTTGATAACAACCTCGAGAACCCTCGGGGAGAGATTAAAGTAGAGTAACCACTACCTACATCCAATGGCCTATTCCATTCTTTAAAATCCTTCCTAAGTTTAGTACAACCCTTAGCAACATCATTGAAAATGTTAGAAGACTTGCCAAGAAGCTCCTACTAATATATGTCTTAATGGTCAATCCAATATGTAATAAACTTTAGTAAATTCAAACATTTTATGCATGATCCATACTATAAGAGATAAAGTTGTACCTATGCAACAACAACGGTTGACATCGCGTCACCCATTGTACCCTCAAAATTATCTGCATCCTGCTTGCGAATTTGAAAGTAAAGATATGCAACTGAGACCTTTTTTCTCTAAAAAGTTTAATTAACATTTAAAAATTACAAAAACAACACATAGATAGTTTACCTCTAATGTCTATTGACCTATTCGAATGCTATCTAATACATCAACTGCAAGTATAAAAACCTTAAAATAGTACACATACATCATATAGTAGTCGGGTAAAGAAAACCTAACAATAAACAAAGTTATGGAGAGGAAGGATGAAATTTACCTAATTTGTTGTTGGTGTCTCCTAAAGGGTTGTTGCCAAGAGAAAAAGATTATCCATTAACAAAGTGACAAATTAACAATTAACAAATTTGCTACATTTGTTAAAAAAAAGATGGAGAAGGAAAAGATACTCACAAAATCAAATTGAGAGAAATTTTATTTAATCAAATATCAAATATATTCTTAAAACTGTCAAGTCAAAAATAAAGATCCACAAAAACATTCATTTCAACTTAGAAATTATATAGATCAAAATAACCAAAATATGACTATATTTTATTTGAGGTGGATAGAGTGTTCATACCAAATGAATATGCAGAGGAAAAGAAACCTAAAACAAAATCACAAGAGGTAGTAGAGATCTATTATTCCAAGACAATAAAAGGGCACAAAATGAATCTGAAGAGAGAAAGAACTGAAAAATCAAATCACAGTTGTTAGCATAAATTGTCCAAGAAGTAATTAAAGAAAGAATGGATAGAAACTCATAAAAATGCAAACAAAAAGTTGTATTCATCTTAGAGAGAAAAAACCAAAAAGAATCCAATAAAAAATAAGAGAAAATGGTCTCACCATCTCAAACATTCACCAAAATCCATGAACCATAAACCAACAATGGCAATTTATCTCAACCAGAAGCATGCATTGATCTAGTTTGCCATCAAACTACTAATTGTCCTCATAGCAATCACCTACACGAACAAAACAACAGAAAAAGAGGGGAAAAAAATCAATCAGAGCAGCAGAGAGAATGGATCAACAAATCAGAGTAAAAGAAATTGATATTGATAAAAATAAGATCTAGATAGATGAGGAATAAAATAAAATGTGGTATGTGTAATTATTGCATATAATGGAGATCAGTTTTTAATGGTGTGATTTTGAAAAATGATGAATGGTTTTGAATTATATTTGGTCCATATTGAATTTGAATTTCAAATTGATTATCAATTTGGTGCTAAGAAATTCTAATAATTGTGCAAATACAAATAAGTTTATTCCTTATTTATTTACTTGTCTCATTTTATTATTGCTTTTAATTAACACAACACAACTATTCTTATTACCCAAAGAATTTTCAAAAAAAAATTAAATGAGTCTCATTTATTATTATTTTTTAAATATGAGTAAAAAACAAAAATTGATTTTCGAACAAAAATGAGATCAATGCATTATAAGTATGAAGCTATTCCATTCTACGTGAGCAAAAAATCTAATATTGTCTTGAATTCAATTAATGGCGCCTTAATTATTAATATTCCATTCAAATTTTCAGTTTTATACAATTCTCCGTTTTCAACAACAAATTAAATAGCATTCAACGCAAATGAATGCAATATTAATTCATGATTAAGGCTTTTTCGAGTTTCGCTCTTGGCCGTTAAGATCGGTAGCCGCAATTTTGCTTAATCTTGGCGGTTGATCGCATCATGCCAATAAGTGTGTCAATCTATGTCCATGATTCTTTGCTTAATCTATGATTTTCCAGTAGCTTTAAATCGTGAACGTTCAAAGTGTTTTATTGCTTGCGTGGCTTTTTTCATTGACAGTGTGGCTTTATTGTGTTGTGACATGACTTTTTTGAAAAACTCTTATTTAAATATAATAAAGATATTTGTTTTATTTTATTCAATTACATAATAAACTGTTTAACTAAAAACTATGTGAGTGTTATGTCCACTTAGCTTTTGTATTTTAATTTTTTTTTCACTTTAATAGCTTAAGATTTTATAAACTCGTGTATTAATAGGTCACACCCGGCCTAGAAGCTGTGCAGCCTGTGCCGGCGCACAGGGCCTCACATTTTAGGGGCCCCAATTTTTTTATTGGACCATATTCTATTACTAGTTTACAACAGTTCAATCTTTCTTTGTTAAAAATAACCCAATCCTTAACTTGGTGTATTTGGTTATTTTAGCTGTAGTACATGATTGGACATCCTCTCAAACCCTTCCTAGAAGGTGGGGGAGTGGATGTCAATGATGCTCATGAGGTAAATGATGATGATTAATATTATTATCTTCAATTATTGAAAAAAAATATTATTTACAATGTAAATACTAAAGTTTGAGTTTTATTTGGTAAAAATATAATTAGGGCCCCACTTTTATTATTCGCACAGGGCCTCTGTATTGTTTGGGCCGGCCCTGAATAGGTTATTAGTATAGTATGATTTTCTCTAGTAATAAAATACCAACACACTTTAGTATTGTGGTTTAATTTACTACTTTGCTTTATTGTGTGGTAATGTTGAATTAATATTGTGTTACATTGTTTTATATCATCCATGTATATCCTTTATAAGTTTCTTTGATGCCAAAGAAACTCTTACGAGTTTACGAATTGAGTGTACAAAAGCTCTACCAAATTACATAGATTCTCATGTTTAACAAAAAATAATGTTCTTTTTCATATTATACAATATTAATATATATATATATATATATATATATATATATATAATCTAAAATGGTTATTTTGTCAAAAAAAAGAATCTAAAATGGTTATAATAAATAAAGTATGTATACATCTATAAAAAATATTTATAAATTAAACTTATAAGATGTATATAATATTACTTCTATCATATAAGACAAATATGCCTTTAATACAATTCCTTATCTCATCAAAAATTTGTATAATTGTTAGGTCATTGCTTTTTCAACATCCCTCCCTACTCACCACACACCCCCAAACTTCAAATATTCCAAAATTATCCTCACGTGAAACATGTGTGGAAATAATTCGGTTAACAATGACTGTTTTTCCTTAGACTGTTTTTCCCAAAACGGTGCTGAATTGAAAGAAAGAGATTGCCTGGGATTATCATATTGTTCATCAGTGGACAGTTGTAGTTCTAATGTCCCAAAACAAGTATTTTCCTTTTGTTCGATTGGCCAACTCCGAATATGTTCGGTTGGTTCCATCCGAACCAGTTAATTTTCACACAACATGGGTATGTGTCAAAAATTACAACACTCGGACCCTTCTGGCCGATCTGGTTCGGATGCCTGCGTCCGAACCGGTGAATTTTTTTTAAAAAGAAAGACGCGTTGCCCATTTCATTAATGACCTTTTAGTCTTTTCGCACGATTATGGGGTGTTTTCTGAGTAGGAGAGGGTCTGGGAAAAGCAATGACCTAATTGTTTAGTTGGTTTTGGGCCTTTTGGTTAGTTGGGCCAAACCTTTACGAAATTTGACACCCCTTTTTTTTGTTTAAGATTAGGGTTTCAATCCCACCTCCCTCTATATATATAACTAGAACTAAGAAGAGCAATTGGTAAAAAAACAACTATTGCTCTCGAAAATCGGCCCACCTTAGCACCATCTACGGTCTTTCGTCAATCAATCTTTCACTTCCATTGAAGGATTTCGACCACATATCCTTACAAATTTGGTAATGAATATTCTGTCGATTAATTGTTTGATTTATTGTTTGCAAATATTGATTGCATTTATCTCTTCCATAAAATTTATAATTGTCAAGTTAATTTTGGGATTTTTTCGTTAGTTCGGGTCCAAACCTTTATGACTTTTGTTTTTGAAGCTTAGGGTTCCGTGATCTCACCTCCTCTTTACAAGAAATGGATGAGCAATTGGTAACGAAAATCATTCATACTCTTAAAAATCATCCCACCATAGCACCATCTACGGTCTTTTCTCAATCAATCGTTCACTTCCATTGAAGGACTTGGACCACATACCCTTCCAAATCTAGTAATGAATTTTCGCCGATTAATCGTTTGATTTTATTGTTTGTAAAAATTGATTGCATTTATTTGTAAGTCCTAGTTCAACTAGCAATTACCAAAATTGTCAAGCTTGATATCATCACCCGGGTTCGAATCCAAGACATCGCAGTTTTGTGTGAGTTTTTGTTGGCACTAGCCCCTTCTACTACAAATCCAAAAAAAAATAAAATTGATTGCATTCATCTCTTCCATAAAAGTCATGATTGTCAAGTTAATTAGTTTTGGGCTTTTTTGTTAGTTTGTCCAAACATTTATCAATTTTTCTACAAAACATCTTTTTTGAAGATTAGGGTTCCAGATCTCACTTCCCACATTACCAGATCTTGAATGAGCAAATTGGTAACGAAAACCATTCGTACTCTTGAAGATTGTCCTCACGACACCATATGATCAACTTTTCGCTTTCATTGAACGATTTAAACCACATATCCATCCAAATTGAGCAATGAATTTTTACAGTTTATTCATTTGATTATTATTTTCAAATATTGATTGCATTTGATCTTTTTCAAAAATTATATAATTGTCAAGTTGGTTTTACGCTTTTTGGTTAGCTGGACCCAAACATTTACAAATTCTGAGACACGATTCCCTTTTAAAGGATTAGGATTCCAGATCCAATGTTGATTTGTACAATATAACTTAGGAGCAATTAGAGTTGTTAATTTTGATTCACTTTCGATAGGTCGGCGACTAGCTCACGCTTTTGGGCTGAATCCGATTGGGCTCTTTAAATTCCAATCCAAAAATGACAGGGCCTATTTTTCCAAGCCTAGTTAGCTCGCTGAGCCGAACCAGGTTTAGTCTTAGCAACTTTTTTAGAATGTTTAATTTCGACAAAAAAAATGCTTAATTGTCGGTCTTGGCTCAGCTTACCCCCATTTTTGTTAGGTTCTAATTGTGCTTCTTAGTAAGCTAATTAGTCAGTTAAATGAGCTGATTAGTTAGGAGTTAAGTGTGTTAGTTGCAGCCAATAGACTTTCTGTTATGTCCCTCTTTTCTGTTGTAACCGTGAGCTCTATAAGAGTCACTTTCAATCAATGAGAAGCTAAGTTTCACTTTCATTTTGTTCTTCACTCAACAATTTTTAGCTTGGTCTAGTTAATTTATGAGATGGTCCAAACCGACTCAATTTTGTAATTTTACACCTCTAGAAGTAGTTTGTAATGAAACAGGACAATCCACCTTTCGTTTCCATTAAATGATTTGGACCACATATCCTTCCATATCCAGTATGAATTGAATTTTTGCCTTTTATTAGTTTGATATAAGTTTTGCAAAAATCTACTATACTTATCTTTCTATTTTGATTATTACGTGATGGGCTTTTAATATTTGATTTTATGCAGGTTGGAGCTTGATTATACACAACCCATATTTTAATTCATTGCCATATTTGAAGGTACGATTTGTTGGTGATATGCTCTTACTTTTTTCGAGTTTTGTTGTTGTGTGACTTGTATTCTCTTTCTAGTCATTTCTTTCTTTTTCCATATTAATTTAATTTCTTACTAGTAACATATAGTGCATGTACATGGATAGTGGCGCATTTTTGTATGAATAGACTATGATAACATTTAATTTGTCGTAAAGGTAAAACTTATTAAATCACGAATTCATTCCTTTAGGGTCTGTTTGAGAGTTTGGATGGGAGAGGAGGGAAGAGCTTAGAGGAAGAGTGAAGTATAGAGAGAAAACTATAGAAAAATTTTACCAAATTTGAGAAAATAATTTTGTAGGCAATACTAAAAATGCTTATGATTAATATATTTTTAATTTTAAGACTAATTTAAATTAATCATAAGCATTTTTAGTATTGCCTACAAAATTATTTTCTCAAATTTGGTAAATTTTTTCTATAGTTTTCTCTCTACTCGCAAACAAGTCCGTAACAAAACAATCTTTAGACCTTTTATACATCCGTCGAAGATTGTGAGACTATATTGACAAATTCACAAAAACAAATTAAATTATTCCTCGTCGAGACTCAAAAGAAAAACAATAACATATTTTTTGATTCATTTTCTCTCGATTATAATTTATACAGTAAATTATAGTTAAATATTTGTCTTGTGTTTTTTATGGATCAGAGACAATTAATATTATGTATCATGTGTAAATGCTGCAACGCGGTACTCAGACATAAAGTAAATATAAAAATATAAACACCAACTTAAGAATGCTTGTAACACCTATTGGTGCAAAATGAACAAAATAAAGAAGACATCATAAATAACAAATGAAATACATGGGTATCACGCTGTGTTGGATGAAATCCACCAATAAAATAGAAGCACTTATAAAAAGTGGAAAGAAGATGAGGGGGTTGGGGGTTTATTGCAAATGTAGCTAAATTTCCCGAGGGAGTCAATGCTACAACAGAAGTGAGTGATTCTTTTTGAAGGTGGCCACCAGTTCAATTGTCAATAAGTGTGGTTGCATTACTATAAAAAAGACAACACAATTAGAAAGTGAAACACGCGTGTGTATCATGTAGGTTAGATGAAAACCACCAATAAAATAAAGCATCTATACAAAGTTGAATGAAGATGATGGGGGGGTTCTATTATAAGTAGGAAGTGAAACATGTGGGTATCATGCTGGGTTGGATGAAAACCACCAAAAAACTAAAAGCACCTATACAAAGTTGAAAGATGATCATGGTGGGTTGTATTGTAAATGTGGTTGAAGTTTTAGTAGGAGTAAATGCGGCTACGCAATACTCAAATATAAAAAAGAAAGAAAAGAAAACAACACAATTAAAAAGTAAAACAATTGGGTATCATTCGTGGTTGGATAAAAACCGCCAATAAAATAGAATCACTTATACAAAGTTGAAGAAAATGATGTTGAATTCTATAGCAAATGTGGCTGAAGTTCCCAAGTGAGTAAATGTTGCAAGACAAAGAAGGCACCAAAATAAAGATCGTAAAAAGGAGGTTAGTGGGATTACTCATTAAATAAACAAAAAAAAAGGTGTGGTGTGGGGGGTGGGGGGGGGGGGAGTATTGCTAGTAGTCGCATAAAAATAAATATAAAAAATGTAAATATAAGAAAAAGAAGAATAAAAATAATTGGTTATTGACTAATGAAGTTCGTGCATTTGAACAATTAATTTTTTTTAAATGCTAAAGTACCCCCAAAAAACACTATTTAGCATCGCACTTCATGTATTTGTCATGAAATTATTATTTTTCACCAAATAAGTTATTGAAGAATGAGCTTCGCGTATCTGAACATCAAAGTTTTTTCTGGACCCTAAAGTACCACAAAACACACTGCTTAGCATCACACTTTACGAATTTTGTGACAATTTTTTTGCTTCATCAAACTAGTTATTGAGGAACAAACTTCGCGTATCTAAATATCTAAATTTTTTTTCTTAGACCCTAAATACCTCAAAATACATTGCTTAGCATCGTACTTTACACATTTTGTTATAAATTATATTTACTAAATTGGCTCATTTAGGAAGGAACTTAGTGTGTTTGAACAATTAAATTTTTTCTGTACCCTAAATACCAAAGTACACTGTTTAGTATCACAGTTTACATATTTTGTCACAAAATTGTTACTTTTTGACCAAAGTACACTGTTATTACTAAGGTCAATTGCCTAACATTTCCCCCATTTGGGCTACTAGCTCAATTGGTAGTGGGAATGCATTGAACTTGTACTTGAGCCCCAGGGTACAAGGTTCGATTCCCACGAAAGGCAAAAACTCTACTTGGGGGGGTACAAAAGGTCATGATGTACATGCTTGGGTGTCTACTAAGAAAGAAAAGAGCCCAATGTGTTACATTTTGGAGTATCAAAGATGGAGAGAGCGGGATGTATTTGGTGGCTTGGGACAAAATATGTCTCCCAAAGAAGGAAGGTGGCTTAGGAATTAAAAACTAATTAGAGCTTTTCAACATAGCTCTATTATCTAAGTGGAAGTGGAGGGTCTTGACGGACACTAGTGTAAGCTGGAGCAGCTTGTTGTTACATAGGTATGGGAATTTTGATTCCTCTTTTATCTATGACTCTATGGAAGGCCGAAACCGAAGGGCATCGGGGTCTATTTGGTAGAGGGACTTGGTGTCCTTGGATTGTAATGTTGTGGAGGATAGTCGGTTTGCATGGTGCATTCGAAGAGGTTTGGGTGATGGCTCGTTGATTCACTTTTGGAAAGACCGATGGTTGGGCATAGAGCCTTTGTTTAAGGCGTTTACATTGTTGTTTGAGGGATACAGTCAGCAAAATATCACAGTGGCTGAGTGTGGTTTGTGGGACGAAGGTAGTTGGAGTTGGAATGTTCCTAGGCTTCGTTTTGCAAGCGATATTAGAGCTGCAGAAATTGATATACTGCAGAGTATCTTGCAACCAATTGTCCCTGACTTATCGAAGGTTGATGACGAGTGGAAATAGTGGCACGATCCCTCCAAGCAATTCACGGTTAATTCCTATTATTCTCAGCTGATCCGTACTAGCCCAACACATTCTATTACTCCCGATTGGACCCATACAAGTGCAGAATTGTGGAAATCCATCGCTCCATCGAAAGTTATTATCTTCGGATGGCATCTCTTGCTTGATTCCTTGCCATCCCGAGCTCGGGCTTGTATCTGATGAAGAGTGATACATACAGAGGAGGAAGTGCTCTGCCCGTTTTGTCACCTAGCTCGCAAAGATGTGCACCATCTGTTCATGACTTGTGTCTTTGCACAATCAGTTTGGTCCTCTATTGGTGCTTGGTTAGGTGTTGAGATTGATGTGTCGTTGAGCATGGTGGATTTTTTTAGAAGCTGTGCTCATTGGTGCCAAGGGAAGAAATCCAAGCGAGCGAAACATTTATTTTGGCTTACCACGTGTTGGAGTATATGGCTTGCTAGGAATGGTGTCTTTATAAATTGAATTGTAATTCTTCCATGTCTATTTCTTTGTGGGGGTCTAACCAGTGTTATTAAATCCGGGCCGAACCGGTTCGGCCGAGAATCGGTGTGTGCCTCGGTTCGGTTCAGTTATCACACCGTGCATGCAAATGAACCAGTGTTGACTCGGTCAACTCGGCTTTGGCTCGGTGAAACCGAGTGTTGACTCGGTAACCCACTTGACTCGATCGCTGGTAATTAAACATATAAATTCGCGCAATCTTACCAAAATTGTTAGCAGTGAGGTTCAAACCCCCACCCTGCTGCTTGGAGAAGCGCCTTATAACCAAACTGAGCTGCAATGCCATGTTGTTATACCTACCAAATATATTATACTTAATGTAATGTAAATATCCTATATTATCCAACTTCGCAAATTGCAACCGCGAAAAAAGAAACGTTTAATTTTAACAATACCATAAAGGAAACACTGATCATTTTAAAATATTTGTTACTTTTAATAGGTTAAATTAAAATATATTTTTAAAACTTATGTTTAAGTGTTATCTTAGACTATAAAATTAAAAATAAGATTAAAAATTTTTTTTTGGGTATTTTTAAGGTATGAAAAAAAATTCATATATATTGTGATGTGTGATTTATACACAAGATGCCTATTTATAATGATCTTTGGTACTTCACACGGCCAATGCAGGCCAACTAAGAACTCTTCGATCCGACTTTTCGACCTAGTGGACCTAATAACTGGCCATGAGTCAATCCTAGTCGGTTTTAATAACACTGGGTCTAGCCCATCAATGAATTGTTGCTTATAAAAAAAGCTCTAAGCAATCTTTAGCATTGATTTAAGATCAAACATTAAAAGTTGTGATGAAGGATGTACTAATTACATTCACTAAACAATCTCAAGTAGTATCACTTTGGATCAGAAACTCAATTCATATTTTAAATAAAAGATCAAAGAACGTATCCCTTTCCATATCATAAGAGTTATTTTTTGGTAGAAACAATAATAGTAATTTAATCAAAAAATAAAGTACTATAATTTGGGTTAGACAATGTTAACATTTGTCTTTCCGACACATCATTAAGATATATTATATTTTATTTTGTGTTGTTGAAAACACATTAAAAGTTAAATTATGTTTGGCTCCGTAGAGTGGTGGGGTGGGGTGGGGAGGAGGAGTAGGAGTACCTCGCAACCTGGTCCTGTCCCATTAACCACGAATATCAGAATCACACAACTATTGGCACTCTCTCTCTCTCTCTCTCTCTCTCTCATGCAATTGCGCAAAATTCAAGGCTTTTCTACGTTTCCCTGTCTCGTCCTCTTGCTTTCACTTCACACTTTATTCATACCTACTTTACTACCACTACCATATTATTCACAATACAATAAATAAAATATATTTTTAGTGGTCTAAAATATTATAAACTATATTTTCAGTAAGATTTTTTTTATTAAAAAAATATTGGTTCCGGTAAGAGTTTGGTTGGTTATTATAGATTTTTAGCTAAAAAAAAATTGTCCGATTTTATTTATCGTTTTACTATATCAATGAAACATAATAATTTTTTTCCTATTATATTGTGAAACATAAAAAGTATATGAATTTTGGACTATTATTATTTTTCTTAGCCTGTGTGTCACAACGTTAAATAAATGTCATTGATACCCAATAGCACTTAGATGAGATTGTCGGGTCTCTTAGGTTTTAATGTTGGGCATCCAACCATGTTAAATTTTTGAGAGAGCCATTGCCATTACTATGTACATATCCGACTAGTCTCCGTAATAATTCTTGCAGAAGATGTCCGATTTATAAAATAATAATAATAAATGCCATTGATGAAGTATTTCTCTCTCTCTCTCTCTCTCACCTCAGTGATTCAGTCACTCAGTCACTCACTTTCAACTACTTCATTTCCAACAACATTATTACCTCATCTCTTTTCCTCTGCTTCCTCTCTTTCTTCTCTTGATGACGCTTTAACCTGCTCTTCCCATTCTCCTCTCTCTCTCTTTCTGGTAACTGGTAAGTAGTATTCCATCACTTTTTACTGGATTCCTTTACTATGCAACACATTTCTATGTCAATCTAAACTCTGATCATCATCAACATCATCATCATCATCTGGTTGATCCACCTGCTCAACTATCAAACTCTTATGTTTTTCACTTTTGAGTCTTTCTTTTTAACTGAGAAGCTTTCTGAACTTTTCTGATGTTTGTATGAATGTATTGTGTTTCTAGCTTTCTGCTACTGCTACCCAACACAGCATTTCATGATTCATGTTCTGTTCCTTAATTTGTTATATCATGTTTGGTTTTGAAAGGGAAATAAAACAGATTAACAGATTCTTTTTTTGTTGAAAAAGATTAACAGATTTTTACACTTTTAGCTTTGTTTACCTTTTTCTCCATTTTTAGTAAAACCCCGAAAGTTTTATTGACTTGCTTCATGCCATTTTCATATATGTGTGAAGTACAACAACCTATTATCTTTGATTTTCTTTCCAGACACAAAAATAACCTGCTAAGCACCAACACGATGATGACACAGACACGTAGACACTAATTTTAATTTGGAAAATGAAAGTAATTGAAGTGTGAGTATTGCTGTATTGGTATCGGATACTGGTCATGTCTTGAACCTGAAGTGTCAGTGCTATAGAGAAAAATAACATATATGAAATGAAGCACATTTGAGATTTTCACATGATTTTTATTACTACTATTGTATTTGTGTGCCAATGATATATATATATATATTGATTAGCATGTTTATTGTGAATGAAGCTTTGATTATAGGTGGGAGAGTTTTTGTGGTGTGCTTCATCACCTGTTGCAGTTGATCACATAGTACAGAACCAGCTAGTCAACTTGCAACCAATTATGAACAGAAAAAGGCGTCTGAATCAGTTAAACAATCCATTCAATTCTCACCGTAAGCCTTTCCTCTTCTTTTCATCAATTGATCACTATGAATGTCAAAGAAAATGAAATTAATCCCTGTACAGAGCACGAGTGAGAGTCTAGTTAAGAGAACATTAGAAAAGTATGTGAATTCTTTTAACCTATTGACTTACTCAATAATTTTCTTCATAAACAGCATTTGAAGCAGTTATCTTTGGATCATGGCATCCTGTGGATTTCATAGAAATCAAGTCAGGAACAATGACTATGCATTTTGTAGACAATCACCACATGGCTATGGACAAAGGCCCTTTGTCCGACATTCGAATAAGGTCGAGGAAATCTACTGTATCAGATTGCTCTTGCTTTCTTCGTCCTGGAATTGATGTATGTGTGCTATCAGCTCCTCAAACTGCAGATAAATCAGATGATTTGTGCCTCGAGCCTGTAAGTCTTCCTCTTAAGATGAATTATAAACTTGTTATCTTGTTATATATGAGGTTCTTGAATTTCTTAAATGGCAACACTTGCAACTGATTTTTCAAGTCATCTTTTGTTGGAGTAAACCTTAAGAATAGACTCAAATGAATATGGATTATGAGCAGTCACAGGCTTGGTGAGTCGTGCGGTCAGCACATCTGGACCGTTTAATGGTGATCAGACGGTCTAGATTTTAGCTCTAAAAACAGATTTAAAACATCACGCTAAAATTTAGACTGTTCGATCAAGATTTGACGGTCCAAATTCACTGACTGCATTAGTGTATCGGTCAACGACTGCGCAGAATCTGGATCCGACTCAAATGGCCAATGCAATCTCTCTGATTTTGCGTATTTTAAAGTATAACTTACACTTTTTACTTTTTTAACAGGTTTGGGCTGATGCTAGAATAAGTTCTATACAGAGAAAGCCTCATGAATCTGAGTGCAAATGTCAGTTTTTTGTGAACTTCTATGTTACTCAAGGTTCACTTGGTCAAGAGCTAAGAACTCTTAATAAGGAGATTAAAGTTGTAGGAATCGATCAAATCTCCATCCACCAAAGACTCGAACACAGTCCTCATGAAAATAAGCACTACCGGTGGGAATCATCCGAAGATTGCTCTTCATTACAACACACCAAATTGCTTTTGGGAAAATTCTTATCAGATGTTTCGTGGCTAGTTGTTACATCTGTTATAAAAAGGTTTCGTTCTGTGCAAGATCATTAGAAAACAAGCTCGTGTATCAAGTTTTGGAAGGCAGTACCGAGTCTCTTATAAATCTTGTTGGTTTCAAACAAGACAATGAATTGTTAGTCCCTACTGTTTCTCAAGTTGCTATAACTAACACCAAGGAGACACCACGAAAGCTGACAAGGTACAAGATTCCCAAGGAGATAAAGCATCGCCGTCTTATAATGTTGATGGCTTACGACGTTCCAAACGGCGTCAAGTACAACCTGAACGGTACCTTGGTTGTGAAGTTTCTAATTTGGATGTTGGTTGCTTTAGAAACTTGCCACCGGTTCGGATCGATAGCCCAAGGAAACACAAAGATGATGAAATGTCATTGCCATTATCACAGCTGTTCAGTTTGCAACAAAGCTGTCAAGAAGAGGAAGTTGAGAATCGTCAAACGGCTAAAAAATCGAGTAGCTCGCGCGAGCTACTAGTATACACTAGGAAGGGTAAAAAGAAAGTGGTGAAGACGAAGTCAAGTGCTGCTGATGAAAATCCACTTGCTATTATTCCTCTTCCAGTTGAAGCAGATGAACCAATAGCAGTTGATCATAGTGATCTAAATGAAAAGGTTACTAGAAGTTATGAACATGAATCGGGTGAAAATTCGTCAAAATATCATCATCTGTTAAATAGCCCGAAATCAAGGAAGAACAATATTAATTTGTTAAATTTTGATCCTTATAATCTGCCTGCAAAGTTAGCTGAAGCTGAAAGGAATGGCGAATCTTCTTCGAGATGTCATTATAGCTATGGCAGCATTAAGAGGAATGGTTTAGGTGATCTGGATGGTATGGATCTTGGAAATAAATGGGAAAGGATAAAGTCCCGTAAAGGATCTCAGGAGCGAAAAAATCGTTCGACGTATTTGAGAAGTAGAAATCAAGGCGAAGAACGAAGTTATAATCGTCAAGACAGAACCTTAAATGCCTATGCCTACAGGGAACTGATAAGTTCATACTTAAAGAATATTAATACAGGACCAGCCAAAGAAGAGGTTCCTCTTACTGAGCAGTGGAAGCAACACGACGCAACGAGCACCTCTGGACAAAATGGTGAAACAGACATGTCTCGTGGCGAGGATGCGGAAGAACTATCTGAAATAGATATGTTATGGAATGAATTTGATGTGTCATTGGCATCAAGTTATTTTGATGATGCAGAGGTGTAACATTTTGGCCATTGTTTTCCCCTATTTGTTACTTTTGTTTTTGTTTTTCTAAGGCTAATTCAGTTGCATTGTTTAATCAGGCTTCAAATGCAAATGCTTCAGCTGAGACTGATGAAAATTTGAATGAAGTTTGTCAGCATGATTTTAGATTAGATGAAGAAATCGGAATTTACTGCCTTAGATGTGGCTTCGTGAAAACCGCGATCAAAGATATCTCCCCACCCGTTGTAAGTCATGTTTAAAACTTATTAAGAAATCTGTAAGAGTTTAACAGCATTTTCTTATGTAGTTCTCTTTTATTCTTGTTCATTTACATTGCATCTAGATGGGGGCCGGCCCGGCCGGCCTAGGTGACTCTAAGATGATGCTTATTGTATTAAGGTAGTACTCCCTCTGGACCTATTTATAAGCAAAAAATGCAGTTTTCAGTTCATTGAATAATTGATGTATCTGATCTATATATATATTAGATTCAATACATCAATTATTCAATGAACGTTAAACTGTATTTTTTGCTTAAAAATAGGTCCAGAGGGATTATATACTCCGTAGTCAGTATCTGATAATCTTGTTGGTATTGGCAGATTGAAAATCCAAAGTGGCACCAAGAGGAGAAACAATGTGCTGAAGAAGTTAAAGAGACAAAGGGTGATGAAGATGATGAATTCCATTTTTTCCCAACTAATGATTCTCCGGAAGCACCGATATCCGAAGAGAAAGACAACGTTTGGGCATTAATTCCTGAACTCAGAGATAAGTTGCATGTCCACCAAAAGAAAGCTTTTGAGTTTCTTTGGCAAAATATAGCAGGGTCAACAAATCCAGGACTAATGGAAGCAGAATCCAAAAAAAGAGGTGGCTGTGTTATATCTCATACTCCTGGAGCTGGAAAAACTTTTCTCATCATTGCTTTTCTTGTTAGCTACTTAAAGTTATTCCCTGGGAAAAGACCTTTAGTCCTTGCTCCAAAAACAACACTATATACTTGGTATAAAGAATTTATCAAGTGGGAGATTCCTATACCAGTGTATTTGATTCACGGTCGTCGAACCTATAGAGTATTCAACCAGAAAACATCGACGGTTTTTCCTGGTGTTCCTGGTGTTCCCAAGCCGACTGACGATGTTAAGCATGTTTTGGATTGCTTGGAGAAGATACAAAAATGGCATTCACAACCAAGTGTTCTAATCATGGGTTATACGTCGTTTTTAACCTTGATGCGAGAGAATTCGAAGTTTGCACATAGGAAGTTTATGGCTAAAGTATTGAGGGAAAGTCCTGGGATCATGGTACTCGATGAAGGGCACAATCCGAGAAGTACTAAATCAAGGTTGAGAAAATGTTTGATGAAAGTACAAACGGAATTGCGAGTATTACTCTCTGGTACTTTGTTTCAGAACAATTTCTGTGAATACTTTAACACTTTATGCTTGGCAAGACCAATGTTTGTTCATGAAGTACTAAAAGCATTGGACGCGAAATACAAGAGGAAAAGGAAAGCAAAAGGAGCCGAAAAAGAACAATATTTAGCCGAGTCGCGTGCTAGAACATTCTTCCTAGATAAAATTGCTAGCAAAATTGACTCAGATGTTGGTGATGAGAGAATGCAAGGTCTAAACATGTTGAGAAATTTGACAAGTGGTTTTATTGATGTTTATGAAGGTGGAAGTTCTGATGGTTTACCTGGTTTACAAATCTATACATTGTTAATGAATACAACTGATATACAACATGAGATTCTGAACAAGCTCCACATAGGAATGGCGAAGTGCACCGGATACCCTCTCGAGTACGAGCTTATGATAACACTTGCTTCGATTCATCCTTGGTTGGTTACCACAGCTGTGTGTGCTAAAAAGGTTTTCACACAGGATGAATTATCTGAGCTATACAAATGCAAGTTTGATTTAAAAATAGGATCAAAAGTTAAATTTGTTTTGAGCCTTATTTATCGCGTTGTGAAGAAGGAAAAGGTGCTTATTTTTTGTCACAACATAGCACCTGTCAAATTATTTCAAGAATATTTTGAGAAGTACTTCGGATGGCGAAAAGGTCAGGAAGTTCTGGTACTAACCGGTGAACTCGAGCTCTTTGAACGAGGGAGAATAATGGACAAGTTTGAAGAACCTGGTGGAGTATCGAAGATATTGCTGGCTTCAATTACAGCTTGTGCCGAAGGAATTAGTTTGACAGCAGCTTCACGCGTGATTATGTTGGACTCAGAGTGGAATCCTTCAAAAACAAAGCAAGCTATTGCGCGCGCATTTCGTCCTGGTCAGCAAAAAATGGTGTATGTGTATCAGTTATTGGTGACCGGTTCGCTGGAGGAAGATAAGTACCGAAGAACCACTTGGAAAGAATGGGTTTCTAGCATGATTTTTAGTGAGGCTTTTGTGGAAGATCCTTCTAAATGGCAAGCTCAGAAGATTGAAGATGAAATTCTGCGCGAAATGGTTGAGGAGGATCGTTCTAAATCATTCCATATGATTATGAAGAATGAAAAAGCTTCAACAAATACTTCTGCAAACAGATGAAAGGTAAATAGACTTTTTCCTACAAAATTGAAATGTCACTATCCACCCTGCTTTTCCCCGGACAGCCAACAAGCTCGGGACTGTCCAATCTTGATCAGACAGTCAAGATTTCAAAGTTGGAATTTTTTAGTAAGCAAAAATTAAAAACCGCTCTTAAAATCTGGACTGTCTGATCAGACAACTTCAAACTTACCGACTACACACATCTTCAACTGCACGAAATCCAAATCCCTTTTTCCCTTAGTGACTGCAAGATGTGAATTAAATCTCTTGATTATGTCTGTCTGCAATATGTGAATTAAATCCCTTTTTACATTAACCATGCATCATGTTTGACATGCATTTGTAATTCTATAGAATGTTCTTCAGCATATGTATTCAACGTGTATATGTATCTCTCTGAAAATACTGCACTCCATGAATGATATTAAAAGTGTATAGTATTCTTGGTTCCTTTTGTGTCATTATTACCAAGTAATATTAATGCTGAGATGGTTCTTCGGCTACAAATTGTTATGCTTATCAAAAATTTTCATCACACTTTCCTTACACAGCTTGACAATGTAGCAAGAGCATCATTAAAAGAGCCAGGCCCATTTCTTAACTAGCTTCTAAGGAGAGCCCAAAGTACTTATTTCTTTTAGTAAGCTAGTGAATTTATTCAGGCAACAATGAAGCTGAGGTTGGTGTTAGGTGTTATGTCGTCTCTGCTCTTGAATCTGTCTCGCGGTGTCGTCTCTTGCTTTCGTTCTTGTTAGAGGAGTCATGCTAATTCCGAGGAGCTGGTCTTTTACAGGTTTTGGTGTGTTTGGCGTGTGGCTATTCGTGATTTGTTAGGTGCTTACCCCCGCCTGTTTTGGCGTTTTTCTGGATTGCTTATGGTGTATTTTGTGTTTGTAACTTTTGTAGTCATGGTATAGCATTCTGCATTAGTCGTTTGAATGTGTTTTGTATTTGTATTTCTATGGTGTATCTTTGTTGGGGTGTCTTGAACATTTTGGTGTTAGCTCTTGTAGTATTTTTAGGGGTATTGGTGTATGCTGGTTTTGGCCACCCTTTATCCTAGTATTTGCATTTACATGTGCTAGGTGTCATCAATGAATCTATTCAATTATCGAAAAAAAAATTGATGCGATTGTGCTAAATTTTTGACATTTTCTCAATTCGGAGTGTGTTAGAAAGAGCTTATTTTAGAACGTAAATGGGCTTATCTTATGACATGAACACTTGTGTAGGTTTTTCCAGGGAGCCCTCTTGTGCGAGCCCAACAATAAGGAGTAAGTAGGCATAACTGGCTGGAACAAAAAAAGAACTATACTATATATATATATATGATTTTGCGGTTTGGTTTGATTTGATTCTGGTTCGATTTCTGTAATCAAAGTCGGGAACTGAACTGAAACGTGCGGTTGACTGATAAAAATTTGACAGAACCAATAAAAAGTGGTTTTCTACGGTTTTCAATTTGGTTTGATTCGATTTGCGATTTTTTATTGGTTTGGTTCGGTTTTAAACACCCTTAGTTTCGAACACTTCAGAAATTTGCCTTGTTCCATGTGTGTTTGAACATGAGGAATATAAAAGACTTTGGGAGAAGTGTTTTGACCATGAGAGATGTGTGAGAAATGACGTTCACCTTTCAGAGGGATGTGTCCCAAAGACACTAAATACCACCTGAGTGCCCAATTGCTTCCTTAATAAATTTACCGTGAAAACCCAACTTTTGTATCGCCTTTGTTTCTCTCGCACCACTAATATGCGTTATAAATAAAATGGGATCAAAGGAAGTTTGAATTTAATTCTAAGGTTATTAATCAGTTTAGAAAACCCTATAGCTACCGTCTCCCTGCAGTTCCAACAACATAAATTCATGGTGACAAATTCAGCTACAGTCTCCCTGCAGTTCCAACAACATAAATTCATGGAGACAAATTGTTCGAGTGGGATCTCACCCCCCTTTACCTCGGGCAGGATCTGTAGTTACATGCGAACTACGAGTGCGATCGATGTAAAAAAGCAACATTTAAAATCGGTTCATTCAAAACCCGATTTTAAATGTCTCTCTACACACATACATTTAAAATCGGGTTTGCAACGAACCGATTTTAAATGTTGTTTTTAACACTAACTGCACCCTGTAGTTCCCGCGCGAACTACAGGGGATCCGTTTCTCTTTACCTCCATGTCTAGAATCACTAGCAATCTAGCATGCTTCCCCATATCCCTTGAAGGTGAAGCCTCTAGTTGTGGTAGCCATCCTCAGCCCAAGCATAGCTTCTCCATTTAAGGGTTTTTTTTTGGACCCCCACCCCATCCCCATAAACCCCCACCCAATAACAAAAACCCCAAAATGTCCTTTCAAACTTAATTTTTTTTAAAAAAATAAATAAATCGTATATACCCCTTTCAGTACGTATATACGATGGCTATTTTTTGTCCAATCGTATATATGTACTCAAAGGGGTATATACGATGCACTTTTTATTTTTTTTAATAATTTGTTTTAATTTTTATTACTAAAAGGCTACTAAAAATTCGTTAAATAGTCAAAACTACTCCAAAAATTATAAAAACACCACTAAAAATCTAACAAAACCAAAATAAGGCTATACAAATTTTTTAGATTTTTGGAGACTATGAAAAATTAAAAAAATCGTAAAAAATAATAAACGATGGAATTTGAGATTTTGAGGTCAGAGTCCCGTAAGAAGTCCCTTCTAGGGGACTCTTGATTCTTGATTTTTTCTGATTTAATGGTGTGGTTTCATTACGATCGGAGTATGTTTCCTAAAACCGATTTTTTAGCTTCCTAAATTGCGTTCGTTTTAACGAACTACACACAAAACTTATTTTCGTGACTTATATAATTTTTATTTGACTTAAAAAATTTAAAAAAATACAATGGGGGTCGTATATACACCTGAGGGGGGTATATATACGACCCTATTTTTTGCCCATCGTTTTTTTTATTTTTTTTAGATAAGCAACGATTTCCTTTAAAGGGAGCACAAGGGGTGCCCAACCCTTACAAAAGAAATACAAAGGGAAGGGGGAGGGCCTCCTCAAAACCTCTCTGAGCCAAAACCCTTTGGGAAAAAGACTCAAAGAGGAAAAAGAGTACCCCGTGTAGAATGCACCACAGTGACTAGCTCACTGTTTCTCCCCCTCCTAGAAAAACAAGAGAAACATACATGATACATAGTTGTTATTACAGAGACAGCCCTGTATTCAATGGGCAATTATACCAGTCAGACCATGTTGCCGTGCAATTCCTTCCCCTCCTCGCCTTAAACCAACTCCAAGCCAAGTCCTTCGATCCCGCTATTATACCAGGTGTGGATGCCACCTCCCCTTTGAAAATTGTTTTGTTCCAAGCTAACCATATACTCCAAACCACCGCCAACCATACTAAGTGCTTGACCCTCCTTTGCTTCTTACCTTGAGCTAACTTGCCAAATTCCATAAAATGAGTGACAACGGTATCAAACTCTCCCACCAGAACCCCCAACCACGCATAAATACTTTCCCAAATAGCTTTTGCAACCCAAGCATGACAAGAAAAGATGATCCACGGTTTCCACTTCCCAAAACATAAAACACAACTTATATCATTTGGTGACCGAATTATACCTCGTTTATGAAGCTCAACCCGTGTGGCAATACGACACAAAATCACCTCCACGCGAATATTTGGATTTTGGACGGACGCGTCATTTCTCCAAACCTTTTTGCACGCTCTCTGCTCAATGGCGCGCAGCCAAAACCGATCCTCTAAGCGAAGAAAAAACTGACTTTTCGTAACATTTTTAACCGTATCCAAACAATGAGTCCGAACCCAAATCCAGTGATCCGCAGACCGCAATAATAAATTGTGACAAAGTCGTAATAAATTACCGCATCATCACAACAGATGCGCACAACATGGGGTTTTCCAGCACCAATGCTTCGGCCCACACCCAATTCCAACACCAGCCCGCGATTGTCCAATGACCGTGATCCTCTATCTTTGCTTCCTTAGACCTGCAAAATTCAAATAATTCCGGGAAAACCACAGCTAGATTATCTCTTCCATACCAATTATCCCTCCAAAACCTTGCAATATTCCCCTTGCCCAATTTAATTTTCACCAAATCGCTAAATCAAAGCCTCTAAAATCAAATTTTCAAAAAGAAAGTCAATGAAGGAATTGTTGGGTTTCTAACAGAAATCAATAGTTTTAGGGCCCCTAACCAAAATCGAAACACACACAAAACAGAATCATACACACCAAAATCGAAAACACACAAAACAGAATCGAAACACATTAGACGGGAGGAAGAACATGCATAAATCACATACCACTTCTCGGCTTCCTTTTTGCCTCTCTCTCCATCCTCCTCGTCGTGTATACCATCGCACATGTTCCTTCATTGTTGTCTTTGCCATGGACTCCTTCTCTCCGATTTATTTCGCAAATATCGGTCCTTTTCATTTTTGTCGTCTCGAGAAGAAAGGGATTTCGAGAGAATACAAAGAGTGAGAGAGAGAAGAAGAGGAGGAGAAGAGCGTATGTGAGAGAGAAGTAGATGGAGAGGAGCGTGCGTGATGTGAGAGAGAAGGAAAGGAATAGAGGAATAGGAGCGGATGAGAGAGAATTTTTCCAATTAATTTCAATTATTGTCATAATGTCTTGATTAATTCTACATTTAATTGCCATAAAAGTGAATTACATTAATCATGTCTCATTATAAAAATGACCACCGCAATTTTATGCGTTTTGGGCCGTTGATCATCTGTCAGTGAAACCAACCGTTGGATCTAAGTTTGAGTTAGAAGGCTGTTGTTTTTTGGTAATTAAATTGGGCCGTTAGATGTATATACGTGGCTTTCTCAGCAATTTCCTGGCGTCGGATAAGCCATGTCATTTTAATAATGCTCTCGTGGCTTTTTTAGGCTCCAACGTGACTTTTTTCGACTGGTGATGTGGATTTTTTGAGAGTTGAGGTGTAAACTCTCAATTATATAATAAAGATATGATATATTCTGGATTTATATGTCTTATAATTGTAATTAAATACCAAATATTTATAAATAAATAAAAAATTAGATTTTTAGCTACAGATTTATCTAGTAAAGAGATAAATCCGTTTTGAATTTTTTTTAACTATGAATTTATCTCTTAATTAGAAAAATTCGTTTAACGAAAATCACAATAATAAAATAGGAGGTGTGTGGAGGTATTGTGTCTAATAGTGGGTGTAAAAAAACAAAACCAAAAAAAAAAATGAGCAGGATCCTCTTTGGATACACTTCGGCCCAACGGGCCTGGTAGTTGGCCCATCTTGAGGGCTAACTATGTTGGCATTATTCTTAATAGGTGGGTAGCGATCATCTCCATTAATTTCTCAAAATAAACAAAAATTTCTATCACTAAATTAAGTTTTTTGTATAAGTATGTTTTTGTTTTATATTAACTCTTTTGAGACATCGAGAAAATTGATACATTTTTTTGTTTTTTTGAAAAAAAAAAGAAGATGGATGCTACTCATTTTGGATACCCCTATAATTTATCCATATATTTTACATTTTTTTTTATCAAATCCATATATTTTATATAGTCCATCGTACCAAAAGTTTCTTAAATTATTTAATATCGGAAGCAACTTGCCGGTACGCCGGAGTTTCTAGACTTTTCCTTCAAATATTATCCGCATCCAAAGATACGCCTAAGGAACACATGCAAGACTTTTTTAAAGAACAATAACAACATGAAAATTTTAAATTATTAATACCAAAACTTACTAACAATGTTATTAAACTCGACCTTGGGAGAACTCGAAAAAGCAATCATTTCGATCAATTGGGTCGATAGGCGGCCAGAAATCGACCCGCATTGGCACGTGACCCGTGTACACTACTAAAACTCATTAAAATTAGGCGATGTTGTATATTCACATATCGCAGAAATTTATGAATTTTTTTACCATACAATAAAATTGTCCAAAAACTCACTACTCATTCATCATTGAAAACAAATAAAACCTTAAAGTTTAAACCAACAAGAAAATATTGAATTCAAATTTAAACTTTTTTTAAAAAAATAAAACAAATGGCTGTCGTTTTACTTAAAAATAAAAACAAGCACAAATCAAGAAACCGGACCGGTCAACACCGGTCGAAATGATCGTCAACACCGGTCGCACCGGGTTCGATGCCTTCCGCTCACGGGTCGCGATTCCGGCCGCATGGCCCAAACACCAGCGCGTCCAATAGGTGACTTGACCGATCATATCACCGCTTCGATCCGGCCGGCCGGGGTCGGTCATTCGGGTTTAATAACATTGCTTACTACGAAAGAAATAATACCATCGCACCCACCAGTGGAAAGGCAATTTGAAGTTTTTTGGTTTGGTAGAATAAAAACAACAATATATTTTGTGCAACTTACCAAAAAATATTAATATTCTAAATAGCAAAGTTGCAGTTTGAGATAAAAAAGGATAATTGATAAAACCAAGTCCAAAGATGGTTGCAAGTTGCACATCCACTTGCATGTAAGGTCCCAACTATAATTCAATACTAGCAATTATCATTTCTCTTCTTTTTCTAAATCAAAAAGAACAACTAGCTATACTACTTGTATTACAAAAAATAATAACCCAAACTCGGTGCCTTCTCACCCTCCACATATATATATTGTTGTTCATTCAACAACAAATATATATATTCATTCGGTGGAGTTAGTTTCAAGAGAAAGAAAAAATGCCTTCACCTCTTCAAGTCCACCGATTCAACACTAACACAGAGAAATCCATAACTAACGCCATAGCAAACGGCGTTAACTGTCCAAAACAATCACAAACACGTCGTTTCACCACCGTTTCTTCAACCAAACAAACCGTACCAGAAACGGTTGCAAATCACCACACACAAGTAGTGGGACCTAACCAATGCTTCTCCATCGTCGTTCAACACATCAACGCTCCAATCTCAACCGTCTGGTCCGTCCTTCGTCGCTTCGATAATCCACAAGCGTATAAAAACTTCGTTAAAAGCTGCCACGTCATCACCGCCGGAGATAACGGCATTCGCGTCGGATCGCTTCGTGAAGTTCGTGTTGTTTCTGGACTTCCCGCGGTTTCAAGCACGGAGAGACTTGAGATCCTTGATGATGAACTCCACGTCATCAGTTTCAGTGTTGTTGGCGGTGATCACCGGCTTAGAAACTACCGGTCGGTGACGACGCTTCACGGTGACGGTTGCGGTGGGACGGTTGTTATTGAATCGTATGTCGTTGATGTTCCGCATGGTAATACGAAGGAAGAGACGTGTAGTTTTGTTGATACTATTGTTCGTTGTAATTTGCAGTCGCTTGCTCAAATCGCAGAGAATATGAAGAACACTCAACAACACTGAAAAGTGAATTCTTCTTGTTTTTTTTTTTGTTGTTGATGTCTTCCGGGTTTTTTTTGTTTCGAATACGGGTTCGGTTCATGTATCGTGTAATTATTCCATGGATATGTTGATTCGTTAACCCGTATTGGAAATTGATGGGTAGGATATTCGAGAAGGGTACAAAGGTAGAATTAATTAATGTGATGTATAAGATTATATCAGATGTTGATATAATGTTCATATTTATGATATTATATTATGTAGTTGTATCTTTTTTGGAGTTTCCATCCTACTCTTATCATAGTAGAAAGATTCATTTTGATTGAGTTTGAAAACAGCTTGGTGGTTCTTTCGCAACAGATCAATGGATTGGTCGCTGTATCTGTAGTAGTTAATCGCTGTTCATTTTGTTTCCTTTAATTTGGAGCACAGTTCATATTATCATATTGATTTGGATTAACAACTTAATTTGATGCCTAGAGCACTCGTTTTTACTTGCAAATTTTTCTGATTGTGTTTTAATTTTGGATTTTGAATTTAATTTTTTATAAATATATTTGTTTTTTTACTATATTCCCATAATCCACACTTTCTTTAAACAAATTCTACACTTGACAAAAATGTACATGTTTAAATATCAAAACAAAAACTTATGTATAACACAGAAGTGATATTTCAGATGATGCTGATAACCATATCACCCGAAAGAAGAAACATACAAAAAATCTATAGAACATAATCCGCTTGTCACTTAGGCGGGAACCTCCCAACTTTTTTTTGTCGTCAATTTTTTTTTTGTTTCACTTTTCCCTTTTACTTTTTTTTCTTCAATTTTTTTGGTTTTGTCTTTTGTTTCTTTTCTTCTTTTACTTTTTTTTGTCCAATATCGTTGGTACGCAGTTTCCATCGACTTTGTCGACGACTAATCTACGTGGGGGACTCTGACTGACCACGAGTATCCGGCTTTGTCGGTCCGTGTGGTTCTCCCCCAATAGAGTTTTTACCACATCCAAGGTTCTTCGTCTTTTTTCATTTTTATATTTTAAGCGTAGACTTTTTCTGATCTCTCAAAAATTTTAGATGTTTAAATATGCAAATATTCAGTGAAAACCAATTTAATTTCATAACAAAATACGTAATGTGTGATGCTAAACAATTTGTTTTGGTGTAGTTGATGGGGAAAAAATTTATTTTGTAACAAAATGCTTAAGGTGAAATGTTAAGCGGTGTGTTTAGGGGTACTTTAGGATTCAGAAAAAAAATTAATTCTTCAAATACCAGAAGTTTCATTGTAAATAACCGGCCTGGTAAAAAATGATAATAAGTTTGTGACAAAATACGTAAAGTGCGATGCTCACATTGTATTGGGGTGCTTTAGGGTCCCGAAAAATTTTAGATGTTCAAATACGCAAAGTTCATTCCTCAATAACGGTTTGATGAAAAAAATTGTGACAAAATACGTAAAGTGTGATCTTTAGAGCGATGTGTTTTGGGGTACTTTAGGTTCCAGAAAAAAATTACATGTCAAACTTGGTGTTCTCTTCTTTATTTTGACAATTTCGCACCAACGAGTATTAGAAGCATACTTAAATTGACGTTTAGTTTTAAATCAAACTCTGGATGATACCTACGTACGCGTTTCACTTTCTAATTGTGTTGTCTTCTTTTCTCTTTAATTATGATTTGAGTTTTTATATTTCCGTTTGATGAATATAGATAATGTTATTAAACAAAATTAGACTTTTTTTCTTATTATCTGTGGATGCATGTTCAATTCCAATGTCTTTGTTAAAGTTTATTTTTAATTTGATATATTGTTATTTAATTTATTGTTATAATTTAACTTTTTTCGTAGGAACTCCGACCTCATTTACAATAGAACTACATGAACATTTTCTTTCTAATTTGTGTAGATGCTTTTGTTTTATTAGTGGTTTTTATTCAATCATGCATGATGTATTGATGTACTCCCTCTGGACTTAATTATAAACAAAATTACCTACCTTTACACATTTTTTTGAGATCACCTTTACTCATATTAAAGATAGTAGTTACTTGAGGTGCTAGCTCAGTGGTAAGAGCTAACATTATATCCTCAATGTGCTGAGTTCAAATCCCTTGGGGACTGTTGTAAAATGACCATTAGTACCAATTTGATTAATAAAAATATCCCCTTCTCCAAAAAAAATTCAAAACAAAAATATTAAAGATAATAGTTTTATGCATTTAGCGTATGTTTGGATGCACGGTCGAAGCATCAAAACCACGGTAAGGGGTTGGTTTGGCCGTGATTTTTCGCGGTAATCCTGAAGGAACAAAATGGAGCTTCTGTGTGGACGTGCGGTGGCGGCAAGATGGACGTGCAACCAAACATGCACTTAGTTTTCATGTATTCATATTAAAAATAAATAGATTTGTTTTAGCCAAACCCGTGCATCGCACGGGGATTGAGGCTAGTTGGTTTAGAAACTGAGGACTCTTCATTGTCTTTTTCTCTCTTTTTTTAATAATTTTTGACAAGTTGCCTATTTGATTAAAAAAATATAGAGGATCTCAAATGAGGTGAAAATTCGAGTATTTACAATGTTTGAAGAATAAGTGATGATACAGTTATTCTTGCTTCACCGACTAGCACTACAAGAAAATCGTTGATTTGCCACGGACATTTCCGTGGCAAATGTACAAATTTCCGTGGCAAAACAACATTTGCCACGGATTTGCCACGGACCAAAAATGGTGGCAAAAACGCTGTCAAATCATAAATCGTTTGCCACGGACTTTTCCGTGGCAAATTTTTTCGTCGCAAACCCGTGGCAAATCCGTTGCAAATATCCGTGGCAAAGTCGTCGCAAATTTCATCGCAAATCCGTGGCAAATCCGTCGCAAATGTAAAAGAAAATTAAAAAAAAAATAAATCATACAAGCTTGATCTTGAAGAGAATGTTTAATAAAATTTTTTAAAAAAATCATACAAGCATCAATGACTTAATAATTTATCCAATCAAATATTGTATGGTTATATAGAAGAGAATAGAGACTCATTATTTACAACTTTGTTATGGAACTAAACTACTAAAAGTAAAATAAAAAATGGAATAGAACGAACTAGAAGAACACCAAAGAGGTGTATTATAAATACACAAGGAATGTCTACAAATGATTTACTGAGCTAGGTGCTCTGCAGCGGTGAGGATGCCCCCACCCCATAGCCACCCCTCCTCCTCCAAACAAAGATTTCCCCCAAATAATTCTGGTCACACGAACTCTCTCCTCTAACAAACTTCCCACTGTGTTATATGTTTCACGATATGTTTCACGCGAAGAGAGTTTTTCTTCTCAAAAAAAAATTGAAAATATGCATCGAGATATTGATTTTAATAATAACCGACATCTTCTAGAGCAAATAGAAAATTGAGAATTACTTCAAGATAAAATAAGATCACTAAAGGAAAACCAGAGACCTTAGTAGATTTGCGATCCTTGTCAATAAGCTCCCAAAGACTCCTTTTCCAAGCGGAGTATTTCTACATCTCCATCATCATATAATATCTTCCACGTGAAATCGTGAACATATAATCGAATTGTAAATTACAATTAGAAAGCGAGAAGAAAATACTTGAACCGAACTCATAGGGCAAGTTCAACATTATTTAGCTTACCACATGCTTCCTTTTGAAGGGTCATAAGACTTAATAGTGCCTCCATAAAATCTGCAGAACACCAACACACAAATATGAATGAGAAGTTGAATTATAAATTATGTCAAGAAAAGAGAAGAAAATCACAATTTTAGAAATTTTCTCCGTGTTTCAAAGAAGGCATACAAGAAGCATGTTGGCAAAGTTGCGATGCTAATATTACAGCTCCAATTAGAATGTAGCATAAGTTAAAGCAAAAGATGCAAAGATGAGTTCAATGGCATTAATAAGCACTGCTTTTTAATTAAAAGTGATCGAGAGGTATAATAAAAGTTCAAAATAATAATAATGATAATATTGTCCAAATGATTCAGGAAAATAAGCATACATAATCGAGAGAAGACTAGTCTAACACATTTACTCAAAGGAGGAAAAAAGTGAAAAACATTTATGCAAGCTAACACAGTCCAAACAATATCGGTGAATTAAGATACCCAAACAGATGATACAGAACAAATGACCATTTGAGTCACAAATACCTTTCGAGTGGCCACATCCCAAACAAATACAATTCCTTCAAAATCGCTACTAGCTATTTGGTTCTTAGCGAATTTGTTCCAACTCAAGCAACTAAGTTTTGAACGTGTAGTCATCTCCACAACAGACAATGAGCATCCAGTAGGTTCATTCACAACCTAGAAAGCAATAGCATATGAAGTGAATATTTTCTCTTAGTTTAGGCAACAATACAAGTGTGAACTCATTATGGAACTAAACTACTAAAAGTAAAATAAAAAATGGAATAGAAACGAACTAGAAGAACACCAAAGGGTGTATTATAAATACACAAGGAATGTCTCTGAAAGATTTACTGAGCTAGGTGCTCTGCAGGTGAGGATGCCCCCACCCCATAGCCACCCCTCCCTCCTCCAAACAGCATTTCCCCCGAATAATTCTGGTCACACGAACTCTCTCCTCTAACAAACTTCCCACCACCTTATCTTGGTCACTCAAAATTTTAGGTCTCTTAAACCGCAGAAATACATCTTTTTCTGTATTATGGAGCCTATCATTGACATATGCTAAAGGAAAAACCTTATCCTCAAGGCTAAGTTCTCAGCCTCCCAAAAAGTTTCATCCATGAAACTGCACAAATAATATCCTGACTTGCAATTACAACCTCTCCCCTGGTTAAACATTGTTGTTCAGTTCAACATCCATACCCTTTGGTGAATAAACCACAGCAAGACTCTACAATGGGCTTCTATAGTTGTGAATCATGGAAGACGGGATGTAATTGAGAGTGTGGGGGTAAATTGAACTAATAAGCCGCTCCACTGGACAGGGCCATAACACCTTACAGCAATTTTTTTTATTAATTCTCCTTGTATTCATTCATAAAAAAGATATATTTTATTCCAAGTAATATATGGACAGCCCCTCTTCCACCAAAGGAAAAGTTAAAGCATTGGAAATTTGGAATAGATCCTCTCATGTTGCGATTTCATAAATTTTCACATATACTGATAGGGTTCCATCTATTTAACTTCTATGATGAGGAAATAATACACAATTTTGACAATTCATATCACTTATAAGAAAGCAATGATATATTTTAACCTAAGTAGGTATATCTCATTGAAGCGTTCATAAGCACAATTTCACAAAATTTATTTACTTACCATCAAATGAGAAGGAAAATAAAATAAGATAGTAAAAGTAATAAGTAAGGGTCATCCATCGTACCGAGGAAAAGTCAAAAACTTTAATACGTCGGGAAACTCCAAAGATAGTAAACAAATCATCATCGCGATCAAACTCTATGCTACAACACAATATGTATCCATGCATTCAAGAAATATGGTATTCGGAGAAAAAGTAAGTACTTAAATATAAAATATGAATATGTGACACAACCAGTTCATTTCATGGATGCGATGCCTAATTCCTTCACATCAAGGCTACAAATGGAAGATAAAGTATAACACATTACTAAGAAAAACCTACTTGTTTGCCATATATGATATACCTAACATTCTTATTTCCATATTATTTATCTCCATGTGTGAAACGTGAACACATATGAAGAGGAGTTTGGTACCCAAAGATGACCCAAATGTAGCAAAGAGATCAAGACCTAACACTTTATATCACCCTCAAAATGAGGTTATCGGTAACATCCTAAACCCTATGATGATTCCGAGTTATTCGATTCTTTGAGTTCTCATTCACAACACTATGATTTATAATAATTATGTAGCCCAAGGAGCCGGAATGGTGAAAAGGTACGAAAATAATGCACATAGGATTTGGAAATCACTTTACCATGAAACGTGGTGTCGATAATACAATATTTATAACACAAGTGGGTTCATGTGCCAAGCATTCTTGTTTTAGGAACAAAACTTGTGTAATAAAAGCCTCAGTGAGAAACTTATGAAGTACTATGTTTGCAAAAAGAGATACCTTCTTCAACTAAGCATGCACATTTTAACCTTTTATGATATTATGTGCACTACCTTTATGTTAACAATGAAGTAAAAGTGCAAGATACCTTGTCTCTAACACGGATGAATGCCTCTTCTCGCATCTCCACAGAAATCTGCGTACATTTGCTCGCATGTGCAAAAACATAGGCAATCTTGTGATGTGTGCCAATTCAAATTGCTTCTCAAAATACCTTGTATTCCACAAAAAAAAAAGGATTCATTAATGGTTTTAATAAATTATGACAAAGAGAGAGAAAAAGAACTAAAGTGACACATATGTAGCAACAGATATACACTATGACCGATCGCATACTTCTTTTGAATCTCCGCAGGCGAAAAATGAAGCGGTCATAGTCCAATCCACATTCTCCAACCTGAAACCACCTAGCATATGAAAAACGGATGAAGAAGAACGAAACAAATATTTCTAATCAAGTTACTTGGACAAGTAGTTTTTAAACTAGAACACAAGTTCTGCAACTATATGAGATAACAACATACATAGAGAGACGAGTAGTATAATGTCACCCCACAAGACCAAACATCAGCAACCTATAAGAATATTTTTGTGACCAATGTTAGCTACAAATTTCATAAAACCCCTCTAATTATATATATATATATATATATATATATATATATATATATATATATATATATATATATTACAAGTTAGTAGCAAAGTTACCTTGCCATCATATTCTCTTCTTGAAAAAACTTCTGGTGCAATATATGCTGGAGTTCCTACTGTAGATTTAGGCTGAGAATGCAGAACAGATGACTGAAGGAAAAAAGCAGAACAGTTGGTAACATGATTTAGCTAAAATTTGAAGCATATTAAACTGAAAATTAAGTGATAAATTATTGCCTTGGAATAACCAAAGTCACATATTTTTAGTTGTGGTGCTGTACTTCCATCTAATAGTGTGTTTTCCAGCTTAAGATCTCTATGGCAAATTTCCTACAAGAATAACAGATTTCCAAGTCAGCTAAAAATAATAAGACTTGAAAAAAATAATTAGCTTAAAACGAAATTATATATTGATATGAATAATAGTACCATTGAGTGGCAATAACTAACTCCAGAAATCAATTGCCTGAAAAAATATATTGCCTATGCATAGGCAAAAGGAGAATTCAGTAAATACTCTGCAATATTTATATAATAAAAAAAACACTATGCATGATGTTGAAATTAAACAGAAAATAAATTGTTATCTACAAAAAGTAAAACTTTATTATAATTATGATAAGTATAGTGACAACATTTAAAAGTGAATAAATCAATTAAGAATTCAAGCTCCAAAACTATGAAGATCTGACATATCTAACTAAAATTTAAAATATGTTTAGCAGTTATCTTACTTATGCTAAAGTGTAAGAATACCTTTCCTTTCTGGATTCCCTCTTTAGCTAATGACAAAAGAGCCTGAAAATGGTTTTCTGGATCTCCACTCTCTTCAAATTCCTAAATCAACACACTAAATCACAATTACAAACACTTCAATTTCCATCTAAACTAAACCACAACTGTGAATAAACTAAGGGAAGAAAACCAACCTTGCAACGCGTTGGATGCACACCAATAGTGCAGAAAAGTCTTCCTATAATCAATCAATCAAAAAATAATCAAAATTACTAAAAAAAAAAAAAAATTCTGCAATTGAAAGTCATTGAAACATGACAAACAAACCATCTGTTTCTACAATCGCAGAGAAGATGAGTTTAGGGTTTCAAATCAAATACCATCTCCAAAGTATCTCCATAGCATCTGTTAATCAAAAACAACAGAGTTTAGGGTTTCCAATCAAATACCATCTTCTCAACTTTTTAGGGTTTCACTGAACTACAAATCGGAGAAGAGAAGAGGAGAATACAAACCATGTTCGTTGTTGGCAATGGCGAGAGCGTGAGAGATTTGTTTGGCAACAGCGAGAGACTGAGAGACTGAGAGACTTGCCGGCGTCGAGAGATTGAGAGACTGAGAGAGCGAGAGGGTGAGGAGGTGAGGAGGAGAGAACGACGAGAGAACGACGAGAGAGTGAGAGACCGAGACTTGCCGGCGTCGTTCTATTTGGGAGAGAACGACGAGAGAGTGAGAGACCGAGAGGGTGAGCAAGGAGAGAGCGAGAGGGTGAGGAGGTGAGGAGGAGAGAGCGAGAGGGTGAGGAGGTGAGGAGGTGAGGAGGAGAGGGTGAGGAGGTGAGGAGGACAGAGCGAGAGGGTGAGGAGTTAATTTCTGATTTTAGGATAGGTAGGGATCGGGCTACTTTTATTTTGATAAATGGTTTGCCACGGACTTGCCACACGCATCTCCGTGGCAAATTTCTCTCCTTTCTTTCACATGTCCGTGGCAAATCAGTGGCAAACACCAAATGTGAAATTTCACGCTCTTCCTTTTTACACATTCCGTCGCAAACTGCGGGCAAATTCTTGTGGAATAAGCTCAAAATGGCAATTGTTGGTGGCTAAAACAAGCTTTTCTTGTAGTGTAGACTAGACTATTGAATATTTGAAGGTATATGTATATTATTTGTATTTGGAAAAGTAGATCATTGGTTGAGTTGAAGTAACACTCGCTCAAAGATAAATTATGTCTCTGTTTTTTTTTTATCCAACTTAAAGGTTATAGAATCTTTGATAGTCACTTTGTACCCAAATATTGGTTGGTTTTTTCTGTTTTCTAGATTGTTTATCTAGCTTTTGTTTCTGAGATTAGTTAGTTTGGTTTTTTTAGCCTTTTGGTTGGGGCTCCCTATTATTATTTTGCTTGTAGCTTTTTCGATTAAGCGAAATTTGATTTGGCCTAGTCTCATTCGCTCTTCTCTGTCTTTTCTCTTTTTTAATAAATTCTGGCAGGATGCATATTTGCTTAAAAAAAAGTAATTTTTACCTCAAAAATTTTCATAGACCTTATAACGTCATATATTTTATGTGTCAAATATTTTTATAATTTTATTGAAATTTGAATTCAATAGAAACTTTTGATTTGATAGTTGGATTAGTAAAATTTAATGGGTATCTGAGTGACTTTCTAGAGACAGACTAACGGCACTGCCATGGTGCCACCGATCAGTTGAACCCTCATTTGATCATTATTGATTGTTCGAGGTAATCCTATGTTTCACTTAAAATTACGGTGAGTTTACTTTTTTTTTTTTTGTATAAATAGTGTATCTTCTGCGTGCAACTGCAGAGATTAATATCTCGAGCAGGGTAGAACCACAATAGGCGGTGGCAAAACTCTCCCTCAAGAGATTTAACACTACTGAATGTCTAACACTAGATTCGAACTCAGGACTTCGTTTAAACTAGAAGATGAGACCTTGGTGAGTTTACTGAGTTGCATGTAAAAAATCAAATATATAAAAACTTATACGAGTATAAATACCACCCACTTCAAACCAAAAAAGTTTATCGACCGAATCTTCCTTTTATTTATGTTAGTCTTCCGCAAATTCCGAAAGCTGCATGAATCTCTCTATAATTTATTTGTCCATTCTAAGCGTGAGAGACGGAGATGGTGGGCATTAGTATATAAAGCTAGCTAGCTGCTAATAACTTTTTATGATCCTAATTAAGGCTTAAACCTTTAATCCTTATCAGTCAAGAAAAGACATTGGAATATTTATAAAGATTATAACGCGTCACCATAAATTTTTCTATGGTCGATATGAACCTGCTTCCAAACTGCAACTTGTGTTGGTTGAACACAACTTGATGTGTAAAAAAAATAGAAAAGTACCAAGTTGTCATTTTTTGCCTCCTAATCCTATTCTCTCTATTTTTATTGTCACGTTTTATTTATTATTATTATTATTATGGTTGTCATTATACACGTCTTAACTCGAGGGGTTGGAAGCAGTCGATGAAATGGCAAGTTGATGTGCAAGTGGGCATGGAGGGTATTCAATAATTTGTTTATTTATATTTGCAAAAAGAAGAAAACTATCCCACGGGCCATTTTATAATACATGACTACAATGATTTTTCCTTTTTTCTTTTTACATAGATCAATGATTTTTTCTATTTGGTTTTTGTAGTTTTTAGGGTTAACAATAGAGGTAGCTAGACGATGAGTAAAAAAAATAGAGGTAGATGTGGATGGGCCATTTTACTCATTCATTGTCTAGCTACCTCTAGAAAAAGTTTTTGTAGTTTTAGGGTTTCCTAGTTATTCATAAGTTTCCTCCGTCAGAGATAGTTTTATTTAACCTTTTATCGAACACAAAATTATGAACACAAATTATTTTTCTGGATTTAATATACCTTAGTGTGTTTGGCAAAAAAATTATTTATTTCTTGACAAATGGCAAATTTTTATTCAATGTGTATACATATTAAAGTGCATAAAAGTTTGTAAAAATATTTTGAAATGTTAAACACCCATGATTAAATAAGTTGTTCTTTATTTCCTAGAACATAGTCAACTAAGCGGTTATGTTTTCATTTCTCTTATGACTTTTAAGATGAATTTTTTTTAAAAGCAAAAGAATGAAGCCTCGTTAAATCCTTTTGATGAAAGCCATCAAGAAAAAAAAAGAGGAAACCCCTGAATTTATTAAAAGAAACAAAAGAAAGAGGACAGGAGAGAATCCATGGAGGGACTAAGCCAAAACCCATGGTAAGAAATAAGGTAAAAACAAAACAATTCTAAGGGTCTCCTAGCATGAAGAACCTCTAGAACAATCTAGAGACAAAATAAGAGCTCAACTAAGGAACAAAAATGTCCTAATGACAAACTAAAAGTCCAACTAATGAACTAGTGAAAATCAGAGCCAAGTCAAAAATTAAAGAAGTAGAGACTGAACTTGTTCTGGAATGAGTGTTATAGCAAACAATATTCTGAATCAGATTCCTTTTTTACCGAGATTTTTTTTTGAGTCTTGGACACAACCGGCTCAGAATTATCCGTCTGAGCAACTCTTCCTTGACTATCAAGAGTCACTGGATCAACCTTATCATCTAACACGTAACCCCAAAGATTTCCTAATATTCTCATTTCAAATACTACCACTAGATTAGAAGTCGCCTCCGACTCTGAGACATTTAGCGAATCCAGCTTGATAGGTTGAGTGAAGAATGAGTCAAAAGATCAGTTACACTGACTAGCAATATTCATTTCAGGAAATCGCTCTGAGTCAATCTCCATATCATTGACTATGATAGTGTTAAATTGAGTAGAATAAGTTTCATAAAAAAAATCCAATTGCTGAATAGATTTCATATCTCCATATCATTGACTATGATTCGGTGCAATGAGCTTAACCTTAATCTCGTCACTAATCTCATTGCACGAAGATTCCTCTAGGTGTTGCTGCACCTTCTTAGAACTAGATGGATCAACGATGCCAACACTTGTAGCCTGAGCTTTCTGCTTATGATTAAACTTAGGAACATACTTGGAAACTTGTTTTGGCTCTAGGATCTTTCGCTCCTTATTGTATTCCACACCAGAGTGCATACTTTTTTTTACAATTGCTAGTGGAATTACCAATAGTCTTGCAATTCATACAAAAAAGTGGCAAATTTTCATACTCCATGTCCACAAAGAAGGCATAACCAAGAAGGCATAACTAGGCCTCTCAACTAGAATTTGATTCCTTATAAGCTTTGATGTCTAATCTATATCAACAAGAATGCGTGCAAAATGACCAAAAGATCTATCAAAACATTTTTTACTTATTGTATCATCTAGAATAATTGGTATGCCAATGCTGCTAGCAATTCAAAAATCCAGTATTCTAGAGGAAGACCAGTAAGTCTAATCCAACATTGTACATTTGTATATTTTACAAAAGAAGGATTAAAATTAGGCTCCCAAGCAAACAACTGAAGAAAACCTGGCATGCAGAGCCAAGAGCATTGAGGAAAATAAAATTCATAATAACCTTTCCCAAAAGAGATAAGACCCCACTTACCCGTCGGTTTCTAAAGATCTTGAAGTTTGGATCTCAAAACACCAATCTTGATAGGAGTAGCTTCGTTTGAAAGTAACAATTTGCCATGAAGATGAGTCTTGCGTCCCTCCAAACCTGCTACATATTCTTCTTTAGGAAAGGAAATTGCCAAATTATCTCCCTTGATACATGGTCGTGGAAGTTGACTCAAAGGCAAATCACATATTTTATCTTTTGTTCCAATTAAAGCTTCAGCAAAATATTTTGAAGGTTTGTGACAATTTGTCCGAGAATGCAAAGACGAACTTGAAATTAGTTTTGAGAGCCACAAAGATTGTGCCACCTGAGAAGGGGCCTCAAGCAAAGCCTGCGGCGCGACAGAAAATCCAGGAAAAAGCCTCGAAGATTGTGTAGTCGACCTTGCAGTAATTGCCTCAAATATCATTGGGTCTTGAGAAAGGCTTGTGTCCTTGTGAGATGGACCATCCGGTCCACTTGCGTAAGACGCAGATAATTATTGTGATGTAGCAGTGCGCTGGGAGTTGCGGTCTCCGAGAGAAACAATTGGTTGACGCAATGTGGAAAAGGACAACACTGAACAACCCCATCTGCAACGATAGCGAGATTGGTTGAAGGAAAGACCAAAAGCAGGTCTGGTGGGGATGCGTCAGTCATGGCAGCGACTAGAAGTAGTAACGCAGAGCACATTTCCAGATCTATCTTTAAAGTACTGAAACTTTAACAAATTCTAACAGTTAAATCAAAATCAAACATTATTGTAATGACTTTTGTGAGAATATTTTATTAACTTTTAGAGAATTTATAGAATAATATTATTTATAATTTTTGTTATCATTGTATTCACTGAGGAGAGTAGAGATATTCTCCATTTCTCAAAAGAAATAGTTTTTTTTTCTTCTGAATTAGAGAGTTTTGTTACTATAATTTTGGGTACATAATGTAAACTTATTATAAATGATAGTGTATAATGTTGACATTTATTATGTATTTATATCTACAAACAATAGTAATGGAACAAATCTCTTTAACTGAGAGATGTTTTTCGAAATTGAAATTGTTAAAATCCTCTCTACAATCTATTACGTCGCACGATATATAGGTAATAGGTATCAGCGTGTTATTTTTGATAGTATTTCTATTTTAATTTATTTTTTATTTAACTTTTAATATTTATTTAAAGAGGTTGGTGTGGCCAATTAAAAAGTATGACATGATAGGTATCAGCGTGTTCATTGGCCAATTATCCCCCACTTAACGTTCGAGTTTGTAGTCCTCATCTTACTATGTGTGAACTCAGGAAATCCAATTATATTATGAAAAACATAGTCTTAAAATTGACAATATTTATGGAAGTTGGCCACTCAGACCCTCACTACAAAAGATGTGAAAGGATATATGTGATGTAACTACCTGTGAATTTTTTTTTTAAAGAAAAAAGAGTACGAAGAGTATAAAAAATTCCAATCTAACTCAGATGTCTCACAACAATTAAAATTGTGTGGAAAGTTTTTATCAAGCAGGAGCAAATGAGAAACAGTTTTGGAAGGAAAGAAATGGCTTGTAACACCCTTTTTTTTTCCCTAAAAACCCAATTTCCCTTTTTCTTAATACATTTCTGCAACTTAGTTGCTAGAAACAAAAATGACTTCTAACAATTCAGTTTCCAAATGTAGAAAAATGGAAGTACCATAATCAAGAGAAGAGGTGTTGAACTGGTTTGGTGCTCTCTGAATGAGGGGTGCGGGTAGTGGAGAAAAGAAATGATGGGCCTAGGGGTAGTATTGGTGATGGGCCCATGCTTCATACAACCCCCCTACTCACTAGAATCCCCATTTTGGTGTGAAAAGACCAACACCCCTTACTGAAATTTGATTTTTTTTATTTTTTTTAAAGATTATGGACGATTCGGCGCACGGTTGATCGACCCTGGTCGTATCTCGCAGCGCCGAACCTGTCAATCATTTGTCAGACACCCCAAATTGACTCAAATTCAAATTTGACCAGGTTTGATCCAGTGAGGGTCGACCAACCGTGCGCCGATCAGTCCCCACCGTCCAGTTTGGCGCCTAAAGTTCAAATTTTTTGGAAATTGTGTCCAACGATTATAATTTTAACGGTTGTTTTAAATCAACGGCTCACGTTCAGTCACACCTAATATAAATAGACTCTCACTCTTTACCGATTTTCACACTTTGATTTTTCACACTTCACTGAAATGGAAGATCTAAATGAATGACAGTTGTGCCCAACCCAGAGATCGCCAGACAAATTTCTAACTACACTGAATCGCCCTGGAACTGTCGAGAACAAGGTCGATGGTATTTATTTTAAGTTTCGCGACAACTGCTTTTGTAGGCTGGAAAAAAATATCACATTCAGCCAGTTGAAGGAGAAGGTGGAGAGGAAGATTCGCAAAGAGGGAGAGTGGCGCAAAGACATCTCTCGTATACGTTACCGCAAGTGCGTATGTCTAGAAGACGACACTCGCCGCTATGAAGCTATGGATATCCGTAGCGACAACGATCTTCGCGCAATGATGGAACATCATTGTAACACCCCATTTGGGATGTCATCTCATTGAGCTGTTTGTTGAAACAAGACGCACACCGGAAGAGGTGATCTATATTATGGAAAACACACTCCCCAAAAATTAGTGAACTCTCTCTCAGTAGTTTCGTTTATTTTTTTATGTCGTGTCGTCTATTTTGATGTATGGCTACGCTCTTTAAATAATAAAATTAGTAGTTTATTTTGTTATATTGTTTTATTTTCATGCATGCACCACGTTGGTAACTCAAACACATTGCACATCTACTAGTGGCACTTAATCTTTTTGCTGTTGTCAAAAGAAGTACTCTATCTTGATTCAAATATAAGCAAAAATATTTAAACTCGCGTTTATTTAAAAATTGTAATTAACTGTAGTTAACTTTCTTGATCTTATATGAAAAATAAAGGCACTTCCTAAACTGTCATTGATTTTATTTATTTTTTAGGCATGTAAACTGTTTCTTAGAAACAAAATGAATGATTAGAGAATAAAACATAGACTAATTTATGAAGTATTTCTGAAATAATGTCATTAAATATAATAAATTTAGGTAAAATTTACTTATGTTAGCACCAAAATTTTTGTTGTCTTTCTACTTTGAAAGGAGTATTATTCTCTATACCAAGTTAGGGCTTGCATAATTTTTTATCTTCAAAAAATGCTTGTTATATAAGTAACGCTACTAAATGAGCTATATGTTAAGGTTTTAAGTAGCGCTTTTTGTAAAGCGCTACTAAAAGTGGTCCGTGTTTTTGTTCTTACAAGTGCTTTCAAACAAAGCGACTAAAGATTTTGTGTATTTTCTTTTAAGCATCGCTTTTAAAAGAAGCACTACTAAAAGGTGCCCTATTTATTTGTAATTCTGGTGTAGTGATAGTTTTAAACATATGTAAAGTGATGAACCCAAAAACAGTGGTTGAACTCAAACGTTAGTTACTTCATGATATTATTGAAATCCCTTATAGATTGCGACTCTGATTTATGAACAAAACATTGAGTGAGTATGCAATTTGAGTTGTAGAGCTTGAGCAATTGTTTTAAGCAAGTGATTGTAATAATGGGAGTACAAGGGATACTCCAATCTATACAATTACCTTCAAGTTAAAATCAACTTAGGTCAAAACTCTGTGGGAGAAAGACCCGCCGAAAACATACCTACGGAAAAAATCCGTCGAAAAATTCCGCCAGTAATATGTCTTATTCTTGTAGCGACTCTTCTCAACACACCAGAGCAACACAAAGGATGATGCACAACTTGGAGTCCAGGAAAAAGTCAAGTGGCGACCCTTGGAATCCAAGAAAACAAAGAAAACCCGATGCACTTTGGACTTTTATTAAAAATGTAGTGTACTTGTGAACTTGCCATAGACACTCATGATTCTCGACTGTCCGATTGTGCCTAATCGAGCCTACCACGATTTCAATTTTATGCACGAGTCAACTTATTTTGGCATAGTAGACTCATAAACTTGCATGAGTTAATGAGTTGACTCCCAAGTTTGACAACCATGGTCCCATTTGAATTTGGTGTAACCCATAGGAATTTTAACCAATAAAAAAAACGTGTTGTAAAAATAGTGATAGAGAATATGTTGCTAGTATTTCTCATTTGGTAAAAGGTTTCATAACACTTTCGGTTAAAAATTTAAAAACATAATTTACCCATTTCTTAGTGAATGGATTTGCTTATTTAATTGAGGGAAAGGAAAAAGGGCACCATTCCTTCACTGATGCAAAAATGTTCCTTTAGACAAGTAAATTAGACTAGGACCCGTTTGGATGGACTTATTTGGGTTTATCTACTGGCATAAACACTTGTGAAACTGTTTAAAAGAGCTTATGAAAATAACTTAAGACATGTTCATAAATTGTTTTTAGCCAATTTTCATAAGCTCCAAATGATAGCTTATGAAAACAGCTTATAACTTATCACTTATAGAAAAATAGCTTAGCATTATTTCATCTTTGATTATATAAACAGCTTATGCATAAGCACTTATATGATAAACATTTATGTCATAAGCACTTAATTAAGCTATTTATCCATACCGAGTTCCTCTTAATGTTGTTTTTACCAATGTTATTAAAATCGAACCGGAGGTCGACCGAGCAAGTCACTGGGTCACTGGGTCAGTGGGCGGACCGAGGGGTTAGTAGTTGACCCGCATGACCCGTGACACTACTAAAACTCTCGTTAAAATTAGGCATGTTGTATATTCACATATCGCAGAGCTATGAATTTTTTCACTATACAATAAAATTGTCCAAAAACTCACTACTCATTCATCATTGAAAACAAACTTCAACATTACACATAACTTAAAATTGAATAATATTCAACTCAACAACAACTATAGCAACTAAATATCATTCTTCATTGAAAACAAACTTCAAGATTAAAGATTCAGCATCTACATTCAACAACTTCAACATTACACATAACTTAAAATTGAAATTATGAAAGAACTTAAAGATAAATCAAAACAGTGCTTCTAAACTGAAATGAAAGATGAATAACAACCTTAATGTTAAAGTTAAACTGAATTAGAAAAAAGAAAGATTGAAGAAAGCTAGAGCAATGATAAAACTAATAAAAGATGCATCAGAAATTAAATAAAAACCTTAAAGTTAAACTGAACAAGAAAGATTGAATTCAAATTTAGCTTTTGTTTTAAAAAAAAACAGCAAAACAACGTCGTTTTACTTAAAAATAAAAACAAGCACAAATCAGCAACCCGGACCGGGTCAACACCGGGTCGAACCGACCGGGTCAACACCGGGTCGAGGCCTTCCGCTCACAGGGTCGCACCGGGTCTGGAACAACCACGATCCAATAGGTGACTCGAACCGACCTAGGCACCGTTTCACGGTCCGACCGACCGGGTCGGTCCGGGTTTAATAACATTGGTTTTTACTTGTCTGTACCACTCATGTAATGAAATGAGACTAAAGATGGATGGCCTTGTTTCACCTAAGAAAATTTTCTCCTTCTCGTGAAGACTACATACATATTCTTAGAGAAGCAACAAAGAAATTTCTGAAAGTTAACAAAATTGAAGAAGAGAGATTAGAATAACAATGTGTATTGATAATTTTTCTTCGGTTGTTGCTTTTTATTGATGGATTGAATCCTCTTACTGAAAGTTTTAGGCTTTTTTTTAGGGGAAAATTCAAATTTTACACACTCAGTATTTTAGTACTTAGCAATTTCGTACTAAACTTCAAAATTGTCCGGTACTAAGATACCGAGTGTGTCAATATATTTGCGACCAAAAAAGTAAAGTCAGCTTACAAAAAAAGGTCAATATATTAGGCTTGTCATGAACAGAAACATTAAACTTTAATAAGATTGGAGCTTTTATTACCAATTTTAACTTAGAAAAAATTGAATCACCAAACAACTTAAAATTTAATTTTACAACACTTTTAGCTTTGAGTGGCTTTTAACCTAAGCCAAAAAAGTTGGGCAAAAACAAAATGATCTCCACTCATTCATATGAATCTTGTTAAAAACGATATACATACAATTCAATATGTATCTTAAAAAGTGTGCACTTCATGTTGGAGATAAAAAAAGTTAGCAAAATTGTCGATGAAGGTTGGTTCAATTGATAAGGAGTTGACTCATTTTCAATAAGGGTGTGGGTTACTCTCGCCCAGCGTGAGGACCTTTTTGGTGAGTGATCTGTAGATACTTTTGTAAGCTCTTGAAGAGTCGTGAAGTCTGCCCTGACCTTGGTAAGCCCCCGGAGCCCAACTCACCTAAACTTTTCTAATTAAAAAAAAAAACTAGCAAAATTTAAAATTTGGCATTTCACCTATATTAAAAGGCAAAACAAAATCAATCAAATATCACTTGCATACAAAATAGAGATTAATTCCCATGTGCTATGCTTTGCCCAATTTACAAATGTATGGAAGGGTGCCCCAAGAGACCTAGGGCATTTTTTTATCAAGGATAAAACAACTTTGAAAACAAAAGTTCATTCCAAGTATCTTGAAGACCAGGCAAACACCAATGCACACAATCAGCATAACTTACAGGGTTAGCTAATTGCTCTGGAGTTAAAGGGCTCCATTGTTTCTTGTATATTGAAGTGTGTGCATCTCTTCGGTAACTAGAGAGTTGAGTGATGTTAAGGAATGTAATTGGCACTTTGGTTTTGCTCAATACTTCTCCAATTACTTGCATAACACTTTTTCTACAATCTGAACCCCAATATGTTGGATCATCAATAAGTGTTGTTTGATTGTAACAGTTTCCTCCTTGTTCATCTCCCCAATCTATGCTCCTGCCATATATTGTTGAAAATATTAGGGTTTATACATGTGATGAAGCAGAGTATACCTCACATATTTACAAACAGGAGACACATTAGTCCTTCTGTTAGTCTTTGGTTGAAAGTCAGTCGTTTGAACACAAATGTGTCACGCTAGTTTGATGATGTGGTTGTTAGGGCCGCTTATGTGTCATATTAGTGAGTCAAATTTTAAGAGACCCACATAAGTGTCCTTATTGGTCATATTATTAAACTAACACGACACATCAGCGCTTAAACGACCGGCTTTCAACGGAGAAGTATACTCATTTTTAATGGAGATTTTTTTTAATCATATTCAATTTTTTAAAATTTTAGTGACTAAATTGGTGATTAACAAGATAAGTATACTCACTTTTCATGAGAAGGTGACATGCTAGTGAAAAAGACTCTAGTTTTCTTTGGATCCATATTAAGCCTCACCCATCTAAGCATACTTTTCATAGCCATACGATAAGCATCTTCTGTGGAGACTTCAACAATCTCTTTCACTTCATCATCAAAAGATCCAAGCCTGAATATTTGGAAAGGGATTAGTGTTTATAGATTTTCAAAAAAGAAATGAATTAAAAAGGATAAGCAAATGAATGAACATACAAAATCTTCATCTTCAAGCCAGTCATCCACCAAAGATAAGTGTTGAAAACCAAAATGTCAACACCTTTCCAATTTCGACCATGTTTGTTGATTGAACCTTTTCTTACAACCCTATCTGATATCCTATGAACGATAGCATTGTCCGCGTTTGATTCTAGAAGAAAAGGTGCCCAATAGAACTCAATTGTCGCATTGTATTCTGATCATTAAACAGATTAAAATGAAGATAGAGCAATAATTAAATCTCTCAAACAATCTAAAGACTCTAATCAAACGGTGAATAGATATAATTTTTTTAATTAGTTACCTTGGCTGTGAATATAGTGAGTGAATCAAAGGTTTCCATGGATTTGGCATCTTCAGGTATGAGTTGATGGAGAAGGCATACGAAAGAAACATATTGGCCACGGTTTAGGGAGTCTCCAACAAACATCATCCTCTTCCCACGTAGTGTTTCAAGCATCAAGCTCCCATTGAATCTGCATTATTAGTCATAAAAATGTACTATGTTATATTTGTAATTTTGTGCACTGAATCATTGCAAGATAATTTTGTCGTGAGTTTGTAGTAAAATTAGCGATTGAATTTTGTGCCGTGAATCATTGCAAGATAATTTTGACGCGCTCCAAGTGGTAACTTTTGTAAATGTAAAGTAATTTTGTAGACGATGATAATTGAATTTGGCATTTAGCATTTCAATTAGTTATTCTCAATTTCTCACTTAGCATTTCTATTAGATACTCTCATAATATTTAGCATTTTCCTTTTAGATATTCTCAATTTCTCGTTGAAACTCACATAAGATATTCCGTGCAAGTATATTATACTATTTAAAATTTGTACGGAGTATCTTATTTTATAGTTTATAATGTCTTATCATTTTTTTATTTTACAGGCAAAATAATTTTATTAAAAGGATAAAAAAAACAGAGCATTAGCACCAGAATTCCTCTATACCAAATAGTTCGGCCCAAGAAAAAGTAACCAATTACGCAAAGACCTATATTTTTCACAACCCCTCCCTACTCACCGCACACCCTTTCCCTAAATATTCTCATATTACCCTCACGCAAACACACATGGAAACACAAGTAGGTTTGTGTTTTCAAGTGGTACGATGCTTGCACCACCGAAATGGTTCGGTTAAGTTTTGTCGTGTTAAGTATTCCATTGGTTCGCCCATGACAACCGAATGAGTACAAGAAGAGTTCGAGTATATATTTAAAACCATGCACGAATGTGAAAGGGCTTTGTGTTGCATTTACAAACGTAAGGTACTGTAGTGTCGTATCGGTTCGGTGCTACAGTATCTCGTTCGCGTTAAATTCCAGGGAAAAAAGGGGACGCATTTGGAAGTTTTTTATTTATTATTGATATTTTGGTCAGTTCACACGGTTTGAGGAGTGTGGTGAGTAGGAAGGGTTGGGAAAAGTATGGATCTTACCCAAAACTCCAACATGCGAAACAGTTGGGCCACGTCCAATTAGTAGCCTTTAGATTAGAGTCACAATTAAATGCGGACCCGACCCATTTGGGCGGCCCATTCGGGCCAAAGACGATTCAGCTCAAAGTGGTCAATAATTTATTTCGGGCTCAAAAATATCATCCCTATCACTACAAAAACGAGGATTAGCGACGGAATTAGCGAGGGAAATTTTGTCCTCGCAAAAACGCAGGATTAGCGACGGGCGCAAGTCCTCGCTAATGTGACCATTAGCGACGGAATTAGCGACGGAATTTCAAGTCCCTCGCTAATGTCTGAATGTCCCGGGCCGATTTGATCGCTGCAGATCGCTCGACTACGCCAGAGTGGCGATTAGCGACTTTGAACCGCACGCCCTCGCTAATGTCCAGTTATTTTTTTACCAAATATCTGATTCTCTCACTCTTCTCTCATTCTTTCACTTTTAACCCTCACTCCTCTTCTCTTCCTTTTCCTCTTCCTCTTCCTCTACTCTCTCTCTCTCACCTACAAACTCTAACCCACCACCACACAACCACCACCACCACCACCACCACCACTCACTCTTATTTTTCACTTACAACACCCTCATTCTTCTCTCTCACCTACAAACTCTAACCCACCACCACACAACCACCGCCACCACCACGCCCCCACCACACCACAACCACTCTCACTCCTCTTTCTCTCCTCAACCACACAATCACAACATCTCTCTCTCTCTCACTCTCTTTCTTCCACACCACCACCACACCACCACAACCACATACCTCTTTCTCTCACTCTCTTTCTTCCACCACCACCACCACCACTCTATTTCTCCCTTACTCCTTCTCTCTCTACGACCACCACCACACAACCACCACCACCACCACCACCACCACATACATCTCACTCTTTTTCTCCCTTACTCTTCTCCTTCTTCTTCTCTCTTTACGACACCACCACCACCACCACCACCATCACACCACCACCACTCTCACTCCTCTCTCAAAATAATAATAATAATAATAATAATAATAACAACAACAACAATAATAATAATAATACTAATAATAATAATAACAACAGTAATAATAATAATAATACTACTACTACTAATACTAATAATAATAATAATAATAATAATAATTCAGATTGATAAGTGTGCCAATCAGACTAGGGAAGCGTGTTGTCAGCATTAGCGAGGGAATTAGCGAGGGACTGTCCCTCGCTAATTAGCGACGGAACACATTTCTCTCGCTAATTTCCATTAACGAGGAGGGAATTAGCGACCGAACTGGTCCCTCGCTAATTCCCTCGCTAATGGCAATTAGCGACGGAATTGGGCATGTTAGCGACCGAAAATTCCCTCGCTAATGACCGTGTTTTTTGTAGTGTATGCGGGCTGCGGGCCAAATGGGCTGGCCCATGGGCTCTTCAATTAAGTTTTTTTAAAAATTAACGTGGCTATTCTTCTCTCGTAATCTTTGAAAGTAATTTTATTATAATTGTTGAGTTCCCACTTGATCATTTCTTGCATATTTCTACCAATCAGAGTCATTCCAAAACATATATATGCAACTATTGGATTCCAAAACATATATATATTCTACTGGTTGTTTCATATACATTGAGGGACATTACACCAAATCAAAACAACAAAATAAAACTAGTTTAGTTAAACAAATAAAATATGTATTCCACGATTATGTATTCCACAAAGATCAACATCAATTACACTTTTTTTAAAAAATTGTCGTCGCAGCAATGGGGTGCCCATGACAGATTACTTTTTTCGGCGGGCGGGCCAATAGTAATTTTTCTGGCCTTCCAGCGAGCCCAAACTACTTATTTTGTCGAGCGGGTTGGGTCGGCCCGTCGGGTTGGGCTTATTTTGACAGCTCTACTTTAGATACAAGAAATTAGGGAGTAGCTATTTACACCCCCTTTTTGCTAATATACCTACTTTTTCTAGAGACTAATCTTTTTTGACATGTAAGTCATTACTGAGTATAGAAAATGTTCCGTCATAAAAAATTGCAAAAATGGGGAGGTGCTTTATAAAAGGGGAAGTGTAAAAATGGCGTGAAGTAAAGGAAGGAGAAAATCATGACCCTCTCTATTCTTAATTTCCTCCCATTAGTTTTTATACTTATTCTTTTTTTGACAATAATTATACTTGTTCTTTTAAACTTGTCTTTTTCGTGCCAATATTAGTAATTTGGAATATGAAGGATCATAAAACTAAAGACACAAACCAAGAGCATTTGGATCATAAGGTACTGGGTTCAAATCCTGTCTTGGGTATGTAGCAGTGTTAAATCTTTTGTGAGAGAGTTTTGTTGTCCATTGTAATCCTACTCAGCTGGAGGAATTAGTCGTTGCAGTTACACGCAGAGGATAAAAAACTAAATATAGAGAGAGACTTACTTGGGAAGATCGCAACCGTATGGTTGCCACCTCCAATTCTGGTAATCCTTATCAGGCCTCCCATGTTTTTGACAAGTCAATTGTGGTTGTATGTACGGACATTCCGATTCCTCGTACAACGGCCGAGTCAACTCATCCTTAACCCACCTTCCATTGAAAATATCACACCCTTCCTCTGTTTTCCCCACCGCAAACGGAACCTTCTTCTGTTTCTTCACTCTCTCTTTTTCCAAAACACAAAACTCAATTCAATTGAAAAATCCACAATACTCTCTCTGAATATAAGCAAAAACTGGTCAATAAAAGTTGATGTATCTAGTCCAAATACATCAACTTCTGTTGACAAGTTTTTACTGATATTCTGTAGCAGAGTAGCACACAACAACAAACCTCAAATAAACAAAAACAAAAACAGAACAAGAATATTGGGTGAGTGAACTCACGAGTTGTGGAGAAGAGATTGTCTGGATTAGAGTAGTTTTGAAGCTGTTGATCGAGAGTGCACATGAAGTCTTCACCATAGAGGATTGTAACGAAGAGAATGAAAGCAAAGAGAGTGAAAATGCAAGGTGAGAGACGAATCTTGTGTCTCAGTAGAGAAGAAGAGGGTGAGAATGGTGACTTCATTATTTGCATGCATTCACCAAATCCACAACTCAATATTTCACTTGATTTGTCACTCACTATATATAATTTACATCAATATATAGAAAACTACTTTGCTCTCAGAGATTGGGACATGAAAAATGATCAAAAGAAAATGAAAGATCGTATGGTATAGGAGAAAGTAGAAGCTGTGCTGAGAACATAATAACGATTGAAGAGACTAATTTCTTTAGTATATATAATAATATATGCATGTGTTAATAAGGTTGGATAATTAATTGGCAAATGTAATGTTTTTTATGAAGAATGGAAATTATAAAATATTAAACAACAACATACTTACAAAATAAGAAAATGACAATATATTTGAATGCCTCTTCGTTAAATAAATATAAGTATTCTTTTTTAGTCTCTTTTAAAAAAAAAATTCATCGATTTTTAGTTAACATTTTTAGTTGCTATAAAATTCCAATTTGAAATTTTTGAATTATGTTTTGTATACATGTTATGTTATGAACATTATAAAAATCTCCCTCATAATAACTTAGAATTTATTTACCAAGAAAAAACTTATAATTTTTTAACAACAGATAAATTAAATATGCTTTTTTTGCGCTGAAAACGCAAGAAGCAAAATAAAGAAAATATGTTTGTTCAACATATTTGTACATTTGTGTCACTCCATCTAAGTGTCATCTCTTTCCGAGGCAATGTGGACACAAGTGTGGCAGACCCAATACCTTGAGTTTAGGGGTACAAAAAAAATTCATTATCATAATTGTTGGTTCTAAGGATTTTTAGAAATTTCTCTCGACTCACTCAAATTATGAAATCATATTATTTAGTTTCAAATTTATTTTAAAGCAAATTAATGAGTCTTTAAGTTGAAATTATGAAATCATATTATTTAGTTTCAAATTTATTTTAAAGCAAATTAATGAGTCTTTAAGTTTGCATTCGTTATCCTAATTATTCCCTAAAGTTTATGAAAATAATAAGGTCATAAATTGAGGATTCTAATTAATTACTTTCAAAATTTTAATAAGTACTCCATTGCGGAAACTAGTGAAATACAATTTTTATAATTTTAGATATTAATTTGATAGATTTCACAAATGCTGGGGACTACTTATTAATTTATACTGCTTGAGATTCAACTAGACGAGAAAACTTAAGTTCAAGAACTAAATTAAAAGATTCGTTTATATTTAACTCCGAGAGCTTAAAGAGATGGATTACTTGATAAATAGTAGAAAATGGTAAGACATTATGGGGTGGAATAACTTATTATTCCTTATTTGAAGTGTTTATTTTAATTTTTAATAACAATGGCTACCCCATGATTATATATTAAAGAAGTCACATATATCTATGTTATTTATATATAATTTTAGCAAAATCAATTTGTCCCAAATTGATTGTTGTTTTTTATCTTCAAGGAATTATTTATATTGTTTTCCAATCATGACTTTCTTAATTATGACAACATTTTACTTTTAACAAATGATTCACATTTATCTATATATGTAGAGAGATAAAGAGTTAAATGGTAAATTAGATAATGTTTTTTATAAAATCTAAACTAATAATCATTTTTTTAATAGTTGTGTCAAAATCTTAAACTACTTATAAAATGAGACGGAAGTATAATGAAAAATACGCATAACTAAACCCTAGTAGTAATGTTTCAAAATCACAAAATAGAAAACAATTTTTAAAAATAAGTTGAAACATGCTTAATTATAATTACAACCGATTACATCAAGCTAGAATACTAGAGGGTGAGATGCAGTAATATGGTGGGTCAGGATTCAGATGCTGAGTGAAATACACATAATGCTATGGAAGTTATAAATGTTGCTTGACTTCAAAGTTAAGGGTCCATGGAAGATTGCTTATCATTATCACTTCTTCACTTGACTTCCACACCTTTTCATTTAGGTACAAGTATATATGACCATTTTTTTATGAATTTTATTTTGTAAATTAGGTAGAAATTAGGTATTATGTCACTTTTAATTAGCTATCATTTTTAACTTACTAGTCTCGTTACTTTGATTCTCACCAAAACAAAGAAATTAAAAACCCTACATCCATTTAGAAAATGTTTAGAATGACGGATCAACTAGAAACAAATAAACAAAACAATAGTATGTTCCTAACCATTTATTCTTTTGCTAATTAAAGTACTATAGGCATTTGATGAGTGATTACACTTCCATTTATTATATTCACCTAGTCGTGTTTGGTTTGGAAATTAAGTTATCTCTGTTTTTTTATTGGTTAAGAGGTTTTTTGACCCCGCTCCAGTGTCTAGGTTAAAAGGATCCTAAATAATCCGTAGTTCAGTCAGGAGTTAAGTAAGGTCAGACTTCAATTTGTTCTATTGTCGGGGATCGAATCAGGGTACTAGCCAAGTCTGTCCCTTAAGATGGAGTGCATTAACCACTTGCACCCAAGCTTTGAGTTATTAAGTTATTTATGTTTGAACACACACGTTGACATATAGTTTTTTTTTTGTATTTCAAGATATCTTTTGTACTTAACAGTAGGGATTTGACCCCTCCTACCAAATATTTTTTCTTACGCACTAACTGGTGATCGAACCATTGACCAGATGCACCACGTTGGGTAACTCAAACACATTGTACATCTACAAGTGGCACTTAATCTTTTTGTTGTTGTCAAAAGAAATACTCTACCTTGATTCAAATATAAGCAAAAATATTTAAACTCGCATTTATTTAAAAATTGTAATTAACTGTAGTTAACTTTCTTGATCTTATATGAAAAATAAAGTGACTTCCTAAACTGTCATTGATTGTATTTATTTTTTAGGCATGTAAACTGTTTCTTGGAAACAAAATGAATGATTAGAGAATAAAACATAAACTAATTTATGAAGTATTTCTGAAATAATGTCATTAAATATAATAAATTTAGGTAAAATTTACTTATGTTAGCACCAAAAAATATTTGTTGTCTTTCTACTTTGAAAGGAGTATTATTCTCTATACCAAGTTAGGGCTTGCATAATTTTTTATCTTCAAAAAATGCTTGTTATATAAGGAACGCTACTAAATGAGCTATATGTTACGGTTTTAAGTAGCACTTTTTGTAAAGCGCTACTAAAAGTGGTCCGTGTTTTTGTTCTTACAAGTGCTTTCAAACAAAGCGACTAAAGAAATTTTGTGTTTTCTTTTAAGCATCGCTTTAAAAAAGCACTACTAAAAGATGCCCTATTTATTTGTAGTTCTGGCGTAGTGGTAGTTTTAAACATAAGTAAAGTGATGAACCCAAAAAAAGTGGTTGAGCTCAAACGTTAGTTACTTCATGATATTAATCCCTTATAGATTGCGACTCTGATTTATGAACAAAACATTGAGTGAGTATGCAATTTGAGTTGTAGAGCTTGAGCAATTGTTTTAAGCAAGTGATTGTAATAGTGGGAGTACAAGGGATACTCCAATCTATACAATTACCTTCAGGCCTCGTTAAAATCAACTTAGGTCAAAACTCTGTGGGAGAAAGACCCATGGAGGAAGAAGAGTACTCCAAGAAGAATAAGACAACAAAACCAATTACTGAATTCCGCTGGAAACTTACCAACAGGAATAATCGGCCGGAAACTTACCTACGGAAAAAATCCGTCGAAAAATTCCGCCAGTGATATGTCTTATTCTTGTAGCGACTCTTCACAACACACCAGAGCAACACAAAGGATGATGCGCAACTTGGAGTCCAGGAAAAGGTGAAGTGGTGACCCTTGGAATCCAAAAAAACAGTGAAACCCGATGCACTTTGGACTTTTAAAAAAAATGTAGTGTACTTGTGAACTTGCCATAGACACTCATGATTCTGACCTAGTCTGACTGTGCCTAATCGAGCCTACCACGATTTCGATTTTATGCACGAGTCAACTTATTTTGGCATAGTAGACTCATAAACTTGCATGAGTTAATGAGTTGACTGTCAAGTTTGACAACCATGGTCCCATTTGAATTTGGTGTGACCCAGAGGAATTTTAACCAATAAAAAAACGTGTTGTAAAAATAGTGATAGAGAATATGTTGCTAGTATTTCTCATTTGGTAAAAGGTTTCATAACACTTTCTGTTAAAAATTTAAAAACATAGTTTACCCATTTCTTAGTGAATGGATTTGCTTACTTATTGAGGGAAAGGAAAAAGGGTACCATTCCTTCACTAATGCAAAAATGTTTCCTTTAGACAAGTATATTATACTAGGACCTGTTTGGATGGACTAATTTGGATTTATCTACTGGCATAAACACTTGTGAAACTGTTTAAAAGAGCTTATAAAAACAGCTTAAGACATGTTCATAAGTTGTTTTTAGTTTATTTCCATAAGCTTCAAATGATAGCTTACGAAAACAGCTTATGACTTATAGAAAAATAGCTTAGCATTATTTCATCTTTGATTATATAAACAGCTTATGCATAAGCACTTATATGATAAGCATTTATGTCATAAGCACTTAATTAAGCTGTTTATCCATACCGATTTCCTCTTAATGTTGTTTTTACTTGTTTATACCACTCATGTAATGAAATGAGACTAAAGATGGATGGCCTTGTTGCGACGGCAGTGCCTTTATAACTTTTGTTGCTGCTTCACCTAAGAAAATTTTCTCCTTCTCGTGAAGACTACATACATATTCTTAGACAGACAACAAAGAAATATCTGAAAGTTAACAAAATTGAAGAAGATAGATTAGAATGACAATGCGTATTGATAATTTTGCTTCGGTTGTTGCTTTTTGTTGATGGATTGAATCCTCTTACTGAGAGTTTAATTATTTTTATAGTTTTTTATGGGTAAGTTTGATTCTTTTCTTGGACTTAATGAATCTTGTAGTGCAAAATAAACAATGCGATTCATGTCTTCCATCTTACTTTTTTTCATCATCGTTTCATTACAAGAAAGTGGCCATTCTTTTTGTTTTGTTTGGTTACCAGATAATCACATTGCAAGCCCAACCCATTTCTACCCATCCAAGTGAAGGCCCATGCTTTTCCCACAAACACTCCTACTCATCACATACTCCCAAACTTAAAATATTCCAAAATTACTCTCACGTGAAACACGTGTGGAAACCTCCTCACGTTGTATCTTAGAATGGTTCGGTTGTCGGTTCCGGAATTGGTTTGATAGCTAATCTCCGAACCACTTCGGTTGTCATGTACCGAACAAAATACATGATGGAAGCATTGTGTCTTTGGTGAAGAAGAGGAAGAGAAGAGAAAGGGGTTCGACTAAGGCAGCCCAAACGGGTTCAGTTGAAGCAACCTAAACCTTGTAAATTTCAAAAAACGGAGTGTGACAAAATATATAGGGTTTTTTTTGTACCCCCACCCCATCCCCATAAACCCCACCCACACCGAAAATCCCAAAATGCCTTACAAAACGTATTTTTTAAAATTTTTGACGATCAGATATACACCCTGGGTGTATATACGACCCTTACATTTGGGCATCGTATATACACCCCAAGGCGTATATATACGATTGGAAAACCCCACCTTAATCGTATATACGCCTTGGGAGGTGTATAGACGATGGCAAAAAAAATAAGTCGTATATATACCCCCTCGGTGTATATACGACCCCATTGTATTTTTTTAAATTTTTTTAAGTCAAATAAAAATTATATAAGTCCCGAAAATAGGTTTTGTGTGTAGTTCGTTAAAATGTGACGATGTTATACGTCGAACGTATAATTTAGGCTAAAAATCGGTTGTCGGAACATACTCCGATCGTAATGAAACCACGCTTATTAAATCCGATAAAAATCAAGACTCCTGAAGAAGGAACTTTTACGGACTAAAGCGCCAAAATCCCAAATTCCATCGTTTACTATTTTTTACGATTTTTTTAATTTTTCATAGTCTCCAAAAATCAAAAAATTTGTATAAATTTTTATTTTGGTTTTGTTAGATTTTTAGTGGTATTTTTATAATTTTTGGAGTAGTTTTGACTATTTAACGAATTTTTAGTAGTCTTTTAGTAATAAAAATTAAAACAAATTATTAAAAATAAAAAGTGCATCGTATATACCCATTCGAAAGACGTATATACGATTGGACAAAATAGCCATCGATATATACATACTCAAGGGGTATATACGATTTATTTATTTTATTTTTAAAAATTAAGTTTGAAAGGCGTTTTGGGGTTTTTGTTATTGGGTGGGGGTGGGAGGGGATGGGGTGGGGTCCAAAAAAACCCAAATATATATAAGGCAGCCCAAATCTATGCAGTTGGCCATAACCAAACCATCTCAACCAAACCATCTCAAATTAAAAAAAAGGCGAAGGCGCAGACCTCATTAACAATATTTTGGTTATTTCGCATGGTTTAGATGTGTGTGGTGAGTAGGTGGAGTTGTGAAAAAAATAAAGCGCCACCTACACAACGAACTAAAACTAGCTCAATCCAAAATCCCTCTTATTATTTTCAAGCCCATTTTACATTGGATTATTGAAGTCCACCCCATCTTCTCCTGCTACTCCCTCCGTCCCATATTATATGTCGTTTAAAGTTGTAACAAATGAATTAAGAGAAATAATTAATTTGTATAGAAAAGAGAGATTGTAATTTAGTTTACCAAATTATATTTTATTAATAACATTGAAAACATAAAAAGTAAAATTGTAACAAAAAATATATTAAATAATGAAATGTATGACTAGAAAAGAAAATTATTATTGCATTGGTATTCTAAAAAGTCATGCAAGTATAACCTAGTGGGTCTCTTGCCTTTATTGTTGCCACATGAAAACAAAACACATCAAGAAGAAGAAACAAAGTGAAAGGAGCTGTTGGGACCAGAGTAAGGAGTAAAATTGCGTTTCATCATTGTGAACTCACAATGCATGCTCCCTAAAGGAGATCCAAACAAACACGTAGCATCATTTTGCGATCGGAAAATACTGACCAACAAATTATGCCGTTCACAGAATTACTCAAACAAAGAGCTTAGTAGCATAAAAAGCATGATTTAACAAATTGAGTTTCATACTACCAAGAGAGAAGTCGTGCCCAGCTTGTACTACTTTAGTGTTGGATCCGTTTGGTAACATAACATCATCAGGTGAAAAAAAAACTTTATAAGGCATTTGATTAATTCACTAAAGTGTTCGTTAACCTAGTCTAGCATTCAGAAGGAAAGCTTTTAAGTAGAAAAACGAACCACCAAGGATAAGCTAACAAATTAACTGCAACATAACAATAACCTAAACCAGTCCACATTAATTTTATTCCTTCACATTCGAGTTCAGCAAAAGACTTCAAAGTCACATAGACTAGATGAACAGATACTGGGACTATAAAGTGAGGACGTGTTCATCAAGCTGCGGCTTCCTCATGGAGCAGCGTCTGATCAAAGTGCCAGACTCCTAAAAGTTCAACAAGAAAGCCACAAAAGTTAGCACAGAATAACTTTAGAAAAGCATAGTAAAAAGTAGATCAACTTATTATAATAAGTAGTCAGAAAAAATAAGATGCATGAAGCAGAATTTGAAATTCTCACCATGTCCTTTGCCAACTCTTCTGAGCTGAGCAACATACTCGGAGATTTTCTTAATGGCTTCTACCTATGAAAGGAAAAGAAGAAACATTATAGAGCAGAGCATGGATGGATTAAGCTTCCTATACAATGTATTACACATTCACACCCATGTATAATCTCTTAACACTGATTTCATACATACCTGTTCACCCAAAAACTCACTCTCCACGAAGTCTGCCAACTGCACATCACCATTCTTTGAGGCAACCTGTTTAAAAACATACATCAAGTTAAAGAAATGAAATTCCATTTTAGCAATATCAATGTCTAATGAACTGACAATGAAACAAGCCTAAGCAAGCAGTAAAACAAAAAATCAAAACCAAGACCCAACAAACTTGTCTTACAGTGTGCAAGTTAAGGAGCTTTTCATTTGTTAGCTTCTCCAACGAGAGTGCAAGTTCCATAGCTGCAATGAAGGAGAGAAATGTTTAAATTTGTTAAATAGAGAATCCAGTTGAGAAGTTGCAGATTATGTCTTCTACATCTTGTGTTACATAATTACTCTTCATTTGTATTTATCCTTTTGAAAGCAAATAGTATTCTCCCAAACTAGTAATAGTAATCAGACAGAAATAAAAAGCATAAATGCAATATGAACTCAGGATACAATTTATTTTACAGAACATTTCATCAGTGGTCATGGTCATCCTACTAATGATTATTAGAACCATATATCCAAACATCTTATAATCAAGTTCCTAAAACAAGTCTGCGATATGGGCCACGATATCATGGTTTTGATGTCTCCATAACATCAAAAAATCTCAAAGAATCCATGGTCTGCATGGATCATATTTGACGATGATTCTGCAATTCTCCACAATATCAAGATTCATCACACAAACTTAGAAACCATATATCAAAACATCTTAACAAACAGGGTATTACAAAAAAGGGTTGCATCTGATATATAGTCCTGGAAACCATAATTAATGACATCAAAGCATCAAATTGAGCACAGTCCGCACAAGACCACGATTTAAAGACTTGGTGTCAATAAGGCCAGCTAACTTGTACTCTTCAATTGCAATTTTTGAAATCACGAGATTAAGAAGGCTAATAAATCCCCTTCCCTTCCCAACTATATACTTTCTTTTTTGACAAATTCCGTATTATATACTAGTAATTTGTGCAATTATGAAAATAATTGCCAAAACTGTTAAGATTTCAAAGCTTAATTTAGCACATTCAAATACCAAATTTTCAAATTCATGACACTAAAATAGAGACTCTGTTATCAATCAATTACAAAACAAAGGATCTAAACCAAAAAAGAAACTAACCATATAACGCATCTCCCTTATCAGCATGGTCAAATTCAGAAAGTGGCATCACTATAGTCTGCAACTTCACTTTTCCACCCCTTTTGTTCTGAAAAAAATATATTAAAACAACATAAACAATCAGAAATTCACATCATAGAATACGATTGAAATTAAATTATGCAAAATAAAGTCAAATTCAAACACCTGATATTCCATCAATTTCTCAGCATGACCTCTTTCCTCTTCACTAGATTCCTTAAAAAACCTGAAAAATCGAAAACCAATCATCAATATCTACCAATCACTGAAAAAGCAAAAATAAAAATAAAGATCATCACTTACTTAGCAAGACCCCTCAGCGCAACATTGTCCCTATCGAAATACGCATACATTGCATGGTAGACGTACGAAACATTATACTCCACACTGCACACACAAAAAAGACGAAAATAATTAATAAAATAAATAAATTAAAAAAATAAAAAACAATCAAAAAAGAGAAATTGAACGAACTTGATTTGTTCGTTAACAGCAGCTTCAGATTCATCAAGGAATTTATGGCGGGCTAAAGAAACTTGAGGAACACTAGGAACAAGATCGAGTTCCTTCTTAACTTCTTCAAAAGGTTCAAACAACACACCAGTTAGGGCACGATTATTGTTAGAGCCTTTGGTAGCGCAAACCACGAATCCACTTCCTCTATTAGAAAGAGGAATCGAACGCGATTGTTCAGCGTTAAACAAAGGAAGAGACGAAGAAGAAGACGCAGTAACAGCGGCTCTGAGAAGCATGATTAGGGTTTGGGGAATTTGAGAGAGAAGAAAAAATCAGAGGAAAATTGTGTTGTGTGAGAGTGGTTTCTACTTTGGTGTGTGAAGATAAGAGAAAATGAGTGGGCGATTTTATTGGAGGGTCTGTGGTGTGAGAACCGTTGGATTGTATCTAACGTGGAGGGTTGAGATGTAAAGTTGGGTTTGGGCGCGTGGCCGACTCGTGGTCTAGCTGGGGTTTATTGTCCTTTTGCATTGTGAAATATCTAGATTCTTTTTATGGTCCAATTAAATTGTTTTATGTGGTGATTCCTTATTGATCTGAATTTTTCCCGTTGCATAATGAAACCAAATGGCCAAGAATATAAAATCGATGAATCATGTGATGATGTGTCATTGTTAATCTCGAATATTTTTGATGCAAAAGAATTTTTTTATCGTGTTATTAATACACAATATCCACTGATTTTTCTTGGGTCATGGATACCGATGCCAAGTCTCGAACACGCAACAACCAATAAACAATAGTTATTGATCACCAGTGTTGTAATGTGACTTGGCGAGTATCCATTGGTTTTGTTAGTCACCAATATATGTGTTACCTCGAAATTTCGACAGTACATTAAATGAAGCTTTAAATGGGGTCGACTTCACATTTAATATTGTTCTGTGGGCCATAGGTCAATATTCAAGTCGGTCTGTACATGATTTCGACGGAAAGGCGATAAGCAGCAAGGCGAGGAGTGCAAGTGAGCTTCGATGCTTAGTTCTCAAAGCTATGGCTAAGTAATGCAAGGAGTCTTCGACAAGAGAGACACAACACTTCGACGAGTTGGGCTCAACACTTCGCTGTTGGCTGTTGACAACGGGTTAGTCGAGAGTGCAGAGCGCCAGTAGTGGGCGGTTACTCTCCCGTAGTTTTAGGAGGCGATTACCCTTTCCCCACGATCGTTCTGGGAGTATAAATACCCCTCTTGTAATAGGAAATCGGGGTCACCACATTCTACAAGAACTCGAGAAACTCAACTTCCAAGTCAAAGCGAAACACGAGTGAAACAGATCCTTTGTGACGTGTTGGTGAACCATTTTTCTTTCTTCGTTTAATGCAAGTTTTTACTTTCCTTTTATCTTCATTGCATTATCGCTTTTGTTTTACTTTCAATCCGTTTCTTTCTACTATTTATCGTTTCTTCTTACGTGCGTGAAAAACACATAACTCAATGGCAATTGTCAAAGAGATTTTCGTTTGATCTCACAGATCTCGATATTGAAAACTAGTGATTGTTTCTAAAAACACCAAAGAAACAATTGCACGCACACGGTGGGACCTTTGCCATTAACGTTGTGTTGTTTCTATAAGTGTGTGTATTTGTATGCACTGAGAGTGGTAGAATGGTACGTACCAATTCTAACAACGCCTCTGGTTCTAACCTGTGGTGTCACAAGGGCAAGGAACAACCGTAGATTCTACGAGTGTCGGTATTGGTAATGTTACGAGGACAATGGCCCGAGTAACATCAATAACCGCTCCCACGATGTCAATGACCAATGTTGGTTCGACACGATCATGTCTTTGCCACAAAGTATTGGACTTCCTTCTAGTCCTTATATGGCAACAGGAAATGATCTAGAGACACGTTTCCGAACATGAGTCTACCACCATATCTTTTGGTGTATATGGCATGCCTTTGGAATGCCACACGCTTCGACCTTTTCCCCTCTCGTGTGTCTTCTCGAAAGCACACCGGGTCGAAATCCTCTTGCATTAACCAATGCGTCCTTGTTGGCATTAAGACAACAAAGTGGACGAGAGCAATCACGATATGGTTAATATGCTCACCCAACAAATTGGTACTGTTTTCAATCCGTTGATTCAGAATACCAATACAAGTTACCAGATGTTAGTAAATCAAATGGGTAGGATAGCGGATTTCTTTGGGGCTCCTACAGGGAATAATAGGCAATTACCCAATGGTGGGGATAATGCGCCTAATACCCCGCAGAGATCGATTCATCGCCGAAGCTCAAAGTACGGTGGGTGAACAACGAGGATGGGAAACCATGTCCCCGAAGTAGTTATGGTGCATCGAAACCGAGCGATGAGGTTGTTCGACAAGTGCAACGAAATAACGCTTGCGCTTCAAGACAACATAGCCAATTTGGTGGAAACCATAATGGCACGTAATGGCCTTAACGTAGGTTTACATAGGCCTAATTTCATATCACCACTGTGTGAATATGTATTGCAGGCAGAATTGCCAAGAGGTTGGAAAATTCCTAAATTTACTAAATTTGGGGTGACACCAATGAATCGATCGCGAACACATTGCTCGCTACATGATCGAGGCGGGGATATAGCCAAAATGAGAATTTGAAAATGAAATATTTTCCAAATTCTCTAACTAAGAATGCCTTTACGTGGTTCACCACTCTACCCCCAGTTCCATGTACACATGGGGCGCTTAGAAAAGGCTTTTCATGAGCGATTCTATATGGGCGATCAAGATTAGTCTTAAAGAATTGGCCGTGTTCGACGTAAAGTTATCCGAGGCTATCGACGATTACTGAATAGGTTTAGGCTATTAAAGGCTAGGTGTTTCACACAAGTGCTGAGCATGAGCTTGTCGAATGGCTGCAGGTGGCCTTGATTATTCAATTAGAAAGAAATTGGATACCTCTCATTTGAGAGACATGGCCCAGTTAGCCGATAGAGTTCGACAAGTTGAGAGGCTTAAAGAGGAAAAGGCTAGAGTGAATAAGTTCAATAGAAAAGAAAACTCAGTTGGGTTTCATAAGAAAGAGAAAATAGCCTATGTCGATGAGGAATTCGACTTCACATTTAGTGATGTCGAGTCTGAGGAAATAGATGTGGCTGAACTTAAGCCTGGTCCTCCCTATGCCTGTAAATTATTAAGGCCTGCAAATGAGAATAATCCCGTAGAGCCTAAAAACGATAGATTTGTGCCTAAAACATACACTTTTGATGTTACTAAATGTGATGAAATCTTTGATTTATTAGTAACTGATGGCCAAATCATAGTGCCAAATGGCCTGAAAGTTCCTCCTCTCGAACAGAGGAAGAAAAAGGGTTATTGTAAGTTTCATAATTTTTTGGGACATACAACTGACCGTTGTGTTCTTTTCAGGGACATAGTTCAGAAAGCAATCGAAGAAGGAAGACTGAAATTCGGTGAGAAAAAGAACAAAGCTCCCATGCAGATTGATTCGATCCACTCCATCGTGCGAGGCAATGTATGCGAATCAGATGGAAATGAACATAAGTATGGTAGATGTGAAAATGGCGAGCTCTCCTAAGCTCTGTTGGGCCTTCGACAGACAAAATCAAAAGTGTAGTGCAGAAGGGTGTTGCTGTACAACATGTCACTCAGGAAGAATATGATGAGAAGGTACAATCTGTGTACCCCAAAGCTGAGGAAGAATTGATAGACTTCCTAAACAGTGTAAACGAGAAACTCGAGGTCATGTTGTGCCCAAGATGTAGTCTTTGTGTTCGATAAGGATGCAAAATAAAAGTGTCGAATCTTTGTGAGGTTCAACAACCTCTAAAAAGGAAATGGCGACAAGAGGCCAAACTTTAGCTTTAAAAGAGGGGACCTTCCTTATAAGGTCAAAAGTTCGAACAAGGCTTCACAAAGCAAATCACGCTTCTTGCAAGGCGCGCAAGCCAAGAAGGAATTTGTGTTATCTCCTCTGCCAAGCCATTTATTCCAAGAGCGGATCTCTCCAACGCAAAGTGGATACATGCCGGGTGTAGACACTATAGGAATGCCGCTCGAGAATCTTTGAAACGGTCAAGCCACATACAGGTGAATCCGCAAAATATAATTATAAGAATAATTATAAAGGGAAGAATCCCATGACTAAGACCCAATGGCGTCGTTATCGGTAGCTTTCGAAGAAGAAGATTTGTCGCTTCGACGAGAAAACGCCGTAAGGTTCAAAAACGGCTAAGAATATGACCTCTGAGCCGTGGGAACGACGAAAGTAAACATAGGTCTTTGCGCCAATCGTAAAGGTTGGGAATAAGGCTAAGGGTAAATCTATTGTGATAGAGGAACCAAGGAGGCCTGCAATGGAGAGAATTTTTCCTCCATTAACATCATTGAAGAAGAAAAGCGCTTCATTCGACATGGATGAAGACGTTACTTCAGATTTTGAAGAAGAAAAGTGTTTCGCTTCGACATGGATGAAGACGTTACTTGATTTTGAAGACTCGAAGCTTTTGACGCTATCCGCAACGTGGTGTCCATTCTCGCTTTAGTGAGTATGACGCCGTTCTGATGCAAACGATGTCGAAGAAGACTTCATTGGAGATATGGCTAATCACAAGCCGATGTGCTATTACGTAATGAACAACGGCCGCGTCGAAGAAGAGCGTATGGCCACTTTCGAAAGGCCGAGACGGAGGCATGCAACACCATCCGAAGCCTTTATGCGTCCAAGCCAAAGTTAATGGTGTGGGTGTCAATAAAATATTGGTCGATGGAGGTGTCATTGTTAATTTGATGCCTCATGCAATCTCAAGACAATAGGGATGTATGATACAGACCTTAGGCCCCATAATATTGTGTTGACTAATTATGAGGGTAACCGCCGGTCTTTGGGGGCCGCCGAAGTGGAAGTGGTGGTAGGAACTGCCGGAAGGACTACCATGTTCTTTGTCATCGCTTAAAAGCAAGCTATAATCTGCTCCTTGGGAGAGAGTGGATACATGGAGTAGAGCCGTCCCTTCAAGCCTACACCGTGAAGCTAGTAATGTGGAAGGATGATGGTCTTGTGGAGTATGTTGAAGGCGGACCAAAGCTACTTCCTTCTTGACGTAAATAATGTCACCAAGGAAATTTTCAAAAACAAATGGCGAATATTGCGTCATGTTCATCTTCTAGTCAAGCATATATCTCTTCAGATAATGTGCTTTCCTCTGTTCGCCTATACCCAACACATGGTTTTGTGTGGGAAAGAGAGGTGATAGAAGGTGCAAATGTCTATCCCGAGGGTGTGTTACCTCCAATGTGATGGGACACCGATTCTTAAAAGGTTTTAGATGTCGCTGCCCAATGCTTGATAGAATTACGACTTACATGGCCGAAAATAAAGTAAAAACGGCTTTGGAAGCCGAAATAAATCAACAAACAATGGTTGTCGAAGCCATAACTTCATCTGAAGAAAATGGTGAAGTCATAGATGACAAACTTGATTGCATTTATGATGACGAACCATTAGGTTTTGAAAAAGACCAAAAGATTCGACAAAGCGCATGCAAGCTCAAGATCCATGAAGAAGTGGATTTGGGAGATGGCCTAGTCAAAAGGCCAACATACATTAGTGCACACCTTGATGCTGCCTTCAAAACCCAAGTTATTTCACTTCTGCAGGAGTTCAAAGATTGCTTTGCTTGGGAGTACAACGAAATGTCCGGGTTGAGTCGAGAAGTGGTGGAATTGCAAATACCCATTCGACCGGGGAAGAAACCAATGAAAGCAAACACCAAGAAGATTTGCTCCTCCAATATTGGCTAAGATCAAAGAAGAAATAGAGAGGTCGCTCAAAAGCAAATTCATCGAATCGCGGTATGTGTTGATTGGCTAGCTAATATTGTCCCAAAGAATGAAGAAAAAACGGAAAACTTAGAGTTTGTGTGGACTTTAGGGATCTAAATAATGCAACACCTAAGGATGAATACGCAATGCCCATAGCGAGAAATGCTAATAGATTCAGCGAAGCAGATTTTGATTATCTCGGATGCTAGATGGCTACTCGGGGGTATAATCAAATTTTTATTCTTTGAAGAGGGGCGTGTCAAACAACTTTTCGATGTCCAGGGGGCATTGGGTGTTTATGAATGGGTAGTAATGCCCTTTGGTTTAAAGAATCTTTGGTGCTACTTACCAGAGGGCAATGAATTCTATGTTTCATGATTTTATTGACGATTTTATGCAAATATACATAGATGATGTGGTGGTTAAGTCATCCTCAGAAATTGGTCATTTAGACCATCTTCGACGTTCGTTTGAACGAATGAGGAAATATGGATTGAAAATGAATCCAACCAAATGTGCTTTCTGTGTACGTGCAGGTGAATTCTTGGGTTTTGTAGTGCACAAGAAAGGCATAGAGATCAACCAAAATAAGACTAAAGCAATTATGGAAACGAAGGCTCCTTCGACCAAGAAAGAACTTGAGTCACTGCTGGGAAAAATCAATTTCCTTCGCAGATTTATTTCAAATCTAAGTGGCAAAACACAAGCTTTTTCGCCATTCTTTGAGATCAAGAAAGAAGATGCATTCAAGTGGGAGCATGTTCATCAAGATGCTTTCGACGCAATCAAGTCTTATTTAGTCGATCCACCAATTTTATTGCTGTCATATTAGAAACAAATTGCTAAAATCGTATATAGCGACTTTTCGATAACACAATAGGTAGCATGTTAGCACAAGAGGATGATAGTGGTGTCGAAAGACCCATTTATTACCTTAGTGGGTTTTGATTGATGCTGAAACAAGGTATAGCCCAATAGAAAAGTTATGCCTTTGCTTGTATTTCTCTTATGCGAAATTGAAGCAATATATAAAGTCGTGAGATGTTTATGTTTATTCGCACTTTGATGTCATTAAACATATGTTGTCGAAACCAATGTTACATAGTCGAATTGGAAAATGGGCTTTGGCTTTGTTAGAATACAACTTAACGTATCGACCCCTTAAATCAATCAAAGGACAAGTGGTTCTTTGATTTCATAGTGGACCACTCGTTGTCGAACATGAAATACATTCGTTAGACATACGTCCTTGGAAACTATACTTCGACGGCTCAAGCCATAAAAATGGAGTAGGCATTGGAATATTAATTATTTCCCCAGAAAACATTCCAACGAAGCCATAAAAATGGAGTAGGCCTCAAAATTCTGCTCGAATTGGGGGCAACGAATGTCGAAGTAAAAGGTGATTCTCAATTGGTTGTCAAACAGTTGACAAAGGAATATAAATGCATCAATGAACACCTTGTTAAATATTTCGTTGTTGCCAATACTCTGTTAAAAAGGTTTGCATATGTACACCTAGAACATTTACCACGAATAGACAATCACGTGGCGAATGAGTTGGCACAAATTGCGTCAGGCTACAAAGTATCAAAGCAACGCCTAGACGAGTTAATTGAGATAAAAGATAAACTAATCTCAGCAGGCTCTCTTTATAATACTACTCCTTCGACGCTATTGTCAACACCGAAAATTGGGGGGGCAATAAATGCAAATGAAGTACGCGTCGAAAAACGCCACATTTTTGATGATATTGACTTAGCAGAAATTTTTGCTATTGACAATATGGCTGATGATGATTGGCGTAAACCCATTGTAGAGTATTTGCAAAATCCTACGGGAAACACTAATAAAAAAGTGAAGTACAGAGCTCTAAGTTATGTGTTAGTCGGAAATGAGTTGTTCAAACAAACTCCAAGGAGAATCTTGTTAAAATGCCTTAGTGAAAGCGAGGCATACTTAGCGATTTCGATACACATGGTGGAGCATGTGGCTCACATCAAGTAGGCCATAAAATGAAATGGTTGTTATTTCGACAAGGAATGTCTTGCCAACCATTTTAAAAGATTGCATAGAATTTGCCAAGAGGTCGCTAAGAATGCCAAAAACATGCCTAATCCAAAGATGTACCGCAAATGAATTGCATTCTATAGTGAAACCTTGGCCATTTAGAGGTTGGGCTCTAGATGTAATTGGAGAAATAAAACCAACGTCGTCGAAAGGCCACAGTACATCTTGGTAGGAATTGATTACTTTACTAAGTGGGTAGAGGCAATACCTTTAGCCAACGTTGATCAAGCGATGATAAGGTTTATTCAAAACCATATTATTTACGAGATATGGGATACCGAGAGACCATTACTACGGACAAGGCAATCGCTTTTTCTGCGGTCGAAAAATGGTAGATTTTGTCTTTGAATTGGTTTCAAGTTGTTGACCTCGACACCATACTATCGCATGAAGCCAACGGTCAAGTAGAGGCTGCAAATAAAATCATTATTAACTTGATCAAAAAGCACGTTGGGCGTAAGCCTAAAAGTTGGCACGATTCTCTTGACCAAATGTTATGGGCTTGTCGAACTTCGCCAAAGAGTCTATAAACACTACTCCTTACAGTTGACATTTGGACATGATGCGGTTACCTCGTTGAAATTTGTTTACAATCAACAAGGATTCAAAAACAATGCGAAATTCCCTTTGATCATTATTGGGATATGATGATTGATGAATTAGTTGATTTAGGCGAAGAAAGGTCATTAGCTTTAGAGATGCTTATTCGACAGAAAGAGAGAGTAGCTAAAAAGCTTACAACAAAAAGGTTAAGTTAAAAACCTTTGAGGAAGGAGAGTTAGTGTGGAAAGTCCTATTACCTATGGATAAAAAAGATAGAGTTTTAGGCAAATGGTCACCAGGGTGGGAAGACCCATTTCGCGTGTTGCAATGCTTTTCGAATGGCGCTTATGAAGTCGAAGAGCTAGGTGACGAGAATAGAATCTTTAGAATAAATGGCAAGTATTTAAAGCAATACAGGCCAACGTTGACCGAAATAAAAATTGAGCAAACATAAACAAACGAAAATTGTTCATAAATGGCAATGTATAATGAAATGTCAAAATTACATAGCCATTTCAAAGGTTCTAAACTATTACAAGACCTTAGAAGTTCGACAACGTTGACTTATGCCTCTCCAGAATGCTGGCGCTCAAAGAGATAGAAGTGTCAAGAAGGCGCAAATTTTGGTCAAGTTCAGCAAGATTGGCTTGATGCTGATCAGCTTTCTCCAGATGTTCTATGGCCGTCATTGCTTTCGTTGTTTTGATTGACAAAGAAGCAGCCTTCATTCTTTCGACAATCAAGCCCTTCTGATACTTGGCGTTTGACAACTTAGTTTGGAGTGCTTTGATCTCCTCGTCAATCACGCGTAATCTCTCGCATCCCATTCAAAGAATTGCTTGTTCATCATTGGTCGCTTGGGCTTCGGAGCTTCTATGTCATCTTGATCGGCTTTGAGGAGGCAAGCGCTCGCAGCGAGTTGATTTTCTTGAGCCTTTGCTTGAGAACGTTCGGCCGTTGTTTGATCAAGAGGAGAGTTGTTCAAGAGTGGACCGAACTCCATGAAAAAGGTGAGGAGGTCTTGGGGAGGATCCAACTTAGTGATTCTATGAATGAGGGATTTCACCTCAAGGTACACAGATGGATCACCCTCAATATTCGCCACCAAATCCCCTTCTAAAACCTGCGTCTTCAGCTGGCGAAGTAGGCTTTCGATTGTTTCCTGATTAATGGAACTGAGAGAGTTGTTCGAAGAGCTGCAAATCAAGCGACTCGATGAGCTTTTAAGACTCAGCATGATTTTCAAAGCTGCCAACGGATCCGTCTTCTTCACCGGCCTAACTCGCGATCGCTAATAAGCGGTTGTTGGATGACTCTTTGGCAGAAGCGCCTTGATTTGCAGACTCCGCCATTCTGGGCTCCTCTTGTTCTTGATTAACCATATTCTCTGCAGGAATCTCAACAGAGGTAGCCACCACTTCTGGCCTTTCGATTTCTGGGATGTTGGGTTCTGGAACTTGAACATTCTCTTCGACAACAATGACCTGCTGTTCCATATTGTCGCGATTCGGAGCAAGTTCTTGAAAATAGGGATCCTGTGGTCGTGAAGTGCTTGAAAAACTTCTTCAAAGAAGATTACACCTTGAGGTGACGAAGGAAAAGGAAGCATTAGGGTGACAATTCCCGTTCAAAGAACCTCGATCAAAGATTCGGCAGCAGGATTGTCGACAAGTAACCCACCCACACGCTTACACGATGAGTAATACTATTTAAGTTAGAACTGGAAAGGTGAAGATCAAAGGGGTTCGAAATGACGTCGAAGGGGAAGTTACCTCATGTACCTTAAGCCTCTTGATTGGAGGAGAAGAAGGCGCTTGTAAGGCTCGGTGATGGTGATGCCTTGAGTACGCCCTTTGAGATTCGGTAAGGCCCTTTTCTTCGACCTCTGAGTGAGAGGAATGTTGTCATCACTTTCAGTGTCCTGCAAAAGAGATCAAGTTATGGTACAGGTGATGCCACGAGAAAGTGAATGATAAAATCGAAGAGAAATTTTGACATGTAGTGAGGTGTATAGAGTACCTCAGAGCTGGAGGGAATAACCATTTCTTTTTGGCTTTGGGCTTTTGAAGAGGTTTAGCCGCTTGGGTTGTTGCCTGGAAAAAATTTCCGACATAAGTAAAAGCCATAGTAAACAGACAACTTAAGACAAGTGGAAAGTGCCATACCTTTTTGGGGTGTTGTGCGAATGGGATTTCTTTGCCACTTTCTTCGTGACTTGGGAGAAAGGTTTTGATGTGGTAGCTTTGCCTACCTTGACCTTCAACTTGGTTGCAGGTTTTTCTAAAAATATCGAAAACATTGGTAAGCAAATAGAAACGAAGCTAAGTTATAAGTAGTTAAGACTTATGAAGCTTTGAGTGTCGAAAAGTGTTTACCAGTGTTGTTCGAAGGGAAAGCTGCTACCAATTTCTTCGCAATGTTTTCAAAGAAAAGTGTCAATGGCTTCCCCAAAGACAGATGGTGTAATAACCTAGGTCCACCATTCATGAAATTTTTCAGTACATGAAAACCTTGGGTTGAATTTGAGAGGTTCAAAATTCAAGGCTTTGTAATGAAATCTCTTGAAGGCTTGTTTATAAGCCACCTCTGATTCTGGACTTATAAACTCTACTTTTGTGAAAGCACACTGCGCGTGCGGTAGATTTGACAAAGGCCAAATCGCTTAGCAAAATAACTTGGGAAATATCTAGTAATTCCCAAACTATTTTTTGTTTTGCCAGGGGTAAGCCTAGTGGAAGGAGGATGAAGGAGAGAGTAAGCTTGCCAAATTCGGTTGACTTCCTCAGCAGGCTCGACAGAGGAAGAAGGAAATGGTTGTTTAAACCATGCTTTGGACCACAAGACCTCTGGACAAAGGGAGCCATAGAATCAGTAAAAGTGGCACATTTCAAGAAGATTTCAAATAGGCTAGAAAGGATTCTTCTACAGAAGGGGTTGCTTGTTTAGGCCTAAATCTGCGCTAATCGAATCCCTTCAAGGTCTTTGCTAGTCTCCACGATTAGTCGAGCGGACTTGGGGATATACAAGTTTAGTCGAGACTCAAAAGTAGCCAATGACCACAATTGCAATAACCATGCGCGCCGGCAGGCCAAAAACTTGGTGGTCGGTTCATTCTCTTTCAACTCTATAACGGCATTATAAAGTTCTTTGGTAGAGAGCCTAAGATCACCTTAGCAAGGTTGATGTCTTCTTGTTCATGGAGTTGACATGCCGGGGATGTAAGTTTTGGAAACTTGGAGGAGCGTGTGCGTAAAACGAAAATAGATAACCACGAGTTAAAAAGGCTACATGTTCTATAGCGCACACTTCCTCGATGTCAAGCCTATGGTGCTCAAAGGCAATGTAAGGGCGAAGGTGGCATTGTTGAATTTGAAACCGTATGTATAGTCGGGGCGTGTGGGATCGAAGGTCTCTCCTGGGGTTTCAGGACCAGTAATGGCGACCACATCTAGCAGAGTGGGGAAAGCATGCCACATTTCAAGTGGAGGCTATGAGTAGCACAGTCCCGAATCGCATAGCGACCCAAAAAGTAGTGGTGCTATCATATTTGGGCCCATACTGAGACGAGTTGGATGAGGTCGAAAATGCCCTGCTTTTTTCAGATTTTGGCTTTTTAGCTTCTACTTTGTCAAGCCCGCCTATGTAGTTTTGTTGGTCGAGCCTAGGAGAGCGGACCTAAAAACCCTAGAAGGGTTAGTCGAAACTCTAAGTGAAAAGGGGTTTCAAAGAAAGATTCTAGGTTGAAGCGAAACATGGCTAGGGAAAATCTCGAAACTTCATGAGTTTCCAAAGAAGATATCGGGTAGAGGACCCAAGTAAGCATGGGTATAAACCTCGATGAGAAGGGATTGGTACCGGTCCGCCAATGGGTAGATCGCTCGTCGTTGATGTCGGGTTCATCAACGAAGCCATCTAGGGTTTGAACGTTTACGGGTTCGTCTATTCCTCTTTGAACTCTCGTGTCGCGTCACTACTGGATGATGATGAAGCCATGAGTAAGAGAAAGTGAATGCGAGTTGAAATCGGGGTAGATTAAAAGAAAAGTACGAAAGTTTGAAACTTTGGTGAATTTGAGGTTTTTTGCAAAACGCAGGGATGAAGAAAGCAGAAAGACTTCACAAGGTTTCAAACTGAGTAAAGAGGAATTTCAAGGGTGGTAGCCGTTTATATATGTTTGGAAGTAAACAGTTATTGGCACGTTCGCCATAACTCGCACGTTTGCGACGTTTGGGAGACGTGATGGCCCACCAACTATGCGGCGACGTACCAATAAAGCGGTTCGTTTTACTGCGCAAGTGATGATGATGATCGTCTTTTTCGACCACTTTGTTGAAGTCAAAAGGCGCAAAAGTGACCATTGCACAGTATTCAAAAAATGCCTTTTCTTAACTCCTTTCCTTATTCCGTCGAAAAAGCATTTTTTGGGGGGCAATCTGTTACCTCGAAATTTCGACAGTACATTAAATGAAGCTTTAAATGGGGTCGACTTCACATTTAATATTGTTCTGTGGGCCATAGGTCAATATTCAAGTCAGTGCACCATGATTTCGACAGGAAAGGCAGACAAGGGAAAGGAGTGCAAGTGAGCTTCGACAAGCTTAGTTCTCAAAGCTATGAAGCAAGTAATGCAAGGAGTCTTCGACAAGAGAGGACACAACACTTCGACAGAGTTGGGCTCAACACTTCGTCAAGCGGTTGACAACGGGTTAGTCGAGAGTGCAGAGCAGCAAGTAGTGGGCGGTTACTCTCCCGTAGTTTTAGGAGGCAGTTACCCTTTCCCCCACGATCGTTCCTAGGAGTATAAATACCCCCTTGTAATAGGAAATCGGGGTCACCACATTCTACAAGAACTCTGAGAAACTCAACTTCCAAGTCAAAGCGAAACACGAGTGAAACAGATCCTTTGTACGTGTTAGTGAACCATTTTTCTTTCTTCGTTTAATGCAAGTTTTTACTTTCCTTTTATCTTCAGTGCATTTACTGCTTTTGTTTTACTTTCAATCCGTTTCTTTCTACTATTTACTGTTCTTACGTACGTGAAAAACACATAACTCAATGGCAATTGTCAAAGAGATTTTCTAGTTTGATCTCACAGTCTCGATATTGAAAACTAGTGATTGTTTGCTAAAAACACCAGCAAACAATATGCCGAGAAACATGGTTGCAATTGTGGAGCTTTGTATAGGTTGGGTACGGTCGTGGTCCATCCCAATTTTTTTTATAAATCTAAAATTACGAGAAAACTGTTAATAAAAATTCCAAGGCAATTCTCTTACGCGGTATGCTACTAAAAGGTTCGCTCTTTTTCTATGTTTCTCACATTGAAGCAATGTGTATTCTGTTTCCCTCCCATCATGTCTCAGTCTCACGTAGACCTTCCTTCTTCTTCTCATCATTGTCGTCTCCTCGTTCCTTGTTGTCGTCGGTGACCAACTCTGCAGCCCATCAGGTTGACGTCGTAGCAAATGTAACCATCATGCCTTTCAATCAATATTCGCTATTCTTTCATCTATTTATCTCTTAGTTTTCATTCGTATTTAGAAATCTAAAAGCATTGCTAACTAGGATGGGATTTAGGGCATTCAAAGTAGTTCAGTCTTATTTCTTATGTTCTTTATTGAATTTTTCCCTGTTCTTGATTGTCTGGTTGAATAATGTTGAAATTATTAGGTTAAATTTTCTTGTCCTCCATTCTTGGTGATTGTTGCTGTAAATTTAAGGCTTAAATATCATTTACCCCCTACAAATATCACCATAATCCATTTACTCCCTGTAAAAAAAAAAAGTCTTAAAATGGCCCTTGCAAATATTCAATGTTTCTAGTTACCCCCATTTGTTAACTTTTCTGTTAAAAAAAATGAAGTGGCAAACGAATATGACGTCAGCAATGACATCACTACCACGTGTCACCATATTATTGGACATTTGTGTCATGTGGCACTGAAGGCCACGTCAACAGTCCAGGTCACCACTGCCACGTGGCACTGACCTGTGCCACGTCAGCAACCTGTAGATGGCTGCCACGTCTTGGCAATGTGGGGCACATTGTTGTTACTTAAAAAATTAAACATTAAGGGGAAAATGCGTGTTGAACTTGTGACCTCTAACAAACTAACTACTAAATTTTTTGATAAAAAAAAATCCAGAAACACCATTGAAGAACAACCAAACAAAATCATCTTCTTCTAGAAATCACCATTGAAGAACAGTCAAACAAAATCATCTTCTTCCGGAAATCATCTTATAGATATGTATTTGGCAATAATTACCCAAATAAGAAAGTGGCTTAGTGGTATTTGGTACTCCTATTGGCAAGGAGGTCGCAAGTTCTATCCTCATTGCCAACAAAAACTTTATTTTTTAAGTAACAATGCATTCCCACTTTGCCATGCAAGCGCCACGTGGCATGGCTGCTGACGTGGCACAAAGGACCAATCAAATGATGACACGTGGTGGTGAGTAATTGATGATGTCATGCCTACGTCATCTCCGTTAGCCATGTTAGCTTTTTTGGATGGAAAGTTAACAGAGGGGCATAATTAGAAACATTTAATATTTGCAAGGACCATTTTAAAACTTTTTTTACAGGGGGGTAAATGATATTTAAGCCTAAATTTAAAACACAATGCTACTAATTTTTGTTCTTTTTGTCGTTATAAGATACAATACAATTATATCTATTAGGATTAATTATTCATTTTTTTATTTACCTTTATTTTTGTTGCTGTAAGACACCGTTCTACTAATTTTTGTTGTTGCAAGACACGTTGTTACCTTGAGTTTTTTGATTGCTACTAAGATTGACTTTTGTTGATTTTATTAGATTTTAAAGATGAAGAGTAGAACAATTGATCATTTTTTAGGAAAGCTTGTGAGAATGAAAAAGATTAACAAAGGATAACTTCTACATATGAACCTGTTAAAGTTCTAAGAACTAAAGAAGTGATAACTTCTACACCTCAACCTGCTGAAGATACAAGAACTAAAGAAGTGATAACCTATACGCCTCTACCTGTTGAAGTTCCAAGAATTGACGAATTGAATAATCTAGATGATTTTTTGAATCCCTTAGAACGTGATTCTAGAGAGCATTCTCTAATATGGACATATCCACCAAATCAAGTCGATGAAATATGAAGAGCTAATCTGAATTGGGGTCCATATGAAATCCGTTTAGAAGAATACCCTTTGGCTGGTAGCGAAACATCCAAGACAGTTTCAAGAACTTGGTCTAGCCTCTTCCCTACACGGCTAGCATACCCACCTTCAAAGGATGTCGCATATTGCTTACCATGTTATCTTTTAAAAAAGGACAAAGTGTACATTCTGAATCAGATGTTTACATTACTGCAGTTTTTAGAGGTTGGAAGAAAGTGAGAGATGGAAAGCATTGTGTTTTATTTAAGCACATGGGGAAGGATCATTGCCCACCATACAATAATGCAATAAAAGCTTGTCAAGATTTATTGAATCAAGAGGGACATATTAGGAATGTATTTCAAAAACAAAGCTTGAGTCAAATTATGAAGAATCAGCTACATCACGTAGCTGATTCTACGTCCCAAGACTTCAATTGACACTGTTCGTTGGTTAACACTTCAAGCTTGTGCTTTTAGAGGCCATGATGTAACTAGTGAGTCAAAAAACCAAGGTAATTTTCTTCATTTGATAAAAATCTTGGCATCTTATAATGATGAACTTAAATAAAGTGTGTTGGATAATGCTCCATATAATGCAAGATATATTTCACATCAAATTCAAAAAGAGCACTTGAGTATTCTTTCTAGTAGGGTGAAAAAGCATATTCATGAGGAAATGGGTGATTCAAAGTTTTGTAAAGTTGTAGATGAAGCTTGTGGTGAGTCGAAAAAGGAACAAATATCTCTTATGTTAAGATTTGTTGATAAAGTTGGTTTAATGCAAGAGAGATTTTTTGATGTAGCACATGTTAGAGACACTGCAGCTTTAACTCTTAAGGAAACAACGTGTGATATACTTTCTCGACATTATCTGGATGTTTCTAACATTCGTGGTCAATGGTATGATGGTGCAAGCAATATGAGAGGAGAATGAAACTATTTACAAGCACTGAAAGGATTGCTTTTATGCATACTACGTCCATTGTTTTACTCATAAATTATTTGAGAAGCTGAATTTTGTTGTCAATGTTGTTTGTTCTTCTTCTAAGCGCCATGATGAGTTACAACTTGCCCAATTAAAAGAAAATCAACATTTATTGGAGATTGATGAAATTGTAACTGGTACAGGTCAAAATCAAATTGGTACTTTGAAATGAGATGAGGATACTCGTTGGGATCATATTTCAGTTCTTTTTGTAGCTTGATAAATATGTATAAACAACTTGTCGTGCTTTAAAAAAATCAAAGGAAATAAAAGTTGTGCTACATGCGGGGATGTTGACAGTGCTTACAATAAATTGAAGGCATTTGATTTTATTTTGATCTTGCATTTGATGAAAGAAATTATGGGGATAGCAAATATGATTTGTCAAGCCTTACAAAATCTCAAGACGTAGTTTATGTTATGTGTTTGGCTCGCAGCACAAAAACTCATATTCAAGGATTGAGAGAAGATCGTTGGGGTAAGTTGTTTACTAATGTGAACGTTTTTTTGTGTAAGACATGATATTGAGATTCCTGATCTCAATGATCAATAGAAGATTAGTTTGCATTTTCAACTTTGTCAATTTGCCATTATTACCCGCCAAAAAATCAAGTTTGAAGAAAATTCAAGAATTATGCTCGTGTTAGGTTGCAACTAACAAGAAGAAAATTTACTTTTTGATTGATAGACTGTTTCGCCTTATCATGACTCTTTCTATAGCCACAATTGAGAGATCTTTTTTAGCAATGAAAATTATTATGATTAGGTTGAGAAACAAGATGGAAGGTGGATTTCTAACAGATAGCATAACAGTTTACATAGAAAGGGAAATTAGTGAAAGCCTTACTTCTGAGTCTACTATTGATGATTCCAAGTCACTTGGAACGCGTAGAGCGTTACTTTAAGGTATGCAATTTAATTTTTTGATGATCAACTTTGTGCTTATTACAACTTAGTTTTTTATACAATATGATATGCATATTTAATTTATACATTATAATAATTTATTTTAGTGGCCCAACCGAATTTTTTAGTCAAGATTCGCCACTGCCAAGCTGACCAAGTGTACTCGGGTTTCCTAGTCTGTGTGGTTCTCCCTTCCCAACATAGTTTTTGCCGCACCTAAAATTTGAACTTGAGTCCTTGGGGTAGGATCTGAACTCAGTTACCAATCAATTCAATCCTTTTTTTTGTAAGAATGAAAAAACATTTGTTGGTAGAGTGTAAAAGAAACTAAAATGATTTGGGTTAAGATTATTCGTATAATAATATACTTATTGTGATCAATACATAACTTATTTAAAGTAAATTAAATCTTCTTAGAATATTTTATAAGAAAATAGATTGATACCGTAGCACTATGTGCTCTAATCCGGTATAACTCAAATAGTAATTATACAAGTTGTAAATAAACTATTATATTATCTCACCAATCAGAAACAGAAAGTCTCAAATTTCTACACGACCTACACATAAACCACACCATGAAGTACATTTGATTTTGTTAATAATTAATAGCATTGTATTACTAACATATCCTCTAAATAAAATATCATTTCTATCTAACCACATACTCCCGTCGTTCCAAACCACACCAAATATTTAGATAAACACACTACTTGAATAAAAGAAAAAAAGCATACAAATAATTTATGTGGTTCGGCACCTCTGGCCTACGCCCACGGGAACATATATAATTTATTCATCATAACAAATATGATTATATCAATTTGTAACTTGCCTCAATATGTGTATCACCCTACAATACTCTTTCACTCTAAGAGTTACAAGGAATGATCAACTCACATCTTACAAATGATCACCAACACTCTCCTCTCATTAGGACCTGGCTGGAGATTCTTCACCTCTCTACACGATCACTCAAGTGGGGATGCCTCACCTCTGCAAATGGGGATGTTTCACTTTCATATGATCACCCATGGCGGGGATATCTTCACATCTTTACAAGTCTCTCTATTTATAGGAGAAAGCATAGCTTCCATTCATGTATATGACATAGTGGACAATAATTGTCTCACATTTTCAAGACTCTAGATACATTCACCCACCTTGTGATTACCCCTTAACTTTTTACTCTTTTTCACTTATGTTAGAAATTTCAATTGACTTTCGCAACATATCTTTCTCAATTAAAATTTCCAAACTTCTTCTCCACATGTACACCTTGCGTACTCATTTTGAACTTCTAAACTTGAGTGTGCTCCTCGCCATAGTTTTGATCTCAATGTTTCTCTATGAGTATTGAATGGTGACATTTCACTTTTACTTGTACCACCGTTAGCAACAACCAATATAGCATGCCGTTTGACCTCCACTTTGTCAAGAAGACTTTGGATACAATGATCCCAAAGGACCCACCACGCACGAAACTCGTTGAGCTTCAATACTTATCTAAACCGATCACCTTTGCACCAGTCAACCCCAAACCATTAACTCTAATACCATTATTGGGAAAAAACCGCACACGTCAACAGATTAACCCACATGTCCAAGGATCTTTGAGAGAATATAGATAAACACACTGCTTGAATAAAAGAAAGAAGAATACAAATAATTTATGTGATTTGGCACCTCTGGCCTACGCCCACATGAACATCTCAACCTAATTTATTCACCATGTCAAATATGATTACATTAATTTGTATCTTGCCTCAATATGTGTATCACCCTACAATACTCTCTCACTCTAAGAGTTACAAGGAATGATCAACTCACATCTCACAAATGATCACCAACACTTTCCTCTCATTAGGATCTGGCTGGAGATTCTTCACCTCTCTACACGATCATTCAAGTGGTGATGCCTCACCTCTCCAAATGGGGATGTTTCACTTTCATATGATCACACCCATGGCGGAGATATCTTCACCTCTTCACAATTGTCTCTATTTATAAGAGAGAACATAACTTTCATTCATGTATGTGACATTTCTAAGACTCTAGATCCATCACTTCACATTATGTACCTCGTAAATTTCTACTCTTTTTCACTTATGTTGGAAACTTCAATTGACATTCCCAACAATATTTTTACATTTGTATTTTATAGTTATATTAATATGAAATGAGCACCTGACTTTCAGGGATCTATCGACCACATTAGACCCCTTTCCTGGAGGTGGTTTTTGGATAGGAGTACATCTCCTTCATATTTATTTCTAAGAATGGACGGTGGTTCCTATTGATTGTATCTATAAGAGATAATTATCTTTTGTCCTATTGTTATACTAATTGTATTTTGACTCTTTGATGTTGGAGGAGTACCCCTTGTAACTCTTCTTTATATAGTTATATTTATATATGCATGTTTGCTCGTAAAAAAAAATATGAAATGAGCACCACCGACTTACTTTATTCTTTAAACTTGCTCAGCAATTATTATAATTATGATTACATTTCAATATGATAAAGTTGCTGTAATAGGGAAAACACCAAAATATAAAATGACAAAAGAAGTCATATTATTGACTAGGATCGATGCTTATCAGGATCGATGGTAGCAGTAGCAGGATAAATGATAGAAGCCTAAAATCATAACATTATTAATTACTAATTACTAATGATGGTGCTGTCAATGATATGGTTATCCTTTATCCTTTTTGATGGACAATCAAAATGAGTTATGACTTCAAGTTTTCTATAGAGACTAGTAGGATACTCGTGCATACGCACGGGGTGTTGTCGTGTTCTTTTTATGAATGAACTTAGACAGTATTTAAATAGTCTGAATATTACCCCGTAAAAATAAAGACAAAGTTAAAGTGGATAAAAAAGTAGTTTCAAATAAAAATTAGATAAATATTAAAATCTAAAAATGTAAAAGTATCATTTAAAAACAATCTATGCATTTATCCCGTGTTTTTTTTTATATATCAATGCGGTGTCTTTTTATATATCAGTGTTGTTATCCCGTGTTTTTTTTATATATCAATGCAGCTTTATCCTATTTATATATATATATATATATATATATATATATATATACATATATAATTGCAGTTATCCCCGTATTTTTTTATATATCGATAAAAGTTATCCTGTTTTTATGTATTCTTTGCAATTATTTCATAGTCTCAATTGGTTATTTGAGTTTATTAGTAGATTATAGTATATAGTAAAAGATAGATATTAGATTATCAATAAGAAATATTTATCCCGTGTTTTTTATATATCAGTGACATTTATTTGTCATTTTTAGGTATTAGTGACAATTATTTGTCGTTTTAATCAACAATGAAATATATTAATCTCGTATTTTTATATATCGGTCTGATTATCCCGTAGTTTCAATTGTTATCTTAGTTGATTAGTAGATTATAATAGATAGTAAAGAGAGATAATAGATTATCAATAAGAAATATTTGTTTTAAATATTAATTAGTAGTTTGAATAGTCATTAAATCTTCTTGTTTTTTTTAGATAGTAGTTAGGTTTATAGTAGTCTTCAAATGGTCTCCAGTGAGACATCCTCCGGCCTCGGCTCATCAAGCATCCTCCCGTAGTGGTGAGCTTGGTGGTCGACTTCTTCTTCCCAGTAGCGCCAAACCAGTGGCTCACTTTTACCGGGATATGACCGGCAACCTCTCCGCCATCCGAGGAAATACCACATAATCCAAGCTTTGAAATGCGAAATAATAAACATATTTAATTCACAAGAATTTACCAAAAGTCGGTCTGATTTAACAAAAATACAAGAAGTTAAAATGTGTACCTAAAATAGGTGGCATACCCTCCACACCTTTGCTGCGTAGTCCTCAAAGACGCAGTGTTCAAGGACTCATACATGGCGGCTAGTGCACTGCACCCCATGCATAGCCTCCAAGAACATCTCGCTCTCGGATCATCCAGTAGACCGGCCACTTAGCCTCGGCCACGTCTCCAGTCTTCGTAGTGAAGATATCTGTAGCGCGGCGAAGCGAGATAAGCCCTCACAAAGAAGCGGTGATGTCACCCTCCTCTATGTTACGCTCTCATACACCTGCTCCGGCCATTTGAAGGCATGTCACGGACCCCCACGGGTGTTGTTAGCGACCTCGACCCGTGACACACCCAGATATGTCTCGTGGTGTGGCAAACTCCGAGCTCACGGTGATGGCGGGAGGTGTGGCATAGTTCCCTGGATGGGAAGGTGCGGCAGAGACAGAGATGTCATCGGTGAGTGATCGTCATCTCACCAAATGGCAAGTGAAATGACGAAGTATTTGAGTGCCATCTCTCGATAAAAGCCGACAAAGAAACTCATGGTCTCTTGTGGCGTGGCGATCCCGGAGAAGTGGGGCCAATCTGAGTCCCCGACCACGGTGGTGCTTGTTGAAGTAGGTCGAGTAATGAAGATGGAGTCTAGTATGGACTTTGTTTCCATGAGCCCATACTTTGACAACACGATACTCTGAAATAAAAATAAATAAATAATGTAAGCAAAAGTGCGGACTATGTGACTTAAATAAATTATTTAAGCAAAAATGCAAAACTTACCGGTCGTGAGTATAGAATGGACATGATCTGCCAAGTCAGTGAAAAGAGAGGGCTGAGGCTCCTCCTGAGGCTCCTCCTGATACTGCTGAGGCTCCTCATGATACTCAGACATAGACTGGTCTGAGTAATAAGCATCGACTGGAAATTGCTGCTGCTGCGATACTCGGGAGGTGGGGATGGTAATGAAGAGGTTGAGGATCGTCTCGAGGATCTCGTGGATGATATCGAGGAGTAGGTGGGAATTATCTTGAGAAACCGGCCTCCTCTATGCCAATCCTCCCGCTGCGTCTGCTGCAGTAATCCCCGAGATAAAAGCTCCAGTGAGGCCGATCTCGGTGGCTCAGCCGTGCTCGCTCTCTCTCCTCGCCAAGCATGGAGCCGATTATGCCTCAGAGTCCTCGTGCTCGGAGCAGTAGATGACTCCTATCTCTCTGATCGGAGAGACCTCACGTCTCCCTCTATGCCTACCGGACACTGCAAGCGAAGAAAAAAAAATTAGTAAAAAAAAAAAAAAAATTCTCATCGTATTTACATCAAAACAGTGTATATCACGATGCTTACTTTTTTTCTTCGTCGTATATAGGGTCACCGGCGTATTCTGATTGGATGAATTTACGGCTAATCGTATATACGCTGAATAGGGTATATACGGTGAGTAAATTTTTGCTCGTCGTATCTGAGTGTGGTGGGGTATATATCGATTGGTGGATTTACGAAATGATCGTATATCGTCTCTCAGCGTATATTCGAGTGAAGGTGGTCAAACGTATGTATGACCAATTATGTGAAGAAATGGTGATTTTGTAAACAGTCAGGGGTATTTTGGTCTTTTCATACGGTGGGTGGGGGTGTTAGAGGAATGGGTGGGGGTCAAAAAAAAAAAAAAAACCCATGATCTTATGCTCATTATAGATGTACGTCACCTCAACTTTTTGTTTGGGTTGATCCACTTCAACTTTTGTTGTTGTTTTTGGTCAATTTGTCATTAGACTGGACAAAACTAGCCCTTCGGATTGGCACTCAGTTATTAAGTATTGGATTTTCTTTCTTTCTCTTTTGCCAAACCTTTTCCAAATCCCCTCCTACTCATCACACACCCCAAACACAATGAAAGTACAAAAACACCATTAATAAAAAAATTCAAGCGCGTACGTATTTTTCCCTGATTTTCACGGGTTCAACGCCTCGTAACCGAACCAGTCCGGTGGGTCCTTCCCAGGGCTGATGTATTGTGACACACACCCTATGGTTTGAAGTCTGTCAGGTACGGTTCCCAGCCACTGAACCTGTTCGGACCCAGACCATTCATCGAACCTGTTAAAAATCACACCCCATGGTTTGAAGTTTGTCAAGTATGGTTCTTAGGAAGTAACTCTTAACAGTTGTTCGGTGGGCAACAAATGAACGCGTTCGGTTGACAAACATCAGACCTTATAAAACTTCATTGTTCTCAAAATGGTCCGGCACATATGCACCGAATCGAGCAATTTAACAGAAAAAAAGAAACACAACGAAGAGAAATGAGAGTGAGAGAGAGAGATGTGATGGTGGGTGAGAGTGAGAGAGGGTTTGGTTGTGAGGGAATAGGGAGGTGGGAAGGGGTTAGGGAGGGAGAGTGGGAGATAAAGTGTTTTGAAGGTAGGGGTAGTTTTGGAATTTAGGAGATTATGAGGTGTGTGGTGAGTAGGAAAAGATAGACCCTTTCGTTTTTTTCCAATATTTGCTTTCTTTTTGAATAATGCCTTCTGTCAACCTTGGGAAATATAGTTGTCCAAAAAAAAAACCTTGGGAAATATGGATGGATATAGATTATAGTAATGCAGAAGAATGTGATATAAAGGTGCCAATATGAGGGGTACTGCTATCCGCACCCCATTTTTCCAAATGTTACCCCTCTCTTTTACCATACCTTCTAGATGACGATGATATAAGAACTTTTTACATAATCCAAAAAAATTCTGAAAATTGGTTAATTTAGCTACTGACATTAAATTTGTACACAATTTTTCTTACTTTCTTAAAGTTATCCTTAAAAATTTTGGACTCTTAATCTTGCTCTTTCTATTTACTCCCCTTGGTCAATAATTTGTAATGTTTTTATGTTTTACATAATCTAAAGTTGTTTCATTTTTTTTTTTTATGTTTTACAAATAATGGTCCATCACCATTCATCCAAAAACCAAAGACTTTTGGTGGCTTTGGGATAGATGATCTAACAATCAAGAACGATGACCTTCTGTTTAAATGGTGGCGACACTTTTCAGAGAAAGGAAATTCTCTATGGAAACAGACCATATGCTCTATCCACAACTTATATCCAGATATGTCAATAATCAACCAGCAAGGCAATGGGTTCAAGAGTAGCATATGGAGTAACATTTCAAAGGTATTTCATTGGTAAGGATAACTCACATGCTGGTTATACTCCTTGGTGTCAAGTCTACCTGATTGTTTTGATATCTTGCTAGCTAGTACGAGGGTGGCCCTGAGCATGGGCGAGAGGGGCAACCGCCCAGGGTCCCATTTTGTTATGGGCACCAAAAACTATTTTATTGAGTAATATATCTTTATTGTATACAATTGAGAGTTTACACCTCAATTGTCAATAAAGCCATGTCACCAATCGAAAAAACCACGCAGGCATCTATAAAAGCCACGCAAGCATCTATAATTAAAAGTCATGTCACCAACAGTGGTAGTCTTGCAGAATTTCGGCTCTTAATTCTGTGATTTTTCCTGGCTTTAAATGTTAAAAAATACCAGCACATTATGCCAATAATGTGTGATTATTATAAATTAATGTGTGTGGAAAACTGCCACATTTAATACCTGAGATAGTGAGCATTTAATGTGTGTGATTGTTATGAAAGAATTGTATCAAATAACATCCGAAAATAATTATCTCCTTTGCACCTTATCAAAACATGAAATATAATCGTACGTCTTTCCCCCTTTCTCATATTTCTTCCCTCATTCTCACGATTTCACTCCCTTCTCTCCTTCTCTTCTATTTTCTTTAATTCTTTTTTTTGCTATTGTTTTCATGCTGCAGGTGGATACAATGAATATGGACTATGCACGTATGATTTTGACTACTATCTATGGAATGGAATGATTAATTTTCTCCGTATTATATATACTAGTATGAATTACCCGTGCGCTGCACGGGTAGATGTGTCATCGTGATATATAATTTATAATTTATTCACTCAGAAAAATATTCAATTTTATGTTTTAGTAGTTTATATGATTAAAAAATCGACTACCCGTAAATGATCGACCAAAACAATGTTTTCCGGTGAATTCAGAATTACATATATCCCAATTCCCCCAATTCAGAATTACACATTATATGGGATACGCATTTCTCTCAATTAAGTTTATGTGTGCAAACTCCAAAGCATGAGGGTGTCAACGGGTCTAAAATTTCACAATTTTACTCAACTTAATTTTAAGTATTGACAATAGGTAAGACAGCTTCCAAGCAAATAAAGAACATGTCAAAATATTGTCAAAGGTTGTCACGATTAGATTTCAGCAAATATGTGGCATATTCAGTACACAAAAACTTGTCAAAACAATATATTGAAATCATTATAGATCTAGTATTGACATTCCAAGACCGTAACTGTACTCCCAATGCTTCAAAAGTAAGCCACTTCTTCATCACTCCCTAGCCACCGCAAGGTGCCTGTAGATGAAATTCCATCAAGCTTTACTATAAAATGTAGTGGCTATTACATAATCATTTTGATTTTGATACTATCTATAGTGGGAGTTGGCTATCGGTAATGCGTGTTGGACTTAAAAAGAATTCATGTATTCTAACCTCCTTTAAGATGTATTTTCAGAAACATGTATTTTCAATGCTAATAAAACGTGTATTTTCAATGCTAGCTAGCCTCAAAATGTCTGTTAACATCTTTAAAATGTAACCAAATAAACATTATCTTAGCAACACACATTTCTTAGTTTGGTGTAATTAAAACCAATTCCATTTCCATATAGATTAGCAAGAATCAAATCGTCAGTTTTAACAAAATTCATTGAAAAACGGCGAATGCAATGGAGATGGAGATTGAAAGCAAGAATAATTGAATAAAAAGGAAAAGTACCAGTGGGATTTAAGTCACATGCAGTGACACACTGCAAAGGAATAATCATCACTTCAGCAAGCTTTCCACCTCTTGTGACATCCACATAATGCAAAGCTGCATAAATCTACAAATATCAATTATGATTTCTTGAACAAAACGTGGTAACTTTATCCTTAAAGCATAAAATAAGTGCCAACCATAAAATAATGTGCTACATTGAGAACATAATGTGCTACATTCTACCCCCTTTTATGCTAGATTTGTCCTTGTAGATAGACTCCCCTAGCAGGTCTCCAGAATAGCATTGTAGATTTATGAAGTCTTTTCAATTTCCAAAGGAGATCCCATTTGTATCTGTTCAAAGAAGAAGCAATTGCCAGTCAGAAGCAAACAAAGGGAAGAAGAAAATGAAATCCAAAATAGAATATATGGGCATTATCTCAGAATAGACAATATCCTTCTATGTTTGTTTAAAGATTTAACAATCATTGACTTCACCAATATGCAGTATTTGCAAAAGCCCAGAATTATTTTATCGTAATCGTTAATGTCGAAGTCATTGACTTGCAAATCAAAGTCGATTGATGCCTCCTGTAATATTTTATAGAAAAGTTTAAAGGTAATAATACATGTCATTGTTACATAAACAGAGAGTATCGGGTTAGAAATTTAGAAGGTGACTCAATGCAAGGATTTTGACCCCTATTGGAAAGCTATAACCATACAGAAGTTCATAAATAAGTTAGTTAAATAATGACATTAAATGTCTTCTACTTTTTAAAGAAATATTAAGGAATATTGGTAATGATAAATTAGGCACTCCCCATATAAAAACACTAATCAAAACAAAATCCACCCAACCAAGTTGGACAAAGTTCCCCATCGAGCAACATAAAACTTAATTATGCTCCCTGCCTGATATGTTAGTATCCTTATCGTGCATATATTCAAGAAAACATCCTTTGAAATTCACATGATATTAGACCCAACAAACACTCAGCATAAACCATTTTAGTAACTTAATAGAATGCACAAAACACGTTAACATAAGCATTAAGCACATAACATCAACAGTTATAAGACATGGTTGATTTCACAACTATCTTTGTTTTGATTTCTCAAATTTTCTTAGTCAATGTCAGTAGATAACAATAACAGTTATAAATCAAAAGTTATAAGTATATTGAAGTGGTAGTCATCCCATTAAAATTGTAAGGCTTTTTTTTTTTAAACAGAAGTTAAAATGAATATAAAATTGGGAAAAAAAAGCATAAAATCCCTAAAAAACATAAATAAATAAAAAACCTATAATTGGTCAAATCCTTAATAATGCAAAAATCAGAAGGAAAAAAACCTAAAATCCCAAATTTTAATTGAAAACTAAAATGAAAAAAAATGCAAGAAATCCTAAAATTCCTAAAAACCAAACAAAACCATAATCCTAAAATCCCAAAAACAGCTTTAATAAGAAAACCCTAAAATCTTTAATTTAAAATTAGTTTTTTATAATAACAATTTTCAGACTAACAATAGTGAAGAAGAGGAAGGAATCCGAGAATAAGAGCAATTTATAGTCAGAAGCTTACTGTGGAATGTCCATCGTTTTATTCCCGTCGCCTCCACCGCGAATGTCATCGTCGCCGTCGTTTGAGTGCCCGTCGCACGTCACCCATTCGCGCCCTTTCTCTCACCTCTCTATTATCTCTCTCTTCACCACAAAGAGATGCTTTTTTTTTTTTAGGAAAGTGAATGTTTGAAGGATGGAGAATAAAGAGGAAGAAAATGGAAGATAGGGATGAATTGTTTTGAATTTTATCGTGATTGAAGAAGAAAGAGAAAGAGAAAGATGAATTGTTTTCAATACCTGTACATCATCATAACCTCCCCACTAATTGGGTCAGAATAGTAAAGCAAAAAAAAAAAAATCAAACATAATTATTAGTCTTTAATTGAGAATTGAATTGTAATTACAATTCGTGTTTTACTGTCTGTAAATTCAAACACATCTCATCCGTTGATCAAGTAAATTTAGCAAATTGGGACTATTTTGTAGCCGTTAGATTTTATTGTAAAATGAGGTGGCTTTTACTGCTACGCTTACGTGGCTTTTATTGTTCTGAAGTGGCTTTTTTGATGAGTGAGGTGTCAACTCTTATTTAAATATAATAAAGATTCTGTAATTAATTAATTGAATTATAATCGATGTTGAATTATATATTATATAAATGTGCAACTGGCTGATTGATTGCTTAAGGGAGAGAAAGATGAATTTTTTTAATTGGACAAGATATTTTTATTTGTATTCCTATTTCTTTTGTTTTTTCTTATTTATTTATTTGTTTGTGATTTGTGATTTTGAAGCAGTGAAAGTAAGTCACAGAGTTTTTGCTTTTCAACTTTGATTCAACATGTGCTCATTTTTCTTCTTCATGCTTTATTTCTTTATCATTTAGTTTGACAGATTATGTAGAGAGTGAGTGAAATGTTATTTTTGAGTTATAATGGTGAGTGAGCTTCATTGTTGTCTCTGGGTTCTAATGGTTTGTCTTGATTTTCAATGAAAGTGGTAGCTGGTAACATTACTGAAGTGGATCAATCAACCCTTTTAAGGTATAATTTCTTCAGCTTCTCCTCTTTATTTAAATTGTCTTTTTTATGCTTCCATTTTTCTAAATTATTTTCAAATTAACTAATTTGCTATAGGATTTGTATATTTTATTTTCAATTTATTTGAAATGGTGGTCTTTCATTTGGAACAGTCAAGTGATTACAAATTGTTGCTTGCATGTAGAGAGATGGATTAGTCTTTTGTTTTATTTTAGTTTCTGTCTTATTTAAGAATTTAATTTATATGTTATGATTCTCAATGTTTTTTGAGGTTGTAGAAAGCCCATGAGGGTTAGTAAAATATATTTTCATTATTTGTAACAAAGTTGCGCTCCTTCTCTATGCTTCTTCACATACTTTAAAATTCACAGTTCTTTGGTGCCCCTTTTCCAATGTAGCTCTCCTATCATTTTATCCATTTATTCTGTTACTTCCATCCTGATCCTCAACTGAATGTCCATCTAAAAAGATCTCTGCAGGCTCATTGTCTGAATCATTTCCATGAGTACTATTATGTACACTTCATTATATTATCATTCCTATTTGGCTCGCCTACTTTAATTTAACCTTAATTTTTTTTATCTTTTGCTTTAGTTTCTTGATAGAAATAGCTTAAATTTGTTTTTGTTTGCTCTTTAGTTCAGTAGAACTAACAATTCTAATAGGTTATGTTTGGTTGTTTGGTTTGCGAGACCAAGATTCATACATGATTTTCCATTAAAAATAGTAAGTACGAGAGTACATTTATGATTTTCCATGCATTATTTGCTCCTAAATTATGAGATTTGTCACTGAGGTCTTCTCCTACTCACGTGGTTTCAATGTAAGAGGACCTATGATTGACTACATCTTCAATTGGCAGTAGTTGAGGAATAATTGCACCATGGCAATAACATGTTCTATATACATTTATTGTTAGGATTTCCCATTGCAACCTGGAATTGAAACCTCAAACCATTCGTTTCCGAAAAGAGGATAGTAAGAATAGCAAAAAAGAAAACTAATTAAACTGAGGGCTATAGTGGCTATTCCCTGCTCCGTCCACAAGAACTCAATAGCCATTTGAATTGATTAATTCTCTCCTACAAATATTTGTGTTGACATATATCATGAGTAGTGGATGCGTATAAAACTTCTTTTTTGTTGGATTTGGTCTCAAACTTTTTAGTTATATCTCATTCTACTTTTCCACGTGAAAAAAAATATATATTTCATTCTACGTTTTCTATAATCGCTACATGAACTTTCTATTGTCAATTATGGGGAAACTTTCATTCTTCGCAATTTTGAATGTATGTTTTTCTTTGCAAATAATTGGGAACTTTGAAATAATAAGTTATATCAACAAGTGTTTTGTCCTCGGTCCTCACCACTCCCACTAAAGTAGTTAGGTAATTTGTTTATTTCATTTTTTAATCCAAAATTGAAATAAACATTTTAGTTAAAGTTTAAATTTTTCAGCTTTTTTGACAAAAAAAAAATCAGCTTTTGTGCATTTTGTCATTATCTCAGTCGTTGAGGAAAAAATGAGATCGTGATTCACGAGGCATACGGAGTAATATGATACTAATTTCTTTTTACAATAAAATAAATAAAAATAAGTAGATATTAATTAAATTGTTTATAACAATACTTAAAACTTCAAACTATCAATTCACAATACCGAAAACAATTTTTAAATTAAATAGAAAAAGCGATGTATACCCGTCCCATCGCTTGCGGGTCATACACATATCTTGATTTTTCCCATAATCGTAATTACAAGAGTTAGAGGAGGCTAACTATCCAAGGGAGTGAGTGAAGATAATAGGCTCAATCTTTGGAGTGTGTTTCTTTTACTTACCTTCTTTTTTGTTGAAGCATAGTTTTGTTGCCTCTGTTGTTGGCCTCATGTTTCTAATTTATACCTATGGTAACTTTGTTCTCCCGATCCCGATGTTGCTTTCCCTTTTTCTGTTTTTGTTAAGAGGCGTGTATGCATTTAGGTGTTTTATTTCATTGTGGTGATTTCGTGATTGGTCAATCAATTGTCATTTGAAATAACTTAAATGCGTCTGTGTTCTCATTTACATTTGTGTCTGTTCCTTAGCATTCTCTTTTTTTCGATAATATTCACGGAGTAATGTTCGAACTAAGTAAATTTGTTTATTTTAAATTTGTATTAATTTCTACAGGGTAATGTTCGAACTAATTTTTGGTATAAACAGGGTATCTATTTGATCATGTTCGAAAAAGAAATTTGTTTGACAAAAATTGAGTTAACTGCATTTTCATTTGAAATGAATCACTCAATTCATAGATTTTAGTAATTAAGCATATTGTTTCTTTACAACAGTTGGAACGGATGGTAATTAATGTGTAATAAGTCACAATTTTCAAATTTTGATAGACTTTTTTTTGTTACAAAATTCCATAGACTTCAATATTAGACGAAAAAGTTAATAATGATATAATATAAATATAATAGTCAAAATTATAGCAATAACATATACAAATTGGATAACAATTAGAGCAAAAATAGTTATTTGAAAATTTACACTTTTGCATATTTAAATGCCACAAGATAGTATATACATGCATTTGAGTTAGTAAAATTATGGACTCAAACATAAAAAAATTAGTGTTAGTTAAGTTGTTCGGGACAAGGAGAGTCACTTCAGTGACAATTCCTACATGTGTGGGGATCTTGACGGGGATTGCCCGACAAAGGCGTGAGTGAGGAATTTTTCCACGTGGAGGCGGGGCGAGAGAGATAATTCCCCACCACATCAACTTGGGGATGAGGATGGGAGCGGGGACCATTTCGTTGTCAAGTACATTATATGTGTTTTTAATTAAAAATATTAATAAAAAATAAAAATGTGCTAATTGTTATCTTTTATTCTTAATTTTATTTTTTTGAATATAAAAAAATAAAAGGACTAAATTTTATATTAAAATATTAACCTATGATTTTTTAGTTCAGCAATTGTATTTTTTCCAATTTATTAGATTTTAATTTACATCCGTAGTAAATTCCTGATGATTTTACGAGGTGGACTATTGGGACGAGGACGGGGAGAAAAACTCTATGTGGAGGAGATCAGGGGAGTACTCCACCGACCCCGCCCACATCATTGTCGTCCCTAATCACATTCCCAAATGTACGCATGTCTGTTCTCATGTTATATGTCCTGCTCGACAAAAGTACATGTTGAACTTCACATTAGCGGCAAAAATTCGGCCAACATCGCCATATGTGGTTCCTTATCCCCCATTCAGTTTCACTACACCATCGGAATGCTTCAAACCATGATTTGACTCCGACTATTTAGTAGGTAATGTGATATTTGTATTGCATATCTGCAATCTTTATGTTTAGTTCGATATTTAATTGTTCATATTATCTCTAAATTATGTTGTGTCTTGGCAGATATCGTTGGCATACTTAATCGAATTGGTGCTCCGTGTGATTATTAGAAAAATAACACCAAATCTATGTTGTTATCGATCGACTTATATATCAGGGGGTGTGAATGCTATGCATATACGTTTTATACAAAGTTAACAGTTGTATTTAATTAAATTTTCCACCATAATCAAATAAGACTGATCTTTTTACTAATCATAAACATCGACGATACATATACATAATATTTTAACAAAATAATAATTACAAATTAAATTTAAAAAAGAGGATGTATACAAATCTTGTACGGGTGATATATACTATACTACTAGTATATATATATATATATATATATATATATATATATATATATATATTTTTATGTATTTTAAGAATTTAGAATCATTAGAGAGAGACTTTAACATACCGAATGATTCTAAATTCTTTGAATATCGGAATTTAGAAATATCAGAATTTACAATTATAATTATATAATATTGAATCTTTGAAGACATTTACTAGTTTCCTTATGGTTGTAGATATATAACATAATATTAATTATTCTTGTTACTAAAATTATATTTTTCTAAATTTTAATTGTTAAAAACTTATTTGCAACCTATAATGTCGTAAATTAGAGTAAGTAGTCTCACTTTAATTTCTATTAAAAATAAATCTTAAAAAACTTTAACTATGAGCGAATTGAATTGTTAATGAATTTAAAAAAAATTCAACGAGAAAATGTTATTCAAATAACTACAAAGGCATCAATATATTGGTTTCTCTAGGATACCAAAAATCTTATAATTGACTGTGTCTTAACGCAGTGGGAGAGCAACAAAATGCATAAGAATATGCAACTTAATTTTGAGTTCTTTATTCCATAATAAGATTCTGGTAAATTGTTTTTGACTTATCGATACACTTTTTTATGAGTACTTTTAAATGTATCTTTTAAAAGGCTATAGTAAAATAAAAAAATGTTAACGAATTATGTGTTAGTTAAAATGTCATGCAAGTCACCTTGTGTCTTCATTTATTTTTACTTTAAAAATTACCACATTAGAATTGCATGTTTACATGACAACTAGTAACAACTTGGGGGCATAAAATTATTAGGGGCACATAGAGATAGTTTATAAAAAAAGTATTATTTTGGCATAAAATATTTAACTTAGGAGCACATAGAGATAGTTTATAAAAAAAAGAAACCTCAATTTAAATTAGTTTTAAAGGTAAATTTAAAAATTACAAATATTTCTATAAAAAAACCTAAACATATTATTTTGGTAAAAAGTATACTTACTAAAATTTTAGATTTATTGATGTAAAAAAAATTATAATTTTTTAATCAAATTAAAAAAAAAATTCATTTATTTTGCTGTTAAGAAAAACATTTTATATTTATTTTAAAGTGGTGTTTTAATCGATGCTATATTTTACTATACTTTAGTAGCGAAAAGACATGCACTTTATGTGTCCGTCTTTCTGTTTTTGATATTGCGCTAAAGTAAGTACTTACGTAGTCGTAATTTATTTTGTGTTCCATATTGGTTAGCTAAGTCCAAATGGGTTTCACTATGAAGGCCCAAAAATAAGCATATCGCTGCAAAGCACTACGTGCACTTTCTTGATCTAATGGCCAAGCTTTGGCTCAGCTAGATCAAAAGGTCAATATGACACTCCATCTCTTCACCCACGCTTCCATGCGCCTTGGAGATCTGTGGGTCAATCGCCAATAACACGTATAAATATGTGACCTCACTCTGGCCGTTATTGATGATTGACACTCAGATCCCTAAGGCGCACAAGAGACTCACGTGAAGAGATGGGGTGTGATCTTGACCTTTCAACCTCGCCGAGCCGAGCTTAGTCGTTGGGTCATGAGGGTGTGTATATAGGTTTACATCAATTAGCTTATTGGTCCTTTTAAGTGAAGTATTTGGACTGAGCTAACCCAGTCTGAAACACACAATAAGCAACAACTATGTAAGTATCTTTTGTAGCTCAGTAATAAGCACAGCGCTGCAAACCGCAATGAGCACCATCCTAATCTAACGACCGAGCTCGACTCGGCGAGGTAGAAAGACTCATATGACACTTCATCTCTTGTGAGATCCCCAAGGCATATGGAAGCGCTTGAAGAGATGATGTGTGATCTTAACTTTCAACCTCATCGGCGGAGCTTGACTATTAGATCATGAGGGTGTGCATAACGGATTGCGTGGGGTTCTCGTTGAGCTTTTGAGCGAAGCCTATTTGAACCGAGCCAACCCAGTCCGGAACACAATAAACTAGATTACTTTAAGGATGTTACGCGTAATATCAAAAGCGGAAGACGCGAGCACAGTACTAGTATAATATAATTAATTATCTAGGAGCTACAATGGTTCAGGTAGTCAATCAAGCATGAGAAAGGATTAAAAAAAAAGTTATCCCTTAAAATTTTATATTCATCACACAAATAGGGCAACATAAATATATCATATACAATTTAATCTAACATTAGCGACGCTAAATTTAGAAAAACTTTTTTTGTCTCTAATTTTCATCGCTATTTCTTTTATTTCTAGAAGTGACGATCTTTATTATTTTATTTATAAATGTAACGTATTAAAATTTATAAAATGAACATTGTTTAGAAAACAAAGTTAGCTTTACAACCTTATCCCATGGGTCACAAACCCATACCCATAAAGCAAATATAAATTTTGTATTTTGAATTTTTGAGTGATATATATTTCAAAAGTGAGAAGTCCTATACTAATATGTGATTTGAGTTTGAAAGACAACTTGAAAAATGAATTTGTTTGTGCGCACAAACATGAACCTAAATATGTTAGTTTATTGCTAGGAATGACTCCCATCGTCCCATATTATATGTCACTTTGGATCATTTCACACAAATTAAGAAATGTAGTTAATTTTACCTCCACCATAAATCTTTCACCTTAATTGAGAGAGTAATTTTGTAGATAATAATAAGAAAATGGTTATTATTAATATATTTCTAATTTTAAGACTATTGTAAAAGGATGAAAATAGTTTGAAGAATTTGCCTAAGTTAATACATTTTCCGAGTTCCTCCAAATTAGGAGTTTTGGAATGTGGTTTAAGTCTAACTCAACCCCATGGCCTGGCACAGTAAAGTGAGGGTTGCCGCTTTTATTATATACTTTCTTTTGAGATCATATCTCTAGTCAATGTGAGACTTGAGTTTTTTCCAATAAGGAGAATTTAGTTTTATAAAAAGAAAACCTCCCCACCAAAGTTTATAGTGTGTTTAAGTTTTATTTTTATTTAGTAATTTATTTATATAAATATATTATAAAGTTTTACTTTTATTATATTTTTAACAAGAATTGATTTTATAAAAAATTAAAAAATTGACCCCTACCTCAGATCCTAGATCCGCCACTGGGTGTAAGAGATTTTTTTACGATGTCAACCAATCATGAAAAATGACATATTATAAATAATTTTTTTATCCCAACTACTTTTAAAGTCACTTATATCATAATTTTTGATTGGTTAATGGTGTAAACAATTTTACACCGGAAATGCATAGTAATTTAATTCACAATTTTATTATTAGTAGACTTAAAACCAGCACTAGGGTTTGCCTTGCTTTACACTTGGGATGATCCCGTTAATTACTACAAAAACATTCACATAAATTGTTTTATCATGAAAGGATTCTTTCTTCCTACTATGCATATTAATAAAACTCAATTAATTAAGAAGCCACTCACCATGCATATACTACTAGCTAGTAGTACTAGTACTAAGAATTCAAAATTAGTAACAAGAACATGCATCTCGAAAATGAATCTTCATCACAACGATGCTCTCATTTAATGTTCGCGTTGAAGGTCTCATGTTTTTCTTCCAACGTGGTGAGATGTCTGTCTTTTCTGCCATATTTTATTGTCTTCAAAATTTGTGATTTCGGTGAAACCAACAAACGACAAAATTCTCAGTCTTCAGCAGCTTCCATAGTCTCCTCTTCCAAGGGGTTGAAATTCTAAAACTTAAGCCCTATCTCTTAGTTTAACATAAGTAACTTCTCTTTGTAGTACTTCCATTTTGTAGGGTTTTACAATTTTATAATATATAGGCTATCTAATATAAATATTTTGAACTGAAATTTTCATTTTGTAGGGTTGTAGTAACTTCTCATGTGACTTATAAAAATTTCCATTTTGTAAAAGGAAAAATGCCATCATAATTTGATGCAACTATAACTGGCTACAATAATTGAACTGTCAAAAAAACATTTCTCATGTTATGTTAACCGTAAAACTTAGGTTTAGAAAACATAGTGGATGTATAGGAAACAATGAAAGGAGAGGTGTTTTATTTTGAAAGAGATGAAAAGGAAGCTTTGAATCATGTGAGACAATTAATGCGAGGATAGCATAGCATTTCAATAATCTCCATCGAATTGAGCTTCATTTATAATAATCCCTACAACTTAATTGCATGTCAGGAATCTCATTAATTGCTTGGAGTGGGAAGTTCTGTCATTTTGTTTTTCAATAGATACTAAGGATGTGTTTGTTATTAGTCACTTCAATTATCTATGTAAAAGCCCGCCAACAATGTTGTGGTCGTCACTTAAGGTTTTTCTTTCAGTTCTGAGAATATAAGCGAAAATTGGTTATGTAAGTATGACACATCGTCTAAGGTATAGTAGTAGCTTTTGCATACGCCTTCTCCTAAACAGACTCTCGTCTTGGGCATATGTATTCCGAAGAGGAGGGATAACTAAGGTTTAAGATACAATCTGTGTTTTCTCTAGGGATCTTCGTGAGACTGAAAATCATCTTTTTTGTAGGTGTGACTTTTTGATTCGACTAAGGAATTCAATGTTTTGTTGAGTTGAGGTAACGATTGTGTTATTGCGCCTAACTTTTCTACTTTATTCACAATCTTCTACTCGTGGGATGTTTTCGACCTGGAATAGAAAAGACTTTCATTATGGTTTGGCATGTTGTTCTATGGGCACCATAGGAAAATATAGAATTGGAATAATCTTCTATAAATAGAATCATGGACCACTCAAACCGTATTTGTAATTAAATTGTACTCGTGAAAATAGTTTCAAGGTAAGACTAAGTCGATCACTACCTTTTTATGAATGGTGTGTTGACCCTTTCGAAGCGTTTCTCAAGAAAATAGGAACTATAAATCATGAGGTATTTGCTACTACTCCAGATCCCTAATATAAGAAAAAAATTGTCTTTTGTGTGGTCAAATATATAAGATACAAAAGTTTATTTTTAAGATGTATTAAATGAGCATTCTCAACTTTACCTCTACTTAAGTGATGTAATTAAAGGTGATGTCATCAGTTAGGAGTACCAACCATCATTTAATAAAAATGGAAGTTTCAGAAATAAGTTATTAATAAACTTTTAGCCTTTGGTCCGTGTAATGTATAAATTTGTTTCTTATACTGTGGGTCGGAGGTAGTATTTACTAATACCTATTGGAGATTTTTGTGCCTTATCCCATTGGATATACCTTGTATGGTTAATTTATATAAAGATCTTTTGTGTATCTTTTCTCTTTGTTAGACAAATGTTAGATGTTAATTAATTAAGAATAAGGGAAATGTTAATTTAATTTCAAATTTTGAAATTTTGACCTCCTTCTTTAACTTTCTACAGTTCAAATATCTTTTAGGCAACGTTGCCACAATTTCTTTCTTTTTTTAAACAAAAGAAATGGATATGGAACCTCGTTAAAACCTTCTGATGCAAAACTCTCATTAGAGAAATAGACAAACATTTGTAATAATAAATTAAAACACCCAAGCCATTTTTAAAGACAAAATAAATTAATCATAAATAAAGAATTTTTGGTAACTAATTATTCTTAATCAATATCCTAAGAAATCAAATTCAAAATTATATTGTTAAATCTTAAAAGTTCTTTTAAAATAAGTTGTCTAAGATAATCACATCGAGGATGTTTCTTGTTTGATTATCTTGAGCAACTTTTAAAAATAAAATAAACAACACAATCCTTTCTAAAGAACTATGTAGTTTGACTTTCTTGTAGCATTAGGGATAAGTTGAAGGCTTGAAGCAAAGTCCAATCCTTCTCAAGCTAACTATAAGAAAATATATTTCTTCTTCCCTTGTGTAAATTATATAACCTAATATATCAATGATGCTTATCCAAGATTCTCTCTTGGTTTGGTCCCTCAAAATACACCAACCACCAACTATTTTTCACTCAAGAATTACGTAATATTTGATTCTCTATTACAATCAAAGATTCATTAGAGCGAGTGACCAACTCATGTCATACTAAAAAGTAAAGAATTTTTATTCAGTCTTTTCATTTTCAATTTTTAAATTTATAAAAAAAAGACAAACAAATATTAAGTCCCATTAGATTTGATCCACTTTTGGTCTCTCAAAATCAGATCAATGCATTTTTTGTACTCAAAAAACTTAGATTTTGGGAGAGTTGTGAACCGATAGTGGCATAGTGCACATTTCGAACATAAAATGCAATTGAGAAAAACACCGAGAGACAACCCCTATCATCACAAATTTGAGAAAAATGAGGACTAAAATTGCAAAAAAAAAAAAAAAAATAGATAGACAAATGTTACAAAACTAAAAAAATTGTGGGGACCAAAGATTCAATTAAACCTAATATGTACTTTATAAAGGGTATATAAGTAAAATTCATATTGTTTTCTTTGTTAAGCCCTTTGAATTTTACTTAATAATATATAAGACAAATAATTATATGGTAACTTAATAGTTTGTGATGTATTATTTATTTTTATTTTTATTTTTCACAAAAGTTTGTCATGTGTTATTATGCTTATCAAATACTCTAATGTGATCAATCAAAACTACCCTTATATTTAAACAAATTAAACGTGTCAGCCACACTTGCAATTTGCCTAGTTTTGTTTCAGAAAAAGGAATATAAGATTTTGACTAAAAAAGTAAACATAAGATACTTTTTTTTTTTGACAAAAGGGGAACATAAGATACTTGTTTTGTTCTATATTTAATTAATTTAAAAAAAAACATGTTATGGTAAAATTAACAAAGTGTTATTACTAAATCGAAGAGAATTTTTTTGATGAGTAGGAATTTAACTTCACACCTTTGATTTACAACACTCAGAAATTCTACGCATAAACCACTTGTGCTATACTCCGTGGTTATTGAATCAATGAGATAAATTAGAATCTTGCATTTTCTTGTTTATTGACAAACACTCGAAATTCCATTATGTTGCTATTAATTGAGTAAATTGTGAACCAACACGTTCAGTGACTTAATCTACCTTGGGACACGAAGGTTGATTCAGGTCTTCTCGAGTTTGATTCTCGTCTTTGGGCAAACTCTGTGTTGGTTAGTGCAAAATTTGATCACAAACACGAACAGAGATCAACCTTTCGTTAAAAATGTTGGGACACTTTGTGTGTAGCCAGCAATATTCCGAATTTTTTTTTGAGGAAATTGTAATTAATTGTTTATATGACTATGGATTGTTAGGTGTTCTAGAAGTAAGAAAACGTTTTTTCTATGTTACTAGGACACACGCCCGTCTTATGCATGGGAGGTGATTAACTGAGCCTGAGATGTAGTTTTAAAAAACATTAACATTATATAAGGGGGCATAAAAATCGCAACCCACATATATAAGGCGAAGAGGCAACAATAGCAAATTGGTAGGATGAGGCAACAATGTTGGTCTAAAAATATAGAGTGGGGGTATATTGGTAAATGATGGGGTACAAAATGAGGTACACATTTTGATAATAAAAAAAGTGTTGGACAAATAAAAAATTTGTCAGGGGTATGTCGGTCCAAAAATATAGAGTGGGGGTATATTGGTAAATAGTGAGGTACAAAATGAGGGGTATATTGGTAAATGGTGGGGTACAAAATATAGAGTGGGGGTATGTCGGTCCAAAAATAATGAGTAGAGGTATATTGGTAAACAGTGCGGTACAAATGAGGGGTATATTGGTAAATGGTGGGAATAAAATTTTCCCACAAAGAGTGGACAAAAAAAAGTGTTAGACCAAAAAAAAAATTAGGGGTATGTCGGTCAAAAAATATAGAGTGGGGGTATATTGGTAAACAGTGAGGTACAAAATGAGGGGTATATTGGTAAATGGTGGGGTACAAAATATAGAGTGGGGTATGTCGACCAAAAATATAGAGTGGGGGTATATTGATAAATAGTGGGGTACAAAATAAGGGGTATATTGGTAAATGGTGGGAATAAAATTTTCCCACCAAAAGTGGGGAAGTCAATGATTGTGTATTAATAGTTCTCGGATAGAGTGGGGGTATATTGGTAAACAGTTGAGTACAAAATGAGGTACATTTTGATAATAATAAAAAAAGTGTTGGAGAAAAAAAAAAATTATCGAGGGTATGTCGGTTAAAAATATATAGTGGGGGTATATTGGTAAGCAGTTAGGGTACAAAATGAGGGTATATTGGTAAATGGTGGGGCACAAAATATAGAGTGAGGGTATGTTGGTCCAAAAATATATAGAGTGGGGGTATATTGGTAAACGATAGTGAGTCTGAAATGAGGAGTATATTGGTAAATAGCGTGAAAAGAAATTTTTGCCGCCCAAAACGTGATTTTTCACGTTACTGCCTTAATAAAGAGGGGATGTTCGATATATGTCACATCAACTATCAACTAATATGAACACATTACTAAATAGAGGACAACCATATCATATTACTTATATTAAGGTAGTATGCATGTTATCTTTTTTTTTTTAACCAAAGAAAATTTGAATTTATTAAATAAAAAAAGAAAAACGAAGACAAAAAAGAAATCAATGGGGGACTAGACCAAAACCCAATGCAAGAAAGCAAAACAGCCAAACAAAAAGAAAAAGAACAAAAACACAGCTAAAAAAATAAAAAAATAAAAATAATAATAATAATAATAACAATAAAAAATCAAAAGGATTCAGAAACAGAACTAGCTTTTGAACGAGTATTGTATCCAACGATCAGCTTCTTTTGTTGTTGTCGTAATTTCGTCTTTTGAGTCTTGGACACAACTGGTCAAAGTAAGCATGTCACGCAGCTGCTCCACGGGAATCAGAAGTCACATGATCACCGACATCATCAGAAGTCTCACCCCAAAGTTTCCTTAAGATTTTCATGTCAGATTCAACTACCGAGTTCGATGTAGCAACGAATTCTGAGGCAGCGGGCACATCCTCATCATCTGAGACATCCCCCCAATTCTTCCCTAAAATTCTCATGTCAGTTGCACCCACTGTGTTAGAGGAGGAGGCATCTAGTCGAGTCGTGGGAGATTGGGTGGAAGAAGAATGGACCTCCTTCAAAAAGTTATTTGGTGAAGAAGGTGTCACCAACCCCCCCTAAAGTGGGGGCGTACGCGTGCACAGGAGAACTGTGAACAAAAGGAGATTTCTCAGAAGAGATTTCACGAAGAGGAGCCAACAAAATCGAAGAATCATTTTGCATAACATTACAATTAGTAGTTTCTACACCAAGAAGAGGGCTTGGGATCGGCCATCTCCTCGGGAGAAATAGCAATGTTATTCGCACCACAGGCGATTGGATTCTTAAGGCCCGACTTCCATCACGATCGCAACATTTTCCTCCGAGGCAATTGGCCTCCTTTATCAATGTTTGGTACATACCGAAGAGCATGCTTCACCCTTCGAGGTTGCACCTAATTTCCTTGAGGCATTTCCGCATCTTGGGAAAATTTGCAATTTTGGAGAGAATGACCAATACATTGACAAGAGTTGCAGCTTATTAGATAAATCCACATCAATAAGAACTCTAACAAAGTGTCTGAAAGTACTCTTCCTAGTCGCTTCATCCAAAACAATAGGAACTCTTATACTATTGCTTATTTCAAACAAAATTTTTGGCCTCCAATAAAAGTATGCATGTTATCATCATAGGGTATAAACTTGTAATTGTAAAGTCAAAGCCAAGACATTAGAATGTGAAATTTGTCACTTAGTGAACAACGTTTTGTTATAAAGAGTGTTACTCACGAGTGTTGGAGCATCTAAAGGCATTAGACTTATATTTGATGAAAATTTTATTTTTGAGAAAAATGATAATTCTAATTATAACCGTTAGATTAAGGGTCCGTTTGTTATAGATTCTCGGATGCAAAAAATCATTTTTTAAAGTAAAAATCATTTTTAATCATTTTCATAATGTTTGTTTCAGATTTTTTAGAAAATCATTTGTTAAAAAAATCATTTTTTCCTAAAAATGAAAAGCTACTATAAGTAGCTTTTGGAAATACTCTAATGAAAAGCTACTACGAGTAGCTTTAAAAAATGATTTTTATGTAGTAAACAAACACAAATTAGCTTCTACTTTTCTTAAAAATCTCTAAAAAATGATCTCTAAATTATGAAGTACTAAAATCTTTTTTTTTTTTTAAAAATCCGTAACAAACAGACCCTAAAATTAATGATTTAGATTATGTCATTAATTATAAGATCTCATGTGATTTTTAATTAAAAAGGAAATAATTATACGAAATATTGTAATTAATGACATATAATTTTAATATAACAATTTTAATTAAGAGCTATCATTTTTACCAATCAATCAGAGTTCTGCCCGAATTAATTGGTGAGAAATTCTAATTCTAATTCTAATATAAATAACCAATAAAATTATTAGAATTAATTATTTAAATAAGTTAAATTATTATTTGTAATTAATACCTATTTAATGCATACTCTATTTTTCTTTATATAGGATATTATTAATTATTAATTAATTTTAATTATTTCATTAGGTGTTTGTAAATACTAAATGTTAGATTTATATATACGCAATCAACACCGTAGATTGGCCAGTGCGTAAAATTACCCTTAAGACAATCGACGGTGGTTGACCCGACCCTCCTGGGTTGGATTCCCACCATGGACAAGTTTGATGTTTGTCAGTGTAAAATTTGCTCCGAAACACGAGCAGATATTAATCTTTCGTTGAAAGTATTTAGATATTTTGTAGGTAACCCACAATAATCCAAATAAAAAAAATCATACATACACAAGAATCTTTATCAAGCGGCCACTAATATTAGAAGCACAAAGAAAACCTCAAGATCTAATCAGAAGGCTAGACATTTCAATAATAGTATAGCCTGAAGAAAGAAAAATTAAAAAACATAGTCATTAATTTGTTTAATCAGAAATTAATAATAATAATTGTCTTTTGAATGTGACGCGACTGATCCTTCGTTGTTAGGCCATTATAAATACACACAACACTCCCACTCTCACTCTCATTAGCTCCTTTCATTTTTCTTCTATCAATCAATTTCCTCTGTTTCTTTGACTCTCTGTTTTTCTTCTTTCAACTTTCTCTTTTTTGAAGAGAAAAAATGGGTGGGAATTCTCCATGTGCTTCATGCAAGCTTCTGAGACGTCGATGCACAAAAGATTGTACCTTTGCTCCTTATTTCCCTTCTGATGAACCTCAAAAGTTTGCAATTGTTCATAAGGTTTTGGTGCTAGCAACGTTAGCAAAATGTTACAGGTACCTCGTACTCCTTTGTAAACAACCTTATTCTGTTATTTGAACATTCATTAGCAGAACCGTAGATTCCAGGAAGGAAAAGATTTTGTTAGCCTTTTTTGGTTCTTGTTTTGGAACTTTGTGATGTCAGAAACATAAAAATAGAAACTTTTTAAATTTGTATTTAAGACCTTTTCCTTTTTGAGTTATTATTATTATTATTATTATTATTATTATTATTCCAAAAAAAGTGTATACAGCTCTAAAATAAGAAATAATATATGATCGAATTTATAGATTTAATTCTAGTAAAATTAGTGTAATTAGACTATTCATTTCTTTTTGAGAAATAGAGAATCTTAGCTCCATGTAAATGTGCCAATGTGAGTCATACCGCAAATACTATGTTTGTTGTTGTTTTGGTATAAATCAGATTATGTACTGCGTTAATTTCTGAGATTAATCACTCAAAGTCGAATGATTATCACAATAGGCGGCAGAGGTCTGCCGTTGTTGTTTTGAGACTAAATGTTTCCTTTTTTTATATAATAATTTCAGGAACTTCCAGTTCATCAGAGAGCAGATGCAGTGAACAGCCTAGTATACGAAGCAAATGCAAGAGTTCGTGATCCAGTTTATGGTTGTGTTGGAGCAATATCCTATTTACAAAACCAAGTTTCTGAGCTTCAAATGCAGCTAGCAGTAGCTCAAGCAGAGATACTCTGTATCCAAATGCAACATGAACAACCAGTGATTAATCCAAATCCAGAAATCATTAATGAAGATCAGAAATCTAATTACTTTCTCCAAGATGAACTCTCTCAGTTTCTCAATTTTGGTTCTTCTTCTTCTAGTAATGTAGTTCATGATTCTCTCAAAAGAGGAAACATTTATGGTCATGATATGGTTTCTTGAATTAAATTTAGTCATGTGTTTTAGGTTGTTAGAAATTATCTTCCTATTATGATTTATTAAATGTTTCTGTGGACTTTTTTTTTGTGTATTTGTTGTGAAGTTTTATGATATTTGAAGGGGTTTTTAGGGTCAACTCTAGCATGTGATTATGTAGCAGTGAAGTAATGTTGTTGTTTTCTGAATTAGTAACATTGTATAAACAAATAAATGGTTAAGGTGTGTGTGTTGCCACTAAGACTAGGGTTGGTGGTTGTTTTAAAAAATGGCAAACATTCTGATAACTATATAGAATAACAATCTCACGATCTAGAATGCCACAAGGTGTTAATGCAATTATAAACTCACAAACCTTATCCCAACGAAGGAGTTCACCAAAAGAAGATAAGAGGCCCGCTGCTCAAAACTAATATTCCTTCTTCCCCACTAACATTGTCTATCAAAAACAAATCTCATCATATCATTTGTTTCTACTAAAAGTGATACGTATAGCAAAATAATAAATTGAATAAATATTACTACCTCCAATCCAAAATATAAGAAACAAATTCATAGGTCTAGAGACTAAGAAATGATATTGAAATTAGTTATTCTCATTTAATAAGACTAAAAGTCCAACTTCTTTACAAAAATACCTTTTTATTTTTATTTTTTTGGTGATTAAAAGAGTGAGGCCTAGAAGCAGAAAGAAACTACAAGGCAACATCACTAGTACAACTAGGGTGTTCAAAACCCGAATCAACCAAATAAAAACTTCAAACCGCAAAAATCGCAAACCGCAAAATCTATTCGTTGTTTTTCAATCAATCGATGCGGTTTGGTTTGGTCTCATGATTTTGTTTCACCAACCAAAGCAAACCAAACCGTAAGTAACACTTAGACTTATTGACTTACAACCTTCCTTACTAACTTATTCTCAATTAGCCCAATACCAACTAAAACCCAACTCTCACTCACTTACTAGCCCAAATCCAATTGATTCATTGACTCACTTACAAACAATCCATATTCTTATGATATATCTAAAAATTATGATAAAACATTTAATTCAAGTTCTTTTAAATGTAGATGTAGCTATCTTAAAATAATTAAAAGAAAGTAATTTATATAATACATATATGTGAGCAGATTTTTTCTTAAAGATTTATGTTAGCCATTTCAAGTAATTAACCGCTAGTTTTACCAAACACATTATTTTCAATTCGCTATACGTTAACTTTGTTGAGGTGAATAAAAAACCTAAACTACCCACATAAGGAACAAAGGCTACATTTACAATTATAGTCGTTGGTTAACAGTCCAGTGTACAAGTGTGTTTAGAATAAATCGTTAATCTAACAAACTATAACTACCATAACAAACTACTACATACATGTATATATATATATATATATACCTAGTTTCTGTACATAATATTACAATGAAGTTTTGAATAAAGTTTTCTATTCTACGTTACAATTCTTCTATTCTAAATACTCCCTGGGTTCTTCATCTTCAAGTGCGTCTCAAGTTCTCCATGCTTGCGTGAGTAGAGAGCACCTCGCAAGAAGAGAGCAAATCAAGTTGGGATTTGTTCTAGGTTGTGAAGGAAAGTGAGATTAAGAAAGATTGAAATAGAGAAGAGACTCTTTACCTTTCTGTTTGCGTGTGTGGTTTCTTTCAGTGTAGTGAAACCACCCTCAAACTCGAACAGCCGGTGAGGGTACATGAATCCAGAAACCCTAAAGTGAGTTAGGGTTGAATCAGAAGTAAAAAATCTACTTCTGATTCAAACAATCAACCATCATTTCAGTACATGCAAGCTAGAGAAAATAAAAACATAAGAACCAAGTTAGGGTCTTTGTGTATAGTAAAGCAATACGAAGATAAACATTAAAGAGAAGTGCAAATTTACATGTGTGTAGTTGTTCGTTTCAAAACCTTATCCCAGATATCGTGCAACGTTAAAAGGAGAGGTTAGGGTTTCTGGAAATTTAACAAATCAAGTAGCAAAACATAGGGATTCACAGATTACCTATCTCTAAGCTTTCGTATTGCAAGATTGAAACTTTTCAAGTTTCAATCATTGCAAACTTGCTGCTTTCTTCAAAACCCTAGCAGAGCTAGTAAAGGGAAGGAGCGAAGTTACGTGAAGGAGAGTGATCCGAGAGGATCAAACGACACATTAGGGTTTAATTTCGCTTAAGTGCTCTGCGGGTTGAAAGCACCCGCGTGTTGCTCCAATAACCACTGGATTTGGGTGCCGCAAGACCCGATTGTGTGACTAAGTGAATTGCTGCGGGTTTTTTGGATTATTGAGCTGAAAAACTACTAATTACACCCCTGTAGTTTGTAATTGAAACATTGAGTCAAAAATCTAACAAACTCATCTGCTATTTGTTAGCTTATCCACTATCCACTACTTCTTTTTTTTACCAAACAGAGCTAATATTTTTTTGCTTAAACTTCCATGCAATCTTCTATGAAACGCTAAAATCATCAGCTGTAGGTGTAATTGTTCATTAGGATCAATCTCTTCTCCAAACAATTTTAAACTATATCAAATATTAACTTTAATGCTAAAGGAAAAAGAATCCAGAAACGCCAGAAAGGTAACAACCAGCTTTTAAAAATGGTATGCAAAATAATAGAGTCAAAAACTGGCTATAAAGATTCCTCACACACCTGTCTCTCTAGTGTGGAATTGTTTGTTTATTGGTTTAGTACATATAGAAGCATTTTTGAAGTCAAATGTCAAAGCTGCTTATTATTTTTGGGCATCCTACCCAATCCTCCTAGGCTTTGTCCAATGTTGTCTTTATATAGCCGTATGGTTACCATCACTAGTGAAAAATGCACGAGTGAAACAATTAGTTTAAGCAATTAGTTTGACTTAGTGGAAAACGAGTTCCCGGAGAGAGAATCTCAGTTCTTATAATAAACAATAGTTTTTTTTATCTGGATATCTTACTGCAGAATCGTAGAGATTAATCCTCTCTTTCGGATAGAACTACAATGGACAGCAAAATTCTTCCTCACGAGTTTTAACGTTGTTGCATTTTCAATGTTAAATTAAAATGAGTTATAGAAAAAAAATGAACACAATTAAATTGAGTTAAAAAGGAACCAACGCATCCCATTTAAAAAAAATCATCAAAAACTATCTATGTCTCGGCTTACAAGTTTTTTAATCTAACCAATAATATTATGTAGCCAAAAATTTCAGCCAAAAATAGACAAAAACCAACTTACAATATGAATTAACCAAGTTTTTTAGACCATTAACCAACTTGTTTTTTTACAGTTTTCGAGGCATTGATTAAAAACTTGGTTAATTGATCACTTGGTTAATGACCTAAAAAACTTGGTTAATTGATATTGTAAGTTGGTTTTTGTCTAAAATTTTTTTGTCCAAATAACATTGTTATAATCTAACAAACTATAACTACCATAACAAACTATTGTATATGTGTATATATATATATATATATAGTTTTTGTTCAATACTGTATCTAAGGGTCAGCCGATCCTAGACAGTAGATAGGAGATGAGATTGATCAGTAAAGGTTACGTCTGATGTTGATGTTCCGAGACGAGGTGGGGTGTACCTGCAAAGCCACTCCGATGCTAAAATCAGAAGTTGGAGAGTTAATGCAAGTCTTTGTCGTAATTAATGCCTACCTTCTTGTTAGTAATAAGTGTTGTATTTATAGAGTCAAATGGTACTTGAGTGAAGTGATCTGAACTGTTCAGTTAGGAGGTACATTGTGAGTCATTGATGAATGGACTTGGGCCTTGGTTGGTTGTTTGCCCAATAACTTTGTTTTGAAGGGGGGTGTAAATAGCCATAACATATTTACTCCGTAACAGTTTTTGTACAAAATATTACAATGAAGTTTTGGATAAAGTTTTCTATTCTACATTACAATTCTTCTATTCTAAATACTCCTTGTGTTCTTCATCTTCAAGTGTGTCTCAAGTTCTTCATGCTTGCGTGAGTAGAGAGTAGTACCTCGCAAGAAGAGAGCAAATCAAGTTAGGATTGTTCTAGGTTGTGAAGGAAAGTGAGATTAAGAAAGATTGAAAGAGAGAAGTGTGAGTCTTTACCTTTCTGCTTGCGTGTGTGGTGTCCTTAAGTGTAGTGAAACCACCCTCAAACTCGAACAGCCAGTGAGAGTACATGAAACCAGAAACCCTAAAGTGAGTTGGTGTTGAATCAGAAGTAAAAAATCAAAGAAATCACAAAGAAGGGGATTTCATACCTTCGTGAGTCTTCATTCAAGTATATATCAAACAATCAACCATCATTTCAGTACATGCAAGCCAGATAGAAGAAAAACATAATAACCAAGTTAGGGTTTTTGTGTATTGTAAAGCAATACGGATGAGATAAACAACAAAGAGAAGTGCAATTTACCTTCGTGTTGTTGTTCGTTTCAAAACCCTTGCCCAAATATCCTGCAACATTAAAATGATAGGTTAGGGTTTTTGGAAATTGAACAAATCAAGCAGCAAAACAAATGGGTTTTGCAGATTACCTATCTCTAAGCTTTCGTATTGCAAGATTGAAGCATTTTCAAGCTTCAATCGTTGGAAACTTGTTGTTTTCTTCAAAACCCTAGCAGAGCTAGTAAAAGGGAAGAGATAACAAAGTGCCATCAGGTCGAAGCCAACTTTTCTCTGTTTAAGGCCCTGTTTGGGGTAGTTTTCTCTTTTAAAATTTTCAAAAACAAAAATCAGTTTCTGTTTTGAGTTTTAAAAACTTCAAAAACCAAAATCAAATTTAGTTTTCAGTTAAGAAATTTTCAAGAATCAAAATCACTTACAAAAATAAATATTAAGATAAATATTCCTCATAACTTATCTTAATCAAAACAATATATAAAATTAGGTTTGAAAATTTTAAAATATTACAACTATATAATGTATTTATAGTAGTAATTTTAACATTAAAGTTTGAAAGTAATAGTTGTTGACAGACGCCTCTCAGAGTTCCCAACAATCCACTTCATCAAAGTTCCAATTTTGCTCCATTTCCATTATTCGGTTTTGATCCGTGCACCCGGGTTCACTTCACCTTTTTCGCTCTCTCTATATTTGTTTATTAATTAATTTATTTATTAATTTATGTATTCATATATTTTATTTCATGTCTTTTTTATAGGCGATGTTAGTGGGGTGGGGAAATGTTAGTTTCAAGGGTTTGAACTTGAGACCTCTTTCTTGCACTCATTTGGGTATTCCTTCGATATCTTTTAGCTCGCCAACTGAGCTACCTTCTTGATATATATTTTAGGCTTAATTACAGTTTTGGTCCCCCCCTATTATGATCAACTCACGATTTTAGTACTCCAACTTTTTTAAACTATATCAAAAAACAACAATCGTTTATGAAACGTTAAAATCAACCTCTTCTCCAAACAATTTTAATTTTAATGCTAAAGAAAAAAAAATTCCAGAAATGCCAAAAATGTAACAACCCGCTCTTAAATAGTATAAAAAATAATAGGGTCAAAAACTGGCTATAAGATTCCGCACACACCTATGTGTAGTGTGGAAATTTTTTGTTTATTAGTTCAGTACATGGAAGCATTTTCTTAGTCAAATGTCAAAGCTGCTTATTATTTTTGCGTGTCCTACCCAATCCTCCTCCTAGGCTTTGTCCAATATTGTCTTTATATAGCCGTATGGTCATCCTATTCTACAGTTCCCATTGCCATCACCAGTCACTAGTTTTCTGATTTTTGGAGTATTCATTCCTCTTGGTCCTTTTTTCATGGAGTTTAGTTCGAGAAGTTTTTGATGAGACTTTTTATATAAGGGTAAGGATGCCTATTTTGCTTATAAAAAAACTTGTTTTTTGATTATCTGAAGCAATTAGTTTAACTTAGTGTTGGAAGATCATGAAGATCATTGCACGCTAGAGAGGAAGAGGATTGAGAGAGAAGAAGCGCGCGAAGGTAGTTATAACAGAATTTCAAATTCTGGTTTATTCACAAATGGCTATTGTTACATTGATGACAGTAGGGTATTTATACCCGATACATCCAAATACTACTAATTGCAATACTACCCCTACAATACTAGATTATTCCACACATTCAACACACCCCCTTAAGCTAGTATCTATCACTTAAGGTCATACACCAAAATCAAACAACAAAGTTTACAATCAAGCATCAACATCAGCAGAAAATCAATTTGTAAAATCATTACAATCCACAACATTCAGCATGTTTCTCAACCTTTTAAATGTCTCAATTTTCACTGCTTTAGTGAATATATCAAAGAACTCCGCAAATCGTCCCGCGATGAATTCAACCTTCAACTTCTCCTTGGCTACTTGATCTCAAGAAGTGGTAGCGTGTCTCTATGTGCTTTGACCTTCCATGTGCTATAGGATGTTTGGCTAGATTTATTGCAGATTTATTATCCACAAACAACTCTATAGCACCTTCCTTCTTGATCATCAATTCCTGCATCAAATTGTCTAACCAGATAGCTTGGCATGCTGCCATAGAAGCTGCTATATACTCAGCTTCACATGATGATAAAGCTACTCTGATTCTTTCTTCGAGCTCCATGCTATAGGACTGCTCCAAGCATTAAAACCGATCCTGCAGTGCTTTTTCTATCAAATCTATCACCTCCCCAATCTGCATCAGTATAACCATACAACCCTTTCATATTTCCATTGCAATCATTAGGGAGAAGGATTCCATGCATATGTCATAGTACCTTTGACATATCTTAAGATCCTCTTTGAAGCAGCTAGGTGAGATATTCTAGGCCTGTCCATAACTCTACTAATCAGGCTGACACTAAAGACAATGTCAGGCCTGGTGTTGCAGAGATATCTCAGTGCCCCAACCACCATTCTGAACTCAGTTGCATCGACCTCCTGCTCATCAAATCCTGTCGCCAAGCCACAACCTGCTGGGAGTTTCAAAGATCAAGTTGTAGTGTTGCAGATTGAACCTCTGTAGTATATCAGAAGCATACTTCTGTTGTGACAGCAGAATTTCTTTTGTTGTTTTTTGAAATTCAATTCCTAGGAAGTAAGACAATTCTCCCAGGTCAGTCATTTCAAAAGTTTTCATCATATTCTCTTTGAATTCTGCTACCTTAGTTTCATTGCTACCTGTAACCAATAAGTCATCAACATAGAGGCATATCATCACCACATCATCACCCCCTGACTTCACGTACACTCCATGTTCAGAAATACACCTTTTAAACCCCATGTTGATCAAACTCTTGTCTATTTTCTTGTTCCAAGCTCGTGGAGCTTGTTTCAAACCATATAAAGCTTTCCTCAGTTTCAACACTTTGTTTTCACTTCCTTGTTTCACAAAACCATCTGGTTGCTCTATATAAACTTCCTCTTCTAACTCTCCATTTAAGAAGGCAGATTTTACATCAAGTTGATGTAATTTCCACCCTTGCATACTAGCATGAGCTACCACAACTCTCACAGTTTCAAGTCTGGCCACTTTGGTGCAAACACCTCTTGATAATCAACACCTTGTTTCTGAAGAAATCCTCTAGCCACTAACCGAGCTTTGTACTTCACCACTTCACCCTTTGGATTCACTTTCACCTTGTACACCCACTTTACTCCTATAGCTTTCTTATCTTTGGGTAATTCTACTAATTCCCAAGTCATATTCTTCTCTATAGACCTTATTTCTTCTTTCATAGCCTCTAGCCACTTAGGATTCTTCATTGCTTCCTCCTCAAAGGTGATGTGTTACATTTCGCCATCAAAGGAAAGTGCACAATGTCACCTTCGGTATTTATCACACCATCTGTCATCAATTCATAGTCATTCAACCTTAGAGGTGGTTGCCTAGTCCTCAATGATCTCCTAGGTCCTTCCTCTCTATCATCATCATTATTTCCTTGAGTTATATCAGACTCGTCACTAGGTAATTCAAATTGATTCTGTTCTAAGCCAATAGAGCTCTCAGCCTTGTCACTCCAATTCCATGACTTGTGCTCATCAAATACCACATCTCTACTTGACACCACCTTGTTAGTCACTGGATTCAACAATTTATACCCACCAGTAGAATGATATCCAATCATGATCATCAACTCACCTTTATCATCAAGTTTTGTTCTTGTTTGATCAGGTATCCGTCTATAGCATACTGATCCAAACACTCTAAAATGTGCAACACTTGGCTTGACACTAGTCCAAGCCTCCTCAGGGGTTACATCTTCCAATTTCTTGGTTGGACACCTATTCAATATATATGTTGTTGTGTGCACAGCCTCTCCCCACAGGTACTTAGGCAATTTCTTGCTTTTCAACATGCTTCTCACCATATTAAGCAAAGTTCTATTCTTTCTCTCAGCAATTCCATTGTGCTGAGGTGAATATGGAGGAGTAACCTCATGTGTTATCCCCTCATTTTCACAAAATGCAGTGAATTCAGTACTAACATATTCACCACCACCATCAGTTCTAAGCACACTTATATATTCTCCACTTTGTTTTTCTACTAGGACTTTGAATTTTTTGAATACTTCTAACACATCACTCTTCCTCCTAAGCAAATAAATCCAAAGTTTCCTAGTAAAATCATCAATAAATGTAACAAAATACTTGTTACCTCCGGGTGTTTCATCTTTGTATTGGTCCACATACATCGAGAAAAACCACTTGCAACTTCTTCTTTTTGATCTGCTAGGCACATTCTGATTGAAAGAAGCTCGAGACATCTTGCTTTCCACACACTCTGCACATACATCTCCTGGAATATGTATTTTAGGCAAGCCTTTCACCATCTCCTTGCTCTGCAACTTTGTTAAATCACCAAAATTCACATGACCAAACCTGAAATGCCATAGCCACTCTTCTTTGTCTACTGCAGTAGCAAAGCACTGCTGCAGTAACACACCCAATTCCATTTTGAATGTCCTGTTCTTGGATAGATTTGCTTTCACTAGCAGTCTACCTTCAGTATCAAACACCTTCATGGCTCTATCTTCCAGCACCATTCTATAATTCTTCTCCAACAATTGTCCAATGCTAAGCAAGTTGCTTTTCATTCACAACGCACATACAAGATACACGAAAATAAAGCACATTGAACTGTCCTTCTTCCTTATCCTCACCTTCCCTACACCTTCCACTTTCAAGGTTCTATCATCAGCAAACCTCACTCTACTCTTGATTGAAAAATCAAGTTCCACAAACCAGTCCTTCCTTCCAGACATATGAGTAGAACACCCTGTGTCTAGGAACCAATACTCACTGTTATCACCTTCCTCCTTCGCAGTCACCATATGCAACACTTCATCTACTTCATTCTTCTCTTCCACAGTCACCATTTGCAACACTTCATCTGCTTCCCTTTCTTCTAGTGCCATTAACAAGGTCTCTTCCTTCTCCTCCTCTTCTTCTTCAGCCAATTTCACATCATTTCCACCTACATTGCTATAACATTCATCAGCAAAATGTCCATATTTCTCACAGTTATAGCATTGTATGTGGCTTTTATCATATCTCCTGCCTCTACCTCTACCACCTCTACCTCCTCTACTTCCTCTACCTCTATAATTCTCACCACTATTGTTCTTTTGTTCATTAATACTACTACTAGCATTAGAGTTTCCTCTACCAGAACCAGCATTAGAATTATAAGGATTACCTCGACCTCTGCCTCCTCTCCAATTGTTCCTGTCTCTACCTCTTCCTCTTTGATTACCAGAACCTCTCCCTCCGGTTTGCACTGCCAAGGCTTGTTCACCACCTCCTTTCACTGCACTTCTTTCATTGATTATCTGCTCATGTGCATCCAGAGATCCTTGCAGTTCCTCTAGCTTCATTGTTGACAAGTCTTGTGATTGTTCAATCGCCACAGTGATGTTGTCAAATTTTGCAGTAACCGATCTCAAGATCTTCTCCACTATCTTCTCATCGGCCAAAGTCTCTCCACACGAAATCATTTGATTCGTCATCGTTTGAACTCTGGTGAAGTACTCTGCAATTGTCTCACTCTCCTCCATTCCGAGCAATTCATATTGTCTCATTAGAGTTTGCAACCTCACACGCTTCAATTTTTGATCGCCGCCGTAAGAACTAGCCAACACGTCCCACGCCGCCTTGCTCGACTCTGATCTCGCAATTTTCTCAAAAATTGCTTGATTCACACACTGATGTAGAATGCACAAGCCTTTGCAGTCCTTCTTCTTCGCATCTCTGTAAGTGTTTTGTTGCTTGTGTGCGTCGGATTCGCCGGAAGTGGATCGAGTCCGTTCACTACCAAATCCCACACATCCTGATATCCAAGGATCGCCTTCATCTTCATACTCCACTGCTCATAGTTCTTCCCGTCGAGAATCGGAAAATTCCCGGAAAGTGTCCATTCATCGTCGCCATTGAAAAAATTAGGTTTGAATTGGGGATTTTCACTCACTCACCAATTCTCTCGAAATTTTGGATTCACACACTTCACTTTCACTCGATTGATCGATGATTTCCAACAATTCACGCTCTGAATACCATTTGTTGGAAGATCATGAAGATCATTGCACGCTAGAGAGGAAGAGGATTGAGAGAGAGAAAAGCGCGCGAAGGTAGTTATAACAAAATTTCAAATTCGGTTTATTCACAAATGGCTCTTTATTACATTGATGACAAGTAGGGTATTTATACCCGATACATCCAAATACTACTAATTGCAATACTACCCTACAATACTAGATTATTCCACACATTCAACACTTAGTGGAAGGAAAACCAGTTCCTAAATCTCAATTGTTATAGTAAACAATAATTTTGCTATATCCACAAAAAATAATAATAAACAATAGGAAATAATTTTCTTTTAACAAGAATGGCATTGGGTTTGTTTGGATAAACAATTTAATTAAGCGCTTATGACATAAGCGTTTATAATATAAGTGTTTATGCATAAGTCGTTTATATAATAAAAAATAAAATAATGTTAGATTATTTTTTAAAAGTCATAAAATTGTTTTCATAAGCTATCCTTTGGAGCTTATGGAAATTAGTGAAAATAGTTTATGAACATGTCATAAGGTGTTTTTATAAGCTCTTCCAAACAGTTTTACAAGTGCTTATGGTTGCAGATAAGCTCAAATAAGCTTATCCAAACGGGCCCATTGAACGCCAACTACCATCTAGTTGAGGTTGAATATCATATCTCCAGTACGAACATGGGACCTCACAACTATGTGTGAGTTTTAAGTGGCACTTACCACTTCTACCTACCAATCATAAAAATGCTTCCTTGAGTTTTTTAAATTTAGCATTTATTCTTGTCTATATTAAGTTATTAACCGTAACAAAAGTAAGTATGATATGGGGCTTTGACCCAGCCACAAAAAAGTAAGTGATACTAAAGGAGTACTAGACTGGTGTACAGATTTAAAATAAAAAATTGATCATAAAATAAATTGACATTGGATGACCTTGTTGTAAATATGTAATTTCACAATCGGTTTAAGCTTAGGACTTGTTTGTAATATCACCTCGGTTGTGGGGTTAGTTTAGTCTTTTTGCATTGTATCAAAGGGATATAAAATCCCTCTCGGTGTAACCGTAATAACTGATTTTCAATAATATTCGTTTTACGTTTACGCGCGTTTTTCCGTTGTGGTTCTTGTGTTCTCGGCTTCGTGTGTGTTCTCTTCTCGGCTAGTGTATTCCGACGACGACCACCGTCGTCCTCTCACCTCGGTTAAGCATCAACTATGGTGATGATGCATTGACATGGTATCTAGAGTGCGTTTTAGAGGATCTTGGGAAACACGAGTGAAGTGATTCTTCGGTGAGGTGTGTGCATTCGATCTTGTTCTTGTAATTCACATCGGATTGCAAATCAAGATCAAACGAAAATCGTCTTTCTTGATTTCGTGGGTTAGGGAAACACGAGAGATTGAGTGATCAGAGTGAAAGAGAAGATGAACGGCGGTAACGGTGGATTGAACACGAAGCTTCCGGTGTTCGACGGAAAAATTGGAATCGGTGGTCGATTCAAATGAAAGTTCTTTTTGGCGCGCAAGATGTGTGCGAATCGGTGGAAGACGGCTACACACCAAGTGGGTGAAGGTGCAACGGAGGCACGAGAAAATGCGCAAAGGAGACGAGGAAGAAAGATCAAAAGGCCTTGTTCTACATTCATCAATGCGTAGATCACAAGGTGTTTGAAAAAATCTTCGAGGCAACCAACTGCGAAGGCTGCGTGGGATATTCTTGTTCGAAGTTATGGTGGAGATGCTCTTTGTGAAAGAAGTGAAATTGCAATCACTACGAAAACAATACGAAAATCTGAACATGAAGAGTGATGAAAGAATTGCGCACTATATCACGCGTGTGGTTACAATCACCAACGAAATGAAGCGAGCGGTGAAGCAAGAATCAAGAAATGATCGTGAAAAGGTACTTCGTTCCTTAACTCCAAAATTTGATATTATCATGGTAGCAATCCAAAGAATCTAAGAACACTAGTGTAATGAAGTTAGATGAATTACAAAGTAGTTTAGAAGCACATGAAACACTTGTAATTGATAGGGATGTTCAAGTTGAAACCAGACAAAAGGCACTTTGCAAGCACAAGTCTTTAATAAAGGTGGTGGAAACAAACCGAATTGGAAAAAAATAAGTGGAAACAAAATAAACAAGAGTGGCTTGATAAGAACAATAAGAAAGGAACCGGTAGTAGCGGTAATAATAGTGATAAGGAGGACCACCTGGAAAGAACTCTAAGAATCCAAACAAGAAAGGAAATTTTGATAAAAGAAAGGTTCGATGTTTCAATTGTGATAAATTCGGCCACTTTGCCGATGAATCTTTGGTCGAATAAAGAGAAAAAGAAGGAAGAAGCTAACATAGCGCAAGGGGATTCTGGATGGGGACCCCGTGATCTTGATGGTGACAACAAATGAGGAAGGGGTGATTACGGACATGTGGTACCTCGACACAGGTGCTCAAATCATTTGACCGGAAATAAGAGGTGGTTGATCAATTTCGATGGCAGGAAGAGAACAAAGATCGGATGTCTTTGATGGTGAGTACTTGATGCAGGAGGAAGGTATGGGTGGCATTCTGGTACAAATGAGTGATGGCTCAAAAGTGTTGATTGAGGATGTGTGGTATGTACCAGGGGTGAAAAACAACTTGATGAGTGTTGGCCAACTGCTAGAAAAGGGATATTCAGTGAATATGGAGGATAATGTGATGACCCTGTTTGATAAAAATAAGAAAATGATCTTCAAGGCTCCACTTGAGAAGAACAGAACCTTCAAAGTGAAGATTGAAGCTGGTGAAGCTCAGTGCTTGAGTGTTACAAAGGCTGAGGACGAGAGTGCATTGTGGCACAAGAGGTATGGTCATCTCAATTATGCGAGTTTGAGTCAATGAGTCAATTGCAATCCAAAGGGCTTGTACTCGGCATTCCAAAGGTAACTGCTAGTAGTGTAGCTTGTGAAGTGTGCATGAAGAGTAAACAATCTAGATTGCCCTTTGCATCAGAATTACCTCCAAGAGCAACACTTGCCTTGGGTGTGGTACATTCTGATGTGTGTGGACCTTTTGAAGTTCCTTCCTTGGGTGGAAACAAATATTTTGTGACCTTCATTGATGAGTTTACAAGAATGATCTGGGTGTATTTGATTAAACAGAAAAGTGAAGTCTTTGATCAGTTTAAAAGTTTCAAGGCATATGCAGAAAAACAAAGTGGCTGCAAGGTGAAAGTATTAAGGAGTGATGGTGGTGGAGAGTATAGCTCCACCGAGTTCAAAAGGTTTTGTGACGAGCAGGGTATAGAACATGAGGTCACGCCACCCTATACACCCCAACACAATGGAGTAGCTGAGAGGAGGAATAGGATGATACTTGATATGGTAAGATGCATGCTTAAACAGATGCAACTACCAAACACTCTATGGGGTGAGGCCGTGGCAACTGCAGTATACATACTGAACCGATGTCCGACAAGGAGGTTGAAGAATAAGGTGCCTTTGGAGATGTGGATTGGTGAGAAACCTGATGTAAGTCACTTGAAGGTATTCGGCACCTATGCTACAAGCATATCTGGGATGCTAGGAGAAGGAAGTTAGATGACAAGAGTACTCCAATGATATTTGTAGGATATCATTCAGCAGTGGCTACAAATTGTATTGTCGTTACAACCAACAAAGTTGAAGTTAGTAGAGATGTGATTGTAAAAGAACAAGAAAGGTGGAATTGGAATTCAAATGCAAGAACATCGATTGACATTGATGGTGCAATACTTGAAGAAGATCATAGTGAAGTACTAGTACAGGGAGAGGTACCTGGCCTGCATGAAATTGAACAACAAGGAATGATTACGACGACTGCGGGTCCGATGATGACGTTCAAAGACAGGCGAGCCACGAGAGACAGAGAAACTTACCACCTCGGCTCACTGATTATGAGCTAATTGCAGACGATTTGATAGACAATGATGGTGATTTACTGCAATTTGCACTAGTAGCTGATACTGAGCCACTTAGTCATACAGAAGCAGTGAAAGATAAGGTGTGGAAGGCTGCAATGATTGAAGAATTGAATGCAATTGAAAGGAATAAAACACGGAGTTAAGCGTGCTACCTCCAAACAAGAAACCGATAAGTGTGAAGTGGGTCTTCAAAGTGAAACTGAAGCCGGATGGATCAGTGGCAAGACACAAAGCTCGGCTTGTGGCTCGTGGATTCCTGCAGAAGGAAGGTCTAGATTACAAGGAGGTATTTGCGCCTGTAGCTAGACATGAGACAATAAGATTAGTGATAGTTCTAGCATGTAGTAGGGGATGGACTATACTACATCTAGATGTTAAGTCGGCATTTTTGAATGGTGCACTAGAGGAAGAGGTTTATGTGACACAACCACCGTGCTTCAAATAAAAGGAAAGAACAAATGGTGTTTAAGGTAAACAAGGCTCTATATGGCCTTAAACAAGCTCCAAGAGCTTGGAATAAGAAAATAGATGCCTTCTTTGGAAGTTTGTGGATTTAAGAAGTGCGATTGTCGAATATGGAATATATATGAAAACATCTAGCCGAGGTAAAATGATCCTAGTTTGCCTCTACGTAGATGACATATTGCTAACCTGGTGGTTGTGAAACCGAGGTGAATCTTTGTGAAGGAAAGGTTGATGTCCGAGTTTGAGATGAGTGATCTCGGGAGAGTTGTGTACTTCACAGGAATGGAATTCCTTTACACTCCTAAAGGAATAGTGTTACATCGGAAGAAATATGCAATAGAAGTCTTTGAAGAGGTTTGAAATGTTTGATTGCAAGCTGTTCTAACACCCAGAGGTAAATCGAACTCGACGATGATGATGTTGATGGAGAATGTGTAGATCCGACCTTGTTTAAGCAATTGGTTGGTTCGTTAAGGTACTGTGCAATAGTAGACCGGATATATGTTATGCTCTTTGGTGTTGTTAGCAAGTTTATGGAGAAGCCAAAATGATACACTACTCGGCAACTACTAGAATCCTAAGGTACTTGAAGGGAACTTTGAAGTATGGTTTGTTATTTCTGCTAAACCGGATCGGAATAGGCTGCAAGTTACTTGGGTACTCAGACTTCGGATTGGTGTGGGGATAAGGTCGACGGAAGGAGTACTACGGGTTACATCTTCATGTGTTTTGGAGCACCAATCTCATGGTGTTCGAGGAAGCAACCGATGGTCGCATTGTGCGTCTGCGGCGCGAATATATATAGCGTGCTCTGCTTTGCATGCCAAGCTATTTGGCTTAAATCGATCATGTGAACTGAAGCTTGAGAGTAAGGAGCCGATTAAACTCATGATTGATAACAAGTCGGCAATAATGCTTGCCAAGAACCCGATTTCACATGGGAGAAGCAAGCACATAGAGAGACCAAATTCCATTTCTGCGTGAGCGAGGTTGAAAAAGGTACTTGAAGTGCGCTCTTCGCAACACTCAAATGCGGTAGCGTACATATTCACCAAAGCGTTGAAAGTCGAGCGGTTTGTGAAGCTAAGGAATGACCTAGGCGTTGAAGCGTTCGGTGAGTCTTGAGGTGTCAAAGTTTCGGTTCAGAGGTGTTAAAGTTGTCGTTTGCCGAGGTGTTAAGGTCGTCTGCTGCGTCGAAGTGAATGTCCGAGGTGTTGAAGATTTGGACTATGTTTGGTTCATTGATTTCGACTAGCCATAGTTTCATTTTACTGTAATTTTTAGTTTTGATTTGTTAAATTAAGGGATGGTGTTGTAAATATGTAATTTCACAATCGGTTTAAGCTTAGGACTTGTTTGTAATATCACCTCGGTTGTGGGGTTAGTTTAGTCTTTTTGCATTGTATCAAAGGGATATAAAATCCCTCTCGGTGTAACCGTAATAACTGATTTTCAATAATATTCGTTTTACGTTTACGCGCGTTTTTCCGTTGTGGTTCTTGTGTTCTCGGCTTCGTGTGTGTTCTCTTCTCGGCTAGTGTATTCCGACGACGACCACCGTCGTCCTCTCACCTCGGTTAAGCATCAACTATGGTGATGATGCATTGACAGACCTTAAGGTGTTAGTTCAGTGGTAAGATCTAACCTATTGTAAAATGGACATTTGTTCCACTTTGATTAATAAAAATTTCTCTCTTTCCCAATTAAAAAAAATGATATTGGATGGGAGCAAGCCACTCAACTGGCAGCAATAGGTCACCCTTAGCATTGAAGTGGATTAGACCACCACATTGAAGTGGATTAGACCACCACATTGAAATAGAAATGGAGGGGCCTATAAACACAATAACTCCAAGTTAAGCTTTTGATGCGGGTCACCACAGATTCGGCATTTGGTTCCTCGTTGTTAAAAATAGCATCATTCCTAGCAAGTCACACACTCCAACATGTTGTTAACCAGAATATGTGCTTCCGTACTCTTCGCCTTCTTCCGCTTTGCATAGCGACCACATCTAAGGAAGAAGTCAACAATATCCATGGACATGTCGAGATCAACTCGAACAAAGAGCCAACAAGTCGCCAAACGGAGCGAGCAAAGCTACCACGAGAAACAAGTGGTCGGTGACTCGCGAAAGTTATCGCACGCGCGAGCAGCTAGCCTCCTGTTCAGAATGGAGGACATTTCTGTGAAGTAATTGGTCACGGACAGAATGTTGCTAGAAAAAGACGCCACCCAAAGACTGCAATCTTCGAAGGAACAAGCCATGTCCACAACGCCCCCAATAGGCACTGCTGCACCGAAGCAAGTGTAAAAATGTTGCTGCAGACCAACAGTTGATATGCAGACTTCACCGTGAAGCTCTTAGACTGATCCTTCGGCCAAATCCAGGTGTCTTCCTTCCCTCTCGTTGACGTTACCATTTGCAGAATACTATTCAAAATCTCACCTTCTAAAACGCGGACAGAATCCGTAAAAACATGCCACGGTTTGTTCCAACTCCAAGTATCTCCATGCCAAGTCCCGAACTCTGCGACTGTAACAAGTTGCTACACACCTCCATCAAACAATAAGGGAAAGACTTTGAGCAAATACTCGGTACCTAACTATTGTTCCTTCCAAAAATTTATTGAAGCGCCATCACCCAACGCTTTTTTTATGCACCAAGCGAACCTTCTCGGTTCCTCTAAATTATCATCCAAAGTCACAAAGTCTCTCCACCAAATAGAGCCATAATTCTGGCGAGAATTGCCTACAACCGAGTCATGAATAAAGCAAGAAGCAAATTCCCCGTACCTATGTCTCAACAACCGACTCCAACTCGCATTACTATCCGTCAAAGCCCTCCACTTCTATTTAGATAAAAGAACTATATTAAATAACTCAAGACTTTTGATTCCAAGACCACCATCTTTTTTTGACTTTCAAGCTCTATCCCAAGCCACCCAATACATTCCATTATCTCCCTCCTTGATTCCCCAGAGAAAATCCCGTTGAATTTTGATCATCTTCTTAATAACCACTTTCGAAGTTTTATAAAAGGAGAACATATATAAAGGAATGTTATTCAAAAGATAGTTGATGAGAGTAACCCGGCCACCAGATAGAAAATGACCCTTCCACAACGCTAGTCTCTTTCTAATACCCCCTAGGACGGTACTCCAAGTGGCTTCCCACCAATAGATAGATTTAACTTGTAATTTACCTTTTATATATACATATACATAAATTTCAACTACAAAATGACATAAGTACCCCCCAAAAAACTTGTTATCACAACTCAAGAAAAAGTAATTTCCAAATAAAAATTTTAAAATAAAACCCTTTTATGTAAAAATTGATGTACATTTTCATTGAAATAATATCACAATATTTAACAGACGGATTAGTGATATTAAATATGTACAATTGAGAAATTTGATCTCTTCACAAAAGTATATTTAGAAATGTAACTTACATTTCACTATAAAAACTTTATTTAGTTTCATGAATTCATCTAAAACTAATTTAACAAAATAGTTTAGTTTCATGAATTCATCACATTAATGGCCGTTGGCTCGTGGGTTTAACCAAATACCTGGGCTTTACCAATGCCATTGAGTTACAAGCTTGATGAGTTGCATATTGACTCAAGCTATTGTTAGTTTCTTGAGAGTTGATAGCATTGAGAGTAAACTTAGCCGAGGGCTAGTTTACATGATCAAATAACCTTATTAGTAATAAGTAAAAATAACTACTTTCACAAATAGAACTCCTCCAGGCCTAATCAGTGGTAAAACTCACAAACCAGCTGCATCTATATCTAAGACGTAGACAAAGAAGATAATATAGCGCAAGGGAAAGAAAGAGGAACTGTAACGATGGAGTTGATGTTCTTCACAATTACATTACAACTATAACCACTGATTACAGCATTAACATGGTGGAAGAGGCTAAATGCAAAGCGATAATGGAGAATAGGCTTAAGAAACATTTTAAAGAATGGTGGTTTTTTCAAAGTCAGTGAGAATAGGTTACGAATGCTCCTTATCACTTGGCTTTTCTTTTGTCCAGATTCTCACTACAAACCCAAAAAAAATCAACCTATTATTACTTGTCTCATTCTATACTGTCTAGGAGACAATCACCTTATAAAAGCTCAACTACTTAAGACTCGAATGAGTTTAACTGAATCATTCAAAATATACTGTAGCAAATCCTAACTGCAACAGAAATTTACATTGCAGTAAAGTGGACAGTGATTCTGACCACTAAACCAACTCAAGACTACGGAATGAATAGCCTCCTCCATGAATATAGCAGGCAGTAAAAAAAGCAGTATAGAATGCATACATAAATGCACTGAAAGAAACTATTTCAAACTAGGGAATTAAAAATTTCTTCATGATATAGAAGGAACAATAAAATTGTATAGTGCACAAGTCAAAATTCAGCTGATAAAATCTCAAAGACAAACAACATTATAAACCAAAAGCATTTTAATAAAACTAACAAGCATTCAAGTCTATTATAAAATTACTCGATAGAATATTAAGCAGCAGTTGCTTGTTGGGCAGCAATCCTTTTTCTAGCTTCCTCGATGACGGATAACTTAATACCCTTACCCTTGGGAAGAGATACCCATGGCTTAGTGCCCTTGCCAATAGTGAACACATTGCCCAAACGGGTTGCGAATTCATGGCCAGTGGCATCCTGAACGTGGATGGTCTCAAAGGTTCCCTTATGCTTCTCCCTGCTCTTGATCACTCCAACACGCCCTCTGTTCCTTCCACCAGTCACCATGACTACATTCCCAACATCAAATTTGATGAAGTCAACAATTTTGTTTTCGTCCAAATCCAGCTTAATGGTGTCATTGGCCCTGATGACAGGGTCTGGGTAGCGGATGGTGCGACCATCATAGGTGTTCAGGTATGGGATACCTTTCTGCCCGAATTGCACGGACCTAACCTTGCAGAGCTTGAACTGCCATACACAACAAATACAAGGAAAACATGTAAAACTTTACCCATCATGGTGGAAAATTAAATATTTAATTGAAACACCAAAGTCATACATACAGCCACACTAAACAAAATCCTGAAATTAGTGAGATTAAAATGTTTACTATCATCAAACACTAGTTTATTATCCAATATTGACACAAGAAATCTGAAACAGATCATTGCACAACAGGGATAGATGAATGAAAAATATTCAGTAAGCAAATGGAGATACCTTTGCCTCGTCATCCCTGACAGAGTGGAGACGGAATCGGCCTTTGGTGTCATAAAGCAAGCGGAAGTTCTCATTTGTTTTAGGGATAGACACAACATCTGTAAGAAACATAAACATCTTTAAAATCAAATCCATATTTGTATCCAAATCAATTGAATTTAAATACTATGGTCAAGGGTACAAAAGACTCTGCAACTCATTTAACTACAAAAACTCCAGCTTGCAATGTCCACTGTTTCAACTACTGGTTAACATAGACACTCTACGGTAATAAAGTCAAAGAAACTACACATGTTTTCATCTTAAAAATTAATCCACGGGATTCAGCTAATATATAACTTCCCCTTCAATACTACAGACAAACACGTTTTATATTCCCAGCTACATATAGTACAAAGAGTTTGCTGAATAAATCAGAACTCCTTCAGCTCAAAAAGCAACACTAATACTAATAACAAAAATTAGCATACTACATAAACAAAACATTACTGCTGGAAAACATGAACTGAGCAGCTATACATACCCATGAATCCAGCTGGATATGTCTTGTCAGTCCTAACTTTGCCATCAACAAGGACATGTCGTTGCATCAGAATAGCAATGACCTCACGATAAGTCAAAGCATACTTCAACCTGTTTCGCAAGATGAGAATGAGTGGTAGACATTCCCTAGACTTGTGTGGTCCAGATGAGGGCTTAGGAGCCTACAAAACAACACACAAAGTTTACATCAGTCTATGAAAAAAACCTTTGGGAACAAATCAAGAGAGGATAAATCTTTAACTTACAAATGCACCACCCAATTTGTCAAGCATCCAATGCTTTGGGGCATTGAGCCTCTTCAAATGCTTCTTCAATCCTCTCGCCTGTCAAAGTCATATGCAATAGCGTTCAAACAGAGATTAATGAAAGGATTTATGATTTAAACATCAAATCAAATTCAACATTGAAGGAATAGACCTAGGGTTAGAAATTAGATAACAAAGATTGCTAAACTACAGATAATTTTTCATAGCATTCACAAAAAAACTGTTTAAGTTCAAGATCTAAGCTTCTTCAACATGAGTCCAGAATATACAACAAAATGCTATGCAAAGTAAAATCTAAAAACTAGTAACACTACGATAACAAAGCGCAAAACTTTAGGTTTTCGAAATTATCAGAAAGTGAAAATTGAATTTGAGTAAAATGTTAACGGATCGCATACTATTATACCATTATTCAAAACACATGAGAAAAAATGGAGAGGAAGAAGAAGAACGTACCATTTTTTAGAACCAAGCAAACCTCCAGAGCTAGGCAACGAAGAGACTGAATAGCAGACGGAGCTGCGCGGTTCTCTATTAAAGTAGTGAAACCCTAATGAAGAAACAGGAACTGGGCCTCACGGCCCAAATATTACAATGTTTAACTACCGGGTTTTGCTTTTCTCACTCCCCCTCCTGCTCAAAACACACCTCATAAGAGTGTCAAATGACCAAAAGGCCAGTCAAAGCGTCTTTTTTTTAAGAATTTTCGCGTGTTCTAATACGGTGCTTCAAACCCGTTCGAACGACATCGTCTGCGTGAGTTAAAAATTAAATTTCACACCCTCTTGTGCAACCTGCTCGAATGGGGTCACTTGAACCGCATGCGCATAACCTCGTTTCGAACACCCTATTTTATTAAATGCGAGGCAATGGATAATGGACCCTCACACCACATTCACCAATTTTATTGTGTTAAGCATCTTTGTTGTTCGAACAAGGTTGTTCGAACTGTCATTAAACACATGAACTCAGCGTTTTACGCGAGGTTATTTTGGAATAAAATTTGTTAAGGTGTGTGAAAGAGTAGGAGGGGGAGTGGGGAAAGTAATACCCTGAACTACCAATAACAGGCCTGGTTTTTTAGTAAAAAAACATAGGGTCTTTTTGTTTATACCCCTACCCCCTTTTCATTTACCCCCACATACTTTGTTAATGCCAAAATTACCCTTGACATAATTGAAAAAATTTCACTTTTTTGAGATTCTCTTTGCTGGGACCCAGTTTATCTTGGATCGTATATACGTCATGGAAGGTATATACGATTGGATTAAAAAATGTAATTTGACCTGTAAAAAAGTCAAGATCGTATATATCCCATGTGAGAGATATATATGATTGACAATATTTAATGGACTTGAATGTTTCGTATCTACCTATCGTATATAGGTATACACGATTGGAATCGTATATACATTTGGTGACGTATATACGACTCTGTATTTTGTGAGATCGTATATACATTGAGTTTGAGGTATATATGATTGGTTATTTAATTGTTGTATTTTTTCTAATTTATCTTTCAATTTTTGAAACAGATATTCACCCGTCTGCTGCAAATGCAAACTCTCAGTTGGCTCGTTTCGATATCGATACTATAGGGGCGTTTACCACGGATACGGTATATTTTTTATTCTAATCTTTTTTAATCAAGTTTGATAAATATTTAATTACTTACTTAAGTACGTAACATTTTTGTATTTTGTAAGTATTTTCTACACGTGAGGATGTAGAAGAGTGGGCAAAAGCGGTTGGTAGAAGCATTGTAACAGTGGTTGCATATTTTGATCTCTTCACCGTTTGTTGCCTCCTATTGCTACGTAGAGACCAAAATATCAAATTACCCCTAACCTTAAAAAAATTCCTTACCGATTTTTCTACACGTGTGAGGATGTAGAAGAGTGGGCAAAAACTTGTATTTTGCATTTCAAAATACACGTTCGGCACCAATGTACCGAACTAGTTACCGCACTAAAGCGGTGTTGTAAGAATTGGGTCGAGCGGGAAAGTTGAACCGGTTGGATCGAGAACCGGATAGTCTAGTGGTTGGTTAAACCCCATTTGAATAGCGACCAATTGAACGACTTAGAATTGAGTTGGACCAAATTGAACTACGGTTCAACCGCTTTGACCCGATAGTTGACCCGTGTTGAATCGCTCGAAACATACTTTTTTAATTTATTTTTCTTTTAAATTTAGTACTTTTTTATTTAATCATTACTTATCCAGTTCAACCATGGTTGAATCGAGTGAACCAATTGAACCATGATTCAAGGTCTCACGCGCTCAACCCCACGATGGGCGCCAATATTTTGGTATATAAAATTGGGGTGGTGCAACCTTTATTGATATAGCCTTACAAAGTGAACCTCCCAAAATACATGAACCAAATATCCTAAATAAAACAGTAGCGTGTACTATTTATAATACAAAATGAGTTTTAGGGTGTTTTATGCTGCAGGGTGTCACCGTCTTGCGCCTGTCGCCGAGGTCGTTGTGCGACCATTAATTCGGCACGAGCCAATAGTTGGCTACAATGTCCTCCTTATTTTTCTCCTCGCAGACGCATCACGGTGCATGCATGGTTTTACTGGCCGCACATGCGGTATGAGACCTCCTTTATTACTATTTGTACCTCCTCAGATGTCGATTGCGCTCTCGATCTGCTAAGGTCTTCCTCAGCAAGTCAGGGTCTACCTCCTTTTGGGGATTAAGTCGGTATTTTTGGACACCCCCGTACACTTACATTGAATATTTTAATAAGAAATAACATTAATGTCTTGAGTTAAAAAAAAAACATTAAAGTGTGTAGCAACCAGGATCGCAATGCCACCATCGTTTACTTGTTAATTAGGGCAAGCACCAAAAAAAACCTTAAAAAAAAATAGTCTTCAAAAAAATATTTAAGGTTCTGGAGTCGGTTATGTGTGGGTAGTGAATTAGCATTCCAACAACACGGTGTTAGAAAACGGTAACTCTAATTAAATGTGCAAGGTTGTGTTAGTTTTGAAAGTATTTATTTTATTATTATCCTTTAACGCGAAATATACCACATAATGAAATTAATGACAAATTCTTATTTTTACTTGTTTACAAATGCTATTATCATCTTGTTAAAAAACAAAAACAAATGCTATTATCAAAACTATGTATTTCTAGGAGTAAAATAATCATGTATTGGTTGGTTTTCATATTTAGAAAAAAAAAGTTTGATTTCCATTCACATTTGAAAATAGTTGAGATTTTAATAGGTTTGGAAACGGTGAGACAATAATTTTCAAAACAACTATCTTGTCAACCCTGTTTTAATTGAATGTTCGGCATCAAACTCAACAAGTATCAGATTATTCACATGATTAAAAAGTGTTTAACGTGTTTGTCACTTCCTTAATTCTATTTTGAAATTCCGATTCTTCTAGTCTTTGTGATATTGTGTATTTAGTGAACCTTATGGACAAATTTTGATTAAAATTGTTAAATTTAGCCAAATTCTGAAAATCAATATTACAGAATTGGAGAAAAGATATTAAAACATGGCTAATAAATTTCACTAAACTTGTATCCAAAATAATACTATTTCATCAAATTACATAACAGAACTAATTTAAATACATTGATGAACTTTCATATGCTTTTCTAGCTGAGAAACATCGTCAAAACTGATGCCAAGAGAAACATGGTTCTTATCCCGCACACTAATAAGCAGGAAGTGAAGCTGCATTAAGAGCGGGAGAAATATCAACTTTATTACTATCTCACGTGAATTAGGCTAAAATAACATGCAGAATAGTGTAAGTTTGTGAAGGAAATGAAAAAAGCAAAGAGGTGAGAAGCGGGAATCCCTCCAAAGGAAATCTTTGACGTAAAAGGGTGAGAGACACACACTCACGTGACTCACTTTTGCTTCAACCAAAAATATCTACATTGTGACACACACTCCTCTCTTCTTCTTCTCTCATCATCCGCCTCTTCCTTTTTCTTCTCTTTCATAGGATTCTCTTCTTCTTCCTCTCTCTCATCGCCTCTCTTCTCTTCTTCTCTCACACCAATCTAATCTCTCAAATCCCTCTTCGTGCCTGTTTGGTTGCACGGTGGAGCCTTAAAAACGCACGTCCAACTTCAAAAAAGCGCTTCCTTCATGTTTGGGTGTTCTTCCCACTCGATTTTCGATGTAAATGCAATGCGTGAAAAAATCACTTGCAAAGATCGAAGCAACAAATCATAGCTTCTGCGTTCTCCATAACCGATTATCTATTTTGATTTCTCTGCTATGTCAGTTTTACCCTCTCTCTTTTATCTCTGTTGCTGCAGCATGAATTTCTCCATGGGTTTCTACAAGCAGCAAATAGTTAACATTCAGATCTGTGTGGATAATAAAATCGTGAAGTGAGGAGGAAGAAGGAAAATAAAATTGAAGAGGAATTTGATGTGTAAAGAAGAAGAGAAAAAGCTATAAGAAAAAAACGGAGGAGATTTTGGAATTGTTGTTGCGGCGATCGGAAGTAAGGGAAAGGAACGGGGCACATTTTCATCAAAGGGTTTAGCATATGGGCTGATAATGGATTATGGGCTATTTGTGTTGATGAAAGTAATGGGCTCCTTACTCCTTAAAACGTTTTTTTTTTGACAAAAAGCTCCTTAATACTAATAATTCACATCAATATAAATTTAAATTTACTAAATATAAACATCAATATAAAATATTATAGTGAAGGAACAATTGGGTTAGACAACAAAACGAAGTTGGTAGTGTTCCTATATGTGGGGTAACCTATTACTTACTATGCACATACATGGGTTCTATGTGTGAAAGTATATAGTCCTACTATTAGCATTCTCATAGTCCACTCAATTCCCTACTACTCCCCCTTCAACAATAAGTTACCCTCCTCTATTAATTTTATCTACAACCACGTTGGTTGTACTTATCAAACTAATTAGTGTTTGCTTGATTAACTACTTAACAAACTACTTAATAATAACGTTCCATATCATTTTTACCCTCCTCTCTTACGTCGTTGTACAGTCTGAAATTTACTTCATAAAATAAAATAAGATTTATGGGTAGTAATCATACATATCCAACATTAGGTTAAGTTACCATTTCAACATTGGGAAGCGTAATATGATAAATAGTACTCCTACAAATTGCTACTATTAGGCCACTTAAAACCCTAATACTCCTAAGTAGATCAAATAGTACCCTACTACTACTTCAATACCCTTACTCGACCCCATAATTACTACTTTACTACTTTTCAATAAAGTCAAATAGTAGAAGCTAATTTTAACTTGTATGAGAAATAGTTGTTTTAGTAGTCGATAGTGCACCCCATATGAGATCTCTATAATTACCTTCAATGTAATATCACAAAGTAGTTTTCGTCTTTTGGAAGATCTTTTTTGGGCATTGGAAAGTACACCCCATGTGGGAAAACAGTAATCATCACTAGCCTTTATTGAAAAGTAAGCTTGTGGAGGAATTTAAATGAGTGTTCAAGTAGGAGTAGTAGGGTATTGAGTACTCTATTAGGAATAGTAGGGTATTGAGAGAAGTATGTGTAAGATGAGGTGGTAGTTTAAATGAGTGCTACTATATGCGTAAGTAGGAGTAGTAGTTAATGCCCTCATAGGTACTCATTTAAACTACTACGTAGAGTATTGAGTACCTATGAGTAGTGTAGAGACCGAAAGATCCGGGAAAGGATTCTTCGAAGTTCGAAAGGAAGCCGCCACCAAATTTTAGTTTAAGGGCAAATTCGGAAAATCCCTTTAAGTTTTAGGACGAGGCATTGTTAGGGTTCGGGAGTCGTTATGTGTGGGGAAGGTATTAGCACCCCACGACATCCTATTGTCTAATTAATTTAAGATTTATTTAATAATTACCCTTTTATTTGTAGAAAAATGACTTATTTAGATTTTTGTTTTTTAGTGCTTGACAAGAGTTGAGTCTTGCTCCTACGTACCTCCGGATGCAATGGAGGAATCAAAGCTACGTAGTTCTTCCTGAAAAAAGTTTGTTGGTTGGTGTTTTTTAGTGTAGGGGTCCTAGGACTCCTTGAACTGTACAGCTCACTGATTCCTAGGACGCTGACTAACCCGATTGTACAACCGACTTAGTCCCCTACTTTTTGAAAGTATTTTTTTGAGGTTTTTTTTTAAAGAAGTTTGTTTGATGTGAAGTGAGTCGGTTTTAGAATAGGTATTCTAGAACTCCTGAACTGTACGGCTCATTAGTTCTAGAACGTTGACTAACCCGGTTGTACAACCGACTTAATCCCCTATTTTTAGGAAAATGGTTTACTCGTATTTATTAAGTTTGTAGGGTTACCGAAACTGCATGCACTCATTGGCCTAAAAATAATGATGACTAACCTGTTTTGTACAACCGACTTAGTCTTTTATTTGATTTTGGATAGGAAAATATTTAATTATTCTCAGTTATTATTTTTTAGAAGAGTAGAAAAGATAAATAATTAGAAGAACTAGAAAAAGTGGCTTTTATTAATGCGATTGATGAGAGGAGCTCTCCCCTCTGCTCCTACATACCCTTTGGTAGGGGATCAAATCACATGTAGTTCTTAATAGGAAATATTTATGTGTTGATGTTTTTGTTTATTTTATTGAACTAAGACGTTGCTTTTGAAATTTGAGGTCTTTGAAAATTGAACGGATCACAATGCTCAAACAGGGTAGAGTGATCATCGCGAATGAGTTATTTTGAATTTCATTTAGAAAATGTTAGGTTAAATTGTGGTTGTAAGGAATTATTGAAATTAAAATGATGATATTAACATGAGAAACAAGACTACGTGTAGCAGGACTTAGTATCAGCGTAACCAAAAAAGTTAGTAATCAGTTATGGTAGTTAATAATTTAAATAATTAACGAGACTAGACTAGCTAAAGATAATAAAATAAACAAAAAATAAAGATGGGGTAAAAAGGTTCGCTGGAACCCCTACCTTTCTAACATTACAGTGCAAAAACAAAGAATGGGGGGGTGTGGTTTTTTAATGATTAAACAAATGATAAAACTAAAAACACACACACACATTCAATCCCACCACAACACACACACATGCGAGATCAGAGAGTGAGAAAGAGATACATGAGGTGAAGGGGAACGTTGCAGATTGGAGGAGGAGTCGCTAGATGGGAACAAGCATCACCGGTGGGAACGATTTCGGCAGGGAGAAAGCGGCGAGATCTTCCTATTTTGCTCACCTTTCTATGATATTTTTTTCCTATAGGTGATTAGGGTTCTGATGTGAACCGCTAATCTTTTTAGGTGATTTCTACATTTCTGCTCCTCCCTTGACTGAGGGTTTGACAGTGTTTTTATAGGTAAAAATTAGGTTTAGCAATTAATTCTTGATTTCCCCTGGGGACCAAGACTAGGGTTGGGAGAGCACGAACATCCAAGCCCAACTGCAACTTGGGCCTAAACTGCTTTTTTTGTATTTTTATAATTATTTTCGGATTTGGGTATTTTTGTATTCCTAATATTACTTTTTTTTTGCATTTTTGGACTTTTGGACATTTTGAACACTTCTAAATTGTAAATAAAATTAAATAGATTTTTTTCTACACTTTTGGACTATATATTAATAAATTAAACTACTAAAACAAGAAAAAAGACGGACAAAATTGGGGTATAACAGCTGCCCCTCTTTATTAATATTTCGCTAGAAAGTGCGGAGCTCTCGAACTTTCGTAGTAGAAATAGGAATAAAGATAAGATAGACGCTAATTTTGTCCGTTTAAGGGGGAAGTGGAAGGTTTGGGAGATAAGAGGGAGCGGTTAATACTTGGCGCATTAACCGAGAGTTGAATGAAGGGTCAACAAGGACCTGAAGGAGCACTAAGGCTCGAAGGACCACTCGAGTGCTCCAAGGAGCGATAAGGCTCTGGAGGACCACTTAAGGTGCGGAAGGCTGCTTAAGCCTTAATTGAAGGACCATCGTGGTCCGTGCGAAGGAGCGCAACTAGCTACGGTACTAATTAAACGCGCCCGAGGGGCCTTTATACTCGAGCGGCCATGATGGGTCAAGATCAGGTCTAGAACTGATATGTTGACCATGAAGGACGTACACTGTGTCTTAGGCTGACACAACTAGTCTGAAGGACCACGCGGGGTCTGGAAGGTCCGCCGGGCTCGACTCCGACGTTTGCGACCTGGGCCACTTAGGGCACTGAAGGAGCGTAGTGCTCTGAAGGACCACTCGGGGTCTGAGGGATCAACTTGGTGATCTGTGATACGATATGAGATCAACGCTTAAAGCGCTGACATTAGAGGAACAACATAGGGACTAACACTGATCGTGCTTATCCGGGCACACCTAACAAATGCATCTACCGAGAAAGGGAAAACCAATCTACGTTTGATGAAGCAATTAATGGTGCAAGCAATGATTGGTATCTGGTAGGATGTGGAATGACTTTTTCCTTTTCTCTTCTTGCTTATTGCTTTTCACTTTTTTTTTTTTTTGTTTTTTTTTTTTTTTTTTTTTTTTTGAAAATGATGAATGTCAAATGTGCAAATGCTATGGTGCATGAGGTTATGATATGATATGATGTGATGTGATATGATATGATATGATGTGATGTGATATGATATGATATGATGTGATATGATGTGATGTGATGTGATGTGATGTGATATGATATGATATGATATGATGAGATATGATATGATATGATATGATATGATATGATATGATATGATATGATATGAGTGATAGAAACATTTTTGGTAATGATGAGATGTGAGACTTTAGATGCGAGAAGTAGAAGTGAATATTGATCATTCTTTGAAAAGAATAGTTTTGATTCAATACTTCAGCAATCTCAATGTTGTTATTTACAGACACTGATGTGAAAAAGTATTTGCAAGCTCGTTCATTTTTCTCTTCCATTTTGATGCCCCATGATGACCGAAGTTTTTGGCCCACACAACTAAATAAGTGGATTTCCAACATCATATGATCAACTTGTGTTTTCTCTCTCTAAAACATTGTTTTGTGAAGATGTATAGTAGTGCGAATATAGATGAATGAGCCAGTTAACTTGGGGTTCTAAAGACCTAGGGTATGGACATTTGTGGCACATGAAGGGGTGAATGACAAGTTTTGGGTAAAGTCATGAAAGGTGGGCTTTCCCAAGCCAAGAAATGCGGATTCGCCCCAATTTAGACTTGATGATGGTGAGTGAATAACTTGCCCCTGTCTAGTGATGACAATAACTAGGGGACAGAGGAAATGATGAGCTAGGAATGCCCTGACTTTGGAGTGAAAGGTGGAAAGCAATGGGCTTCATCTCAACACATGGAGTTTGGCGTTGCCCCATTTATGGTAAGGACAGAATCGCCCCGGCTAGAGTAGCAACATATAGGGTAATGAGTTGAGACATTGCCCCGGTATGGCTTTGTTGATGTGGATATAACAAGGGGATGAGATGGGTGTATGGTGAATGTCCCCATTTGTAGGTGGAGTGAAGGGTGATAGGGTTGCCCCACTTGATAACGGGAATTCAGACGGTTGTTTTGGTGAGGTTGTGGAAAGTGCCGGAGTTAGAGTAATGGGTTTTTGGAGTTTGTCTGGTATGGCAATGGGCTGGGTGTGGTATGACACTGTACAAATTTCCCCAAGTTCAAATGGAATAGATGGTAAACGGGATGCCCCACTTTAGGATCTAGGTAACGATCCTAGCGTGAACTTTTGGTTATTTTGAGAATGACTCTCAGACTATGATGGTCTTGAGCTTGCTATGATGAAAGCTACACTTGGTGATCACTAAGCCTTGTGTTTATATCAACGGAACTTGAATGAATCTCTGGGGTGCAAGCCCTTTTCGTTTTTTCTTTTCTTTTATATTTTTTTTTTTTGAGCAAACATATTGTAAATAAATAAACTTATTTGTCCTAAGATTAAAACTTTGAGAAAACAAGAGCAATAGGTCATTGATCGGAATGAACTCTAGAGGGTTGTAACGTGGCCGATGATTTAGTGATTTATGAGGGAAATGATAATTGGGCTCAAATGAGTGTATGAGGTTTTATTTAGGCAGCAGTTGACGTGCCTCATGGTAGAATGGACTTGTTTAGGGATGTAACTTGGCCAAGGGTTTATGAAGGATAGGATATTGAGGACAAGGGAAGTGTTTGGGGGGTTTATTTCAGACAAGGATCTCTTATGCATTTAATGGTAAGAAGTATCAGCTCATAATTGTACCACTTTTGTTTTTCGTGGTTTTTCGATCCTCTTTTTTCACTTTTTTTTATTTTAATTTTTTCTTTTTCTTTTTCTTTACTTCGAGCTGAGTGACTTGATAAAAATGGTACACCATTTTTTATGTGGAATTGATCCTCGTCTAGGGTGATTGAAAGTTTATTTGAATTTTGGCTTAAGGTGGGTGGCAAAGGATTTTTTGAGGATAGGGGAAGATGGTCAAACTTCATTTCAAAACATGATTGCTAGTTTTCTCAAAAATTAACTTAAGGACAATAATTCATTTACTTTTATATATTTGCTCTTTTTTCTTTATTTCTCTTTTTTTTTATGCCCTAATTTTTGCTTAGGCCGCTCTTACGAGTTTTCAACCTAACGGGCCTTTTTGAATTTATTATTTTTTTTGTAAAGGACTTGCACCAAGGGAATACAAGGTATTTTAGAGATCACACATTTGCCCCAGTATGGAGGGCCTAAAGTGTTATTTCATCAGTGAGAACAAACCAAAAAGCTGACTAAGTAGGGGAGTATGTACTTTAGGGTGGTCGGGGTGGGATTAGACTTGGACGGGGGATGATGACAAGGTAAGGACATTAACTGACTCAAAGACACATGTCACACACGAGTTACTACACGAATGCTTCGTAGAGAGTTAACATCAGTTTTAATATGAAAGAAATTTTTAGTGGACCACTTCGGTCATTCATCATGGAGTGGATGAGGTGCAATGCTTTGTTAAAAAAAAATGTGAACGAGCTGCTAATTTGAAAAGATTGAGTGCCTTGAAACACCTTGAGCTTGCAGCTAAGTATGGCTAAACTTTTCAAAAGAATTATTTATCTCACAAGAATGCCTCACATCTCATCACAATCTTTCTCTCAAAATTATGTTTTTCGTTTTTATAATGCATGATGTAAGTATGCAAATGAATGAATGCGCATGAAATGAGAATGCGAATGAATGGACGTATGTGAAATGCGTATGTGTATGAAATGATAATATATGATTTTATTCGTCATGTCGGGGAATTATAAACTTTTCATTGGAGAGCAAAGTACAAAATTTAATTTTGACTTCAGCGTGCACGGCTTCTCTCCAAGGTAAAGATTTAAATTCCCTGACGGTCATAAAAGTGCATGCAACATGAGATTTTTATATTGTAAAGAAAGGGAAAAATGCATGAGGCACAAATTCTAAAAGCTTGGGGAATATGACAATTTTTTTTTGATTTTTTGATTTTTTGATTTTTTGGATAAAAGACGGTATGCATTAATGTTCGTTTGAATGCAAGGGTATAAAGCTCCTTTGTGACCCTAGAAGGGTACCCTATGGAGTGGGTCTAAGGTTTCTTTTATAGTGAGCCTCACAAGGATAGTTTTAAAGAATCCTACACAAGGTTCCTAGAGCCAAGGACCCCAGCCAAGAATACTGACCCCAACAATAGGCAAGCTATTAGAAGGGATAGCATCCTTAAAAGGAATCAAACTCTAGGTGAGATTTTCATGACCACCCAACGAGACGTACGTCCCGCAGGCCATCACTACGCAATCTCGTTCTAACTTAGGGTACACTCAAGTCCGGGTAGAGGACCTTTCCCACATGTGTGTGCAGAAGTGTAATTGTGAAGTGTGTGTAGGAGCAATTTAACAACAACCCAAAAACTGCAAACAGACAAACAAACATATATACACAAATATCGTCTTCTATCCTAGGGTTCATAAATCACATAAAAGGATAAGATGCAAAAAATAAAATAAATAAATAAATAAATAACTAAAGGAAGGGTAAAAATTAAATTAATCCTAAATAATTAGACTAGGTTTTGACTCTCTAAAGAAAATTAAGTCCCCAGTTGAAGTCGCCACTTTGTAGAGACCAGAAAGATCCGGAAAGGATTCTTCAAGTCGAAAGGAAGCCGCCACCAAATTTTAGTTTAAAGGGCAAATTCGAAAATCCCTTTAAGTTTTAGGACGAGGCATTGTTAGGGTTCGGAGTCGTTATGTGTGGGAAGGTATTAGCACCCCACGACATCCTATTGTCTAATTAATTTAAGATTTATTTAATAATTACCCTTTTATTTGTAGAAAAATGACTTATTTAGATTTTTGTTTTTAGTGCTTGACAAGAGTTGAGTCTTGCTCCTACGCACCTCCTGGATGCAATGGAGGAATCAAAGCTACGTAGTTCTTCCCAAAAAGTTTGTTGGTTGGTGTTTTTTTAGTGTAGGGGTCCTAGGACTCCTTGAACTGCATCTGACTCATCGATTCCTAGACGACGACTAACCCGGGTGTACAACCGACTTAGTCCCCTACTTTTTGAAAGTATTTTTTGAGGTTTTTTTTTTTAAAGAAGTTTGTTTGATGTGAAGTGAGTCGGTTTTAGAATAGGTATTCTAGAACTCCTGAACTGTACAGCTCATTAGTTCTAGAACGTTGACTAACCCGGTTGTACAACCGACTTAATCCCCTATTTTTAGGAAAATGGTTTACTCGTATTTATTAAGTTTGTAGGGTTACTGAACTGTACAGCTCATTGGCCCTAAAATAATGATGACTAACCCGGTTGTACAACCGACTTAGTCTTTTATTTGATTTTGGATAGGAAAATATTTAATTATTCTCAGTTATTATTTTTTAGAAGAGTAGAAAAGATAAATAATTAGAAGAACTAGAAAAAGTGGCTTTTATTAATGCGATTGACAGAGGTGAGCTCTCCCCTCTGCTCCTACATACCCTTTGGTAGGGGATCAAATCACATGTAGTTCTTAATAGGAAATATTTATGTGTTGATGTTTTTGTTTATTTTATTGAACTAAGACGTTGCTTTTGAAATTTGAGGTCTTTGAAAATTGAACGGATCACAATGCTCAAACAGGGTAGAGTGATCATCGCGAATGAGTTATTTTGAATTTCATTTAGAAAATGTTAGGTTAAATTGTGGTTGTAAGGAATTATTGAAATTAAAATGATGATATTAACATGAGAAACAAGACTACGTGTAGCAGACTTTAGTATCGGCAGTAACCAAAAAGTTAGTAATCGCTTATGGTAGTTAATAATTTAAATAATTAACGAGACTAGACTAGCTAAAGATAATAAAATAAACAAAAATAAAGATGGGGTAAAAAGGTTCACTGAACCCCTACCTTTCTAACATTACAGTGCAAAAAAAAAAAGAATGGGGGTGGGGTTTTTAAATGATTAAACAAATGATAAAACTAAAAACACACACACACATTCAATCCCATCACAACACACACACATGCGAGATCGTGAGTGAGAAAGAGATACATGAGGTGAAGGGGGAACGTTGCAGATTGGAGGAGGAGTCGCTAGATGGGAACAAGCATCACCTGGGTGGGAACGATTTCTAGCGGGGAGAAAGCGGCGAGATCTTCCTATTTTGCTCACCTTTCTATGATATTTTTTCCTATAGGTGATTAGGGTTCTGATGTGAACCGCTAATCTTTTTAGGTGATTTCTACATTTCTGCTCCTCCTCGATCGAGGGTTTGATGTTGTTTTTATAGGTAAAAATTAGGTTTAGCAATTAATTCTTGATTTCCCCTGATTTGGTTTTATTTTCATATATGGATTTGAGTCCTGGGGACCAAGACTAGGGTTGGGAGAGCACGAACATCCAAGCCCAACTGCAACTTGGGCCTAAACTGCTTTTTTTGTATTTTTATAATTATTTTCGGATTTGGGTATTTTTGTATTCCTAATATTACTTTTTTTTGCATTTTTGGACTTTTGGACATTTTGAACACTTCTAAATTGTAAATAAAATTAAATAGATTTTTTTCTACACTTTTGGACTATATATTAATAAATTAAACTACTAAAACAAGAAAAAAGACGGACAAAATTGGGGTATAACAAGTAGGAGTATTGAGTGCCTACTACGTAGGGTATGAGTACCTATGAGAGTGAGAGCATTAACTACCCTTACACATATCTACAATCCGTCCCCACATGGTATCTCTTCAAAACTTTAATTCTCTCACCCTCTTGCACATTAACTACTTCTGTACTTAAGTACAAAACATGGCCCCCCCCCCCCCCAAAAAAAAAAAAACATACTATTGCATTTTCCTAGGCAGTGACTCAACTTAGAGGGTACATAAGGGGTAGTGAATGCACACATTGATATGACTCATCTGAAGGTAAATTACGTAAAAAATGGGATATTTTTTTTCTTGAGCCGAGTGCATATCCACCGTGTTGTTCTAAATTTTTCAATTAGATTTTTTTTGAATAATTAAATGAGATTTTTTTTTTGAATAATTTGATATTTTACATTGTTACTTGTCAGCATTTCCCACGGAGAATTGCGAAGATCATTCTAAGGTCCAAGACTCACATTCCACTAATTTTTTTGCCAGCTGAAACCTCATATTTTTGTGATATTCGTACATCAAAACGTTGTGAACATAATAAGTTTCTAACAGGAGATGAATGGATGTGGTTTGTGGAAGAAAACAGACTCCGCATAGGGGATGTTCTTGAGTTCACTATTCATAGCCTCCCCACCCATAGTCATCTACGCGGATTTTGCATGATGCTTCAACTTCAGATGTTAATCTTTTGCTGCTATTATGCCGTGTACCTTTGTGTGTGTGTGTGTGTGTGTACTTTAGGGGTGTTCGCGGTGCGGTTTGGTTCGGTTTTGAGACAAAAAGTGAACCGAACCACAAGGTAAAATTATATGCGGTTTGGTTTGGTTCGGTTGGCTTCCTAAAATAAAACCGAACCAAACCAAACCAAACTAATGCGGTTTGGATTGGTTCGGTTTTTTCCAAGATAAAAATAATTTAAAACGGAGTTAAAATTAACTAACATAAAAAAGCCTAACATAAAGCTTTAAGAACAAATTTACTCAAATATATGTAGTATATACATCAGTCTCTTTTAATTTTATTTCAAATAGCTAAGACAATGTTTATAAAATAATTTGAATTAAATATTTTGTTGTAATTTTTAAAGATAGCATAATTATATGGATTGTTTGTAAGTGAGTCAAAGAATTAATTGGATTTGGGCTAGTAAGTGAGTGAGAATTGGGTTGTAGTTGCATTTGGATTAGTGAGTTAGTAAGGAAGGTTGTAATTCAAAAAACCTTAGTGTTAATTGCGGTTTGTTTTGGTTTGGTTTGGTTTCGAAAATCAAAACCGCGAACTGAACCGAACTGCGCGGTGCAATGAAAAAAAGAACCGAACAAAACCGATCAAAAGCGGTTTTTTGCGGTTTTCGGTTTAGTTTGGTTCGGTTTGCGGTTTCCCTATTGGTTTGGTTCGATTTTGTACACCCCTAGTGTACTTTAGTCAGTTATATGGTGTTACCGTATGTTCATGTTACTGTACTAATTAGAACTTATTATCACCAACAAATTAGTCTATAATTATAATGGTAATTATGTAAACTATCATATTAGATGTCTACTTTGTTCTTTTCATGTTAACCTAATCATGTCGATTATGCTTTAAACATGTATATTAACTGCCCTCCGTCCGTAGGACGGGTCTTTGACTAGTAAGAAGAATAAGGAAGTGCTCCAATGCTACGTGTAGGCATGGTAATGGGGTGGGGACAGATTTTACATTACTCATCTCCATTTTCTGAATTTCATATAGTTCCCTGTTCCCCTACCCAAATTCAACGAGGTTGAATTATTGATCCCGATGCTCATACCCAATGAGTTCGGGTATCCCCGCAGTGGAATCAAACTTTTAAATAACTTTTTTTAACCTGTCCTAAACTTGAATCCGCCCCAAACCCGAAACTTAACAAAACAGTGAGTGACAAAGCCATCCATGGTTTAATGGAGATTTTGAGTGTTTCTAATTTAAGAGGGGTAATATTATAATTATAATTTCATACATTTGGGGCGGGTTCAGAGACACATGTTTGGACTGGGGACCTATATCCCCATTACCCACCTGTTCCTGTATTTTCATTTCAGGAAAAATCAAAACCAATACCCAGTTAACGCTGAGAAAACTAGTGAAATCGGGGCGGGTTTGAGCGGGTGCCCGCTGGTATGAATTTTATTGTCATGCTTTGGCTAAGTGCAATAAGCTGAAAATCGAATTGGAAGTTGTGGGTGTGTGGCGCTCTTCGAAGGTGAGAACAAAGAGAACATAGCACCTTTGTTTTCTTTTTTAACATAATATAAAATTAAAAATACATATAGTATACGATTTTGACTTATACAATGTAAAATACATATCCTTATATATAACAAAAATGCTATTTTGACAAAAAAAAAAATTGACAAATCCACAAGTTACCAACCTACAACATCAATTAACCAAGTTTTTTAGACTATTAGCCAACCTGCTTTTTCACAGTTTTCGAGGCGTGGATTAAAAACTTGGTTAATTGATCGCTTGGCTAATAGTCTAAAAAACTTGGTTAATTAGTGTTGTAGGTTGGTAACTTGTCGATTTGTCAATTTTTTTTTTGTCAAAATAGCATTGTTGTATATATAAAGGCCGGATTCATCTAATCTAATCCTTATATATAAAGGCCGGATTCCCAAAAGCAAGGTAAAACTCTCAATTTGTTTTCGTATTATATGTATTGGTACATTATGTCATACTCTTCCAATACATTATGATCAACATCATGAAGATGTTCAAATACGTGATATTCTCTTCCAATAACCGGCTTGGTAAGAAAAAAATAATTCTGTATAATGTTGATACATACAATGTCGATTTATACTGTGTTATAAAAGCGTGTTCAATTAACAATTGTGTTTTTTTAATCTCATCTTCATAATGATATTATTTTTAAAAAAATACCCTGCTTAGCGTTGCACTTTACGTGTTTTGTCACAGAATTATTTTTTTCTTACCAATCCGGTTATTGGAAGAGAATATCACGTATTTGAACATCTAACTCTTTTTTTTCACATGATTTTTTAAAATGTCATTACATATTTTTTGCCTTTTTCCAACCATAATTGCACTAATGTTTTTAGATTATTTTCAAAAATGCCATTGCATTATTTTTTGTCTTTTGGCAAACATATTTTCACTCGTGTTTTCAGATGATTTTTGAAAATGGCATTATATTCTTTTTGCCTTTTCCAAACATAATTGTCCTTATTTTTAAGCTGATTTTCCAAAATGCCATTAAACTTTTTTTGTCTTTTTCAGCACAGGTGTACCAATACATATCTAAGAATATACATCTTGTAGAGTCTCCCTTTGTGAGACCTACAAGATTTCCCTCCAAAATCCCCCCTCTCATCCCTTTTCCCTCCAAACCCTCTACCCCCACCCCCTCCCCCCACCCCCCCTTTTACTCTCTACCCCCCTCTTTTTTCCCCTTTTTTCCACTTCATATTTTTATGCCTCTCTCTCTCTCTCTCTCTCTCTCTCTCTCTCTCTCTCTCTCTTTCATTTTATTTTATATTTTAGTGGTAATTTACGATTAAATAGAAAATTTATAAATTATTTATATAGGCAAAATTTGCATCTCCATAATCAAATTTTTGGAATCGAACATTAATTTCGTAACAAGTTATATAAAGTGTAACGCTATACAATGTACATTTTGGGTATTTTAGTGTCTGAATAAATTTAATTGTTTAAATATGCGAAGTTTATTCCTTAATAACGAATGTTATTTTAAAAAAGTTAATTTTGTAACAAATATAAAATTAATTTTGTGCAAAATATGTAAAGTGTGACGCTAAGTAGTGTTTTTTGGGTTGAGTTAGAATTCAGAAATAAATTTAGATTGTACAAATATACAGAGTTTGTTTCTAAATACTTGGTTTGGTCAGACCAAAAAATAATTTACTGTCAAAAAACGTAAAGTACGAAATTAGGTAGTGTTAAGGTTTGACGTTCGGAAATATTGTTTAATATGAGCTAACCATTTACTCTAACTTTAACACTAATTATTTTTTGTTCGACAATTTGTTGTCCATTGTCCTACTACAAAACACTTTCATCTTTGCAAATATATGCTCATATTTTTTTGTACAATCTGACTTAAACAACATCTCAATAACTTCTATCTCCGTTCTAAATTTTTTCATAAAATAACAAAACTATTACAATCTTTACAGTCTATAACTATTTTTACATGTATGCCATTTGAAAATTTAACTTTAGTTTCATAATAATCATGCCACATAAATTAAGTTTTGTCTTTAATATAACCTAAATCATTTTCCCCTCTCTCCATAAAACTTGAAGCATTGGCCCCGTCCATCAGACGGGTCACCGCACTATTAATACGAAAACAAATTGAGAGTTTTACCTTGCTTTTGGGAATCCGCCTTTATATATAAGGATTAGATTAGATGAATCCGCCTTTTATATATAAGGATTAGATGGGTCATCCAATGCTACTTCTTCACATGGCATTAATAACACACTACATGGGAATGATTGTTGTGCTCCAAATTTTCATACTAACCAACCAATGTTATTTCAATGACCATGCGGCGCTCATCTTTAATTTTAAGGGTTTTTTTTACCCCCATCCTCTTCACTTATACCCCACGTAATAGTGAAATCCCAAAATACCTTTAACAAAACGTATTTTTTTTAAAAAAATTGTACCAGTCGTATATATGTTTATGGATGTATATACGATTTGTATTTATGGAACCATTGTATTTTATTTAAATTTAAAGTTTTTTTACAAAAAGACTACTAAAAATCCGTTAAAGAGTCAAAACTAATCAAAAAAATTATAAAAATACCACTAAAAATCTAACAAAACCAAAATAAGGCTATGCAATTTTTTTTAGATTTTTTGGAGACTATGAAAAATTAAAAAAAATTAATAAAAAATAGTAAAAGAAGGAATTTGGGATTTTGAGCCCGTAATCCCATAAGAAGTGAGTCTTGGTCCTTGATTTTTTTTCGGATTTAATGGCTGTGGTTCATTACAATCGGAGTAGGTTGCTCGAAATCCGATTTTTAGATCTCTTCTACCTTTCTGTTGCCTCCTGTCTGCTTCATAACCAATCACCAGAGTCTGCTTCATAGTTGGATCTCTATATCGATCGTTTTGCCCTCTGCAGTCGTATATACATTTGGTGGAACCTCTTGAAAAAAATTCATACCGATTTAAATTACATCGTCACGTGTTAATGAACTACACACTAAACCTATTTTTAGGCCTAAATTATTCACCTCTAATTTATCTTTATTAAAAATATATAATTTTAATTTTTTTAAATAATTTAATTAATTTTTATTTGACTAAAAAAAACATAATAAGGGTCGTATATACCATTTAGGGGGTGTATATACGACCCACAATTTTGGTCATCGTATATACACCCCTAAATGGCATATACGATGTGTATATACAATTGGAGGGGTTGTATATACGACCCCCATTTTTTTTTGGAGCTGCAGAATTTTTTGGAAATTTTAGATTTTTTAAGGGTATTTTGGTCTTTTCGTAGGGCTCGTGGGGTATGGGGGAAGCTGGTGGGGGTATGAAAAAAACAACCCTAATTTTAATGATGGAACCCCTTTGAATGCCAAGGATGTTGATTCAACCTTCGTAGTGGTCTCAGTTGTGAAAGAAAAGGAGACAAAAGCTTAAAAAGAAAAAAAGTGAAAAAGAAAGGTATTATGGAAAACATTACTCTCAAAAGAACTTAGATGTCGATATTCAAGAAAGAAGAAGAACGTGGGAGCTCAACAAACAAATAGGATTATATGCAAAGATATAGGAAGAAGTGATCCAAAACCATTCAAATCTTCATAGAAACTCCATGAAGAAAGCCATACGCTATAAATAAAGCTTTTATAGTCTAACCTACATCAACTAGTTTATGGTTTTCCCAAGATATAGTCTAGAGGTGTAGATCAAGTATCGGGTGATAGGCGTGCATTTGTCTGACCTAAATTTTGGTGTTGCCAATAATGATTTTCTTTTGGTTGGTAGAATCCAAAACATTGTGGAGGGCGTCACATAGTTTTTAATTGTATGTCGCTTTTTTTTAGATAAAGAATAATTTCATCAAGGGAGCACAAGAGGTGCTTCAACCCTTACAATGGAAAGCAGAAAAGATGGAGGGCCTCCTCAAACCTCCATGAGCCAAAACCCATTGGAAAAAGACTCAAGCAGGAAAAAGAATATCTCACACGTGTTTAATTGTGTTTTTACTGTTAGGTTTGTTTAGGTTAAGCTAATATTAGGTCTATATTAGTCTTAGAGTTTTGTTACGTTGATCACTTGGGGGTAGTCGAAGTATTATGTGTGTTAGGTTCGACCATGTCGTTCAATTGTTTTGTAAGTGCTCTTTGGATTGCTTGTTTGAGTAGGCCGAATCAATAAGCTCATAATGATCGAAAAAATGATATAAATTAGAGAGAATAAAATGTGATAAAATCATTTTGGGGATATAGGGTCCACGTGAAGGGATTAAGAAATTTTAATGAAAAATTTTGAGGCTCGTCCTACTAATCCAATCTAGACCCTAGTTATCATTAAAAATAAGTTTTTTTTGTCTATAGATAGAACGACAAGTGTCACTTAAAACTCTCACAAATGAATTATAAAATTTAGTGTTCGAACCATGAATATAATATCCAAATTAAGAAGTTTAGCATTTTCCAACTGAACTAAGTCTTAAAATAAATTAAACATAACTTTATTCGTTTAGAAATGGGAACTTGGCGATGGTTGTATGTTATAGTCATAATGCATTTGCACTTCTCTAGTAAAATATCCTTAGAGCAATATAATATCAACAAGCCCGTCTAGCTCAGTTGGTAGAGCGCAAGGCTCTTAACCTTGTGGTCGTGGGTTCGAGCCCCACGGTGGGCGATTGTTTTTTAATTTGATTTTAAACTGCCATGTGAGTGAACCATCTTACTTTGAGACTTCGTTGGGCTTAAGACATAAAATGCCGAATCACACAACACACTTGGAGAAACCAACACGGTCATAATGTCTAAAAATTTCCTTCGTGTTTAATTTGAAACCAATTTTTCACTGAGACACTGACCCATTGTTAAGTACTATGATCAGATCTATCTTCATTTTTCAAGGGTGAGCAAAGAAAATTGGAAACACAACCATTGCGGAGATAGTAATTTCAATTGTTGACTATATTACTGGAAATTTTCTACATATGTTGTTGACCTTCTTAAAATGACAACCTTTAAAGTTTAAACAGTTTGCGTCAAAAAAAAAAAAAGTTTAAACAGTAGACAGTTGTAGAGTTGCATGAGCAAAAACTACTTGTTCTCAAAATTGCTATTGCAGCTTGCACTGAATCACCCAATAGAACAACAGAAACTTCTTGTGAGGGTTCTTTCTATCTTCAATGAATTATTTGATCACATCACCTAACCTTGATTAGTGATAGTAATTTTCTTACTATTTTGAGTGTTTAAAGTACATATTTAATACATGATCAAGGATCAGAAGTAATTATTAGAAAAGAAATCAAAGTTAAGTCCACAAGCTTAAGCGTTGAGGGGTCAACCACATTTATGTTCTGTCATTCTATATATCTACACGAAGAATTACAATATTCATAGAGTGTCCCAATGCTTTTAACAAAAAACCAATATCTGCTCGTGCTAATGATCAAATTTCACACTGACTAACACCGAGTTTGTCTATTGCAGAAATCAAACCTGGGAGTAACCTTACAAAATTAATTTTCTACTAGATTTTAACAAATATTAATCTCCGCTCGTGCTTAGAATTAACTTTTGCACCGAGTTTGTCCACTTTGGAATCGAACGTAGGAGCAAATACTAATTTCCGCTCGTCTTAGAATTAAATTTCGCACTTTAGGTGAGTTGACCAAGACTACATGGATCGATCGCAGAAACCTCATGACTTCTAAGAGATGTCTTACGGATCACCCACCAAATAGTGCTGAAGGCGGAGTTGAACCTATACCCTTATATAATGAATGAGTTAACTTCTTACCAACTGAATCAACCTTCCTCGACCGGTTAATACAACTATAGTACTTAGCATATTTTTAAGCTAAGAAATTTCCGTGGTTAGTTGTACTCTACTAAATTATACACTTCCTCTAATACTGGCCACTTCCAACTTCTTCTGTTACTTGCCAACCACTTACCACTCCACCTTGAACCAAAGATGCAAACCTTGCTATATTTCCTCATCGTTCTCTTCATCCCTTTATTTCACTCTCAACCATTACCAAACCACTTCATCATCAAATCTAAACACACTCACCAAACTGAACAACACCAAGAATTCTTTGAACTAACTTACCCTCTACAGTCAACCGAGCCCACACCATCATGCACACACCAAATCCTCCACCACTCTTTTGCAAACACCATCAATTTTCCTCCATACACCTCCCCATACACTCCTCCCACACTGTCCTCCACCATGGTCCCGCATTCTTCTTCACTTTCACGCCACATGCAAAGGCGAACAATTCGACCGTATCGCCGCCATCTGGCTCGCCGGCGTCGAACTCCTCCGTACCAGCACCGCCGAGCCTGACAATTCCAAAATCTTCTGGAATGTTCACAAGGATATCACTAGGTACTCCTCTCTCCTTTCAAAGTCAAATCTCAACCTCACTATGATGCTCGAAAACATCGTTAATGATCAATTCACCGGCGTTTATCACGTCACTGTTACTCTCTTGTTTTACAACGAGCACGCCGTTAGCGCTAGGGTTCCGTTTAATCCGAAATTGAAAATTAATCGAAGATCAAGTTCTCTCATGGAGGATTTAGATGTATTTTCAGATTTGAATGAATCACCGGCTGATTTGATTATTCCGATATCTGATAATGGAAAACGAGGGTTTTGGTTTAGGATTGAAGATGAAAACGATTTGAAGTCACGAAAAGTACGAATTCCGCGGAATACTTGCAAAGCGGTTCTTGAATTATACGTTTCCTTTCATGGAAACGATGAGTTTTGGTATTCAAATCCACCGAATTCGTATATCACGACGAACGGTTTAACAACGGGACGTGGTAACGGAGCTTATAGAGAAGTGTATGTTACAATCGACGGTGAAGTTGTTGGATGGGAGATTCCTTTTCCAGTAATTTTCACCGGTGGAATAAACCCTCTTTTTTGGGGACCAATTGTAGCAATTGGTGCTTTTAATCTTCCCTCTTACGACACTGATTTAACGCCGTTTTTAGGTAAGCTTTTAGATGGAAAAGAACATGTTTTTGGAATTGGTGTGGTAAACGGCATTTCGTTTTGGCTTGTGAATGCAAATTTGCACCTTTGGTTAGATTATAAATCCTCTGTAGTTCATGCAAATAGGGGTATTCACCATAACCCAAAAACTAGCATTGAACGAGTAGAAGAATTTGTTGGACTTGATGGGGAGTTTGAGGTTAATGCAGAGAAGGAAACAGAAATAGCAGGGTGGGTTTCTTCAAGTTCAGGTAATATAACCACTGTTATATCACAGAGATTCAGTTTTGGAAACTTTATAAAGTTTCAATATAATGGAACTTATAAGATGGTTAAGCAGAGATTCAAGGCGAAGAAGATGGTTAAGGTGATGAATAATAAAGGTGAATTGATTACTAGGCTGAAGGTTAAGCGCGATTATCCTCTGAAACTTGTTACATTGAATCAACCTTATGGTGTTAATGATAGATATAAGCTTGAGACTAATTTTTCTCATGCTTTGAAGGAGAAGTATGTGGGTAGAGGATTTGTAAATTCGATTAGTAATGAACAGGAATCGAAAGGGTGGATGGAGGTTGAAGATCACTCTGTTCTTTCAGGTCAAGCAAGCACCAAGCAAAATTATAGCTACTTTGATAAGTTTAACTGCTATAATCGCAATGTTGCAGTTGATAATGGGAGGATTGTTGAAGACAATTCTACTTTTGTGTGTGAAAGTAGTAATACTTTGTAATCTATATTGTAAGTAAGTACCACTTTATGTAGTTTCCTGAATAATGGAATTGATATTAGTTACTGATATTAGTTCATGCAGCTTAGGTAATTAGGAAAAGGAAGAAGATTCTCTGTCTTTAAATAAATATTTTTCATTTAGCCCCTCAGACAAGATTAAAATATATCTGTTGAGTAAATATTCATATATTATAATTTAATTCTCTGCTCATATAATCAATCTAGAATATACTGAAACGTGGCTAGCTTAACTCTGAAGAAGAAGAATACACCAGGATCATGAAACTCCGTAGATTCAAATTCAAAAGCTTTTGGGACGCCAGAAACTCTTCCTACCAACAAGAAACTGATTTTGATGCAGTTTTACAGACCAGTGAAGTGAATTCAATATTGAACTGAGTTTGCTAAGCATTTCCATGGAATCATGAACCACAAGATATCCACCTGGTCTCAATATGCGATCTATCTCCACAACCACATCTATAAGTTCACATCTGACAAATATTGCAAATTGTCAAAAACCATATCTAAATAACATTAATAATAAGAGAAATTAAATGATACTTCCTCCGGTCTATTTTATAAGCAAAAATTTGTCAACGCAAATTGATGTGTCTGGTCCATATGTTGACCAATTTTTGCTTATAAAAGAGACCAGAGGAGCATTTTGGTTAGTTATTTTCAATAAGCATACCTTTGTTCAAGATATTTGAAAAGAGAACTAGAATGAACGAGATCATATGTGCGAGGGTACGTATTAAAAGATTCGCACCAATCGTGATACATTCCGATTAATCCGCGGTCCATAATAATATTAAGAGTATCTGGCACATCAATTGGTACTACATTCATCACCCAGATTGGTAAATCAATTAAAGCTGCAGCAAATCTGAAAATAACACACTTGTTATCAGTTTCAAAGACCATCTGGAAGAAGCTAGCCAACTTGTGTTAATGTAATCACAGATAATAAAATGTAAATGTTAGATAAGATTGTCGAATGCTTTACCCTCCATAACCGGCATTTATGTCCATTACATTTCGAACACTTGACCAGTTTATCGAAAGACCATCGGTATAAACATCAGATACTAGCTGAGACCAGTGTTTGCTGTCCTTGTAGAATACGTCGATGACCTCTGAATTAGTTGGTAAGCTAGGGGGCTTACTGGTAAGCCTCTGAGGCCAAGGCACAGGCCATGTCTGCGGTTTACCCTTATCATCAACCGGAAGAGGGGAAATGCAACTACGGAGTGGGGTGTACCTTAAACACAAGGAAAATGTTAGATAGTACTACGAACTGAGTTGTACAAATTGAAAGAAAATTACCCAAATCTTCACATGCCAACCACCTTTGTATTATTATTAGAGGAAAATATAAATGAAAGGAAAATGTTTTCTTTGATGTTAGGGGAAAATATAAATGTCATAGAAATAAGACAAGAATGAAAGAAAGAAAATACCATGAGCTATTCTTCCCATCCTTATTTTCACATAAAAGTGGATTGTTCTCTTTTCGTTTCTTATAGCAAGACGACGAAGTAGGCTTCTGGTATATAACAAGCCCGATTCCAGACGAGTCGCGAGCCTTAGCCACAACCTTCCAGCACATAGATTTTGTTATAACCACCATGGCTGCAGTTTGAAAAATCAAAATTAAATGAAAAAAAAAAAAATTCTTAAACACAGTGGATAAGAAGACAGAAGTATTTGACCTTCCATTGGATGTATTCTCAATACAGATTAAAAACTATTCACTATAGAGAAAAAAAGAACAATGAGACATGGAGATATAGACACACAAGAATGTGACTGAGAGAAGAGAGAGAGAGAGAGAGAGAGACGAACCATTCCATACTTTCTGATCTCTTTCATCATTGCGATAAACCGGTGTTGCAGACCATGCAAAGAAACCGCCAGGTCGAAGAATTCTATTGAGTTCGAATAACGGTTTCCCACCTGGAATTGTTAACCAAATTCGTTAATAAACATACAAATAAGAGACTGATATGGAACATGGAAGACAGTTACAGAATGCTGTTCTGATATGAAAATAACAAAGAAAAAAGATAAGTACCATCTGCATCCCAATGAACTCTGCATCGAGCACAATGAATCAAATCAAAACCATTATCAGGAAAAGACAACTTTTGTGTTCCAATAACAGAAATAGTTGCAGGAATTCCTCGCTCTAAAGCGAATTGTATCTGAGCTTCATGTTCATCCTTCGGGCAAATGACATGGTGATTGCATTTTTGTCGAGCAGATAGCCACCAAAGCTAGCAACACCGCAGCCGACGCCTAGAACAACCCTGACATGCTTTCCCATTGAATTGAAGGTAATGTCTAGTGTACAACAAAAGAAAACATTCAGCATAAGCATTCAAAAACTAGTCATATCTTTTCGACGGTCATGGATAAATCAAAGTGAAGCAATATACCTTTTCGACGAAGTCAATATAATGATCAACTCCATCTTTAAATTGAGTACCACCTCCTGGAAATACAAGATATTTGCCAGATTTGACAACCCAGTGTTGGTCCTTCTTGTATTCAACTAGCTTTGGATAAGGCACATTATCATACCAAATCTAACAAAAACAAAAATATAAAACTACATTACCAATCTGCTTTCATGACTAGATAAAAGTAAAAATCAATAGTTACAGTCACAATTGCTTTCATGGCTGTATATAAGAAGAAATCAGGTATTTGTGTAGTAATCACTAAGCAAAACCTCTTCAGAATAGAGGTACATTCTGTTAAGATCACAACACTTAAATCAATGTTTTGCAGAATATGAAACTTTCTAGTATAAGTAAAAAACATGTCCAGAATATCAGTATATGAAGCACTAACACAGGCACAACACGGACACAGACACGTAAACACCTGTTTTAATTTGAAAAATAAAAGTAATCGAAGTGTTGTTTGGACATCGGACATATCTTCAACCAAAAGTGTCGGTATCCGTGCTTCATGATGGTACTCTATCTAACAAACTCTGATCACTTTAACCTCAACTTAATAGGGAAGTAATAGAACCTAATGATGTACATTGAACTAAACTGTTTAAGGACTAAACGAGATTAAAACAACCTCAAAAATCAATCAATCACATGCACACATTACAAAAAACACAAAATACCTTAATCTCACCATGTCCCTGCTCTTAGGCCACGGAATGGGAACTTTATACCCTTTAGGAAGAGGAAGCAAACAACGAAGACTAGTAGCATCAGGACAATGTCTTTCTCTATGTTCCATGTGCCTCCTTGACTTCAAAGCCTTAATCGCTTTATAATTATCCAAACAAGGTATATAATCCACCGTCACCATTGGATCCTTACAAAGTTTCAAATCAACGGACACATTACCAAGAACCTCTTCCTTTTGGGACAATCCTTCATCATTTGGTGCTGCGATATTATTATTGGTTACCTTTTGAGGTAGCTTTTGCTGTTTTGGATTTGAAGGTTGAGGTGAAGGGTTGAAGTTGAAGGGTGGTAATTGGTGTTTGATATTATTGGAATAGAAAAGAAGTGGATTAGAGTAACTGGTGTTGGTGAGAAGGAAGATAGCGATGAAGATTAGGAAGATTGAGAGAGTTAGAATGAAGAATGGGTATTTCTTCTCCTTCAAGAACTCTCTGAGTACAATAGCCATAGAGGAAAAAGAGATCAAAGGAAAGAAGGGTAACACTCTCTGAACTGTGAGCAAAGTAGTAAATGAGAAGGGAGCTTGAGCTCAATCTTTATTCCTAGGACTAGGATCTCGCACTTTCTCCCGAGAGACGCGTTTACTTACACCGACTGATTGTGACGGTGGCTGGGTTGTTCAACTTTAATCACATAGAACTGCTCCATTGGAATTCGTATACGAGCAACAAATTACTTTTTAAATTTATTGAAAATTATATATCTCGACTATATAGAGTATAGATATATAAATTTTTCAATAAATTTAAAAAGTTGTTTGTTGTTTAAATACGTGTCAAGAGGGAGTATTATTTAATTTATAAAATAATAAAGAACATATTATTTAACATAAATATTTTAGAATATGCCTTTGTGAGATGGGACATCTGCTAGCGTCTTAGGAGCAAAGGTAGACTTGGTATTAAGAGGGCAACACAGATGAACGGAGCTTTTATTATGAAGTTATTACAGAACATCTTGAATAACTCACAAGACCTGTGGTGTCAAGTGTTGATTAGTAAATATGGTAGAAATAACAAATTGTTGGAACACATGGAGGCTGAGCTAATGGATTCCCCTTTATGGAAGACGAGGCGCTCTTCGTGGGACAACGTGATGCATAATGTCACTTAGAGAGTGTGTAATGATAGAAATGTTAATTTTTGGTTGGATACTTGACTTTTCAGGAGAACCTCTGGGATCTATGGCCCATGATGACCCCGACCATGTGATGGATACTACTCTTTCTTTGTTCGACCTAAGACGGTAACAGTAAGTCGAACATCAACTCTCTTACTGGACATCTCCCTATGGACATCATCAACAATATTAGGGCATTCCCAACACCTTTGAAGGCTGACAAGGTGGATTTTGTTGGTTAGAGTGGCACACCAACTCTCGACTTCACAATCAATAGCGCCTATGTCTTTTTCTGCAGGGACCAAGATGCAATTAACGGAGATTGGAAGCTATGGAACTAGAGAGGACATAGTCCAATTAAAGGACTCCACTATAAAAGCGGGATTACAAAGTGTTTCTCTCAATCTCTAAGGATCTCTCTATAGATCTCACCTTCTGGATGGTATAAATATTTTCTCTCTATGGAATTCTCTCTTTCTCTCAAAGAGGAATACAAAAAAACTCTCTAATTCTCTTACGATTTATTCACTTGGATTGTGTGTAGCAACTCTTCACAAGTTCTCATATTTATAGGAGAAGGACATAGCTTCTTCAAAAAGAGTGATTAATGGAGATTAATTAATTTCCACAATTCCAATCAGGTCTAGAAACTCTCAATACATTCTTCAAAGTTGAATGCGCATCTCTCAAGGTGAAAGAAATAAATTTTAAAACCTTGGAATATTCATCCCCCTTTTCACATGCACTGTGACTTGTGCACCAAAATTAAATTGTGGAAGGACTAGTTTAAATTGTGGATGCATTTTTAAGCATCAATGTTGAGTTTTATTCAATTTATAAAGTATTGACATTTTATGAATTTTTGAATGTTCAAGTACTACAAGTGTGTTCATTAAATTACTTTTTTTATTAAAATTAGGGTTGGTTTTGTTCAGTTTTAGTGTTAAAGTACGAATTTGACACTTAACCAAAATCAAAGACAATTATTGGTTTGTGTATTTTGTTTTGTCAAATTCAAACCAACCCAACATACAAACGCCCATACCTAAAATATATAAAATAAAAAGTAGTACCTAAAATTTATCAAATTTGTGTCTAAAGATTTTAGAAATTTGTCTTATTTCTCTCTGCAAGGAACTCATAAAATTTCAGTAAGTAATTAACGAAGGTCACGAACTTTAAAAACTATTTATTAATTTTTTTTGACAAGAAAAACTATTTATCAATTGATTTCTTGATTTTAGTGAATTAAGTGAAGATATTTGAAAAAAAAAAAAATTTCCAACAATCTAAATAATGTAAAACAATTGCATCTCCTAACCCAAGGTCCTTAATTTGCAACGGAGAGTATTCGATGGAGAACTTTAATCACAACTATAAGATTTGGTTTGCGCAAAAACACAACAAATTAATTAGTATGAAGTATTGATCATTTGTATAAAGTGTTGATGCTTTAATTTTTTTCCAAATTATATAGAATATTGTTCTTTATTTATATACGCATTTAAGCAACTACAAAAAAAAAATTGAAAAATAAAAAATTATTCCATAACTGTCTTTAATAACTTTCTTATCTACAAAAGACTAATCCGCTTGTCTTTATGGCGGGAGATTGTTTTTTTTTTCAGCATGGACCCCCGAAAAATGGGGTTTTATTCTGGAGGTTGTTTTCTTTGTTGACACGTTACTGTATTGTGTATGTTATTTTTGATCAGCTTGCAGGGAAAAGTGGCTTAGATTTATAAGTTATGTTGATTGTATAATAATGTGTCATTATAAGGTAAAATTGTGAAATGAAAATATTTTTGATTAATGCGTGATGAAATCTCAGACGTCCCGGAGGGCCACGTGTTTGGCAATGGGTTTTCAATATATATTTATTTCGTCATAAGCTATTGATATGTTTCGGGTAGCTCAAAGACACATAGATCTTCGTGAAACAATTACAACCGTTAGATGATGCTGGTTTTTAAACAAAGGGAAAGATGGATGGATGGTCTCAACATGTGGTTTACTATATATGATAACGTATCATTATGCGCAACATAATTCATCTTCTCAGTTTTCCTTCGGTATTGCTTTTTGTTTCCTTGGATATTTATACATTATCAGGCAGTGCAGTTTGTGAAGACCGCTTATTTCGTCTAACATGTCTTTCGGTTTTGTTATGTTGTTGCAGCCATGAGTGCCTCACCCCCAAATAAGTAATGATCTTCATATTTAACATATATTTCTTTGTTTGTTCCTTTCCTCCACTAGCACCTACCCATTGAATTTTGCAACGTGATTTTCCCCAAGATAGATGAAGTTGGATTGAGTCTGATTGACCACTATGGGAAGGCTTGGCAGGGATGTTTAATTCTTCGTTATGGATACATTTTTAAGAAAGTCCTTCTTCGTGGGTGGTTTCCTATTTTACAGGAATATGCATTTGCAGAGGGAATGTTCCTTAAGTTGGAAGTTGTTAGTGGGTGTCCAAACTTTATTTTTTTTAATTACCATCAGGTTCATTTCTGCTTATATGTCTGTCGTGGAAGTTGTATTATAGTTGTATTTGTAGGAACCAAAATATATTTAAGTCTATACTAAATGATTTACGTGACTATAAGTCTCCCTTCCCTCTCCCTAACCTTTTCCAACTTCTCACAACTTTAAACGGTAAGAGAAGAAGCTCTCCAAACTTATCTGCCTATCCTTAAACTGTACACCTTCAAACACAAGTAGATTTCGCCCCATCCAGATTGACCATACCAGTTAACACTTTTAATACATTCAAAGCAATAAATATCAAATTAATGAAATCAATTCTTATCAAATTACAGATTAACAAAATTGGATCATTTAATTTCTTATAGAAAGTACTGTTGGAATCTTGATTGAATTCGTGGTGGTGTTTTTGGTTGCAGTGAAATTGAGAGAGAGAGAGATAAGATCGAGGGAGTAACTGAGAGAGGAGGGAAAAACTGTTTTTTCTGTTATTTACTGTGTTTGCTTTGAATTACAAAACTTGGTATTTATTACCAAGTTGCCACTAGGCGCCTAAGTGCTAGCAATTGTGCGCCACATCTTGCACTTTTCTAAACACCTCCTTATACAATTTACAAATCTTAAAACTAAACTAACTACATCACTTATTATTTGAATTACAATTACATCACACCCCCTTAATTCAAATCACCTAAGCTACACATGCCAATTATATTCTTCATTTCTTCAAGCTTCCTAGGCTTCAACGGTTTAGTGAGCATGTCTGCAGCTTGCTCTGCAGATCTGCAATGCTCTATCTTCAATATCTCCTTGTTGACTTGATCACGAAGGAAGTGATACTTAATTTCAATGTGTTTGCTTCGTCCATGAGCTATGGGATGCTTTGCCAAATCAATTGCGATTTGTTATCTACTTTTAGAACCATAGGATCGCTATTTCTTCATCTTCAATTCACTTAACAGCATGTCAAGCCACATAGCTTGACTTTCTCCAAGAGCTGCTGATATGTATTCAGCTTCACAACTTGATAGAGCCACAACATTCTGCTTCTTTGAACACCAAGATATAGGGGCTTTATCAAGCATGAATATGTAACCCAAGTGCTTTTCCCGCTCTCGAGTATCACCACTCCAATCAAGATCGCGAATCCAATTAGTTCAATATCGGACATTCCATTTGTTGCGAGAAACAGATTCCACAATCTATGGTACCTCTTATGTATCTCGTAATTCTCTTTGCAAAGAATTAGGTGAGTTCTGCTTTGGTTTCTCCATGAATCTACTCACCAATCCTACACTATAGGCTATATCAGTCTTGAGTTACACAGTATCTCAATGAGCCAATTACTCCGCCTATATAGTGTACTCACAACTAGTTTATCGTAGTCATCATTTGTCAATTTTCCACCGTTCTCACTGGTGTTGTAGCAGGTTGCATTCCATCATGTTAAATTTCTTCAAGATATCGCTTTGCATATTTCTTTTGATGAAGAAATATGCCACTTTTGAATGTCACAAACTCCATTCCTAGGAAGTATGCAAGCTCGCCATATCGTACATTTCAAATTCACTCATTAGCTTTTCCTTGAAGACTTTGATCTCTTGTTCACTTTCACCAAAGACAAGGAGATCATCTACATACAAACAAATTATGATAACACCAAATATATTGTCCTTCCTTAGTACACTCCATGTTCTCATCATGCATTTTTCAAACTTTAGTTGTTGAAGGAAACTCACAATTCTCTTGTTCCAAACACGAGGTGCTTGCTTTAAACCATATAGGGCCTTGTTCACCATTACCCTATCTTCTTTTCCTTCAATTCAAACCTGTGTGCTCGCTTTACATACACCTCTTCCTCCAATGGACCATTGAGGAATGCGGATTTCACATCAAGTTGGCTCATTTTCCACTTTTCCTCGCTAGCAATTGCAACTATCGCCTAATAGTTTCAATTCTAGCTACTGGAGCATATATCTCATTATAGTCTAAGCCTAGTTTCGCAAAACCTTTTGCCACCACTGCCTTATATTTTGCAACCTCTCCATTTGGCTTCATCTTAGTCTTGTAAACCCATTTCACTTCAATAGCCTTTTCTTGTCACTTGGTAACTTTATCATTTCCCAAGTCCTGCTTTTTCCGAATTGCTCAAGTTCTTCTTCCATAGCTTTCTTCCAATGAGGATTAGCTAATGCTTCATGTAGTGAAATTGGTTCTCGCTTCTCGCAAGGAGAACAAGCCGCAAAAGTTCACCATCCGTGTTTATGGCAAAGATCGTGAAATACCTCATAGTCTTGAAGTCTACTAGGCATATTCCTTTGTCTCTGTGGTCTTCTAGATGGCTCACCAACATTGTCACCATCCATTCTCGCAGTTTCTACATTGTTTGGAGCATCATTCTCTCGCATTCAATTCAACATCACACATCCTCGCTCTCTTTCTCTCTTGCATTACTCCACCCCATTCTTTTGTCTCATCTATTACAACATCATTGCTGATCATTATCTTCTTGTTTAAAGGATCATAAAGCTTGTAGGCACTGTGCTATGATAGCCAACAAATATCATAGCTTGTGACACAGAATCAAGCTTTCTTCTATTCTGCTCGTGCACATGTCTATAAGCTAGTGATCCAAATACCTTGAAGTGTTTCACACTTGGCTTGGACTCACACCATGCTTCCTCCGTGTAGTGTCTTCTAGTCTCTTTGTAGGACTTCTATTTAAAATGTGAGCCAGCAGAGCAACACTTTCTCGCCTGCAATTCATTTGGTAAGTGCTTCTCTTTCAACATGCATCTTACCATGTTTAGTAGGGTTCTGCTTTTCTTTCTCAGCTTCCATTATGCCGAGGTGTGTATGGAGCCATCACCTCATGTACAATCCCTTCATCTTTGCAAAACTTCTCAAATTCAAGTGAGGTATATTCACCTCCCCATCGATTCTCAATTGTTTGATAGTTCACCACTTGCTTTTTTTCTACTAACAGCTTGAATTCTTTAAATGTTGCAAACACATCACTTTTTCTTTGCAACAAGTAAATCCACATTCTCTTAGTAAAATCATCAATAAAGGAAACAAAATACAAGTTACCTCCATGAGATTTGACTTCAAAGGGTCCACACACATCTGAGTGGATTACTTCAAGTTTTGCCTTAGCTCTTGTTGAGATTTCTCAATCAGATGATTTCCTGGGCTGCTTCCCTTCACAACACCTGCTACATATCTGACTTGGCATTTCAATTAGAGGTAGTCCTTTAACCATCTTCTTTCTCTCCAAATTCTTCAAGCTATTGAAATTCAGATGCCCCATTCTTCTATGCCATTTCCAAGCCTCTTCTTCACTAGTCCTGCGCGCATGACATTTCTGCTCAAACGTGATTGCACCTACCTTGAAGGTCCTGTTCTTTGAAGCGAGCCTTCAAGACAGTTGTTTCCTTCCTTGTTTGCTACTACCATGAATCCATCACTCATGTTCATTGAGTAGCCTTTCTCAAGTAATTGCCCCAAGCTAAGCAAGTTACTCTTCATTCGAGGTACATACAAAGACATCACTCACCAAGATCTTCTTACCATCTTCTCTCCTTATAGCTACCTTGCCAATTCCTTCCGCCATCACAAATCTACCATCACCAAACCTTATCCTTCTCTTCACAGTTTCATCAAGTTCACAAAACTACCAGGACTTTGTGACCATATATGATTGGAACAAACTGTATCTCAGATACCACCACTCCTCTTCACCGCTTTCTTTATTTTTGACTGCCATTACCAACACTTCATCACCTGTTATACTGTCAATGATGGCCATAAGCATCACTGTTTCTTCATCACAATCACGTGCTAGTCGTGGCTTCTTCATTCTTCTTCCTAGGTACCTTAGGATTCTCACACTCATCCGCATAGTGGCCCCATTTCTGACAATTATAACATTGGATCTCATCCTTGGATTTCTTCTTCTTCTTTCCATAGTTATCACCCCCTTTCTTCTGAGTTCCATTCTTTGAATCTCCTCCCTCATTCTTGTTATTATTCCATTTCCCTTTACCCTTCTTATTCTTCCAAGATCCACCTCCACTATTTCCTTTCTTTTGTGATTGAGCATACAAAGGCTCTCTGTCACCTTCTTTATCTCTTTCTTCTTGCAATTTCTCTACTCTTTAGTTTAATTTCATGTGCTTCTAAGGATCCTATTAATTGCTCCAATTTCAAACTATCTAGATCCTTAGATTGTTCTATTGCCGAGACTACACCATCAAAGCTAGGGGTAACACCAAAGAAGAATTTTTTCTACTTTCATTGCATCACTTACAAAATTTTCACCACACCTCGCATTTGATTTGTTAGTGATACTAACTCGCTTACAAATTGTGCTATGGTTTTGTTTGCTTCCATCTTCAACAAACCCAATTGACAACGCAATGACATCAACTTCATCTTCTTCGCTTGCTTATCACCGAGTAAGTAGTTGCTAATACGCCCCACGCCTCTTTTCGCGGTTTCAGATTCAATTATCTTCTCCAAAACATTCGCATCAACACATTGATGAATCAAGAAAATTGCTTTGTCATCTTTCTTGGATTGTTCACGAAAGGTTGTTCGTTGTGCTTCCGCGGGAGCCACCCCCAATGGTGTCACGCCATCTCTCGACACTTCAAGCACGCTGATACCTAAGACTACCTTCATCCGAGCCGCCCATCGCCGTAGTTGCTTCCGTCGAACACCGTAGCTTCACGGAAATTGCCCATTGTTCGTGTTCCCTCGCGTGGTGGTCGCCATAACCTCCGCCCCGAACCGCTCGCTCTGAGGCCAATTGTTGGAATCTTGATTGAATTCGTGGTGGTGTTTTTGGTTGCAGTGAAATTGAGAGAGAGAGATAAGATCGAGGGAGTAACTGAGAGAGGAGGAAAAAGCTTTTTCATTATTTCATCGTGGTTCGCTTTGAATTACAAAACTTGGTATTTATTACCAAGTTGCCACTAGGCGCCTAAGTGCTAGCAATTGTGCGCCACATCTTGCACTTTTCTAAACACCTCCTTATACAATTTACAAATCTTAAAACTAAACTAACTACATCACTTATTATTTGAATTACAATTACATCAAGTACACGATGGAGTAATAAATATCAAATTAACAAAATCAGTTCTTACCAAATCATTTTGTTGTGATTTTCTAAATTATGAATATTAATGATTTTCCCCTTCGGTTTGGGTTAGTGTTAGTTGGTCCCCTCCACCCGATGATTGATTGGGTGTGTTTGTAAACTGATGGTGCGGTCAAGGCTGGTGGATCCGTGGCTAGCTGGGTGTGGTGGTTTAGTCTGTGATTATTTGGGAAGGTGGTTGTGTGGCTTTGCTAAGTTTATCGGGGACCAGTAGTCTCCTCAAACAAATTGGGGCTCTGGGCAAATCATAAAACTTGGATCCCAAATTTTTTAAAAATCAAATAAATCACCAAAACTGTAAACTACATTATCAAATAAATTGTAAATAACATTTTGATATAATGTTAAAATAATGTCAACCTTTTAGTTGCTTAAAAAGAGTCATCTTTCGAGCCATTTTTGAAGCAAATTCATCAACCAAGTCTCATATTGTATTGAGTGGTCACCAATAATTATAAAGATACTAAACTTCAGACTATTTTAAGCTGTCGATAATTATGGGTTATGTGTTAGTTTTAATTTTTGGGGCCCTAAATTTTATTTTTGAGGTTGGGTCCTGTGCGGAAGCACGTCTTGCACATGTTGTTAGACGGTTCTGATTGGGACTGCTCGGTGTTGGAAGCTGAGTTGTGGGATCTGTTGGAGGGTCTAAAGTTGTTTTTCGCAAGAGGGTGGCACAAGGTTTTGGTTCAACTTGATTTAGAGATTGCGTGCAATATTTCTAGGAGAAAGAATATTGGACGACTTGTCGGTTGGAGCCTCATCAGAGAGATCCAAAAGCTTCTCAGCTACCAGTGGGAGGTCAAGATTGTGCACACTTTTTGTGAAGCAAATCGGTGTGCAAATGAGTTAGCTAGTATTTGGTGTTCTAGTGCGCATCCTTTGATTATTTGTGAGCTTAGCCCACCAACTATCGAGCCTATTTTGTGCTCGCTGATTGTTGGGAAACTTTGATTCCCCATTGTATTCGTAGTTAGTTTTGTTCTCTTGTTTGAGGCCTAGCCTCCGTTTTTAACCAAAAATAAATAAATATCAATTGTTAATCCCCCTTGCGCACATTGTTATTGTTTTGAATTCTTCGTGCAAAATCAATAATCAATCAACAATAATTAGTTTTTTTTGGTCAGTTAATTAAAATTTAACATCTTACCAAAAGTACTATCTATACTTTCCATAAAATAATAAAACAAAAAAGGAAAATAAAGAACGCACATGGCACAGTCGGTAGGATTATGATGACAAATCACTCAACCCGTTTACATTTATAACCCTCACGCCTTTTCCCTTTCTTTCGCTCCTCACCTCACCTCAGTCCAAAACCTTTTCATTTTTCTTTTCCCTTTTCTCCTTAGGAATCGCTCATGTGGCCACCTTGGTTGAGCTCACCGAGCCGCTCACACAACACACCACCACCGTCGCCGTCACCGTCACCGTCACCGTTGCATTGTCGAACACGCTCCGTCAACTTCTCTTGTACTTCCTTCAAAGACATTCACACACTCTTCCCAGACAAACCCGAACCCGCTTCTCCCAAATCTCCCTCCCTCTTTCGCCGAGTTCGCATCTCCACCGCCGTCCTCCGTGCCTTGGGAGCCTCCCGCACCTCCGTTCCACCACCTTATCCCGTCGCCTTACCTCCTGGCCTCGATCAACGCGTCGTCGTTTACTACACCAGCCTCCGCGTCGTCCGCCGCACTTTCGACGACTGCCGCGCCGTCCGAACAATCCTCCGATGTTTCCGCGTCGCCGTTGACGAACGCGATGTTTCCATTGATGACCGATTCCGCGACGAACTCCACGGGATCCTCGGTCGCCGTAATGTAACCCTACCGAGAGTGTTCATCGGCGGCATTTACGTCGGTGGCGTCGACGATGTCAAACAGTTACACGAGAGCGGTGAACTGAAGGGGATGATCGAACGGTTACCGAGATCGAATCAGAAGTGTTGTGATTTCTGTGGAGGGTTCAGATTCGTTGTGTGTGATGAGTGTAACGGAAGTCACAAAGTGTATACGGAGAAAGGTGGATTTAGAAGCTGTTCCTCTTGCAATGCCAACGGCTTGATTAGGTGCCCCACCTGTTTCATCGTGCTCCCGCGTCACACCAAATAGTTTACTCTCTCTGTTCGTTAGTTAGTTAGTTACAGCTCACAAACAACTAAGCCTAGAGAAACCAAGAACGAAAAAAAAAGTCTTATTTTTGTTGATGTACTATAAACTTAGGGTTTGATATTTTATATTCTGAACTCTGAACTAAAGATTCGTCCAGTTTGAATAGGCATATGTTATTATTATTATTATTGTTATATGTTATACGATAAGATATAGTTGTACTATTAGATTATGTTATCGTGGCACCTTAACATTAATGATTCACATGGAAAAGCTATACACTGTGGAGGGTAACGTGAGCTGAGTGGGGAACATGACTTGAAAATTGAAATTATGTCTGGTGTGGGTGGATGATACCAATCATATTTATGAGTATTATTCACCTACAGTGTGCATTTGATTTCTTGTTTTGCTCTTGAAAAATTAACTATTGGGGGAGGTAAAAAACAAAGTCTTAAAAGGTGGGAACCACGAAGATTGGAGTTTTGTTTAGTTGGCTCAGTTTGTCTGGGAGTATAAACATTTGTTTGCTTGGCTTAGTTCTTTTGTTGCTTAGAATTCAAATTGGTTTTGTTCTGCTGTCGCTCTCGTTTGCTGTTTGTACATTGCAGCAACAGAATAATTTGGTAAATGTTTTCTTAGGTCGATGTCTCTAAACATAAAATGTAACGCAATAATTCCTACCAAGGCATTATTTTAGTAGCTTCTAATAGAAAGTTTCTACAAATCTAAGCAAAGGAAAATATTGTTGCTTAAGCGAGACTAAATTTTTTTGAAGAGTAAAGGAAAATAATGCAGTGCTTCCTACCAAGACATTATCTAGTAGCTTCTAGTGGAGGCGATGGCGGCGTTGAGCTGCCACTGCAACCTTAGCCACACTACGACCAGAGGCGCCATTGATGGCACCACCAAAACCCTAGGTGTTTTAGGGTATGTTTGGATAACTTACAATGAGCGGAATGGAACGGAATGGAATAAAATTCACATTCCATTGTTTGAGAATTTTACGACGGAATGAAACAAAATTTCCACTCCATTGTTTGGACAATAAAGGAAAATATTGTTGCTTAAGCGAGACTAAATTTTTTTGAAGAGTAAAGGAAAATAATGCAGTGCTTCCTACCAAGACATTATCTAGTAGCTTCTAGTGGAGGCGATGGCGGCGTTGAGCTGCCACTGCAACCTTAGCCACACTACGACCAGAGGCGCCATTGATGGCACCACCAAAACCCTAGGTGTTTTAGGGTATGTTTGGATAACTTACAATGAGCGGAATGGAACGGAATGGAATAAAATTCACATTCCATTGTTTGAGAATTTTACGACGGAATGAAACAAAATTTCCACTCCATTGTTTGGACAATAAATGGAGTGGAATGGATTATAACTTTTTTATTCCTATTTTACCCTTATTTAAAAATTTTATTATTTACAATCTAATTCTTATTATTTGACTATAAATATAAGTACTCGATTAATATGTTGGTATCGATTGAAAGTTATTATTAACAGTAATGTGTATGAAGTAATAAAAAGATACATCAAAAAGATACTATAATATCCATTGGGTGAAGCATTAAAAAAATTAAACAGAGGCAATTTGTAAATTGATTTATCTAGCATTAAGAATTAGAGAAATATGATAATGTACAGTAGGCGTCCCTTGCTTTGCTCGATGAAAGATATCGCAGACTATGAAGTTTCTTTACGGGAGGATGAGCTAAATGTGAGTTGACTTTAACTCAATACCGCAAAACTGGCTTCTAGAGTAAGAAATGTCTCCCACTTATAATTTTTTTTCAGGCCATTGGATCAAGTTTCTGCATTGATTAAATCTTATGTCCATTGTAATTCAGAACTAAAACCAACAATGAAAGAAGTGAGTGAATAGAGATGAAGTATTTCCTACTCTTTCTCATCCTCTCCAATCCAAACATGCTTTTCATTAGACCACAATTTCAGCTGAACAACTAGTACTACCATGTATTCCATGATCTTAGTCTTGCTCACATTGTATTATTGAACTGTATTGCTGAAATTTGAATGTGAGTGGTTAGTTCCAAATTGAGTTGGGTCTCTCTATTTAAAACTTAGCATTTTAACTTTTTGTTAATCTTGGCTAATAATTTTAAAAGAGCCAAACTAGAGGCCATCTGAAAATTGTTTTTGGGGTAACTACGAATCTATTAAGATATGGGCCAAGCTCATATTTTTTATTTTATAGTACACTTAGGGTGTGTTTGGTTTAGAAAAAAAAGACGGAAGAGAGAAAGAGATGAGAGAGAGAGAGTAAGGGAAGAGAGAGAGAGAGAGAGAGAGAGAGAGAGAGTGAGAAATAAAGTAGATTAGGGGTTTTCTTTGGTTTAAGGGAAATAGAAAGAGAAAAAGGGGAGAAAGAGATGCACCTCTTGATTTGGTTGAAGAGAAAAAGAGAAGAAAGAAAAGATACAACTTTTGAAAGGGCAAAAACACCTCTAAACTAAAAAAATAAGATAATTTATTCTTTAATTTAATTCGCTAAGTATTTGTTCTAATTAGCTTTTTTTATATAAAAAATAATTTTAATTAGATATTAATTTATTTTAATGATTTCATTTCATTAGTGAAGTATTTATTTTAATTATTAAATATAAGTTTAAAAAATAATGGTTCCTATAAATTAAAACAATTTCTTATCCATTTGACTAAAAAATAATTTATTATCCATAATAATATTATGAGCAATTCATTTATATAAGTTAATAAAATAGTTTTATTTGATAATTGTACAAAATAATTAGAACACAATTTAACATGGTTACAAATAAGGGTATATTTGAAAGAGTAAAATGAGACACCATTTCTCTCCTCTTTTTTCCATGTTAGAAGAGAAATATTTTTGTGTGGGACCCATTTGATTTTAGTCTCTATCCTATTTCACTTCTAAACAAAACAAGGCAACTTAGCTTTTTCTTCTCAACTTCTCCCCTCCTTCACTCCCTCTTCTCTAATTATCGTTAACCAAACACATCCTTAAGGTGTCGAAAAGAGGGGAACTAAGAAATAGATTGCCTACCTTAAGCATTTGGTAACTTTAAAGAAAAACTATGGACCAAAATGAAAATATCAATATATTACATTTTTTTTTTACCAAAACAAAATTATAGTATTTCATTCATAATTAAGGTTGTAATACAAGTAATTAAGACTATAATAAAAAATGTGGGAGCTAGCATAATTCTTTGATGCTCTAGTTAGAGTATGAGCGACAAAGTTTGCTTTCTCTCGACGACAAAGCTAAATCGTGTGAAATTTCCAAAGCGATAATAATAAGCTACTTACAAGTTCTAATAATTGAGTCATACTTAGTAACAAAGTTATACACACTACTGATTCCATCTACAACTGCTTTGCAATCAAGCTCGATGACGACGCCTTGAATGTCTAATACTTGGAACCAATTGACGGCTTCCAATAAACCCAATGCTTCCGCTTCTTGGGGATGAGGCTTGCCAATGAACCAATTTTTTTTGACAAAAATGAACCAATTTAAACATACCTTTTTTTAGTTTTTTAATTTTTCTACTAAATATAATACAATTTTTTTTAATTCTATTTATTTATACTAATATCGACACTTTATTTTATTTAACTAGCTTAAAAATAGTTTTTTTTATCAAAATTTAACTAGCTTAAAAATAGTTTAAAAATGCATCTCATGCCTTTCTTTTTTTGGATAAAATACACTTTTAGTCATTTATCTTTCAATATTTTTTCCATCTTTTATTTTTTACAATATTAGTTTATATCATTTACCTTTTCATAGTTAATTAAAATAGTCATTCCATCAAGTGACTATTAATTAAAGCTTATGTGGATAATGTGACATAGATAATTTGCCACGTAAACTACTGGCTGTGTTATTAGACCATTTAATTTTTTTCGTCCTTTATTTTTTCTAAAATATTCGTTTACGTCCTTTATCTTTTTTAAAATATTCGTTTCTGTCCTTTATCTTTTAAGATGTTCATTTACGTCATTTATCTTTTCATATTTAATTTTTTTTTGACCAAAATCTTTTCATAGTTAATTAAAATGGTCATTTTGTTAAGTGTTGTCTTAGTTATGGATTACATGGATTGTGACATGAATAATTCTTCTTGTAACTATGTTGACTGTGTCATTGTAAAAATGATAATTGAAAAATAATTTAAAATTATTACGCTAATATAGAAATTGAAAAATAATAATTGAATAACAAAGTTTAAAAAAGTCCAGAATTAAAAGACAAAAAATTGGTTCTGCGCTATATCAAACAAAAATACTTCATTACATTTCTTGACTTTTTAAATTTGTTATTCAATAATCATTTTTCAATTTCTACACTATATATCCCAACAAATTTATAAGATTTTTCAATTCTCATTTTTATAATGACCCATTAGTATAATCACATGACGACTTATCTATGTGACAATTCATGTAATCCGTATTATAAAAAGGTAAAGTAAGTAAATGATCATTTTAAAAGATAAAAGACAAAAACAAAGATTTTAAAAAAGATAAAGAACGTAAACAAATATTTTAAAAGAGATAAAAGTCGAAAACATAAAAAATATTAAATAGTCTAATAACACAGTCAGTTGCGTCAGCTGCTTATGTGGCAAATTATCCATGTCACACTATCCACGTAAGCCCTAATTAACGGAAGAACCATTTTAATTAACTATTAACTTAGCTCTCTTGACGAAGTGGAGATGAAGGATTTTAACGGAGGAGGGTGCTCCTCTTTGGAAAGAGGTGTGGATGTCAAGATATAGTTTGGAGGGGAGATGACCTAGTGAGATAGAGTATAGAAGAGGGTGGGTGAAAAATTCAATTCGGTGGCGTGATTTATGTCAATTGGGTATCAGAACAAATTTACAAGTTGGTTGGTTTGATGAGATAGTGAAGATTAAAATGGGAAGAGGAGATTTGGTGAAATTTTGGAAAGATAGATGGTTGGGGAGGGACAATTTTGCTACCCTATTTTCCACAATTTATAGCTCTTGTAATAATAAAAATGATGTGGTGGAGGAAACAGGTTTTTGGGACTAAGGTGAATGGAGATGAAATGTGCAATGGCTTGAGGAGTTATCACAGGTTGAGGACCAAAGTGTAGGGTATCTTTTGCAGCTGTTACATTTGGTACAAATTGCAGACTTGTCTTCGGACCGCTAGATTTGTTTGTTGGACAGTTAACAGGTTCTCGGTGAAGCGGTGTTACTAAAAAATGTGCGATATGCTTGCTGGTTCTGCAGAAGAAGTTTCGGCAGAAGGAGGTCTGCTGCTGTGGCTTCGGATAACAGTGTTTCTACTGTAGTTTTTTCGCCAACAAAGGAGTCTCACTGCTGAGGCTTGGTCGGCCAAGATGAAATTCGGTGGAAACAAATGTGGAAAAATGATATTCCGTCAAATGTGTTGATCTTCGATTGGAGGGTATTGTTAAATAGAATTGCTACTCGTGCGGCGTTACATCATAGAGGTATTCTACATTCTTAATCGGATAAAAGCTGTGTTTTTTGTTTTGAGGAGGACGAGACCACATTTCATTTATTTCTTCAATGCCGGGTCATTAATTTGGTATGGCAACAAATTTCATTGTGGATAGACCTATTAATGGATCCGATGATTTGGTGACTCACTTTTTGGACTTTGGGAAAATAACAAATGGAAGGAAACAAAAATTGTATTTAAGGAAGAGGTTGCCTCGGTTCCAACATTGGTCTCGAGTATTATGGATAGCGCATGAAGTTGGTTCAAAGCTAGGAGGGAGATTTCATGCGGGCTAGGATGATCAGATTGGTATAATTGCCCACTAGGTTGTTTAGAATCATTGTAATTTTACAACATTATATGTACTTTTCATTGTAGTCGGGGTACTCTTTTTCCCTCCCTGGATCTTTTTTCCACTGGATTTTGACCCTCGAAGATTTTAATGAGGTCCTTAAGTGTAAGGGGTTGATGCACCCCTTGTGCGTCCCTTAATACAACCACAGTGCTTATTAAAAAAAACTATAAAAAGAGAAAGGATTGAAACGACATTTTAAAAGGTAAATGACAAAAACGAATAAAATAGTGAAAGATAAAAAACTCAAAATGTATTTTAGATTTTTATCTTTTTTTTTTCTTTCTTTTCAACCAAGCAAACAGAACCTTTTATTTTTTTGACTCAACCAAGCAAACAGAACAGAACCTACTTTCCTCAATTTCCTCTAGACTTGCATCGTCGTGACACCGCCGAGTTCTGCTGACCCGCTTTTACTCACTCACTCACTCACACAAACGCAACCTCCTCTCATAAATGGCCAACACCGAAGAAGAACCATCTCCGCCAAACCCTAACAGTGCCGCTCAACACTCCACCAATGACGACGCTGACCACCAAAACCCCGTCGACGACGACAACATCGACATTGACATCGACGAAGAAGAAGAAGACGAAGACGACGACGACATTGAAGAACCTCAAATTCCCCAATCCGCACAGTCCAAGTTACGAGACCAGCGTTTCAAAGTGGAAACCCTTTCCCGACGATTATCATCAGAACTAGTCCCAATCAGAGTCCACGACGTGTTGATTAACGGCAATACTAAGACTAAGGATTGGGTGATTGAAGCAGAGCTTAAGGAGATCGAGAAAGCCACTACTATGCAGGAACTCATGCAAGCTTCGCAAATCGCTATTGCGAGACTTCAAGGACTAGAAATCTTTGAATCTTGCAAAGTTAGGCTTGAGGCAGGACCTCGTGAACTTCCTAACACTGCCAATGTTATTGTTGACGTTGTAGAGACTGATTCAAAAATTTCTGGTGAATTCGGCGTTTATACTAAACCTGCGGTACTTTCTTATTCTCTCTTCTTCTTAGGTAATGCATTTTTGTAGTATGTTGAGTTAAATTGAGAGATGTTTAGGGGAGAAAATTGAAAGATTTTTATATGAAACGGGTAATACTGTCAACTTTTATGGATTTTTGCAAATATAAGAGTTTTTTTTGCATTTTCGCCAATGAAACAATGAAACATTCACACATAGATACCGATAATAACTTGAGAAAATGGAAGCGATCGAATGTAACAACACATGTCAGTGTTGTGTTGTTGCCAATGCAAACACCGGACACACCTTTGATTTGAAGTGTCAGAGCTACATAGGTTTTTGTGTGTATAACATGTGTTGATGTCGTGTCGTTGTTAGTGTAAACACCGGAGATGCCTTCAATCTGAAGTGTCAGTGCTACATAGATTTTCATGTGTATACATAGGAAAGAGATGTATTGATATGTGTGTGTATTTTAATAATTTTTGTCTTAGGATTTAGGTATGAACAAGAGCAAGAAAATCTAACGTGTTTTGTTTATGTGATGGTTTTGTAGGCTAGTTCTTGGACTGCTGAAGGTACTCTTAAATATAAGAACATTTTGGGTTATGGTGATCTATGGGATGCTTCTTTGGCCTATGGTGCCAATCAAGCAACAGAGGTGAGTGTAGGGGTGTATGCTCCCCGACTTAAAGGATCGTTAACTCCTATTGTGGCGCGAATATCCATGCTTTCCCAAGATTTGCAGGAGTTTTCTTCGTACAAAGAGCGATTGCTGGGCATGTCTCTTGGCTTGATATCGACTAAGCACCATGACTTAGCATACACTCTTGGATGGCGAACGTTAACAGATCCATCACAGATGTCTTCCAGGTCTATAAGGAGGCAAATTGGCCATGGCTTACTGTCATCTCTGAAATATACATTTAAATATGATAGGAGGAATTCACCTATTAGGCCTACTAAAGGATATGCTTTTCTTTCTACCACTAACTTTGGTGGTCTTACACCAGATCATCGGAGCTTGCGGTTTCTGCGCCAGGTGTGGTTAATTCCCTTTATTGACTTCAATGTATCTGTTACGCTGCAATTTCGTGTGTCATGCATGAAACATAGTAACCTTCTATTGAGTGATAGTGGTGTAAAATTTATTGAAAAAATATTGGGAGTGGCTAGAATTTCCAAATTGGTAAAGATCAGATATTTTAATTTGAAAATAATTTGAAGAATTAATAAGCAGAAACTTAGGGTTAAATCTTTAAATTTTTTGGGTATGGAAGGCGTCCATCTCATCTTCCAAAGAAAATTACAGAAACTGTTCCCATAGAAGAGAATTTGTAGTTATGTTTGTTGTTTTCTATCATGCTGCTTCATTCAGTTTATATTTTGTTGGTTACGGAGATGGAGCGTACTATTTACTCTGCCTTAGGGGATGCTCATATGATGAACAATCTATTTGGTTATATTCATTTTCATAAAAGTATTGACTCTTTAATTTGGTCGGATATTTGGGCACTTAAGGCCATATGTTTCTTTTATGGGTTTCATTGAGAGTGAGATGCTAGAATTTCATGTTGGTACAATTTTCTATGGAAGGCTTTGACAAGTATGCAATTTGAGGAACACTTAGCCAATTACAGTGTATTTGCAGGAGGTTGAGGCAAAGTGCTATCCAATGATTGAATGTTTGGAAAACTAGTTCTGTGTGGCTTGTTTTTCCTTATATCTAGCATTGTTATTAATGTGCATGTGATGGAGCAGAGAAATTCAGAAACAGAATTAAAAGGGGGAATGTGATTGTATTGATACTGAAATGGAAAGTTGAGAGATGAAGCTCTCTACAAGCTAGTTCAGAGCCTCAGCTCCCTCATAGAATATACTTTCTCTGTCCTCACACTTTTCTAAAAGCATGCAAGATAACAAAATTATTCCCTCCCTTTATAACAGCTGAGAATCCTAACAACCTGCCAGCTAGGCAGTCCCCCCTTTCTGACACTCCCCTCTTTTTCTTATGTTCATACACCCTCCATATCATAGGCTTGACATTCTTTGACCTCATTAGCACCTCATCACACGACCCCACATCAATAGACCGGGTTAGTGTGCTATCATTAGGTTACCTTTCCATCAATATCAGCCTTGTCCTCAAGTCTGAAATCAGGAAACTGACTTTTTAGCAGCAATTCTGACTCCTACATAGCATATTCAGCAGACATGCCTTTCCAATGAACCAACCAACCTTGTGTTTGTTGCCCTTCTATTTTGTCTCTACAAGCTACCACTTTCCAAGGATGGATCATAGCAGCCCTATCACTTTCCATTCAGCTGAAGACTCATAGTTTCCCACTGCTTTCTTCAATTGCAAGACATGAAAGACTGGGTGCACTATAGAGGTCTCAGGCAGCCGCAGCAGTTTATTGGCCAAGACCCCAACTCCCTGAAGGATTTGAAATGGTCCAAAGAAGCACGGGACAATTTTTGGATTGCCTCTAGGAGATATTCACACTAAATTGAGCTTTTACCTTGCCTTTTCATTCCCTATATGTAATATGCGAATGCAAATTTAGCAAAACCACGAGGAAAGGAAAGAAAAAGGCACCTTGGGGCTATAAAGCTCCTGCCCCGGCTGAGCCTTGGAAAGGGTTGGACACATTGTAGTCTTGTAGATCTATTGTAAGCTGCTAGATTTGCATTTACAAGAGGTTGATTCTACTATTCTAGAACTCGAATGAGTGACCTCCAAGTCACACAGTAGAGAATTATGACCTCCTAACAACACAGTAGCGAAGCGTTCAGCCTCCATTCAAGGGAAGGAAAAAAGGAAAATAAAATATCATCCAGCGTTGGCTTGTTTCCTTTAGTTCATTATTACCAAATTTTTCTATATGCAACCAAGTTAATCTATTGTCTGAAGCAGTTAAGCTAATGCCTGTGGTTGCTCATTGGAAAATGTTAAAAAAGTAAGATAGTTCCAATAACATAGTGTGGTTGCTTTGTATATGCCAAGGGGATTAGTCACAAGACTCACAGTCTGGTCATAATTTTTTCCTTGGTAAATTACTCAGGATGCTTTTAACCATGGTTATCAAATCAAAGTACGTATTGTGAATCAGAATACCTATTTTCCGAATCGTGAATCGTATCTTTTTATAAAACGTGAGATTCATGATCAAAAAATATGACATTTGTTAGTCAAAACAAGAGAATAAAGCTAAAAATTACAAACTAATATATCATATATGGACTTCAAAATAATTCAAATCATAAATTAAAGAGGAAAAAAAACGAAGAATAACATAGGAGAATGGAGAAAGGATGACGTGAAGCACTATGTAGGAAGAAAATTAAAAAAGTTGCATTTTAGGAGGGACTAATAAGCAAAAATATAGTGTGCTAAGGTTGTTTGTTAGTCAATCTGACTTGGGGTATTTAGAAGGATTGACTTTGGCTAGTTATATCTCATTTAAGAAAAAATTCCAAAAAAAAAACTTGAACAGGCATTTTAGCAATGCGAATCATACCGTAAGATTAAGCAAAATTCATGAATCGTGAGATTCAGAAGAATGAATTGGGATTCGTGGTGAGATTCAGGTGCAAAAGAGATTCACACTAAGATATATATCGATTTTGTTTGATTTAGTATTGAATCGAGATACGAATAATATGAATTGTAAGACGTTGATAACCATGCTTTTGGCTCCCGTAATTTTTGAGGATGGGAAGCCTTTAAGGCACGGACCATGGTCGCTGTATGTAACATATATGCATAACAATTTTGCAGTAACTAATAATCCTTTTGTCTCTTAATATTTCTTTTCTTTTTGCTGTATTTTTCTTATATTTTTTCTGGAGCACGTCTGCTAACTCTTAAGTTCTAATGCAGGAGTTTGATGTTCGCTTTGCTGTCCCTTTTGGGTTTTATAATACAGCGCTGAACCTTGGTATATCTGCTGGGGCTGTTATTCCATGGGGGCAAGGGTTCATGAACAAGCCATCTCCAGTTCCAGAAAGGTTTTATTTGGGTGGTGATTTTTCTCCGGTTTGCACCCTAGGAGGACCAACAACATTATGGGGATTTAAAACTAGGGGAGTAGGTCCTACTGAATCACGGAGGCAAAGAAGAGATGGAGCTAATGATGACAATGATGATTCTTCTACGCGGGACTTCATTGGAGGAGATCTTGCTGTTACTGCTTTTGCAGACCTGTCTTTTGATTTTCCTATTAGGTGGTTAAGAGAACATGGAATCCATGGGCATGTTTTTGCTGGTTCAGGGAGTACTGCTAAATTAACTCAGAATGAATATAAGCACTTTTCTCCTCGGAAGTTCCTAGAATCCTTTCGATTGTCAGTGGGATGTGGATTTGTTATTCCTACTAGACTCTTCCGCCTAGAGGTCAGCTACAGTTTAATTCTTTATATTTTATTTTATTTTAAGAAGCAAGTCAAAATAACCATAAAGTGAAATGTCAATGATTTAGGCTAAATATTGAGGACTTTGGGGTTATCTTATTTGCTATATTTGAACATTGGAAAATGTGAGAATAATATTGGACCTTTCATGCGAGACATTGTGTTGCTTGTGTAATTTTCCCCTTTTTCTTCATTTCCCAAACTTCAGTTCTGAACTGAGTACTTAAGACTTATAATATTGTTGTAGAGCTACATGATGTATAAATTTGTATTTGTTTTTGTATTTGTATTTGACTTTAGTAACATAATTTGGGGGAAAAATCCATTGAATATGCAGCTTGACATGGTTCTCAAATTTAGTAGTCTATTATTGCGTGCCCCTCTCCTACCCTCCCACTTTATCTCCTCTTAATATTTTGCATTTACTTGTTTCGTATCAAAGCTTTCTATGATTTATTCACCGACGTACGTACTTGTTTCAGGGTAACTACTTCTACCTACTCAGGAAGGATGAGTATGATCGTGGAAAGAGTGGATTTAGATTCAGCTTCTCAGCTCCTTCGTAACAGCCGAGTTCTCTGCCGGTATTAATTTTTCATGTTATGTAGTTCTTCAAGCATCAATTTTTTTGTTGCTTGTCACTGCGGGAACTGTACTCTAGTTTCATTTTCTTCTCGTTTTAAATTCAGACAAAATCAAGAGGGGTCACTGTTTTTTTGATGCATCATGAACGATTTTTAGGGATCTAATTATGGAGTGATATTACTCCTTTGAGAGTCAGAATATACCAGCCTATGCTCATTGCACGGCTAAGGTGTATGAAATTTGAAAATAATGCGTTAATGTATTGCAATTTTAGAAGGCTGTGATTGCAGCGGAGAATAATAATTTCTTTTTAGCCAGCTAGATTTTGAAGAGCTACATTCCCCTTGTGGAGATTGTTGCATTATGTGTAGTTTTTTTTGCATACAAATAACAGTAAGGTTATTCATCGAGATTTACCTTTCATGAAATCTCGCAAATTTGATGTTTTTGATTTTTTAAGAAAAGAACAGCCTTCAATCACAATCCTTAGCAATCTGGTCATGATGGTATCTCTCGATAGATTTATCGATTCCATAAAATATATTAGTTTTATGCTTTGTTTGGAAAAATAAAATAGAATGAAATGAAAGAGAATAATATTAGGTTTTATTATTAATTGTTTAAGTAAAATGAAATGAATACAATGTATTTTTTTTCCAATACTATTTTTGTTTCTTTTCCTTGATTTATGAGTCAAGGCATGTGAGCTAAACTGAAGCTAAAGGTATCGAAGCGAGAAATTGAGCTAGCGTTTATGTTTTCTATATTCTCATTATAAGTTTCTGATACTGCTACTTTTTTTTAGTCTATTATGCAAGTTACTGTTTTTCTGTTACTCTGATAGTGCAGACATTAATGGAACTGAGGGATAGGTAGACAGGATTGGTGAGAACATCAGGAGTTAGAACATAGTGAATTATTATTTCCATTTATTGAACCTTCCCTAGCTCAAATTTTTTGTTCTAGAATGTAGAATTGGATTGCATTACATGTTTCTTAGAGGACCAAGGTATACACAAGCTAGAGATGGACTTCCTGTCATCATAGTTTGACCCCCAACCAAAATCACAAAATGTTGAGATTAAAGTGAGTGGAGGGCACTAGACTTAACCTATAACTATAAGTAGCTGTTTCTTAAAGGTGACTCATCATTCTCTTCAATGCTTGCCAATGACGCCCTTTCGTAACATGCGTTTACCGACAAATTTTGTTTATAACAAAGGATGTTTCGAACTAGCTGGGTATTGTAGTACTTCCACAATTCTATAAGAATGAGGGCCATCAAGCAAGTCGTCACGTCCCTCGGCTGTGATTTACAGAGGGAGTAGTCATGAGTATGGCTGAAGTCATGTTGGCCTTTTGAAGAAGTCTACCATTATATGAGTCACCTTAAGAAGACTAAGCATGTTAGTCAGGTGATATTATCCGCATGATTAGGACAAAGATGACTAACAAACTTTGTTTAAAACAAATGATTTTTCTAGCTGGGGACAAATTTAGTTTTGTTTGTAAAAGTAGTATTATTTTATTTGTATTTACTTATCTTTTATTGTAAAATATATTATTTGACTAATTTGGCTCCCTCAAAAATTTCTCTCAAACTCTGCCAGTTTCCACATCCATGCAAAAAGCTTGGATTTGAAGCTTTTAGGAAATCCAATTTTTCCAGAGACATTAACCAGTAAGGTTGAAAAATGTATCCAAACAAAGAGTAGGATACTAAGCCAAAAGCTTAGTAACAAATACTAAAGGGGTATATGAGTCATTTCCACAATAATTAAAAAAATTCAACCACAAATATGAAGTCTACGGTTAGTGGCCACTAACTACAGACTTCATATTTGTAGTTAGTGGAATCCAACTAGTGTTTATAGTTTGATTATATTCTTGTTTCAGTCTTAATATAAATTTTGAAAATGCTATTATGTTATTGTTTTGCAAATATGCCACAATAACACATATATGCACAAACACTAGTTAGATGTCCTTAACCACAAATATGAAGTCTATGGCTTGTGATTTGTGGTTAATGGCACCACCAACCGTCGTCGGTCGTCGGAGCACCGCCACCGGTCATTGGAGCTCCGCTGTCAGCCGTCGCACCGGTTGCCGGAGCTCCGCCGCCGGCTACCACCTGCAACCACCACATATATATTTATATATATACATATGAAAAATTAATAAATAAAATTGTTTTTTATTAATGGATGGTTGGGATGTGTAAAATTACATTGTACCCTCTTTAAATGACAGTCTTTAGACCAGATTTAATTAAAAAAATACAGATCTAATGATTAATACTAGTATAGTATAAAAAACTATGGAAATCCTTTGTATCCTAAACCCAAACCCCAAACGGACATTAACTTTAACTAGTAAGGTACTGAAGCACAGTTTGCCGAATACTATTTGCAATAAATAATCCAGTTTCCTTTTTGTGTTGGGTGCACTGCATCCCAAAAGAAATACTTTGATGGATCAGGACAAATTATGTGAGGGGAGTGCTTTCCCCACACCCCCCCTACTTATTCACACCCCATAAAAATTTTATTTCCAAAATTACCCCCTTTAAAAAAACAAAATAACCCACACCCTCCCCCTTCTCTCTCACTCTCCTCGTCTCTCATTCCCTCCCCTCCCTTCAACCCTAAACCCTCTTTCTCTCTCACTCACCTTCTCTCAACTCACTCAATCTCACCCAATCTCTCACTCAATCTTCTCCACCAACACTCTCAAGAGTTCTTTGGGTTATTTTCTACTCCCCTCACGCTCTCTAAGCGTTCCATTTTCTTCAAGGTATGCCTCTCCCCTACGCTCCATTCTCGGTTTTTTTTTCTCGAACGCAGAATTGTTCGGAGTGAGTCCATCGAACACGTGAAAACGAAGGTGTTCGAATGAGGTTGTCTGAACACCGCTCGAGCAACCTCATTCGAACCGCTGTATTTTGTAAATCAAACCGACTTGTTCGAGGGTGGTTGTGCGAAACGAGTTCGCATGTAGCCACCTTCGAGCGATCGTTTGACGGTGAACTTTCTCACCGATTCTCGCTTTGGTTATGTTAATTTGATTGAATCGGTTACGTTGATTGTTGTTTCGATATATGTGAGGAGTAGAGGTGGTCATGCAAATTGAACCTTCGAGCGGCGAAGCCGGCCACCTCCTACGGTTTCAAACCGCAAAAGGAGGAAGAAGCGGTGAACCCTCCCGAGCTGGGGGTCGTGCCGGGGGTAGGGGTAGGGTTGATGTTCCTCCTCCCCACTTCCGGAGGATATCGGGCGGGATATTGAGCGTGATGCTCAATTTCCGGCCTATGAGTTAGCCGCCCTTCATCCGCTAGGCCTTCGCCTGCGCTGGGCCTTCATCTCGGCTGCTGGGCCTTCATCTTCTGGCCTTCATCTTCTAGGCATCATGAGGAGGAGGCTGCTGAGCCTCGTGAGGAGGAGGTTGCTGAGCCTCAGGAGGCTGCTGCTGTTAGGGCGACATTCCCATTTCCTGGTGGACCAGAAGATGGTTCTGTCTTGCCCACATACGGGGCACATATCCTCACCGATTTTTATTCGGCCGTAAGTTATTATTTTATAGTTGAGTGTTGTAAATTTGTTTATTAAGTTGTTGAATGTTTTGGCTTATTGTGTCTTTTCTGAATGCAGGTGCGGCCGGATTTACAGCCAATCCCACATGGACCTGTTACGACAGTGTTTCATGTGCAGATTAGTGACACTGACAAATTTCTTCGGGGTTGGTTCCCTTGTTTGGGCTTGCTTCCCATTCTCCACAAGTGGTCGCGAACGCATTCATAGGCGTTAGCGGCCGGATACATCATCATTCCACCTTCCCGTGGGTGAGATGAGCATCACCTCGATGATGTATCCTAGTCGCCGCACATCCCCACATCGTCGTTCTTGCGGGATTATGACATGCCGATCGAACTCATGGCGGGGAGAGCAACGTGCGATTGACTATTCGGTGCCACACCGAGGATGCAAACGCCCGCACTTCGGGCCGTGGGGTCATCTGTTTGGCTTGTATGGTCGAGGATGGGGTCTACCACCCACCCATAGGCGAGGGGGTGGGACCATCTTTGCTAGGGCCTACATGTCGATCTTTTTTGGTTGCACCTTGTTTGCCGACAAGTCGTGCAACAAGGTTAAGCTTGGCTACCTTGGTATCTTGATGGATTTGGAGCGCATTGGAGACTATTCTTTGAGGGCCATGGCCCCGCCCATCTCTATGATCACCGAGGATGCTACAAGGAAGAAGACCAAGAAGATTGCTTGGTCATCTTCCTTTACTTCGTATGAAACATATTTTTACTTTTAAGTTTGCTTTAGTGTTACTTTCAGTTAATAATCAACCAATGATATGTTCATTACAGCTTGGATCTTTGAGCACTTCCAGTGCGAACTTTTCCTCTCGGGTGGAGCACCCGAGTATGATGAGAGTACCCCACGCGCGAAGAAATGGTTGTGCGATGATGTCCTCAGGGGCATCAAGTCACATACCATCGATTATGCCTGGACCGGCTACACCGTGAGGAGGTGACTGGGACCCCTACACGGCCCATAGGCGATTTGAGACCATTTGAGGAGCCGCCGTGCTCGGAGGTTCATTCGGAGTGGTGGTCGCATGATGCGTCACTTGCCGGATCGAGTCTTGAGACAGGTTTGGGTCCATCCATCACATTCGGAGGATCCCGCACTCCTACCGTGGCCGTCCTGCACCTCACCGAGTGTGATGAGAGGTGGACGAGAGTTGAGGACCACTTGGTGGCGCGGGGCCTCCAGTGTGCCGTACTCCTCAAACACGGTGTCGGCTACTTTCCATGGTACTCTGTGGTCTCACATCCCTTTCTCTTCCCGAGCATTATCGCAAGCCTGCGCGATGAGCTCCGATGTCGGCGTGGTGCGTGTCTTTTATTATATTGCATGATAATGTTTCTTAATATTCTATTAATTTAAGTAATAATGTTATGTTATTTGGTTGATGATGCTACCAGAGTGATTGATTTGGTTGATGACATTGATGGGGCCATCGATGATCATGTCCCGAGCCGGTCGGGAGCATGTTTCAAATCAGATCAAGAGGTCGCTCAACCCCTTCAAAGGGGTTTAGGAGGAGGTTTGGGAATGTGTATGAGAGAGGAGGAGGCGCAACACCCAAAGAGAGGATATGTCTTAGGGGATATTTGTTTAGTTTTTTTGTATAATTTAACTACTTTGTTTCATTTGGTTTTTAATTTGAAATTCCTTTTACGTTGGCGCAAATTTATTGTCATTACAGTAATAATTACGGTAAAATAAAAAAGTTGAACAAGATTTAATATTGGATAAGAACAGAAATTAAAAACACAAATTGCAAAAATACAAGGATAGGAAATTTAAAACGAAACGACAGGAAAACAAAATACAATCTAGTTCTACTTAGAACTACTACTACTACCTCTAATTCTACGGCGGATTTCTTCGACAGATTCTCGTGTTTCGACGAACAATTCGAGATAAGATTCAATGAAACCTTGGAATTCTTCATGTTTCTCAAACATTTGACAAACGTCTTCGTCATTCTTGATAGGCTTAAGGCACTTCCGAATACGATTACGTGGGTTCCAGCTGCTGACGTAGGGGGATTCACATTCAATTTTTTTAATTTCTTGCTGAACACCATCTAGTTTCACATTTTTAATCAGTTTTTCTTTCAATTCTGCGAATGTGATGTTGTTCTTAAGCCTGAAATTTTTAGTTTCACGACCATGAACCAACGCACCAGGATAGGAGTGGCACGGCATCGTCATTTCATAGTCAACTTTACAGGTGTGCGTAAGTATGGGTTGTTGTGGTGCGGGTGGTGGTGGTTGAAGAAGATGCATGACCTCTTCTGCAGGTTCGTATTGTGTCCACGCATAACTCTCTAAGATCTGTCGCCCCATCGTAACGTTAGCTAGATGTTCCATCATTGCGCGGACGTCGTCGTCATTTCGATCTCCATGATCGAATCTTCGATACCCCATCATCTCTACAATTGAACTTTTTGAAACGTATACGCTCCACGCCTTTACGCCACGCTCCTTTTGGACGAATCTTCCTCTCACTTTTTTCCTTTAGTTGGGCGAAGGTGATGTCCTTACTCATCCCGCGAGAAGACATGGTTAGGACAACGAAACACAAAGACCATGTTCGCTTCGGTGGTGACAAATCCCATTGGTGAAGAAATCATTAGGAATTTGTCGTTTAGTCTTGGGTTGAGCACAATTGCCATTCCATTTCAAATTGGGTTGGGAAGAAGGAGAGAAGGTTTTGGTGAAGAAGCGGTACTGGGTTGGGAAGAAGCATTAGGGTTTGGTGAAGAAGCTCGAGGATGTGAACCCCTTTTATAATAGGCGTGGTGAAATGTCACCGTTGATTTCATTTTTAGATCACAAATCAGAGCCGTTTAAATTCTATCCGTTCAAGCACAATTTCCAAAGGGATTTACATCCACTCATTTATCTGACACATTTGACTGATTGTAAACCGCTGATTAAAATCAAATTGGAATCGAGGCGTCCAATACCGCTATGCTGCGAGAATTCTGCGCAAAGACTTGTTCGAACAACATAATTCGACCATGTTCGCATGACCACCATCGAACTTGTTCGTATGACCCTATTCGAACAGGTGAAAAAACGCCCAAGGGGTGTCTGTCCATATTTAACACACTCGAACGGTCTCGTTCGAACCTGTTCGAAGCCCCGTGTTCGAACAGGTGAAAATTTCTGAAAAAAAATAGGTCTTTTGGTCTTTTCACACCCTTATGGGATGTGTTTAGAGTAGGAGGGGGTGTGGGAAAAACAACAGCCTTATGTGAAGTGAATTGCACAGTAGACCCATCTCCAAAAGCCCCGTCCCACAACATCCTTGTAGTGAATTTCCAAAGCCTGTACAAATTTATGAATTATATAAATTAGGTGTAATTACTAACTAATATTCATAACATAGTTAGAATATAGATAAATAAGAGTAGTACCTACCATGAAATTATTTTCTCAAAAGCTTTAAACTGATAATAATTTGAAAGAAACACACACACACACACACACACACACACATAGGTACACAATAGATAGTTTCTTTTATCAGTTTAAGCGAAATAATAAATAAACACTACACACTATCACATACACAAAGCAAGGTTGAAACTCGGGAGTCGATGTCCGATTGTAGCTGAAATTGTGAAAACAACCAACACTGGGGATGTCCCAATAGTTTCAACTTTAAACACACAATAATGCCGAAACTAGACGACATGAATAAAATTTTACTTATGGAGAAAAAATACAAGTGCATCATGTGTAAAATGCAAGTAACTCTCACTTCAACACTCTTATACCAATACTCACTATGATTGGGTAAAATTCATGTAAGAACTAGTAAATTAGTGAGACCGGCGTGAATTTTATCCGATCATTAAAGAATATTTGTTAGAGAGTTTTAAAGTGAGTGGTAGTAACACTCTTTAATACTATATAGATAGGGAGTATATTAACTACCATATTTGGCTGGGGATATCATTATATTCTGAAAGACCGAATACATATCAAAATAAGTGAGTTTGGCATCATGGAGTGTGGTTTGCTGCAAGAAATGAATATGGGATTGAAGCTTGGCATTGTAGGTTTGAGAATCCATGTTTTGTTGGTCGTTGCAAACATGTTGGTGCCAGTGATTGCTGGGTATGACTTTGCTTACTGCTACTTCTATTGGTAGACAACCAATTGGGGGAAGACCTACCACCATAATCCTACGAGCTCCTGCTCCATACAGACTCTTCATTGCAATACCCATCAATCAAATTTATGCATTGTTAGTTAGTTTAAATTTGAATCAAATACATATACTTTCTTTTTATATATTTTATTAAGGTGGGAGTATGTCTATATCACAAAACTATAATTCTCAATTGGTGGCACAACTAGCAGATACTGTTGCAATGCGCTATGCATTTACTTTTGTACTTGAGATGGGCTTCTCCAAATTACATGTTGAATTAGATTGTTTGCAGCTGGTGATGGAGATGAGGAGTTTGCAACAACTCTATTCCTACCCTGACAGAGTTTTATTTGATTGCCACAAATTATCTTCATAGTTTACTTTTTTTTAATTATGGCATATTAGACGTAATGGCAATGCTGTGACTCACACATTAGATAAATTTGCTTTGATAAACACTCCTACTGTATGCCTTGAGAAAAGTCCTCATTGTATTGCTTTTGCTTTGACCTCCGATTTAGGAGGGTATTAATGAATATTTTGCACGTCAAAAAAAATTGGTTGGTGCATCAAATTAAAAATTTTAAAAACAAATAGATTTTCTTAATTTTTTATTAAAAAAACTATTATTTTTTTGGATAAACTACTTTTTGTTTTAAACTTTTTTAAAGCTACCTTTTGTTTTCAAAAATTTTAATCTATGGCACTCCACTCTTAATTAGTCTAACAGTTAACAATTAGGTTTGTAGAGGTAGGGCTATGACTTAGAATACTAAACTTTTTTTAGTTTTTCTTACTAAATCAATTTTAATTATTGGATCTCTTTTTTATTAATTTAATTTGATCTAATGGTTGATAATGAATAAGGGTATAGGGGTAATTTACTAATAATGTTTTATATTTATATTTATATATATAAATATTTAATATATATGTGGTGGTTGCCGGTGGTGGCCGGCGGCAGAGCTCGGGCGGCCGACGGCGGAGCTCCGGCGGCCAGTCACCTTCAAGGCAATTAAACAAGAACATAATCAAACTGTTTGGTTTCTAGTTTCCACAAATTGGAATCTGTGGTAAATGGCCACTAAGCCCCACTTACCACATATTCCAATTTGTGGTAAGTAGCATCCAATGCCTAACCACAAAGGTATGAAGCATTTAGGTATTTTACTATGCCTTTATCTCTCTTTATTTTCACCTTAATATTCAGTTTATATAGTTCCAGGAGTATAGGATGATTGTGAAAGAGATTTGGATGCTACTTACCACAAATTAGAATCCGTGGTAAGTGGCCACCAAGCCCCACTTACCACAGATTCCAATTTGTGGAAAGTAGCATCCAAATCTCTTTCACAATCATAAGCTCATCATGACTCATATACCCCCACAATCACTTCTCTCTCCGTGTCTCTCTCTCACTGATTGTGCATGAACTATGCTCCTTTAAAAGAAACAAGAGCATGATACTAGTAATGTTTACCTATCCAATTCACCATTTTGTCTCTTCCTCACTAATTCACCTTCTATTTATACATCACTTTCATTTCTCCATTCTTTTATCAACAACAACTTCACAATCTAATTTCTAAAGAGAGAAATAGAAATAGAAAAAAATACTACTATTTTTTAAATTGTTTGGTTTCCACTTTCTGACTAGTTTACATTGCGGTTAGGGCAGTTATTTTTGTTGTGACCCTCATTTCTACAAATTCCGCATCGTTTGGTGCGGTACCGCTTTCTTTGATCCATCTCTCGCATTTAATACGAGTAGACCGTGGATGGCCATTTTTATCTTTTCGTTTAGTTGGATCATGCTGTAGTTCAATAGTATTGAAATCAGGCCATGAGGTCTCAGTTGGCAAGGGTGAGAACTCCACAATGTAAGTATTGAAAACATTATGCATTGTGTACGGTGGATCCAATGTGGTCGAAATTGCATTTTGCGCATGCTGCGATGACATGTGAACACGGGTAATGAAGTGCCTAGAATTCCCCACACTCACAGGTTTTTGATATAAAGTCCACCACAAATGTGGTCGCAGGTCTACCACTTTGTGGTCGTGCAAGTTCCCGAACTCGGAACAATTGGTTGGCACGATCGTGAATTGCGACGCCATGCGTTTTTGAGACTTTAATGTTTTCCGCAATATTTTTCAACAATTTTTCAGAGAACATTGTTCCGGATTTCATCATCTATCAATGAACGAATAGGGAGATTCCGCACCCCCTTAAGGACATTGTTGATGCACTCTGCAAGGTTTGTTGTCATGTGCCCCCAACGGGAACCTCCATCGCACCACAACAACAATTGTTCTGGGTTAATGTCTTCAACCCAAGCCACCCCATCAGGACCTAGTTCGTCAGCAATTTTATTTTTGTAGTGAATGGTAGATCTTTCCGTCATTGAATATGCTGAAGCAAGTAAAGTAAGATGTTGGTAATTATGGAATGGAAAATAGAGAATAAAAAATTAAAAAAGTTTCAAAGATACTGACCCATATTGATGAGATGTTTCCTGGCAGGAGTGTTTTTGAAGTGTCTCATGAAGTTCTGTGCTATGTGGCGAATACAAAAGACGTGTTTCCAGTTGGTGTTTAGACGCCTAACAGCACTTTTGGTAGACTCGTGTCTATCCGATATCAAACAAAGACCCTCCTGTGGTGTCACAAACTCTCTTAAACGAGATAGGAAGAAATACCAAGCCTCCGCTGTCTCACCCTGGAATGGTCAGGAGATATTTTTTTTCAATGGCTTGTTTTACTTGAGGTAGTTTGAATTTAGAGTTGAGTTTGACAAGGGTGTAGTTATCACATCTAAACAACAAATCGTGAGTATTTGATTTTTCGACATAACCATTGTAAAACACCGTGATAAAAACTGGGGTTGGAGTTGGAGCCATTGATGAAGTTGGGAGGAGGAGGGTGCGTTTGAGTTTTAGTTGGTAGTAGGAGGATTTGTAAATGTGTGGTTAGTGGTGGGAGATGTAGTGTCTATTTATTGAAAGTTAGACGGTTTAGATTGCACTGAGGGTTTTTGTTTTGAAGGCCAAGATTGCACCGTGACTTTTGAAAGCTACGATTGCACCGACAATTTTAACGCTTAGGATTCCACCGAGAGTTTTTTTTTTGACCTCACGGGAAGGTTGTCGTGTCCTTGCATGGGAATCTTGAATAGCTTCTACCCGTGAATAGCTTCTATCTGATCATATATCCAATCTTGTGAATAGTGTCTTGATGAGTTTTGTTTTCAATTAAAGTTGTATGCATTGAGTAGAATTATTATCAGGAATCTCTGCATAAAGGAGATATGTCTATGCATGCGTGAGAGATTGAGAATCTCTGCCAATTGTGAAAAAGCAAGTAAAGTGGTTGAATGATTTATGGGTCTTGTGTCTTTAGCTGTTGTGTCTTAAATTAATTATATTATATATATAAGTGAGAGAGCTCTAATGTTCAAAGAGCAAATTACCCGTGAATATGTTATTGTTAATTATCATCTCCGAAAATGTGGGTGCAAAATGGAGCTAAAGTTAGGGAAAAAAGCATTTTCATTTTAGGTGAAAAAAAGATTTTTAACACACTTTCTAGTAAATAAATTACTTATTTAAAAAACTTTTAAATTTTATTTTTCAACACAAAACTTTAGTATTATACTTTGTGTAGAAGGTATAATATTTAAAAAATTAAAATAAAATTAAATTAAATTCGCGGGAAAAATGTTCCTAAATTAAGTAAAAAACCGTTTTAAGTTTAGGTGAAAAATGATTTTCATCACACTTTCTAGTAAATAAATTACTTATTAAAACATTTTTTTAATTTTTTTAAAAAAACAGAACACTTTTGAATTATACTCTGTCTACAAGTTATAATATTTAAAAAATTAAAAATAAAATTAAATTCGTGGGAAAAATGTTCCTAAAGTTAGGTAAAAAACCGTTTTTGACACTTAGTCAAAATTTGTTTCAATCTTCAATCCTATCTTCTACACCTCCAAACTAATTCAATAACTAATAAATCAAAGAGATCTCCTTTACTTCAGGACCTCTCCTATCATGTCATATAAATTTATGAATTTTATTAAAATGTTTAACCTAACTTAAATTCATTTAACCTAGACAATACTATGACACTTCCATAAGGACAAAGACATGTGAATACTTGTCATAAACCATGTGAAAGACATCTGAACAACCTAGAGACAAGAAACTTCACAAAGGCATGTGAATTAGTGTCATAAAGAGTTATTAGGGTCATGTGAATAACCTAGACATAAGTATATGGACAAAGTCATGTGAACTACTCCCTCTGTCCCAAATTGTTTGTTGTTTTAGCAAAATCAATTTGTCCCAAATTGATTGTTGTTTTAGATTTCCAATGAAACTTTTAATGTTCTTTTACACTTATACCCCTATTAATTATGACAACTTTTTACCTCCAATAAAAGATTCACATTTATCTAGGTAGAGAGATAAAATGTTAAATAGTAAAGTAGACAACACTTTTTTAAAGAATCTATACTCCTAATCATTTTTCTTAAAGGGTTTGCCAAAATCTTAAACTGCAAACAAAATGGGACGGAGGGAGTACTTTAATAAGGGTTGAACACAAAAATCAAAATCATCATTTACACTCCTACACCCATTTTGGTCGTGGCAATATAGGGTATATTTTTTTAAAATTATAAAAAAAAATATTAGGGGAAATAATGGACAAAAATTTGGGACAAAAACCATTGTAAGTTTAGGTGAAAAAATGATTTTTAACACACTTTATAGTAAATAAATTACTTATTAAAACATTATTTAAAATTTTTTCCCAACACAACACTTTAGTATTATACTTTGTCTACAAGGTATAATATTTAAAAAATAAAAATAAAAATAAAAATAAAAATTAAATTCGTGGGAACAATGTTCCTAAATTTAGGTAAAAAACCGTTTTTGACACTTAGTCAAAATTTGTTTCAATCTTCAATTCCTATCTTCTACACCTCCAAACTAATACAATAACTAATAAATCAAAGAGTCCTCCTTTACTTCAGGACCTCTCCTATCATGTCATATAAATTTATGAATTTTATTAAATTTTTTAACCTAGACAATACTATGACACTTCCATAAGGACAAAGACATGTGAATACTTGTCATAAACCATGTGAAAATCATCATTTTCACTCCTACACACTCACCATCGACCCCATCCATAAAAACCAAATATAAATATCAGTTTTAAAATTCGGTGCAATCTAGACCGTTTAAACTGTCGGTGCAATCTGGACCATCCAAGTTGTAACGCCCCAAATTTTATTAGAAATTATTTGGAGTTGATTTGATAGGGTAGTGGACCAAATTGGAGAGTTTTTGGCATAGAGACCATGTTGAGAAGGACTAAAATTGATGTTAGAAATACTTAATATATGATTATTATTATTATTATTATTATTATTATTAAAAAACAAGTTTCTAGGGAAAACCAAAGTGGTTATGGGAGGGAGGAAAAGTAGGAGGAAAAGTAGCGCATGGTTGGGAATTAAAAATCAAATTAAAAAGGGTTAGAGTGTTGATGCTCATTTAAAAAGGAATCAAAAATAGAAAGAGGAGAGAAAGAGAGAGTGTGAGTCGAAATAGAGAGAAGAGAGGGAGAGTTGCGAAGAGAAGAGGAAAAAGAGGAAGAGGAGTCGCACAAGGAGAGGGAAGGGTCGTGTGTTGCCGTTGTTTCGTTCGTGTCGTCTTCATCGTGGTCTTGGAGCTTACGTTATTCGAGGTAGGGGTGGGTTTTAACACTAATAATGGGTTATGATGAGGGTATATGGGTAGTTAGGGTTTGGTTGGATTATTTGCGATGTGTGATTGAAATTGATGATGGTGCGATGTTGCTATTGTTGTTATTTCGCATGATATGTTGTTATTGAGTCTTCAATGGTGTTTGTCTTTATGTTATGATTGATTTTGATGATATATGATAATGGCGTGATGTTTCTTGATAATGGCATGATGTTGTGGTTGCTTTCGCAATGATGTTGATGTTAATTCCTTATTATTGTGTGTGGTTGCATCTTATTAGTTGTTGTTGCGAGTAGTTGTCATTGATGGTAGTGGTGGTTATTTGCGTGGGTGTGCGGCGGTGACGATTATCATTGTTGCCGTGTTAAGTTGCCGTTTCGTGTTGCCACGGCGTAGGGCCCCTAGCCTTGGCCGTGTGTGTGCGGGTGTGTGGCTGCCTTGGGTGGCGCCACGAGCGTGCGCGTGTGGTGGTTGTGTTTTTCGATCATATCGTGATGTTGATTCGTTAAAAACCTGGTTTCTAGTGGTTGCTGTGCAAAGAGGGAATTGGTGTGCTGAAATTTCGTTTTGAAACCGTTTTGATAGGTGTCCAGTATTTCTGTGATTGTGACTCTCTCTTTCTCTCCTCTTTCTGCAACAAAGACCACCCGCACCACAACAACCCATACCGAAAAGAGTCATTACGCACACCTGTAAAATTTACTATCAGGGCACTGTCGAGGACAAGGAACAAGATGGTTTGTATTTTGAGGGTCCCAACACTAAACATTCCAGGCTTAAGAACAACATCACCTTTGCCGAAATGAAAGAAAAACTAACGGAAAACATGCACGTAGAGGGTGTGGAGCAAGAAATCACTAGTATCGTTTATCGCTCCCCCTACATCGGCCCACGTAATCGTATTCGGTGGTGCCCCATGCCTATCAAGAAAGATAAGGACGTTCGAGAAATGTTTCAGGAACATGAGAGGTTCCAACGTTGGATTGAAACTTATCTCGAATTGTGCGTCGAAACCAGAGAGTCTGGCGAATCCATCGTCCGTAGCCTTATCCCTCCAGTCATCCAATGGCCACTACCTAAGAATGTATGGTGGAAGTAGAAGTAGTTTACATCATGTTTGCCTCTTCTTGTAGTATATTTTCCTGTCACCACCCGCACCACAACAACCCATACCGGAAAGAGTCATTACGCACACCTGTAAAATTTACTATCAGGGCACTGTCGAGGACAGGGAACAAGATGGTGTGTATTTTGAGGGTCCCAACACTAAACAAACCAGGCTTAAGAACAACATCACATTCGCCGAAATGAAAGAAAAACTAATAGAAAACGCGCACGTAGAGGGTGTGGAGCAAGAAATTACTAGTATCGTTTATCGCTGCCCTTACATCGGCCCACGTAATCGTATTCGGTGGTGCCTCGTGCCTATCAAGAAATACAAGGACGTTCGAGAAATGTTTCAGGAACATGAGAGGTTCCAACGTTGGATTGAAACATATCTCGAATTGTGCGTCGAAACCAGAGAGTCTGGCGAATCCATCGTCCGTAGCCTTATCCCTCCAGTCATCCGATGGCCACTACCTAAGAATGTATGGTGGAAGTAGAAGTAGTTTACATCATGTTTGCCTCTTCTTGTAGTATGTTTTCCTGTCGTTTAGTTTTAAATTTCCTATCCTTGTATTTCTGCAATTTGTGTTTTTCATTTCTGTTCTTATCCTATATTAAATTCTGTTCCAATTTTTAATATCTTCATTTTTTACCGTAATTATTACCGTAATTACTTTATAAATAAGTTTACTAATTATTCTAATTATTTAAATTAATTATTGTAATTAAATTAAATTAATTTACATTTTAATCAAATTAAATATAAAAAATAAAAAAAACAAAAAAACGCAGTGCAGAACTCACCCTAGTGGGGGGCGAGTTTTGAACTAAAAATAAAAAAAAATTGTAAAATTTTAGTTTAGAACTCGGTTTGGTGGGGGGCGAGTTCTCCACATAAAAAAAGTGGGTTACTTTGGTATATAATGTAGAAAGTGGGTTATTTTGGAAATTTTTTTATTTTTTAGGTATGGATTGGTTTTTTTGCCACATATTGCAAGAACATAGGCGAAGATGAAAGAAATTTTTGCTATTAACGAGAGGCGATGGGTAAAGATGAGAGGAAGACGAAGAAGAAGAAGAAAATGAAGAAGAGAGGAGGGACGAGAGGATGGAGAGAAATAAGGGTAAAGAAGAGTGGAATTGAAACAATAAACTGGAAGGTGTTGCTTCTGATAATGAACTTTCATATAGAAAAGGCTCTTTCCATTATTTAACACAATTGCTTTTTTGTTGCCACTTCATTGTCACACATCTTTCTCTTCTTCTTCCCATCTCTTATCACGGCCGCTTTTATTGATTTGGGTGAGTAATGAGTATTCATGGGACTAGTGCGGTGACCCGTCCGATGGATGGGGCCAATACTTCAGGTTCTATAGAGAGAGGGGACAATGATTTAGCGTCACACTTTACATATTTTGGCTCAAAATTAATTTTAAGTTTTGTTACAAAATTAACTTTTTTTTAAATAAAATTCGTTATTAAGGAATAAACTTCACCTATTTAAATAATTAAATTTTTTCCCACACTAAAGTACCCAAAAAGTACACTGCATAGTGTTACACTTTATATTATTTGTTACGAAATTAATGTTCGATTCCGTTACTAAGAAATAAACTTTGCATATTTAAACAATTAAATTTTTTCAGACAGTACCGAAAAGGTACACTTACACTTTTTATAATTTGTTACGAAATTAATGTTCGATTCCAAAAATTTGATTATGGAGGTACATTTTCTATTTAATCGTAAAGTACCACTAAAATATAAAACATGAAAGAAGAGAGAGAGAGAGGAGAAAAGGGAAATAAAAATATGAAGGGGAAAAAGGAAGAAAAAAAGGGGAGAGAAAGTTTGGAGAACAAAAAAAAAAGGAGGGGTGGGGTGGGGGGGGGGGGGGGGGGGGGAGGTGGGAGAGAAGGGGATTTGGAGGAAATGGAGGGAAGGGTCACGAGGTAGAGGGAGAGAGAGAGGTAATATATATATATATATATATATATATATATATATATATATATATATATATATATATATATATATATATATATATATATATATATATATATATATAGATATGGGATGTAGAGAGAGAGAATGAGATATGAGAGAGGGAGAGAGAGGATAAATGAGAGAGAGAAGGAACGAGGAGAGAGAGAGGAGAGAAAAATTATTGAGTATGAAATAAAATTAGTATTTTGGTAATTTTTAGGGTGGACAGAAAGTTGTACTGTGATTTTGTGAGAGACATAAATTTGGGGTTTTGTCCTCCAGTCCATTGCCCCCACCGTTGTCCAGTACCATGAACATTTTTTCAAATTAAACAATGTACGACTGGAGTTGTCCGGTCTATTCCACTGCTTTTTAGCAAATCAAACACACCCTTATTGTTTGTCAAGATTTTTACTGAGAAAATGTAGTTAATCGCGAAGCATCGTAAGGGTCCAGGTGGCAAAAAATCAGACTTGTATGAATATATATACTAAAATGTTCGCAACTATATCAAAATATTAGTGTGGCAAATATTGACAGTGGCAAAAAAAAATTTGGGAGGGGAGAACCACACGGACTAGCAAAATCAGATATAAACGTGGTCAGCCAAGTTCCTAGGCGTACGTTACTGGTGTGGGAAAACATGTGCAAGTATACACATCCATTAATAAGTAGTATAAAAGATCGAACCCACAGGGATTGAGAAACTCTTTTTGAAACTCAATACAAAGTAATTTAATGTGAAGTAACCAAATAACAATTATAGTGGAGTTGGTGCTATCACAATCAAGTTAGTATAAAGCAAAGTGCAAGTATGTGTAATGCAAATGAGAAAAGCTAGTTGGAATGTCTTCACCAAATAACTCACCTTTAAGTGTTTAATGCAGTATGTGATGCAGTTGCACTGAATGTTGTTGCATTAGCTATGTGCCTTTCAGTCACTTCTTCAGAGTTTCATTACTAGCTTCCTATGTCTAGGCTTGCAAAATAAGTTCACTCTTGTCTTTTAAAGTACCCACTGTATCACCCTATGGACTATGCTATCCTATGTCTAGGACTTAGCATGGTTTTCACAAAGTTTCCTTTATGTAAAACACTCACCCATATTAGTTCTTGAGTTCTTAATTGTAAACCATGTCTTACAAATCTACTTATTCTAAGTGATCAATCTCAAAATAAGTGTTGAAAGTATTATCAAGCAAGAACTAAAGTGCACACATTACATATATGCATCAAACTTACTTAAAAACTCATTAAATGGTTAGAACATTCCAACTAAGAAATGTTTAGCTCAACATAGACATTGCAAGACAAATATAAACTGAATAGAACATGTTTATATAATTGAAATCACAAAAGAGAGACAATAAGATAGAGATTACACGAGTTGCAGCTCTTTGCATGAATTCTCCTAGCAGTGCAGTTGCATCACTCCTTAGCACTATATAAAAACTACTAAATTGAAGTAAGGAGGATTTGTCAATTCCTTCCTTTCCCTCTTACAAAATAGAAACTAACTATGTCTATTGAAATTTGTATCTAACTTATGGATTGTGATATATCTCCAAGTGAAGAAGTGAGGTCCTTTTATAGTCTTCAAGAGAGGTGTTTCATTTCTTCATGTTGAAGTAAACTTAGAGGTTGAACCATGGTTACTTTTCAGAAGTTGTTTCCCAAGTTGAGATCTTTAGTCAAGTGTATAGGGAGGTCCAAGGAGGTATGAACATGTGTCCCTATGTTGATGACTCTTCAAAACTATGTGGGAATTGTAGGCGCCGAAATATAAAGTGCACTTGCTTTAGGAGACCAAGCATGAGGTTAGCAATGCAAGTGGATGTGCAAGTGGATGGCTTCACTCTCCAAGCAATGTAGATGTAGTTCAGAAGCATTGTGTTGATCCATTGCAGTGACATTTGTAGTGCATGATTAATGCAGTTGCCTTGATGCAGAAGCATTGATGCGGGAGCATCTGTAGACTGCACTGAACAAACTTATCAAACATACCACAATATATCCAAAATGACCTATTAACAATTATAACCATGTCAAATACTCAAGTTATCATATATCACACAAAATACTATAAAAACTCCTTATCTCTACTTGAAAGAGAACAATTTACTAAGTTTAAACATATGAATAACTCTATATAAAATAGAGTTATCAGTTACTCATCGGCAAAGTCGATGGATATTGTGCACCAATGATGCGGTAACAAAAAAAAAAATTAGTGTGGCACAACCGTAGGGTTACTTTTGCTACACTGCAGGAACGCGAGATCAAATAACAAATGAGGCAATAACGTTTGTTTTTTTCTTCTGATTTTTATTGTTAGAAGAGACCGAAACAATAAAAATTAATTAGAAGATGTAATCACTCACCAATCAATGGTAACAGTCTCGTCTCTATGTCATTTATCTTATTTTCTTTTTGATTCTTTACAACTCAATATTAGTGTATATAAAACAATAAGAGACATAAGAGAGAATAATTAGTACTAATTTTATTATTCTAATTTTTATTGTTTCGGTCTCCTCTAACACTAAGACCTATTTTAGAAGTATAGGGTTGAAAAAAGTCTTTTACAAAAAAAAAAACAAAGACCTATTTGTCCCCTAAATATTAAAAGTACTAATTTGACTGTTAAAAATTAAATACGGCTCAAACTAGGCTCTGAAGAGGACTAAAATACTAGTCAAATTAGGCTTGAAAGGACTAAAACATCCATAAATTATTTTAAAATGACTAATTTGATCGGTATTTAAGGAATAAATTGATACTTTCATTTTTTACTTAGTAAATAAGTCTCTATTTTTTGTATCAGCTTGGGTTTCTACTCTTTTTATTGTGAAAATATTTATTGTAAATATTTAAAATGATTTTGTTCTAAAAAAAACATTTGATTATTTTTTGCCTCCACCGTAAAAATTCCTAGATGCGCACATGACGACGGCTCACCTGAGTTTATTAGTCAAACTCCGCCACTTAATGTAATATTATAGAATAGTCAAAGAAGAATGCTATTGTTTGTGCATTTTAGTGTAGTTGTCATGCAGAAAACATGTTGTGTTCAGACTTTCTTGAAACACTTAATTCCGGAAATATATTCCAAAGATAAATCCGAAATGTTAAAAGTTCCAAAAAAAAAAGACACTTTTTGTTTTGGAATTATGATTGAGAAATGAGGGTTCCTGAAGATTTGTTGAAAAAATAAATTTTGAGGAGCAAAGTAAGAAGTTTGTAAATTTTTGGGGGGTATTGGATTTAGTGGTGGGATCCAAAAGGCAATATAAAGGTGACTTTAAAACCAAGGCTGGAGATTTTTCTACCCCAAGTTAGCCTACTTACCTCTCAAAATCTCAAATTTCCCATTTTACTCTTTAATACTATCACATACCCCTCCACACATTTATTTTAACTTCCGAGTTTATTGTTTTGACATATATCTAAAATGTTCTTTTGACTTTCGGTTTTATGTTTTTGACATGAATCCAGATCAAAAAATACAGACCGGATTTAAGTAAAAAAACATAATTTCAGAAGTTCAAATTTTTTATAGGGAAGTCATTTAATAATGCTTATTTGAGCTAATAAAGAGTCGAAGACGAATCCACAACGCTTTAGGAGTGCTGATGTTTATACTCTTTAATAGCGCTTACTTAAGTAAGCAATAAAAAAAGTCTTCACAATTTTTTTTAACTTCCAAATTTATGTTTTTGACATAAATCTAGATTATATTTTTTTAATTCTAGATTTATGTTTCAAAAATATAAATTCGGAAGTCAAAAAATAATATCAAGTAAAAATATCAAAATAATTATTATGTATTTCTCAGTAAATTATTTTGTGAGGACAATGGGTATCTACTGCCCGCAACTGCAGAAACTAATCCCTCAAGTCGGGTGGGATCACAATGGATGGCAAAACTCTCCCTCAAGAGATTTAACACTGCTGCATGCCTAAAGCTGAATTCGACGATCCCAAAACATTGATTAAGCTGGAAGATACTCTTATCATCTAATTCAAGTACTCTTGAATTATTGCGCAAGAAATTAAACTACGCAAGATCAAACTACAATCCCTACATCTACTACATGATCAAACCACAACACTATATAAAAGTTTATATCAAAATCGTGATATATATTTTATTTAACACTTAGGTGCCTTCATACAATTCTTTCAAGATCTGCCACCGAACACATCAAACAATAAATTAAAAATTAAAAAAATTATATATTAACGTATGATATGATATCTGTTTATAATTCATTGTAATCAAAAGGATCCTTAATCTTTCCAAATTTTTTTTGTCAATCTTTCCAAATTTTGAAATCCATAAATTGCTTTGTAGAGCCCATTTTTCTTTTGGTGAAATGTAGAGCCCATTTATGTTCTTCTTATAGTTGTGGCTTTACAAAATTAGAAAGTATAGTACTAGCCTTTAGAGTTCTAGTCCTTGTGAAAAAAGGGCATTCACTTAGGATACTAAGGATTTCCTTAGTTTTTTTATACTAAATCAAGTATGAGCCATTAAATCAGTATTTTTAAATTATATATATATATATATATATATATATATATATATATATATATATATATATGTGTGGTGGTTACAGTGGTGGCGATTTGCGAAGTTTCGGGTGGCCGACGGCGGCTCGCTCGACGGCCACAACAACGGTTGGTGGCGGCGACCACGATGGTGCCATTAACCACCAATTCATATTTGTGGTTACCGATTCCACTAACCACAAATATGAAGTCTGTGGTTAGTGGCCACTAACCCACTAACCACAGATTCATATTTGTGGTTATCGATTTTTTTTAAATTATTGTGGAAATGACTCATATACCCCTTTAATATTTGTTACTAAGCTTTTGGCTTAATATTCTAAGTGAGACTCGAAAAAAGGTACTCCTAATTTGTTATGTAATGTCCAAACATAAAATTAATCATCATTCTTTGGCTTTTGGCGCCTTCAATATAATATCTTACATTTGTCTAATTCTCGTATTAATTTAATATCTATTGCATACATATATATATATATATATATATATATATATATATATATATATATATATATATATATATATATATATATATTAAACCATGAATGTTCCACATATACATCAACCTATCCCGCCACGTCACTAATTACATCATCAATTGCTTAATTCCACATCAGCTTGGATCTCCACATAAGAGTTGACTTGGTCAACCCGCACTTTTACCACAATTAATTTCGAAATATATCACCAAAAAAACGGAAGCAGGGAATCAAACCCATTACCTCATGCTGAAGCCTTCTGACGCTGACCATTTAAGCAACCACGTTTTGATCGTTTTACATTATATTTACCCTATTCCTTCTTTGATTGCAAAACCATTTACCTATTATTTATATTTATTTATTATGTTTTTAATACTTATATATTTGTTATTATATATTATATTTATTTGACATCTAATATTTTGTATCACATTCCATAGATTTTAGATTCTATATATTTATTAACTAGAATGTTATTAAATATGGGTAATTTTATTTATTTTAAAATTTGTTTCTAATTTTCAATTATATTAAAAATATTGACTTATAATATCCTACATTTGTCTAATTCTCATATTGATTTAATATTAAATTGATTAATACCGGGTCACGCGGGTCAATCAGTGACCCCTCGATTCGACATTGACCCAGTGACTCAGTGTCCTGCTCGGGTCAATCACATGGTCGGTATTAATAACATTGCTGCTAATCAAATCCCTAAAAAACAAGAACCAATATATTGAATTCAAATTTAATTGCATTTATTTAATTATTTGTGTTTTCAACTTTGCATTTATCAGTACAAAACACTCACTCTCTCACCAAAATTAATGAGCCATAAATACTAATTTTTTATTTATTATTTTTTTATTTATTTTAAAAAATGTCATCCATTCTTTTAATTATACTGCCCCCTTGAAAACTCAGCTCGCAGACCACTTATTAAAACCCAGAAAATGTAAATTGGGCTTCTATTATTTGCAAACCCTATTAATAATACAGCCCTCTGCTCTAATTGCACCTCTGTTCTATTAATGCAGCCCCTTTTAGTTTTTCTTATTCGTGGTTACCGATTCCACTAACCACAATATGAAGTTTGTTGTTAGTGGTCACTAACCCACTAACCACAAATTCATATTTGTGGTTACCAATTTTTTTTTTAATTATTGTGGAAATGACTCATATACCCCTTTAATATTTGTTACTAAGCTTTTGGCTTAATATCCTAAGTCGGACTCGAAAAAAGTACTCCTAATTATTTGTTTTTTTAAGGAAAACTCCTAATTTGTTATGTAATGTCCAAACATAAAATTAATCATCATTCTTTGGCTTTTAGCGCCTTCAATACAATGGTGCAAAAATAATAAGGAATTTTTGAGTATAAACTAAGTATCTTCTATACACAATTGCAGATACTAATCCCTAATCCTCGAGCCGAGTACTGAATTGGAGCATGAAAGTTGAAACATTCTAGAGAGACCGCATTGGTTCTTATAGATACAACAAATATATGGTATAAGAATTAGCCATTTGAGGATTCTATATAAGTCATAATCTACAACAAATAATGCTCAATTATAGAATCCGTTTGACGATTCTATAAGTCATAATATACATATATCAAATACCAAGTTGCTTTAAAAGAATAAAACAAAAACAAAAAAAATCGTTTGGAGATCTTATTAACAAACCTTATGTGGTGGGATAGTACTGAATTTTTAAACCATGGGAACATGATCACATTGCAATTTCTTATATTGCGGAGAATCATAGTCAAATGTAGCTGGTGTGGGTTTAATCGCAATCGGCATGCAGTCACATTAACAATATATATTTGATGATGCGGCTCAAATGACCATCGCGAACCTTATTTTGTAAATTTTGTTTTGACACATACCTTTTTTTTGTTAAGGTTTTTGACACATACCTTATTTTGTAAACTTGGAATTTACTACTATTTGCAAGTAAATAAATAGTTGAAAAGCCTAACTATAGTGATTCATACAAAAAGAAAGGGCTTATTGATATGTCTTGATAGTTGCTTCAAAAAAATGTCTTGATAGTGTAACAAAATTATACTATATGCATAACTTCTAAACTGCTATATCTGTTTTTTTTAATAAATCGGGTATCTTTTGCACGCAATTGCAAAGATTAATTCCTCGAGCTAGATAGGACCACAATAGACGACAAAGTGCTACATCCGTTTGATATTATCGATATTTTGTTCTTTTTCCTTCTCAAAAATGTTACTTTTTTCTATCAAGTGTGCCCTTATTTAATAACTACTACAATAAAGAGTATAAGATCCAAGGTTTTTTAAAAATCAGACCGGAGATCAAACTAACGAGACTATTAGATCATGATTTAATTGATTCATTCAGCTCACCCATGATTAAACCGAATGACTAATAAATAAATAATACCTCTTGCATTACATCGACGATGAATACTGATAATTTTTAAAAAATAAAAAAAACCAGCTGGAAATTATGTTTGACAAGACTATTTTGAAAATATATATTCATGTTTAAATAAAAAATTAGGTGGGGGAATACAACTAATCTTGCAAGCCAGGAAAATCCTCCAAATGGCAACACACCATAAATCCAAAACTCTCTCCTCCAATATTTTTCTTCTTGTCTTTAGCACTAACTACACAAAATAGAAACAGTCAAAGTATCATTCATTTAATTAAACACCCCTCTCACATGACAATTAATTTATATATTTTTAATATATAATTTATATTATTTTAATATAAACAAAAAAAAAAAGCCTTAAAGAAACTCTCAAGAGTTAACTAATTTTGTCACCATAAAGAATGAACAACAAAAACATCATCATAAAATAGAAACAAACAAATAGGCAACACAATAGAATGAATGCTACTAGATCAAACATGATGTTTTCCTCGACAAAATCATTGTTAGATTCTTTAGTTCACATAACCAATGAAGTTAGTTCAATGGAGAAACTTCCATTTGTAAACACAAAAAATGTTTCAACAATGATAAGAAGAATCAAACTTCTTTATTCATTATTTGAAGAGATTCAAGAAACAAATAACCCACTTCCTAATTCTTCAATCATTTGCTTCACAGAACTCTTTTCTGTGATAACAAGAGTGAAGATTTTGATTCAAGAATGTAAAGAAGGAAGCTCTCTTTGGAGTCTCATAAATTTAGAATTAATTTCTAACCAATTTTATGTTCTTGTAAAAGATATGGGAAGAGCACTTGATATTCTTCCTTTGAATTTTCTTAATGTTACATTAGATATAAAAGAGCAAGTTGAGCTTCTACATAAACAAGCTAAGAGGGTTGAGTTATTCATTGATCCTAAAGTGCTTCAAAGAAGAGAACAACTTCTAGAAGTAATGGTCAACAATAATTGTCAACAAAACAAAAACAATAATATGAAGAAGTTTATTGATTTTGGAAAAGTTGAGAAATTTTAACCAGCATTGGTTTGAAAACTATAGGAGATTATGATGAAGAGATATCCAAATTAGAGATTGAAGCTCAGAATCAAGCAGGAACAGGTGGGTTAATTGTTGTTTCCAATATAAAGAATCTCATATCATTGGTTTCATATTCAAAATCAATGATATTCAAAAATGGTGAAGAGTGTAAGTCATTATCTATGTTTTTATATAACAAAATACATGATAATGTTAATGATAGTTCTTCATCTTCTCAATTTTCTCAGTCGTTGTCGATGACAGCGAATGTTCCCGACGAATTTCGCTGTCCGATTTCTCTTGACTTAATGAGGGATCCGGTGATTGTATCGTCCGGACACACTTACGATCGAAATTCGATAGCCGAGTGGATAAACTCTGGTCACCACACTTGTCCTAAAAGTGGACAAAGACTAATTCACACTGCTTTGATACCAAATTATGCATTGAAGAGCTTAGTTCAACAATGGTGCTATGAAAATAATATCGAAGTGAACGAGCCAACTGAGGGAAAAAACATCAAGAAGGAAATGAAAGAGAATGCTGTTGATCATATTTCAACGAATAAAGCAGCATCAGATGCTATAAAAATGACAGCAGAATTTCTAGTTGGGAAATTAGCAACAGGTTCAGCTGATATACAAAGACAAGCAGCGTACGAGCTACGGTTACTCGCGAAAACCGGTATGGAAAACCGAAGAGTCATCGCCGAAGTAGGAGCTATTCCGTTTCTTGTAACACTTTTACTATCACAAGATTCAAGAATCCAAGAACATGTAGTAACAGCTTTATTCAACCTCTCGATTTTCGACAACAACAAGATTTTAATCATGGCAGCAGGAGCAGTAGACAACATAGTACAAGTACTAGAATCAGGTAAAACAATGGAAGCAAGAGAAAATGCTGCAGCAGCAATATATAGTTTATCTATGATAGATGAATGTAAAGTACAAATTGGTAAAAATCAAAGAGCAATAGCTGCATTAGTTTTACTACTCAAAGAAGGTACACCTATTGGTAAAAGAGATTCTGCTACTGCATTATTTAACCTAGCAGTTTATAATCCAAACAAGGAAATCATAGTGAAAAATGGTGCAATTTCTTTACTTATTGATTTGTTAATGGATGATAAAGCTGGCATAACAGATGATGCATTAGCAGTTCTTGCTGTGTTATTAGGTTGTGAAAAAGGGTTATTAGAGATAAAGAATAATAGGGTTTTGGTGCCACTTCTTATTGATCTTTTGAGATTTGGTTCAGTTAAAGGGAAAGAGAATTCAATAACAATTTTGCTTGGATTGTGTAAAGAAGAAGGAGAATTGGTTGCAAGGAGATTATTGGCAAACCCTAGAAGTATTCCTTCACTTCAAAGTTTGGTTTCTGATGGTTCTTTGAGAGCTAGAAGAAAAGCTGATGCATTGCTTAGGTTACTTAATAGGTGTTGTTCTCAACCTCATCATTCTTTGTGATAGCGTTATGGCAAAGTGTGCGGTGAAAATGGATTCTCTACTGCGATGGCGGCGGGAAAAAGCACGTAACTTTAAGGTTTTAAGATAGAGAATCTAGACTCGTGTGTAATGACATGAGTACGTGACATTACATGTATGATTATATATAAAGATGTATATTTTGTGAATGTTATACATGAAAAACGGTGTCGATTTGTTGTTGTAGTTTTTGTGGTCATTAGCTTGAAGTTTAATTAATTGATCGATGAATAGGAAATAATTCCTAGATGAGTCAAATGTGACTTAAGTAAAATTATTATTAGTTTTTTTGTTAGATGAAAACAAAATTATGAAAATGCATTTTGTTGCCCATATCCCTATATTGCCTTTTGAAAGCAGTTTATAGGTAGAGGGGGAAAAACGCTAGTATATCTATTAGAATAAGTAGAGCTTTCTAGGGAGCACTACTAAATTAAGGTGTTTCGTGTTTTTACATTAAGCAGTGATTTCAAACTAAGCACTATATATAGTCCTCCGTATTTTTACATTAAGTAGCGTTTTCAAATTAAGTGCTACCTATGGTGTTCCATAAATTTTTTTTTGAAATATGGTTCCTCCTCGAATGATCTTCTACACTCTTTTAAGAGCTGATTGTAACAACTTTTTACTAAGAAGCCTCCTACTCCGTCAGGTTCCCATATCCAAGCTCATACTGATCCTCCTCCAAGAAGAACAAATTCCTTCTCCAAGCCCAATCTAACACTCGGACATCATTAACCCAATAGCCCAACTCTTTTAGCCTTGTTGATTTTTTTTGTTGAAATATGATAAAGCCCAACTCTTCCCTCAAATTCTTGAATAAATAAGCAGTCCTAAAGTAAAGTTTTAGAAGATAATCAACATTAAAAAAAAGGCTTAAATGCACTATTGGTCCCCCTATTTTACTAAATGTGCAATTTTGATCCTCCTATTTTATTTTGGGCAATTTTGGTCCCCCTAATTTACTAAATGTTTAATTTTGATCCCCCAATTTTATTTTGAGCAATTTTGGTTCCCCTATTTGACTAAATGCGCAATTTTGATCCCTCCCATTTATTTTTTTTTGTAATTTTTGTCCCCTTATTTTCCAAATAAATTTTATATAAATAAACTATTTTTATATTTTATATTTTTAAATATTTTAAATATTTATTAATAAAATAGAAAATTATCAATTATACAAAATAAATAGGCTATTTAATTATTTAACAATATAAAATATAAAAGTAGCTATTTATAAATAAATCAGTTTTATATTTTAAATAAATTAATTAATTTTATATTTTTTATATTAAAATATAATTTAAAATAAATAAACTATTTTTATATTTTATATATTAAAAAATAGAAAATAATTACATTTTTATAAATAATTAAATTATTTATATATTTTATATTTTAAAATATAAAATAATTTATTTATTTAAAATATATTTAATAAAATAAATAAGGTGGTCCCCCTATTTAAAAATATAAAATAGCTTATTTATTTTATATAATTAAATAGTTTTCTATTTTATTAATAAATATTTAACTATTGAAAATATAGAATACAAAAATAGTTTATCTATACAAAAATTATTTGGAAAATAGGGGGACCAAAATTGCCCAAAATAAAATAAGGGTATCAAAATTGCACATTTAGTAAAATAGGGGACCAAAATTGCCCAAAATAAAATAGGGGGATCAAAATTGCACATTTGGTAAAATAGGGGGACTAAAAGTGCATTTAAGCCTAAAACAAAATGGGCCAAACTATATTTTTGGTCTTTTATTTTTGACCAAAATTTCAATTTGGTTCTTTATCTTTTTCTTTTATCACTTTGGTCCTTTGTGTTTCAAATATGTGTCAAAGTTGTCATTTTTCTAAAATTTTTGTCATGACTTTAACAGACGTCACGTTGGTCGTTAATTGCTAACATGGCGTCTAAATGGCATTTCTGACTGGGCAAAAAAAAGATAAAGGACTAAACTGAAATTTTGGTGAAACATAAGGACCAAAGTGAACTTTTTCCAAAAAGAAACTTCTTAATCCCCAACCACCACCCTCTCACTCTCTATCTCTACCGCACCACCATCACCACCACTACAACTCTCCTGTCACTGTCCATCTCTCTCCTCTTTTCTCTTCCTCCCATTCATCTTCATACCCAAATTGAAAAATAAGGATTTTGGGTTCCAATGTTTTATGAAAAGACGCACCTTTGCATTGATATTATTGCAAAAGGAAGCTCCATCTACAAACCCATAACCCAGATTTTTTAATTTAGGGATGAAGATGAAGGGTAGGAAAAAAATGAGAGAGATGGATAATGAGGAGAAAGAGGTTCTAGTGGTGGTGATTGTGGTGCGGTGGAGAGAGAGTGAGAGGGTGGTGGTAGTGGTTGAGGGTGATGGTGGTGGTGATTGGGGATCAAGATAAAGTTTTTTTTGGCAAAAGTTCACTTAGGTCCTTTATGTTTCACCAAAATTTCAGTTTGGTCCTTAATGTTTTTTTTTGCCCTATCAGAAATGCCACTTAAAACGCCAGTTTGGTCCTTTATGTTTTATTTGATTATATTTTAATCAACCATTATTTATTATTGTTAAATAGAAAGCCCAACAGTTTTCCCACTTGGATAACAATAATCAATTATTAAAGGAGAATTCCGTGATACCCATTGAATTTTGTTGGTATGATACTCTATAGGCAGAATTAGTACAATATTTAAATTTATTTTAAAATACCTGAATATGAAAAATGATATGTCTTTGAGTGATTTAATGTTACCCAACAAAACTCAATTGATATCAGAGCGTTCACCATTGTCAAAAAAAAAAATATATAAGTTTTAATGGTTTCCGATAGAAAAACAAATCAGGCACGCTAAATAATACTCACATGTCACATAAGGATAACATGTATGAATTAACACAATTGAATTAAGAAATATTCAATCCAAGAATAGTTCAAGCATCTTAAATGCTAAAAGATATATGATTATAAAAGTGACGTCATTTCATACAAATCCCACTAACTCATAATATAAAGAAAAATGCTATTTTGTGAAAAAAATTTGTGAATCGATAATCGCATCATTTCAATAACACATTACTAGTTTTTTTAGACAAATAGCCAACTTGCTTTTTCACAATTTTCGGCGTGGATTAAAAACTTGGTTAATTGACAAACATTATTTATTTAATAAAAAAACTTGGGTAATTGGTATTGTAGATTGGTGATTTGTCGATTTGTCAAAATTTTTTTTGTCAACTTAGCATTGTTGTAATATCAAATGACTTTACTAAACTCATGTGAGTGAGTTACATGCTTTTGAAAAGCTTCAACGGTTAAGTCTTTTGGTTAGTGAATCTGCTAACATGTTCTTTATAGCAAGATGTTCAATTCGAGTCTAATTCAATAGATTTCTCTCTGACAAATAGATATTTAATATCAAAATGCTTCGAGCAAAAAGAGCACTTAGCGTTTTGAAAGAAATGCACAACATTCGATTATTACAATATATCACAAGGGGCCTTGATATGCTTTCAAATATATATATATATCGAAGCGAGAGATTAAATTATCTAGCCCCACAGCTTGACAAGTAGTCTCATAGTAAACGACATACTCTACCTCCATGGTAGGAGTAACTATAAGAGTCTGCTTAAACACCAAGTTTACGTAATGCTATCTTTTTCATATTTTGTAATTTATTGTTGACGGAATTTTATGAATTATGATAAAATAAAATAAAAAACTTACCCTATGTTTGGATGAAGCAGTTTTTGGGGGTAATTTAATTTTTAGGGAGTATTGAAATATTTTAGTACAAAACTAATATGTCAATTCACCCCAAAAATTAAATTACCCCAAGAGATACTTCCTTCAAACACACCTTTAACGTAAACTCATCTTTAAGGTAAGTAGAAAAGGTAAGTAGAAAGTGTAATGATGTGTTAATGTGGAGGTGTGGATAATGATAGTAGGGGTGTGTATAACAACTCCCAATAATTGATAGTGTTCCCTAAAAAAAAATTGACAGAGTGGGGAAGGAGAGGACTAGATCTTAGAATGTAGTTTAGACTTAACTCAATCTTACAAAACCGACTTTTAAGGTGGAAATGTCTTCTATTTATAAACTCTTTTGAGACCATATCTCTAATCGATGAATTTTTTTTCAATAATAAAAAACTTTACCACACACCAGCTTTTGACCAAGTCAAGCTAGGTCCAGCACAACATAGTACAGAGTATCAGAAAATCTAAATTCTGAGCACACAACTTGTTAAAATGTCGCAAATAAACATTAAAAACAACCAAAATAGAAAACAAAAAATGAAAATAAATAGAGATAGTGACTGAGAGGAGAAAGTGGGACTCCTAATTTCCAATCATTATTATTATTATTTTTAAAGATTATGCACGGTTCGACGCACGGTTGATCGAACCTGATCGAATCTGGTAGCGCCGAACTGTGTATTTTTCAATGTTCGATGGAGGTCCCAAATAACCCCGGATTCGATTAACCGTCGCGTGAACTCGATGCGTTTTTTTTTCACGCCGATTTTCACGTGAGGGTAATTTGGGATTAAACCAAATTTGGAGTGTCTGGTGAGTAGCTGGAGAGTTGGCTGAAGCATGGGCCACTTAATATACATATTTCCGCGATCCACTCGGTTCATACACATGTTAATCCAACGGCTGAAATTGAAGGGTCATTCTCCCACAAGGTATTGTCTACTGTTTGTTTTAAGGGAAAAGGACGTGCATTAAAGGAGTGGGATCTTGAATCTCAGAATTTGGAGTTTGATGGAAGGTGCATGTATTATCATCATCTATCTCTTTCCACACTCTACAATCCACTAACACTTTGAGGTTGAGGTGACATTTATCTTCCTCTTTTGATGTTGACCAACTTCTACACCTAAGAGAAAAAAAGCACAAATTAACCTTCCTTAATTTTATTTTAATTAGCATGTGTTTCGGAAAGGGTTTTGGCTTGAACTACTCCCTCTAGTCTCTCTTTTTTGGTTGAATTAAGGTATCTCATGCGAGCGCAACTACAGAGATTAATTCCTCGAGATACTGAGATTTATTTAAGGGGTTGACCTCTCTCATCAGATATTTTTCCATACGCACCAATCAGGGATTAAACATTTCCCAAGTACCTCGGGGGATCAAACAGAAATTGGTCAATAAAATTGATATATTTGGTCTAAATTTGGATCTTATATATCAACTTTTGTTGCCAATTTTTGGTTATAAAAGAAGCTAGAGGACGTAATTGGTTAATAGGTAATATCATCATAGTCAAAATTTACGGACTTCTTGTAACCCTCATACCATAACTATATGATAGTATAAACTAATAAAGATCTAACTTCCCAATCTCTACATTTTCCTAATTTTAGTCTTTTTTTTATGAGAAAGAAAAGTAAAAATGGAAGAAAATGGAGGAAAATAAAATGAGAGGAAAATGTATTAGATGTGAGAAATAGGTAAAAAGTTAGGGGGAAGTTCTCTCCAAAAAGTTAGAAGATTCCTCCCCATACACTCCCCATGAATAGGTATTAATTTGGGCGTTAGAGTTTCTTGCTAGTGACAACACTACCACTTTCCCCTTTAGGCTTATTTCGGAGGAGAAAGAAAAAGAGAGAAAATTGTATAAGATGAGAGAGATAAAATAATTGAGGAGAGAGATAGACACAAAATACTAAAAGTATAGATGTCTTTCCCGCCCTAAAGGCACCAATACCCAACCCCCGAGCTTGGAGCGCTGCCGCCTCTTCCACAGTTCACCACCGTGAGATACATTTTCTACCGTCCAGTTCAGAATCGTATGCATATTCCTAACTTATTTTAAAATTGGTCTATAAACGGATTATAGTTGAATTGTTGAATTTGTTAACATTTGTTATTGAGCTTTACATATTTAAACTTTAAGGTCCATGATCTTATGTTTATTGTCAAAAGAAAAAGATCTTATGTAACAGTTACTATCCAAGTCCCTCCAAAATTCTGAGCTATCAAAGCACCTAACGAGGAATTCTGGATTATTACACTACACTAGATTCGATTATATGTGACAGGAGATATGTACATTTGCACCCCACAATCACATATACTAATTAATGTCAAGAAAAAAATCACATATACATCTGTAGGGCTTAGCTCAATTGGCAATTGTATATCGAATCTTTGAACTTCTTTTTGCTATTGATAAATTGTTTGCCAATTCTAATACATTGAATATTTTAATTTATCACTGTAACCATCAAGAAAAAATGTAAAATTTACTATAATTCTCTTTATGCAGTTTATAATGATTTTATATAACATGTATATTAACATAATTAGAAAGTTATGAGAGAGAGAGATAGAGAGGGAGAGAGAGATAGAGAGGGAGAGGGAGAGGGATGGGAGAGATAAGAATGAGAAGGAGAGAGATAGGATAGAGGAGAGAGACAGAGGGAGGGAGAAGAGGTGATGATATGAGAAAATATATAGAAGAGAGACGGGATGTAGAGAGAGGGAGAGAGAGGAGAATGAGATATAAGAGACGGAGAAGAAGAGAGAGAGGATGGAGGAGAGGGGGGATAGTGTGGAGAGAGAGAAGGGAAGAGGAGATAGGAGAGAAATAAATTATTGAGTATGAAATAAAAATAGTGTTTTTGTAATTATTAGAGTGGGCATATAGTTGTACTGTGGTTTTGTGAGGTACAGGAATTTAAGGTTTTGTCTAGTCCCTTGTCCTCACTATTGTCCAGTACCATTAGCACACTTTCAAATCAAACAGGATACAACTAGAGTCATTCAGTCTAATCACCTGCTTTTTAGTAAATCAAATGCACCCATATTGTCTTTCCTTTCCCTCGCTACGACTATGCTAAATACAGAACCGTTATTTTTATTTTTTTGATAAATAGAATTGTTATTTTTTGAATATTCAGCTAATTGAACTTTTGATTCTTCGAATTCGTGATCAAATAATAAAGTTGGAGTTGGCCTGGTTGATTAAGAAAGGAAATCAATCACTTGACGATGAATATATAGTTCCGAACTGGGCCAGACACACGTTTGTGTTGGGCCACGAACCGGCCCACCAGCGCGCATTCGAAGGTCACCCCGTTCATCCATGCGTGGGTCTCAATCAACTGCCGGAATCGACCCCAGAGATCCAACAGTCCAGATCTCGCATACCCTTGAGTCAACAGCAGAGGCCCTCCACTCGCCTATAGATACGAACCCTACGGTCATTTCACGTATGCATCTCTCATTTGGTACTCTTTCTGACTAGAAATACTAGAAATAATTGGTTTTCCTCTTAAAAGCAACATCAGAATAGCTTGATTTTTGGCTCCACTATATGTTGTACTTAAGATTCCAACTATTTGATCTTATTGGTTTTCCTCTTGTGACAATACCCTATGTGAAAGGATAAATATAAATTTACCTTTATTGAGAATATTTCTTTTCTTAAATCAATCAAGTAATCTCCATCTTTTTATTCATCAACTATCATGTCTAACTTGAAAACAACATAGCACCCATTCTCCACCCACCTGAATCAATTATTTGGACCTACTTCTGCACTCCCATTATGAATGGCTTTTAAGTAAGGTTTTAATTTCAGGATTTGATAAACTTTATAAAAAATTATGCATTTAAAAGATTAAGAAAGTATAATTTTTTTTTCTTCTTAAAATTGACTTTTAAGAAAGCATTAATATCATTCACTATACCTTTAATCTTGCCTCTTATCAAATTTCCTCTACATGTTTCAACAAGGGTTTGACAGTCAGATTCAAATAGAGCCAATGGAGTGTTCAAACTTAGTGCAAGAGAAACAGCTTCCCTAAGACCAAGAGCTTCAGACATAAGCGGAGATGAAGGAAAGATAGCTTTTTTCAATGCTGTAAGTATTGTGCCTTTTTCACCGCTGCATATAATTCCTATGAGACCTTTCCCAGTGCAAGGATCGAACCTTGCATCTGTGTTGAATTTAACATATTGTGACAGAGGGGGTCTCTAGGATTGTAGAATTCCTTGATATGATACTGGGATTTGGGTTAGAAGCCATAGGGGGGTTAGAGTTGTGGCGCCTGGATACTCTAAACAGAGCAGTTTGGGTTAGAAGTCACACTTGGGTTGGGAATCTTTCCTTCGAACCATTCATTCTGGATAGCACTCTCTTTTTCAACCACCTGAGACCTCGAATCTTTGACCCACGGCCCACCCTATTCAACCGTCACACTTGGGTTGGTCCATACCCCCCCAACGACTACTTCTACCAACAGCTTTGGCCGTAAAAAAGAGGGTGGCATTGTAGGAAATATCGATGTAATCGTTATTACAGTGAGATCAGAAAAGGCAGCTGGAAAGAGGGGAAGATGAGATAAGATTGATTTTGGTTGTGAGAAACAAGACGGGTTTACTAATGATTTAAGGGTTTTGCCTAAAAGAAGAGTCATCCTTTTATTGAAGGCTACTTCAGCCTTTTCGTTCGTAGTGGGAGTTGGTGTGTGACGGTTAAATGTGGTAGACACACGCATTAGTTGCTTAAAACTTCTATTGGTACTAATGCATTTGGGCGTCTGTCTAAAGCGCAAAAGGATCTGGTTTGCGAGCATGCGGATCTTGATGTTGGGCCAGAAAGCTACTATTCTTTGCTTTGAAGAAGCTAGATCAGGAGAATGTGACTACTCTTCGTCAAGTTTATAAGCGTCGTCCACAAACACCGGTCAACAAAGACGGGTCCTAGAAGCGGACATTCGAGAGAATGAGATTGATTGCATCACATAATTATCTATGTTGGAGTAGAAAGATTCCGGAGTCTGATGTAGTCAGTGATATCATGTGGGCTCATCCCACTTCTATAAAGTTACTCAGGTTGTTTCCGAAAGTTCTCATTCTTGACTCAACCTACAAGACCAACAGATACAATTTGCCTCTTTTGCAGATTGTGGGAGTGACTAACATGAGTTGAGTTTCCATGCATTTGCCTATATTGGACATGAGCTTGCTATTCATTTTTCTTGGGTATTGCAGCAGCCGAAAGAAATTTGTGAATTGCATTCTATTCATCCTCAAGTTTTCTTGATAGACAGAGATCTCGGTTGTATGTCTGGTATTCTTGATGTCTTTCCTTCTGCTACAAATTTATTGTGTCATTGACATGTGACAAAAAATGTCAAAGCGAAGATTAAAGAGTTGGTGCACAAGGATAGGTGGGAGGAGGTCCTCTCTCTGCCTCTGTATTATTGATTTTGTTGATGAGTCGGATCGTGATCTAATCACGAAGTTTTTGAAATTTGCTTGCTCGATAAACTGCTCTCTTATTAAATATGTGCATGACACATGGTTGACCACGACACATGGAGCGATTTATCTCAGCATGGACTAACCATATCCCACACTTGGGGAATGTGACGACCAACAGGTATTTTTCTTTGACAGTTGTTTAATATTTCTATCCGTTGCTTGAATTTTTTTGACATGTGGACATAATTTTTTCGTCGATTAAAATTCTTTGATACTTGTTTAATATTTCTATCCGTTGCTCCAATTTTTTTGACATGTGGACATAATTTTTTTCATCGATTAAAATTCTTTGATACTTGTTTAATATTTGTATCCGTTGCTCCATTTTTTTTGACACGTGGACATAATTTTTTTCATCGATTAAAATTCTTTGATATTTGTTTAATATTTCTATCCGTTGCTCCATTTTTTTGACAAGTGGACATAATTTTTTTCATCGATTAAAATTCTTTGATACTTGTTTAATATTTCTATCCGTTGCACGATGTTTGGGCAGAACAAACTGTTAGAGCTTCGCAAAGCTTTAACTATTGAATCCTCTACGGACGTCAGCCGGACTCTAAGTGGTTTGATTTGCCAGAGATAAGGTATATGGTTGCAACCAAGTATAATGTTGCACTGGTTCAGTTTTCTTTGAATATGAGTTTTACTTATTTGCCTTTGAGAGGTACTTATGGTTCATCTAAGTTTAAAATCATATCTGTTATGAACAAGGAAAATCTACACTGGTTGCTCGATCTCTCCCACCTGTCAGTTGCCTCCTATTGCCCCACAGTGGTACCAGCATTACTCATCAGAGTCAACGTCATGGTTGGATCCGTATGCCGGTCGTTTTACCCTCTGGCAGTCTATGTGTCCTTCAGTGCATCGTCCCACTCCCAGTGATGCGCCTAGATGTGTCGATTTAGCCGATGATTCTGACGACTTATAGATTCACACCTTTTTTGTATTACACGTGTATCTATTACTATATCGCGTTTTTGTAATTATACACGTTTATTTTATCCAAGATATCTACACCGTTGATGTTAATCAAATCACGATACTTCAAATTATAACCGTTAATAAAATCACAACCGTTAACAAATAGGGTTGGTTTTTTGGTACACCCACCCAATCCCCATATACCCCCACCAAAATTGAAAACCCCAAAATGCCCTTTGTAATGTATTTTTTTAAAAAAAAGACTAATCGTATATATGACATTTGGGACATATATACGATGCTAATTTTTACCACATTGTATATATGCCCTTAAGAAGTATATACGATTGCATATTACACGACCAATCGTATATACCGAAAAAAAGTAATAATAAAGTGCCAACATCAAAGTAATATCAGTACAAATACATCAAAGTACAAATACAAAATCCCTAACGTCCTCCCATGCCGCCTCGTCCTCGTCCCCCGTCGCCTAGGGCACATGCAATGTCATCGGATGTGCCATCCCCACCCGGCCTATGGAGTGTCGATCGCCCGATCGCCACGCGTGATCTCGCCATCACGAATCCCTCCCTACTGGCGGTCACAATCTCCTCACCCATTCGGCATCGTCGTATCGTAGCTTTGGGGAGGTGTCGATCCTCGCCATCGGTGATGGTGGAGCGGTAATAGTCTGAGGATAGATGCACGGGCGTACCACTCTAAGTACCTGATGCGCAGTCTCATCTGCCCGTTGAGCAAACCGAGTAGTGCGCGAGGATGTCATCCACGATGCCATGAAGTGGGTGATCGAAAGACGCAGATCGGTATGACTCGGACGACCTCACGAGAGAGTCACGCGGGATGTCTTGATGGTACCCAAACTGTCGCGAGACACCTGCTCGAGCATGTAGGGAACTCGAAGTCGGCCCGGTGATGAAGCCTCTGTGTAGGAGATCTGCTCAAAGGGTCTACCATCCTGTGCTCTCAAATGGCGCGCCACAGACATCCTGCGGCCTCGGCTCATCAATCATCCTCCCGTAGTCGCTCGGCTTGGTGGTTTGACTTCTTCTTCCTAAAGTGCCCGGCCGGTGACTCACACCTCGTATATGGCCAGGGCAACCTCTCCGCCATCATCAGGAAATACCACAAAATCCAAGCCCGAAATGCAAAAATAAACAACATATTTAATTCAAAATTTTTTACCCAAAGTCAGTGTGATTTAACAAAAAAGAAGAAGTTAAAATGTGTACCTGAAATAGGCTGGCATACCCTCCACACTGCTGCGTGAGCCTCAAAGACGCAGTGTTCAAGGACTCATACATGGCAGTTAGTGCACCTGCACCCCATGCATAGCCTCCAAGAACATCTGCACTCAGATCATGCAGGTAGATCATCCACTTAGCCTCAGCCCTGTCTCCAGTCTTCGTAGTGAAGATACTGTAGGTCAGAAGTAGAAATACGGACCCCCACAGGTGTTGGCGCTAGCCTCAATGTGTGACACACCCAGATATGTTAAAAAACATATATACGATTGGTGCAAAAAAATAGGGTCGTATATATATATGTTAAAAAAAGATATATACGATTGGTGCAAAAAATTTAAAAAAAAATACGGTTAGAATTAATTAATTAAGGCTACACACTACGTAAAAAGGTCAAAAAAATAATAAATAAATTTCCTAAAAACAAATAAAAAAAAGTTATGTAAAAAGACAACCTAGGCCCATACCCACAAATCCAGAACCTATGACTTTCACCTGAGCTAATAGTCCAAAGAAATGTGGTTGTCCTTAAATAGCGCGCGATTCATCAAAATAACTATTCAGAGAACCATTCATTTTATCATCATCATCATCATCATCATCATCACAAAAAACTAAAGATAGAAAGAAAGTGGATACTTTTTTGTGAGTACCATGAAGAGTGGTTATGAACCAAGGTCAAGTTCATCATGTGCAGCTTGCAAATTCTTGAAAAGAAGGTGCATACCCAATTGTATATTTGCACCGTATTTTCGTTCCGATGAGTGCAAGAAATTCGCGAAAGTGCACAAGGTGTTTGGAGCTAGTAACGTGAGTAAGATTCTCATGGAAGTACCAGAAGATCAGAGAGAGGAAACAGTGAATACACTTGCTTATGAAGCAGAAGCAAGGCTTAGAGACCCTGTTTATGGTTGCATAGGTGCTATTGCACTATTGCAAAAGAAAATGGTTGAACTTCAACATGATCTTGCTATTGCTAAAGATCGTCTTACTCGTTACGCTGCTACTACTGCTACTACTACTACTGCTACTGCTGGTGTTACTATGACACCTTCTTCTTCCAATTATGATATGTTAGATTCAAATGTTAGTTTGCCACCTTTCCCGGAATTCTTCTCTTGCAGTGATTATTTTAATGATAATTTTAGTTATAGTTCTTCTTCTCAATCTTTTAGTCGAATTGATACTGTGGATGATTTCACTCAGAGTCCTTATATATTTTGATGTTATTTATTACTTTTATTTTCTGCTCCTCTCTTTTGTTGTAATTGTTCTGAATTCTGATTAATCAAAGGATGTGTCTCGGTTGAATAAATAAGTGCTCTATGAATGAATTGGTCTTAGTTGAAAACTCTTGAGATTTATGATTCTTGTATGTGTCTTTTGTGGGTAATACTTCATCCGTTACAGAATATAAGCAAATATTGGTCAATAAAAAGTTGGTGTCATGACCGTCTGATTATAGTTTTGCATGTTGTGCTCTGAAGTGTTTTTTGTAATTAAACTTTGCTTTTACTTATGGAAATGGCTATTGGCGAAGACTAAATCGAGTCATTGGCTATATCCTATGAATAGAGTGTGGATTCTTTTGAGTGTGTCTCGAAGAGATAGGAGTACTTGTTGTGTGGTTTTTGCTTTGTACCGGCTTTGGGTTGACCTAGTCCTTGTTTTGAGAGTTGACTGTTGTATTGCGCTTGATATGTATGATGGATTTTATGTACAGATCTTGTGTATCTCTCTTACTCAAACGTTACTCGTGTTAATAAAACGTTGTTACTTATGTATCTCTGTTACTCAAAAGTTACTCCTGTTAATAAAATGTTGTTACCTTTTAAAAATAATTTATATGCTATTATAAGAGTTAGGAATTCGATTAGACAGTGATCATTGTATTAATGGCCTTTTTAGTTTCAATTTTGTAAACAATGTTTTAGAAAAAGGATCTCGCTAACAAGTAGTTGTGATCTTTCAAATTCTTTTTAATATAAAAAATTGTGACACAACTGCGTAATAAGATTATTGTGAATTTTCACAATATCAAACATTTGTGACATATTCGTAACAAGAACACAACTACAATTTAAAACACCTTGTAAGTACTACAAGGATGGGTGCTCTTCTTTCCTTAACTCGTAATGTCACTTTGAAATTTTGCTTCTATAAAGGCATATTTTGATAATAAAAAAATCTTCAATTCCTGAAAATATCCCTATTGTGTCAAAATCCTCCATCCAATCCATTAATTTAAATAATTGATGGATTGTGACCATCCACTAATTTTGTAAATCCAATAGATTACTTTAAATCAAACAAAAAAATCCATTTGATAAAAAGTTAAAAACTAAATTTCAAAAAAATGAAATAAAATATTTTTATTAATCTAAATTTTTTGGTGATCGTGGTTAACTCCAGCCACCATTGATCAACAGTGGTCAATGCCGGCTAACATCGGGCAACAGCTGATCAACGTTGATCAATGGTGGTCAATGCTAGTAAGGGTGAAGTGCAGTAGTTGTTCAACTTTTCTTTTTTAAATAATTATAATTAATTAAAAATAATTTTTCTTCTTAATATTATTTTTTGAAAAAAAAATTATTAATTTTAAAATAATTCTATTGTTTATAAATTTTTTAGTTTAAATTTTTTAAAATAATTTAATGGATTAGATATCATCTAATACAAATTATAAATGGATGAATTGGATTGATTTTTATTAAATGGATTGTGATGGATTGGATTTGTTTCCATTCATTTTCAGTGAATTATAAATGGATTATTAGATCATTTTATCCAATTAGGACCAAATCCCATCCATCCATTTCACAGCCAGTTTCCACCATCAAGCAAAGAAAAAAACAAGGTCCCCTATTGTGAATTCAGATCAACCATTTGTGATGTACTAGAAAATAAACCCAAGCACAAAGAGAATTCAATAACAATATTACTTACGTACTCCTTCTGGTTACTTGCATACTCCTTCTGCTACTTATCATAATTTTTTTTTTGTAGTTTTAGGTTTATTGAATAACTGATATGTTTGGTGTATAATACAGTTATTCAATTAACCTAAAACAGCAAAATTTTCTTATAATAAAGACTGGAGGTCGAAGGAAGTACATATTTGAGATGCAATTTAGTATAAATATAAAGAAGCAAAACTAGAAGTTAGATTCATTGTTCATCTTTGAACGGTTTTCTGGCTATGATAACCGTACTGTTTTATTGTGATTTTGATCAGTCAAAGAACCCTACCAGTGGTCCTTAAACCTATAATACGGTGTGATGGGAATCCAAAGACTAATTCCTCCAAGACCATAAAGTTTGAACGGTTTATTTGCCACGTAAAGCACATCAATTCCAACAAGCCATGGCCCAAATTGAAAGTAAACAACTCCCATATTCACGCTTCATTAATCATCTCTTACACCCCATGTTTTTTTTTTTTTTTTTTGAAAGGAAGGAAAGAAGTTCGTGGCAATGGCCAAGCGATGTCAACGCCGACAACGAAGACTAATCTGCTTCACGTGTCTACCGGTGGGCGGCGTGATTTCTTCCGTGAATCGAACCCGGGAAAGCAAACCTGCGACGACCGATGGGACTCATGGCCAAAGGACCAACTGAGCCAACCACGTTGGTTCTCTTACACCCCATGTTGTTGTGTTACATTCTTCACTAACATATAGCTAGCCATTCATCAATTCACCTTATTCATTGGTTTTATCGTGTAGCCTACTTTTGAATTTAACATTTTTGGAAATTGCAAACTGTATACTCTCAGGGTCAGGTTACCTCAAACAATTTGGAGGTTATGTTCAAATCTTAAAAATTAGATTCCTAATTATACTTTTATCAAATGAATCACCAAAAATTGGACCATTTATTATGCTTTTATAAAATGAATCACCAAAAACTCAAATTACTTTATTAAATTATAAATAACATCTCAATACAACTTCAAACTAATTATACTTTATCAAATGGATATACTAATTTTTTTTGGCCCTAAAAAATGGTATTCGATGTGGATATCTTGTGTTGCAGGTTAAGTTTTGATGATGAAGTTGTTGTATATGTGGCACTTCCATTGGCTAGCTCACACCTGAGGTGGATCCTACGTGGCTAGAAGAAGCAATCATCAGCACACCAGAACCAACTATTAAGTTTGTTACCATCGGGTTTAAAAGTTAGTTAAGTTTGTTACTTGCATTGTAAGTTAAGCGCCAACACTTGTAATGCTTTAAATAGCTAGCTTTGTATGATTGTAACGAGACTAACAGAATTGGGATTGAGTGCTGAGTGATTGGGAAAATGTGGGAATTGGGTTGTGAGGGGGAAACACCATTGGGGGCTTCATTTCAATTGTGTAAACCTTGATACTTTGTTTCTTTACAAATGGACAAGCAATTTGGCTTGGTCCCCCAGATGCAAGCATCACATTGATGCTGAACTGGGTAATCACGTTCTCTGTGTGCTTTAATTTCACTGCAATTGCTCAATTTTGGTTTTAGGGTTCTTAATTGCGTTTTAGGGTTCGTCAGCTTGAAATTGGGGATTTAAGATCAATTTCACAATCCGTGTGAAATTGCCCTCTAAATCTTTGTGTGTTTTACTCGTTGGATGATATAGGATTGATCTTGATCGAAGTTCATAATCTGTAACATTTTTTTCGCAATCTTGGATCATTTCTGGTTTGGCTGCAAAACCGTGAGCACTGTTTCATTGGTTTTTTTGCGTTTTTGCTGCATAATTCTCAACAACTATTAGAGCCAAGGTTCGGAATGAGCTATTGAGGGGGAGATTGTTGAAAAATTCAAGTGTGAGAAGCTAAGTCCCACATCGGCTAGGAATGAGCTATATGAAGGACATATAAGAGAGGGGACCCATATAGCTAATACCTTAAGGTTTTGGGTAGAGATGTGGTGTCCAAGTCTCTTGGTGATCCGTTCATTGGATAACTCGGTATTTCTCCCCGTGCTCCCCCGGACTCCCCAACAGAAGTAATCTAAGACAAAGTGACCAATGGAACTCCAAGGCACAACCAACCCAAGAAGTAAGTCCGTGTTAAGGGTAGTTGCTAGGAAGTCGGGTCGTGTCTTAGGAATGAATGTAAACCGCTTGTGAGGATCGGCTCAAATCACTCAACACACTAGCACTCACAAAATTAATCTAACATATGCCTTCATTTGATAAAAGCATGCTAAATATGTTAAGCACAGGCACATGCACATAATAGATTATGATAATAGATTATCGACCTGTCCTCTTGATTTATGGACAAGCACATAATTGATTATCTTCTTGATTCATGACTTGTGTTTTTAAAGCTAACAATCGATTTATGTCTTGATGGTTTTAAAACAAACAATCGATTCATGGCTTCTCATTTTAAAGCACAAAATCGATTTATGGCTTCTTATTTCAAAGGAGAAATCGATTCATGGCTTCTGTTTTAAAAAAGCGATCGATTATCTCTTGCCTTATTAAAGCACCAAATCGATTTATCGATTTCTCACCTATATATTAAGGAAGAAAATCGATTTGCAACCTGTTTTCTAAAGAGGAAAATCGATTTCCTACTTACTTCTCTTGTTTTTATAAACAAACAATCGATTATATACTTGCTTTATTAAAGCACAAAATCGATTCTCACTTGTTCCCACAAGCAAGAAATCGATTTTCATATTATGTTTTCCAAGCAACTAATCGATTTGTCACTTATTACAGTAGAGTTAAAAATTGTTTCAACGGTCATATTTTTACAAACTCTATAAATCTGAAAAGTAGAACGCGATCTATTCACTGTCACACTCGTTCTTCACGTTCTTCATCACTTTGAGCTGATCTCACTTAAGGGTTAGGTTGGGAAAATCTTCAAGTTGTTGTATCTACCTTCTTAGAGGTATTTCTGTTTATTGTAATTTGTTCAATTACTGTTATTTGGTTTTACTAGAGAGTGGGGAATCTCTCTAGGGTTTTAGTATAAACAAGGGTGGGGTATCTCTTGTATGTCAATTAGTTGTACTAGAGAGTGGGGTATCTCTCTAGGGTTGTTGATTGTAACAAGGGTGGGGTATCTTTTATTGTAATTGTTGTTAAGGGCTCTTGCACAAGGTGGGGTATCCTAGGTGAAGAGCGCCTGAGTCTGTAAGGGTTTTAAAGCACCCGGCTTAAGCTTTGTTTTGATAGTGAAAATCTCACAAAGGGTTTGTGAGGAATTGGAGTAGAGTCACTTTAGGAGGTGGCTGAACCAGTATAAATCTCTTGTGTTATTTACTGTTTTTGTTTCTAATTCGTTCATTCCATAAACCTGCGCGAAAATTAATCTAAGTCATTTAAAAAGGGAAAAAGTTTTTAAAGTCTCAATTCACCCCCCCTCTTGAGACTGAAGCCACTTGGTAACATTGGATTGGGGCCCTATGTGGTAGTCCATGTCTGCAGACCATGTTAGACGTCCCTGTATACTCCCACCGAAATCAAGTACCAAATGGTATTGGGCTAGGGGCTCGCCCATGCCCGTACATCATGCTTGGGGCTTGCTAGATGCGTCTTTTGCTATTTCAGTCTATTTTTCCCTTTCCTCGGCTTAAGGTGGGCCTTGAGCTTCTCGCCTTTTCGTCGAGGAGGTGGCAATCTTGTTAGAACCGGCCATTGTTTAAGTTTCCTCTTTCTCTTATTAAACTTGCCTGATAACACCTTTGAGCTACTTGTCGGTTTCCTCGAACCACCCCAACTTTGCTGCCGGCTGGAAATTTCATACAAAGGTGGGCGTAAGACACGATGGCTCTGAGGGAGTTGAGTGCGCGGGTCTTCCGATGATAGCATTATATGGGGAATGCGTATGCGACTACCATGTAGGTTAGTCAAACGGTCTTTACAATGGGTGCTTCCCGAAGGTGGTCACGAGGTCGAGGTGTTCCCAAACTTCAACTTGCTCGCCAAAAAACCCTCTCAGTGTATCGTGAAATGGTCGTAGTAGATCCTTGAATATTCCCGAGCTTGAAAGAAAGTCAAAAGATCATGTTGGTTGAGCTTAGTAAATCTACTAGTGCGTAATTAATTTGGTATCCTCACTCTTTGTGATTGCTTAGGCAATGAGATTATCTTGGTGGGGGGAAATTCCTTCTCCGTCTTTGTCGGTAAAAATCATTTTTGGTACTTTGTCAGGTTTCTCTCGAGCCTCCATTGTGGACCCTTCGCATGTTGATTATCGGTTAGTTGATCAGCGTCTGTATCACAATTGATTGGTGGACCTATAGGATAATTGTAGCTATAATTAATGCATGACCAAACTTTAATTTACACTACAAGAATAATTAGAATTTTAGGCGCGGACTTTCGTGATTTTAATCCTCGGAAACTTTCCGGTAATTTTAGCGATTCGTGGTTACTCCCTAAATAAAGTTTCCGCGGAATTTTGGGTTTTCCGTGAGTTTAATCCCGGTAAGTTTTACTTGGCGGTTCGGGGTAATTACCGGCGGATTTTTTATAAAAAAATTAAAAATTCCTTCGGAAATGTTAAAAAATCTGCCGGAAATTTTACTAGAGGATTTTCCGACATATTTTTTAACATTTCCATGATTTTTAAAAAATAAATAAATTTATCACTTGAAAATGTTTAAATGGATTTTTAACGTTCAAATGAGATTTTTTCCTAAAATTTTTATTTTTATTTTTTTAAAAATTCGCCGGAAACGTTAAAAATCTGTAAAAAAACTGATGGAAAAATCATTTGGGCTGTCCGAAAATGCCTGTAGATAAAACTTTCTCCTACACTCTTCTCATTTTCTCATTCCACTCTCCCTTCTCATTCTCTTCCACATTCTCCATATCTTATCTTTTTTCTTCTTTCTCATACTCTTGACCTCCATAAATTTCTCAACATATATCACTCTCTTCTAAATTTTCCATTTCTTTTTCCTTCTTACTCACTCATTCATATTTTTTCTTTACTTATTCATTTTTATTATCCATATTTTTTCTTCCTTCTCATTTTCATTAAGCTTAAGCAAAAAGCCCAAAGGAACCCAAAATCAAAAACTAACATTATTGCAGGTTCAGAAGAGGAAGCTCAAGCTATGGCTGATAGCCCTCCCAAGGAAGTAGCTCGAGGCCCATTGCCATCGGCACACAAGCCATGGCTTGAAGGAGAAACATGTTGCCAAGAAAAGGCCAACATACGCGTGCTGCAGAAGGAGCCAGTGCGAAGCTTGCTTTGTCATTGAAGAAGATGTGATTGGGGAGATGAACAAGGAAGAGTGCGATCGAAGGCCAGGATCGAAAAGGAGGTGTATGCGAGCAAGAGCGGAAGGCGCTAGCAAGTTAGCGAAATGAAGGCCTCTAAAGAAATGCAAGCCCCAGTGGTAGCGCTATAGCGTTTGATGCTATAGCGCTGATCAAACGAGAAAGAAGAAAGGAAGAAGAAAAAAGGCTTGCAAAGCTGCGCGCGACCAAATCGTGTCGGTCACAAGGACCAGTGCGGTCTAATCAAGAAATAATTTTAATATCCTGCTGTGTAGTAGTTTTAGTTCTTTGTATGTGCTCGATAAATTGTGAAGCGCTATAAGCGTCTGTCTTCTTGCGCTTCACCAATGTTAAAAGACTTGTTTTTATTACTGTTTTGTGTTTGTCTTAGGCCTCTTCCTAGTCCATTAGAGTAGTGAGGACCTTTGCTCACTTTCGTTTTGGGGAGGACCTAAAGTTATCGAGAAAATTATCGGTGTTTAGTTTTTAACCATAGTCGATGAATGTATTCTCTTTGGGCTAGTTTTAGTGATGATTGTGTGAGTGAGTAAAGAGAGCCATGCTTTTAGATAAAATCTTTGTTTATTATTGCTCCTACACATAAAAATCTACGCACTTAGGAAAAACTTAGTTAGCCTAGGACTATCGATGCTTAGGTTAGTCTGGTTAACCAAGGTGACATCAAAACTTGACTAAAAACTTGAAGAGCTTTAGAAGCTAAGTTTGGGGGTGCTCGGATTTCATTAAGGCTAGGTACAAAGGTCTCGGGGTGGCTAGTGTGAAGAAAGTCATTGTAAATTAAGTATATATATGTAAAAAAATTGTATTTTGCTGAAACAAAAGCTGGGTTGTTCCAAAAAGGCCACATATTTGTTAAAAAAACAAGTGCCAAAGGAACTTCGATGTGAGGGGTTCTGATCAGTAAAGTTGTCAATTTACGTTACTGCGCTATAGCATCAAGCGCTATAAGCGTCTCTGTTTTAGTCAATAGGTTAGGAACACTAGCCACGGGCACAGAGTGTCTAATCAAGCCCTTTGTCATGTCTGCGAAATCCTCAAGTGCGTGTGAAAATGTTAGTCTAGTCAGTGTTTTGAAAGAAATTTTGGTGTCACCAAAAGAAGGCCACTCTTCCCAAGGCTAAGAAAAATCTGAATCTAGCTAGGAATTGAGATAAGTCAGAGATCACACACACACTATTGAGCAGTAATAAGCTTAGAAGTTGAGTAAAATGCATTGGTGTGTTGGTGTGAGTGTGAATCTGAATTATTAGCCTTTGAGAATATATTTGAATGAATGTGCTTAGAAATGAAGAACTGATCAGGTAATGTGTGTTGTGAATAAGTGTCAGTATGTTTTGTCTTTGCAAGTGTCATTACTTGGGGACAAGCAATGGTTTAAGTTTGGAGGTGTGATAACTCATATTTATATGAGTTATTTATACCTTTAATCATTAAATTGAGTGAGTTCTCAAGTAATAATAGTTTAGTATTTGTTGCATTTCTGTTAGCATTAGGAAAGAAAGGGCTAAACACTGCTTTGCTATGAAATTGGCACATTTGGTGCCCTTGTGAATGTTTTGATGTATTTTGTGAGTATTGCAGTGTTTAGCGCTATAGCGTCTAACGCTATAGCGTCAAGAAGGTAGATCAGCTGAGCATCTAAAGTAAAAGTGCAATTTTGGCGCCAAGCTCATTAATCCGGACTCAGTATCTTGTGTCCACTTGTGCTTTGCGACATGCCGGATTTTATTGGATATGTGTGGACACTTGGCATCGCATGAGTGAGGAATAGTGGAGTTGGTGAAAAAGCAAACATCAACTTTATTGACTTTTGAGAAGACATGTACCACATGCAAGGGGACTACATCATCTTCCTTCTTCCCTTTTCCTTGAGAGAGACCGAGAGTTAGAGAGAGTTTTAGAGAGAGAACTTGACATAGTCTTTTCTCCATTGAAACACTTTGAAGCTTTTTATTTTTATTTTCTTCCTTTGTAATTTTCTGCTATTTTTCTCATGGTATGAAGCTGCTGCTGTATCATCACTGCGTGGATGATTAGGAGACATCAAGATTGTATCTTTTGCACTTGTGTTTTCCTTCTTACCTACGGTAATGCAAGTATGTTTGTTTGTGTTATTTTGATGATGCTCAACATGAGCTAAACTCCTTGAGTTGGGTTGCTAGAACTTGTAATGAACCTTTAATATTACGTATATAACTTTTCACGTTTTGTGTTTTAATCCTTGTATTATAATTCTTCCAAACTTGTTTTATATTTGGCCACGTAAAATAAGTACCTCTGTGAGTCGGACATGAACCATAGAAAGAACTCAGGATTAATATGAGCGATAAGGTTGGTTAAAGACATTTAACCAATTTTTGCTTCCTCGGACATAGAATTGCAATAGTTCATAAAGCTTAAGGTTGTGGGATCTTGAATATCTGAGGGTGAACTTATTTAGAACCTAGACATAGGCATCTTGTAATGAAACCACAGCGCTAGTGAGTGAAAGGCACAAAACAATTACAACAGTAGCTTAAAGCTATAGCGTGTGGCGTTATAGCGTCTTATTTACAGGAAGTTACTTAGTGAAAGCAATCCAACTTACTTCTCTCATATCTTAAATTACTTTTTTAACTTGTTACTTTAAACAATCTCTGTTCAAGCTGAAACGTTACTACTTAATTATTTGCTACTTGTTCCACTAAAGTGTAATTTCTTTTTAAACTCTAAAATTAATACCAATCCTGTGGAGCGAACTCTACTTATCAATATATTACTTGTTGCGATTGTGTACACTTGCACAACTACTTTTACGCACAACAAGTTTTTGGCGCCGTTAAGGGATTGCATTTAATTTTTATTGTTTAGAAATTATTACATCCTTAGGGAGGTTTTACCTTGGTATTTATGCGTGGTGTGTTACGGGAAGTGCTATAGCGTTTGGCGTTATAGCGTATGCCCGAATCAGAACCACCCACTTTTGAGTTTTATCGAGAACCGAAAGAAGATTCGGGAGGCTAAGGCGCCAACAAAGACTACAACAACTCGGACCAACTATGTGCGAGCACTCTCATCCTACTTTGGTAGAGGTTCATATGGTGGAAGAAGCATACTCACAAATAGGAGGAAGAGGTCAAAGAGGTGGAAGGCAAGGTCCTTTTACCCATCACGAAGGCGATGAAGAATCTTTGGTACAAAGGCAGATTCATTAATCAAGGACCTAATCAAATGGTGAATGACGAGAGCAGGCGATGAGAGATTATGATGTGTTTGATCCACGTTCCATGGAAACAAGCATCACTAGGCACATTGTGTGATTGCTACTCACTTTGAGTTCAAGCTTATGATGTTCCAAATGCTCCAAACAAGCTGGACAATTTGGAGGTTCGATCAAGAAGATCCTTTTGCTCATCTAAGAAACTTTCTAGAAGTGTGCGATAACTTCATTATCCCGGGGTGAGTGAGGATGCTTTCAGTGAAAAGCTGTTTCCCTATTCATTAAAAAGCGAGAGCTAAGGCTTGGTTGAACTCCTTGAGTCCAACTCTATCACAACTTGGGAGGATATGACAAAGAAGTTTCTAGAAGTATTTCCCACCAAACAAGAATGCTAGGATGAGGAATGACATCACATCCTTCAAGCAAAAAGAGGTGAGACATTACATGAGGCTTGGGAGAGATGGAAGGAATTGCTTAGGAAATGCCTCATCATGGAATTCTATAGTAATTCAAATGGAGACTTTCTATAATGGGCTAGAGGCACCTACTAGGTCTATGTTAGATGCCTCATGCTGGAGGTGTAATTCTTAACTCATCATACAATGAAGCTTGTGAACTCATGGCGCATTGCCATTACTGATTCTTCATGGCCTCTTGAAAGGTTGAATTCTACAAGGAAAGTAGGCTGGGGTTCATGAAGTGAGTGAGGTTTCTGCTCTCTCGGCCCAGTGGCCACTCGACAAATATGATAAAGGGGTTAACTACACGCCCAGCTATAGCGTCGATGCTATAAGCGCCTAATGAGTCAGCTGCAGTTTGCAATTGAACAAGCTCCTCTGGAGAAGCTAGTTGTGTATCTTGTGGGGGGGCTCATCTTTATGAAGAATGTTCAACAAATCACCTACATCAATTATGTGGGTTCTGCGGGGGTAACAACCACTTATTCTAATACATACAACCACAGGTTGGAAGAACCATCTAACCGGATGGGGAGGAAATATTGCTATCTGAGGCACAAAGGCTCTGCTATTCCCCCGGTTTTTCAAGACAACAACAACCTCAAAGATAGAATGCTCCTGCTCTGCTATGGATAACTCAATGGAGTCTCTGCTAAGGTCATTCATCGGTGATTGTAAAACAACTATGCGGACTCATGAAGCATCCATCAAAACTACGGAAAATCAAGTGGGACCAGTTGCATCTGCTCTCACCCGAGAGCAAAATGGTGGACTCCCGTCTACTCTTTGAACCTTCATCATCTCATGCACGAGGCAAGGAGCATGTGAAAGCAATAATTACGAAGTGGTAAGGAGGTAAATCTTGCACCCAAATTTAGAGTCAAGTGTTCTTTGAAAATGAAAAGAATTTTCTGACCTTCTGCTTTGGCGTTATAGCGTCAAATGCAAGCAGAACACACGAACCTAAATTGGTGCACAGAATATCTGCTCCACCCTACCCTCGAAAGGTTAAAAAAGGCACATGAGGACAAACAATTCAATAAATTCCTTGAAGTGTTAAAGCAATTGCACATTAATGTTCCTCTAGTTGAGGCATTACAACAAATGCCCAACTATGCCAAATTTATGAAAGATGTTTTGACAAAGAAAAGAAGGTTGGGAGAATTTGAAAGCGTAGCAATGGCGGGGAATGTAGCATGTTGATGCAAAACAAACTCCCAGAAAAATTGAAGGACCACAGTAGTTTCACAATACCACTGATCCATTGGAGACTTTTATTGAATTCGTGCTTTATGTGATTTGGGGCGAGTATTAACTTAATGCCCAAGTCCATTTACACACAATTGGGTATAGGAAGCGCCGAGGCCTATACGTAAGCCTTGACTAGGCGATGAGGTCAACTTGCCTATCTGAGGGAATCTTTGGAGGATGTTTTAATTAAAGTTAATAAATTTGTTTTCTGTTGACTTTGTTATTTTAGATTTTGAAGCGGTCACGAGGTACCTATCATTACAGGTAGACCGCTTTACAGCTACGGGGAAGACACTAATTGATGTACAAAAGGAGAATTGACAATGAGAGTTAATGATCAAGAAGTTAAGATCAACGTTTTGAATGCATTAAAACTTCCGGATGTCAATCTTGAAGAGTGCTCCTTTGTGGTTTCTCTTGACCAAATGGTGCAAAAACATTTTCAAAAACCTAATGACCACTTGGGAAAGATGCTTAAAAACAACGAGGAACATGAATTGTTGGGAGAAGAGGAGATTCAAGTAGAAAAACCGATCGTGAAGGAGGTTTGGGCTAGGAGATATGAGTCACTTGAGCAAGAGAACTCAAGCTAAAGAAGAGTGTACCTTCCATTATCCAACCACACGAGTTAAATTGAAGGAATTGCCCAAGCACCTCAGTATGCATACTTGGGGAAAATGAGACTCTACTGTCATCATTTCTTCTAGTCTAGATCAAGACCAAGAGGTGGAGCTCATTTCAACTCTGAAGAGACCTGAAGAAGGCAATAGGTTGGCAAATGTCGACATACATGGGATAAGTCCTACAATCTGCATGCCTGAGAATTGTTTTGAGGAAAATGCCAAACATAGCATTGAAGGGCGAGAGAAGGCTTAATCCCATAATGAAGGAGGTAGTAAAGAAGGAAATCCTCAAGTGGTTAGATGCAGGAATTGTGTATCCTATTTCTGACAGTGTAGCGACCGAAAAATCCGGGAAAGGATTCTTCGAAAGGTTCATAGGAAGTCGCCACCAAATTTTAGTTTAAGGGCAAATTCGGAAAATCCCTTTTAGTTTTAAGATAAGAAATTTGAGTTTAGGGTTAGGGAGTCGTTATGCGTGGGAAGGTATTAGCACCCCACGACATCCTTGGTCTAATTAATTACGGTTTATTAATATTTACCCTTTTATTTATAAAGAAATAGACTTAATTAAATTTTTAATTTTAGTGCTTGACAAGAGTTGACTCTTGCTCCTACGTACCTCCGGATGCAATGGAGGAATCAAAGCTACGTAGTTCTTCCTGAAAAAGGTTTGTTGGTTGGTGTTTTTAGTGTTGGGGTCCTAGGACTCCTTGAAGCTATACAACTCAACGATTCATAGGGCCATTTGGCTAACTTGGGTTGTACAACCGAGCTTAGTCCCTACTTTTTGAAAGTATTTTTTTGAGGTTTTTTTGAAAGAAGTTTGTTTGATGTGAGGTGAGTTGGTTTTAGAATAGGTATTCTAGAACTCTGAAATTGTCTGACTCATTAGTTCTAGAGACATTTGAATAACTTGGTTGTACAACCAGAGCTTAGTCCCCTATTTTTGGGAAAAATGATTTATTTATATTTTTATGAGTTTTTAGGATTCTTGAAGTATGCAGACTCATTGGTCTAGGATGATGACTAACCGGTTGTACAACCGAGCTTAGTCTTTATTTGATTTTAGAAGAACATATTTATTTGTTTGTGAATTTTTGGTAAAAGAAATTGTTTGTTAAAAACATCTAAGAAAAAAGCGAGAAAGGGTTAAATAGTAAAATGGGAGTGCGATTAGGCTGAGGGGATTAATGTAATTAAAGCTGGGGTACAAAAGCATAACCAGTTCACATTAGAGCCCAGTCTTGAGTGGACTTGAGTAGAAAGGTGTTGTGTGTGCATTAATTGGTAGGGTGTGAGTAGGAATCTAAGTATTAAAGAAAAAATCATTATAATAAAAGCAATTAAAAATTGAATAAAAGCAAAAGGGATCAGAATATTAAATGAGACATTATTACCTCAATAACCAAATTCAATTTTGTTTCCTCCATTCCGTCTCTTCCTCACCTTTACTGTTGGCATTGATTTTACTCTCCTAATTTTTAGTTTCTAAAACAACCTCCGTTTAATCCTAATTTCTAACTAACACTATTTACCAATTTTTCAGAACAAAAAACTAACACTAATTTTTCACAACATAACACTAATTTCTAAAACAATACAATCTCAGTTTAATCCTAATTTCTATCTAACACTAATTACGAATTTTCAGAACATATCAGCATGAATCTACTGCTTCCATAAAAACTAAATACTAATGGATGCATGATTTTGATATATGTAGAGACTATTTTGAACATAAAACTAATACTAATACGACAAGCATGGATGCATTTACAAACTTAACTACAAAGCTTAATTAGTAATTTAGTCCTTAAATGAAACCTTAATCCTATTTCAATGAAAAATAATACATATTAAACACATACTTTATATTCTCAAATTTTAATAGTATGGAACCAACCTAATATCTGCATCATTTTGTTAGAACTCCTATTTATTCTGGAGATTATGAGTGCTATTGCTTTTTGAGATTTCTTTGCTTTTGTTGTTGATATTTACTTCTCCTTCTTTTTACTTAGAAATTCGAATGTGTGTTTGGTGGATTAAGATTCTAATGTTGAACCACTAATCCTTTTTAGGTGATTTTGCGATGTTCTTATCTGTGTCCTTTTTGGTAGAAGCGATTGCCTATTTATATTAGAGAATTAGGTTTTAGCAATTAATGTTTGATTTACCACTGATTTGGTTTATATTTGGATGTTTGGAGAGAAAGATTAGGGTTTTGGGAGAGCACGAAGATCCAAGCCCAAGCTATTATTTGGGCTAGATCGTGTTTATTTTGTATTTTTTTATTATTTTCAGTTTTATATATTTTCATGTAGTTTGTATTGCTATTTTTGCAATTTGGACCCCTTTTGGACTTTTAGACACTTATATATTGTAAATAAAACTAAATAGAATTTTTTGACATTTTTGGACTATATATATATGCTCAAAATAATTAAGCGCACAAAATAAGAAAAAGGAGTGGGCCAAATACAAAAGACAAGAAGCGGGCGGACTAGACAAATCACGCTAAAACGAGACCCAAATAGAAGAAATGGGTTTGTTAACTAACAACACTAAAATTAATTCGAATCGCATTCTTAGGCACGAATTTGAAGAGATAAGCCAAATTTTTGAGAAAAATGACTTTTGGTAGACACACTTTATATGCGACTAAACCCAAATACGGAGATTAAATTGAAGAGCATACGAAAAGATCGATCATTCGCGAGCATGCCTAATTTAAACAACGGTATTTACGATTTAGTTGAGCGGGGTGATTGAAATTGGTTGGGTTAATGTAACAGAGGCGCTATACTAATAATTCTCGTAATCATGCGACTCCAAAACACGACCACTAATAAAAATAAGCGACTAAAACAAGAAAAAGAAGACGGACAAAATTGGGGTATAACAGTGCCCCTCTTTATTAGTATTTTACTAGAAAGTGATGAGTTCTCGAACTTTAAGTAGTAAAAATAGGAATAAAGATAAGATAAACGCTAATTTTGTCCGTTTAAGGAGGAAGTGGAAGGTTTGAGAGATAAGAAGGAGTGGTTAATACTTGGCGCGTTAGCAGAGAGTTGAATGAAGGGTCAACAAGGACTGAAGGAACCACTAAGGCTCTGAAGGACCACTTCGAGTGTGCGAAGGAGCACTAAGGCTCTGAAGGACCACTCGAGAATGCGGAAGGCTGCCTAAGACTTAATTGAAGGACCATCGTAGTGCGAAGGAGGCGCAACTAGGCTGCGGTACTAGTTAAGCGATGCGAGGGCCTTTATATTCGGCGGCCATGATGGGTCAAGATCGGTCTAGAAGCGATATGTTGACCATGAAGGGCGTCCAACGTGTCTTGGTGACCTGACTAGTGCGAAGGACCACTCGGGTGCGCGAAGGTCGTCGGGCTCGACTCGACGTTGCGACACAGGCCACTTAGGGCCTTTGCTTGCTGCGAAGGACCACTTGGGGTCTATAGGGATCAACACGGTGATCAAGTGATATGATATAAGATCAGCGCTTAAAGCGCTGCTATTAGAGGAACAAAATATAGGGATTGACACTTATCGTGTTTATCAGAGCACACTAACAAATGCATCTTCCAGGAGGAAAAAAACTTTCTTCATTTGGCAATGCAATTAATGGTGCAGCGTCGTGCAATGATTTATATCTGGTGGAATGATTTTTTCTTTTTGTTTTTGCTTGTTGCTTATTCGTAATAAATGCATGAAATGCAAATGTGAATATGATGCAAATGAAATGATTGAATGCAAATGCTATGGTTCATGATGCGATGATATGAAATGATTGATTGGGTGTAGAAACATTTTTGTGATGATGAGATGTGAGGCTTTGGATCGAGAGGCGGAGATGAATATTGATCATTCTTTGGAAAAATTAGTTTTGATTCAAACCCGGCAATCTCAAGGTCGTTATCTCTGAGACAACGACATGAAAAGGTACTTGGTTTGTATTTGCAAGCTCGTTCATTTTCTCTTCCATTATGATGCCCCATGATGGCCAAAGTTTATGTCCACAAAGTTACCTAAGTGGATTTTTAGCATCATATGATCGACTTGTGTTTTCTCTCTGAAGCATTGTTTTGTGAAGATGTATAGTAGTGCGGATATAGATGAATGAGTCGATTAACTTGGGGTTCTAAAGACCTAGGGTGTGGACATTTGTGGCACATGAAGGGGTGAATGGTAGTGGTCTTTGTCGAGGTCATGAAAGGTAGGTTTTCCCAGCCAAGAAATGCGGGTGCCCCCGATTTAGATTTGATGGCGATGAGTGAATAACTTGCCCACATCTCTAGTGGTGACAAGCTAGGGGTGTAGAAGATGATGAATTGGAAAGGCATTGGCTTTGGAATGAAAGGTGGCAAGTAGGAGATGTTGTCTCGACCCATAGAGTTTGATGTTTCCCTAATTATGGTAAGGACAAGATTGCCCAGAGCTAGAGTAGAAACATTTAGGATAGTGAGTTGAGAAATTGCCCGGTATGGTTTTTGGGTGTGAATATGGCAAGGGGATGAGATGGGTGTAGGGTGAATTTTCCCATTTGAAGGTGGAGTGAAGAAGCGACGAGGATTGCCCCACTTGGAATGGTATTTGAATGGTTGGCTTTAGTGAGATTGGGAAAGGTAGCGGAGTTAGGGTTATGGGTTTTGGAGATGGTCAAATCTTTGTTTGTATAGACTAGGAGTGGCATGGGATGGATCTTTGGACAAATTTCCCCAAGTTCAAATGGAATGGATGGTAAAGGGGTGCCCCACTTTAGGATCTAGAGTAACGATCCTAGCATGAACTTTTGGTTATGTTGAGAATGACTCTCGGACTATGATGGTCTTGAGCTTGCTATGATGAAAGCTACACTTGGTGATCAATAGACCTTGTCTTGGTATAATTGTAGCTTGGATGGATCTTATAGTGCAAGTCCTCTGATTTTCCTTTATTTGAGTTTTTTTTTTTGAGATACATTTTTTTAGCAAACATATTGTAAATAAATAAACTTATTTGTCCTAAGATTAAAACTTTGAGAAAACAAAAGCAATCGGTCATTGATCGAATGGATTTTGGAGTTGTAATGTGGTGATGGTTAATGGTTTATGAAGGAAATGGTTATTAGGCTCAAATGAGTGTTTGAGGTTTTATTGAGGCAGTAGTTGATGTGCCTCATGGTAGAATGGACTGTTTAGGATTGTCACTTGGCCAAGGGTTTGTGGAGGTAGGATATTGAGGCCCAAGGAAGGGTTTGAGGATTGATGAGACAAATGATTTTTATTCAGCAGTGTAGTTTGGCTAATGGTTAATGGCTTATGAAAGAAGGGTTTATTGAGGGTCTATGTCTCGTGGTAGAATGGATCGGTTTAGATGGATTAATGAAGGATAGGACATTGGGAAGTGTTTGAGGGTTTATTTAGGACAAGGATCTCTTATGCGTTTAATTATGAAATATCGGCTCCTACTTTACTTTTTGTTTTTTTTTTGGGATTTTCAATCCTTTTTTTGACTTCACTCTTTTGTGATTTTGTTTCTCTTTTTTTGAAATGGGTGGTGATAAAGGTGATACACAATTTTCGATGTGAGATAGATCTTTGTCTAAGGTGATTGGAAGTTTCTTTGGATTTTGGCTTAGGGTGGGTAGCGAAGGTTTTTAGAGGACATGGGAAGATGGTCAAAGATGGTCAAACTTCATTTCAAATCATGATTGCTCGATTTCTCAAAAATTAACTCAAGGACAATAATTTACTTATTTTATATACTTGCTCTTTTTCTTTATTTCTTTTCATGCTCTAATTTTTGCTTAGGCTACCCTTACGAGTTTTCAACCTAACGAGCTTCTTTTGATTTTATTTTTGTAAAGGACTTGAACCAAGGAATACAATGTTGACAAGGTATTTTAGAGATCACAAATTTGCCCAGTATGGAGGACCTAAAGTGTTATTTCATCGGTGAGAACAAACCAAAAAGTTGACTAGGTAGGGAGTCGTACTTTAGGGTGGTCGGGGTGGGATTAGACTTGGGCGGGGGTGATGACAAGGTAAGGACATTAAGCGACTCAAACAAGAATGAAGACACATGTCACACATAAGTTACTACATGAATGCTTCGTAGAGAGTTCACACGAGTTAAAACATGAAAGAAAATTTTGGCGGACCATTTGGGTCATTCATCATGGGGTTGATAAGATGCAGCGCTTTGATGCGACGTCTTTGCTAATTTGAAAATTTGAGTGCCTTGAAACACCTTGAGCTTGCGTGAAGTATGGCTAAACTTTTTCCAAAAGAATGATTTATTTCACAAGAATGTCTCACCTCTCACCACTTTTTTTGTCTTCTAAAATTATGCTAATTATTTTTATAATGCATGATGTAACTATGCAAATGAATGTGCATGAAATCTGCGAATGAATGTATGTGAAATGTGAATGTAATGATAATGTATGTGAATGAAATGATAATGTATGTGAATGAAATGATAATATATGATTTTATTTATCGCGTCGGGAATTATAAGTTTCACGTTTGGAAAGTAAAGTACAAAGTTTGACTTTGACTTTAGCATGCATAACTTCTCTCCAAAATAAAGCTTTTAATTCTCAGTCGTCGTAACATAAGATGTTTATTCTTGTTTTTGTAATGCAAAGAAAAAATGCATGAGGTATGGTTACTAAGAAACTTGTGGTAAATAATGATTTGGGTTTTGACTTTTTGATTTTTGATTTTTGGATAAAAGGCAGTAAGCACAAATATTTGTTTGAATGCAAGGGTATGAAGCTCCTTTGTGACCCTAGAAAGGTAACTTCTTGAGTGGGTCTAAGGTTTCTTTTATAGTGAACCTCACAAGGATGGTTTTAAAGAATCCTACACAAGGTTCCTAGAGCTAAGGACCCAGATCAAGAATCTGACCCCAACAATAGGCAAGCTATTAGAAGGATAGCATCCTTAAAGGAATCAAACTCTAGGTGAGATTTTCATGACCACCCAACGAGGCGTCGTCCGTAGGCCATCACTCGCAATCTCGTTCTAACTTAGGTTTGCACTCAAGTCGGGTAGAGGACTTTTCTCACATGTGTGTGATGTGTAGATGTGAAGTGTGTGTAGGAGCGATTCAAAACAAACCCAAAGCTGCAAAGCAAAGCAAACATTCATACAAAATAAAGTCTTCTATCCTAGGGTTTACACATCGTATAAATAATATAATGTGCAAAGATAAATAAATAAGAGAAGGGTAAAAATTAAATTAAATAAATCCTATAAATAATTGGACTAGGTTTTGACTCTCTAAAAATTCGTCCCGAGTGGAGTCGCCAATTTGTATGGCCAGAAAAATCAGGAAAGGATTCTTGAAAGGTTCATAGGAAGTCGCCACCAAATTTTAGTTTAAGGGCAAATTCGGAAAATCCCTTTTAGTTTTAAGATAAGAAATGAGTTTAGGGTTAGGGAGTGGTTATGCGTGGGAAGGTATTAGCACCCCACGACATCCTTAGTCTAATTAATTACGGTTTATTAATATTTACCCTTTTATTTATAAAGAAATAGACTTAATTAAATTTTAAATTTTTAGTGCTTGACAAGAGTTGACTCTTGCTCCTCGTACCTCGGATGCAATGGAGGAATCAAAGCTACGTAGTTCTTCTGAAAAAGGTTTGTTGGTTGGTGTTTTTAGTGTTGGGGTCCTAGGACTCCTTGAGCTATCTGACTCACTTGATTCCTAGGGCCATTTGGCTAACTTGGGTTGTACAACCAGAGCTTAGTCCCTACTTTTTGAAAGTATTTTTTTGAGGTTTTTGAAAGAAGTTTGTTTGATGTGAGGTGAGTTGGTTTTAGAATAGGTATTCTAGAACTCTGGCTATGTCTGACTCATTAGTTCTAGAGCATTTGAATAACTTGGGTTGTACAACCGACTTAGTCCCTATTTTTGGGAAAAATGATTTATTTATATTTTTATGAGTTTTTAGGATTCTTGAGTATGCTGACTCATTGGTCTAGGATGATGACTAACTTGGTTGTACAACCGAGCTTAGTCTTTATTTGATTTTAGAAGAACATATTTATTTGTTTGTGAATTTTTGGTAAAAGAAATTGTTTGTTAAAAACATCTAAGAAAAAAGCGAGAAAGGGTTAAATAGTAAAATGGGGAGTGCGATTAGGCTGCGAGGGGATTAATGTAATTAAAGCTGGGGTACAAAAAGCATAACCAGATTCACATTAGAGCCCAGTCTTGGTGGACTTGAGTAGAAAGGTGTTGTGTGTGCATTAATTGGTAGGGTGTGAGTAGGAATCTAAGTATTAAAGAAAAAATCATTATAATAAAAGCAATTAAAAATTGAATAAAAGCAAAAGGGATCGAGAATATTAAATGAGACATTATTACCTCAATAACCAAATTCAATTTTGTTTCCTCCATTAAAATCTCTTCCTCACCTTTCTTTGTTGGCATTGATTTTACTCTCCTAATTTTTAGTTTCTAAAACAACCTCCGTTTAATCCTAATTTCTAACTAACACTATTTACCAATTTTTGAGAACAAAAAACTAACACTAATTTTTCACAACATAACACTAATTTCTAAAACAATACAATCTCGGTTTAATCCTAATTTCTATCTAACACTAATTCTGAATTTTGAGAACATATCGGCATGAATCTCTTTGCTTCCATAAAAACTAAATACTAATGGATGCATGATTTTGATATATGTAGAGACTATTTTGAACATAAAACTAATACTAATACGACAAGCATGGATGCATTACAAACTTAACTACAAAGCTTAATTAGTAATTTAGTCCTTAAAAATGAAACCTTAATCCTATTTCAATGAAAAATAATACATATTAAACACATACTTTATATTCTCAAATTTTAATAGTATGGAACCAACCTAATATCTGCATCTGTTGTTAGAACTCCTATTTATTCTGGATTATATTTGTTATTGCTTTTTGAGATTTCTTTGCTTTTGTTGTTGATATTTATTCTCCTTCTTTTTACTTAGAAATTCGAATGTGTGTTTGGTGGATTAAGATTCTAATGTTGAACCACTAATCCTTTTTAGGTGATTTTGCGATGTTCTTATCTGTGTCCCCTTTTTGGTAGAAATGATTTGCCTATTTATATTAGAAAATTAGGTTTTAGCAATTAATGTTTGATTTACCACTGATTTGGTTTATATTTGGATGTTTGGAGAGAAAGATTAGGGTTTTGGGAGAGCACGAAGATCCAAGCCCAAGCTGTTATTTGGGCTAGATCGTGTTTATTTTGTATTTTTTTATTATTTTCGGAGTTTATATATTTTCATGTATTTTGTATTGCTATTTTTGCAATTTGGACCCCTTTTGGACTTTTAGACACTTATATATTGTAAATAAAACTAAATAGAATTTTTTGACATTTTGGACTATATATATATGCTCAAAATAATTAAGCGCACAAAATAAGAAAAAGAGAGTCGGGCCAAATACAAAGACAAGAAGCAGGCAGGACTAGACAAATCGCTAAAGCGAGACCCGAATAGAAGAAATGGGTTTGTTAACTAACAACACTAAAATTAACTTCGGAATCGCATTCTTAGGCACGAATTTGAAGAGATAAGCCAAATTTTTGAGAAAAATGACTTTTGGTAGACACACTTTATGTGCACTAAACCCAAATCACGGAGATTAAATTGAAGAAGCATACGAAAAGATCGATCATTCGCGAGCATGCCTAATTTAAACAACGGTATTTGATTTAGTTGAGCGGGGTGATTGAAATTGGTTGGGTTAATGCTTAGAGCGCTATACTAATAATTCTCGTAATCATGCGACTCCAAAACACGACCACTAATAAAAATAAGCGACTAAAACAAGAAGAAGAAGAAGAAGAGCGGACAAAATTGGGGTATATGAGACGAAAAATGAATTAATTCCCACAATAACGATGGCGGGTGGAGGATTTGCATGGACTATAGGAAATTGAACAAGGCCACAAAGAAGGACCATTTCCTCTCCCTTTTATTGATCAAATCTTTGGATAGACTTCTTTGGGAAGGACTATTCTTTGCTTTCTTGATGGATACTCGGCTATAATCAAATAGCAATTGTCACGAAGACCAACAAGAGACCACATTCACATGTCCATATGGCACATTTGCTTTTAGAAGAATGCCATTTGGGTGTGCAATGCCCTGCAACTTTCGAGGAGATGTATGATGTCCATATTCTCTGATTTCATTGAAAAATCTATGGAGGTTTTTATGGATGATTTCTCTGTGTTTGGGGATAGTTTTGGATATGTTTGGACAACTTGGAAGAAATACTGATAAGGTGTGAAGAAACAAACCTTGTGCCTAATTGGGAAAAGTGTCACTTTATGGTGCAAGAAGGAATTGTACTAGGGCATAGGGTTTCCAAGAAAGGATTAGAGGTGGATAGGGCCAAGATTGAAGTGATTGAGAAATTGCCACCCCCTCCAGTGTCAAAGGTATAAGAAGTTTCCTTGGGCATCTTTGGTTTCTATAGGAGATTCATTAAAGATTTCTCAAAGATCTCAAAGCCTCTATGCCAACTCCTTGACATGACACCACATTCAAGTTTGATGAGGCTGCCTTGAAGCATTTTAGAAATTAAAAATGGCATTAGTCACTTTGCTTTTATTTATTGTGACTCTGATTGGATAAACCTTTTGAGTTGATGTGTGATGCAAGTGATTATCTTTGTGGGAGTGTGTGCTCGGCGGAGTATGACAAAATTTTTCATTCTATATATTATGCAAGCAAAACACTTGTAGAAGCACAATTAAATTACAACATCACGAGAAAAAGAGCTATTGGTGTGGTGTTTGCATTTGACAAATTCGGATCGTACTTGGTGGGCACAAAAGTTATTGTTTTTCTGGATCACTCGACCATCAGTACTTGATCTCTAAGAAAGATGCAAAACCAAGGCTAATTAGATGGGTTCTCCTCCTCCAAGAATTTGACTTGGAAATTCGTGATAAGAAGGGTGGAGAACCGGGTTCTTTGATCATTTATCTAGACTTGAAGGTGCGGGTACATCACGGGGTGAAATTAAAGAAATTTTCGGATGAGAAATTGTTATGATATCTCTGCGAAGTGTAGCAGCTATAGCGGTGGCCTTATATATACCAAGAGCGCTATAGCGGTGATGCTCTTGATCCTTGGTTTGCAGACATTGTGAATAACTTGGTGAGTAGAATTGTGCTGCGGATCTAAGCTATCAACGAGAAAAAGGTTTTCCATATAGTAAAGGAGTACTATTGGGATGAACCTTTTCTTTACAAAAAATGTCAAGATCAAGTGATAAGAAGATGCCTTGCGAGAAGAAGAACAACCTCAGTGTTAGAGCATTGTCATGCCTCACCATGTGGTGGACACTTTGGAGGAACGAGCAGTTTGCAAAGGTCTTTGCAATGTGGGTATTCTTGGCTACATTATTCAAAGATGCTCGGGAATTGGTGAAGAAGCGTGAAAAGTGTCAAAGGGTGAAACATCTCAAACAAGCATGAAATGCCCTTAACCAACATTCTAGAGATTGAACTCTTTGATGTGTGGGGCATGGATTTCATGGGACCCTTTCCTCCTTCTCATGGGAATTTGTACATATTGGTGGTGTGGATTATGTTTCAAAATGGGTTGAAGCCGTGGCTCTCCCCCGATAATGATGCCAAGTCGGTTAGCAAGTTCCTTGAGAAGAACATATTCGCGGATATGGGACACTAGAGCTATTATCGGTGATGAGGTTCTCACTTACGCAACAAGTTGATTGAGTCTCTCTTGGGAAAATATGGGGTGAGGCATAAAATTGCCACTTTGCTTACCACCCACAAACAAATGGGCAAGGCGAGTTGTCGATAGAGATCACGAGGATGCTTGAAAAGATGGTGGGACCTTGAAAAGGATTAGTCAACCCATTTGGATGATGCATTATGGGCTTCTGGGACTGACCTTCAAAACACCTTTGGGAATGTCTCCCTATAGACTTGTATTTGGGAAAGCTTGCCACCTCCTATTGAATTACAACACAAAGCTCATTGGGCCATCAAAAGCTCAACTTTGATTATGATAGAAATTTGGTAGGGCAAGGCTACTCTGATTGAATGAAATGGAAGAGATTAGGCATGCGACCTATGAAAGTTCGACAATCTACAAGGAGAAGACCAAGGTGTGGCATGACAAGAAGATCGAGAATAGAGAAGCGATTGAAGGAGGCCAAGTGCTTCTTTTTAATTCAATGTTAAAATTGTTTCTGGCAAGATTAAGTCGGATAGTGCGGACCTTTCAAATTAGTCAAAGTCTACCCTCGTGGTCTTTGTGGATCTATATGATCAAGCAACCAACACTACTTTCAAAGTGAATGGTCAAAGAAGTCAAGCGATATCATGGTGACAATGTGATGAGAACAAGACCTCAATTGATCTTCAAGATCCACAACATTAAAAGAAGAAGTGCAGTTTGAAGACTTTTAAAAACAAGCGCTCTTGGGAGGCACCCCAAAGATTTCACTAACCAACAATTTTGTTTTATTTTTATGCGGGAGAAAAATTATTGTGTTGAGAAGCTGGAAAATTGAAGGTCTAATGTGTGGCATTGGCGCTATAAGCGTCAAGATGTGTAAGCGGCACGAGAAAATAATTTTAATTTTCAAATTTGGGGCGGTTATCAATGGCGTGGCGTCGCGCGCTCTGTTCCTTTCAATTGCTACACCTATACACCCGTGTGACAACCCCGTCAACGATCACTCGCCCCCCATCAACAACGGTCACTTCATTACTTCATTCAATTCCCGATAACCTCTCATTCAACCACTCCGCTTCCCTTAACACTTTTCTAATTCTGAATTGTTCCTTAACTTCTCTAACCCCCATCGTTCAATAACTCCCATTCCTTTTCTCTCTGCAACCAATTTTGCATTCCATCCCATAACTTCACAAATCCATTTCATTCTCTCAAAAATCCTAAAAATGGTGAAAAAGCAGATCGGTTGAAAAACCCCTAGAAAGACCAAAGCATCGAGAACCAGTCCTCTAAAGCTATGGACACAAAAGATGATCACCTCGCTATTGGAAAATGAACTTCATAGCGGAGAGGGTTTCAAAGCAGAAAAGCCCACGATGTGTTCACGTCTGCCGTTCTGACGTTAGGATGGCAAAAGTTCATCAAGCAGGAGAAGTTGTGGTACCGGTGGTAAGGGAATTTTACAAGGGTATTCCTCCTCCAAGGGAAAAGCCCCAAACCTATTCCATGGTTAGGGGTGAGATGGTGGATTTCAGTCAAGTGCAATCAATGAGCACTTCAAGTTAGGCTACTCTGGAAGGCGTTGGAGAAGAAGCTAGATACTTGAAATTTGTGATGAAATGGAGGAAGTAAAGAAGAGAATTTGTGTGGAAGAAGCAACTTGGGAAAGATTTGGGTCAGAATTCAAGGTGAAGAAGGCATTCTTGGTGGATGAGGCTGCTATGTGGTTCACCTTTATCAGACACTCACTCATGCCCACCTCTCACACAACCATGTGTGGAAAGGGCCAGTTAATTGTGCTAGATGCTATCTTGGAGGGTGAAAGCATCGATGTGGGAAAGATTATTGCAAGGGAGATTGAACTGTGATGAAAGAAGAACTCCTCAAGGAGACATCCCTGCTATGTTCAAACCAAGGCAAAGAAGTGCAAGCGCTATAGCGTCTGATGCTATAGTGCTTAATCAGTTGAAAAAGAACCATCAAACACTATGCAAGTTTGTAAAGGCCAAATTTGAGTGGGAGAAAGCTGTTGTGGAAAAGTTGTCAAGGGGAAAAGAATTGATGGAACCTCCTGTGTTCCCAGAATGGTTGATTGAAGAAGAGGGGTGTCTGGGAGCCACCTCGAGAATAAGAAAGGGTCACTAAAAAGGCCTCTGCGGATACACTCGAAGAGAGAGCAAGGAGCCATGCTTTGAAGAAAGTGAAGAGTCACTAAGAAAAAGAAAAAGGTGAAGCGGTGAGGTCTCTCTGAATCTTTTGAAGATTTGGAGGAGCTCAGTGAGGATGATGAAGAGGAAACAAGGCAGCTAATGAAGGAGGTGAATGATTCTGAGGAGGAAGAAGAGTCTGATTCTGAGGAGCAATCTGGTGAGGAAAGCCCAGAAAAAGAGGAAGGATCAGAAAGTGAGGAATATGAAGAAATGCGTGCTGACCCCACACCTAGCCCTACCAGACCACCTTCACCAAAAATACCTTCCCCACAAGCCCATGACCAAGTCATTCACGAAACCCCCAATCTGAACCCACCATTCCTCCACCTATCCCAACGAAAACTCACCTAAAAAACACAACAAACACCCACTCCACGAGCGGCCTGAAGCGAAACACGCTTTCCAACCCCCGGTCCCGAGCAGAGCGGATCAAAATCCCCACCACCGGCAACATTCTCCCCAAAATCCCACTTTGTTGACTCTCTGCGGCGCTATAGCGTCTGGCGCTTCTGGCGTCTCGACCCGAAAAAGCCCGGCCTCGTCAGTGTCGGTGCAACCAAATCCACTAAGCTTAAGCAAAAAGCCCGAAGGAACCCAAAATCAAAAACTAACATTATGCGGGTTCGGAAGAGGAAGCTCGTGCTATGGTGATAGCCTCTCCCAGGAAGTAGCTCGAGGCCCATTGCCATCACGGCACACTGGCCGTGGCTTGAAGGAGAAGCATGTTGCCAATAAAGGCCAACATCTGGCGTCTGCAAGAAGGAGCCAGTGCCAAGCTTGCTTTGTCATTGAAGAAGATGTGATTGGGGAGATGAACAAGGAAGAGTCGCGATCGAAGGCCAGGATCACGAAAAGGAGGTGTATGCGAGCGAGCGAAGGCGCTAGCAAGTTAGCGAAAATGAAGGCCTCTAAGAAATGCAAGCCCAGTGGTAGCGCTATAGCGTTTGATGCTATAAGCGCTGATCAAACGAGAAGAAGAAAGGAAGAAGAAAAAGAGGCTGCAAAGCTGCGCGACCAAATCGTGTCGATCACAAGGACCAGTGCAGTCTAATCGAGAAATAATTTTAATATCCTGCTTTGTAGTAGTTTTAGTTCTTTGTATGTGCTCCAATAAATTGTGAAGCGCTATAAGCGTCTGTCTTCTTGCGCTTCACGATGTTAAAAGACTTGTTTTATTACATTTTTGTGTTTGTCTTAGGCCTCTTCCTAGTCCATTAGAAGCGGTGAGGACCTTTGCTCACTTTAGTTTTGGGGGAGGACCTAAAGTTATCGAGAAAATTATCGGTGTTTAGTTTTTAACCATAGTCGATGAATGTATTCTCTTTGGGCTAGTTTTAGTGATGATTGTGTGAGTGAGTAAAGAGAGCCATGCTTTTAGATAAAATCTTTGTTTATTATTGCTCCTACACATAAAAATCTACTTAAGGAAAAACTTAGTTAGCCTAGGACTATCGATGCTTAGGTTAGTCTGGTTAACCAGTGACATCAAAACTTGACTAAAAACTTGAAGAGCTTTAGAAGCTAAGTTTGGGGGTGCTCGGTTTCATTAAGGCTAGGTACAAAGGTCTCGGGGTGGCTAGTAGTGAAGAAAGTCATTGTAAATTAAGTATATATATGTAAAAGGTTGTATTTGCTGAAACAAAAAATTTGGGTTGTTCCAAAAAGGCCACATATTTGTTAAAAAAAAACAAGTGCCAAAGGAACTTCGATAATGAGGGATTCTGATCATAAAGTTGTCAATTTACGTTACTGCTATAGCATCAAGCGCTATAAGCGTCTCTGTTTAGTCAATAGGTTAGGAACACTAGCCACGGGCTGAAGTGTCTAATCAAGCCCTTTGTCATGTGCGAAATCCTCCAGTGCGTGTGAAAATGTTAGTCTAGTCGGTGTTTTGAAAGAAATTTTGGTGTCACCAAAGAAGGCCACTCTTCCCAGGCTAAGAAAAATCTGAATCTAGCTAGGAATTAAGATAAGTCAGAGATCACACACACACACACACTATTGAGCAGTAATAAGCTTAGAAGTTGAGTAAAATGCATTGGTGTGTTGGTGTGAGTGTGAATCTGAATTATTAGCCTTTGAGAATATATTTGAATGAATGTGCTTAGAAATGAAGAAGCGATCGGGTAATGTGTGTTGTGCATAAGTGTCGGTATGTTTTGTCTTTGCAAGTGTCATTACTTGAGGACAAGCAATGGTTTAAGTTTGGAGGTGTGATAACTCATATTTATATGAGTTATTTATACTGCTTTAATCATTAAATTGAGTGAGTTCTCAAGTAATAATAGTTTAGTATTTGTTGCATTTACATTAGCATTAGGAAAGAAAGGGCTAAACAACTTTGCTGCTGCTATGAAATTGGCACATTTGGTGCCCTTGTGAATGTTTTGATGTATTTTGTGAGTATTGCGGTGTTTAGCGCTATAGGCGTCCTAACGCTATAAGCGTCAAGAAGGTAGATCATTGAGCATCTAAAGTAAAAGTGCAATTTTGGCGCCAAGCTCATTAATCCGGACTCAGTATCTTGTGTCCCTTGTGCTGGCGACATGCCGGATTTTATTGGATATGTGTGGACACTTGGCATCGCATGAGTGAGGAATAGTGGAGTTGGTGAAAAAGCAAACATCAACTTTATTGACTTTTGAGAAGACATGTACCACATGCAAGGGGACTACATCATCTTCCTTCTTCCACTTTTCCTTGAGAGGGCAGAGAGTTAGAGAGAGCTTTAGAGAGAGAACTTGACATAGTCTTTTCTCCATTGAAACACTTTGAAGCTTTTTATTTTTATTTTCTTCCTTTGTAATTTTCTGCTATTTTTCTCATGGTGTGAAGCTGCTGCTGTATCATCACTGCGTGGATGATTAGGAGACATCAAGATTGTATCTTTTGCACTTGTGTTTTCCTTCTTACCTACGGTAATGCAAGTATGTTTGTTTGTGTTATTTTGATGATGCTCAACATGAGCTAAACTCCTTGAGTTGGGTTGCTAGAACTTGTAATGAACCTTTAATATTACGTATATAACTTTTCACGTTTTGTGTTTTAATCCTTGTATTATAATTCTTCTAAACTTGTTTTATATTTGGCCACGTAAAATAAGTACCTCTGTGGAGTCAGACATGAACCATAGAAAGAACTCAAGGATTAATATGAACGATAAGGTTGGTTAAAGACATTTAACCAATTTTTGCTTCCTCCAGACATAGAATTGCAATAGTTCATAAAGCTTAAGCTGTGGGATCTTGAATATCTGAGGGTGAACTTATTTAGAACCTAGACATAGGCATCTTGTAATGAAACCACAGGCGCTAGTGGTGAAAGGCACAAAACAATTGCAACAGCGCTTAAAGCTATAGCGTGTGACGTTATAGCGTCTTATTTCTGGGAAGTTACTTAGTGAAAGCAATCCAACTTACTTCTCTCATATCTTAAATTACTTTTTTTAACTTGTTACTTTAAACAATCTCTGTTCAACTGAAACGTTACTACTTAATTATTTGCTACTTTTTCCACTAAGTGTACTTTCTTTTTAAACTCTAAAATTAATACCAATCTCTGTGGAGACGAACTCTACTTATCAATATATTACTTATTGCGATTGTGTACACTTGCACAACTACTTTTCGCACAACAATATGAAACACCTTAAAAATACTCAACAATAGGGGTCAAATTCCACTCCCCATTGTGACCAACAAGTTGACACACCTCAATTATAAAAATAAAAATAAAAATAATTTTAAAAATATTTTCTGATTTTAAAAATAGGGGCCAATAATTTATTTTTTTTAAAAAAATATATCCACGCGTTTGCGGCGGATTTAACGGTATTTGCGGCGGAATTTTGAATTTTCTGCCAACACTTCCGACAGATTTTAGGCCATTTGCGGCGGATTTATCAAAAACAAAAAAATATCCGCGCGTTTGCGACGAAAAAATCCGCAGGAAACAATTTGCGACGAGCCGGATTCCGACGTCGGAAACGCTATATTTGCGGCGGATTGTTTTCTGGCAGAAAAATCTGCCGGAAAATCTCATTTTTCTTGTAGTGTTAGTCTTCCAATCATTCAACCTTTTTGTTGTTTATGCTTTTCTTGAATTTAAATTCTTTGATGACAAAACAAGGGTTAATTTAAGAAAAATAATATTAATCGCGAATAACCAAACAGATTAATAGCTATAATAAAGGGATTGGTAATCAAATAAAATAATGTAGGTAGAATTAGACATCGAGGTGTCGAGAGGAATCGAAACTTGCAACTGAAACTGTGACCCTAGCTTCTCTCCGTTGAATTACATCTTGCATTTTATTCTTTTTATTTATTTCCATAACAACTCAAACATGCAGTTGTTCATCTAAATAATGAGTAGTCTTAACTAGTTTGGTTCTTGTTAATTAATCAATATAGAGCGATAACTTTTTTATACAACTCAAACAATTGTTCATCTATGTGTGTTTTTAACTCAATAATTGTAAACAAAGATGTAAATTCATAGTAATTACATCCTTGATATTGATATTTTGACTAGAGGAAGATCTCATAAATTTTTTTATGCAAGCAGACAACTTTGTCAAATTTATTAAAAAATAGAAAAAAGCAGTAGCGCCTTGAGAGGACTAGGCCAGAAACCCTTGTCATCAGAATAGCTAAAACCAAGATAATAATATGGAGTCTGTAACATAGCCCCTAAAACACTGCAGCCTAAAGGCTAAAAAAACCTAACTGACAAAAGTTAGATAAACAAACCGGAAAAAACCAACCTATCTTTGGCAAGAAAAGGATTGTCGTCAAAAGATCCTATAGCCACAAGCCCACAAGTCGGATAAAAAGAAAGCAGAGGCGGAATTTGTCTTTGGCGAGTGTTATGGCTGTTGTTTGCGGGTGTTTCTTCTTTGGAGCGTGGATACCATCGATTGGACTTTTAGCAGCAGATCCATGGTTCGTGTGATCATCAGCATCATCTGACACATCACCCCAATGCATCCCCGAAATTCTCATGTCGGAAGCAACCACTATATTAGAAGTATCATCAGACTCTGTAGCAAAAAAACTAATCAAGCCTGGTGGTGGGAGGTTGAGTGGAATCATTATCAATTCGGCTAGCTTCAAAGGTGCTAAGCGACTTCTAAATGACAGAGAACTCTTGCATCTGCTGGGCCACAAGCAAGGTTGTGTGACCTTAGATTGTGTGACCTTTTCTCTGCAGTCTCGATCGATGAGAATCAACTTCTTTGTTGATGCATCTGAGAAGGCTTCTCATTATTATGATCCTTTTTCTTAGGAACATAAACTTGTTTTACCTGAACATCTCATAAAATGTACTCCCTCCGTTCCTTTTATTTTGATGTTTTAGTATATGCACAAAGAATAAGAAAACAATAAATAGATTATGCAGACTAAAATACCCTTATTTATCTTCTTTGTTTCTCACAATTTTATTTGAGTAAATACACACTCATCATTTACTTGGAGAGATAAATAGTATTGGTATATGTTTATTAATTTATTAAGGGTATTGTTGAAAAAAATGGTTAAAGTAGTCTTGGTATTGTAAACATCAAAAGAAAAGGAACGGAAAGAGTATAAACAAAATGACAAACAATGTCAATTTCTTTTCTTAAATGTAGGGAAATACAAAAATCTCCAAACTTCGAATCACTATTGGTCTATCACTAAAGCCATTATTGGATATGATAGACCATAATTTTATTTTATTTTAGATAGGCTGATAGACCATAATATTTGTACCAAAATAATAGTTTAGGTCTTAACTTTATTTTCATTTTATTTATATATTTTATGGAGCGTTATACTAAAATTACGACTATATAAATTTACTGTAGTGCAATAGAAAAAGCAGAAATACAGGCACAAGAAAAATTAGACTAGTGTAGAAAAATGATTCAAAGTTGGATAAATTATACTTTTAAAGTCGGGTTGCGAGTCCGACTTCTATTAGAGCGACTTTGAATGTTAGATATTTAAGGTTGGTGTACAACTTAAAAACTATGTTTTTAAGTCCGACAGCCTCCATCAATCAGACTTTAATTACGCTTATATGTTCTGGTAAACACTGGCTTTTAAAAGTTTTTAAAGTCGAACTCCAGAACCACCTGACTTTAATTACTGTGACACCCGAATTAAAAGTGTTTAATTTTTTAGAACCTATTTAGTTTTTTGTGCTTCTCTCTCTGCAGATACAAATACTTTCAACAGTAGTTGGTTGACATTTAGTATTTGGAACTACTAATGATTGAATGAAAAACATGGTTGATATATTCTCAAAAAAAAAAAAAAAAATAGTTTGATATTTAGTATTTGAAAAATATGGTTATCGATATTTTGTTAAAGAGTTTGATATGGTTGATATAAATTCTATAGAAAAATATCAGTTTTTTTTTTGACGCAAAAAAATATCAGTTGAATTTCATTGGTCATGTTTTGATAAAATTGTGGTTTTAAATGCAGTTTAAATTTTCGACGAACTCATATCCTACGAATATTTTAAACAAAGGTTGAAATTAATATTATTTATGATTAAGGTATCTCGTAGAAATATTTTTTCGAGAGGAAAAATATTTATTTTGTCAAATAATAATTTAGTCACCTTATAGTGATAAATTATTATTACGAAAAATTTTATCCGACTAAGTATACTGGGTAGGTATTTTTTGAAGCAGTGGTTTCCTTCTTCTCAAGCCGACCCTAGTTTTTTTCACTCCATCTAACCTCTCTTTCTTCTTCATCGATCTGGGATGGGTGATTTTGGGTCATTTTTGATCCAAAATCACCCTTCTATATTATTTTTATTTCTCTCATTTTATCTAAACTAGTATGTACACGCCGTCTGCTGTGCGAGAATATATTTTATGTGAGCATAAGCGTCGTTGATTGGTTAATTGTGTGCGTTAACAAATTTTTGGTTGCCGTCTTTGAGTCGTTTCATGTATGATGCTTGTGCGCGTTTTTGAAAAAATGGCGTCTTTACTCACTTTAGAATATAAAGGGTAATGAAATTAGTGTGGTTTAAAAAGTTGCTAATTGTATATACATTGAAATTATTATAGACAACTTAAAACATACAAATGACAATCTGTGTTGTCAAAGATCAAATTTTATACTTTGTCAACAAATATAAAGGGGACAATATTGAAATAAAGCTGAAATATAGTTTACTTATACCTAAGTCATTAGAAAATTAGGAGGGCCAATATTGGACAAAAACACGAGCAGGATCAAATCTCCTATTTTGTGAAATAGTGGGAAATAGGTTATATAGTAGACTATTTTATTTTCACGGCGAAGATGATATAAATAATTCATGTAAATAATATGTCATTTTATTTATGTTAAACATTCGAATAATAGGCGTTGCACTAAAAGGGTTGAGCGGCAAGCGAATGGCGATGGTGTTGGCGGTCATGTGTAGTTCTTTGTGGTTGATCGAAGGTTGGACCGAAATATTGGATTGAGATTGAGTTTATGTAATTCAAAATTGAATTCGTTTAATGGGTTCGAAATATTGGATTGAGATTTGAAACAAACATATTGGAATGAGTTTTGTTATTCAAATTTAATTAAGTTTGCGTGGTTCCAAAAATATTGGATAGAGTATTAGAATAGAATATAGAATTGAGTTTATGAGATTCCAAGAATATTGGATTGAGATTTTTTAATTTATATATATGTGTGTGTGCCATATATATATATATATCATAACTATATTAATTCACGAGTTGTATACCTACCTAAGCGTCCACGTAGGACCAATCACAAAATGACACACATCTCTGAAATCGTGGCACACCCACGTCTGCGTTACCATCAACGATTAAATGGAATTAAAAAAATGGCTCTCATTAATAAACAACAATTAATCGACATTAAATGAAAATAACTTTCGAGACAATTTAAGTATTAAATGAAAATTCTAATGGTTAATTACTATGCAAAAGCGTTACAATAGAATAGGAATTACGGATCACATAAAATCCGCATAATTACAAATGGAATTCGAATTTGGCATCTAATAGAACTTTTTTGGGGGCGGCATCTAATAGAATTAATCCATATTTATTGAAAAAATCAATATCTTTATCTTTATCTTTATTATATTTAAATAAGAGTTTTTCAAAAAAGTCATGTCACAACACAATAAAGCCACATGTTTGTCAATGAAAAAAGCCACGAATGCAATAAAAAATCACTTTGCCGTTGGATCATTGGTGGGATTTGGGTGAAGACAAATCAGCGGCTTACAAAAAGGGATTTGATGAGTTCTTTGAATAATTGATGAGCAGACAAGAGAACACGGTCAATAATTAGCATTAAACTTTTGGTCAAACCTTCAGCGGTTACAAAAATTTTCTGATAAAATCGATCAGGATTTGCGGTGATCAATGGATATGATTTATTTGTTTTTTCATTTACTGTTTTAATTGCGGTTTTTAGGATCACGTCGGTATTGAACATACAATCAGCGGACGACATTTACCTACAATTCGGATCAAATTTTGGGCCAGTGAAATTGATTTAGATTTAATTGAATGCTTTTAACGATTAGGGGACAAAAAACATAATGTTTAATATCATTCAATTGGGTGTTTAATTTTTATTAATTGTCATTAAGTCTTGATCATTTGAATTTGAATTTTAAGGTGGAGAAATTCCTACTATCCCATTATCGTCTAATCACAAGTAGATGAAGAACACCCCATCTAAAATAAATTGGATATTAAAAAGAAAAATGCCACACCTTCTTATGATTATTACTATATATTATTTAAATTTTGTGAAGAAAATTTGAGTGGAATTAATCCTAAAAATCGATGGACTTCAATTTGTTCACAAAAGTTTTATATTGTTACGAAATCAAATTCGTTTGAGTGATAGATGATGGATTTGGAATAGAAAATTAAGCTTACGGGCGAGGAATTACAATGGACTCGATTTTAGTGACTACTACAGAAAATCTATCATCTTCAATAAGGTTTGTCACCTCTTCTATTTCTTTATGATTATATTATCGTTTTTAGACCTAACCATATCATTTCCCTTTTAAATTACTTGCATATTACTTTACGAAAGTTACATTGATTATACTTTGATTTTCAAACTTTACCACTTTATTTACACTTATTTTTGATTGTGTATTTCATCCTTTATGAAAACTTTACAATGTGCGTCTATACCGGAGGAGTGGCAATCTTCGATTTAGTAGAATTGGTTACGGTTGACAATGAGGTAACACTACATTTTCTACATTAGAATCATAAGCTGCGAAGTTCGTATATATTATCCAAAGTGCTTATCTAAAAATATCCAATTAACAAGATGAATTGTATTTCTTATATTGCCAATTTGAGTATTATATTAATGTCTTAACATATATTTAGATGTTAATATTGAAGTATTTTTGATCATTAGCTTATTTGGACTCTTTTAAACATAGGTTAAAGCATTACTTTGTGCTTTGGCTATTATACAAATTTGTAGCAATTCACATGATTCATATTGTTGGTGTTTGCAAGAAATCCTATGTGATACAATGTTTTTTTTTCATATTGATTTTGAAAAATTATTATATCAGTGATACTATGATTCGTATATAGAAATCATCGATATGGATAAAAAAAATCACATATGATGAGTCAATTAGATAAATGTAAATTTCCATGTGTGGCCCCTGTGAATAAAAAAATCACATATGGATCAAAATTTGTGGTGAATAGATGTGTCATATTGAGTGCGATTTTTGGTGAGGTTGATTTGCAAAATTATCACCTTGGCAGCGTTGACAAAATGTAGTGCTATTATATCGATGGTATACATTTTTGTAAAATTATCACCTTGGGGATTTTACTTCATTTTTGTTGTAATTCTCTATAAGCAAACATCTACAACTATTTTTGGATTTTGATGCTCTAATTTCAGATGATACAATGATGATATCACAGTGAGAATCTTTAATTTTTTGAGCGATAGTTTGTAATAAATGGAAGTCAAGTGGTATCTACTCTCTAACTAATCAAATAATATAATTTGGATTCTTGACAATCATTTTTATTTTCATTATTGTTAGATTATTGCGAGCGCCTAGCTATTAGAAGTTATTAATCAAATTGGAATTCAACAACAACGCCATTGAGACATCGCCGAAGCGACAACAGCGGCGATGGGGTCAGCGACAGAGGGCGTCAACAAAAGCAACAACGGGTTGATCAATAGAGAATAACATGTGGTATGGTATATATTTGTCTTACTTTTGTTTTGCAAATTGTTATGACCCTCGATAGGAATTTACAATGATAAATTAATTGTTAATTCATTTGTTACGATAATATCTCTTTTTAGTCAGCGATATGTAGTTATGGAATGTCGTTGTATATTTGAGTGCATTAATTGTATTTATATGTTACTGTTGGGGATCGTTCTTGAAAGAGTTGTTATCTTTAGGAAATGTGAAACCAAATAGAATGAAATATTTAATTTGCATTGAGCTGCAAAAGAGACAAGGAGGTGCGAGAAGAGCACTAAGTTGAGCACTAAGTTTTTATTGGTTCAATATATGCATAAAATATTTGTAGCCAATTGAATTGAGTTGTTACTAATATTGTTGCGGTTAGTAAATCTCAAAACTTAAAAGATATAGGTCATGTTTGATTTACATTTGTGATGTCTTCTAATTTATTTCAATTGATATATTTGGGGTTCATTAGTATGATTTGCATTTCCAATATCTTCTTAAGATAGAAGCATACAATGCCATTAATTTTCTAATGTTTAAGAATATTCGGTTGGAGTAATTTTAAGTCTTGATTTCTTAGTTATATGGACCTATTAGAAAATAACTAAATATGAAAAAGTTTGACTATGTTGTATATTTTTGTTCTTGCATTTGGCATATGTTCAGTTTTTACATTATTTTGGAAACTATAGAATTAGACACACTCTTTGTGAAAATAGTGCATCCTTTTTTAATCATAATTTGTTCATACAACATTTTAGTCATTATGCATGAAACTATACATTTCGGTTTTGAATGTGTTCAGTGCGAGAGGTCTAGAAGATTGCAAGTAAATCAAAGGTTGTTAACTGCGTATGCAACAAACTTGAACTCTATACGACGAATTGGGTGGCAAACATGACTTAGTGGTTGAACTATAGCAGCAACTCCTCTTCAAATATAGTTGAAAGATGTTTAGCTCAAACGAGGAAGCTACATAGCATAGGAAAAGAAAGGATACAATCACAAAATCCACTATAGATGGATTTATTCGCATTAGCGACATAGCAAATTTCAACAGATCCAAATACTTTGATGATCTTTATAAAGCGTATATCGTTTGCATTATAGAAACATTTGAGCAAAATGGAGACTTCCAATTTTAATTTTAAATTAAAGAAACCTTGATTTGAATATATTGGTCATATAAATTAGTTTTGACCAAAGGGAAGGCTTTGAATATTTAAGTTTTTTTATAGTCCTTTATATCAATCGATTTTGCTTTGTTGTGTAATATGCATTTTAGTCACATGATTTCTATCAAAAGTGAGATTTTTGTTATATCAACATCACGTTTAATTGAAAGCAATCTCAATTGCGGACATAAAGCCTCAAGGGGTTCTCACTTGCGGACTTAGTGCAAGTTGTACAATGATTGAAATAAGGGATACCTTTAGGTGTACAAACCAAGCCCAGTTTGTCATGACAACACCAAAAAATTCACTACAACATGTTTAGGTTCAAATGCGCCCAAATAAGAATAAGTTTAGCTTTGATTTATACAAATAAGTATCATAACTTTTCATATACATTTGCGGGACACAAGTGTAACCATGGCAAAGGAGTTAACACAAAGGGATAAAATCAAAGAAAAAATAGATTTATTATTTACATATGTTTATTTAGAATCCTAACTCTTGCGGAAAAACATGTCAAGGCTCTTAATGAGATTTTTGCTACACTTTTATTATTTACATTAGTTTAATTTGACATAAAAATGATTCTAATTACTACTTGATTTCAAATTGACTACTATAATCAATTTCAATTTGAGAACTACTCATATTAAACTTCTACTTGCATACACCCGTGGGCAAAAATTCTATGAATGTTAATGCACATGTTACATATCTTATCATGAAGTTAAACTCCCGAGAACTATTCATATCAAGCAAGACCATCTCACTCTCAAATTTAGATTTAAGTACCAATATATTAAATAACTTTGAACTTATCATTCAAATATTTAGGCTTAAATGCACTTTTGATTTAAGTACCAATATATTAAATAACTTTGACCGTCCTTCATTCAAATATTTAGGCTTAAATGCACTTTTGGTCCCTCTATTTTAAAAAATGTGCGATTTGATCCCCTATTTTATTTTGGGCGGTTTAGGTCCCTAATTTACTAAATTTTGACCCCTCTATTTTATTTTGGGCAATTTTGGTCCCTTTAGTTTACTAAGCGCACAATTTTAAATCCCATATTTGTTGTTGTGCAATTTTGGTCCCCTATTTCTAATTTTGTTTTTGGTATAAATAGACTATTTTTGCATTTTATATTTTCAATAGTTAAATATGTATTAAAAAATAGAAAACTATTTAATTACATAAAATAAATAATCCATTTATCTTTTATATTTTTAAACAGTAAACTATTTGTTTAAAAATATGCTGATTTAAATTTGTTAAAATAATTAAATACTTTTATATTTTCAATAGTTAAATATTTATCCTAAAAATAGAAAAGTATAACTATATAAAAAATAATAAACTACTTTTATATTTTTAGATAGTTAAAAATTTATTTAAAAATAGAAAACTATTAATTATTTGAAAGAAATAAACTATTTTTATAGTTTATATTTTAAAATATTAATTAAAATATTAAAATAGGGGTACCACCTAATTTATTTTATTAAATATATTTTAAATAATTATATTATTTTTATATTTTAAAATTAAAAATATAAATTAAATTATTTACTTAAAATAGTTTAATTTTTTCCATTTTTTAAGATATAAAAATACTGTATTTATTTTAAATTATATTTCAAAATATAAAATATAAAACTAATTTATTTATTTGAAATAATTTAATTATTTAAAATAAATATTTAAAATAAATATAAAACTAATTTATAAATTTAAAAATAATTTAATTATTTAAAATAAATATTTAATAAATTAAAAGTAAAAGTTTTTTTGAAAATAAATTAGGGGCATGTCAAGTAGGCTTAATCAAGTGTTATGTCAGTTAAAGTGTTAGCACATCATGATTTAATAGTTGAAAATTCTAATTTGGTTAATAATGCAGAAATTTGGATGATAAGGGACCAAAATTGCACAAAAATAAATAGGGGGCTCAAAATTGCGCATTTGGTAACATAGGGGGACCAAAATAGCCCAAAATAAAATAGGAAGATCCAAATTGCACATTAAGTAAAATAGGAGGACCAAAAGTTCATTTAAGCCAAATGTTTATTTAAATATATTTTATTCAATTTATTACCAAGATCTAATTTTTATTTCTTTTATAAAAATGTTACAAAATAAGTTCAAATGATATGTATACAAATCTTTGTACATGAGTGAACATCTAGTAGTATATATATATATATATATATATATATATATATATATCTTTTTGGTCATAGGATAACGGGTGATATTTACACATTTTAAGAAAATTGTATGGATGTTAAGTAAATACTATAGCTAGTTCGGCAACATATAATCATAATTAATACAACCAAGAGAATAACCTAAGCTTTGGATGATGTTCATTAAATTGCTAGATATGTATACACCTAAACATTACAAATACTTCACTATACACTCGTTCTTAGTGCAATGCATCAAATTCTTATCCTCGTCCATGATTAACAATTTTAGTCCTTTTCTTCCCTTAACACGTGAAAGGATATAACTGACCATGTGTGAACACTGGCTTAGGTAGATAAATTCCAGCGTGAGATAGTGATTGCCCTTGACTTTTGTTGATCGTCATCGCCATAAAACACCTGATTATAGAAAAGCGTCGAGATGCGAACTTAAATGGGAGTCCAACGTCACTTGGAATTAAATTCATCAGGAATGAATATATTGTCGCCTTTGTTTTTTCTGTTATGGCGATGGAGATGTGATGATATTCTTGCCCAAATGGTCCACCATCAATCTCGCACCATTGCATAGCCTGCTTGATTGGTCGATGTTTCTCATCGACATAATTGGTACACTACTTTCAATTTCAATTTATGATTGGGAATACGAGAACACTTTACATCATTCGAGGAGTGCACGTGGTGAACCATTCACTTTGAACTTATTTGTCTTCATCGATTGACATATAGTATCTGAGCTTAGGTACTCCACAACCTCACGAGAATTTGGTCAAGATATAAGTGTTAACATTCTCAGCGAGACTCGGTGTTGGAGCCAAAATAGCCACTTTCTTCAAAAAAGTGAGTGCTGCGTGCATGTTTGCCAATAGTTCGGGATATGTGAAGTCAATCAAAGCACGGAGGATTGGGTGAATCCGGTATTAATAGATCTTTAGGAATCTCCACATCGATCTCTCAGAACTCATTTGATTGCGCGGGGCCATCCCCATCTTTAGCAACCAATCTGCAAAATCCTTTATCTCAACCCTCTCTGATTCTATGTTTGAACTACCAAGACGCATGTTGACAGTTAGATGAAGTACCTTACAACTTGACCATATTGATGATGAATTAATTGAAGCAGCGAGTACATCTGATCTAGTCCTCTTACGTATGGTGGTAGAATTTGTCTAAAATCACCACCAAGAACAACTGTCTTCCCACCAAAGGGTTTGTGTTTGTTGCGATGATCATCTGCTGACATTATATCCTTCAATGTGCGGTCTAATGCCTCGAAACAATCGCAACAAGTAATATAATGATAAGTAAGATCGTCTCCACAGGGATTGTTGAGTTTACTTCTATAATTAAATTAGTAAATTAGCTAGTGAGTAAAACAAGTAACAATAACAAGTTGTAGAATCATTAATGTCATCAACATAAAGGTACAAAAGCATATAAGATAGATTATAAGTAGAAATTCAGAGTGAGAGTAGTTGGAATGCTCTTTGCTAAGTAATTTCCAGTAAGTAAGCGCTATAGCGTCTCACGCTATAAGCGTCAATGCCTTGTTGCAAATGATTTTGTGCTTTTAGATCCACTAACGCCGAGTTTCATTACAAGATGCCTATGTCTAGGTTCTAAATAAGTTCACCTGTATAATAAAGAACCCACGACTTTTGCCTATGAACTATTGCACTTCTATGTCTAGAGGAAGCAAAAATTGGTTAAATGTCTTTAAACAACTTTTAGTTCATATCAATCTTTGAGTTCGAATCATGGACCATGTCTGTACCCATGAATATACCTATTTTAGTGATCATTTCTAAAACAAGTTTGAAAGAAGTAACACACAAAGATTGAAAGCATAAAGCGTGAAATATTATATCTGCGATACTAAAGGTTCATTACAAAGCTTTAAGCATCCAACTACAAGAGAATCGACTCATGATGAGCAACAACACAAGAAATCTGACATAAAAGTGTTACCTAAAGCCATAAAACCGAAATCACCAGAGGTAGAAAACACTCCAAATGATGACGGCTCAGGTGCTTGCTATAGCGCTTGTGCTATAAGCGTCTCTCACTGACAACTACTGAGAAAATCTACTCTTTATTGTGAAAATGGAGCTTGGGCGAAAATGGAGTTTAAGAGTTATTTCTAACTCTCCTCTCTTACGAACAGTAAAACCAAGCTTGAAGATGAAGTTTTTAGACATAAAGAAAATATCTCTCAAAAAAAAAGTCAAAAGCCATCCCACCAACTATTACCAACTACCATTACAAAATAGACAAGTGTCTATAAAGCAAAAAGGTGGGTGGTGATCTGAGAATCTCTCATTGCTCTCTGATGATCGACACGCTTTGGAAAGCTATGAAGCGCTTTTCAGTTTTCTCTCATCAGTTGCGAGAATCCAGCGCTATAGCGTCTGCGCATTATAGCGCTAATCTTTGTAAAGCGAACAAACACATTAAAAATAACAAGAAAGCACCAAAAGTGCCAATTTGTCACATAATCAGTTCCTAACCCTCTTTTACACAAAACAACATATATTTACTTAATTAAACAACAATATTACTTAAGAACTTGAATTAAGTTAAGTAATAAGAGCATAAATAACTCATATAAATATGAGTTATCAGGTAGCCGTGCGCAGCTTTGCAACTTGGGGGAGGAGAGAAATTTGATTTGTTGGATTTGGGTAAGTGTATGTGGTACCTTTCATTCTCCTTTTACCATGGATGGGGTTTTGGAGCTCAAGTTGTTGAGAAAGCTATTTTGGTGATTCTTGGGTTGCTAGTGGAGGTGACTTGCTTGGGTTGCAATTTGGAGGTTAGGGGATTCTCACTACATTTATAATAGTTAGTAAGATATGTATTATGTGTGGAATAGCTCTAGGAATGACTTGTTTGTGTGATTTTGATGTTAATTATATGTTGGTTGTTGTATTTGATGCTTAAGTTGGTGATTCTATGTGCTTGTTGTTAGAAATGAATGTGTTGTTGATTATGTATGCCAAGTGTTTGTTTAAATGCTCAAATGTGAGAAATTATGAAATTGTGTGAACTAAATGATGTTGAGTAAATGTCCATATGAGTGTTAATAAATGGAGAAATGATTTGTTGGATTAAAATGTGGTTGAGTTGTTTTGTTTAGGTGAGTGGGAGGAGAGGCGCCAAATGGCCAAGAAAATGGCGCCTAGGAAGGACATAGGTTCTTTGTGTTGTTGTTGTGGTGTGTGCTTGTGAGGCGCCAATTCCCTAAGGAAATGGCGCCTAGGGTGATCTTGTGTGCGTGACAAAATGGTTTGTGCGTGCGTGTGTGCGAAGAAGAGCGCCCGATTCGGCTGAGAACTTGGCGCCCGTGTGTGTGTGCGTGCGTTAGGGAGATTATGGCGCAGTGCGTGTGAGCGCCAATTACTTAGGATTTTGGCGCTGGGTGCGTGAATGGTGTGTGTGCGTCTTTGCGGGAAAGTGGCACGGCAAGGGGGTGGCGCCAGTTTCCTAGAAACTTGGCGCCCGATGAAGCTGATGAGTGTGTGCATGTGCGAGGATGTGTGCGGAGCGCGATTTGCTAGAAACTTGGCGCCTGTGGGTGTGTAGCGTGATGTGTGTGTGTGTGTGTTGCGCTAAGTGGGGCGCCAAAGTGGCTGCCCCTCGGCGCCTCGGGTGCTTAAATGGGACCTAAGTGGCATATTTAGTCCCTAAGAATTAATTTAATCCTTGGCGTGACAAAATAGTCCCTAAGAATTAAATTAATCCTTGAAGTGGCAAAATAGCCCTTAGTGACTAATTAAGCCAAACATGTCAAAATAATTTCCTAAGTACCAACAATAATCCTAATGTGTCCCATAACTTCCTAAACTCTAAAGTAATCTTGAGTGTGTCAAAAATGGCCTTATGTGTTGGAAAGGTCCTTATGAGGTGTTTTGGTCCTTAGGTGGGATTTTGTAACATCCCAGACTACTTCCAGAACTGCCGACTGCCCCCACGAACCAACACGAGTCTTTTCAGCATGTTTTGTCCTCACTTGCATGCTTTCAGAAACTTCCCGAGAAGGTCACCCATCCAGCTACTACTCCAAGCCAAGCACGCTTAACTATGGAGATCTTATGGGATGAGCTCCGAAAGAAAGATGCACCTTGTTGGTATAGGTAGTTAAAATCAATTCTTTTAAGCCTTCCTTCAAGCTATGCGATCCCGTACACACGACCTCGGGATCCTCTCATTCGGTGCGTATTCGGTTCATTCACGCGCCCGCCGCTTTGAAGGCTGCCGGGAGCCGCTCTTTGCCATGCCACCTTTTTGGGAGCGGCGATCACTCCCGCCTCCTCGGCCGGATGTCACATGCCCACCGACTTAAGCTTGGTTGCGTCCTCGAACCACACCGTCTTGGGAGAGTCTGCTTTGCTCACGATACCACTAATGTAACACCCCCTTCTATTTAATTACTATTTTACTAACTAAAAATCGAGTTTTCAAAAAAACTTTCCATGCACCTCAAAGAGAGTGCTACATTTCTAAAACGTCATCAAAGTATAATTAAAATTCAAAGCGCATCTAGTGCGCGCGCAATAAAATCATATCCAAATGGCGAACCCTCAAAACACATCTTTAGTAGTACAATAATCCAATAAATGGTTCGCGACCTGGAGGAAGTAAAACCAAGTTCAATATCACGCGATACATAATCCAAATCGGTTCAAATACATAATATCAAATAACTACACTACAATCCCGCCCGGGTGTCACTGTCGGTGACTCGAAGGCGCAGAAGGTATGGCACCTTCACTCATAATCACTGTTTGTCGCCACGAGAAGCGAGGCAACATAAAAATGCTAGGGTGAGTCTCTTTACATAAATAATAACAAGTAAGATAAGCATTATAATAGGAAATCATCTAGCAACATCAACCGCTTCACAATTAAGACATTTACCATTCAATTATAATGCTAGGGACAACAATCACAAATTAATTAAGCATCAACAAGCATTCTCACGAATGTATGAGTATATGCATGTATGCAATATGCATGTGGATCCATCACCTTCATTTGTAAGCCCAATGGGCACCGTCGCTTTGGCGAAGCCCCGCCGCTTTTTGCGTAAGCCCCGCCGCTTTATGCATATGCTTTATGCGACAACTATGACAATGCACCATTACACAATACATTACCACCACATTCGTTGTCACATCACTTAAAACATCTCCACAACCTGACACATAAGCTTTTGGCGAAGCCCCTTAAGCTTATTAACCCATCGCTTTGGCCGAAGCCCACATCATTTAATAACCCACCATTTTATCAATTATTAACCACCACTTTTATCAATTATTAATCACCACTTCATCAATTATTAACCTCCACTTTATCAATTATTACTTAAATCCCACCTAAGGACCATTTTGACCCACAACAGTTTAATTTAGTACCCAAGGGTTATTTTAACACATTATGATTAATTTAGTATTTAGGAACTTATGTTAACCTATTAGGATTAATTAGACACTAAGGGATTATTTTGTCACGCCAAGGATTAATTTAATTCTTAGGGACTAAACCATCCCTTAGACACATTTTTGGGCACCAAGGCGCCAAGGGGCAGCCACAATGGCGCCCATTACTACGCCTGAAGCGGCAAGACACACACACCCTAGCACGGGCGCCAAGTTTCCGGCAAGCGGCGCCCCGCTGCCTGCCTGCAACACACCATCCACTCACGGGCCGCGAAGACACGAGCGCCTGAGGCGCCCGGTTGGCGCCACACGTGCCATTCACGAGACACACACACGCGCGCGCGGCGCCCATTTTAGCGCCTGTTCGTGCCTCTCCCGGCACACACCACGCCACACACTAGTCACGGGCGCCATATTCCTCGAGGTGGGCGCCCTCTACCGAACCAGCCCAGGCCAAAAGCCTGACTTCGCCAAAGCGATGGCGGCGCCACTTTGCCTAGCAAATGGCGCCCCCTACTACTGCCGCCCGACCAAAAATTCGGTCCACTGGCGCCATTTGCCTAGACATTTGGCGCCCCATCAAACACCCTCACCCAAAACACTTGAACCTAATTTTCTTTCCAACAATTTATTTCCCACACAACAACACACATATAGACATTAAATCCACTTCATTAAATTATCATATTCACACACTTCTCTTCATGGCAACATTTCCTCAAACATATAACATGCATAATTCACAACACACATTTTTCCAACAACAAGCAACATGATATCAACAAAAATTAAGCATTTCATACAACAACCAACATACAATCACATCAATTTCACACAACAAATCATTCCTATAGCTATTCCTACTATAAAGCGTATCCTACAAATTATTATAGATGTAGTGGAGAGTCCCCTAACCTCAAAATTGAAGAACTCTAGTGTTCCCTCCTCCACAACCTCAAGAACCATCAAAACTAGCTCCTCCAATACTTTGAGCTCCAAAACCCCATCCATGGTGAAAAGAAAATGGGGAGGAATTAGTGTAGGAAATTTACACTAAATGATAGAGAAAGGAAAATGGAGGAGATTGGTACCAAATACCAACTTACCCCAAAACAAGAAAAATGCATTAACCCACGCTATGCTTGAAGCCAAAATGTGCAGGTTTAATTTGAAAAAAAGTGAAGCTTGAGGTGGCAATCAAAAGATGAAAGGAGGGATAATATGTTAATCGTTTGTGAATGGTCAAAGAAAGTGAATGTAAGCATGCTTGCATTGGAGATGATAAAAACTCCCTCTCCCTTGGTCACCCAGCACCGTCGGCCTACTTCCTCCTCTCTCCCTCTCCTTTTCTTTCTTTTCTTCCAAATGGGTAGAAAACCCTACACCCCAAAGGTCATTCCTTTAGTTTGGGCCTAGTTAGTGGGCTTGGGCCCCTTATTTACACCCCTTAAGTACTTCACACATCCTCTCTAAATAAATAAATTACTCCCCACTTAACTAAAATACTCACCATTTATTTACCACACCTCACCCCTTAAATTAATTAATCACCCTATATTTATTTTAATATAGACAACTAAAATATTACTTAATTAATTTCGTCAAATAATTACTTAATTAAATTAATTAATTAACCACCTAATCAAATTAATTAAATAATTCACCTAATTAATTTTGGGCGTTACAGATTTAATTAATAAATAAGTTGTGGTGGTTAATGAATGATAAGGTGGTGGTTAATAATTGATCAAGTGGTGGTTAATAATTGATCAAGTGGTGGTTAATAATTGATAAAGAGGTGGGTTAATAAATGACGTGGGCTTCGGCCAAAGAGGTGGGTCAATTAATGATGTGGGCTTCGGCCAAAGCAATGAGTTATTACTTGATGTGATAAATCTGTGATGTTGTGATGCATTGTCATGGTGTCGCATAAATCATATGCATTTCAAAAGTGGTGGGTGGCTTCGGCCAAAACATGGTGGGTGGCTTCGGCCAAACGTGGTGGTTGCCCGACGGGGTTTTGAGGTGGTTATGGATCCACATGCATATAACCATGCATTCTTTGAACTCTTGTTGATGACTAATTAATTCATTATTGTTGTTCGTTGGTATTCTAATTAAATGGTAGATGCCTTGATCTCTGTGGTTGTTGTTACTAGATGTTTTCCTAACATAATGCTTATCTTATTTGTTATTATTTATGTAAAGAGACTCACCCTAGCATTTTTATGTTTATGCTGCTCTCGTGGCGACAAGCGGTGATCTGAGTGAAGGTGCCATGCCTTCTTGAGTCTTGAGTCAGCTCTGATTAGTGACACCCGGGCGGGGAATTGTAGTGTAGTTATTTTATACTATGTATTGAACTAATTTGGATCATGTGTTGTTTATGTCTGAACTTGTTTTATTTCCGCTGTGCTGAGAAAACCATTTCTGGATTATTGTAAACTCTAAACAGGTTTTGAGGGTTTTCACCCACGTGACTATGATATTTATTTCACACACTAGATGCGTTTGAATTTTTAATACTCTTACATGATGTTTTTATTAAATGTAGCACACCCTTTGAGGTGCGTGGAAAAGTCTTTGAAAAACTCTGATCTTTATTATATGAATTAGTGTTAAGTAGAATGGGGTGTTACATTAGTGGTATCAGAGCAGTTCGGTCCGTCCGGCCATGGTGTCGAGTCTGTTAACCCTCGAGTTTTGATACTCGTTCAAAAATCATAATTGTGTTGCTGTTACCTTTGTTAATTGTTCTTCCATTGATGTGCCTTGTGACTTATTTGTTGGATTATGATTGAAAGTTATGTTAAATTATTGAAGTATATGTGATCGAGTGTATGGCGGTGGTTGTGGCTTTATTTGTTATGCAGTATTATTCGGATATGTGTGATTAAAAGAGTTCTAACGACGTCAATGGAGTGAAAGTCGTGACGACGCCTTCGCACTCCAGACGGCGTTAAAAGTCTTTTAATGTGGTAGTTATAAATTGAAAGGAAAGTAGTTTTTGTGACCTTGATTAGTTGGTTGCATGAGTAGGAGGGATTGATCACCCCAATCACTCATCACCACGAAAAGAGCGACAATAACTCATGGTTATTATTAAATTAGGATGCATGCACTAATTTTAATTTAATTGATTGCTCGAGTAGCTTATTAGAATATAGAGAGTACTTTTATGTGACCTAATCTTGATAAATTATACACTAGACAATGTCTGCAGGATTATTTGTTGAATATTGTTGTGCTTGATTGACATTTTGTTATAGGTTGATTGTTGTTGTGATGTGTGGGATTTGGTGACTAGTACTAAATTGTTTTTTTCAAAGTAGTATGCTAAAACGAAATGCTGCGCAATGCTAAATTTTCAATTTCTCAAGTAAGGTTGCATAACTTGAAGTTTTGACATTTTTAATGCTTTAATTTGACTTGTTCGTGAGCATAATATGATTTGTCAAAGACTAAATGATTAACTTCTCTTACCTTCTGGGTTTATGTTGGAAATAAAATTTTGAACTAATAAGTAGTTGCTTATGTGGTTGCATGCTTGAGTGGTAGTAAAGTTGAAGTTGCATATAGTTTCCCTTTTTGACAAAACGATGAGTTTTAGGATTTTCAAAAGGAAACGGTACTTGGAAAATTTTATGCTATTGGAAAATGAATGTGAGGTCAAGTTAGTGTCGAATTCTGTTTCCAAAATGTTCTAAGATTTTATTTCAAAGTGAGACATGAATTCGGCTTTGCACCAATTAGGTTGTGGTTAGGCGATTGCTTGAAAATGAGGAAGTTTTACACTAATTGCATGGTTAGAAAAAGTAGAATTTTTATGATATGTGAATGTGAGTACTCCAAGTTTTAGAAACAAACATATACAATTTTGAGTACCTTCTAACTATGAATCCCAATTGCGAAAATTTTGCTCGATTACGATTTAACCTTGGCATTGTCGTTGCTAACGCTAGCATTAACTGTTCCTTCTTGAAGATTGTCTACGTGGATTATAAATTTAATGATGAAAAACCGTGCAACTAGATTGTCGTGCACTTGTCTTACGTGATTGGTTTTCTTTGCTAAATGTTTACAAGAGTAGGTAATTTCATTTAGTTAAACTAATATCAAGTCTCGAATCAAAGCAATTGTTTTAAGAAGCATGAGTGGGTTATATTATATTTGTGATATGAAGTCAACTAAATTCGGTAGAATTATATGCCCATGATATTTTCTAGGGGAGTAGTAAAATCGCATTGTTAGACAAATCCCTAGGAATAAAGGGATCGAAGATGATGCCTACGTGTTTAAATCTTTGCGGACTTGTGTGCTTTATTTGTTGCATGATTGTTTATACTTATGTGGTGTTTGATGAAATGCATGAGTATGTGATAATGATAATTGGTTTTGGTGATTGGACATGATAAGTTTTACTTGTTTATAGTTTTGTGAGTGTCTGGACATTGTTTCAGTCTTTTGGAAACTGGTACTGTTTGGTTGAGTCGAAAATTATGTGGCGGAGTGTTTCCGAAAATAGATTTAAAGCCGGTCGATTGGGCACTGGTTTCGTTAAATTCGGAGTTGTGTAGCTTCAGTTATGGATCTCTAAAGTCGAGTCAAATTTCTAGAGTCAAACTGTGAGTAGGTTCAGTTTTTGCAAGTTTTATGCCTCCAAATGAACTCCGTTTTGGACGATTCTTTTTCCATTAGAAACTACACTCAAAATGCTTTTATTCGGGCTGAAGTTTTGTCCCATTTGGTCAAGTTTAAGTCAGTTGAGCGTGCAATGAAGTAGGAGGACAGAATCTGTCAAGTCTGAAACTGTTTGGGCTGTTTCTAAAAAACTGTACTAATTGGCTCACCATTTTGAAAATTTAATGGTATATTCAGGAACTACACATCCGTGGCTTTCCAACAAGTATTTATTTGTCGAAATCCGAGGTCGTTTACTATTTTAATTAATTCGCCAAAGTAGGCGCAAAGTTGCAGAATTTTCTGCACCTGAGTTTAGAAAGAATAATTTGAACGATTGAATAAAATGATTAATTGTGGAATAGGTTGAACTTGAATTTTGTGGTTATGATTGTGTTAATTGTTGATGTGAATAATGTGGAATATATGATAATTGTTAAAACTGGTATTGTTGTGTTAATTACGGTTGTTAGGTTGTTGGGCCTCTGACCATAATTGTTGTTGTTCCTTGTGTTGGGTAGACGGGTAGAATTTTGACAACCTACAAATTAGAATACCAAATTGGGAAATAAGAATATAGGGGAGAGTGTTTGATCTATTGTGTATACGATAGGACTTGGAGGAGGACGGTTAGAGGGATAAGGAGAGTGGACGTTGAATTCATGAGTTTAGCGTAGATCTTCGAGGAGGATAGCAATCGTTCGTACAAGATAGTGAAGGAGAAGAGGAGTTCTCGGTTTAGTAGGAAGCCTATGATATGTCAAGTGGTAAGGGCAGGAGAGGAGAGTTGGGCAAGAAGCCAAGTGGGGGAGATGCCACTGCGGGGATTGTGTATCACAAGTGTAGTAAGGAAGGTCATGTAGCTGTTAGGGTGAGAAGGAGGATGTGGTCTGCTACAACTGTGGGGAATTGGGATACATTAGTGCCAAATGTCCAAAGCCGAGGAAGGGAAAGTCTAGTGGAAGAGAGTTTGTTACGCGGGTTGGAGCGCGCGGGGAGTGATGGTTACCTTTAAGTCTGAGTCCCATTAGGGTGCTTGCTAGAGTTTAATACTTGTTGTAGTGAGTGTTTAAGTTTGCACATCCATGATAGTTAGATTTTAGGGGCGAAAATATTCTAAGTGGGGGAGAGTTGTAACACCTCAAAAATTAATTAGGTGATTTATTTAATTAATTTGCTTAGGTGGTTAATTAATTTATTTAATTAAATGAGTATTTAACTAATTTAATTAAGTAGTAGTTTAGTTGGCTATATTAAAATAAGTTAAGGGTAAATAATTAATTTAAGGAGAATGTAGTAAATAAATGAGAAGTATTTTAGTTAAATTGGGATGGTGTGTTGGAGCATCTAGGGGGTGCAAATGGGGGGCCCAAGCCCACTAAAGTGACCCAAATCCATGACTTAAACTAGGGTAGGGTTCCCATTGTCTTAGAAGAAAGGAAAAGAAAGCAGAAAATAGAAGGAGAGGAAAGGAGGGGGTGGCGAGTGCGCGACTTTTGCAACTTGGGGAGGAGAGAATTTGATTTGTTCGATTTGGGTAAGTGTATGTGGTACCTTTCTTCCTCATTTTTCTTCCTCTATCAATTAGTACAAGTTTCCTACACTAATTCTCTTTCATTCTCCTTTTACCATGGATGGGGTTTTGGAGCTCAAGTTGTTGAGAAAGCTATTTTGGTGATTCTTGGGTTGCTAGTGGAGGTGACTTGCTTGGGTTGCAATTTGGAGGTTAGGGGATTCTCACTACATTTATAATAGTTAGTAAGATATGTATTATGTGTGGAATAGCTCTAGGAATGACTTGTTTGTGTGATTTTGATGTTAATTATATGTTGGTTGTTGTATTTGATGCTTAAGTTGGTGATTCTATGTGCTTGTTGTTAGAAATGAATGTGTTGTTGATTATGTATGCCAAGTGTTTGTTTAAATGCTCAAATGTGAGAAATTATGAAATTGTGTGAACTAAATGATGTTGAGTAAATGTCCATATGAGTGTTAATAAATGGAGAAATGATTTGTTGGATTAAAATGTGGTTGAGTTGTTTTGTTTAGGTGAGTGGGAGGAGAGGGCGCCAAATGGCCAAGAAAATGGCGCCTAGGAAGGACATAGGTTGCTGTGTTGTTGTTGTGGTGTGTGCTTGTGAGGGGGGGCGCCAATTCCCTAAGGAAATGGCGCCTAGGGTGATGTTGTGTGCGTGACAAAATGGTTTGTGCGTGCGTGTGTGCAGAGAAGGGCGCCAATTCGCTGGTAGTCAAATCCCTCAACAATTTCTGGGAATGGCATAGAGTAGTCCGACAAAGACCGGTCATTTAGATTGAGCAATTTTTCTAATGGCATAGGTCCAGTTATCGGAAAGAAATGGTTAAGCTTTGAAAAAGCGAAAGCATAGGATATTCCTCTTACTATGATTATTATATTTGACCATTAAGATGTTTCTATAAGTGTAGGTCTCGATTAAGGAAGATGGTTGCATTAATAGTTACGATTAGGCTGAACAACGGGTGATTTTGGGCTCAAAACCACCAATTCGACCAAAAACCGCAATCCATAATCATAGGTCGATTATGCCCTTAGTTTCCCTCAGTTTTCTACTTCCATAAGGCACATATTTTTCAATGCTTCATCTCTTATTTGGAAACACTGTGACATTGAAAAAAAGAGAGATGATTAAGCAATGCATCTAGCTTGCACAGTGGGGCCTTTGCTTAGCAATTCACATTGTAATTGATTTAAATTGTAGACACGCATAGTTCCCATCATATGCATTGTTGAGAATTAGAGAGAGAGAAGAAAGGCATTTTGAGAAATTGTAAAATGATTTATTGTATTGTAAATTGATTATACAAAGTGTATTTATAGTGTGACTAGAAAAGGGAGATGTAAAACTAGATGGGTTTAGATAAGGCCCAATTACTAATTGCGGATCTACTTTTACTACTATTACACTTTTACTATTTAACACCTATGTTATTCCTTAACACTCCCCGTCAAACTCATAGTTGGGCTGAGCAGGAAAGAACTGCGAGTTTGTCTCGGAGAAAACCCACGACGATGAAGAGAGAGTTTTCGTTAGGGCATCGGCTAATTGAGAGGGCCATTGGAACATGAGAGATCTTTAATCGTTGAGGCGCCACTCTTTCACGAGCGAAGTGGGCGTCGATTTCGGATGTTTAGTGCGAGAGTGGAGCAGCGGGTTGTGGCGATCATCAACTGCTGGCCCGAGGTTGTCACCACAACAACGTTGGTGTTTGAAAGGAGATATGCAGCTCGCGAAGAAGTGATTCCACCCGCGGAGCTCGTAGTAGCATTCGCCATTCCACGGTACTCGGCTTGGCGCTTTCGATCGTGCGACAAGACTTTGTTTTCGCGAGTTCGAGAGATCAAATTTGGACCAAAGAACAAGCATGCTCCACGAGGTTGAGCGGCGATCATCGATGTCACTTGCCCGGTCAGTCGATATAAACGCGGCGAAAAGGGTAGATCGAAGACGGCTGGTTGAATGAGAGACCAAAATGCATCGTACCTACCTGCAAATATCGAAGAACAACCGCGGCTCGACAATGTGAATCTAGCGGAGAAGCGAGAAATTGGCACAATTTGTTAACACCTGAAGGCTAGATCGGGCGTGTTAAGGTAACATCTTGAAGGCGCTACAATTGGCCGATATTGGTGAGGATGCGCTAAAGTGTCGGTGCCATGGCGGTGAGCTTGGTGGTTGACATCATCGGAGTTGACATGGAGCTACAATCAGTCATGCTTGCACGTTCCAGAAGGTCAGCAATGTATTTGGATTGAAGTAGCATCAGAGAACCATTGCTCAGATACTTGACTTCTAAACCCAGAAAATATTCTGGTTTTCCAATGTGTTTGAGTGCAAATTGTTGTTGTAGTTTGATGATAACATCATGAATGAGCTTAGATTCAGACCCTGTGATTAATATATCGTCCCACATAGACTAAAATATACAAGCCCGAACAACGGCTTTTGTATAAATGAATAAAGAGTGGTCACACACAGCTTGATGAACCCAAATTGCGATGAAAGCGACCTTCAATTTTCATACCATGCCCTAGGGGCTTGCTTAAGACCATATAGAGATCGATGTAGCTTGCATACTAAGTTTTTGTTTGCATTAATAAATCCTGGAGGTTGCTTCATATAAATGTCTTCTTGTAGGTTTCCATTGATGAAAGCATTATTGATGTCTATTTGTTGTATTTCCCAACTTGAATGAGATAGCTAAAGTAAGTAGAATCCTTATGGTTGTTGGTTTAATAACAAGAAAAAGTTTCTCCATAGTCTGTCTGGAAGTTGACTATAGCCATTAGCCACTAACACGGCTTTATATCTATTTAAAGTACCATCAGGGTTTTCTTTTACGAAAGACCCATTTGCGACCAATGCGATTCTGTTTGGTGGCAAGTCAGTGAGGGTCCAAGTACCATTTTTGAGAAGAGTGTCATACTCACATTTCATGGCATCAAGCCAATGAGGAATAGAGAGAGCTGTTTTCACATTGGTAGGTTCTAAATGTGTGAGGAGAACTCTAGGTTTTAGTTTACCAGTTTTTGTTCTAGTGGTCATGGGGTGGATATTAGTAGTAGATGGGATAGGAGGGTGTATAGGAGCTGATGTAGGAGCTTGAGAGGGTGGCAGAGATGGAGGACTTGAGGTTTCTGGTGGAGGTGGTAATGTAACTGTAGGATTAATAATGTGTGGAACTGATGATGTAGATGTAGGGGAGGATGGTGTAGGAGTGGTAGATGTAGCAGTAGTCTTTTCAGGTTGGTGCATTGTGTGGGTAGGGAGAAGAAGGGAATTTGAGTCAATTGGTGTAGATGATGTAGTAGAAGAGGAGGGGACAGGAAATAGATCAGGGTAAGGGAATCTATGTTCATGAAATTGAACATCTTTAGTGATGTAAATGCGACCATCAGGGCTTAGGCACTTAAAACCTTTATGAGTAGGTGAGAGACCCAAATTGACACACTCTGTACTCTTGAATTGCAACTTGTTTTTATTATAAGGAGTGAGGAGGGGAAAACATGCACAACCAAAAGACCTAAGATTAGTGTAATCAGGCAGAGAATTAAAAAGCGCCTGATAAGGAGAAATAAAAGAGGGAAGAGACTGAGTAGGCAATCTGTTGATTAAGTGAACTGCAGTGGTGAAACTGTGATCCCAATAAGATAGAGGCATAGAGGCATGAGCCATGAGAGAAAGACCAATTTCAGTGATATGCCTGTGCTTTCTCTCAACAGTTTCATTCTGGTGTGATGTGTAAGGACATGTTTTCCTGTGTAAAATACCTAGGGAAGAGAGGTGATTAGTGAAGGGGCGAAATTCTCCCCCAAAATCTGATTGGACAGCTTTTAGTGTACTAGAAAATTGTGTTTTGACCATAGTGTAAAACTGTGTGAATGCTTGCAGAGCCTCACCTTTTGTTTTTAGAAAATATATCCATGTGTATTTGGTACAAGCATCCACAAAGGCAATATAATATGAGAAACCACCACTAGAGGGGTTGGGGGAGGGGCCCCATAAATCTGTGTGAACTAATTCAAAAGGTGTAGTATAAATTGTTTGAGAAGGTGGTGCATAGAGCTTATGTGCTTTTCCTAGACAGCAAGATTTACACAATTCAAAACTTTTATTAGATGGAATAGTGACATTACAATGAGAAAGTACATAGTGTACAACACGACTATTGGCATGCCCAAGTCTATGATGCCACAAGTTATAAGGAGAAAACCTAGAAGTAGAAGAACTAGAACTAGAAAGGGGAGGTACATCAGAAACAGATTTAAAAGAAACAGTATTAACTATAGGAATGCTTGAAGTAGCAGCAACAACAGTAGGTTTGCTGGGAGGAACTAGATTAAGGCTAGGCATGAAGAATAGTCCATCACTGCCTCTATATCCTTGAAGTAGCACCTCATTAGATGCCTGTGATTTAACAAAGCAAACATGTGAGTGAAACTCAAAATAGACTGATTATCTTGAGCAAAGCGACCAGCAGAAAAGTAAATTACGAGTAAGAGAAGGGACTACTAATAAATTATTAAGAAGATACTGTCTGGTGGAATTGAGTTTAGAACAAAGTTTAGAAGAACCAATAGAGGAGATAACAGTGCCATAACCATTGCCCATTTTGGCCTTTTGTGTGCCTGTATAAGTTGAGCTGTAATGCAAATTATGAAAATAGGGTGTCATGTGATGTGAGGCACAAGTGTCAGCATACCAACCTGAGGAGGTAAGTTAGGTGGGAACTCGGAGGTTCTGACACCGGGAACACTAGAGGTAAATGCTGCAAAACAGGCTTGAGGTGTTGTAGAATCAGTGTTAGGATTTTGGTTACCTTGGTTACTAGTAGTGGCTTGAGGATTGGGTTGGGAAGGTACTGGAGGTGGGACAAAAGACTCATCAAACCTGTACCAGCAAGATGTAACAGCATGTCCATATTTACCACAAAGTTGGCAGGTAGGTTTTGTACCAGTAGTGGGAGGGGTGTAGTTTGGATTATGATAAGTGTTGGAGTTACCTCTGGTTTGTCTACCACGGCCTCTACTCCTATTAAACCGATATCTACCCTTAATATACGAGGGATTGGCATTCTGATAGTTAGGGTTAGGGTTAGATGCAGTGGCAGCATTTGCTTGTGGTTGTTGATGCTGAACATTGGCTTGGACTGTATTAGCAGAAGGTGAGGGAGAGGTGAGTTCTTGACGAAATTTGTTGAGTTGTGCCTCTTGCACCAGCAATAAGGATTCTAATTCCATAAGGTCTGTACTGGCTGGTTTACCATAGTAGATCATCACAAAGGCATTATACTCCTCGAGGAGCCATACAGAACAATGTCCATCAAATCTTGGTCCTTCACATCTTCTTGATGGCCATGAGAGAGTCGTAATCTTCTGTGAATTTGAGAAAGAAATTTTGAGATTGATTTAGTGCCTTTCTTGAGAGTCTTTAACTCAGTCCTCAACTGTCTAGCCTTGGCTTTGAGGTGAGCATAGTAATAGGTGTGAATTTTTTCCCATAGTTGGCTAGCATGTCTACAACTTAGCACTCTAGGTAAAACAGAATCAGAAAGTGTGCTAAGTAGCCATGTATATAGTGCTTGATCTTGAACAATCCACTTAGAATATTCTGGTGAAATCTTGTTTTCAAGTTCATCATCAGTGGAATTATATTTTTGTGGAATCTTGGCATTAACAAGTAATTTGTGAAGGTTGTGAGTAAGAATAACACCTTGACTTGTTGATTCCATAACGAGAAAATTTTGTCATCAATTTGATGGATAGTTTGGTCCATGAACAAAACCCGAATTAGAGTAAATTGATGAACTGATTGAAATATTTGATCTTTGTGCGATTCATTTATCATTTGAGAATCTTGATTTGTAGACTTTGGAGTTCTTTGGTTACGCCATTTCTTGATGTCTTTGAGTATTGTGGTGCGGTGAAGCGATCTGACAATGAAGATGTCTTGGAGTTTGCGGGAAGATAGCATGGAAATGGATGCTGAAATGGTGGCGAGAACTACGCGAGTGCAGAGTGAAGCGGAAGGAGGAAGAAGAAGAAAGCGTGCTGAATTACATTATGTATGTGTGAGAATCAAAGCGATACCATGTTGAGAATTAGAGAGAGAAAGAAAGGCATTTTGAGAAATTGTAAAATGATTTATTGTATTGTAAATTGATTATACAAAGTGTATTTATAGTGTGACTAGAGAAAACGGAGATGTAAAACTAGATGGGTTTAAATAAGGCCCAATTACTAATTGCGGATCTACTTTTACTACTATTACACTTTTACTATTTAACACCTATGTTATTCCTTAACAATAGCAACAAATATTTTAGTTAAATATAAGGTACTCGCCTGTTTTCTATACTAAAGTAGTTGATTTGAGTAGTAAATTGGTAACTACATTGTTTGCTCCACTACATGAGTGCAGCTAAAGTATGAAATCAAGTACTTAATTAATTGTAGGAATCTCTTAAAATAGAAAAATGGTCACAACTTGATTTAGCAAAACATATTATAGCCAACTGCAATTTAAAAAGCATCATAATTAAATTTATCAGATAAGTTTGCAATATATCACTGTGTAAAAATTCATATTATAGTTAATTCAAATCAGGTGAAGCATATTATAGGTTACGATGCAAAAACATTTAAGTATGCAATTGGACAATGATTGACAAAGCATATGATGCTTAATTAAGTAAATAATATTATAGTTGTGTTATACATACATATATATATATATATATATATATATATATATATATATATATATATATATATATATATATATATATATATATATATATTTTGCATAAGCATCAGTCGACATCTTTGCAACCTAAAAATGCGAGAGAAAAGGAAAAGAAAAGGAAATAAAGGAAGCTAGATGAAAAAATGTACTGTCCTTACTTACTCGATTCCATTTCAATTAAGATGAACTAAAGGAAAATAAGCGAAAATGAAACAATTCAACAAAAACTATTATAAGGGAAGAAACAAATAAAGAAACAACCATCGTGAATGAAACAAAAAAAAGCCTGATATAAATATTACTCCAATTGCAGATGAATACCATACAACATGAATAAATCAAAAAAAAGTCTGATAGATAAATGGTAAACTCGAGCTCTTGGTGGATAAAAGAAAAGAAACCTTATACATGAGAGCCACAATGCCTTCCAACTGATGTTATAAAGGAAATTAAGTAATGCATGGCCAATTTTTCATCTCTATCTATATATCCTTTACATGTAAACACAATTTCCAAGTCACTAAACTTGTAGTTTCTTAAATCCCGACCAATGGCAATCTGGATGAGTACTAAAGAAAGTTTTAAGTATGTGATTAAATAAAAGTAAAATTACTTTAAGTTGTTATCTACTTGTGCTTCTCTTTCCAGAGTAATTCTCTGCAAGAATAATTTCCCATCAACTCTTCTTTTTCCATTAGCAACAATATAACATCTGTACCATAATTAAAGAGGAACTCTGAATATGTGATATATAAATTATAAATGTGAATCACGGAGCTATAGGCAGAAATAACTTGACCTTTTGAATATGTTGTTATCTTTACTTGTGTCAGCAAAGCAAAGTAATCTATAAACAAAGACAAATTCATATGTTGTTGTCAACGATGTTCAAATATAAATTCACTAAACACTATTGTTCATGACTAGGAAAACACTGATGTGAAATTTTAGTCTAAGAAGACCACAACAAATTTAAAAAGAACTTCAACCATTCTAATCTTCAATCATGATCAAAGAATGCCTAAACCATAAATATCCCAAGTGTCAAAGTAAGCCTTTAATATGTATTTTCATCACATGTTGTCTTAAATATTTACTATTGTTAGAGATATGAATATTGTTGATGAATTATCTTGAATGAAAAGTTTACAATCTTCAACGCACTATTGAAAAATAAAATGATAGCAGATTAGTGTGAAAAAAGAACAAATAAAAGAATTGCTACATCTTTTAGAAAATGTATTACTACATCTTAAGTATTACTATATCTTTTCTTTTCTATCTAGATTTGACAAATCTAACTTCATTACAATTTTCCTTAGAGCATAAAACTTTCCCTATTTTATTTGATTGTCTTGAAGTTTCTGTTTATTTATTAGTATATTTCATTTTGAATTTGAGACCAATATTTTCGTTGAAATCACTACACCCACAACACTTTAAACACACTAAACAAACCAAATAATCAAAAAAATTATTTAAAAAAACAGGGTTTGACCAGCACACCCATCTCAATCTTAGGAAAATAAGAAATTAACCATAAGTTATAACCTTAGGAAGATTTGGAGCCAAAGCTCTCTCAACGTTGCTTTTTTCAGCTCTTTTCCCAAAGCCAACAAAAAAATCCTCCAACATCTACCCTATCAAAATAGAAAGTGTAAAAAATTAGTGAAAACCTAAGAAATGGAGAGAAGAAACATAAATTGAACTTAGAAATATGGAAATGAAGTATAATTGAACCTGCAGATGCAATGCACGTCTTCAGTTTCTCAAAAAACTACCACCATCACCACATATATGATTGCTGCAGCCAAAAAAAGAAAAACAGAGGTAAGAAATCAGCAACATAATAGTTTTTCTTGAAAATAAATAAATAGGGAAAACAAAATAAAAATTGAGAATTAGATGCATAAATCTTACATCAAGTTAGAGGAAACCACAAAATCTAAGAACACCAAAACAAATTCAGGAGACGAAGTTAAATATAATAACACAAAAACCTAAGAACTTCAACAACTATTAACACACAACAACATTTCAACACGAAATCATATGAGAAGAAAACGATTGAGATGGTTGAAAGTTACCTCCAGTGACATGGTCCAAACCTACAAACACCAAAAGAAGAGAAAAATCAGAAGAAGGTTAGGGTTTGAACGAATTCAATTTGACGGGTCTAGGGTTTGGATCGATTTCAGCAAAAAAAGTTGTGCAAAAATCGGGAAAAAAAAACCTACCGAAATCCCTGGTGTAGCAAAAATTGTGCTTTCTTAGGAAGACTTTATAGGAATAGAAGCATGAAATAACACATACAAACTATCATTAGACAAATCAAGTAGAATGGCGTGCTAAAAATTGCAAAGTAACCATGAAGTAATAATCACAAAAAACATAAAACTGAGATGAGATACCCACGTTGCTCAGCTTGCTTTTTCTAATCGCAAGTTTTGATCGTTGAAGCCAAAAGTGTTTGCACGTAATAAGCCAAACACTCAGTGAGAATGAAGATAAATGAGTGTTAATTTCTCTTTAATTTCGGATATCAGAATTTTAATTGTTTTGATATTGAACGGTTTCAGCTAAATCATATCCATTGGATCAGTTTTAGTCAATATCACATGGTTGTAAAAAATTGGTAACGGTTGAAATTAAAACTCATGATATTTAATGCTAATTAAGAGCTGTGTTATCTTGTCTCATGTTAATTACACAGCAACAACGGAAATCCAAAAGGTTGTAAGCCGTTGATTGGTTCGACCAACAGACACCGTTGATAGCGCTGCTCAAAAAAACGATCCAACAGCCGTGATTTTTTCCGTGCTTGCGTGGCTTTTTTTAGTGCCTGCGTGGCTTTATAGCGAGGTGACGTGGCTTTTTTGAAAAACTCTCATTTAAATATAATAAAGATAAAGATAAAGATTCACAAAGTTTTGAGTTTCTTTTTATTTCGTCATCAGAGTGTGACGTTGTTGTCTTGTTCTTCGTCTCGTGCGACATAGTTTGGTTTTCCGTCTTGTTACGTCGTTTGTTTCGTTTGGTTTGACAGATTAAAACTTCGACTCATTACATAATTCAACTAATGATGACTTGGCCATCAACATTGCAGATCCAAAAGCATGGGTATTCTGTTCACATTAATTTTGTCACATTTGTATGCATTTTGTCATTTTATGCTATTAACTTGAAACTTGTGAGTTTGTTCGCAGATTCATCATTTTTAGTTTTAACAACATGGAATTTGTGATGTTTACGATGTAATTTCTTGATTTGAATGAATAAATACCTTATTTTTTTATAAAAAAAAAAGTAGTAGTATCAATGATTTTTATCACAAGGTCGGGAGTTATATCTGGAACCAGACTCCTGCATTCATGGTCATGATTAGCATTACACTCAGATGAAATTTCTTATCCTTAGGCCATCAAACTCTCAAATCAAAAAAATGATATTCCGATACTTTTCTTCCAAATCAAATGGCCTCAATGTGATTGTTTCAATATAATATTGTGAGTTGTTTGAGTTGTCAGTTTTATTGCAAGGATCATGTAATTAAATTTCCATGGAAATCAAAATGCAACATGTATTGCATGTTTGGCCAGTATCTAATAATAGTAGTAAAAAAAAATGAAAGGAGTCCTTACTTCTAAAATCTGGACTATCGAAAATCTAAAATTCTTTAAACGCACATGTTAAACATAAGCATCAACACCACATATACGAAATTAAAAGCCATTTGAATGGGCTATTTGGAAGCTAGAGTATAGTAACCCATCTTCTACAACACTAAGTTTAAAATCTTCAATAACAACATATTTTTGAAACCCACCTAATATATTTATCGAGTTGAATTTTGAATTTAATTTATTCGAGTTGGTTCGATTCATTGTCAATCCTACATCTCTTCTTGAAAAGTTAAATTTGAGTCCTACATCTCTTCTTGAAAAGTTAAATTTGTGTCAAAAAATTAATGCATATGGTATTCATCGGAAATTTGGAATGTACAACTGGAAAAATATTTAATATTATATTAAAAATTAATACAAAAAACCACATTTATTTAAGGGCAATTTTTTTTACAAAATGTGACACCCAAAACAGCACAAAACAAGTATTGCTTGATACTACCTCCAGTTCACCATATAAGAAACAAAGTCATGCAACAAAATGACTAAGGAATATATATATATACATACATATCACATTAAAATTAATTCATCTGATTTAACAAAACTAAAAATTTAACTTCTTTTTCAAAATTGCCCTTATCATTATGTTATTGCATCCGTAATTAGGTGTGGGCGCGTGAGCTAGGTTGGGTCAGTTTTGACACGTTAAAAAACAAATACTTATGAGTTGAGTTCTGTAAGATTAGACACAATTTTTCATGTAACTCAAAACCAACTCTCATCTCAAATGGGATGGGTACCAAGTTCATTACTAAAAATATCATATAGAGAAAGAAAAAATGTAAAAAAAAAAATAGAATAACAGTAGAATTAAGAAAAATAAACCAACATCAAGATCAATATATATAACATCAACGTAACAAGTTTAGAATTCAAACAAAATCTTGATATTTTTTATTGAATTATCATTCATCATCAAAGTAATGAGCAACGACACACATAGAATTCGTTTTAGATTAAACTCTTGAGTATAAGTAAAATTATTTGACAATTCAAAGATAAATAAAATTTAATGTTACTTTCACTTCAATAAACAATTTCAAAATAGAGATAAAATCACTTTGAATTACAAAGATAAAATTGATATTGATCATTTAATACATCTTAAAAATAGAGTTTGCTTCTTATATTTTGGACCACCGAAAAATACCTTTAGTTTCTAGTTTGAAAATTGAAAATAGCATTTAATAAATGTACTACGACTTAATCATAGTTATTTTTTTATCAAAAGGAAAGCAACTAGAAAAAAACAAAAAGGAAACGAAACGAACTAAAGTCTAACATGTTCTATCCCCATAACATCGACCATCTCCATAGCATCGACTATAAAGAGAGGCGAAACAAAAGAGGACAAAGAGGTCACACATGTTCTACATAATTCATAGTACAAACTTAGCAAACCAATCAGCACATGAGTAGTCAAAACAAGAGCGTGTGAACAAAGTTCAAATTCCAAACCTTGAGAGAAAAGCATTTGATGTAGGAAATGGAAGCATAGAGGCAAGTATCTTCAAGCTTATTAAAAATAATCATAGTTAAATTTAACTATAGTGATTAGTTTGAAGTTTTTTTTTGACAAAATGATTAGTTTGAAGTTAGTTAGTTTTGATCATTTTCAATACAGTTTTCATCTACTAGCTAGTATTACTATACAGAGCTAGTTTATTGAGGAAATAGATGTATTTCAATGAGAATCAGATTCCCAAGACTATTTGACTATTTAATTTGTTGGAGTCGAAAATTTAGACGGAAAAAGTTGAATAAACGTTCATGATGAAATGAAGTAAAAATATCATGACATGCATTATACTATTTCTAAATCAACCTGGAAAGCTATCTTCAGAAAAAGAAAATCAACCTGGAAAGGAACTCTTGTTGACGAGCTAGTACAATTTCCAGTAATATTTGACCAATAACAAAGGCAACTTCATTTTTTTCCCAATATTTTAGTTTCTCATTTATAATTGGTCACAATTGATATTATAGGAGACCTAAAATCCTAGAACTGATTAGTACTAGTAAACAGTAATTGATGATCATATGCGAATTAAAACATCACCAGTCAATATTCAACAATGCATCATTGAACCATGATTAATTCTACTTAGTACAGAAAAAACTTACCACAAAAGTAGACGAGACAACTGGGCAAGCTAGCTGTTGATTTTTGCTTGCAAAAAAAGAACCATATATCAGCAATTGAATCACTAGGGCTTCTTTTCTTCACAAGAATTCCACCACCCACGTAACCAAAATAAAATAATAAACATTTTATTCATGTCAGTATAAACCACCCATCTATAGATTATATCCTTGAGTATACTAAATTTAGTTCAATCTAACCAAAGCAACAACATATCTAATCAAATCAAGCAACAAGGTTTTAAATCGTGGTCTATACATAAACGCGATCTTTGATATTGCAGAAAATCACAGTAAAAAACGATGATGTCGCGTCTATAGACCTTGATTTAAAACCTTGCAACTTGAAAACATCAAAAACTTAATTAAATAATTTTCCTTAATTAAAATCATAAAAGATAGGATCATTATAATCCCATAAACTAGCTTGATAATCTTCTTCAGTTGTCAACGGCCACATAGGAGGTGAACCAAGACCCATTGTTCCAACCCCTCCCATTGAATGGTCCAGATCCATCGCTGCATCTATATTACCAATATTCTGAGATGACAAATTTGCCCCTACCAAAGAACTACTCATTCCTTCAACCATGCAATTCTGATTCTGTTGTTGATTCGACAAAGGATAATGTTGTCCATGTTGATCTTGATGATGATGATTGTTCTGGTACGAGGTTGCTGATATCGATCTAATAGAACTATTACTTGCATGTGCAACTTCATCAAATTCTCGTACTTCTTGTTGTTGTTGCACCATTTCTTGAGGATTATGAAAGTAACGTTGATGAATCTGAACAACGTTGTTATTATCAATAGGACAAAAACTAGTACTAGTATTATTATTATTATTATTATTATTATTATTATTATTATTATTATTCATAGTACTATAAATCGCATAAGGTATGGCGGTTGAATTGAACAGAACCGGAAGATGTGAACTTGAGAAACTAAAACCAGAAGGACGAGGAAGTAAAGGACGAAGCGTTTGAGTAGAAGATGAAGATGAAGAAGAGTTACGAGAAGAAGAAGATGAAGAAGAAGAAGAACCGGATGGTTGAAGATTAAGTTGAGCCCTAGAACCGTAGAGAATAATAGCAGCACGATCATAAGCTCTAGCAGCATCCTCTGCAGTTGAAAAAGTACCAAGCCATTTACGAGTACGTTTACGTGGTTCACGGATCTCAGCAACCCATTTACCCCAACTTCTTTGTCTAACACCACGATATCTGAATTTGTTATTATCAGGGCCACCTTTACCTTTACATTTACGGCTATTATTGGTGGTGTTAGCGGTGGTAGTAGTGGAGGAGGTGTTATTAGTAATAATGGTAGGTGTATTGTTATCACTGCTATTGTTGCTGTTGCTACTGTTAGATGTTTCACTAAGAGTGGTAGCAACAACGGTGTTGGCGGTGGCTTGTTCCATTTGTTGGATGTTGCAGTGGGTTTATTAAAAAGAGGAGGAGGTGTATAAAGTAAAAGATATTGAAGGGAAAGATGGAGACCCTTGGTTTACCTCGTTCAGTGGTTTTGATGTCAATGGTGGAATAGGGCGGTGATGTTGCTAATTTTTCTGATTTATATAGGAGAGAGAGTGTGTGTGGATACCACTATGGGTGCACATTGGTTTTGGAATTTGGAATCATTAATTACTCGTTTTTGTTGAATTTTTCTTATCTTACTGATCACTTTTCTTGACCTTGCTAGATAGTCAGGTTTTGTTTCAAAGGCTGGGATAAAGTTAATTCCTAGGTGTTTAAGAGTAATAAATTATTACTAATTCTTAGGTAACTAAACTAGTTAATGTACACAGGCTACCACATGAGGTTTGTGTTGTTGCGTCAAATATTCTTTACTCAATTTGACTTTGTAGAAGATGTTTTAAATTAAGTTATTTTTATTTTATAATCGTTTTATTTTTTATTTATTTTTTTAAAATCGGGTTGGTTAATGGAAGTCGCCGTGGATGTTACTTTCGTCTATTTTCGCACATGTATGAAGTCTCTATGAAAGACGAACTTCGTGTTGGCATTGTGAGTCGAGAGTAGGTGGGTTCGAGAGTCATCTTGAGATCATGTGCTACAAGTGATTAGGGGTAGACTTCATAGTTGGCACCACAAATCTATCAATCTAGGTGGGATCAGGATTGTTCAAGTCAATTCGGTTCTTCAGTAGTATACCTATTTTTTACCTCTCTTTTACGAAGATGCATGTGAAGGTATGGAAGGAGGTGGCCAAGTTACCGAGGGAGTTCTTGGGGGGCATGCACCTCTGGGGTGAAGAAAATCCCGTGGGTAAAGTGGTCAGATATTTGTAAGCCTAAGAGTAGGGGCGGTCTTGGTATTAGGGACCAACAAGCTGTTAATGTTAGTTTACTTGGTAAGTAGTGGCGTTGGAGGCTCCTCGCAGGTAGGGATGCCTTATGGATGCAAGTTCTTTCTAATTCTAAGTATGGAAGAGCCTTATGCTCTTCGACCTACATTCTTTACCCAGGTCCTTCCTTGTCTGCATCCGTTTGGTGGAAAGATATTTATAATATAGGCACGATGTTTGGGTGGTTGAGTCAGCTCTTCGTCAAAGGTTTCCTAGGATTTTTTCGGTGGCATCGGATCCTTACACTGTTGTGAGATCCTGTGGTAGATGGTCTATTGGGATCTGGGTCTGGGCCATTAATTGGAGACGACAGTTGTTTGCCTGGGAGGAAGACTTCTAAGGTAAGCTCTATTCGTCTCTTGCTTCAGTATCTCTTAACTCAACTCCAGATGCCTAGGTATGGTCCCCGAATAGTTTTGGGCTTTTTTCGGTTTCCTCTGCCTATCACCTTCACTCTCAGTTGACGTCCTATGTCTTGAAGCTTTCTGACCACGTGTTTGGGTTTAGGGTTTATGGTTTGCAAGAGTCTTGCTCCTTCCAAGGTAGTTGCATTTTCTTTACAACTAATTTTATATAGGATACCAACTCGTTCAAACCTGTTTAGTCGAGGGGTCATTACAGATTTTGGTGCTACGATGTGTATTTTCTATCGGAGCGCTTGCGAGTCCTCTCTTCATCTCTTACATTCATTAATTTTGCCTCCGGATTTGGTAAGTCATTGTTAGCAGTGCAGGTTTTTATTTTGTCATGCAAAGCAGACATTTCATATTTGTTTCTCCAGTTCACCCACGTGGGAGGACCAGCGAGATGCAGACGTGGTTTGATTCTCATCTGGCATACTGTTCTTTGGGTCATTTGGGATTTGAGGAATAGATGTATTTTCTTTGGAGGTGTACTTGACTTTGGGCGATGTATTCATCGAATTTTATCCCTTTCTTGGTGATTTAATTGTTTCAGAGTTGAGGTACTTCTTTCTCATGTCTATTCTATGAGTGGATCGTAGATCCTATTGATTGTATTTCTAGGAGGTAGTTTGTTTTTGTTTTTATTTCTTGTTCCTTCGTCAGGAGATGTTTTTCTATATGTATATGGGTGAGTACCCCTTGTGTCGGCTATTCATATATATCTCATTATGTTTGCCTTTAAAAAAAAGGTGGGATCGAGAGTGGCAGTTGTAGATGATAAGGTATTTTACCAATGGGTTCTCCTTTGATAATTACTTACCAAATTCAGAGCTTGGTGTCTTTAACTTCTCCTTCATAAATTATTTTTGCCACAATTTTTTTAAATGGAAATTTTAGTGGGTAACATATGAGAGAGGAAATATTAGTTTCAAGATTTAAACCATCGACCTCTTGCTTCAAATGTCTTCATGTATTTTAGCTCACAAACCGAAAGTTACCCATTTGCCGCTATATAGAAAGGAAAAGCAGGGATATATTGTGAAGAATTATGTTATTATTACAAGCTTTTGAAGGGTTTTTTTTTTTGTAATAAGCTTCCGAAGGGTTTTACATTCTATTTCCTTACTCTGCTTCCAAGGGTGTATTGTTCTATGTCACTTAGGAACTTTACACCTGCCCCTTTTGGGATATAAATTGGTAGATAAGATTTTAGCATCGCATATGGGCCAACTCATGGAAGGGATAGTGGCAAACTGTTGATTTCACTTGTGATAGACATTTAGCTGAAGGGGTTGTCGTGGTGAATGAAGTGGTGGATCGTGCAAAGAAAGTCAGAACTTTAGGCTATGTTTAGATATTTTAAAATAAGCTGAGTGAATCTAAATGAAATGGAATGGAATAGAATTGAGCGAAATGGCATGGAGAAAAGTTTCCATTACATTGCTTATGAATGGAAAGAGTTATGACCATTTTATTCCAAGTTAATCTTATTTAAAAAACACTATTACATAAATTTTTAAAATGGTAAAATGATAGTTATAAAATTAATTTAATATCTCACTTAGTCTCATTCGCCAAATCGAAAGTGAAGAAAAATGGGAATAGGCAATGGAAGAGTTGCTATCACTCACCAGTCTATTCCATTCTTTTTAATATCCAAAAAATGGAACACTTTTCCATTATACTCCAGTTCATTGCATACCGATTTAAACATAATCTTAAGATGGACTTTTAAAATGCCTCGGCTCGGTCAACTAAGGTTTTTTATACTATATGTTGGGGAGGTTCTGTTTTTTTGACAAGTGGAGATCATGGATCTAGATATGTATGTTCATAGGGAGTCTATCGTTCTTGTTAATGTGTCCCCAGCTGAGTAAATTAACATATTGGTAGGGTTAAACAAAGCTCCCTTGCCCAGTTTCTGCTCTTGTTGGTGGTTGTTAGGGTTTTAGTGGTCTCATAATGAGTGCAGTGACACAAAACCTACTTACAGTATGCTGGCGACACTCTTCAGATTAGGGAGACTTCAGTAGAAAATCTATGAACGATAAAGTCATTTTTGCAGAGATTTGGGTTGGTTTCATGTCTCGAGGTAAATTTCTGAAAGAGTTGTCGAAAGAGAGTGAATGTTTGCGAATTTTTGTCGGAGTTCATTAGAATTGAGCATCTTGAAAAAGTCTCACATCACTTAGTTTTGTGAAGGAAGAGGGAGATCAATGTTATATAATGGGCTAAAGTTTTCCTTTACAAAATGCATCGGTCAAAAACACATTAAGTTGTATTTGACTTTGTTTGTTCTCTTATACTCACGTTTTAGAGTGTTGTGAGATGTAGTTAAATATTTTCTTTGAGGGTGTGGGTATACTGGGGTCATGGGGTGTTTGAGAGAGGTTTATGTGTTGTAAAAAATTTCACATAGTGTTGTTCTCTGATTGTCATTAGACAACGGTTGGTGATATTTTTCTTCGGTTTTGGAGTTTTCCACATTAAATCCCTGAGTTTCCATTGTGCTCATTTTATTTCTCTATGTTGTTTTCCCCCTCGACAATTGGTATCATAGCTTTTGGTTCGGTGGGGGTATTAATTTCTTAGTATGGTCAGTGTCTGCAGCCTTGTCTGATCTTCACATCAGAAAAGAAGTTTGATTCTGTGAAAGTGTTTTTTGAGAAAGGTTCTAGATAATGAAAGACTTGGTATTTAAGCGTGTCCATTGTGATTCACATCTCTTTCCTAGGAACCTACTTGTTGCACGGCTTAGAGTATGTATACCGATGTAATAGAGAAATTTGATGGAATAATCAATTTTTGCTTGTGGAAAATATAAGTCAATGATGTGTTGATACAATTGGGATTGCATAAGGTATTGAAAGGAAAAAAATTCTGGTCATGTAAAGAAAAATATAATCATTATGTTCTGATTGTGTTCCTTTTATTTCTCTATGTTGTTTTTTCTTAACTATTTTCACAACTAAGGTAGACTGTGATTAAATCACTGGGTCGACATTATGGAGGGTGGGGTAATAGGTATGTTAGTTTTGGGGGCGAGTTTTCCTTACGTCCTTAATAGTATTCCTATATTTACCTCTCTTTCTCTAGATGTTGATTAAGGCCTCGAAGGAGGTCATGTAAATTCAGAAAGATTGGGAGGGTATGGGGATAAAAGATATTTGATCAACACTACAAAACAAACTGTAAATTGTGGCAATTTTAATATGGCTGTTCTATTAAATCGCCATTTTTGTAGTGCGTTCAAAGAATAAAAGTTATTATTTTGTGGGGGTTTTAATAAACCTCCCCAAGTTAATCATAATGTAACCTGCTAACTACTTAGGTGTACATGGTTGAGTTTAATATGAAGGGGTTGAAAACCCCTCTAATTTGTAACAAAAAAACCTCTCTGACTAAATTTTTTGCTTCCCTCTTTTATTTTGTGTTTACCTTACATATGAAAATGACAATTGTAATTTAGCCTTCTAAATTTGTCCCAACTTTTTTTTTTATATTTTACAAACTCAATGCTAAATTAATTATTTTTTTTCCTATTATACCCTTCTTACTAGGCACCAATATCCAAGTAAGTCAATAGTTCACTACTTATTAATAAAAATTTCCAGTATTATCAAAATTTTCTTTGATTGTTATGGTTACAACATATTATTAAATAGGGGTGTTTCAGTCTACATATATACAAATTAATGATTTCTTATTCCATGTGTCATTGACCAAAACATAAAATTCCATGGGATGGAGGGAGTGTAGAGTAGAAGAGATCGATTCTATCTAAGGTGGAAAGAAGAGTTAATATAGAGTAGTTGAGATACCAATTAATAAGAATGTTGTTGGGGGAAAAAGTAATTAATATTCTCTCAGGATTCTAAAATGACAAGTAATTTGAGAAAAACAATCTTTTCCAAAATGACACTTACTATGAGATGAAGACAGCAGTAGTAGACTTAGTATACTTCAAAGTTGACACATCTTTTTTTTTGTTTTTGTGTTTATGGTCAAAGTTGTGTTGATTAAAATAGTGGGCAAGGCCCAAACCAATACAAGCCGAAAGGCCCAACAACAACTAAGCCCAATGCAAAAGGGAATGTTAGTTAAGATCCATACCAGTTAAATTGAAAGTACAAGGCAGATTAAAAGTGAACTGAGAAGTACAAATCGAATTTATACTCAATCCAGATCTAGATCTATATAGAGAAACAAAAGTAAATCCTCAAACCACCGCAACCTTGATCGAGCTCCATCATAAACATCGGGGAAAATCAACCTCCCAATCAACAACGACGGCTGCTTGAGCAACGAGCAGAGGAGAGCGCCCAATTACCTACAAGCGATCTTGGCAAAGCAAGAGATGCAATTCAGGAAAAAATCATTTGAAATCCAATGAAAGTGCTTTTTTGTATTCTTTTTCGAAGCAATAATTTTTGTTAAAGTGAAAGAAAATTGAACCTATTTCGCATAAGGCCCCAAAATCTTTATACACACAATCTTGTCTCCACATCGACTAGAAATAAGTTAAACAAATGATACAAAAATTAAAGAGTTGACCATATACCAAATATCTTAAAGTTTTGGGATAGAGGAATGGTTACAAGCATCAAAGTCAAGAGAGTTTATAAAGAGATGGAAGGAAAGATTAATGCCTTGATCGGTTTAGTACTATGCAACAAATAAAAACCCAAGGAAGCAAAACTTTTTCAAGTATAGCTTATTAGTAGCTACTAGCTAGGCCTCTCTCATTAAGTTCCATAACAAACATTTGGATATGTTTTAGTTGTGCATTTGAGCCTAATAGGAGTAATTTTGGGCTTAAGGGTAGTATTAGTAATTAAGGGTGCTCTTAACAATTTGATTGCTCTATAGTAGTAATAAATAGGAGTTGACCATTGGCACTTTCAAGGTTTAAAGAAAGATTCACCTTTATGCTTTGTGGGAGTAGATATCCCGCCCATATAATAGCAGGTAGTGAAGCTGCTTAATGAGCGGGAAATGACGTGAATTTTGGACAATTTCCATGCAAATTAGCGGGATAAGTGTATGTTTGTGAAGGAAAAGTGAAAAGCAAAGGCAATATGTTGGTGTTTTCAGGTTTTACGTACAACGTTTTTTGGAGAGAGAATTGGTGAGGAAGTCACATGGGGCACTATTGATATCATCAAGTGGAAAGTTGCAAGGTAGTCATGTGCTTCAATATCTCCATGACATAATTACTCCTTCATTGATTATAGGGGTAAAAGGAAAATAGGGGGTAATAATGATGTTTCTTCTACTTGGTAGTGTGTCAAACACACCTCAACATCTTTCTCTCTCATCCACTCCTCTTTCTCTCCTCTTCTCATCCGTTCATCTTCCTCTTCTTTTCTCTCTCTCTCTCTCTCATAAGCTCCTCTTTCTCTTTCTCTTCTTCTCTTCTTCCTCTTCTTCTTTCTCTCTCTGATCTGTTACACTCTTTCATACGCCCCTCTCACTCTTTTTCTCCAGAAAAAAGTAAAATAAAATCATCTAATTCCCAATTGAAATCGCAGTAAGAGGAGATGGCTGAGAAGAAATCGGAAGGAGGAAATCGAGACACATAGGAAGAATTCACACAGAGAAGAAATCGAAGGAGGAAGAAAGGGGGAACTGAGAAGAAAACCCAGAGCTTAGAAGAAAAACACTACAGAAATCGAGACACATAGGATGTCACAAGAGTGTTGATTGCAAGATGACGGTGGCGTCCAATGAATGTGGAAGAGAGCGGCGTTGAAGCAAAAAGAGCTTGCAACCACGACACTGAGAGACCCCTCTCATTCTTAGGTACCCAATTATTACTCTATTTAAATTTGAGACTTGCTAATATGATAAATATGCTTTATTATTTTGTTAGAATCTCAATTTCAATTGTGAAACAGTGATGGTGTTGTTCTCTTTGTGAAGATCTAGAAAACAGTGATGATGAAAAAAAGATTGAAATATTTGTTGAGAAGAGGAAGTGTTGCAGAAACTATTCACCGGAAATATTTGTAATTACCCTTTTGTTTCAATCTCAATTGTAGCTTTTGCTCCTTTTGTTGGTTTTCACGCAAGGTGTTTGATGAATTGTCTACTCCATATTTAGGTTCAGCTATGTTTTTTTTGAATGCTCACCAGTGCACTACAAGAAACTCTTTCAGATTTCCAGTTATTTATCCATTGATGTTTGAAGGTTAAACATTTTTTGAACTACTGAACTGGTTTTTAACAGTATTTGTTGCTAGATAGTAGATACTTTATTCGGTGTGAACTGATGAATTACTGAAAAGTACAAACAAAAAACTCTTTTACTTTTATGTTTAGACTTTAGAGTTTAAATTTTATTTAGTTAGCATTTTTTACATGGGTTTTCATGATTTCTAATGAATATGATGATGGTTGGAGTAAGAATGAACTATCGCTGCAAGCTGAAGTGTTGTAGGTACAAATAGATAACTCACATTTAATGTGGTTTTTTTGGTGAAAGTTGACACCTTTTTACTTTTACTTGTGTTGGGTTGTGAGAACTTTGGGGTTTTTGTGTTTATCATAGTTTATTTGTGGAGTCAAAGAAGAAGAATGGCGGGAGGAGGAGGAACAACAATACCTAAGCAAGAAAAGCTTTTGCCACATCATGTGAAAGATCAACTTCCAAATGTTGCATATTGCATGACAAGTTCACCACCTTGGCGTGAGTTTACATCACTGCTTCATTGGGCTAAACTAATCCACTTTGGGCTAAACTACATGAAAATATCAATATGAATGAACCATAAAGACGAAAGATGGCTTTGTGTATGTAGTACATAGTGATATGCACTTGGCTCAAGAAAGAGTTGTGGAAGATGTGACAAAATGTACCTTCTGATTAATCACATCAAAACCTCCATCACACTTACGCAATATTACCAACTCTATCCCCTATGTACCCTCTTAGAGTCTTACTATTTGATACACCGCCTCGGTAAATGGGTTAGACAAAGTTTGAATTGGGTAAAAGAAGTATACTTGCGCACGCATTAGGTGGGAGTAAATGAGCATTTAGGTGAATTTCCACCTACATATAGACGACTCAATACCCTATATATACAAAAACATCATTTGGGCTACTTTTACACCACTCAATACCACTCAAGTATCCTACTACTCCCATTCCAACATTATTAGGGGCTATCCTAAACAAAAAGGTCCTTCATCCCACTCAATACCACATGAATAGTACTCCTACACACCTTTACTAATAGGCCACTCAACACCCTACTACTCCTAATAGGGTGTATAGTACCCTACTACTCCTACTTGATGACTCTTACTCCTCCACATGTTTACTACTTTCCAATAAAGGCAATTGATCATTATTAACTTCCCACAAAACTCTTACAAAAGACAAAAACCACTTTGTGATATTAAATTGAAGGTTCTCATAAAACTCCAATATGGGGTGCAATAACGAAGGCAACACCATGTTTAGCTAGCTTGCACTTCTTAGTAATCCTAACTATAATTATATGGGTCTTATTAGATTATCAGATATTTCCAAACTTATTTCAACATAAACTTAGTAAAGCACTCAATAGCCTACTACTACCACTTCAACAATAATCGGTACCTCTCTCGCATGGGGTTTACTCTCCAAGTCCAAATATGTTCTTATAAAGGCACAATAGTACTTTGTGACATTTGATTAGCTTGTAATAAAGATGAAGTTCCAACATGAGGTGTACTTACCAATGAAACAAATCTTCTTAGGATACAAAACTAAATTGATACATTGGATTCAATACCATCAAAATCAACTCTATTATTTGACATTATATTCAAAATAATTACTATCACCACGGAGTCATACCCTCTCTCAAACATCCACTTTATAATTACATTAACACAACTTTTAGACCTTTCAATTCAAATTAAATATCTACCATTCACTTAAACTTAATCAAGCTTACATTACAACAAAGATCATAAAATTTTGGTCATTTGATTAATACATTTGTAATTAAAAATGAAATTAATATCATTATAGGAGCATATGACATAGTAAGATTTTTATCTTACTATAACTTTTTAAGAGTGTATACTTAGTTGTTCACAAATTTAAGATACAACTTCTAATGGGAACAGAAAATTTGATAATGTAACATGAAACTATTCCACATTGGGCTAAACTACATAGTAATTATGCGAAATCTATAGTAATAGACGTGTCTCCGTCCGTAGGACGGGAACTTGACTAGTTATCTTAACAAGAGACCTTCCAATTCTTCTTATATGTTAAATTTGATCATCGTTTTCTTCTTCTTAACTTCCAGAATTCTTATTTTCAAAATGAAACTCAAACATAATAATCATTCTTACAAGTGATCTCAACTACTAGTATATGATTACATCAGTAGAAGACCAATATGATCTTTTAGGCAATTTCATGGATCAAATAAAATTAAATCAGTAAAAAATCAATCTTGTAATCTCCATTCTAGATTGGAAGAATATATTTTTTATAAAATAATTATGTGATCTTCATTCTAGATTGGAAGAATCGAATTTTTTGTAAAATAATTATGTAATAATTTGGAGCACAGTGCATGTGGGTTTGTCAGTGCCCCTAAGTCCAACATTGGAACTCATCTACAAAGGCAACATCAGCCGTAATCAGTTGCTATAATTTAATTTAATTTAATAATTTTGAATCAAAGAAAATGTGTGAGCACTAACTGAACTTGAAGGTTGGCGGGCCTGTCAGAAGACAAAAGTCTGAGACGATGGTATCACGTGGAAGTGGGAGCATTTTTGTATTTTTCAATTGATGTCTTTTTTCTTCGGGTTGAAGCACTACTATCTAAATTGGGTGGCTCCGATAATCATCAAATCAAGCAGCTCCTGCTTCCAATCACTGTTGCTGTTGCTGTTGCTAGCTTGCACCCCATGTGCGCCTCAATATGTACCACAAGAGAGGAGAAAAAGTATCTGGCTCTTTTTGACTATGTTTTTGCTAATAGAGAATAATTTCGTGGTAACCGACAAGAGTTGGTCTGAGAGATAACTATGTTCTGATCTTACCTCAAGATTTCAGATTTGAATATTAGAAGTGATAAAAACTCTGTTGAGTAGGGAAAACTACATAGATCGACAAAGTCATATACATAGTTAGTGAGATTTCTTGATGTAGATTAGTCATCAATAAAGAAAGTCAGTGTATACTATGCATCAATAACACGATAACAAAGAAAAATCGTGGTAAATGTTTGATATCATTAATTTATAGTATTTTTTATAGTTTATAGGATTTTATTTTATCTCTTGTTTTTCACTCTTATTAATCTAATTAAATTTCTCTGTTATCTCTATCAAATGAATATTTTCTCTCTCTTTTTTAAGCAATAATTATAAGCATTTATATTTAGGGTAAAATACATTTCTAGTTTTTTAAGTTACTTTAAAAGTTCACATTGGTAGTGATAAAAAAAAAGTTCATATTGGTCATTTAGGTTTTTTTCCCTCACAATGATTCTATATGTTTCAAATTCAACAGTTTTTTGGAACATTCCCTCAATCTTTGTTGATGGAGGATGACGTGATCATTGAGTACTTATGTGGCATAGTTAAGTGTTTTTTTACAGGCATAGTTAAGTGGCTTGTATGTGTCATAAAGGTTAATGTTTCGGTGTCTATTACGTCATTTATGCATATCATAAGGTTTCAATTTGGTTCTTTTTTCTCAACCCAGAAAACTCATAATCTTCATCATCCTCTTCCTCAACCCAAAAAACCCAAAATGATGAGGAAGACAAAGTTGTCGCAAGTCATTTTTTTGGCGCAGTAGGGCGATTTCTTGTGCAATGGTCGCCAGAGTAAGGTGCTCAGAAAGCAAAATTTCTTGAGGGTTAATGTAAAAGGCGAGGTGGGATTTCGAATCTAACGTTAGTTTTTCGGTTAGAGATCGAGACTCATTGAAAAATAGCAGAAAGTTTTGATTTTGGATTTCTAGATCTATTTTGTTTTACCTATTTGTCAAAACATGAGTGGTTCTTATAGAGGAGAAGATGAAGAATACAACGGTGGTATTGGTTGGGAGTAGGGTGGCCAGAGTTGACCAAAAAATCTCAAACACGGCGATTATGGTGGTTTTGGGCGAGTGGGAATGAGAGACAAAAGGGAATAAGCAAGAGGATGAAGGAGGGTAGCTCGAAAATGGCCATAGGGATATAGATGATATGAAGATTCTGACTTTTCCAGGTTTAGGTTCAAAAAGATGATGAGAAATTAGAGTTTAATTTTGGGGAAGATGAAGAGGAAGTAAAAAGGACCTAACTGAAAGCCAAAAGATATACATAGAGGACTTAATTGAAACTGAAACATTAACATTTGACACGCAACAATTGGGGAAAGCTAGTATTGCTGAATGCGTCAACATTTTATATGGGAGAATTATTTTGTCGAAAGGAGATAAGCCGTATCCGATTAAGGATTTGAAGGAGAAAATTTCTAATTTGTGGAAAATTTCTTCTGATTGGTCCTTGGTTTCTCTCGGTAAGGGATTATTTGAATTCTCTTTTGTCTCCAAGAAGGATTTTAAAAGAGTCTGGTCGCATGGTTCTCGCAATTTAACACCAGGTGTTCTGCGTCTGTTTGCTTGGAAGCCTGATTTTGAACCTCTTTCTGCAAAACAAACCAATGCTCAATGTTGGGTTAGCTTCATGGTCTTTCCCGTGAATATTGGAGGCAGAAATTTTGTTTGAGATAAGTGGTAGTCTAGGAGTTCTTATTGCTTTGGATGAAGCCACTATGAAGAGGACTTTCAGTCACTTTGCTAGAGTTCTTATTGATGTTGATTTATCTGATAACCCGCATGAACAATTGTTAGTTGAAAGTGAGGGGTACTCTTTTCTCATCGGAGTGGAATACGAGTGTGTACCTATGTTTTGCAACTCTTGTCAATGTATTGGTCATTCTCTCCAAAATTGTAAATTTTCCTAAGATGCGGAGATGACTCAAGGAAATCAGGTGCAACCTCGAAAGGTGAAACATGCTCTCAGTATGTACCAAAGATGATAAAGGGAAGTCAATTTCCTCGGAGAAAAATGTTGCGACTGTGATGGAAGTTGGCCCTTCCAAATTGCAAGATCCTAGTGTGGTTTTGGTAGAGGAAGTGAATGACTCAAATCGCTTCAAGGGTACGAATAACATTGTTATTTCTCCTGAGGAGATGGCTGGGAGCCCAAACCCGCTTCTTGGTGTAGAAACTACAGATGGTAATGTTATGCACAATGATTCTTCGATTTTGTCGGCTCCTCATCATGAAATCTCTTCTGAGAAATCTCCTTTTGTTCATAGTTCTCCTGTGCACACCCCGCTTTAGGGGGTTGGTGGTCCCATCTTCATCAAATAACTCTTTGGAAGAGGTCCATTCTTCTTCCACCCAATCTCCCACGACTCGGCTAGATGCCTTCTCCTCTAACACAGTGGATGCAACTGACATGAGAATTTTAGGGAAGAAATAGGGGGATGTCTCAGATGATGATGTGCTTGCTGCCTCAGAGTCCGTTGCTACATCGAACCCGGTAGTTGAATCTGACATGAAAATTTTAAGAAAGCTTTGGGGTGAGTCTTCTGACGAGGTTGGTGATCCTGTGACTTCTGATTCCCATGGAGCAGCTGCGCGACATGCTTACTTTGAACTGGTTGTGTTCAAGACTCAAAAGAAGAAATTACGACAACAACATAAGAAGTTGGTCGTTGGATACAATACTCGTTCAAAAACTAATTCTATTTCTTAATCCTTTTGATATGGTTTTGTTTTTTTTAGTTGTGTTTTTGTTCTTTTAATTTTTGTTTGCTATTTTGCTTTCTTGCCTTGGGTTTTGGTCTAGTCTCTTCTTGGTTTCTTTTTTGTCTTCGTTTTTCTTTTTTTTAATAAGTTCAATTTTTCTTTGGCTAAAAAAATGTACACTTTTTCTCAAGGTGTAACTTTTTTAGCACCAGCAATGATTGGTACGAGTGATAACTGGACTCAGATTCACTCCAAAGTCTCGGGTTCAAATCTTATATGTTACAAAAACTCTCTTGGGAGGGAGAACCGCGTGGATCGACAAAGTTGGGTATACACGTGTTCAGCCAGGTTTCCCAGCCTACATTAGTCACTAGCAAAGTCAGTATATACTGCATACCAATAACACGGTAAAAAAAAGTGTAACTTTTTTAGTATTTTATTGCATTCTTTCTTCACAATTTATATTTATATAAACTATTAAATTGTTAATTTAGCAAACACTATAAATTCAATCTATTCGTTTATAAGCTACTAGCTTAACTGCTATATTGTTATACAGGGGCAATTGGTAGTGTACCAATGGGGCAATCCTTGCTACCCCAAAAAAAATATATATGTATTTGAATAAGTACGTATATTTTATATTTATTTACCTTAATTATTAATTAAATATTACCTCAATCAAGTTTATTTGTCTAAAAATGTAAAAGATTAACAACTCAATTAGTTTGAGTCCATTTTCTGTTATCCCCGACAAATATGGTGATTTTTGTTAAGTTGGTGAGTTTGTTTGGTGATCTATTTTACTTTTGACAATTGTGGTCCTAACTTTCTTAATTTTGACAATTTTTATCCTCAAAATGATGATTATTTGTACTTTTGGTACCTAAAAAACTTGAATTTTGGGAAACTGGGGCATCAAAATTGCACAATCCATGATTTTTAGAGAGTAAGAGTGCAACGAAAAATCACAGGCACCAAATTACCAAATTAGGAGAGCAAAATTGTTAAAAATAAAATAGAATGATGAAACTCGTCAATCAAAAAAAGTTGGGGGACAATAAATGTGATTAAACTTTTATAGTTGACCACCCAAACAATATATATTAGCTCTGCTACTATTGTTATAAAAGAAAAGTTTTTTTTTATATATTATATCCTCAGGTCTTGTAACCGTGAAAGTTAACTTCAAAAGATTTATGACATTTGCGTATTATCTACTTTGGATACGAATCGAGACTTTAGTTAAAAATTCTAAGAGACTCTTACAATCTCATCCAAGTGTTCTTGAGCAAAAGAAAAGCTTATTCGTTATACGCTATTTAATAAACATTCTTCTCAAAGTGTAACTTTTTTACTATTTTATTGCATTCCTTCGTGACGTGGAAAAATATTTTTATCAACTGTGCAGTAGTGCTTTTTTTTTGTCAATGTAATGGTGCTTATTAGGGATGAGTACGGGTTGAATAGCTTACGGTTAGAGAATTTTTTAGGCCCAATTATTAAATCAAAATTTTCTGGGTTTGGGTTTGTTTTTACTTTCTAAAATATATTATTGGTTTTTTTTTACCCCCACCCAATCCCCATATACCCCCACTCAAACTGAAAACCCCAAAATGCCCTTCTGAAAACGTAATTTTTTTTTAAAAAAATTGGCCAATCGTATATACACCTGGGGGGTGTATATACGACCCTTATATTTTGCCATCATATATACACCCCCAAGCGCGTATATACGATTGGCACACCCCACCATAATCGTATATACGCCTGCGAAGGGTGTATATCGACGAAGCAAAAATATTATCGTATATATATCCCCGTGTGTATATACTATCCCTATGGTATTTTTTTAATTTTAAGTCAAATAAAAATTAATTAAGTCACGAAAATAGGTTGTGTGTGTAGTTCGTTAAAACGTGGCGATGTTATACGTCGAACGAATAATTTAAATAAAAATCGGTTTTGGGCAACATACTCGATCGTAATGAAACCACAAACCATTAAATCTGAAAAAATCAAGAATCAATACTCCTTAAAGGGACTTCTTATGGGACTACAAACTCAAAATCCCAAATTTCATCGTTTACTTATTTTTACGACTTTTTAATTTTTCATAGTCTCCAAAAATCCAAAAAAAATTGTGTAGCCTTATTTTGGTTTTGTTAAATTTTTAGTGGTGTTTTTATAATTTTTTAGAGTAGTTTTGACTATTTAACAAATTTTTAGTAGCCTTTTAGTAATAAAAATTAAAACAAATTATTAAAAATAAAAACTCATTGTATATACCCTTTGAGTGCGTATATACGATTGGACATAAATAATAATCGATATATACGTCTCAAAAAATATATACGATTTATTTATTCTTTTAAAAAAAATTAATTTTCAAAGGGCATTTTGGGGATTTAAAATTGGGTGTGGGTATATGTGGATTGGGTGGGGTATAGAAAACACGGCCCTATATTATTTTATAGAAAAATGGGGGCAGACCCCAAAGAAAAAAGAGAGCAAACTAACTAGAAACTACACGGAGAGTTGAGACTCCCAACAGCAAGCAATAGGTGACCCGCATTAGCAGACACTGCTCATAAATAATCAACGAACTATCTTGGACAGACCCCATATTTGATAAATCATCTGCACGCTGATTAGCCTCACGGAAGATATGAGTGAAATGCACCCCGGAAATGTAGGGTCATGGTGTTCCTTTTTTCTCCTAGACCCAAAGAAAGTGATTGCCAATAGTCCAAATGCAAGGCAAATCAATACCATCAACACTCCAACTCTTCAAAGAAAGATTTGATGCCACCAGAACTTCAAATCTCCCAAAAAAATCGCTCCTTCTGTCAAATAGCACCAAGGCCATCCACAAAGAAACTGCATGAGGGCAATCCCTCAAAAGATGCAGCATATCCTCGATAACATTATCACAGCGACCACAATTGGAAACCCCCAAACCCTATATTAGCCTTCCTCTTATTAGTGAGCAACCATCCATGTGAAGCACCTCACACACTCATGTACTTGAAGCTTCTAAACACTCGTCCAAGCCATTGGGGAAACCACACTGATGTCTCCAGCAATCAAACCATAAGCACTCACCAATGAAAAGTCACCACTTCTATTTCCTGACCATAACTGGCAGTCATCACCACGACTATCATTAGGAGGAAGCAGGGCATGAATCTGCATTACCATCGAAGGAGGAATAAGCGAACTTATCAAATCTATCCACCAATTTCCATTAGCATCCACAAGATCATTCACAGTCCAGTTAAGTTAAGCATATCATCAGGCACATGGTGGGCATGAGCAAGCAACTTGATGTTTTTAATTGGTCATTAAATTACTATCTATCAAACTGATTACTTTTTTAGAATTTTTGAAATTCAAAAGTTTAACCTTCATGTAATCTATTTTCACCCACAAAATATGAAATTAAATAATTATAAAGAAAAAGCCCTAATCATATATATGGGAAATCAGGGGCAGAGCTAGGATTTGAACTTGAGGATTGCTAATATCAAATTGTACTTTTTTTAAGTAACAAAAATTTATTTAAAAAAAGGAAAACAAGCAAGAACATGGGGGTAAACCAAAACCCATGCCAAAAAACAAAAGGAAAAACAATGACTATTTAAACCTCATATTTAGTCTTTTTGCAGAGCGGGTGAATGATAAAGTTGCCAACGATAGTTTTATCATTCGACAAAAGGAAAAACAATGACTATTTAAACCTCATATTTATCATTCACCCGCTCTGCAAAAAGAGAACCATAAAATTGTACTTATTAAAAAAATCTACATTAAAAAATATATATTTGCATAAAATTTAATTTTAACTAATATTTTTCAAGTAAAAAAATATATAACTATATTTTTTTTGTTACAATTATTATTAATACACACAACAACTGTTCGACAAATAGCAAATATAGCAAAGAATCATAATAAATAGACAAACAACTCTCAAAAGATAGCAAAATAATACCTGCAAGTACTATCCCTAATATAAAAAGAAATTTCAAAAATCACTAAGATCAATGAGCTAATTAAATACTACCAAGTTGAAACTTTGGCTCTATTTGGTAAAAAGTAGCAGATAGCGGATAGCAGTTGAGCTAGCGGTTAGCGGATAAGTTAGCTGATAGCAAATTATGTGTTTGGTAAAACTAGCGGTTAAAATAGTTGATAAATGTAAAATGACATAAAAAGATTTTTAATTAGTGATTAAATTATTTAAGGATGATAAAATATTTAATGAGGAAAGAGAAGTAATTTAAGAAAAATAATAAGGGTAAAAATGTCAAAAAAAGTGAAACGCTATACACTAGCATTTTAAAAAACACTACTTGAAGCAGCGTTTTAAAAAGGCTAAACGCTAGTATTTTCCAAACACCCGTACTCGCCACCCACAGGTCAAATACGCTAGTCTCATCCGCTATATGCTAGCAGATGAGACGCGTCAAACAGAGCATTTATCTGAAATATACTTCTAGTATTAAATATTAAATGTTTTACACTCACTATGTGAGTTTTTAGTAAACATACATCTAACACAAATAAGAACATAAATTTTTTTAGCAATTAATACACCTTAAAATGAGTTTCTTTTTCTTATAATCAGGAGTTAAAAAATACATAAATTTTTTTTAATTATAATAAAGACCCAATAGAGTATATTATTTTTTGGGTGACTGTAAAGTATTTTTTTATATTAGTTGTGTGTTGTAAATTAGGGGGTGGTCAAGGCACCAGTGGGCACCCCCACTCCCTCTACCACTAGGTAAGGTTGAAACTTATTTACAAAAAAAATACCCATACATAAAATTGTTGCGTTAAAAATACACTTAGAGCAAGTGTACTCTTTCGCAGAAGTAGTATAAAAGATTATTGTATCCACAGGGATTAATTAACAAGTACCAAACTAGTCGAAATTATATATTGTTTAGACGAACAAATAAGTTGAGTGTTATAGAAACAAAACAAAAAGAAATAAATAACAGTAATTAAAATGCAAGATATAATCAATGGAGAGAAGTGTAGGGTCACAGTTTCACTTGCAAGCTTCGATTCCTCTTATGTCTAAATCTACTTGAATTCCCTTATTTAACTTAATTACCAATCCATTTACTAAAACTATTAATCTGTTTGGTCATACGCGATTAATATTCTTTTTCCTAAGTTAACCCTTGTTTGGTCATGCAAGAATTTAAATTCAAGAAAAGCATAAAGAACAAAAAGGTTGAATGACTGGAAGACTAAATTATGGTTTGGTCATGCCCTAATTATAGCTCCAATTATCCTATAGGTCCACCAACTAATTGCAGTACAGTCGCTGATCAACTAATTGATTATAGACATGCAAATGGTAGCTAATCCTAAGAATGTGATTAAATCAATAGGACAATATCAATTAATATAAAAATAGGAATTCAAAATATAATTTAGAACATAAAAATGTCTCTAAACATGCAAGATCCTCCTGAGATCTTAGAAGAGGATTTAGGTATCCATAATAATTAAGAACAATAAAATAAAAATAGGTTCATGAAATTACAAAGATAAAAATAACCCAAAATTCTCACTCTCCCTCGTGCGTTATCGTCACTGTTGTTGCGGCTTGGTGGTGTTCTCTTCTATATCATACGGCTCCCCCTGACAGGTATGGCTTGCTCCCTATTTATAATGACAAGTTTTCCTTAATTCTTGGCTATTGCTTTTCCCACACCCCCTCCTTCAGGGCATATATACGATGTGTTAAAACTACCCATCGTATATATGTCCCAAATGATATATATACGATGAGCCTTAAATTATTTTTTTTTGCATGTAAAAAAAATTTTAACGGTCCTGATTTCACTTTCAAAGTTGATCAACGGTTGATAATCTTTTACCTCATCTATAAATACTCACTCCTACCATCACTATTTTCACACCAAAAATTCAACTTCCTCCTTCTCTCACACAACCTCACACAAACAAGTGAAGATGATGCAGGCTTCGCTAATGTCATACTACGAGCCTTCTTCCCTCACTCTCGTTCATTCTAATATGGGGTTTGCTGATCATCAAGGCATCATCTTGAAAGATGATGGTATAAGTTCGATGGGAGAGATGTTGTATCGTGTAGATTAAACCACTTTGCATATCATTTGTTTGCTCTTGGCGAAAAACTCTGCGGATGGTTCAACCAGAGAACGACGAGCATGAGATAATTCGTATCGTTTATCGGAAACTGGAATGGACTGATGGAGGTCTTCACTGGTCTGCTGTGGATGTCAACACCGAGGATGACCTCCGGCAGATGATGTCCAATCATATTATGTTTAAATGGAAGAGTTACATTCATCTGTACGTCGAAACCAGAAGGACCGTCGCTGAGATCCTTCGACGATTAACTCCACCAGCTCAGTAGTTTCTATTGTATTTTATTTTTATCTATCTATTTTTATTCTAGTTGTTTATGTTTTATCGCTTGTGTAACTTTGTTTTATCGAATCATTGAAATCAAAAATTCATGGAAACTCGTAAAAAAAATAAAACATCCGAAAAAAATTAATAATAAAGTGCCAACATCAAATACATGAAAAAACAAATAAAAAATCCCTAACGTCGTGGCCCTCGTCCCCGTCGTCTAAGCTCCCCAGCAATGTCATCCGGTGCTGCCATCCCCACCAGCCTATGGAGTGTTCGATACGCCTGACTGCCATGCGTGATCTCGCCATCACGAATCCCCTCTCTACAAGCGGTCACAACCTCCCTCATCCAGTCAGGATCGTCGTAGCGTAGCTCAGGGGAGGGTGTCCAGGGCTGATCTATTGGTGATGGTGGGCCGGTAATAGTCTGGGGATAGAAGCCCAGACGTACCACTCTAAGTACCTATGTACAGTCTGATCCGGCCGCTGAGCAACCCGAGTAGTGCGCATGATGTCCTCCACAGATGCCATGAAGTGGACGATCTGAAAGACGCAGTCAGTATGACTCGGACGACCTCTGAGAGGGTCACGCGGGATGATCTGAGTGTACCCAAACTGTCGCAGGCACCTATCAGGCATGTATGGAACTCTGAAGTCAGCCCAGCTGATGAAGCCTCTGTAGAGGAGATGCGCTCAAAAAGTCTACCACCTGTCATCCTCAAATGGTCGCCAAACAGACATCCTCCTCCCTCAGCTCATCAATCATCCTCCTGTAGTGGCTCAACTTCAGGTGGTCTGACTTCTTCTTCCTGTAGCGCCCAGCCAGTGGCTCCGCACCGTGGATATGACCAGCCAACCTCTCCGCCATCCGAGGGAAATACCACATAATCCAAGCCTGAAATGCAAAAATAAACAACATATTTAATTCACAAATATTTACCAAAAGTCAGTGTGATTTAACAAAAAAAATGAAGTTAAAATGTGTACTGAAATAGCACGGCATACCTCCACATTTGTTGCGTAGTCCTCAAAGACGCAGTGTTCAAGGACTCATACATGGCAGCTAGTGCACCTGCACCCCATGCATAGCCTCCAAGAACCTGTGGACTCAGATCATCCAGGTAGATCAGCCACTTAGCCTCACCACGCCTCCGGTCTTCGTAGTGAAGATCATCAGAGGTCGGGCGAAGCGGATAAGCCACGACAAAGAATCGTGATGTCACCCCACTCCTCCAAATTACGCTCATACACCGCTCCAACCATTTGAAGTCATGTCACGGACCCCACGAGTGTTGTTAGCGGCCTCGAACCCGTGACACACCCGATATGTCTCGTGGTGTGTGCGCATACTCCTCGAGCTCACGCGATGATGGCGGGAGGTGTGGCATAGTTCCTCCGGATGGGAAGGTGTAGCGAGCGGGAGATGTCATCGAGTGATCGTCATTTCACCAAATGGCAAGTGAAATGACGGCATATCGAGTGCCATCTCTCGATAAAAGCCGCGACAACTCATGGTCTCTTCGGCGTGGCGTGGCTGGAGAGAAGTGGGGCCAATCACGGAGTCCCGACCACGGTGGTGCGTTGAAGTAGGTCGTCGGTAATGAAGATGGAGTCTAGTATGGACTTTGTTGCCATGAGCCCATACTTTGACAACACGATATACTCCCGAAATAAAAATAAATAAATAATGTAAGCAAAAAGTGCAAACTATGTGAGTTAAATAAATTATTTAAGCAAAAAATGCAAAACTTATCGGGTCAGTGAGTATAGAATCGCAGACATGATCGCGGATCGGTGAAGAGAGGCCTCAGGTGAGGCTGATCCTCCTCCTGATGCCCCTGATCCTGCTGGGGCTGCTCCTCCTGATACTCATACATAGACTGGTCTGAGTAATAAGTATCAGCCTGGGGCTGCTCCTGCTGATACTCGGGAGTCGGAGCATGATAATGAATAGGCTGGGGATGGTAAAGAGGAGGTTGTGGATGGTACTGAGGAGGAGACTGAGGATGGTACTGAGGAGGAGACTGAGGATGATACTGAGGAACCGGCCTCCCTCTATGCCAATCCTCCTGCTGAGTCTGCTGCAGATAATCCCCAAGATATAACTGCCCATCATCCGGAAAATACTCAGCTGCGTCAGCCTGTCTCTGTCTCCTCGCTGAAGCATGGAGCTGATTATGCCTCCGAGTCCTCGTACTCGGTGCAGCCGAAGATGACTCCCCCTCTCTCTGATAGGAGATACCTCACGTCTCCCTCTATGCCTACCGGACACTGCAAGCAAAGGAAAAAAAATTAGTAAAAAAATAAATTAAATTGCTCATCGTATTTACATCAAAAAGGGTGTATATACGATCCTTACTTTTTTGCTCGTCGTATATTGGCGTATATGCGAGTGGATGTTTTTCTGGCTAATCGTATATACGCCTGAAAAGGGGTATATACGGTGAGTAAAAACTTGCTCGTCGTATATAGGGTGCTGGTGGGGTATATGCGAGTGGTGATTTTCTGGGCAATCGTATATACGTCTCTCTGGCGTATATGCGATTGGGTGGTGGTCAATCGTAGGTATGACCAATTATGTGAAGAAATGGTGATTTTGTAAAAAGGGTCTTTTCATATGGTGGGTGGGGGTTTTAAGGGAATGGGTGGGGGTCCAAAAAAAAAACAACTCATCATTCATTCATGCGCTGATTGCTTCCTTCAATTCAATTCACGGAACATTTTTCTCTTAATTTGTTGCTCAATGGATCTCAATTGTTATGGGCTTCATCTCACATGTGCTGGACTATTAGCTACCTTTCAAGCCATGGGCCTCTTTTCATATCACAATGTAATTTGAGGCTATTACTTTTCCCACACCCCCTCCTACTTTAACACACCCCTTTAATTTCTAAATTCCCAAACTACCCCCATTTAAAAAATTAAAAAAATAACACACCCCTCCCCCTCCCCTCCCTTCTCACTCTCCCTCGTCTCCTTCTCTCACTCTCCCTTGGCAACCCTAACCTTCACTCTCCTCTCACTCACTTTCTCCCAACTCACCAATCTCACCCAATCTCTCTCACTCAATCTTCTCCACCAACACTCTCAAGAGTTGCTGGGTTATTTTCGCCTCCTCTCACACTCTCTAATCGTTCCATTTTCATCAAGGTATGCCTCTCCCCCTACGCTGCATTTGGGTTTTTTTTTTCTGAAACGCTGAATTGTTCGAACGACATCCTTTGAACACGTGAAAACGAAGGTGTTCGATTGAGGTTGTGCGAACACCGTTCGAACGACCTCATTCGAACCGTTGTAATTTGGAAACTGAACCTGACTTGTTCGAACGGGGTTGTGCGAACATGTTCGCATGTGGCCGTTTGAACAGTCGTTTGGCAGTAGAGTTTGTCAGCCTTTCTGTGATTGGTTCTGTTAATTTGGTTTAATTGGTTCTGTTGATTGTTGTTTCAAATATGGTGAGGAGCAGAGGTGGTCATGCAGCTGAACCATCCGAGCGAGCCGGTCGGCCACTGTAGCGACCGAAAAATCCGGGAAATGATTCTTCAAAAGGTTCTTAGGAAGCCGCCACCGAAATTCTAGTTTAAGGGCAAATTCGGAAAATCCCTTTAGGTTTTAGGACGAGGCATTGTTAGGGTTCGGGAGTCGTTATGTGTGGGGAAGGTATTAGCACCCCACGACATCCATTGTCTAATTAATTTAAGATGTGTTTAATTGTTACCCTTTTATTTGCAGAGAAAATGACTTATTTAGATTTTTGTTTTTTAGTGCTTGACAAGAGTTGAGTCTTGCTCCTACGTACCTCCGGATGCAATGGAGGAATCAAAGCTACGTAGTTCTTCCTGAAAAAGTTTGTGGGTTGGTGTTTTTTTAGTGTAGGGGTCCTAGGATTCCTTGAATCTGCACTGCATTCATCGATGCTGGGACGACTACTAACCCGATTGTACAACCGACTTAGTCCCCTACTTTTTGAAATTAATTTTAGAGTTTTTGAAAGAAACTGGTTTGGTATGAGGTGAGTCCGTTTTAGAATAGGTATTCTAGAACTCCTGAACTGTACAGCTCATTAGTTCTAGAACGCTGACTAACCCGGTTGTACAACCGACTTAGTCCCCTATTTTTTAGGAAAAATAGATTACTCGTATTAAGTTTTCAGGGTTACTGAACTGTACAACTCATTGGCCCTAAAATAATGACTAACCCGGTTGTACAACCGACTTAGCCGTTTATTTGTCTTCGAGAGGAAAATTATTTATGTTTGAGTTGGAAAAGAATTAAAATAAAAAAATGGGATGAAAACTGTAAAAATGAGGTTTTATTAGTCGCGGGGTTGTATAATTAAATTAGAGGTGTAAAAAGGAAGCCCAGTTCGCATAGGAGAGCCCAGTATGCGAAACTGGGCTTAAGTGATGGGAGGTATGCGCGTGAATTGGAGGGGTGTAATTAGTATTCTGAACATTAAAATAAAAAATAAAAATAAAATAAAGATAAAGGAACTATAAATAGTTAGACCTAACCCAAGAAAACCCTAAAAACCGACCCACCCCCCTTTTCATCACCAGCTGCGCCGCGCAGCTTATTCCAGCGAGAGAGGTAGCGGAAATTCCGGCGAGGTTTTCGCGGCGTTAAATGGGAGGAAGAAGAAAAAAACAATGAGTTGCTCATGGTTTCCATGGAAGCCGAACCTTCTTCCAATGTACTAAAACATGCGATAAGATCTACTTTGTCATTTAACTCACGATTTCCATTTTTTTATGGTGTGGGAGTTTGTCATTGATCACGTCAACACCATTTTATTGCGCTGATCTTTAGCAATATATTCTATGTTATTTTTTCCTTATGTGTTCTTTGTAACCATCTTCTCTTTATCTTAATAAATTCCTTTACTTCATAAAAAAAGCTGATATTGGTTTGTACGCAGGAAATCTTACAAGATGTCAAGGCTGCTTTGGAGCTATGGTTGAGCATGGATCTCAATGAAGAGGGAAATTCTCTGACAATACAATGGTTCTTCTATATAACGTTGGGGACTTCTATATAATTTTTTTTTACAACAAACAGAGTTACAATTTATTATGTTTGTATTCGCTAAGAAATCTACCTGTAATATTACATGCAGATCCTATTTGCATATTAAGTACAGAAGCTACACTAATAACCAATAACAGTTTATGTACATATTTTTTTAGCATCTATACAAAGACCAACCTGGTTTCCAGCTTCTAAATAAGTCGCTTTGTGTTAGGCTCTTAACTGTTGTTGTATGTGACTGATTGCAACTACCACTGTGTGACTGCTTGACTGCTACCGCTTTTCCCTTTAACAACCAGAACGTCAGAATCGTGTTTTTGTGGATTAGGGTTTCGACGTGAAACTCTAATCCTATTTTTGGGTGATTTTAGCAGTAGTTTTCTGCCTTGATTTCTGTGCCTTTTCACTGTTACTAGACTGTCTATTTATAGTATAAAATTAGGTTAAGGCATTTATTATTTTTAACCAGGCTTTGACCTATTTTCAAAGTTGGAACTCGGGCCCAATAATACATGCAATGACTTGGAATCTTTGCTGAAACCCTAAATTGCTGGCTTACTATTTTATTTTCGGATTTCTTATTTTTTGTATTTTTAGTATTATTTATTTTTGTATTTTTGGACTTATTTGACTCTTAAGTGCTTCTAATTTGTAAATTAAACTAAGTAGAATTATTTTTGATATTTTTGGACTCTTAAACACTTTTAAACTGTAAATTAAACTAAATAGAATTTTTTAACATTTTTGGATTGTATATATATGCTTAAGAATAAAAATAATAAGAAAAGGAGTCAGGCCAAATACAAAGACGAGAACTGGCTGGACTCGATAAATACGCCAAACTAGACCAGAATAGAAGAAATGGGCGCGTTAACTAAAAACACTAAAATTAACTCGGAATCGCATTCTTAAGTCTGAATTTGAAGAGATTTTTGAGAACAATGGCTTTAGGTAGACCTGTTTATGTACGACTAAACTCGAATACGGATATTAAATTGAAGAACGCACGAAAATATCGATCATTCGCGCGCGTGCCAAATTTAAACAACAGCGCTTCGATTTAGCTGAACGGAGTGACTGGAATTGGTTTGGGTTGGTAACCGGGACTCTACACTAAAAGTTCTCGTAATCATGCGACTCCAAAACACGACCCTAATAACAATAAACGACTAAAACAAGAAAAAGAAGACGGACAAAATTGGGGTATAACAACCACCTCCTACGGTTTCAAACTGCAAAAGGAAATACGAAATACATCAAATACGAAATACAGAACACCAACATAAGCAAACAACTAACTAAGAAACTAGTGTTTTGGTAGTCCCTGTTCCAGAAGATAAATGACCTCTTCTGGAGTTCGTATTGTGTCCACGTACAACTCTAAGATCTGTCGCCCCATCGGAACATTAGCTAGATGTTCCATCATTGCGCGGACGTCGTCGTTATTTTGGATCTCCATGACTGAATACTGGACAGTCTCATCATCTCTACAATTGAACTTTTTGAAACGTATACGCTCCACGTCTTTACGCCACGCTCCCTCAGGACGAATCTTCCTCTCAGCCTTTTCCTTGAGTTGGGCGAAGGTGATGTCCTTACTCATCCTGCAGAAGACATGGTTAGGACAACGAAACACAGCACCATGTTCGTCGGTGGTGACAGTCCCATGGTGGTGAAGGGCCGTTAGGAATTTGTCATTTGAATACTGGGTTGAGCACAATTGCCATTCCATTTTAGGAGATCTGAGGATTTTGGCAAAGAAGCAGGTTCAGAGTTTGGTGAAGAAGCAGATTAGGGTTTGGTGAAGAAGATCTGAGGATGTGAACCACCTTTTATAATAGGCATGGTGAAATGTCAGCCGTTGATTTCATTTTTAGATCACAAATCTGAGCCGTTTAAATTCTATCCGTTCAGGCACATTTTCCAAACGCATTGACATCCACTCCTTTATCTGACACATTTGACTGATTGTAAACCGTTGATTAAAACTGTCGGTGGAATCTGAGGCGTCCAATACCTGTCATTGTGAAGCAATTCTGCAGCACTTGTTCGAACAACATAATTCGAACATGTTCGCATGACACCATTCGAACCTGTTCGCATGACACTATTCGAACGTGTGAAAAAATGCCCAAGGGGTGTCTGTCCATATTTAACACACTCGAACGGCCTCGTTCGAATCTGTTCGAAGGCCCGTGTTCGAACAGGTGAAAAATTTCTGAAAAAAAAATAGGTTTCGCCTGGTCTTTTGGTCTTTTCACACCCTTATGGGGTGTGTTTAGAGTAGGAGGGGGTGTGGGAAAGCAATAGCCTAATTTGATCACAACATATCACGCTGCACTTCTTCCATTTGTCTACATAGCCTTTTAATTGTCATCCCTATATATATATATTAAAGAATGACTTTAAATTGGAATTTTATTCTTTTTGGTCAGTTCATTCTTTCTGCAAAATAAAGAGCAAATTGAGTCAATGATTTATATACTTAGTAATAATTGCTCTAAAAATAGACTAAAAGTATCTCTAAAAATGCACTAATGGAGTTTATCAAAAATCTTTCCAAATGCTATTGTCAAAAAAAAACTTTATCAATGTGGAGTTGAAATCTTCTCTATTTCTCAAAAGAAATTGAAGGTTTCATGAGTGTTTAAAATATACTGAATGCTTAATATATATATATATATATATATATATATATATATATATATATATATATATATATATATATATATTCTATTTTAGGAATATTGTTCAATACTTTTTAATTTTTAGCAAATAAGACTGCTCGATTTAGAGACACAAAACTATAGCAATGAAATTTTCAATTTCTTTTGAGAAATGATGAGAATCTCAACCCCTCAATGTGGGTCATGTAAATTCGGATAGAAATCATAGAGAGAGAGAGAGAGAAAGGAGAGAGGAGTGAAAACTCTGTTTTGTTCTGAATATTTTTCACTGAATAATATCATTCTGAAAAATGAGTATTTATACTCTTTGTTAACATGTGCACACCAACTAGCTAACGTGTGCACCCTTACAACTAATCTTTACAATTACATTGAATCGAAACTAATCTAAACTGTTTTTTCCTTCTAGAAGATTTTGATTGCGATAATATCTCATGCAAGCTAGTGCACTATGGTGCACCCTAAGCTATACTATTTACACAATTAATTGCTACTCTTACACACCCCCCCACAAGCTGAGGGTGGGTGAACAAGTGAACACACACGAAGCTTGTTCTTGTAATCAAGCAGAGTAGCAGTAGGGAGAGCTTTGGTGAGAGCATCAGCTACTTGAAGATGTCCTGGAATATGAGTAACATGCAGTTGTTTGGCAAGAACTTTCTCTCGTACAAAGAATAAGTCGATCTCTAAGTGTTTGGTTCTAGCATGTAGTACGGGATTGTGAGCCATAGCAACTGTGCTTTGGTTGTCACAATGAATAGTAGGACTGAGTGTCTTGACATGAAGTTCATTGAGCAAGGTTTGAATCCACAAAATTTCTGCAGCAGTGTGAGCAAGGCTTCGGTACCCAGCTTCACAGCTCGATCTAGCTACAAGAGTTTGCTTTCTTGACCACCACGAGACTAGGTTAGGTCCAAAGTATACTGCAGAGCCCGAAGTAGATCTTCTATCATCAGGGTCAGCTGCCCAATCAGCATCACAAAACCCAATTAAACTGAAAGGTAGCTTGTTGTTGGCAGGATTTAACAGCAAACCATGACTGAGAGTGCCTCGTATGTACCTTAAAATTCTTTTAACAGCTGCCCAGTGAGTGTCTAAGGGGTGTGCCATGAATTGGCAGACCTTATTTACATAGTAGCTGAGTTCAGGCCGTGTGAGAGTAGCATATTGGAGAGCACCCACTACAGACCGATAGAGTGTAGGATCCTTAAACTGAGAGGAGCCAGTTTTGGATAATTTTGTTCCTGAGGCCATAGGAGAGTTGATAGGAGATGCTTCATGCATATTGGTTTTGATAAGTAAATCATGTAGATACTTAGATTGGGTAAGAAGAAGAGAACCATTGGCTTGTTTGTGTACTTCAATGCCCAAAAAATAATCAAGTTCCCCAAGTTGTTTTAAGGAGAATTTCTGATTGAGTCTAGTAGTGATGACTTTGAGTAGAGAGGGAGAATTACCCGTGAGTATGATATCATCAACATATACTAGGAGGTAAGCCACCATATTCTTTGCACGAAAAATGAACAAAGAAGGATCACATTTGCTACTCTTGAAGCCCATTGTGAGTAAGGTAGTAGTCAACATTTCAAACCATTGCCTAGGAGCTTGTTTGAGACCGTACAAGGACTTGTGGAGGCGGCATACCAGTGAAGGATCAGAGGATTGAAAGCCAGGGGGCTGTGACATATACACCTCCTCATGAAGAATGCCATTGAGGAAGACATTGTTTACATCTAGTTGATGAAGAGACCAGCCATATGTGAGAGCCAAAGTCACAATAATCCTTATTGTGACTGGTTTGATTACCGGAGAAAATGTCTCATGAAAATCAAAGCCTTGTACTTGATGAAATCCTTTGGCAACTAGTCTTGCTTTGTATTTATTCACCGAGCCATCAGCATTTTCTTTGACACGAAATACCCATTTACAACCAATTGCTTTTCTATTAGGTGGTAAGGGAACAAGGGACCAAGTTTTGTTGTTTTGGAGGGCTGTGAATTCAGCTTGCATTGCTGCAAGCCAATTAGGATCTTTAAGAGCTTGTTTGACTGATGAAGGTTCAGTGGTTGTAAGAAAAACAGAGGGGGGTAGTCTAGGTAAGTTGATGTCTGATTTTGACCTTGTTTGCATAGAGTGAGTATTAGTTGGTTTAGAGGGAGGGTTAGTTGTAAGTGTAGTGGGAGGGAGAGGAGTGTCAGATTGTGTTGGTGTGATTGAGGGAGTATTTGTATTGATGATAGGTGAGGTTGGGAGGTTGGTGGCTGTATTGGTTGAAGGTAGTGAAGTTACTGTGTTGGGGTCAGTAGCAATAGGTAAAGGACTAAGAGTAGTAGGAAGAGTGGAAGGAGGTGTAGGTGGTGGTTTGGGACCAAAGAGATCAATATAAGGAAAACGAGACTCATTAAAGATTACATCTTTGGACACAATGAGTTTTCCACTTGGAGATAGACACTTGTAACCTTTGTGAGAGGTTGAATAACCTAGAAAGAGACATTCATGAGACCTAAAATCAAACTTGTGTGCATTGTATGGTCGTAATAAAGGGAAGCAAGCACAACCAAATACTTTTAAAAAATTGTAATCTGGATCTTTGTGAAAGAGAGCAGTGTAGGGAGGGATGTGATTAAGAGGAGCTGAAGGCTGTCTATTAATCAAATAGACAGCAGTTTGGACTGCAAAGTCCCAAAACTTCAAAGGTAATGAGGCATGACTTAGAAGGGATAGGCTGAGATCAACAATATGTCGATGTTTACGTTCCACCACACCATTTTGGTGATGAGTGTGTGGACAAATAACACGGTGTGTGATGCCATGTTCAGCTAGGTATGTGCTAAAGGGTCTAAATTCTCCACCCCAGTCAGTTTGAACAGATTTTATAGGAAGGCCAAATTGAAGTTCAACTAAGGTTTTAAATTGTTTGAAGATATCAAGAGTGTCTGACTTACGTTTTAAGAGATATAGCCAAGTAAACCGAGTGGCTGCATCAACAAAGGTGACGTAATAGAGAGCTTTATTGGTTGATTCAGATGGTGCAGGACCCCAAAGGTCACTGAATATGAGTTCAAGAGGAGTTGTGTAAGTAGTTTGAGATGGTGGAGAATATAATTTGTGAGCCTTGCCCATACAACATGCAGCACAAAATTCAGAAATGTCTTTATTTGAAATAGGAATGTTACATTTGGTAAAAACATTGTTCATAGAGACATGATTAGGATGGCCTAGTCTTAAGTGCCATAGAGTCCTAAGATTTGGGGAAGGGGGAATTACAGAAACAGAGTTTATACTAGGAGTACAATCAGAGACAGAAACAGAACTAATGGAGGTTGCAGCAGGTGTGACAGAAGCACTGGAAGACTCTGATTTTGGTGGAGCAGGTGGTGGAGCATTGTGAGGCATGTGGTGAAACTTGAATGGTTGAAATTCATATAGACCATCAGCACGAACAGGACCATGAAGCAAGAGTTCATTAGTGTCCTGAGAGAATACAAGACAATGTTTAGCATGAAACTGAAAATAAACATTATTGTCAGCTGCAAACCGACTCACACTAATCAAATTTTTGGTAATTGAAGGAACATGAACAAGATTCTTTAAACACAATGACACTTGAGGATTTATAGGAGATGAAAAAGTAGATGAACCACAAGTTTTAACGGGCAAACCTTGTCCATTGCCAATGTAAATTTGATCAGGACCTTCAAACGAGGATTGTTGGTGAATGTTTTGAGATTGTAAAGTGGTACTGATGGAGGCTGCAGTGTCAGGGTGCCATGGCATTTGAGCTTGGGCAGTGGTGGAGGGTGTGGCTGTAGTCATCAAGGCTTGAGGATAGGAGAATTGTTGCTGGTTTTGTTGTGGTTGAGGAGCAGGTCTTGGTGCATACATAGGTCTGTTCCAAGTGTTTTGGTATAGGTGTGGAGGTTGAAGGTATGCAAATGAGTTAGGATTTTGATTAGGGAATGTAGTTGGAGGGTAGGGATTTGAAAAACCTTGGTAATCAACAGGTATTTGTGCCTGAAAATGCTGGTTGAACCGATGATAACACATTGATGCAAGATGACCAAATTTAAAGCAAACTTGGCATTGAACGTTGCCAAAACGGCCACGTCCGCGGCCACCACGACCGCCACGGCCTCCACGTCCACCATTGAAGGTGTTTTGTGGCAAAGAATTGTAAAAACTATCTGAGGTAGAGTTAGGAACAGTATTACCAGGAACTGAAGTATTGGAGTCTGCAGGTTGAGGTGTAGAAGTGGCTGCAGTCTGCGTGACGTTGATGGAGAGAGCCTCAGATTGCGCTTTCTTTTTGAACTTGCTTGTCCTCATCTCATGTGCTAGAAGGAGAGCTTCAACTTCTTCCAATTGATTTGCTTCAAATTTGCTTTCGATAACAGACACCACCGGTGCATACTCTTCCGGTAGTCCCTCTAAAATGACGTCAATATGCTGCTCCGGTGGAATTGGATCTCCAACGGAAGCTAGGGCATCGACGAGAGATTTAATGCGAAGAAGATACTCTTCAACGCTGCGTGATTCAAGATTTGTTGCTCGTAACTCAGTACGCAACTGCCTCGCCTTCGCACGAGTGAGTTTTTGAAAGTGATCGTTGATGCGGTCCCATAGTTGAAAGGAGTGAGCGCAACCGAGTACTCGTGGCATTATCGCACTTGAAAGCGTAGACTGTAACCAGGATAACAGCCATTGATCTTGCGCAATCCAGTTCCGATACAGAGGATTTTCGCGATGCGATTCGCGATCAGAAGAAGTGAGAAATTGCTCAGGAATTTCAGGGTAATGAATATAGCTCAAGATTATGAGCATTTATCATAGGTTCTACTGTTGTCTCCAAACGAGGAAGTTTTTCTCATCGAGTTTATCGATCTTCAACGTGAACGTGATTAGCGTTGGTAGCGGAGGAGCGGAAGAGATCGGAATAGCAGGCGTCACCGGCGTGGTTTCCGGCGACGACGTTTGTTCCGGTAAGGTCGCCATGGATCGATTAAACTTCTGATACCATGTAAATTTTGATAGAAATCATAGAGAGAGAGAAAAGGAGAGAGGAGTGAAAACTCGCTTTGTTCGAATATTTTCACTTGAATAATATCTCATTCTGAAAATGAGTATTTATACTCTTTGTTAACATGTGCACACCAACTAGCTAACGTGTGCACCCTTACAACTAATCTTTACAATTCTGTTGAATCAGAAACTAATCTAAACTGTTTTTCCTTCTAGAAGATTTTGATTGCAGTAATATGCTGCAAGCTAGTGCACTATGGTGCACCCTAAGCTATACTATTTACACAATTAATTGCTACTCTTACAGGTCATATCTTAAGAAAAAATGTGTCTTATTAAATTACATTTTTTTCGGTTGCTCCTCAAATTCTAATTTATGTTTTCTTCCTATGGGAAAATGTAATTTATATCATTCAGTCAAATATTTCTTCGAATGTGCTATTCTACATGGTTTGTCTATGTGTTGGGAGATGGGCTATAAGAAGGTTGTTTGTTATTCTGATTCTTTGAACTCATTGAAGCTTATCGAGAGCGCATATGTGACTTACCACCATCATGGCAACGGAGTTGCATTGGTCAGAATCTTTCTAGCTCACACTTGGGATGTAAGGATGCAACACGTTTTTAAAGAGGCTAATTTCTACATGGATAACCTCGCCAAACTTGGTACCACAAGATCACACGCTCATGTAACTCTGGAAACTCCTCCAGTAGTGATGTTACTGACTTCTTCAAGTTGACACACAAGGGTGTTCCTTCGTTAGGTGTATGACCCGATTTCCTTTTCTTCAACGAAATTTTTTTGTTTAATTAGTATGAAACTATTTTCTTATTTAATGTATGGTTAGTACCGTAAAAAGATTTAATTAGTATGAAAAAATATTTTTCAATAAAATTTTATTGGTTTGTGTCAAAAAAAATAAAATTTTATTGGTAAGAAACGATAGTTTAAAGATTTTTTATACCGTCAACACTCATTCTAAGATTTGTTGAAATTTACGTGGATCCTAAATTCCCTCTGCCTATTGGCAAAATGGCGGAACTCATATAAATTCACCTAATTATGAATTGAGAGTTTTTGAAAAAAAAAATAATAATATCAAAAAGTATGTTAGTAGCATTTTTTAAATCATTTTTTAAAAACAGAGTTTAAGTTCCAATTATCACATATAATTAAAAATAACAAAAATGTATTGCCGTATGTAATAATTCTTTTACCATGTACACGTATACCAAGGAGATGAAATAGGATAATAATGAAATAAATAACTTAGAAGGCGTGCAATATCAATGTAAACAAGTTTCATATCGACATTCAATCCCATGCGGAACTAAGTGTTGTTCAGAGGGGTTAAACGGACACCTTCAAAAAAAATTAGACTTAACTCTTATAAATAAACGAAAATACACACTAATTAAAAAAAGTATATTGCACACACAGAAAGATATAATTTGTATCCAAACCCCTATTTTGTACCAATTAAGTCCACAGTGCACCACTCTCATTCACATCAATTCATCTCCCTTATGTGTGCATAGAGGACAATTTATTTAATTAAATATATGAAAAGAGAGAAAAACTTAATAAAATTACCATTTTATTCTATTTATTTTGATATTTTATCTTGAAGTAAGGATGTTGTTGTCTTTTAATCTACTTCTACTCGATAAATACAAACAACCCGCTACTAAATAAACTAAATTATCTCTCATTTTTATCTCAATTCTAAGGGTAAAAATGTAATTTCAAATTATTTCCTCTCACTTTTTTCCCTCTCACTCACTTTTATCATTAGTGAGTCACACTCTCAAATCATCTTTTTATTTTTATTTCACTTTACAACCTATTTTTTTCTTTCATCTCTCTCACTCTTTTCACTTCTCTCTACTATCAACATAATCAAATAACCTACTACCAAAAATCTATCTATCTACTTCTACTATCAATATTACAATATACCTATCTACTATCAATATATACAAATAACTCACTACCAAAAATACCAAATTATTATTATCAATACTAGCGAAACACGGGCACTCCCGTGTCCGTGTTCCTCTTTCGATATCGCGCTACAGTAGATACTTATCTACAGTCGTACTTTAGTATATATAGATTCTTTTATTTAATTTAATTTATATACTTAATTGGGGTTCATTGTGTATTCGTTCCTTTAGAGTAAAAAAATTGTATCCAACTTGCAAACTACAACTATATAATCCAATCAATTGGTTCATTTTTAACTTTTACAATGTATGCATATGTAAGTTTGATCTTTGAGTTCGACACTAATATACATCACGTAGAGATAGAGTATGCTCAATGTCCCCAGCACCTCTGTTACCATCCAACTTTTATGAATTTGCTCCATACAATCCTCCTGCAAATTTACATTTCGAAATGCATTAAGAAGACTTCAATTCAAATAAAAACAACATTACTAGGGCTCCCGTCCATCGGACGGGTATTGAAGCTAGTTCTCTCTTATCTCACTCTCTCATCTCTTTTTTTTTTATCTTTTTTATTTCTAGACTATCCTTTCACCGTCTGATATGCATAGGATATATAGGTAGTAATCACGCAGAGCTTGATTCAAAGCCATTCCTCATTCCTTGGTTCTAACATGCAAATCAATGGTTGTTTTTTTATGTTCGTTGAATATGTCTCTATCAATAGCTTTTCCTTAGTTGTAGGGGCTAATGGAACATGTATAATCTAGTAAGTACCTAGTATATTATGGGACGGAGGGAGTAACATCAAGCCCAAAATTGCGTGTGGAGCATAAAATAAAATGCGAATGTTGGACGTAACATCAATTTTTTTATTTATTTTTACTTTTAGGATAACAGCAAATCTAAATATATAAATCAAGTAAAATGGATTGCATCTTGGACATATCTTGGATAAGCTACCCACACAGTGTTATATGACCAAATCTTAATGGACCGAAAACGTACGGTACATGCAAAATAATTTATCTCAATTACGTGTTTCTTGTCGAGGTAACACAGTTTAACTTTGGGTGCAAGCCAATAATTTTTTTTTTGAAGCAAGCCAATAATTGATAATCTTGTACCAATTTTTTATGATAACCAAATTGGGAACGGTAAGAATTTCCACTGTCCAATATATAAACGGGTAACGTGAAAAGGCAGTAAAAATTGAACAAATTTATAATCTTATCTATAAGTTTGAATGCTATTTAGATTTACATAAAGTTGGAGATTTTGTTTGACCACATTCTTCTACAACCAGTCCCCAGTCCCCACGGCCGGCTACAATTTGAAAGCAACCCTTTTGTTAACATCAAAGAACAGGTAATAATCCAACAACGAGTAATAATTAAACATCAAAGAACAAGTAATAATCCAACAACGATATACCTGTCTTTTTTAATACTAGGCTTATCTTAAAGAAAAAATCGATTAGCTTAATTTTTCATGGAAGAGACTTCGCTCTATTTGATTCTAATATTTTTTTTTTTTGTAAATGGAGAATATTATTATGGAATACACTCCAACCCATGTATATAGTCACATTATATGGTTTGTACTATCTGTGTATGCCCGTATGCATACAAAGATAGTACTGTTGTACTATTTTCATAGAGCAAAATCTAACCGAAGTTGTAATATAGTTTTCTAATTGTAAATTTTAGTTGATATTTTGTAAACTAATCGGGCATCATTCGAACTATAAAATTTAACAAAATAATTATTAGACAATTAGTTGAAAATATATTTTAAATAATAAATTAAATTATGTGTAAAAATGTTCTAAAAATGAATTTAAATATTAAAATTAACTCTGTATGCTTTTTGTTAAATATCTTTATAATATTTATCAATAAAATCAAAGATTTTAGAACATTTTCTCAATAACGAAATATCAACAACATTTAACATTTTTTGTGTAAAAAAAACAATATTTAACGTTTTTCCGTTGTAGCTAACTCAAAAACAAAATATAAAAAATAATTATTTCAAAAACATTTAATGTTTTCTCATCTTGACTCAAAAACAAAACAATCGACCAACATGGTATAACACAAGTGTTAGATACTTATGCTCGTTAATCATTTGGTCAAAGGTTTTTTTAGGTAATCAACTTGTATTAAGGGGTAATCAACTTGTTTGGTCAAAGGATTGATCCCTGGTCGGTGCGTATAGAAAAATACATTGTGGGAGGGGTCAACCCCTTAAATAGATCTCAGTAAACAGGGGGATTAGTCTCTGCAATCATTTATTAAAGACATTCATGAAGACAAAGTATAAAAAAAAATTAGGCTTAACTGCAATTTTAGTCTCCCTATTTTATCAAATTCGCAATTTTGGTCCCCTATTTTATTTTTCGCAATTTGATCCTCCAAATGTATCAAATTCACAATTTTGTCTCCCTATTTTAGCAATTTTAGTCCTCCAATTTTATCAAATCCTCAATTTTAGTCCCCCTGTTAAATTGCAATTCAAGTTTTGACGGCAACACGATGTGTCAATAAGGTGGTGACGTGGCTAATGCGTATTGTGTTACGACACTTAATGATTATGCCAGCACGATACACGTCTAGCTACCACGTCACGAAAATTGCGAATTTGATTAAATAGGGGGGGACCAAAATTGTATTTAGGCCAAAAAAAATATGTAATGTTTATCCGTTAAAACTAAAATACAAAATATAAAATAATTAATTCGACAATATCTAGTGTTTTCTCACCAGGACTCAAAAGCAAAACAATGCCTTATAAAAATGAAATATTCAATTATAAGAAGTATGTCCTTTGAAATAGGTACTTTTAATACTTCCCTTGGTGAGACGATCTAATTGCCTTAACTCCTAAGGTTGATTGCCCCCAAAACTTTGCGGTATGATTGGGAGGAGAGTTTAGGAGGTTTTTGGAGGGGACGACTTTGGAGGGCTTTGTATATATTTTAACATCGATTTGAGATTTTAAAAAATTATGAGAGAATAGATAATGATAAAACATTGTTAATCACACTTCATTTTTATTTAGAAGTATTTTATAACTTCCTCAACTTAGAATTGACAATCAATTCCTTCACTCCCTCCTTTCCTAAACCATTCATCCAAACATACTCTTAAGGAATTTAGGCCTATTAGCTTGTGCAACGCTATCTATAGTTATTATTTAAATTATGGTCAATTGGCTTAGGCCTTTCTTAGACCAGATAGTTGGGCCCTTCTAAAGTAGTTTTTTGTCAGGTAGAGGCACTTGTGATAATGCAACACTTGTGATAATGCAATCATTCTCTAGAAAACATACACTCTATGAGAAAGTATAAAAGAAAGAAAACAGTCATGTGTTTCAAGATAGACCTTGAAAAGACCCATAATAATATCAATTGAGAGTTTCTGGAATTCTGTTTGCAGAGAAGTGGTTTCCCTAAATAAATACTAGGCTTATACTTGTTACCCCCCATCAAATATAGCCATTATCTATTTGCCCTCTTTTCAGGGGGCAAATGAATAATTTTATATTTTTGCAGGGGGTAACTGGATAATGTTGTATTTTGCAAGGTGTTTTTTAAACTTTTTTTTTTGTAGGGGTAAATTGATAATGACTATATTTGCAGAGGGTAACTACTATCTAAGAATATACATCTTGTAGAGTCTCCCTTTGTGGGACCTACAAGATTTCCCTCCAAAATCCCCCTCTCTCCTCCCTTTTCCCTCCAAACCCTCTACCCTCTACCCCCACCCCCTCCCCCCCACCCCCCTTTTACTCTCTACCCCCCTCTTTTTTCCTCTTCATATTTTTATGCCCCTTTTCTCTCTCTCTCTCTCTTCTTTCATGTTTTATATTTTAGTGGTAATTTACGATTAATAGAAAATTTAATTATTTATATAGGCAAAATTTGCACCTCCATAATCAAACTTTTGGAATCGAACATTAATTTCGTAACAAGTTATATTAACGCTATACAGTGTACCTTTTGAGTACTTTAGATTCTGAATAAATTTAATTGTTTAAATATGCGAAGTTTATTCCTTAATAACGAATTTTATTTTAAAAAAGTTAATTTTGTAACAAAATATAAAATTAATTTTGTGCCAAAATATGTAAAGTGTGACGCTAAGTAGTGTTTTTTGGGTTGTTAGGATTCAGAAATAAATTTAGATTGTACAAATATACAGAGTTTGTTTCTAAGTACTTGGTTTGGTCAGACCAAAAAATAATTTACTGTCAAAAAACGTAAAGTACGAAATTAGGTAGTGTTCAGGTTTGGCGTTCGGAAATATTGTTTAATGGGCTAACCATTTACTCTAACTTTAACCCAAATTATTTTTTGTTCGACAATTTGCTGTCCATTGTCTTACTACGAAACACTTTCATCTTTGCAAATATATGCTCATATTTTTTTTTACAGTCTGACTTAAACAACATCTCAATAACTTCTATCTCCGTTCTAAAATTTTCCATAAAATAACAAAACTATTACAATCTTTATAGTCTATAATTATTTTTACATGTATGCAATTTGAAAATTTAACTTTAGTTTCATAATAATCATGTCACATAAGTTAAGTTTTGTCTTTAATATAACCTAAATCATTGTCCCCTCTCTCCATAGAACCTGAAGTATTGGCCCCGTCCATTGGACGGATCACCGCACTAGTTTAAGCCTAAATACTAAACTTATCATGCATTGTGTCACTAGGTCCTCGCACTCTATCATTTGAAATGGAGGAAGACATCAAATTTTACCCATAGTAGAGGCCTAAGGCAAGGGGGTCCTCAATCATCTTTTCTTTTTGTTATTTGCATGGAATTCTTTTCCCAGAAAAATCTGAATGCAATGGATGAGAATCATTGGCAACCTGTCAGGCTCTCTAGAAATGACCTAACTCTTTCTTACCTTTTTTTAGATGATGTGTTACTTTTTTTTAAAGCCTCGGTATCTCAAGCCACTCTTATAGCAGATATTCTCTCCATGTTTGAAGTTCATTTTAGTCTTCAGGTGAATACTTCAATATCCAAAGTTTTCTTCTCTTATGCTACCAAGAGAACCAAAATGGATATGATTGTCCCTAACACTGGTATCAGATGTACCATATCTATTGAGAAGGATTTGGGAATCCCCATTCTTCATGGTCGCTTTCGTAGGAAGGGTTGTGATTTTCTCGTGGAGAAAATTACTTAGAGTTTGGATTTTTGGTAAAACAGATTGCTAAACAAGATAGGTAGATTAACTTTGGTGAAATCTATCTTGAATTCAATTCCAAGATAATATATGCAAGTGACTTGGCTACCCCGATCTATATGCACTCATATTGATAAGCTTTCTAGAGATTTTATCTCGAAAGATTCTTCCAACTCTGTGTTCATCTTGTTGGATGGGAGAAAATTACTAAGTCTAAGAAGTTGGGTGGAGTTGGCATTAGAAAGGCTAGGGAGGCTAGTACTTCTCTATTGGGGAAGCTGGTTTGGGAAATCCACAAGGACCCAGACAAGACGTGGGTTCAAATTTTAAGGGACAAATGTGTCAAGGAGGGGTCTTTTCTTGATCTACCTAGTTAAGAAACCGATAACAATATGAAATCATGTGTTCAACTTCTTGAAACTTTCCTAAAACACGATGATTCTTTGAAGTTATTTAATTGTTTTCCTAATGCATTCACAACATTTAGAATAATAATAACTATTCTTGTTATAGAGATCTACTAAAAGAAATTTTTTAAATTGAAAATGTTTGAGATTTTATTTACCATCTATTATGCCACAAAATAAATTAAATAGCCCCACCTTGATTTTATTGAACATAATTTTTTTAAAGAATATTAATTATGAACGAATCATTAATATTTTGCAATGAAAAAACAAAAAGAATGGCATTCAAATAAATATGTTCGGTACCTTATCTCAGAATCTGTGGACGATCCTAGATAATTGGTAGTGTCTGGTCTTGATCAACGGAGCTCCGATCCGGGGGTTGTCTTTCTGAAGACACTCTCGACGCCAAATCGCAAGTGAAGCACATTTACTGAAGAAAATGTTGGAAATTGTGCATTGGCATTGTGCGGGTGGCTATTTATAGAAGTCAGTGAGTGTTTGACCTAATCAAGCGGTATGCGATCTAGGGTTTAGATCTTGGCCATTCGTTCATGGATATAGCCGCTGGCTTTGGGCGTCGATGTTACGGCCCAACAGGCGCTAAGTACATCCGCGGATTATGGATCCGCCTCGAATGGACTTGCAGCTCAATCCGCAATAAGATACAAGAGCATCATTTTATTAGCCCATCAAAACATCCAAAGTATCAGGCCGTGGTGTTCGCTTGCAGAGCCTCCCGTTCGGATCCTTGATCTTGTTAGCTAATGCTAGCGGAGTTGTCTTTTCTAGATAGTAGCTTTGTTTTTGTTTTGTTTTTCCCTAATTTTTATCTTTTATACCAAAAAGAATCCATAGTTCATTGAATCATGGCAGAGGAAAGGAGGTGCCAAGAATTTTTTTGCACGTGGATGACACGGGTCTAAGGTAGTGGATTTCTGCTTCCTATTCTTTTTTCAGGCAATGCATAATTGAGTTTTGTACCCACGTTGCATATGATGTAAAACTAGAGGACTGAGCAAGGTTCAGAAAAGTCATTTAAAAATTACCAAAACGCTATTTGTTTGGGAAATATGTTGTAAAATAGTATGTTGTTGCTCATATGAGTCAGCAATGGTGCATCTGCATAGAATTCTTTTTATTTTAAATTTTAGCCTAAAAGCCTAAATTAGTCTTTGGTAATCTTTTCGTCGGATAAATTCGTCTCAAATAATTTTTGGCAATTAATTTCGGTACCCCCCTCATTCCCTCCCACACCCCCATAATGTCCTAAATGGACGAAAATACCCCTGGAAATTTACAAAATCACATTTCACATTTCACAAAACATAATTTCAAATAAGTAAGTAAATTGAAGGGATTTTGAATTACTTGGTAATTCGAAAAATTTGAAATACTTCGAAGGAGGTAATTCCTGCTCATAAATTAACGAGCCTAATTACCTCCTTCGAGGTATTTCAAAATTCTTTTCTAATTACCTAAGTAATCAAAATCCCAATTTTATTTTTTTTTTTTTTTTTTTTTAAATTTTTAATATTTTCTAATTACATTTATTTTTTTAACAGTGGCGAGTAGAAGATCAGACAACGTAGAGCGGCGAGAGTCTTCCGAGCAAAGACCACGCGCAAATTGGCGGCGACCACGATTCTCGGGAGGCGAGTAGTAGCGATACTCCTTCTCCGCACACTTTACGAGGCTCGGAGGCTGGGGCATGCTTCGAGTCGAGGCGCGAGAGAGCCCGTGCCAGAGTGGTAGAGATGGTTGAGCCTGAGCCTCAGCCTCAGCAGCGTCAGCCCCGGTATGAGCAGCGGATAGAAGACCACCCTGATTATGAGTACCATATGCGGCACCAGCAGGAGCACCCAGAGATGTATCATGACGGTTGGGAGGCTTGGGAGGAGCAGGAGGATGAGGGTCAGCATCAGGAGGAGGAGGAGGAGGAGAGGGTGCAGAGAGCAGCTGCATTGACCCGGGATGCCTTAGATGTCGCACGTTCACCCACTTCACGTGCTTATTTTCAGTCATTGTTAAACATTTTGGACCCATAGTAGTTGTATTTGTACATTATATTATTTTTTTATGTTGCTCATTTTATATATTTTGACGTATTGTTATTTAAATCGTAAACCGTTCGTATCATAGTTCCAAAATATAACGCGTTTAAATATTAATTCAATATACAAAGTTTAAAAAAATTAATAAAAAACTAAAAATTTCTAATTACCTTTTTAGAGGTAATTCAAATTTTTTATGTTTATGAACCTAAATACTGCTTTAAAGGTAATTCCGAAATTATCAATTATTTTTTGAACCTAATTACCTTATTTTGAGGTAATTCCGAAAAATTTGAATTTTTTTTTTTTTTTTAAAAAGGCAGGGGTATTATTGGAATTTTTTGGATTATGGGGGTGTGGGAGGGAATGAGGGGGGTACCGAAATTAATTGCCATAATTTTTTTGGACACAATCATTCACATTTTTAAAATAGGACATTTTAGTTTATTCGTTCATCAAGTGTTAAACACGTCATCTAACACCTCATATGTAGCAGGTTATGTGCAATACGTCACGTTTACTGACACATAATACCTTATTTTAGTCCAAAGTGGTCTCTGACTTGACAAAACTTGTAAGGACCAATATGTCCCAATTTTAAAAATTCGGAATTTGTCAAGTTAGAACTAATTTGGACCAAAATAAGGTATTATGTGTCTGTTAACGTGAGTTGACACATAATATGCCACATAAGAGGCGTTAGATAAAAGACCCGTTTGGATTAGCTTATTTTAGAGTTTATGAAAAATAACTTATGAAGATAAATAAGTTTTTATGTTGACCCATAAGTTCTCACAAAAAAAAGTTATATATCTATAAGTTGTTTTATCATAAACTACCTTGACAAACTTATGAATAATACATAAAAACTTATTTATTTGAGTAAACTGTTTTTCATAAGCTCTATCCAAACGTGTCCAAAGTGTTTAACACTTTGATGAATAGAGGGTCTAATGTATTCTGTTTTGAAACATGAAAGACTAACTGTTAACACCTAAAAATAATTAAGTCGTGGTAGGGATCAAAAGTGAGAAAGAGGAAAATTAGGCCACCGAGGTGAACTAGAACCTCTCGGTGCAGACTACAAGGAGAAACTCCCCGAGGATAGGGTGAGCCCGAGGGGCAATGAGCTAGGCCGAAGGAAAGTTGAGCCCTAGCCTATAGAGTGCCTCGGCCACGACAACTCGGTTGCCCGAGTCCATGGGATTTCTCGAGGGGAAGGAGGCAGTCGAGGGAGCAAGTGGCTGAGGTAAGACGGACTTGCTTGGAAGGCACGAGGGAAGCATGTGGACAGAACGTGGGATTAGCTGAAGATCAAGCGAAGAAGCGAGATCGTGGAGAAGTGGCACGAGGAGTTTTACCCACTAACAGTGCTAGTGGAGATTGTGGGTAGTGACTCTGCTTCTTTTTTGGGCTCAAGCGAAGAATGAGATGCGTTGATATTTAGTAAATTCAACGGTAGACAAATGTTGGCTAGGAAAGTGGCCGACGAGAGAGAGAGAGAGAGAGAGAGAGAGAGAGAGAGAGAGAGAGAGAGAGAGTGTGTGTGTGTGTGTGTGTGTGTGTGTGTGCGCGCGCGCGCATCAATCAATACAAACCCGCACTTTTACTTAGCTTTATTTCAATGCATTAGGCCAGTAGAATAATCCAACCCTCGCATCCCATCCACCCAACCTGACCCTTTTAGAGAGTCGTGATACATGATCGGGAAGCGAGTTCCTTACCGGTCACGATTACTTAAAAAATGGATAAATCAAACACTTATTCAAACCTCTAACTAATTCCACGACTAGGACCTAAGAGTTTAACAGAATACTAACCTGCCTAAAAAATTTGTTAGACACAAATTTGTTTAATGAAGAAATTATGAGACACAAATTTGAGCCTTTTAGTCTAAATATTAAAAAAAAAACATTGTGCACTTCGTGAACAATAAATAAACAAATAAAAAACAAAAAAAAAAAACCCAAAATCTTACCATTATAAGTGAAGTGACCACACGCTGTGACCGTGGTCCTCTATAAATACTGTCAGATCATCATCATCATCATTTCATAGCATTTCATAAGCACACTCAAAAAAAAACAGAGTCCATTTCACCGACTCATCGTCTATAACGCCATCACATTTCTCCGCCGTAAAACCACCGTAACTTCCACCAACCACCACAACTTCCACTATGTCAAACAAAGACACTCAAACATTCAACTGGCGATTCGACACATCACTCGAAGACGATCAAACACTTCAAATTCGAGGAAGAAAACTCTTCTTCATCGCCGTTCTCATTGTAATCATTCTCCTCTTCACAACTCTCTTCCTCTGTGCTCGCTGGATCTTCCGTAACAGTAATCTTCCTCGCCGTGTTCAGCCACAGGTATCATCATCTTCAACGCCGTCGCAAGGACTCGACGCCGACGACATCAAGAAGCTTCCGATCATTCTTCACCAATCTGAAGGTTCGAAAAGCGAGGTGGAAGAAACAGAGTGTTGTATCTGTTTAAGCGCTTTTAATGATGGTGAGAAGTTGAAAGTGTTGCCGATTTGTGAACATTGCTTTCATTGTGAATGTGTTGATGTTTGGCTTGCGAATCATTCGAGTTGTCCTCTTTGTAGAGCTTCTCTTAAAAGTGATTCTTCATTCCCCAGCATTTTGATTCAAGAACCACCTATTAGATATAATAATCATCTTCCTGTTTAATTTTATTTCTTTTATTTTGTAGGTTTAATAGTAAGAGTAATTTGCTTGTTTTGGGTAATTTTTTCCGGGCAATGTAAATTATTAGAATGAACTATGAAGCAATTGTTAGTGTCTTAGTGACATTATTGCTTTTTTCTAGAAAATGGCAATGGCTTCAACTTTAGAATGAATACTCATTTACTTAATTTGCAAGTGTTAACAGGATATGTTCACATACATCCTTTCACCTAGTTGATTAAGAGCATTGCATAAAGCCATAAAGAGATAGATACCATATTAAGGGAATACTAAAAAGTAAAACAAACTTAAACTGGGATTTGTGGGTAGTTGGAGGGGCAAACTATTAGATGTTTGTTTGGTTGATATTAAATCCACTTTAGAATTGAAAAATAGACGTTTCAATAGAATTGATTCTAAAGCCCCTGTAATCTTTTACATATGGTATTAAGTGGTTCGGACAAATCCAACCCAATCCACAATCCATATCGATATTTTTGGTGGTTCAGATATTTTTGGTGTTCGGGCCAAACTCGAATCAATCCAAACCAACTCATAGTTGTTTGGTTCGAGCAACAGATTTTAAAAACCAACCTGCGAGCCTAAATCAACCCATACAAGGTTATACTAATTTGGTAATTTTAGAAGCACAAGATTTTATTTACTTTGAATTTTAATCTTAATAGTTTATGATTAAGTTGTAAAATTGTAATAATGTGAACTGAAAGTCTATGAATGAATTTTAGTTTGATTTGGTGTAATTTTTAAAATCAATAATTTTTTTGGCTATTAGAAGTGTTGGAATATTACAATTTTTTTATGTTTTAGAAAATTAATATTTTAATACATGACCCGTGAGCCCAATCCGAATCAACTCATCTAATATTGGATTGGTTTGGTTCAGATTTTGTGGAACAAAAATGTAAAATCCGAACGAACCAAAACCAAATCGTTGTAATTGATTTGGATAACAAATTTAGGCAAATCCGACCCAAACCGATCCGCAAACACCCCTACATACAGATTCTTAAAAGGACAAGTTGAACAAAAAAACAGATTTTATTTCCTTTGTATAAAATATAATTAACAGTGGCAGACCTAGGACCCCGGAGTCAGGGGTGTCAAATTTTTTAAATACATAATTTACTAAAAATATAATTAAAAACAACTATAATATTTTTAAATAAATCAATTATACATTTCATATTCTGAAATCGTTGAATAATAAGCTTAGTGTCAATTTTATTGAATACATCACTCTCAATATATGTCACCAAATAGTCGTTCATCCATGTCTTCCACGTCCGGTCACGCAACCTATTCTTCACAATATTCATAGCAGAGAAAGCTATTTCTACAATTATTGTTGCAACATGCAAAACTAGTGTCAGCTTCAAAACAAGACTTTATCAGGTTCAACTTGTGTTGCACTAGACCAACACAAATTAAATAGCACAAATTAGTTCCTAAATACAAATTAAATAGCACTAAAAAAATCAATATTGGTGCTCTCTTTCCAACTGAGTTTTTGCCACACCCAAAATTCGAACCTGAGACATTACGATAGGATCCAAGTTACCACCCAGATCAACTGTTGTTGGTAAAAAAATTCAAATTAAATACCACTAACAGAAAATACAAACTAAATAGTACTAACAGATTCAAAATTAGGATAATAAAAACAAGAATGGATCCAAGGAGATAGAGAGACAAAAACTTTTTTGAAATAAAATATAAGAGTGTGAGTGATTGTGTGAGTGTGGTGCATTAGAGTGGTGCAAAATTAGGAACTTTGGTGCAAAACGAAGAACTTGAGTGCAAAACATATTTTTTAGGGATGCAAAAACATTTTTCCCTAGCGTATCGGTGCTAATTTTATTATTTGAGGGGCAAATATATGTAGATCCGCAAATGATAAAATAGTATTGCATTTAGTAGTGGAATTTACCCACCAAAATGCTGAAACAAAGAGGGTGGTTTTTAAGTTTCAACAATGGTTATATTGTGATTTGTCTATTTAAGTACAAAAATCTCCAAGGCATGCCTATTAAGTATTAACACAAATATGGCTTAGAGCACCTCCAATTATGAACTCAATTAATGTTATTAGTGGGGTTCACACCTCCAACTAAAATTTTAAGAATTACACCCAAATATTTATTCCAATGATGGACCCTTTAAGAACCTAATTTGGGTCCCCCAACTTCTCCCCCTTTTATTTTGGATTCCACAACTTATATCTCTCTCTTACCAAAATAAAATTGTAGAGTAATGATACTTGGACAAATTTTTTTAGATAAATAGAGCCAAAAACCAACTCACAACACCAATTAACCAAGTTTTTTAGGTTATTAACTAAGTAACCAATTAACAAAGTTTTAGTTAATGGCTTAAAAAACTCTGAAAAGGCAGATTGGTTAATAATCTAAAAAACTTAGTTAATTGATATTGTGAATTGGTTTTTGACTATATTTGTATGAACTTTTATGTCCATATAACATTACTCTTGTTGAAAATACCTCTCCTTCAGCTTGGTAACTCCAATCATAAATCAAGAAAATTGGGTTCTTGCACTATGAACCCAATAGAAACGCACAACCAAAGATGTTCTTAGTCATTGGGAATTAACTCCCTAAAAGTGAGAAATTCACAATATAAAATTAAGTAAATAATCTCAATCAGCTATGTTCAGTACCTTACCTTGTCTTGGGTAGATCCAAGTCGCAGCTTGGTAGGACTCCTGATGCAGGTGAGTCTCAGAGTCAACCCCGAGTGTGGGACTTGCAATGACACTCTGACGCTCAAGTCAGTACGAGAGAATATGAGTGATGCAGGGAATGAGAGGCGTGTACCCTTTTCAGCAGTGCAAACCTCTATTTATAGGCATGTGGCCAATCCTGGTCCGTTGGATGGCCTAAGTGAATCTCAGTGTTGATACCTGTTAGACATGAGTGGGCTGAATTGCATTGGATTTGGACCATTGTCATTGGACTGATCCATAGTCCATAGCTGGATTGGGCCTCATGGCCCAATCCGGAACAAGCTAGAAAACCAAAGTAATGTGTAACATGTGAGTTTTCCTTAGTAAACCAATATATTCTTGTGCAACTGTATAGACTAATCTTTTGACTTACTAAGATCTATTTAAATTAATGATTGACCTCTTCCACCATATGTTTTTCACATGCACCAGCTAAATATCGAACTCTTAACCATTTGTTAAGGAGACAAATATCTATAATTTGTACTACAACACTTTGTTGGTATAACAAACATAACTTAGATATGTTTTATGAAATGATATAATTCAAAGTGACACTAAAGTGAAATTTAATTGAAATACTGTAAAAATATTTTATACTGTGAATTTAGGCTTATTAAATTCAAAATAAATTAAGAATGTGTTGGAAGCATTAGACTTCCTGTTTTAGGATTTTTCTATTTGAATTAGGATTATATACTTTACTTTTTAAACTTTATTCCTCACTTCATTAATTTTAGTTAAAAAGGGAAGTTTTTTAGGAAAAAAACGGTTCATTAACAAATATAAGTGAACTGATTAATTAAAAGCACCACTACATAAGTCATAAAGTATGATTCGATCTAAATTACTTTATTATTTTATATTTTGAAATGTGTTGTTGCTTATAGCTCTGTTCCCTAAAGTTAAAATATTTATCCAAAAGAAATTAAATAATTTGATAATTCATTGAATCATGCCAGGGTAAAGAGGATGCTTAGAATTTTTTTTTGCATGTGATGACACGAGTCTTAGGTAGTGGACTTTTGCTTGTTATTCTTTTTTTTTTTGTGGCAATACATAATTGAGTTATCAACCGACGTTGCATATGATATGATGAAAAAAAGTACTGAGAAACACTTATATGAGATGGTTTGGATCTCTTCCAGCTTAAACAAAGTTTTGAGTTTGAATCCAACTTTAGAAATGCAATATCATTAAATTCCTTGAGGGAATAGTTTTGTTGTTTACTATTGTTCTACCCGACTCAATAAATTAGTCTTTACAATTACGTAGATAGTTAAAAAAAATTATGATGAAAAAAGTAGAGGTCTGAGCAAGGTTCAGAAAGGTCGTTTATATAAATTACCAAAACACTATTTGTTTGGGGAATAATAAGTTGTAAAATACTACTCCCTCCGTATTAAAATAATAGTCTTTTTAGGCAAAGTAAAAAATTTCAAATTAATTGTCGTTTTTTGTTATTCCAATGCATCATTTATTAAATTTTTTCAATTTTACCCTAATTAATTGTTGTAACTTTTCACTAAGCAAATCACCAACATGCATTTATTATTATTAATTGATGTGGATAATATAGTAAAACTATCATATTACTTTGTCAATTTATTATTTTTCTTAATCTCCGTACCAAAACCTTAAACAACTATTATTTTGATATGGAGGGAGTAGTGTGTTGTTGCTCGTATGAGTCAGCTATGGCTGCGTCTGCTGAAACAGATATGATTATGCTGTACTTAGTGTTATGTAAGTACTAGATAATGGGGAGACTTTTCAATTAATTGGGATCACAAAACACAAAACTCGACGCTGCTCTTTATCTTCTTTCTTAGTATTTTTAATTTGTTCATCTTAATCTAATGTTGTTGCCATAACTTTATGTCTGGGAGAGACTTCTGTTTCAATCTGTATATGATATGATTATATTCCATGAGTTACCCATTACAGATTAAGCCCATAATCCATCTAAAAGACTAGTGATATCATTGTCTAATATATTGATTATATAATAATTAGGTTGACTTTGTGCCTGCGGTGAGATAGTTAGGCCCAGTAGTGTAAATGCGGACCTAATTAAAAAAGTTTGGTAAAATTACGGTAATTAATCTAGCTTATAAATATAAAATAACATAAATTGATAATTGTCCCCTTGTGGCAGCTCAGTTGGTAAAAGCCGCGGGGACATATTTGTAACACCCCTTTTCTACCCCTCAATTTACACGTCATTATCAGAGTAATTTCCTTTTCAAAAATATTAATTTAATTGGTAGAAAAGAAATGCTACCTCGTCATAAAATCTCATCATTTGCACTCATTAAAGTTTATGCAGCAAAACCATCGTCATCAAAATTAAACTCCAAAACAAAAGGAATTTTTCAATCACAATGAATAAAAATCATCGCTCGCCAAAACCACTCGAACACGCCTCACATCAACCATAAAATCATTAAGCGCTTAATTAATAAACTAACAAACTTAAACTACGCCCCTAGGTGCTACAAAGATCGTCGAAGCGACTCGGCAGACATCCCAACGGCTATCAAAGAAGGCGGCAGGACCTTCATTCGGGAGTTACTGCGGCGTTGCCACAATAGAGCAACATTCCAAGCGAGAAGGGTGAGAATTTCAATAAAACATAATCGGATACATAATAGAGAAATGAGAGCGAGCAATCACATAGCATCATCAACATCACCAATTCATGGTCACACAACAACGGCTCAATCACAAAACAACAACGATACGATCATGATTATGCATGAAGATGCAACCCCACTGGGGCATATGCATGATGGTACCATATCATCGCAAAATGGCCAAGCCTAAACATCGCAAAAGTGGCGAAGCCTAAACATCGCAAAATAATGCACATGCCATGAGACTCTATGAAACACATGTGCAACTCACCAAAACTCACCTAGAGTGCCTCGTCATCGTTATAAAACACTCATAGAGTGTATTCCTTCGCAAATCATCACAAGCATTATACATCATCACTATAATTATACTCATAGAGTTTACACATCATCAATCATCCCGAATCATAATACATCATCATCAAGCAAATACTCATAGAGTACACTCTTCGCCAAAACATCGCTGTTCATATTACATCATCATAACACACATATCCTCATCATCATTCAATACATATATATATATATACTTCATTTGTCTTTTAGATTAGGGTGTTATAAAATAGTGCACTGATTGACTATGGGATTACTCAGGTAACTGATACTACTTGCAACAAGCATTGGCCACCTTTGCAAGACTCTCGGTGATGCCCTTGTAAATACACCAAATAAAGAAATTTCGACCTTAGTGGTAAACCACAGTCTAGCCATAGTCAATTAGCACACTAGTAGTATAACATTTCACCGAGACTCATTTATATAAACATAGCATCACAAATTTTTTTTGTTAAGAACCGTCACGTTTCCATTCGGGAAGACACCTAAGATTTTCAAAAGAGGAATCGATTCATAGCTACTTGTTTTCAAAAGAGGAATCGATTCATAGCTACTTGTTTTCAAAAGAGGACTCGATTCATAGCTCTCATTTTTAAAGAGGGAAATCGATTCAATGCTTCATTTCTAAAGAGAGGAATCGATTCCTTGCTTCTATTTTGAAGAGGGAAATCGATTCTTGCCTTCCTTTCTAAAGGGAGGAATCGATTCCTTGCTTCATTACTAAGGGGGAAATCGATTCTTGCCTTCATTTCTAAAGAGAGGAATCGATTTCTAGCTTTGTATTTAAAGAAGGAAATCGATTTCTGGCTTCTATTTAGAGCCCAGAATCGATTTCCAAGTTACATTTTTTGAGGAAAACCATCGATTCTTTAAACTCACCATTACGTACATCATCTAGAGGCAATCAAATCAACTACAACAAATCAATCCCAATTTCATCAATTTCATCGAAATCGACCAAACTCCTCAACAATAATAAATCAATCAAACATCAACAATTCCAAATGAAAATCAAATCCCACAAACCCCTCAAAACCCCATTATATACTCGATCATGTTAAATCAAAACGCTCACCCTTACCTCTTAAACGTAAGCTCAAAGAAGACGATTGAAGGCATCACACGTAACCACAAAGAACACACGAAACCAAATCTTTGAGGACCGGCGAAATTCTTCTTCTTCTTCTTCTCTTCTTCTAAAGTAGCAAGCAACCCTTCTCCTCCCTCGCTCTCTCTAAATTTCGTTTTTCTTCTCTCGAATGAAAATGGGAGTGAGGTTTCGCATAACCCTCAGGGTTAAGTCATGGCCCTTCACGCATTGGGCTCACAAATTACACCCCCTACTACTACTCGATCCCACTCCTACACAAAACATGATATTCACCTTTAATTTAATTAACTCACGCTTCAACTAAATTAATAATTCAACTAATCAAATTAATTAAACTAATTAAATTATTTTATTTTATTTTTCTGGGTGTTACAACTCTCCCCCTTAAAATAATTTAAGCCTCGAAATTCCAACGATTCCAAGCCGACAACAAAAGTATTCCTCTACTAGAAGTCCTTGTTGTTCTAAGGGTTGTTATCTGTTATTCTATATTCTGCCTCGAATTCTCCGAACTCAACTAGAGTTCCCTAGAGCAATGCACACATCTCTACACTCTAACTCAGTACTAACACTATTATCTCAAGTCACCAAGTTTAACTCGACTACCCAACACAATCAAATAAGATAGTCTCGGTGACAATCACTATGGGTTTATTCAATGAAACCCCATATCTTAAAGCTCACTTTATAAGCTTGAAAGCCAAGTCGTATCCCATACAAATAATTAATCTACTTTTCACAATTACTAATCATACTATAGTAGGCTTATAGAAGCAACATTTCAATGTTCTCAACAAGGCATGGCTTACTACCGCTCCCTAGTCTCAACTTAAGGTATGTATCCTCATCTCTTACCTCACTGCACTATGTACTTTTAGTCCATGCACAAAAAGCGCCAAAACTCCAATAAGAACACCAAACCCAAGAACAGCTTTTAGACTCTCATTAGAAAAGAACAACGATCATTCATATACACTTTTAAGTGCAATTAATGAATATTATACCACCGTGTCTCATTATAAATTATTACACAAAATATCACGTGTTGTAGCATCACAGCTACCTCGTATCACTCACTCGTCCACCACTCATCAAATACTAAAACATCGTCTCTAAGGCAAAGGACAGCCACATCCACTTACTCTTATTCTCAACATAACGACCGCTTGAAAATATAGAAACAAAGGCCTATAAAGTTTAATATAACGGCATACTCAATTCAAGGACACAACGCGACACCAATAAATAAACTGCACATCTACAGCACGAGAATAGCAACTCAAGAAACATAAAACCAACACTTTAATTTTTGGGAAAACGTACATCCACCTTTAGTAAACATCCTCGTAAGATTTTGGGTAAGCAGTTATGCTTAAAATCGAGTATACAATACATTTAATTTGTAAGAACGATGACAAAACCGTAACCTTTTTATTTATAATAACAACAATAATCACACCCTTTTTATTTATAAAACATCGAAAACTTAATTCAAAACGACAACAAGACGAAGAAGAAAAAATAAACAAAGACTCTTGGCAAGAAAACCACATCAAAAACAACAACAAAATAGTGTGAAAACAAAGAACATTAATAAGGTGTGAATAAAGTGGTCTTCTAGTGCGCAGCGACAACAGTAGAACACGAGTGAAAATAATGCTTCCTTTTAGCGCAAGAATGTACCGATAACTCATATTTATATGAGTTATTTATACTCACTCACGAATAAATCATGCAAGCTCTCTAGCAATACAAGGTGTAATTAATTAGTTTTATAATGATTTACGAGTTTTAAGTGAATAAGAGTTTAAATAGATAAATCAGTGCATTTAGGCACCAAGTGGTGCCCTTGAGAGCGTTTTGATGCTTTTTGTGTTTGTGCAGAAATTCGATCTTTGAACGTTACCACGCCCTCACCACGTCTCTAAGTGCAAAGCAGAAAGGGGTGAAACATCTCAAATTTGGCGCTAAGCAATGATAGTCAAAGATATAAAGTCGTAAGATCCTTCCATTCCCATAAACCGGCGTGCGGCAAGAACATCAGAGTAATCGAACGAAGGTCCTAAGAAACAGATCCGGTAGGTGAGCAAGTGACATCAAGACGCGCGAGCAAGGTGGCTATTTAATGAAGGCTCGCTTCTCTCTCTCAAGGCATCACCAACCACGATCACGATCATCATCTCTTCCATACATCTTCGTAAACACTTCATCCTCATTTCACCACCATCCCCCCATTAAAACTCAGAATTAGTTTTGTAAAGAAGATCTGGAAACAGACTTCTGTATTTTCTTGATCCGAACTTAGTTTTATTTTTCTCGCTTTGTTGTAAAGCTCGGACGTTGTAACGTCTATACAAATACATCTTTGAAGAGCTACTTAGTTGCATCTTGTGCACTTAGTTTCTTTTCTCATAATGTATGGTATTTGGATTCTAAATCCACTTCATTCTCAGTAAAGATGCTCAACATGAGCTAAGCACTTTGTAGTTGAGTTGTTGTTTTACTTATAATGAATTTCTAGTCAAATGTTATAAAGTATTGGCGTGCATGTTTTAAATCTTTGTGTGAAAATATTTCCAAACTTGTTTTGAGGTTGGCCTCTTAAAATAGGTAGATTCATAGAATGCAGACATGGTCTATGAAAAGAAATCAAAGATTTATATGAACGAACGATGCACTAAAGACATTTAGGCATTTTTTTTATCTAAGTCTAGACATAGAACGGATAAATAGTTCATAGAACATTGCTGTGGGTGCTTAAAATACAGGAGTGGGCCTATTTAGAACCTAGACATAGGACCTCTTATACTTGAAACTCTGACGTTTTGTGCTGAAAAGCATAGCTCTTTTTGCAACAAATGCTTCAAACGTGGCCACGTCTATACAATATAGCATTTGTACGTTATAACGTGTAGACGTTGTAACGTCTGACTAGAAAGGATTTATTTTGCATACAACAACTCAACTCACCTCTCATCCATACTCACAACCAACATTTGTTTACTTGTTTTATTTACATCTTTAGCTTAAAAACCAACTCTTATTGCCGATTTGTTACTTACTTCTCTTGTGTTTTGAAACTTGAACTTTGAAAAGTTATCAATCCTCGTGGGAACGATCTCTTACTCTCATCCACTTTATTACTTGTACGATGTGTATACTTGCACTCTAATTGCGGAAAATCATACTATTACACAAACGCAACAACAGCAGCGAAAACAGAACGTTTACAACATAAAAACAGCGTCTCATTTTCATAAAACAGCAATACAATTATTTCATAAAAACAACAACTCATTTTATAAACATAAACCGCAACACAACAACTCATTTTTAAGCAAACAGCAGCATTTTTATGTAGCAGACAACAACATTTTGTTTTGAAAAACATCAAGACAACAACTCTTTTAGTTGGCAAACAACAAAGACTTTTTAAGTTGACAAAACAAAGAAAGATTTGTATTCTTTTCAAAACAAAGAATAACAGCATAATTTAAGTCACCACACATAGCATTTTCTTAATTTATTCTCAATTTCGTTTACCATCTAAACACATATTTCAATCACCACATACAACTCAACATTCAATTAAAGCTAGAACATATCATACATCATATCTCAAATCGATTTCTAGGTACTCAATCATCTGCCCTCAATCATTTATATATACGAAGATCGATCCTAACCCCCATCAAATCACCTAACTCACAATTTCAATCCTTCATCTCATATAACAATCCCAACACAATCGATTTCCTCAAGCCCTAACTACCCATACACCCATCAAAATCCATTATTAACGTTAGACCCACCTTTACCCATGTATATTGAGACTCATCACAACATTGCAGCAAGTTGTAGTGATAGCACAACTTAAAGTAATCAACAGAACATCAAACCTAAAGCATTAATTCACAAGTAAAATATACTAACACAAAACACTTTATGCTTAATTAAAGTAAATTAAATACATTTGTGAGCATAAACAATTTTCAACTAGTTTAATAGAATCTCAAAAGCGGTCTCAATACAAATTTTACCCGTAAATCATAAAACCATGTAACTCAAATCATAGAAGAACGAAGGTACCAAAAATAGATCACGAAAACACAAGATGGCACCAATTTTAAATTCACAAAAGTATGAAGGTTACAAATCAATACATAAAAGATAGATTTCACAATGTCACACATTGCGAACAATTAAACACAAAGTAAAAGCAATAATAAACTAGAAACATAGAATATAGTCAATATTGGAAATCATGACATTTATCTATACTCCCGAAAATAAAAGAATTCGGTAAGTCTAGCACTTGGTAAAGAAAATATTTCTCATAGTAATCAAGGCATTGGAGGTCGTTCGTTGTGAAATGGCAACTCAAAAATATTTTCTCTTGGGGTCATAAAGAGTTAGTGACATGCTTCGTAGGAGAGAAAATAGAGCATACAATACTACAACACCGATCAATTATGCACATCATTAATATATAATTAAACACGAGCACGAACATCAACAGCTTTAACTTTAGAGTTTCATACATGAAGTTGTGTTTTCAAAGAAAAGTACTAGAACATCTCTAGACCCCTATAAAAGAAAGAAATCAGATAACACAATGCAATTAAGTAAATGTCATTTCATCGGCCGGTGGCTTCACAACATCCCACATTTAGAAAAATCGAGCAATTGAGAGAAACGGAGTAAATAAATATATATTGTAAAAATGTAGTTATCATTAAAATCTTTTCATCTACAATCTCGCTCAAAGGAATCAACAACTATGGCAATTACGGGGAAAAATTATACTTATAGAAATCAGAATATCACAACACGCTAGTTGTCAAGTGAAAACCTTATATAGATAACCAAGCAATTCGTAAGCACTTAGTTTAGAGCATCATAAGCAAATAAAAGAAACACGTTATAAAAACTTTGAATAAGACATAGTAATGTTTACTTAGACAAGATAAACACATTTTTGAGTATTCCATAAAATAGTGGTTAAACACAAGAGTACCCGCAGAGTTAATAAACATTTTAATTTTCACTCTCCAAAACAACATAATGCAACCAACCACAACAAAGCCAAGTCATAGAAGCACAGACTAGTAAAGTTAGAATTCATAGAATGGATTACTAAACAAAAATCACAGTTTGTATGAATTCAAAGATCACGAAACAACAAAGTCACAAAATAGGGCCTAAATACAAGGTTCACACGAAAAACACTCGATTGGCCCACAACACACCTGGCCTAAAGGGAATATTGAGCTCTATGAAAGTCACTTGGATTTTAACCTCACTAACAACGGTAATATTGATGATTCGCGCCTTCCACGAGTACCTATCATTCGTCCCTATTACCTCGAGAACGTAACCAACTAATCTGGTCGGTCTCACAGCTATCAACAATCAAACAAGCAAAGCATGAAACTCTACTCAGAGTTCACCAATCAGAAACACAATAGACAATACAACAGTCCGGTTAGGACCGACCACACTACTGGCGATAAACAACGATTAGGACTAAAAGACTCTACGATCGGACAACTTGGTCTGGACAGACCGAATCGCTCGATACCACTAATGTAACACCCCTTTTCTACCCCTCAATTTACACGTCATTATCAGAGTAATTTCCTTTTCAAAAATATTAATTTAATTGGTAGAAAAGAAATGCTACCTCGTCATAAAAACTCATCATTTGCACTCATTAAAGTTTATGCAGCAAAACCATCGTCATCAAAATTAAACTCCAAAACAAAAGGAATTTTTCGTCACAATGGAATAAAAATCATCGCCGCTAAAACCACTCGAACACGCCTCACATCAACCATAAAATCATTAAGCAGTTAATTAATAAACTAACAAACTTAAACTACGCCCCTAGGTGCTACAAGTGATCGAGAGCGACTCCGACGGACATCCCAACGGCTATCAAAGAAGGCGGCAGGACCTTCATTCGGGGTTACTGCAGCGTTGCCACAATAGAGCAACATTCCAAGCAGAAGGGGTGAGAATTTCAATAAAACATAATCAGATACATAATAGAGAAATGAGAGCAGGCAATCACATAGCATCATCAACATCACCAATTCATGGTCACACAACAACAACTCCAATCACAAACAACAACAGTACACAGTCATGATTATGCATGAAGATGCAACCCCCACCAGGGCATATGCATGATGGTACCATATCATCGCAAAATGGCCGAAGCCTAAACATCGCAAAAGTGGCCGAAGCCTAAACATCGCAAAATAATGCACATGCCATGAGACTCTATGAAACACATGTGCAACTCACCAAAACTCACCTAGAGTGCCTCGTCATCGTTATAAAACACTCATAGAGTGTATTCCTTCGCAAATCATCACAAGCATTATACATCATCACTATAATTATACTCATAGAGTTTACACATCATCAATCATCCCGAATCATAATACATCATCATCAAGCAAATACTCATAGAGTACACTCTTCGCCAAAACATCGCTGTTCATATTACATCATCATAACACACATATCCTCATCATCATTCAATACATATATATATATATATATATATATACTTCATTTGTCTTTTAGATTAGGGTGTTATAAAATAGTGCACTGATTGACTATGGGATTACTCAGGTAACTGATACTACTTGCAACAAGCATTGGCCACCTTTGCAAGACTCTCAGTGATGCCCTTGTAAATACACCAAATGAAAGAAATTACGACCTTAGTGGTAAACCACAGGTCTAGCCATAGTCAATTAGCACACTAGTAGTATAACATTTCACCGAGACTCATTTATATAAACATAGCATCACAAATTTTTTTTGTTAAGAACCACACGTTTCCATTCGGAAACACCTAAGATTTTCAAAAGAGGAATCGATTCATAGCTACTTGTTTTCAAAAGAGGAATCGATTCATAGCTACTTGTTTTCAAAAGAGGACTCGATTCATAGCTCTCATTTTTAAAGAGGGAAATCGATTCAATGCTTCATTTCTAAAGAGAGGAATCGATTCCTTGCTTCTATTTTGAAGAGGGAAATCGATTCTTGCCTTCCTTTCTAAAGGGAGGAATCGATTCCTTGCTTCATTACTAAGGGGGAAATCGATTCTTGCCTTCATTTCTAAAGAGAGGAATCGATTTCTAGCTTTGTATTTAAAGAAGGAAATCGATTTCTGGCTTCTATTTAGAGCCCGAATCGATTTCCAAGTTACATTTTTGAGGAAAACCATCGATTCTTTAAACTCACCATTACGTACATCATCTAGAGGCAATCAAATCAACTACAACAAATCAATCCCAATTTCATCAATTTCATCGAAATCGACCAAACTCCTCAACAATAATAAATCAATCAAACATCAACAATTCCAAATGCACAAAATCAAATCCTGAAACCCTCAAAACCCCATTATATACTCGATCATGTTAAATCAAAACGCTCACCCTTACCTCTTAAACGTAAGCTCAAGAAGAAGACGATTGAAGGCATCACACGTAACCACAAAGAACACACGAACCAAATCTTTGAGGACCGTGAAATTCTTCTTCTTCTTCTTCTCTCTCTTAGCGCTACAAGCAACCCTTCTCCTCCTCGCTTCTCTCTAAATTTCGTTTTCTTCTCTCGAATGAAAATGGGAGTGAGGGTTTCGCATAACCCTCAGGGGTTAAGTCTGCGGGCCCTTCACGCATTGGGCTCACGCCTACACCCCCTACTACTCGATCCCACTCCTACACAAAACATGATATTCACCTTTAATTTAATTAACTCACGCTTTCAACTAAATTAATAATTCAACTAATCAAATTAATTAAACTAATTAAATTATTTTATTTTATTTTTCGGGTGTTACAACTCTCCCCCCTTAAAAGAATTTCGCCTCGAAATTCCAACGATTCAAGCCGACAACAAAAGTATTCCTCTACTAGAAGTCCTTGTTGTTCTAAGGGTTGTTATCTGTTATTCTATATTCTGTCTCGAATTCTCCGAACTCAACTAGAGTTCCCTAGAGCAATGCACACATCTCTACACTCTAACTCAGTACTAACACTATTATCTCAAAAGTCACCAAGTTTAACTCGACTACCCAACACAATCAAATAAGATAGTCTCAAAGTGACAATCACTATGGGTTTATTCAATGAAACCCCATATCTTAAAGCTCACTTTATAAGCTTGAAAGCCAAGTCGTATCCCATACAAATAATTAATTTACTTTTCACAATTACTAATCATACTATAGTAGGCTTATAGAAGCAACATTTCTTCAATGTTCTCAACAAGGCATGGCTTACTACCGCTCCCTAGTCTCAACTTAAGGTATGTATCCTCATCTCTTACCTCACCAGACTATGTACTTTTAGTCCATGCACAAAAACTGCCAAAACTCCAATAAGAACACCAAACCCAAGAACAGTTTTAGACTCTCATTAGAAAAGAACAACAGTCATTCATATACACTTTTAAGTGCAATTAATGAATATTATACCACCGTGTCTCATTATAAATTATTACACAAAATATCACGTGTTGTAGCATCACAGCTACCTCGTATCACTCACTCGTCCACCACTCATCAAATACTAAAACATCGTCTCTAAGGCAAAGGACAGCCACATCCACTTACTCTTATTCTCAACATAACGACCGCTTGAAAATATAGAAACAGTGCCTATAAAGTTTAATATAACGGCATACTCAATTCAAGGACACAACGCGACACCAATAAATAAACTGCACATCTACAGCACGAGAATAGCAACTCAAGAAACATAAAACCAACACTTTAATTTTTGGGAAAACGTACGTCCACCTTTAGTAAACATCCTCGTAAGATTTTGGGTAAACAGTGTGCTTAAAATCGAGTATACAATACATTTAATTTGTAAGAACGATGACAAAACCGTAACCTTTTTATTTATAATAACAACAATAATCACACCCTTTTTATTTATAAAACATCAGAAAACTTAATTCGAAAACGACAACAAGACGAAGAAGAAAAAAGAAATAAACAGCAGCTCTTCGGCGCAAAACCACATCAAAAACAACAGCAAAACAGTGTGAAAACAGCAACATTAATAAGGTGTGAACAGTGGTCTTCTAGTGCGCAGCAACAGCAGACACAGAGTGAAAATAATGCTTCCTTTTAGCGCGCAACAGCTGATAACTCATATTTATATGAGTTATTTATACTCACTCACGAATAAATCATGCAAGCTCTCTAGCAATACAAGGTGTAATTAATTAGTTTTATAATGATTTCTGAGTTTTAAGTGAATAAGAGTTTAAATAGATAAATCTGTGCATTTAGGCACCAAGTGGTGCCCTTGAGAGCGTTTTGATGCTTTTTGTGCTTGTGCAGAAATTCGGTCTTTGAATGTTACCACGTCCCTCACCACGTCTACTGAAGTGCAGCAGAGAAAGGGTGAAAGATCTCAAATTTGGCGCGCTAAGCAATGATAGTCAAAGATATAAAGTCAGAAGATCCTTCCATTCCCCATAAACTGACGTGCAGCAACACTGTAGCACTGAACAGTGTCAGGAAGAAACAGATCTGGTAGGTGAGCAAGTGACATCAGCACGCGTGAGCAAGGTGGCTATTTAATGAAAGCTCAGCTCTCTCTCTCAAGGCATCACCAACCACGATCACGATCATCATCTCTTCCATACATCTTCAGAAACACTTCCTCCTCATTTCACCACCATCCCCCCATTAAAACTCAGAATTAGTTTTGTAAAGAAGATATGGAAACAGGACTTACGTATTTTAATCGATCCGAACTTAGTTTTATTTTACTCGCTTTGTTGTAAAGCTCGGGACGTTGTAACGCCTATACATCGTACATCTTTGAAGAGCTACTTAGTTGCATCTTGTGCACTTAGTTTCTTTTCTCGTAATGTATGGTATTTGGATTCTAAATCCACTTCATTCTCAGAAAGATGCTCAACATGAGCTAAGCACTTTGTAGTTGAGTTGTTGTTTTACTTATAATGAATTTCTAGTCAAATGTTATAAAGTATTGGCGTGCATGTTTTAAATCTTTGTGTGAAAATATTTCCAAACTTGTTTTGAGGTTGGCCTCTTAAAATAGGTAGATTCATAGGTACAGGACATGGTCTATGAAAAGAAATCAAAGATTTATATGAACGAACGATGCACTAAAGACATTTAGGCATTTTTTATCTAAGTCTAGACATAGAACGGATAAATAGTTCATAGAACATTCTTTGTGGGTGCTTAAAATACAGTGAGTGGGCCTATTTAGAACCTAGACATAGGACCTCTTATACTTGAAACTCGACGTTTTGTCTTTGAAAAGCATAGCTCTTTTGCAAATGAATTCAAACGTGGCCACGTCTATACAATATAGCATTTATGCGTTATAACGTGTAGGCGTTGTAACGTCCGACTAGAAAGGATTTATTTTGCATACAACAACTCAACTCACCTCTCATCCATACTCACAACCAACATTTGTTTACTTGTTTTATTTACATCTTTAGCTTAAAAACCAACTCTTATTGCCGATTTGTTACTTACTTCTCTTGTGTTTTGAAACTTGAACTTTGAAAAGTTATCAATCCTCGTGGGAACGATCTCTTACTCTCATCCACTTTATTACTTGTACGATGTGTATACTTGCACTCTAATTGCGGAAAATCATACTATTACACAAACGCAACAACAAAGAAATAAAATGAGCGTTTACAACATAAAAACAAATGTCTCATTTTCATAAAAACAAAGAATACAATTATTTCATAAAACAAGCAACTCATTTTATAAACATAAACCGCAACACAGCAACTCATTTTTAAGCAAACAGCAGCATTTTTATGTAGCAGACAACAACATTTTGTTTTGAAAAACATCAAGACAACAACTCTTTTAGTTGGCAAACAACAGCACTTTAAGTTGACAAAACAGCAGCATTTGTATTCTTTTCAAAACAAAGAATAAATATACAATTTAAGTCACCACACATAGCATTTTCTTAATTTATTCTCAATTTCGTTTACCATCTAAACACATATTTCAATCACCACATACAACTCAACATTCAATTAAAGCTAGAACATATCATACATCATATCTCAAATCGATTTCTAGGTACTCAATCATCTGCCCTCAATCATTTATATATACGAAGATCGATCCTAACCCCCATCAAATCACCTAACTCACAATTTCAATCCTTCATCTCATATAACAATCCCAACACAATCGATTTCCTCAAGCCCTAACTACCCATACACCCATCAAAATCCATTATTAACGTTAGACCCACCTTTACCCATGTATATTGAGACTCATCACAACATTGCAGCAAGTTGTAGTGATAGCACAACTTAAAGTAATCAACAGAACATCAAACCTAAAGCATTAATTCACAAGTAAAATATACTAACACAAAACACTTTATGCTTAATTAAAGTAAATTAAATACATTTGTGAGCATAAACAATTTTCAACTAGTTTAATAGAATCTCAAAAGCGGTCTCAATACAAATTTTACCCGTAAATCATAAAACCATGTAACTCAAATCATAGAAGAACGAAGGTACCAAAAATAGATCACGAAAACACAAGATGACACCAATTTTAAATTCACAAAAGTATGAAGGTTACAAATCAATACATAAAAGATAGATTTCACAATGTCACACATTGCGAACAATTAAACACAAAGTAAAAGCAAGAATAAACTAGAAACATAGAATATAGTCAATATTGGAAATCATGACATTTATCTATACTCCCGAAAATAAAAGAATTCGGTAAGTCTAGCACTTGGTAAAGAAAATATTTCTCATAGTAATCAAGGCATTGGAGGTCGTTCGTTGTGAAATGGCAACTCAAAAATATTTTCTCTTGGGGTCATAAAGAGTTAGTGACATGCTTCGTAGGAGAGAAAATAGAGCATACAATACTACATCACCGATCAATTATGCACATCATTAATATATAATTAAACACGAGCACGAACATCAACAGTTTAACTTTAGAGTTTCATACATGAAGTTGTGTTTCAGTAAAAGTACTAGAACATCTCTAGACCCCTATAAAAGAAAGAAATCAGATAACACAATGCAATTAAGTAAATGTCATTTCATCGGCCGGTGGCTTCACAACATCCCACATTTAGAAAAATCGAGCAATTGAGAGAAACGGAGTAAATAAATATATATTGTAAAAATGTAGTTATCATTAAAATCTTTTCATCTACAATCTCGCTCAAAGGAATCAACAACTATGGCAATTACGGGGAAAAATTATACTTATAGAAATCAGAATATCACAACACGCTAGTTGTCAAGTGAAAACCTTATATAGATAACCAAGCAATTCGTAAGCACTTAGTTTAGAGCATCATAAGCAAATAAAAGAAACACGTTGTTGCGCCCGAAAAAGTCCCCGAGGGGTTTTTCTTCGTTTACAACTTTTTAAAACAATGAAGTCGCCACCAATATTTTTTATAAGGAAAATATTGAAGAAAAACCTTTTTGGAAGGCAGATGGTCTTTTGGAAAACCGGAAGATTTGGGTTCGGAGGTCGGTTAGGCATGGGGAAGGTATTAGCACCCCACACCTCCTTTCTACTGAAAGGGAACCTTTAATTAAACGTGTGGTTCTAAGTGTTGATTTGAAAAATACTTAAATTTGCCTCTTAATTGAAAAGACTTAATGGAGATTTTATTTGCGGCACTTGACGAGAGTTAGCCGCTTTGGTTTTTTTTGAAGGGAAAAATATTTTTGGTTTGTTGTGCTTGACGGAGGGGATCCGCTCTGTTATACCCCAATTTTGTCCGAGTTCTTATATCATTGTAATATTTTTTTTATTTATTATTTTTTATTAAGTAGTGTATGTGCAACAAACGTTTCTATGTACTCAAGTAAAAGATAAGTAGCTTGTGCATATCAACCACAATTAATATAAAGATGCATGATTTGATTCTTGGTCAATCATCCCACATGTTATTTTCTTTTGACCCTCTTTGAGTAATTGAAAAAGCAAGTGAAGTAAAGCATAAGAGCTTACAAAATAAGAACAAAAAGATGAAATACCCAAATCTGCAGCTCTATTGCGAAGGAAATTTCTCTCTCCTCGGACCTCTTTTCGACGATCTGAACGGTGAAAGTGGAGATATATGTCTCACGAACCAAAAACTGCAGCTATTGCGAAGGCAATTTCTCTCTCATAAGACCTCGTTTCAACGATCCGAACGGTGAAAGTGTAGATATATGTGTCACGAACCTACTAACTCTCCAGCTTCAGAAATGGCTTCTAGTGCTATCGTTCCTGCTTGCTTATGCTCTCATTATTTGCTTGAAAAATCGATTGTTGACTGCTTCTCAGATCTTAAAAATGTTTGGATGATTAGGTTTCAAGGCAAAACCCTAATCTGTTTTATTAGTGAGGATTTCAAGGTCTGCTGCTTCTTGTCTGTGTTTTTGACTCTCACTGACTGTCTTTTTATAGCTAAAATTAGGTCTTAGCATTGATTACGGTTTGACCGGGCTTTGATTTTTTAGATTTGGAGTGGAGCGGATCGGCCCAGCTACTTGGAGAGCATTCTTTGGAACCCCATTTCTTTCTTTCTTTGCCTTTTATTATTTTTTTTGTATTTCGGATTTATTTATTTTTGTATATTTTGTGTTATTATTTGGACATTTGAACACTTCTAATTTGTAATAAAAATTAAATAGAGATTTTTTTTTTTGACCTTTTTGTATTATATAACACTTTTAAATTGTAAATAAAACTAAATAGAATTTTTTGACATTTTCTGACTATATATATGCTCAAAATAAAATAACTGCACAAAATAAGATTAATAATGAGAAAAAGAGTCGGGCCAAACACATAGACGAGAACGGACCCGACTAGACAAATACGCTAAAACGAGACCCAAAATAGAAGACTAGACAAATACGCTAAAACGAGACCCAAAATAGAAGAAATGAGCTCATTAACTAAAATACACTAAAACTGACTCAGAATTGTATTCTTAAGCCTTAACTGAAAAGACGAGCTAAATTTCTAAAAAAAACGACTTTTGGTAGACCTACTTATGTACGACTAAACCCAAATACGAAGATTAAATTGAAGAACGCACGAAAAGATCGATCATTCGCGTTCCTCCTAATTTAAACAACGGTATTTTGATTTAGTTGAGCTGGATAACTGAAATTGTCTAAAGTTAAAAAGGGCGGACAAAATTGGGGTATTACAGCTGCCCCTCTTTATTTCACATTTCGCCAAAAAATATGAATTGGCCTTTTCATATTTGTTGGTGAAATGGAAATAAAGATATAGAAATAATACTAATTTTGTCCGCTTGAGAAAAGTTCAACTCTTTTTGTTATTTTCCTTTTGAGGGGTTAACACCGTCGCATTAACGAAAGCAATAAATTGGAAAAAAGCAATAAATTGGGAAAAAGCGGTAAATTCGGAAAAGCGGTAAATTGGGAATTCGGAGGTTGCCTAAAACCTTTTAACGGACTGCGTCGAGTCCGAGCTCGCGGTGGCCTTTTCGAGCGCCGATCAATATCAAGTCCGAATCGATTTGATCAATGGATTTACTGTTGTGCCTTAGGTGACACAAACTAATCCGAAGGACTTAACGGTTCGATGGATCCATCGCGTGCTCGTGCACGCGATGTTGTGATCTGTGGAAGGAGTTCACTAACTCAAGGAGTTCACTAACTCAGGTTGATGGAGTTTACTGAACTCGGATTGATGGAGTTTACGAACTCGGGGTGGCCTTTTCGAGCGCCGATCAACATCGGTCCGAATCGATTTGATCAATGGATTTACGCCAGTGCCTTGGGTGACACAACTAATCCGAAGGACTTAACGGTCCGATGGATCCATCGCGCTCTTTCGTACGATGTTGTGATCGTGGAAGGAGTTCACTAACTCGTGGGAGTTCACTAACTCGGGTTGATGGAGTTTACGAACTCGGATTGATGGAGTTTACGAACTCGGGTTGATGGAGTTTACGAACTGCGGGTTGATGGAGTTTACGAACTGCGGGTTGATGGAGTTTACGAACTGCGGTTGATGGAGTTTACGAACTCCGTGTTGATGGAGTTTACGAACTCCGTGTTGATGGAGTTTACGAACTCCGTCTTTGAGGAGTTTACTAACTTCGGTCTTTGTGGTGATTTTCTAAAAGGAGATTTCGGGACTCTCTCAGCGAAGTAACTTTTCTCTTGGATGGTGCATGAAATGCATGCACTTGGGTATATGAATGCAATGATTGATTTTGGTGGGATGCTTCTTCCGCTTTGATTTTTCATTCTCTTCTTTTTGTTATTCTTTCGCTCTTACGAGATGCGAACTTGAAAGCGTAATGTCTTGTTTGATGCCATGGGGTGATGAATGGTATGGATGATATGAGAACGATGAATGATATGAAGATGTTGTGTTCTTTTGTGTTTGCTTCTTCTTTGTAGTTTATGAGATGCAAATATCAACATAATGCTTTGATGTTTGAATGCAAGTGTATCACGGTGATTGATGCTTTGATGAATGGAATGCTCTATTCTAACTTCATTTGTTTTTTTTTTGCTTCTTCTATGAAATGCAGACCTTAATATGATGCAATGCTCTGATGTTTGATGCAATGATTTTTTCTTTTTCTTTTATGGAAATGCTAGCATTAATATGATGCCAATGCAATGAAAAGATTTCTGCTTTTTCTTCTTTACTATTTTTTTCTATGACATGCAAGTATTAGTATGATGCAACTGACGTGGACCGTTTTTTTGCTTTTTGCTATGTGATGAATGCACAAAATGTGAAGATGCAAATGTAATGCTTTGATGCAAATGCCATAATGAATAGATTGAAATGCCTAGATGCATGAGGTGTACATTTTGGTGATGATGAGATGTGAGACTTTGGATGCAATGAATTGAGATGATTATTGACCATTCTGTTGAAAAACTGCATTTGATTCAAACTCTGGTGTTCTCAAGGTTTTTATTTACAAACAATCTCACTTGTTTTCTCTTTCTTTCCATGATGACTGAATTTTAGATATCACGTAAACAACTTGTGTTCTCTTTTCTTGAAGCATCGTCTAGTAAGCATGCATATGAGTGCAAATGTGAATGAATGAGTCAGTTAACTTGGAATTGGCAAGTGAAGGAATGACAGACATGGTTATTGCCGAAGCTCATGAGGGATCAAGAGATACAATATTGCCCCAATTCAGGTCTTTGATGAGTGAATAGCTTGCCCCTGTCTAGTGGTGACAACAATTAGGGGTGTAGAAGATGATGAATTGGGAATGCTTCGCTTTTGAAATGAAGGGTGGAGCGAGAAGAGATTTTGTCTCAACCCATAAAGTTTGATGTTGCCCCCACATAACAAGGACAAAGCTGCCCCAATTAGAATGACAAGGCCTTGTTTAGGATAGTGAGTTGAGAGATTGCCCCGGTGAGGTTTTATGAGATGAAGGAATGGGAACGCACTTGCCCCACTTTTGAATGACATCTCAAATGGTTTCTTTGAGTGAGGTTGTGAAAGGTGACAGAGTTATGGTGATGGTTATGAACTGAGGGTGATATATGAATGGGGTGAGCAATGAACAAGCCTCCCCAAAGTTAAGTGGAGTGAGAGGTGAAGGGAATGCCCCCTAGTACACACTTTTGGTTCTCTTTAAGAGCAACTCAAATGCAAGGAAAGTTTTGACTTCCTGGTATGAGGAGAGCCTCCACTTGGTGACCACTAAACCTTGTTTTAATGCAACATTAATGCATCTTGGAGTGCAAGTCCTTCTTTGATTGTTTTTTTTTTTTTTTTTTTGAGCAGCTTTCTTTTTTCTGCTTGTTTGTTTTTTCCTTTTGAGCAAACACGTCGTAAATGGATAAACATATTTGTCCTAAGATTAAAACCTGAGAAAACGAAAGCAATCAGTCACTGATCGGAATGGACTTTTTAGGGTTGTTATGTGGAGAAGGGGATGGTTGAGCTTAATGAAGTGTTTGGGGTTGATGGGGAGGATGGGTCTTGTTCGGTGTTGACCGATGGTCGATGGTTTATGAAGGAAATGGTTATTAGGTTTGATGAGGTGTTTGAAGGTTTTATGAAAAAAGAGATGGTTAAACCCAATGAATTGAGGGCCTTTTTTGAAAGGGGAAATTATTGAACCCATTGAATTTGAGGGCCTTTTTGGAAGGGGAGCTCTTATGCTTCATGGCAAAATATATTGACTCTTAATTTATACTCCCTTTGTCTTCCTTTCTTTGTTTTGGGATTTCTCCTTTTTGAAACTTTGTTACTCCCCTTCTTTTGTGAACTTTCTTTCCTTTCGTCTTGGGTGAAAATGATATACCATCTTTGATGTGGAATTAACCCTTGTCTAGGGTGATGGAGATATCTTGGGCTTTTCTTGGCTTAAGATGGGTAACAAATGGTATTTTTGTGACTTTGAATCTTTGGCTTAAGAGGGGTAGGAAATGGACTTTTTTGGGATTTTAAGTTTTTGAGGGTAGGGAGAGATGACCAAACTTCATTTCAAATCCCGATTGCTTATTTCTGTAAGACTTAACTTTAGGACAATAATTTATCTACCTTCATGTGTTTGCTCTTTTTTCCTTTTTTTTTGTGTGTGTGCCTAATTTTTGCTCGACCGCTTCTTTGCGAGTTTTCAATCCACCGGCGCTTTTTTTTTTGCCTAGCTCGCCTACTGCGGGTTTTCAACCTAGCGAGCTTATTTTATCTTTTTTATTTATTATATACCTTTTTAGAAAGACTTGCACTAATGGAATATGATCTTGACAAGGAAAATTAGTGACCACGCACGCATTGCCTGACATGGAGGATTTAAAGTATTAACGAGAATGAACCAAAGAGTCAAGTATGCACTGATGGGAGAGAATATGCGCTTTATGGGTGGACGGGGCGGGACTAGACTTGGATGGGGAATGATGATAAATGAGGGAAATTGACTGACTCAAACAAGGGAAACTACACGTGGCATGCATACTTACTAGAAGAACGCTTCTCAGAGAGTTAACATTGGTCAAAACATGATATAAAAACTTTTTGATAAAGTGTTTCAGTCTTTTATCATGGAATGGATGAGATACAATGTTTTTTGAAGGAAATACAGATGAGTTATTGATGTGAAAAACTGAGGGCCTTGGAACACCTTGAGTTTGCAAATGAGTGAGGGTAAACTTTTCCAAAAAAGATTACTTTGCAAGAACATCTCGTCTATCATCACAACATTTTTTTTTGTATGCAATGCATGGATGAAAACATTATGATGCATACATGATGAAAATGAAATGCATGAATGCATGTTCACTTGAAAAGTGTGATTATTCTAAATGTTTTTTTTTTTATGCAAGACGAAATATGAGATGCCAATGCATTTTTGGATGATGAATGATGCAAGAATGATGCTTCTTTTCAAAATGATTTTTATAGAGGCAAGACAGGATATGAAATGCTGATGCCCCCTTTTCTTTTTGAAAGATGCAGGAATGATGTTTTTTCCTAAATGATGATTTTTAGAGACAATGCAAAGTATGAAATGCCAATGCCCCTTCCCTTTTCTTTTGAATGATGAAAGATGCAAGAATGGTGATATGAGGCAACTGATTGTCGTTACCCTGAGTAACCTGCATGAAACATTGAGTGGATCCTGACCCAATACTTCACACAATATACTGAAACGTTTCGACAATTAGTTGACTCAACTTAATTTCCTACTTGAAAATAAAACACATGTGACTGGGTCAAAGTGCCCTGATATCGTAGAGTAACATCTCAAATTTGTAGTCGACAAACAAATTTGAGATATTACCCTTCGTCGTTCAAAGGTGCACTTCTACCCATTAAGCCATCACATGAGAAATTTTTTCTTTGTTTCGAAAGGATGCATGCAGGGAGAAATGATGTATTTGAACTAAAATGATGAGGTTAATGAAATGATGCATGAATGCTACATGATGATTTTTGTTCATGATTATGAAGGAGATGCTTTCTTGTTTTCATTTTTTTGTGCAATGAAATGCATGATACTCACAATGGAAAGACATGATTTTTTATTGAATGGAATTGCATGTGAAATGAGACGTTAATGTTCATAATGCATGAGACGCGCCCCTAATAAGACACAAACCTTAATGGGATAGAGAAAAATGCATGTATGAATTCTATCGAGTTTTTGTTTTATGCAATGCAAATGATGTCTTTATATGGAAATGACGGTGATAGTGCGACTTGACATGCATGTGAAAAATAAGATGAAAACATTTTTTCCGATTTTGGTGACTGAAATTTTGGGAACATCACCTCATATAGCCCGGTAAAAGAAAAACTATGATGATCTTTTGGAAGTTTTGCTTTTTGCCTTTTTTTTTTGAAAATTTCGCTTTATGCAATGCAAGGATGTATGTAAATGGATGATGCTCTATGTGCATGCAAGATAAATGAAAGAGTTTTTATTGGCAATGATTCAAGTTTCTTTTGGAAAATGCAGGCCGTACGTGGCTTCATATGGACCTAGTAAGGGAAAGGCTAAAACTTCAGCTCTTTCTCTCCTTTTTTTGAAAAGAGTGAGCTGATGTCTTTGCCCCAGTGCGGACCGTGAAAAGAAAGGCTACGACGGCTCTTTCTCTATTTTCCTTTTTTGAAAATCTCCTTCTCCTTTTTGAAAACATGCCTAGATTACAATGCAACACACAATTTGGTATGCCCTCAGTCCTACGAATGGTGGGAATCCTAGGGTCTACAAATCGACGAAAAGGGTAATCCTCCCATGTAGGTTCTAATCACTTCCTCACAATGGCAACCAAGAGCTAAAGTCTTCCTCATGATGACACCCACAATCGTAGAAAGCTACCGAGTGTGAGGCATCATGACAAAGCGTACTCTTGGCGGAACTTTCATGAGAGCCATACAGAGCAGAGAGGTCTCACGAATGGCGATCACTAGTCGTTCCCACTCTCCTAGGTTTTTGTTCAGACCTTGGGTTTTAGGCCCCACTCAACGCTCACAAGTATGGGGTGTGAAGTGTGTGCTGAGGGCACGATACTTAGAAATAACTACCCTTCCCCCACCTGCAAATGAAAACCCAGAACAGTCCAGACAAAAGTAAACAATAACACGTTGTCTACCCTAGGGTTTAAGACCAAATAAGCCAGCCTAGAGTTCTAACAGCAACCAATTGCATTGCTTACCTCAAGAAAGGGAGCCAAGAAGAGGGGATCATGATAGAATTGGGAAATGCATGAGCTTACCTTGAAGAAAGGGAGCAAAGAAGAAGGGAACATGATTGGGATTGGGGAAATGCATGAGGGTACTAAGCACATAAGCAAAAGGAGGAAAGAAAAACAAACCTGGAAGAAGAGAAAACAAATGCACCTTCATACAACATAGTAAGAAAGAAAAGGAAGCCGAAAGAGATAGAGGCAAACAAGGTATCAAAATCAAATCACAAACCACACATTTAATTAGTTAGGCATGACCCACTTAAAAAAGAAAAGTCCCCAGTGAAGTCGCCAGCTGTTGCGCCCGAAAAAGTCCCCGAGGGGTTTTTCTTCGTTTACAACTTTTTAAAACAATGAAGTCGCCACCAATATTTTTTATAAGGAAAATATTGAAGAAAAACCTTTTTGGAAGGCAGATGGTCTTTTGGAAAACCGGAAGATTTGGGTTCGGAGGTCGGTTAGGCATGGGGAAGGTATTAGCACCCCACACCTCCTTTCTACTGAAAGGGAACCTTTAATTAAATGTGTGGTTCTAAGTGTTGATTTGAAAAATACTTAAATTTGCCTCTTAATTGAAAAGACTTAATGGAGTTTTTATTTGCGGCACTTGACGAGAGTTAGCCGCTTTGGTTTTTTTTGAAGGGAAAAATATTTTTGGTTTGTTGTGCTTGACAGAGGGGATCCGCTCTGTTATACCCCAATTTTGTCCGAGTTCTTATATCATTGTAATATTTTTTTTATTTATTATTTTTTATTAAGTAGTGTATGTGCAACAAACGTTTCTATGTACTCAAGTAAAAGATAAGTAGCTTGTGCATATCAACCACAATTAATATAAAGATGCATGATTTGATTCTTGGTCAATCATCCCACATGTTATTTTCTTTTGACCCTCTTTGAGTAATTGAAAAAGCAAGTGAAGTAAAGCATAAGAGCTTACAAAATAAGAACAAAAAGATGAAATACCCAAATCTGCAGCTCTATTGCGAAGGAAATTTCTCTCTCCTCGGACCTCTTTTCGACGATCTGAACGGTGAAAGTGGAGATATATGTCTCACGAACCAAAAACTGCAGCTATTGCGAAGGCAATTTCTCTCTCATAAGACCTCGTTTCAACGATCCGAACGGTGAAAGTGTAGATATATGTGTCACGAACCTACTAACTCTCCAGCTTCAGAAATGGCTTCTAGTGCTATCGTTACTGCTTGCTTATGCTACTGTTACTGCTGAAAAATCGATTGTTGACTGCTTCTCAGATCTTAAAAATGTTTGGATGATTAGGTTTCAAGGCAAAACCCTAATCTGTTTTATTAGTGAGGATTTCAAGGTCTGCTTTGCTTCTTATCATGTTTTTGACTCTCACTGACTGTCTTTTTATAGCTAAAATTAGGTCTTAGCATTGATTACGGTTTGACCGGGCTTTGATTTTTTAGATTTGGAGTGGAGCGGATCGGCCCAGCTACTTGGAGAGCAGCTGCTGGAACCCCAGATTTGCTGCTGCTGCCTTTTATTATTTTTTTTGTATTTCGGATTTATTTATTTTTGTATATTTTGTGTTATTATTTGGACATTTGAACACTTCTAATTTGTAATAAAAATTAAATAGAGATTTTTTTTTTTGACCTTTTTGTATTATATAACACTTTTAAATTGTAAATAAAACTAAATAGAATTTTTTGACATTTTCTGACTATATATATGCTCAAAATAAAATAACTGCACAAAATAAGATTAATAATGAGAAAAAGAGTCGGGCCAAACACATAGACGAGAACGGACCCGACTAGACAAATACGCTAAAACGAGACCCAAAATAGAAGACTAGACAAATACGCTAAAAACGAGAGACCCAAAATAGAAGAAATGAGCTCATTAACTAAAATACACTAAAACCGACTGCAGAATTGTATTCTTAAGCCTTAACTGAAAAGACGAGCTAAATTTCTAAAAAAAAACGACTTTTGGTAGACCTACTTATGTACGACTAAACCCAAATACGAAGATTAAATTGAAGAACGCACGAAAAGATCGATCATTCGCGTTCCTCCTAATTTAAACAACGGTATTTTGATTTAGTTGAGCTGGATAACTGAAATTGTCTAAAGTTAAAAAGGGCGGACAAAATTGGGGTATTACACACGTTATAAAAACTTTGAATAAGACATAGTAATGTTTACTTAGACAAGATAAACACATTTTTGAGTATTCCATAAAATAGTGGTTAAACACAAGAGTACCCGCAGAGTTAATAAACATTTTAATTTTCACTCTCCAAAACAACATAATGCAACCAACCACAACAAAGCCAAGTCATAGAAGCACAGACTAGTAAAGTTAGAATTCATAGAACAGTTACTAAACAAAAATCACAGATTGTATGAATTCAAAGATCACGAAACAACAAAGTCACAAAATAGGGCCTAAATACAAGGTTCACACAGAAAACACTCGATTGGCCCACAACACACGGTCTAAAGGGAATATTGAGCTCTATGAAAGTCACTTGGATTTTAACCCTCACTAACAACGGTAATATTGATGATCCTGCCCAGCTACGAGTACCTATCATTCGTCCTATTACCTCGAGAACGTAACCAACTAATCTGGTCGGTCTCACAGCTATCAACAATCAAACAAGCAAAGCATGAAACTCTACTCAGAGTTCACCAATCGAAACACAATAGACAATACAACAAATCAGGTTAGGACCGACTGCACTACAAAGATAAAAACAACGCTTAGGACTAAAAGACTCTCTGATCGGACAACTTGGTCTGACGGACCGAATCGCTCTGATACCACTAATGTAACACCCTTTTTCTACCCCTCAATTTACACGTCATTATCGAGTAATTTCCTTTTCAAAAATATTAATTTAATTGGTAGAAAAGAAATGCTACCTCGTCATAAAAACTCATCATTTGCACTCATTAAAGTTTATGCAAAGAAAACCATCGTCATCAAAATTAAACTCCAAAACAAAAGGAATTTTTCGTCACAATGAATAAAAATCATCGCTCGCCAAAACCACTCGAACACGCCTCACATCAACCATAAAATCATTAAGCGCTTAATTAATAAACTAACAAACTTAAACTACGCCCCTAGGTGCTACAAAGATCGAGAGAGCGACTCGGCGGACATCCCAACGGCTATCAAAGAAGGCGGCGGGACCTTCATTCGGGGTTACTGCAGCGTTGTCACAATAGAGCAACATTCCAAGCGAGAAGGGTGAGAATTTCAATAAAACATAATCGGATACATAATAGAGAAATGAGAGCGAGCAATCACATAGCATCATCAACATCACCAATTCATGGTCACACAACAACGACTCCAATCACAAACAACAACGATTACACGATCATGATTATGCATGAAGATGCAACCCCACTGGGCATATATGCATGATGGTACCATATCATCGCAAAATGGCGAAGCCTAAACATCGCAAAAGTGGCGAAGCCTAAACATCGCAAAATAATGCACATGCCATGAGACTCTATGAAACACATGTGCAACTCACCAAAACTCACCTAGAGTGCCTCGTCATCGTTATAAAACACTCATAGAGTGTATTCCTTCGCAAATCATCACAAGCATTATACATCATCACTATAATTATACTCATAGAGTTTACACATCATCAATCATCCCGAATCATAATACATCATCATCAAGCAAATACTCATAGAGTACACTCTTCGCCAAAACATCGCTGTTCATATTACATCATCATAACACACATATCCTCATCATCATTCAATACATATACATATATATATATATATATATATATATATATATATATATATATATATATATACTTCATTTGTCTTTTAGATTAGGGTGTTATAAAATAGTGCACTGATTGACTATGGGATTACTCAGGTAACTGATACTACTTGCAACAAGCATTGGCCACCTTTGCAAGACTCTCAGTGATGCCCTTGTAAATACACCAGCGAAAGAAATTCTGACCTTAGTGGTAAACCACAGTCTAGCCATAGTCAATTAGCACACTAGTAGTATAACATTTCACCGAGACTCATTTATATAAACATAGCATCACAAATTTTTTTGTTAAGAACCATCACGTTTCCATTCGGGAAGACACCTAAGATTTTCAAAAGAGGAATCGATTCATAGCTACTTGTTTTCAAAAGAGGAATCGATTCATAGCTACTTGTTTTCAAAAGAGGACTCGATTCATAGCTCTCATTTTTAAAGAGGGAAATCGATTCAATGCTTCATTTCTAAAGAGAGGAATCGATTCCTTGCTTCTATTTTGAAGAGGGAAATCGATTCTTGCCTTCCTTTCTAAAGGGAGGAATCGATTCCTTCGCTTCATTACTAAGGGGAAATCGATTCTTGCCTTCATTTCTAAAGAGAGAATCGATTTCTAGCTTTGTATTTAAAGAAGGAAATCGATTTAAAGCTTCTATTTAGAGCCCGAATCGATTTCCAAGTTACATTTTTTGAGGAAAACCATCGATTCTTTAAACTCACCATTACGTACATCATCTAGAGGCAATCAAATCAACTACAACAAATCAATCCCAATTTCATCAATTTCATCGAAATCGACCAAACTCCTCAACAATAATAAATCAATCAAACATCAACAATTCCAGCCACAAAATCAAATCCTGAAACCCTCAAAACCCCATTATATACTCGATCATGTTAAATCAAAACGCTCACCCTTACCTCTTAAACGTAAGCTCCGAAGAAGACGATTGAAGGCATCACACGTAACCACAACAACACACGAACCAAATCTTTGAGGACCGGCGAAATTCTTCTTCTTCTTCTTCTCTCTTCTAGCGCCGCGCAACCCTTCTCCTCCCTTGCTCTCTCTAAATTTCGTTTTTCTTCTCTGAATGAAAATGGGAGTGAGGGTTTCGCATAACCCTTGGGGTTAAGCTGCGGGCCCTTCACGCATTGGGCTCACAGCTACACCCCCCCTCCCTACTACTCGATCCCACTCCTACACAAAACATGATATTCACCTTTAATTTAATTAACTCACGCTTCAACTAAATTAATAATTCAACTAATCAAATTAATTAAACTAATTAAATTATTTTATTTTATTTTTCGGGGTGTTACACTCATCCCCTAGTGTGTGTGTGTTAGGCCAGTGAGCCAATTGCTTATCTAAAAAAAAAAACATAAATTGATAATTGTTATTAATACATAAAAATGATAGAGATAGCTCATTTAGGCTCTGTTTGGCGCGTCCCATTCGCTAGCGGATAGCGGATGAGACTAGCTGATAACTCATATTTATATGAGTTATTTATACTTATTCAAAGATAAATCATGCAAGTTCTCTAGCAATTGTAGGTTGATTCTATTAGTTTTCTGTTAGTTTATTGTTTCTTAGTTAGCTAGGGGCTAAATTACGAGTTATGTGCATTTTGGCACCAATTGGTGCCTTTGTGAGCATTTTGATGCTTTTTGTGCTTGTGCAGGAAATTTAGAGCCGAACGTCGCAACGTCCCTCACCACGTCTGAGCAAGGGCAGCAGAGCAAGAGTGAAATATCTCGATTATGGCGCACTAGCAATGATGGTTAAAGATTCGTAAAGTCGAAGATCTTCTATTCCCATGTGTCTTGACAAGGATGACGCCTTTGTAGCACTATACTGATGTCGGGCCTCGTAAGTGCGCAGCAGGCTTGGTAGGTGGGCAAATGACATAGCAACATGTGACCCATTTGGCTATTTAATGGAAGACTTGTCTCTCTCTAGATATGCATACACACACCGCATCATACCACCCACACCTCCATCATCTACCTTCCTCCATTGTTGAAAAAGTTCTCAAAACGAAGTTCGGACACGAACTTCGCTTTTGAACTCTACTCAACTCCATTTCCAATCATAACCACTCATCGTGAAGCTCGGGACGTTGTAACGTCTCTACAGACATCGCATGCGAGAAAGTTACTTAGGTGTATCTTTTGCACTCGGTTTCTTTTTGATTATGTATGGTATTTTAACTTCTTATCTTTCAGAGAGATGCTCAAAGCATGAGCTAAACATTTTGTAGTTGGGTTGTTGTTTTGCATGTAATGAATTTCTAGTTAAATGTTATGAAGTATTGACGCTTACATGTTTTAAATCTTTGCATGATAATACTTCCAAACTTGTTTTGAGACTGATCACTTAAAATAGGTAGATTCATAGGTACAGACATGGTCTATGAAAAGAACTCAAAGATTTATATGAACGAAAAGGTGCACTAAAGACATTTAGGCATTTTTATCTAAGTCTAGACATAGAAAGGATAAATAGTTCATAGAACATTGCTTTGGGTGCTTAAAATACGAGGAGTGGGCCTATTTAGAACCTAGACATAGGACCTCTTATACTTGAAACTCGGCGTTTTGTCTTTGAAAAGCATAGCTCTTTTACAACAAATGCGTTCAAACGTGGCCACGTCTATCTGAGAATAGCATTTGTGCGTAATAACGTATAAACGTTATAACGTCTGACTAGAGAGGAATTACTTGCATGCAACAACCCAACTCATTCTCATCCATATTCACAACCACTATCTTATTTACTTGTTTTATTTATGTTCCTAGTTTTAACACCAACTTTTAGTGCCGATTTGTTACTTGTTTCACTTGTGTTTTAAGACTTGAACTTTGAAAGTACAATCAATCCTCGTGGGAACGATCTCTTACTTATATCCACTCTATTACTTGTACGACGTGTATACTTGCACTAAATTTGCGAATACCACACTATTTTACACGCAAACACTAGCGTATTTGACTAGCGGATGGCGATTAGGGGTGTTTGGTAAGCACTAGCGTTTAGTGTTTTTCGAGTAGCGTTTAACAATTTTTTAAAACGCTACTTCAAGTAGCGTTTTTTGAAACGCTAACGGATAGCGAATAGCGTTTCACTTTTTTGACATTTTTACCCTTATTATTTTTCTTAAATTACTTCTCTTTCCTCATTAAATATTTTATCATCTTTAAATAATTTAATCATTAATTAAATGTCTTTTTATGTCATTTTACATTTATCAGCTATTTTAACCGCTAGTTTTACCAAACACATAATTTGCTATCAGCTAACTTATCCGCTATCCACTAACCGCTAGCTCAACCGCTATCGTTAGCGTATTTGCTAACCGCTACTTTTTACCAAACAGAGCCTTAATACAAGATAAATTAAGAATCTAATTAAAATAATAAAGATAAAAGTATTGGAAAAAATAAAACACTATAACCTATAAGCTCAAACACTTTTTTAAGTAGTATTTGGAAAAACGTTGTAAGCTAATGAAAAAAGTTATTACTAGTGTTATCAAACATTAATACTTTATTTCTACAAGCCTATCCCTTAGAAGCTATTCGCTAACGCTACTTGTCATGTCTTACCAAATAGAGCTTTATAAGGAGCGGAATAATAAAGAGGAGGATGGTTTAACTCCCACCCAGTAACATTAGGTAAAATGTTTCACCTACATTCATAGGATCGTGAGTTTGAGTCATATTTTGGTATACAAAGGGAGAATAAATCTAATATCTATTTATTAAAATACACAATTTACAAAATGATAATTATAGACATCTTCATTTTTTGACACATCATCACTTATTTATCATTTTTTAATCTATTTTCTCTTCCTTTTCTTCCAATCTCACATTTCCCAATATTTCTCATACTCTTACTTTTTCTTCTTACACTCTCTTTCATCATTTTTATCTTTTTACGTTACTTTTATTTTTCTTATAAACAAATATTTTGTTTCTCCTATCACTCTACTTTTATTTTTTTTAACTAACAATCTAAAAAATAAGAAAATTTAATGATTATTTAAACTACTGATTAATATTTAAAACAAATATTTCTTATTGATAATCTACTATCTCTATTTTACTATCTACTATAATATACTAATCAACTAAAATAATCAATTGAAACTACGACATAACTGCACTGATATATAAAAACACGGGATAATTGTAGTGATATATAAAAATACACAGGATCAATATTTGTCATTGATAATTATAATTTTTGAAGACTACTATAAATAAACCTACTATCTAAATAATTAAGAAGGCTTAATGACTAATATAAACTACTAATTAATATAAAACAAATGTTTCTTATTGGTAATTTACTATCTAACTTTTGTTATTTACTATAATCTATTAATCAACTAAAATAATCAATTAAAACTACAAGCTAACTGCACTGATATATAAAAAACACGGGATAACTGCAGTGAAAGTTATAATTTTTGAAGCCTACTATAAACCTACTATGTAAAAAAAACAAGAAGGCTTAATGGCTATTTAAACTACTAATTAATATAAAACAAATATTTCTTTTTGATAATTTACTATCTAATTTTTACTATCTACTAATCAATTAAAATAATCAATTGAAACTACGAGATAAATGCACTAAGATATAATAAAACACGGGGTAACTGCAGTGATATATAAAAAAACACGAGATTAATATTTGCCATTGATAATCATAATTTTTTAAGGCTTAATGACTATTTAAACTGATTAATGTTTAAAGCAAACGTCACAAGTATTTGTCACTAATACCTAAAAGGACAACTAATTGTCACTGATATATAAAAAAATACGAAATAAATATTTCTTATGGATAATCTACTATCTATCTTTTACTATCTACTATAATCTACTACTCAACTCAAATAATCAATTGAAACAATTAGATGACTGCATTGATACATAAAAAAAACACGGGATAACTGCACTGATATATAAGAAAACACGGGATAACTGCATTCATATATAAAAATACACGAGATTAATATTTACCATTGATAATTATAATTTTTTAAGGCTTAATCACTATTTAAACTGATTAATATTTAAAATACACGTGACAAATATTTGTCACTAATACCTAAAAAGGACAAATATTTGTCACTGGTATATAAAAAAACACGAAATACATATTTCTTATTGATAATCTATTATCTGCCTTTTACTATCTACTATAATCTACTAATCAACTCAAATAATCAATTGAAACTATGAGATGACTGCATTGATACATAAAGAAAACAAACACGGGATAACGACACTGATATATAAGAAAATACGAGATAACGACATTGATATATAAAAATACACGGGATTAATATTTTTCATTGATAATTATAATTTTTTAAGACTTAATGACTATTTAAAGATTAATATTTAAAACACACGAGACAAATATTTGTCACTAATATTACCTAAAAAACACAAATAATTGTCACTGATATATAAAAAACACGAAATAAGATTCGGGACTAGCGATCATTTTTTTAAAAAAAGCATCACTAAAACTATATTACAAATAAAACTTTAATATATTTAATTAAATAAATTACACATACTCATAATTGTTTCATGTTGCACATTTGGGGAAGAAGAATTGATGTGAGTGATTGTGAGTGTAGTAGTGTGGATTGGATGCAAAGTTAGGAAATTGAGTACAAATTATTTTTCTCATAGTGCATGTGCAAAGTATATTTTTTGGGCTTTATTTTTCTCACCCCCCTCAACATCAATCTCACCCCCATAAATACCCAAACGGACAAAAATACCCCTGCAAATTTACAAAAATTACATGGTTGGTTAAAAAAAAATATTAAAAATTTCGGAATTACCTCTAAAAAGGTAATTCCGTTCAAAATTAATGGAATTTCGGATTTACCCTGTAGATTCGAAAAAATTCGAATTACCTCGAAATGAGGTAATTCCGGTTCACATTTAGAACCTAATTACCTATTTCGAGTTAATTCGAAAATTAATATTTTTTTCAATTATTAATATTTTTATTTCAACGAATAATTTAGGCTAAAAAATCAGTTTTCGGACAACATACTCTGATCGTAATGAAACCACAGTCATTAGAAGCGAAAAAAATCAAGAATCAAGACTCCCGTAGAAGGGACTTCTTACGGGACTACGGCCTCAAAATCCTAAATCCCATCGTTTACTATTTTTTACGATTTTTTTTTTAATTTTTCATAGTCTCCAAAAAATCTAAAAAAATTTGTATAGCCTTATTTTGGTTTTGTTAGATTTTTAGTGGTGTTTTTATATTTTTTTAGAGTAGTTTTGACTATTTTTAGTAGTCTTTTAGTAATAAAAATTAAAACAAATCGTATATATATGCACTGCCCGTCCTGGATTGGCCCGGGATGCCCTAGATATCGCCCGTTCACCTACTTCACGTGCTTATTTTCCGTGATTTTTAGACATTTTGGACCCATAGTTGTATTTGTACTCCTATTTTATGTTGGTCATTTTATATATTTTGACGTATTGTTATTAAATCGTAAATCGTTCGTATCATATTTTCAATAAAACGCGTTTAAATCTTAAGACCAAAATATAAACTTTTAAAAAAAAAATTCGGAATTACCTTTTTTAGAGGTAATTCCGAAATTTTTTATTTTTTATGAACCGGAAGTACCTTTTTTATAGGTAATTCCGAAAGTTTAATTTTTTTTTTTAAACACAGGGGTATTCTTGGCATTTTTTGAAATATGGGGGTGAAATAGGGAAGGAGGGGGTGAGAAAAATAAAACCCTTATTTTTTTTACAAAGAAGATAGGCTTAATTTTATTTTTCAGAGTGTGCATTTGACCGCCTTATTAGAGTGTAGGTCCGCCCCTGTTCTAAGAACCCAAAACAACCATAAAACTTCTATAGGCAGAATAAACAAGCATGCAATGCAACGACATAAGTTTGAAATTTACACTTGAATCATTCATAGAAACACACTAAAATTTAGAATCATGCATAATCAAACTCAAATTATTGAAACGATTGTTCAAGAACCAGGCAATACTTCACAGGATATAACTAGAGAAACAGATAAAGAAATAGGCTCATACTTCTTCCAACTCCCTAACTACTCACTGGACACTCCTAACATTTAAATATTTCCAAAATACCCTCACATCAAAAAACCCCTAACACTATATTTTAACTAGTTCGGCGCACAGGCGTCCAAACCAATTCGGTAGTTTGAGCACCGAACCTCACAAAACCCCCCCTTTTCAAGGTACCTATATTTCTTCCTCTTCATCATCATCTCCAAAACTAATCTATGGATTTTTTTTTCAGAATAAGGAAAATATATAATTCACAAGTGTCAAGCCAACATTTATTTTCAATAATGATGAGATACATTAACAGATTGTACCATAAAACCTGCCAAAAACAAATACTATCCTTCTGCCTCAAAGTCATGTAAAGGGTTTAAAACTTGAAAATTTTGTTTATAATTGATTAATCGATCACCACTTAAGCTTACTATCAATGATTGGAACTCAACGTTGCCTCGGACTTTTCTGATGGATTGGAATTCAACTTACGATTTCGTGAAATACCCAAATGAACACAGTTAGGTTCGATTTGCTTTGTTTTGCTTCAATTATCTGATTTTAGTGATAACACAATTAGGTTCGGTCGGTGGACGACGTGCTCGAACCTAATAGAAAACAGTTTTAAGGGGCTTGTCTTTGAAAATAACACACACAAAGTCAGATGAAATCCGAACCTGGTTCGGCCAAGCATCGTCAAACCGTACTTATGTTTAAAAAATAAAAACACATATTTCATTAAGGGCATCTTGGTCTTTTCACCCCTTTATGGGGTGTCCAAAGTGAGTAGTTAGTTAGAAATTGGAAGAAGTGTGAGCAAAAAATATCCTAATATAAGGCTCACACTCAAATCTAGAACAACTCACCTCAATGTATATGATTAGGGTGGGAGTTTATAAATAAACTAAAATTTATAAATTTATTTTAGTTTTACAAATATATATATATATATATTGATATCGTAAAAATTGAAGTTACTTGTGAATTTTTTAAATGATCTTAAGTGTTTTGAGCAATTTTTTAAATTTGAAATGTGCTATTGCCTATATAATACTACTACTAATTGTGTGCTGAAGTTTAGATATTTATCCGAAATCATATACATAATAGAGCTGTCAATTTGGGCTTTAACAAATGGAGCCGGCCTTCAATGTGACGATTTTTAGGACGGACTGACTCTAAAAATAGTAGTTTAAAATCAATCGGTATGTTTTTTATTTCATCCGATTGGCCGATGATGTTATTGGGCGGCCCGCTTTGTTTTTGTTTTTTTAAAATTTTAAAATATGACATGTGTTATACATGTTGTTTTTACTATTATCCAATCAAAATATGACAAGTCAATTATTTATTCCACGCCTTCGATTTTGGAGCTTAACGGATCGTCATTCGTCTTCTCTTCAAACCGTTCATAAATTCTTGAAGCGATTCGACTAAAAAAAAACACCACCACCAAATACCGATCCATAACTGTTCGAGATGCCTTTGTCTATTGAAATTGTCCTATTTCAAAAAAAATACCAATTCGGTATAAAGGCAACCAACATCCTAATCTAATCCTAATTCTAATCCTAATGAATCACACTCAAGAAACAAATAAATTAGTGGCAAAGCGAATAATATTTGGTAACTCAAATTTTGAGTCGGTAATATCATGAGAATTTAATCACAGTATTTCAACTTTCCACCTTTTTTTTCATATATATGAAATCGACTTGATATGCAAGTTCAAGCATTTGTGTTTATACAAAATTCTAATTTTGATTTATACAAATTTTAAAAAGTCAATGATTTGTGGCGTTGTTGGGTGGCGTTAAGTGGCCCATTGACCCATGGATGGTGTTGGGCGAGCAGGCGCTACATTTGGGCGTCCCAAATATTGGTTGGCGCGACTTCTCGCCATATACACCGATGGGCCTGGGCGGGCCGGCCCAAGCCCGTCCATTGACAGCTGTACATATACTACTAATTATCTGCAATCCATTGAAAGATGCCAAAAGAAACGGTTTACCCGATATATTCCTTTACACGGGACAAAAGCCAAGATAGTGGACTTTTTATTCTTATTCTTTTTTCTTTCTGATAATACTTAATTTTATTCCCACATTGGATGATGAAAATTAGTAAAGTAGAGCACCGAGGTTCAAAAAGGTAATTTAATTAATTTCTTATTATGCCATATTTTTTGTGTTAATAGTAAAATATGTGAGTCAGCTTTGGCAATGGCATTGGCACATAGTTTGGATCATTTATTTAATTTTGGCATAACAGCAATTGGAAGAGTAACTTTTAAAAGAGGTTAGTCCCTTAAATAACTTTACTTGATGAATTAGTCTCTACATTCCCGTCGAAGATGTATTAGGAAAAAAAGGTTAATTGTTATTTCAGCTAAAAAAGAAAATTTTTTAAAGTAAATTATTATACAATGGTGATCGTCTTTTCGTTTTTTTATCATGCATGTTTAATACTATTGTGTTCGACATATTCAAAACTTCAACTGTTAAGTATTATTGGGAAAAACCCAAGTCCCACATTGACTAGAGATATGGTCTCTAAAGAGCTTATAAGTGGGAGGCATCCCTCACTTTACAAGCCGGTTTTGTGGGATTGAGTTAGGCCTAAACCACATTCTAAGATGGTATCAGAGTCTATCCTAGATCCTTTGGGCCACCCACCATTATTATCCACGCACCAAGCCTAATAGTGTTGGGTGTGAGGGGTGTATTATTGGAAACACCCAAGTCCCACATTGGCTAGAGATATGGTCTCTAAAGAGCTTATAAGTGGGAGGCATCCTCACCTTCTGCTTCTGGTTTGTGGGATTGAGTTAGGCCTAAACCACATTCTAAGAAGTATGTAGGTTAGTTCTATTTGTTTAGTGTGTTGTTTTAAAAGGGTTGCATAAGGTAATTCCAGTTTGTTAATCTGCTTTCTTGTCAAGTAGACAAATTTTTGATGGTGTGGTGTTGGCCAAACGCCGGATAATGTCTTCTTTCTAAAGTGGATTTTGAAAAAGTATATAATTCGGTTTCGTGGAAATATCTAGAATACATGATGCGTATGGGATTTGATAGCAATGGATCAGGTGGATGAGAGCGTGTATCTTCTCAAGTACAACGTTGGTTATGGTAAATGGCAGTCATATTGAGAAATTTAGGGTGAGGAAGGGGCTGAGACAAGGGGACCCATTGTTGCCATTTTTGTTCACTATAGCAACAGAGGGACTAACGAGGTTGGTTCACAGGGCGATTGAGTTAGGACGATATCAAGGTTACAATGTTGGACCTAATGTACACTATTCACTTCTCCAAGTTGCGGATGGCACTATTTTGTTGGGGAAGGAACGTCGTAGAAGTTACGGAGTTTCAAAACAATTTTCAAAGTTTTGAGATGGTCTCGAGGTTAATGGTGAACTAAGTTGTATGGAGTGAGTGTCCAAGAAGACTTGATGGAGAGGGCGTCAATCTTTTTATCTTGTGGGATGGGTTCACTAATCACTAGCGTTCAAATTCCTCAAGATCCCCATTGGAGCAAATCCTAGGTGTAGCACGTGGATATTTGGTGTTGGCAACAATGTGACATTTAGCAGATTTGTTGAAGGAAAAAAAACACAGGGTCAAATATTTGGTGTTGGCAACAATGTGACATTTGGTTAAAAACAAATGGTATTTTGTTTAGAGGATTTGTTGTACTATAGATGTTATTATTAACAAAATCAAATATACATCTGGGTGGTTTATGTGTATAGGCCAAGTAGACGTTTGAGACTTTCTATTTCTGATTTGTGAAACAATCTAATAGCTTGTTTACAACTTATGTGATTACTATTTGAGTTGTATCAGATTGGAGCACTCTTAGTGCTCCGTCATCAATATATTTTCTTATTAAAAACTGTTAATTTATCAAAATTTATGTTTATTTACAACTCATTTCTGTCACTTCCTTATATAAACTCCAATTCAAATTTAAAATTGAGTTAAACTCTTGACAAAAAAAAATTGAGTTAAACTCTTCCTTAGTTTATTTCCAAAAAAAAAAATCTTCCTTAGTTTACCCTTCGGAGTGCAACTTTATCCTTTTTTTTTCATATTGACAATTGGGTTCCTAAATTAAGTTTTTTTAAGCAGGGTTCCAAAATTAAGTTAAATAATGATAAATTGGAAAGTAAATGAAGCTCATAAATTTAGTTATCAAAGGATGTTGCCTTTATATATAGGTATATAAGTAGTGTAATTTTATGGGTGCGTTTGATTTGCTAAAATCTTAATTAGGCCCCCACAAGGATGCTATCCAGTACTAACTTGTTTGCAAATCAAACATACTCTAAAAAATACCCCTTATTCTAGAGACAAATCTTAATTAGGCCCCCAAAAGTTTTTCGATTTTTAGATAAATAGACATATTGTACAACGGAAATAAGATATAAGATATATAATACATTTACAATAATATTGCTTTTTTGCAAAAGTAGAGCGTTGGTAAAGGTGTGTTTTGCCAACGCATACTAGTCAAGCTCGAAATTGAACTTGTGCAGTTTTTAAAACAGTGTTTTGCAATATGGTCGAATATTGTTTGTAATACAACTTATATATGTTACTTTTGTTTGCTATATTGATTTTTTTTTGACTCAATTGAAGTTACTACATTTCATTAAAACACCAAATTGGATATAAAAGTGGTCATTACATCAAAAGTGTGAGAGCAAGCACTAATTAAGGTCACTTGTGCAAGAGTGTGAGCAACCCCGTTCACTTGCCTCTTAGAAAACCCCTTCAACAAATGTTTTTTGGACTGCCATATACTCCTCCATATGTACTTGGATATATATGTGCTATTTATAGTGTTTGGAAACATAATTTCAAACAAAATTTAGTTGTCTCTAAATATTCTTATTTGATATTTTGGATTTCTCAAAAAATATATTTTTAGAGGCTACTTATTTATTTATTTATTTATTAAATTGCATATGTCTAAGTAATATCTCAAATGAGAAGTCGTGTTTACTATTCAAAATGAAGAGTTCTTTAGCATTAAGCACTTCTAGGCAACTTACTGAATCAAACCCATTAAACTAAGTTAAACTCTTTGAATTGTATCCAACGAGATCATTTTGTGGATGTTTACAATTTTAACTCTTAAATGGGGCATGTGACATGCTCGTAAGAGGACTAAAATGAGTAATTCATTAGCATATAACTTAATTAAATAGATATTTAGTATAACTGGATTAATTAGAATTTTATACGAGTGAATCATCATCTCAAAATGAATCAAAATGGAAATAAGAGGGTGTACGTTCGCAGAAAAGGGGGTGTAGTTAATAATTTTCATTTTCTTTACACCAATTGACAAATTTCGCCCTTACTGGGCCAATGGATTAAAGCCCAGGACTTTCGTTATCTGTTAGGGTTTGATGACTATAAAGTCTTTCAGCCTTGTTTCTATCACTCTTTCATCGTTGTTTATCAGCGGCCATTTTCTAGGGTTTTGAGACAAACGAAGAACCGTTCACCATGAGAGCCAAGGTAAGCTCATCGTCTCGCTCACTCATTTTACCTATTACAATTACAATTTATTCTAGCTTTTGTGACTGATTTGTACTATACTTTCTTTATTCTTTATTTTACAGTGGAAGAAGAAGCGTATGAGGAGGTTGAAGAGGAAGCGCCGAAAGATGAGACAGAGATCCAAGTAGTGCGTTTTCTCATGAATAAATTAATACTAGTTTCTTCAGTTCTTTTAAGACGATTATGTTCCTCCAGTAATAGTGTTAACTGTTTTGGTTGATTTTGTGTTTTTGATACAATTATTTATTATGAGCTAATTTAAGACGCTATTTTATATGATTTTTATTTTCGCTTACAATTTCTGATTACATGTGTTCGTGTTCGATCTGAATCCATTTCACACTTTCGGTGAGAAAAAGACTCGGATATGATGGATGATCTTTTCAGTTTAACATTAGCGGTTACATTTGTTTGGTTGCCGAATTGCCATGTTCAGTTTGTTAGGTTTCTCCTTTTTATTTCGATTTTCAATTTTCAATTTTCAATTTTTACATCTTCTAAAATGGATTTCAATTTGTTTATCTTCGTTTTTTGGTGGATTGAAGCATGAAATCTTCTATCGGAAGTTTGATTGGCTGGTGCTGATTTCATATGGATATGGATAACTATGATATAGTAGTGCTGATTTAATGATCTTCAATGTAGTTTTTGGATTTTTACCACTAGGGTTTATTTGAGTGTTTTGGAGATATACGCCATGGTAGATTATTCTCTTGTTTTGAGACTTTGAGAGTATTGGGGAAGTGTTTGTGGTATTTTTGAACTTTTTCTATGCCTTTGTGTTAGTTCCCTGAATCCTTGACTTCAAACCTTCCTTTAAACAATGAGATATTACCTTCCCTCATCCAGCTCCCTTTTCTACATCAAACACAGCTTGTTTCATTTTTAGTCAGCTTTGACGAAATGGCAATTGAAAACCACATACACTATGATATGGCCTCACCGTGACTCGAATGTGTGTTGGTGTTTCCATGTTGCTTAATTTGCGAATGCAACATGTAGAGGGAGACACATATTGTTTCATATTAGATTAGATGAAAGCCTGCAATTCTAACATCTTGTTAGAGTTCTCAATGTTGAATAGTATCCTGATGTGTTTGTCTAAAGTTGCGTTGTCTTTTTTATTGTTGAATAGTATCCTTCTTTTCATTTGAGAAATATCCTTACAGCAGAGAATCAAAATCTGTTGTCATTGGAGGCTTTGGTGAATATAATATAAACCATTGTTTTAGGTCTGCCACTATGTCCTTCCTTCAGTCCACCCTTCTTCTTGGACACTCCCAATCTCACTTAGATCCTATTTCTCCTTCTTGGACTCCCAATCTGATTTAGATCCTATTTGGTGTGTTTATTGTGATGATTGTTAGGCTTTAGTTGTGCTAGGAAAAGGTTTGGCTGCATCCTCATGTTCATTGGGGAGCCTCAATATGGCACTCTTTTGCGAGGGTGCCTTATCTTGGCTCTGTAGATGACAAATTGAAGTTAATTATTTGGGTGCATTCTGTATATGCTGTGTAGATGTAGTATTTGAGTTCATAGGAAGCAAGATCATATTTGATTTGAAATTTTTGGCATTTTGTTTCTGAAACTAAAAGGATTCATTGATTTTTGATGATTACGATGCCGTCTTTGTCTTTTGTTCCTCGTTGTTTTTGTCTCTCTTCTCTGGTGTTGCTATCAAGTTAGACTACAGCCACACAATATGTGCTTCTATGAGAGAAATAAAACCTAAATAGAATTTATTTTGGTTGATTGTAATAGAAATTCTAAATCTAAATAGATATAAGCGGGCCCCAAACAACATTCCAGCAAAATTTGATGCTATTTGTTTTTCTCTTGCTGCCAAAATCTTGGTAGATATTCAGCTGACTCGTCGATCCCTCTTTCCCTTTAGCCACACTTTTGTGCAATTCCTGATTTTACATACTTTTTAGATTGGATTCTTCGCCAGTTTGTCCAATGAATTGTTAAAAATTAAATTCAAAATCAAAATCAAATTAGTAGGAGCTAATTTGAAAATCAAAATCAAACAGTTTTTTCAATATAAACCACGTTGTGAAACCTTTAGTAAGTTGCTTGTGGAAGACAATCAACACACGGACAATGTCACTTTAAAGCAATGTTATTAAATTCGAACTGGTATTCGACTTGGTCACAACATTGGGTCATTGGTAATAAAAGTTAGATTTACTAAATAAATTAAAAAAAATAAAAGTTACTTTATATGTATTTTTTTTTATTGTTACATATACCTATACCTATATTTTTTACCAATATATTTAAACAGGTTTGGTGGCCTGCATTATAACATTATAACATTTTTAAAAAATGGGCCCGCATTATAACATTTTAATTACGTCTTTTATATTTAGAATCAACTATTAGAATTTTGTGTAACCAAAAAAAAAAATTAGAATTTTGTACTTTTGACCTTAAGTTATACTCCTCTAAATGATATTGAATGTGTTAATATCATAAGCTTGCTCTTCTCAAAAAATAATATCACAAGCACTCCATTTAACAAAAAATGCTTTTGAATTTGGAAAAAGGCGCAGCCAAAGTCTAAGATGCATATATACATATGCATTATTATAAAGACAAATGCTAACAAAACCGTCATTCTGAGTGATTTGTTGTGATTCTAGTGAGTGATTTGGTGGGTCCTATACATGTTCACCATTAGAAATCATTGTTATCCATTTTCAAGTCCATACCTCAAAACCCTAGTGTGTATGATTAGGAAACATGTAATGGACCAAAGAAATGTTTGTGTAGAATAACTCGAACCAATATAGAAGCTCTATAAAGAGGTCAATAGAGGCCATGGAGACAAATAATATCCTCATCACTTGCCATGTAAAATGAAAGTTCATCTTGTATCATATTAGTTTTTTCATGATACTCGTTAGCGACAATCGATAGATTTTGATAAATGCATCTTGTATCATATTAGAAAATTTTTCTAATATCTTTAAATACATATTAAAATGTAAAAAAAATTAATAAGTAATTTAGAGAAAAGCAAAACAAAATTTTTGCAGAAAAACCAAGTTCAATTAGTCATTTAATTTCGAAGCACTTATCAATAATGAAGAACACTTAATCAAATTCATTTAAACGGGTTAATAGTTAAATATTGCAAATGTCCAAAAATAAGTTTTTTTTTTTTTAAAAATAAGCCAATATAAAAAAAACATTAAAATAAGCCAATTCCCAAACATATATCCAAAAGCTACTACACCGAACAATTCTTAACGTGAGATCATAAAAATAAAAAAGGTTAAATATCAGAATAAACTCCAAAAATATACAAAACCATAAACTTGAAAAGATTAAACAGAAGAATAGAAACACATGAAATTTAATAATTCAAAAAAAATTTACTTCGGAAGTGTCGAAGTCGAATCAGGAGCTGGTAATCTAGTTCCAAGTTCAAGTCCATCCCGGCGCAAGTTATCAACATAACTCCTAACTTCGTCTGCTATCATGCGCTGAATAACTGTTCTCAAACAATCCATTCTCAAAATTCCCGCATTGCCCTCAAAATCTTCCGCTTTCTGTTTCTTATTATCTTTTTCTTCTTCAACTTTCTCGCCAGGCGGTAACAAACTCAACGACGTCGTAACGGTACCGTTACCCAATCCCTGTTCCTCTGTCACCGTTTCTTCACCGTCATTAATATTAATTTTCTCCAAACATTGCTTCTTGGAAGGTTGATGATGTGGATTAAAGTTAAATAAACCGTCATACTCTGACGGACGTTTCCCAATACTCAATGGTGCAGCGACGGAGGGAAAGACAACGACCGTGACGAAGACGACGAGATTGATAGCTCTTCATTTCGACGGCGGCGGAGGGTGGAGTTCCAGTGATTTTTAATAGCGTTATCGGTACGACCAGGAAGGAACGAGAAATTGTAGCCCATTTATTTCCATGTATAGCGTGTGCTTTTATAATGATTTTATCTTCAGCAGGAGTGAACGGACGGTGTTGAACGTCGGGACTCAGCTGATTACACCACCGGAGACGACAAGACTTGCTGGAACGTCCAGGAATGCTGGCACTGATGAGAGACCAGTTTCGTGCACCGTGTTGATTAACCAACTTCAATAACGTTGCATCTTCTTGTGGACTCCATGAACCTCTCACACGATCGCCGGTGGAATCGGAAGAGGTATCACCGCCGATCATTTTCAATTCAATGTCTTCTTCTTTTACCTGTTTGTGAAAATGCCAGAAAGAAAAGAAAATGTTATGTATGTTAATTGATTGGCTTTGTTTTTCTGTTTATATCAATTATATCATAAAAATAAACTATTTAACAAATAAAACAAACAATTAACTGTAATTGAAATGGAAAGTTGGAGATGAAAATATGAACCTTAAAAGCTTTAAACCGTTTTATCTCTGGTTTACAACGTGTTTGTTTCTATTCCTCAACGATCTTCTTCTTCTATATCTTAGGAGTTGGGAGGTTTTTCGTTTGGACTTAGGTAGGTGGAAGTTTATGGATGGGATTCTATATTATTTAATAATTTTTTTTTGAGAGGTTTAGTTGAGTGAGATTTATAATGGAGGAAGTTATAACTTCCACCTTTTTATCTAACTGACTCAAGTAACGTTATTTTGACGAGTTAGTTAAGTTTGTGATGATGAGTAGGATTAGTAGTTAGTTAGGGTGGAGTAATCAGTATTTAGACTTTTGAATAGTTTATTGTTTGATTTGTTAAGTGTATATCATCATCATAATCTTGAGATGCCAGGGAAGCGAACTAATTAACTAACTAACCGATGAGAAGTCAAAAGGAAGATGAAGTTGTAACGGCTATCAGTTATTGAGTAGTTAGGAGATAGGTGGGGAGGGGAGAGAGAGGGAATTGGATGAGTAAATGGTACTGCACGAGGGAAGAGAGAGGGTTCTTTTGCAACTGTAAGTTGTTGTGGCAGTTAGACATGCATAAGGTACTGCTTCGATATTAAAGAAGTTTTTTTGGGTGAAAATATTAAACGAGTTTTGAAAGTTTGAATAATAGTTGGTCAAAAAAAAGAAAGTTTGAATAATAGATTCAGGTTGTCAAAAAAATAATAATAGATTCAGTTTTTTATTTAAAAAATGTTTAAAAAAATATAAGTTTCTTACTAGTAAATATTGTCTTTTTATTTTTATTTTAGATAAGCAAATATTGTCTTTTTCTATAAATGGTAGGGACTAAGCATGACAAAATCAACTATCAACTATAGGGACTAAACTTGAAAATTGATAATTTTATAGAGACTACAAATATATTTAACCCAAATATTTATTATGTCGCTCATGTTGGAGGAATTAAAATTAATTAAATATTTTATATATAACAGACACTAATTCCAATGTAACTGAATTTTTAGGGACAAAAATGAAATAATAAAGACTGAAAGTAAAATATACTATATCTGCAAAGACGAATGACTATATTTTTTTACAAAAACTGAACTTGAAAAAGATTATATTTGCTGGGAAGAAAATTATATCTAAATGTTTATAAAATAACTAGCTTCAACTATTTACCATGCTCAAGATATTTTTGCAGGAATGACAATTTTTTTCAAGACTAAACTTTAAAAAGGTCGGATTGTAAAACCAAAAAGAAAGAAAAAACTCTAAAAATATCGTATTTGCATGGATGAATATTATTAATATTTAAATTTAAATTATTATAAAATAACTATATTCAAAATATGCCATATACCTTTTTTGTGACATAAAATATGCCATATACCTAGGGATGGCAATGGGGCGAGGGCGGGGGAGTACTCCCCCGCTCCCCGTCTCCGCCTCCAAAATTGTCCCCTGCCCCCATCCCCATTCTCCCCCTCGGGGACATTTCCTCCCCCATCCCCATCCCCACGGTCCCTGCGGGACCCTAAAAGTTTGTTAAAAGTTAGCAAAAATATAAATTAAAATATAATAAAATTAGAAAAATATATAAAAAGTAAGACTAAAATTCAAAAGTTTAACATTTTAATATAAAAAATATAAATGTTAGTCTTACTTTTATATTTTAATATTTAGAAAGTATAAAAGTTAGAACAATTTAATATTTTGTTAATATTTTAAATTAAAAACACGTATAAAAAGACTAAAAAATTAATTACTTATAACATAATATATATCTAGGGTAAGAATATTTAAGTAGTATATTCGGGGCGGGGAGTAAGATCCTCATCCCCACTTTGACTGCGGGGGGATTTTCTCCCATCCCCCATGAGGAAAAATCCCACTCACGGGCCACCATTCGAGCGGACCATGAGGATCCTCACTTGCGGGTAGAAATTGCCACCCTTGCATATACCTTAAGGAGAGATCTTACAAGTAAACCTGAGTTTGTTTTTTTTTGAAAAGAAATCTCATAGCGATTAGCGACTTAAGCTTTAAATTAGATAATTCAGAATATAGTTTAGATGTTGAATTTTAATGAGTTTAGCTTTTATTTAGTTGTTGTATTCTTTTTTACCAAATTTAGTTGTTGTCTTATAGTTGGCCTTTTTAGTCTTTAGGCCCTTTATCCTATTTACCACTATATGTAGTTTCTTTGAGACATTTGCCAAGGCACCCAATCAATGAAAAAACATTTTATTTTAGTAGTATTGCTTTTATCTTCGTGGTCTCGTATTTTTGTTTTTTTATAAATTGGGTATCCTCTGCGCGCAACCGAAGAGACTAATCCCTCGAAATGGGTAGAACCACAATAGACGACAAAACTCTCCCTCAAAAGACTTAACATTGCTGCATGTTTAATGCTAGATTCAATCCAAGACATTGGTTAAGATAGAAGATATTTTTCTACCATCTCACCTAAGTGTTCTATTATTTACTATTACATTAGTTTTCTCCAATTTTCTTGAATATAGAGAGTTAATTGAGCCTAAATTAGATAATTCATAAATATAATTTAGATGTTGAATTATCATTAATTATGGTTTTATTTAGTTGTTGTTTTAGTTGGTCTGTTTAGGGCCCTTTATCCTATTTGCCACTATGGGTAGTCTCTTTGAGACACTTGTTATGGCACCCAATCAAAGAAAAAACATTATATTTTACTTTAGCTAGTTGTCTTCTTCTTCCTTATAGCTTAGACCTTCTAGTAGATTTCCAATTTTTTGGCAAAACTTCCTAACACTTGGTGCTTAATTTCATTGAGAGCTAGGGTGCCTTGACAAATATTTCAAACAGACTACATATAGTGGCAATAGGATAAAAGGAATTAAAGGCTATAATAAGAAGCCCAACTAATTGTTTATAAAAAAACCCAACTAAATAAAAGCCCGGCTAACTAAAATTCAACATCAAAATTATATTTCTGAATTATCTAATTTAAGCTTAATTAACTTTCTATCACAGAGTCTATCCAAAATCCATTGAACCACCCACTATTGGGCCACACTACAGTTGTCCAGACCTAGGCGTGAGGGGGTGTGCTAAGAGTAACACATCAGATGAAAAAGAGTTTACAAGTTGGTTTTTCAGGGTTTAGTTAAGCCCAACCCAAATTCTGAGACCCAATAGCTGCGATCCAACCTTCTAGGAGAAGTCATGTGAGAAAACCACTATTAAACTCTTTTTCATTTGTAGGAATTTGGGTTAGGCTTACCTAAACCCTAAAAAACCAACTTGTAGCGTTTCAAATAGGGGTGGAAATAGGCCAGACCGCCTAACCGAGGCCTACGACCCATCCTACGACAGGTCCAGGCCAGACCAGGCTTTTTTATAAACAGATAAGGCCAAGGTTTTTTAAAAAGTCTATTTAGCTAAAGGATATTGCTTTTCTCACACCCCTTGCTACTCAAAACACACCCCCTCACCCTACACATTTACCAAACTAACCCCACTTACAATAGAATTCCCCCCTCTACCCCTATCCCTCTTCTTCTCCTACAACACACCACACTCCCTCTAAAACCCCAAACCTCCCCCTCTCTCCACTCCAAAACCCACTCATCCTAACCTTCATCATTCACTCCCATTCAACTACCCAACATTGACAATTAGCTCAAGGTAATAACCCTACCAAACTTTTTTCATTTTGGTTTTGTTTTGAGTTTTTTACGCCATTTTTTTTTCTGCAAGCGCACTCAGATCGAACAGGGTCGTTCGAACAAGTTCGCATGAACGTGTTCGAACGGGTGTTAAATGGGGTGTGATTTTGCTTTGGTCGAACAATGTCATTCGAACTGTGTTCGCTTAAGTCCATGCGAATAGGCGCATGACATCAACTGATAAGTTGCAGGTTCTGTGCAGGTTTTTGTAGGTTAAATGGATGAAAATGAGGGTACATCTGGAGCAGTTGAGTTGTCAACTATAGCAGTTGAGATGTCAACTGTAGCAGTTGACATGTCAACTGACGTCGTAGAATCCCAAGATTTTACTAATTCGTTCAAAACTGATACGGTAAGAATGAATTAGTTGTTTTAATTTTAGCGAACTATTCAAATTATGTAACTGACACTTAGTAATTGAATTTCAGTTATTTCCTACTCGTGAGGAGCTGCTGACTTGGGTGCGTGCGGTTGGAAAATCTCTTGGGATGGTGATTGTTATTGGAAGATCTGACACCGGGCGACGATCAGGTAAACAATACTGCATGTTGATTTGTGATAAAGCTAGATCTTACAAGACAAATGTTGAGGAAGGCACAAACACTAGAAAATGTTGTTGTCAGATTCGGTGAAAAGGAAAATTTATTAAGAAGCTTGGAGGATGGATTTTGAGGGTTATGAATGGAACTCATAACCATGGTTTGACTACTTATCATGAAGGACGTCCGCATGCTGCGGTGATAGGTTAACTTCGAAGAGAGAATGAACTAGTGGCTAGAATGACTAGGAATCATACTCTCGGCTTAAATTGATCCTTAATGAATCAAATTGATTAAGTCTCGATGATAACTATACGGTTGTGAAACAAATATACAAATCGTTGTAAAAGGCAACGATCGGCTATGCGTGAGGTAAGATCGAGCTCCAACAATGATGTTTTATTTGCAACGCGATAATTATGTTTCTCGGACTCGGCTTGCGAGAGGAACTACGGTTGTGAAAGACATCTTTTGGGCACATCCGTTCTATTGAGCTTCTAAACACCTTCCCGGTTGTTTTGTTGATTGATTCCACATATAAAACCAACCTGCATGCAGTATCCGTTGGTTGAGATCGTTGGTGTAACCTTCCTCAACTGAGAAGACTTACTCTGCTGCATTTGCTTATGTCAATTGGGAGAGGATGGATAACTTTGCATGGGTTCTTGAGAAATTGAGGGGTTTATTTAGGAAACAGGATGAACTTCCACAAGTCATACTTACTGACAGAGACACAGGTATGATGAATGCTCTGGCAGCAATATTTCCAACATCTGCAAACTTGTTGTGCCAATTTCACATTAAGAAAAATGTGAGGGCCAAAGCAAGACTCATTGTGAAAGACCAAGCTATTGTTAATGACATTATGGGTGCATTTCAATCTGTTGTCCATGCGAAGACTACGGAAGAGTATGATTATGAGTGGAGTCCATTTAACGACTTGGCGGACTTTATCCCGCCATACAGTATGTCAAGACCACCTGGCTAGACCCCTTCAAGGAAAAATTTATTGATGCATGGATAAATAAGCATATGCACCTTGGCAATACTACCACCAACAGAGTTGAGTTTGCACACTCTCACTTGAAGCAAATATTACGAGACAGTAGGGGAGATTTGTGTAAGTGCTGGGATGAAATGCAGACCATGCTTAGGATACAACATTCTGACCTTAAAATGCACTTCGAGCATAGTTTGAGTAGAGTGAAAGTTCACCACTTGAAGAAGAAGATTTTTGATGAAATTAAGGGTTTAGTTTCATCTAATGCTATAGACCATATTTTGGATGAGATCACGTGATCGATCCGTTTCACTTAACCCATCATTATGTCGATGCACGCTCAGGACTACACACGGACTACCATGTGCATGTGAGCTTTCAATGTATGATGTACACCCATCTTGTTATTATGTCTACAAACTCAACTTGTTTTGATGGGTTGTCACTAAATCAATGTCACTTTTTTTGTAGGGTTATGATGGACTGCACTCCAATTCCGTTGAGCATGATTCACCAACATTGGCAGAGGTTGAATTTCAAAATACAGACAGAGGTAATGGATGATGAGTTTAGTCTAGACATTGAACTTGAAGCTATCAAAAGAAGGTTTGAGGTCTCTGATCACGCCTGCAGTAGAGAGTTATGATTAAGGCAAAAGCACGTGAATTGGCATTCCCAGACACGACTTCTATGTGTCCACCTCCGGATACGATCATTACAAAGGGAGCACCAAAAAAAGATAAGAAAGGGAATATTGATTACTCAACAAAGCGAGACAAGTCATTTTGGGAGCATGTAGATGACAAATTTGACTCCCCCCAGGGTTCATCTAGTGGATGTTTTGCTCAGTCTCGTAAACGACCTACTCCCCCCCAAAGTAGGAGTGGAACGCCTACAAACCCACACGATTACGTTCAACTCCTACTTTGTCAACATGTCCAGCACCTAATCCATCACTAAGCAAAAAGAGAACTCAAACTGACAGTGCTACTACAATCCCTACTCCTCCACTACATAAGAAACCAACACCCACACCTATTGTTACAGAATGCATCACATTTGCTTCAATGGCTCTTACTTTGACATCGCCTCCTGCTCTTTGCAATCGAATCCTATTATTACAGATATGGATGCCGCGATTATGGATGTTTTTAATACATACATAATAGGGATGCCGTAATACATGCGTCCCATGTTGAAAAAATTGTTAATGTGGTTGGTGATGGTAATCGTGGATTCCTGTATTGCAAAGATTTCTAGGAAGTGAGAGAGGCTTGGCGATCGATCGAATCGATCGATGGAGGAGCTTAACCAATACAATGACTTCTACACTCGACTTTATGGTGGTATTGGTAAGGTCACATTTTTGATGAAGCGCGTTGTTGAGGGCACATCATGGGAATAATATTGAAGATAATTGGATGACTACACGGATATGGGGTATCTAATCGAGAATAAGTACAAAGTCGTCCCGACTTGTTGGTCACCTAATTGTTGTTACACAATTTTTCCTTTCAATGTTGCACCATTCGAAGTGCGAGACGATTCAACATCCTTTTGGTACGAACACAAACACTTTGTACAGTAAAGTGTCTTCTATTTAGATTCAATGTAGTTATTCCAAAACATTACATAACATTCTCGCTTTTTTTTCTTTTTTTGAAGGTCTTTATGAGCTCGGAAGTCCAATGCTGTGTCTTGGATTTGATATGGAAAACTAATAGGACACCCATAAAGAAAGGGTTGGGACTCGCTTTTATTAGCCTGATGCAAAAGTGGAAGTGTTTGATCCTACAATCACAACTCCCCCCCCCTCCTTGTGTAGATTTAAGTAAAGATAGTGATAGTAGTCAATGTTAAGTTAGGTTTAAAATTTTGGTTACAACATTGTATAACTATTGGTAGACAACTTTTGAAATCACCAAAACTCCCTTTCTGGTGTATTAAGTTTCTGTTTCTGCATAACAGTAATCGCATGATACCATTCGAACGCCTGTTCGCACGCATCCCTTCGAACAGGTTCGAATAACGCCATTCGAGGCAGCAAAAACACACTCTCACACCATCAGTTTGCAATATTCCTTAACACGAATGAGTTTATTCAAACACGTTCGAACGATGTCATGCGAACAACATAAATTCCTTAACACGGATAAAGTCGTTCGAACCAGTTCACACAACGTCATGCGAACAATCACTTAACCCGTGCTTCACGAGCGTCTCACGCGAGGTCAATTTTGGAAAAAATAAGTAAAGGGGCGTGCGAAGAGTAGGAGGGGGTGTGGGAAAAGCAATATCCTAGCTAAATAGGTCAGGCCATAGGCCATCGGAAAAGCCTTTTAGGCCCATCAGGCCGGCCTATTTAAATAAATACAACAAATATTTTTAATTACTATTATTATTTTGTATTGAGTTTGGTACTTTGTGTTAAGTCATAACTTTGCTAACATTTTTTGTTTGTTTAAACACATTAACCTACATCAATTTTTGACATAGTTGAAGTTATTATTATAAAATAAAATTTAAATAAGATGTCAAATAAAAAAATTTCTCTAAAAGGTTTTGTTAGATCTCAATTAGAACTTAATCACATTGACCTATTAACTTGTTAGTCTATTTACAATGGCTTACACCATTGAAACGTTGTAGGTCTTCTTCAAAAATAGTCAAATAGGCTTTTAAACAGGCTTTCAGAAAGGTCAGACCAGACCTAAAAAATGGGCCTATGATAGGCCACAGGCAAGGCTCAGGCCTAACATTTTCAATGCAGGCTAGGCCCAAGTCATGCAAAGCCTAGCTCGACCCAGCCTATTCCCACCCCTAGTTTCAAGTAGCAGCTATTGGGTCTCAGAATTTGGGTTGGGCTTAATTTGCGTTTCAAGTTCCATTTCTCAACATGTGACCAACCATATTATACATTACAAGTTGGTTTAAAAGCTAGCGGATTGACTTTGTCAAACAGAACTTCATTCTAATGATTTATTAGACTAATCAATGTGATTTACTCTAATAATTCGTGTAAATAAATACTATATATAGGATAGTTACTAATCTTCTTGTAGACAACCACCTCTTTCTCATCTCGTAAGGAGAAAGACACGTTTGGATCCTCTCATTCTTCTTTTCCCTACATCCTCTCTATCTCTCTCTTTATTCACTCTCTCATTATTATCTTTCATTTATTTTAATCATGCGAATGAACTAAGAGAGAGATAGAGAGGATGAGGGGAGATGTAGGAGAAAGTGAAGGAGAGGATTCAAGGTAGTAAAAATGTCTCTCAACTTTTCAAATTAAAAAAACCTTTTTCTCTTTAATTAGTTAAGCAATCATAAACAATAATTCTTCGATAGAAAAAGCCTTACGTAAACGTTGTATCAATGCTTATCATTTGTTGAGTATAGATAAGTACAAATATGGTGTAGACATCACACCATGAAAAACACCATTTCGGGCAGATTGGAAAGCTCAGTACATTTATCATTCTTCTAAATTAATTAAGACAGGACAACATCTCTTTTTTATTAAGGTTCTCAAATATTCCAAAGCAAGCCAATGTCCACAGCTTTTACTGTTAATAACAACCACAAACCATTTGAATACATTATATTATATATATTATTTTATTTTATTTGATACAAATTAGATGCAAAAACAGATACAACAAACTCAATAGTACCTAACTAACTAACTAAAACTAAAAGTAGTTAGTTAGTTAGAATTGTAACAACCCACAACCAGAAGTGTATCCATTTTGTTGGATTAGGAAATGTAGTTAACAGTAGTTTTTTTTTAGATAGACAATAGTTAACCGTAGTTGAATAGTGATGTTAAGAGTGGGTGTATCAAAGGGAAAAGTGCGGTTGAGGAAGGTTAAAATAACTGAAAGGCATAGAGAAAATATTATTCTTTCAATGGGAGTGTTATTTATGCATATATGGTCGTTGGAAATGGAGATAGAATCCTATTACCATTCACATTGCAATTGCATCATGTTAACTTCTTCAAGATGTTATGTTACTACTAATTATTATGGTTTAATACTATTTTTCGTCTCCTTGGTTTAGTGTTTGTATCATTTTGATTTTTCTAGTAGTAATTCCTCAAATTGAGTTCCTAGATTTTCCAACTCACGCTAAGCAACTTCATGTGGGTAAAGAATGTGGTGGAGTGAGTTATTGTGTACTCAAGCCCACATACATATTGGCGATATTATAACATAAATTTAGGGCCTTTTCTTTTCCAACTCCCCTCTTTACTCTCCCATATCCACTAACCCAATGAAAACCCTAAAATTAAAAAACCTTCTTCCTCCCTCTTCTCCACCTTCCTCCATACTCTTCCCAAGCCTCTATCACTTCACCACCCACCTCCAACCCATACTCATCTTCACCCACACTATTCTCCACCTTCTCCCATATCAGTTACCATTTTTTAACGAAACACCATGTTCTCATTTTTTCCTGCATTTTTGTTCGCCCTGGAATCTTAGTATTGGACGTGTATTTTTTAATATACTCAGTAACTTGGTACCAAACAGTTTCGATACTTTGGTACTGGACGTGTATTAGGTCATACAAAAAAATACACGTCTAGTAGTTTGGTACCGGACAGTTTCGATACTAAGATGTTGGACGTGTATTTTTTTTTTATTTGTCTTATATGCATTTGGTACCAAAGTACTAAAACTGTCCATTGGGCCAAAATGCAAAAACGGGCTAGGCTAGTCTGGCTATTTATTCGGTTGCATTTTTGTAGCAAAACTCATCCCAAAACATTGGGCCAACAGATCGGTCCAACCCAATACATTTTTAACAAAGAAATTCATTACAAATATCTAAAAACTCATTAAAAATGGGCCTAGCCTAACCCATGAGCCAACTAGGCTGGACAAAAAAAATAGTTTGTTACTTTCTGAGCCTCTATTTGGTGAGTCTAACTCAGCCTAGAACACTAGGCCATCGAGCCAACCCATTGGATGGGACATAATAGACAACTCTAAATTATTTTGAGGCCTTACCCTGAGGTCATTGCAAAACAAAGATTTTTCCTAATACATTCTCTCTCGACAAGTACTACTGGCCTTGGAGTGTATATAATGTGGGCAGATGGTCCAATAAGGATATAAGATATGCTTTTATATCATATTAGTCAGTCGGGACTTATATTTTTTTCAATACCTCCTTACAACCAATACTATTGAGCTTCGTACGTGTATAATATGGTTGGCGACCTAATGAGAATCTAAGATAGACTTTGATACCATATTAACTGTTTGAGTCTAAATAATCCCCCACAAAACCTGCTTGTAAGGTGAGAAGTGTAATTACTTATAAACTCATTTGAGACATTAATCTAATCAATGTAAGACTTGAACTTTTCTCAATACATTCTCTTACACTCAGCACTTTTGAGATTTTATCAATACACCCTCCCATTTATTGATGTGTTTATCCAAATTAACGTTTTTAAAAACAAACGAAAAACAATGAGGTAACAAAACCAAATATGATAGATGTGTGCCAACTCAACATCTTACAAAAGGGAAACCAGCAATAGGGTAGATTTTCCCACATGTGCTTTGTGTTGTATTTGTAATCTCTTTTGTATAATCCTTTTCGAAGCACCAATACAGATATAGATATCGAACGCCACACTTATATGAATACGACATTGATAATAATTTGAAATAATAAAAATAAAAAGTGTTGGAGTCGATATTCAACACGACATGTGTCGGATGTATTCGATCTAAAGTGTCAGTGCTACACAGTATGTATCTCGTTCATTAGTCTTCTGGTGCTTCTACGAATATAAAGACCACAAGATGTTAATTAAAGGGTCCCAAAATCTACTCAAGTGGACATGTGCAAATATTTTCTGATTCCATAAATTGCTTCCAAAAGTCGTATGTAGTATGATTTCAAGATAAGGTAGGTTCCACCCCAATCAGCTATTTTTCCACTTTATCTTTTTTTTTTTTCTCTCAATCTTTTTCTTTAATTGTACGGCCCAATCTTTTTTTCTCTCAATGATTATCCAACTATTGGATCTGATCTAATTGAAGCAAAGTTAGGAACATTTTTTCTCTTGTCTTGTAAATTAAACCCATGATTTGAGTCATATTTCTATTCTAGAACCAACAAGTGGAAGTGAATCACTTTTTTTTTTTTTTGGTCCAATAGTGAATCACTTATTTAGTCCCACCAATTATATTTATTGTGTTGGGCAATTTAATCTCTTGAATTAACTGAAGGGTTTTTTTTGCACCCCCTCGTTATCTCCTACACCCCCATAAATACCATTCCGGACAAAAATGCCCCATAATGATACCAATTCCGGAATTATCATAAAACAGAGTAAATCGGAGGGGGTTTGGGAATCCGGAATTTACAAAAGTGAGGTAAATCCGGTTCAATAAACGTGAACCGAATTTACATCATTTTTGGTAAATACTGAATTCCCCAAACCCCCTCCCGGATTTACCTCTATTTTATGATAATTCAAAAATTAAAATTAATTAAACAAGCGTTTTACAACGATTTTGATGGCGAAACGAAATAAGACATGAAATTTACGAATGAAATAACAAAACACAACAACAAACAAAATGAAAACACGGTGAAACTAGTGAGATGGTGGTTTGAAACGACGAAGGACCTCTCAAAGAACGCGGTCTTACGGTTTTGACATATCACAGCAGGACTCTGCATCCGAAAGATGTCAAAATGGTCCATCATTGCTCGAACGTCATCGTTGTTCTTCACATCCATGGTGGACCAATGAACACGATTATTATCGCCCATAGTGGGGTAGCGATAAATAATCCGGGTGACTTCTCGCTTGTCACCCTCCAGCTGGAGCTTCGTTGTTATTTTTTCTTTCAGAGCTTCAAAGGTGATGTCGTCTCTAAGCCTGCATAAAATGGGGTTTGGACTCTCGAAATGGACACCATTTTCTCTGTTGGTGATTGTGCCGATGGTGAAGGGGCGTTGAATGCGAGAATCACGAGTATTGAGTATTCAGAGTGTCCATGAGAGGCTACTTGTGTGTGAAAGAAGTGAAATGCAAAAGGTCTATTTATAGGGAAAAATGAAACCCTAGAATGGATTTCACCGTTGATGAAAAGTGGTAGGCAATATCTGGACCGTTTAAAATCTCGGCAAAATCTTGATCGTTTAAAAGTGGTCGGCAATATCTGGACCGTCAATTATTAATTGAATAAAAAAACATGTTTGTTTTAGTTTAAAAAAATGACTTTTTAAATGCGTTGTAGACAGTTTTTACCATGCGTAAATTTTTTAAAAAATTTTATGAATCCCATACACCAAAAATAGTCTTGTGAATCCCATACACCACTCTCACCTTCCAATCAGAACTAGGAGGTAACATTGGTTTAGCTTTCAATTGAAACTTACAACCACATCTTTTTGATGTCTTGTGTCTACCAGCAGAACACCCAACATCTACTCGACTGTATGTGCCCCGTCTCTCACAGCCATAAACCACCTTGTTCTTTTTCCCTTTCCCATTCTCTGTCGTCTCGGATCGAACAGTAACCACAATTATTCTGTTGGCTTTCCCGGTATCTCTAGCCCACTGTGTCATTGCATCTAGAGTGGAAAATATCTCAGATGTCGTAAACGCAGCGGTTAAATCCATAATAACCATCTGTAAATGTGAGATAAAAAACCAAAAAAAAATCCCGGAAATACCTTTTTTAGAGGTAAATTCGGTTCACATTGTGAACCGAATTTACCTCTAAAAAAAGTATTTCCGGGAAAAATTAAAAAAAAAATCGGATTTACCTTGTGGAGATAAATTCGGTTCAAAAATCCTGAACCGGAATTACCAACTTCTCGCGCTAAATCCGAGAAAAACAACACCAAATTCTCGGAATTACCTTTTTTAGAGGTAAATTCGAGATTCCTGTCGGGTGGTGGGGTCTGGTCCGTTTTTTTATAAAATATTAGGGGCATTTTTGGGTTATTTGTAATTATGGGGGTGGGAGTGACAATGAGGGGGTGAAAAAAAAAAGCCTTAACTGAATTTCAAAAATTGTTATTTCTAGTAGTAGTAGGAGGAGGAGGAATATTTAGAGTACCTAATATTTTTACATGATGGAAAATTTTCTAGGCTAGGTTCCATGATATTTATCCCTTACTTTCATTGGTGTTTTCTATATTAAAATCTTGTCGTCTCTGATATTATATGTTGTACCAATGATATTATCATGCTGAAGTGTATTACCTGTTGTGCCTAGTGGTGTATTTAGGATCCTGAGCTACTGTGGTTAGACTATTTAATTCAATAAAATTTTAAATTATAATCTACAAAAATATAAGACATAATTTTCAATAAGGGTTGGTCCTAGTGGTACATATGCTTGAATCGCACACCAAGATTTTGAGTTCAAATCTTGAGTGTGGCAAAAAAATTGTTGGGAGGGGAGAACCACACGAACCGACAAAGTCGGCTACATGTGGCCTGCTAGATTTCTTAGACTAGATTAATCACTGGCAAAAGCCAGTGGATACTGCGTACCAATAACACGGTAACAAAAAAAATAAAGACATAATTGTTCAAATCATAAAGCTGATAAATATTTACATATTTATAATTGTTCCCTCCGTACACACTGTGCAAGTGACAGTAGTGTAGACTATGCAGAGAGGTGCAAAGCAGTAACTAGGACATGGTGTGAAAATAAAAAAATAGGCGGTCAAGAAAAACAAATTAGAAGAGAGTATCAGTGATATTATTAAAAATAGAGGGTGTGCAACTGCACACCCTAGAATCAACGTAGATCTGCCCTTGGTTGTGCCCATTTATTTGCATAGGTGCGAAAAAATGTCTGATTCATAGAGCTTGTTATCTCATGTTTTTCCTAACAAAATGGTATTAGAGCTTTGATTCGGTTTGATGAGGAACGAGAGTGGATGTAGGTGTATTGGATCTTCGTATCGAAATACTTCCTGATTATGCAATGTATCAAGCGGCATGTCCCGTTGATCGATAACGACAATACAAGTAAAGTGATGTGGACAACTCATGTTTGAGAGAGATTGTTGAGGAGTCAAGTGTGAGTGATTAGTCTCATATTAGCTAACAATGAGCTGATATACAAGAAAGGTGACTCAAAAGATAATAGCTCGAGATTTTAGGTGATGATGTGGTGTTATGATCTCTTAGTTGTCTTAATCATTAGTTCATTGTTGCTAGTCTCCTATTGACAATTTCATGAACTAAATTGATGATTGGAGGAAAAAAACATAACACTTTCAGCTTTACTTGGTTTATATCTTAGGCTTAAATACGTTTTACTGCACTTGTAAATAGGGGTGTTTTTTTACCACTTGCAAATTATTATTTTTAAAATCCATTGCAAAATCAACTTTTTGGTTTTAGTCATACATGTTAGATGAGCGTTACAAAAACGTCTATGTAGCGTTTTTAAATACGTTTTTTACCCACGCAAAATAGGGGTGTTTTGCTTTACCCCCGCAACAACAAAAAATTAAATCCCATTCTTCTTCCTCAAAGACTCCACCCAACCTCATATCAACTTTTCTATCTTCAACACAAACCAACGCCCATATCAAAACCGTAACCCATCTTCTCATCTTCTTCGCCTCTCTCTCTCTCACGAACCAAAGAAACTATGAAGCGTAACGTGTAATTAACTTTTATTGCGATTATGATTTTAGGGTTTGTTTCAAGTTTGATGGATTGTTGTTAATGGATTGTTCTTCATCTCAAAATCAAGGTTTTATGGGTTTAATAAATGTGTGTGGTTTAAATTAAACTCACACTTTGGTTACGTGAGAAAGAGAAGATGTGTTCTATTTTGAAATTTGGAATGAGAAGAAATAATTGTGGTGTAACGAGAGAGAGAGAGAGAGAGAGAGAGAGAGAGAGAGAGATGAAGTTTGAGGTTTGGACCATTTTGTTCTGTTGAATATTAGGGATTGATTGTGGAAGTAAGAGTTGAATGTAGAAGAATATAGTGATAAGAAGTGAGAGATAGAGATGAGATGAGGTGGGGGAGAGAGGATAATGGAAAATTTGTAGGGGGTAAAAGCAAAACACCCCCTATTTGCAGGGGGTAAAAACATATTTAAAAATGCCACATAGACGTTTTTTGTAACGTCCATCTAACAGAATGACTAAAACTAAAAAAGTTGATTTTGCAAGGAGTTTTTTAAAAAAAAAAAATTTTGCAGGGGGTAAAAGCAAAATACCCCATATTTACGGGAGCTAAAAACATATTTAAGCCTATATCTTATAGGTAAATAGGTAAATAAAAGTGTTGAAAAATGAATACAAATAATTTCACTCAATGAAATGACACTTCTAAAGAATAAATAAATATAATAACCATAAAAGACTTTGCAATAAATTATTGTACACAATGAGAAGGCAAGAAGAACCTTTGCCTTTTACTTCTAGCAGGATAATTTGAAGCCAAAGATAAAGAAGCTATTTTGCTAACAGCTGATTTAAGTGATTGTTTAATAGTTGTAAGACAAACACTACCTTCTTCATTATCCTTTGAGCAAAGTACCAACATGCTTTTGATTCTTCCACCAACACTAACTATATCAGCTTTAATTGCTGTAAGTTTCAACCCTTTAAGAACTTCAATCAGCTCAGGAAACAATTCTGGCCTATCATCACAACAAACAGAAGCTTTGATTATGATGTTTTCTTTGAACATGTTTTTAATGTTGTTGTTTTCTTCATCATCTTGAGCTTGTTGATAATCAATTGTTACTTCATCAATTTCAGTTGGAATTGAACTTGCTTTGCTTACATCCATTGCCTTTCTTTTTAGATCTTTTACTTGGTCTAATACACTTCCTAGTAATGCTGCTTTGTCCATCTGTACACACATAGTTCAACTGGTGAGATTTCTGAATCATGGTTCAATTGGTTCATTCGGCTCAATCATAGTTGAACCGGATGACTAATAAATGAAAAAATATTAAACTTTGGGGAAAAGGTATATAAAAAGAAAAATGAAACATTTCAGGCGATTCAGCCCAGGTCAATTGACGGTTCAATCTGATCAAACTTGATTCTCAACAGTTTAATCGGACCACAGTCCGATTAGGGTTGAACCAACGGTGGACTATCCAATTATTGGTTCAACCGATTGAACCGTCCGGTTTGGTTCTTACGACACTAGTTCCATAATGTTGGGAATTCAAGTACCCAATCATCAACACCTGAATTCGATCCACGACGATAAAACAATCCACGACAAAGTTTTACTTACCTCCCAACCGATTGCAGATTAGTCTAAGGGTCTTTCCCTTGAATATCGCGGGCGCTCGGGGTGTGTGAATAAAAAAATATATAAAATATATAAAAAAGAGACAATGAAATGGCATAAAGTTAGAGTAGATTGAAGCTGAAATATCTACTACTACCTCAAAATATAAGACTATATCATGAAGTTTTTTTTTTACCTTATCAGATTTAGGAATCAATTTTCTAAGAGTTGCAAGCTGAGCATTGATTCTATCTCTGCGCCTTTTCTCTGCTTGACTATGGCTTCTAGAAGAACTTGCAGCTCTTTGTTCTGTTACACCTTCAATAGGAACAGGCCATGAAGGGAACTCATCAAATTGAAGAGAATTTGAGTCAGAAGAAAGAGGTAATAAAAATGGAGAATGATCACTATTTGGTGCAGAATTGCATTGTGTCAAGTTAGTGCAAAGTGGCCAACCAGAATAATAGTAATTTTCCATATGCACAATTGAAATCATTCTAGAGATTTTGATTGGCTTTGTGACCCTTTTTATTTCTTTGATTGATAGTACTGTTTAGTTAATGGGAGAAGAGAGAAGGGTATCCTTATCTTGATGGTGATGAAAATCGTTTTTGGATGTATCTGCCTGTCACTTCACAAAGAAAATGTTTCCCTTTAGTAAATTATTTGAGTAGACTCATTCAGACATTATTGTATAGAAGTTATGTTATTTGGAAAAAAATTCTCAACTAAATATAGCTAAATAATCACTTTACAACTCCAATTAATTAAATTTTTTAGGTCATTAACTGTTAAGAGTCTCACATCAGATGTGATATGACATAATAAGAGTTTATAAATAGGAGGCATTTCTCACCTTACAAGTCGGTTTTGTGGGGTTGAGTTAGGCCCAAATCACATTCTAAGATGGTATCAAAGTCTATCTAAGATCCGTTAGGCCATCCATTGTCGGGCCACTTGGGTCACACTCTAGATGACTATTCCTGGGTGTGAGGGAGGTGTGTTAAGAGTCTCACGTCGGATGTGATATGACATGAAAAAGAGATTATAAGTGGGAGACATCTCTCACCTTACAAGTCGGTTTTGTATGGTTGAGATAGGCCCAAAGCACATTCTAATTGACTAGAAATACATGTGAAAATACATGTTGGTTAATGACTTAAAAAATATGGTTAATCGGTGTTGCAAGCCGATCCAAACAGACCGTTAAGTTTTTCTCAATTACATTGTTTCACACGTCCGTATAGTTGTTTCCATAAGCTCTTCTAAATAGACTCACAAGTGTTTATGTATGTAGATAAGCTCAAATAAGTTGATACAAACAGACCCTTAAGCTTTTTTCTCAATCTCATTCTAGGGTGAAATTCAAATTCGTTCATTTCTGCGCTCTACCTAAAAGCCTGTCGGGAGTGGATTCTGTGGTGATCACTCTCGCCCCTCTTTAGTCCCAAGTATCGTTATATAAATGTTTTTTTATCTTTAATACAAGTAGAGGAATGACGAGAGAAAAATGGAGCGTTACGAGTTCAAATCCGCACTCTCAATGCCAACATGCTCTCAAAACAAGATGTTTATATATCAAATACTAATTTCTGTTGAGAAACTCTCAAAATTCTAAAGTTCAAGAAGGGGGGAAGAAAATATAGAAAGGTACTAAAGAAAAAAGCATGAGGGTACCTTGACCCTACAGACTTATCTGTATGAGTATACGTACCGACTAAGAATTTCTACCACAAATGAAATAGTGCCTTGCAAATAGATGGATATGTAATTAAAAGCATTTAGATGAGATAATGAGATCTCTTTCAGTTTAATTTTTTGAGTGAGAGTTTTGCCGTCTATTATGATTCTACCCAGTTTAAGGAATTAGTCTCTGCAGTTGTGCGTGCAAATGATATCCGGTTTATAAAAAAAATAGATGGTTATGTGAATCACATTAATATGTTCAGAATCGTTTGACTTAGTAACGGTACTAGATGCAGTGAATCAACCATAATATCTTATTAAATCTTCTCTATGTTGTTTTCTCAGATTTTGTGTGCTAGCTAGTAATGTTTTATTTTGCTATCACCTTTTTCATCTCTGTCATCATAGGAATCAGACTTAGTTGGAACAATATATTATTATTAAATAGTCCAAGCACCAGCAACATAATCTACCAAAATGAAACTCAATCTAATTATTCTATATCATAGTAACCTTGAAGTATATTTGTATATTTTAAGAAATAAATAATAATACTGCTATATTTTAAGCCATAGCCTAGTAGGATATGTCCTACAAAGAAAATGCTTCAACAACCTTTATCAATATTTAATAATAAAAGTGACTAATCTATATGTACTATATATATGTGGTGGATCCCATTCATTCAAGATATATACTTCAATTAGTACTTCCAATATAGAATTTTATTTTAATTGGTAGAATTAAGCTTCATCACATATATCTACCATTAAGTAACCTAGAGGTATGATTGAGTGGTTGAGGCTCATCCTCATTTAACCAAGTATTGAGGGTTCGATTTTCGCATTGAGTATGGAGTAATTTTAAATTTCTGGGCTAATTGTCTCACCCTTCGAGGTGTATTCAATCCAGCGATGAGATTAATCACTGCGTTCGATAGTGAATACACTCTAGTCTCGATTAAAATATATTTACCATTAAGGTTTGTCTTTGCCATGATGACAAAGATGAAAAAGGTGATAGAAAGAAAACATTACTAATACTAGCTAGCTAGCACACAAAATCACAGAGGATTTTGCTAGTACAATTAGACAAATGCTTGATGTAACCATAACACTAACGGCTTGACATTCAAGTTTAAAACACCTTGTGGTCCTATTTTACCATTCTCAGCATATATTAGACAAACAAGTGGACTAGCCCAATTGTACATGCATCTTAAAGAAAAGGTTGTTTTCTTTCCATTTTTTATATAGGTAAATTATGTGAATATTTTCTCCTTCAGTATATTTAAATTTTGGAGATTTAATTCTTTCAACTCTCTTTTGCTTTAGATGAAGGTCAGCAAGTGTCGTCTCTAGTTATGCAGGTGCATACTGGCGTGTGCTACTACATCTAGCATAATCTTGGGAGAAGATCAAGATAAAGTCGCTTTCAGATTTTTCTACATACGATCTTATTAGTGGTTGTAATATTAAAGTTTCTGTGTTCACTCTAACCCAAACGTAATCAATGATATGCATGTTGCTAGTCATCTTTGGAGTGATTCTATTGATCCATCCTCCACTCAACCTAATACTACCAAGCCAGATTCACAAAATGTCTCAGGATCTGATGCTATGTTTAACCCTGTGGTAGCAAGAATCGACGGGAATATTAGGAAAGCTTTGGAGTGATGTGCTGGATGATGATGCTATGTCTAACCCAAGGAAGAGTTGCACATGAAGATAATTTTGAACTTGTTGTGTCCAAGACCTAAAAAGAAAATCGACAAAAAAAGAAATTGATCTAGAAAACAATGGGCTATAAACACACGTCCCAATGCAAATTTTGTCATTATCTCTTTTTGATCTGGCTAATACAAATTAGCCTTTTGATTGTTTGTCTTTATGATGGATTGTCTTAGGGGTTTTTCGCCTTAACAAGTTCGGAGACCCATTTCATTTCCTTTTCTTGTAAAAGGTTTTGGCTAGTCCCCTCAAGGCTTGGCTCTTTTCTGTAATCTTTCTTTTTTATCTTTATTAATAAAATCAAGGGGAAGTACACTTTTTCTTTCTTGATGTTATTGTATCAGAAGATTTTATTGAGACTTCCTACCTCTCCTCTTGCCAAAAAAAAACTTTCAATTCTTTTGACCCTTAGCTCCAACCAATCCAACCCCCAATTTCTTTTCATTTTGTTTTTTTGGTAGTGAATTCTTCATGCTCACTTAGGATCTGTTTGGTTGGGGTGAATTAGGGTTTTTTCACCTTAACAAGTTTGGGGATCCCTATTACTGCTTTGATTTCATTTTCTTCTCTTGTTTAAGGGTTTTGGCCTAGTCTCCCCTTGGTTCTTTTCTGTCATCTTTCTATTTAATCTTTATTAATAAAATCAAGGAGAGATCGTCTTTTTCTTTCTTGGTGCTCTTGCATCAGATGATTTTATCGAGACTTCCTACCTCTCCTCTTGCCAAAAACAAAAAAAAAACTCTTTCAACTCTTTCAACCCTTAGCTCAAACCAATTGAACTTTCCAACCCTCAAGTTCTTTTCATTTTTTTTGGTAGTGAACTCTTCATGCTCACTTAGGGTCTGTTTGGTTGGGGGGGATGTAGGGAGGAAATATTTTAATTTATGACTGTTTGTTCAATTTTTAGGAGGGGAGAAGAGGGGTCCAAAATTCCTCCTAGACCATTTTTTGTTTCCCCTCTATATTGGGGGGAGTTTGGAGGGGATGGGAGGAGAGTTATTAAAATTTTAATGACTCTAACAAAATTACCCTCGATTATAAGGATAAAAAGGTAAGTTAGTTTTAAAATCTCCCTCCTCTTGTGAACCAAACATGTATGAAATTAAAATTTCCTCCCTCCCCTTCATTAGATCCCTCCCTTCCCTCCCAATAATTGAACAGAACAGACCCTTAAGACCCATGAGTAAAAACTCGTGTACGACCCCAATCTGGCGTCGGTGTCAACCGCCTAGTCTCCATGTTGCCTTGTCCCACTCTAATCGCTTAACTTGTCGTTATGTTTCGTCGTTATACCACGTCCTTCATTTATCTTAGCTTTTTTCTAAAACCCTCCCCTATTTTTGTTAAATTTGTTCCAACTATCTTCCTTTGATCAGTACACATCTCAACCGACCCTATCCTCTCTTAGAATTCGGGTTGGGTCTAACTCAACTTTACAAGTTGGCTTGTAGAGTGAGAGACTACTCTCACTTATAAACTCTTTTTCAGACCATATCACATCCAATACGAGACACTCAACACATACTTCTCACACCCAATATTGGACACCTAAAATGTTACCCGAGTGGCCCGATAGGAGGTGGCCCAACGAATCTTGAATAAGCGCTGATAGCATCTTAGAATTTATGCTCGTTCTAACTCAATTCCACTAAAATGACTTATAAATTGAGGAATGTCTCCCACTTATAATTTATTTTTCAAGTCATATCACATCCAATGTGAGGCTCTAAACATTCTCGACTATCCCAATCCATTGCCGACTGATTAGATTTCGTTGCCGCCATACCCAGCTCTGAATTCCGACCCGTTTGATACCGGTATACAAAGCCATAAAAGAAACTAATCCTTCATGCATGTATCTTGGAATGAAAGGTTGAAATGCAAAGAAGGCCACTGAGTAAAAGCGGCTTATTTTGTACACTTTAATGGGGATGATTGAAAAGCCAACCTAGTGTGTCTCTAGTACGAAACTAGCAAACAAATGAAGCTTCAATTACAATCACTACAGGGTCCCATTTTCACTTATAAATTGTAACTCAAAATAAAGCACCTTAAAGAGTGATAAGACTACTTATCAACCACTCTCTTTGTTAGCCTCTATTATATTTATCTCTCTTATAAATTGTGTGGTTTCTTATGAATCCGTATTTTTCTTTTCTTCCATCTCTTTCATATTGTTTCTTTCTTCCCTTCAGTTTAATCGAAATTTCAGACTTTTGTTTGTGTCCAATTCAATGTTTATCTATATATCAACTGCATGTGAAGGGTTTTCAATAAAAATGTGACAAACTGAAAGGATCAAAATGAGACATCATGTCTTTGTACTTGTCAAGCAAGCAATAATAGAATGATGAGAAGTGAAGCATTATATTATGGCTATTAATTTCGGTACCCCCCTCATTCCCTCCCACACCCCCATAATGTCCCAAATGGACAAAAATACCCCTGAAAATTTACAAAAATTACATGGTTTTGTTAAAAAAAAAAAAAAAAATTACAAATTTCTGAATTACCTCTAAAATTTGAATTACCTCAAAATAATGGAATTTCTGATTTACCTGTAATTAGAAAGATTTTGAATTACTCGAAATGAGGTAATTCCGTTCATAAATTGTGAACCGAATTACCTATTTCGAGTAATTCAAAATTTTTTTTTTTTTTTCGAACGAATAATTTAGGCTTAAAAATCGGTTTTGGACAACATACTCGGATCGTAATGAAACCACACCCATTAGAAGCGAAATAAATCAAGAATCAAGACTCCCTTAGAAGGAACTTCTTACGGGACAACAAATTTCAAAATCCCAAATTCCATCGTTTTACTATTTTTACGATTTTTTTAATTTTTCATAGTCTCCAAAAATCTTAAAAATTTGTATAGCCTTATTTTGGTTTTGTTAGATTTTTAGTGGTGTTTTTATATTTTTTAGAGTAGTTTTGACTATTTTTAGTAGCCTTTTAGTAATAAAAATTAAAACAAATCGTATATATACGCATCAAGGCCTCTGGATTGGCCCGATGCTGCCTAGATGTCGCCCATTCACCTACTTCACGTGCTTATTTTCAGTCATTTTTAGACATTTTGGACCCATAGTTGTATTTGTACTCTATTTTATGTTGGTCATTTTATATATTTTGACGTATTGTTATTAAATCGTAAATCGTTCGTCAGTATCATATTTCCCAATAAAACGCGTTTAAATCTTAAGACCAAAATACAAACTTTTTTAAAAAAATTACAAATTTCGAATTACCTTTTTTAGAGGTAATTCAAAAATTTTATGTTTTATGAACCTAAATACTTGTTTTAAAGGTAATTCAAATTATCAATTATTTTTGAACCGAATTACCTTATTTTGAGGTAATTCCGAAAAATTTGAATTTTTTTTTTTTTTTTTAAAAAGGCAGGGGTATTCTTGGAATTTTTTGGATTATGGGGGTGTGGGAGGGAATGAGGGGGGTACGTAAATTAAAAGCCTTATATTATATAGACACGAAAGATAATTATTGTTGGAAGCCTATGCGTTTTCTTCTTGTCCATTTAGTCACGTATGGCTGAAAAAAATAAGATAAGATGCAATGGTGCATTCTTAATAAATGCCTCAATGGAGAGTAACTAGTAGATGGCAAAAATGATGACGTAAATTCCTTTTAGGTTTAGGTTAACTACTGTTGTCGAGAATTGATGTGCTTTTACTACTTTGCTAGTTACTACGAATCACTAAAATGTGGTGATATTAACAATTCCTATTCTAGTTACATCCCAAGATTTTTTAGATTCTAAAAGACCAAACTACCCCTATTTCTTGCATTTGTTTGTGTCAAAACTTACAGGAACTCGATTTATGTATGAGCAATTTTTCTTGCAACACATATGTGAATTGAGTTCACTTGTGTTAAGTGAATTCTAGCCTCCTCAAACATAAAATGAACTCAGATCACATATAACTAAGTTTTGGTCTTACATGAATTGGATTCACTCACTCAAACATAAGTGAACTCTAACTTTTCTTGCAACACATATGTAAACTCAATTAAAGCATTAACACATGAGCTGAGTTCATTTATGTTTGAGTGATTTAATTCACTCAAATATAAGTGAAGTCGGTTCAGTATGTTAATAGTTATTTTTGAGCTTACGTAAACTAAGTACACTTATAATTTAGTGAACTTTAGTTCACTTATATTTGAGTGAACTGAATTCACTTAAACATAAGTAAACTCAATTCACGTATATTCCTTCTAGTTTTAAAAAAATAGAAGAGCAGAAAGAAATGGCAGAAGATAGAGAATTTGTGCGAACGTGTGTGTGTGCACGCGGGCGTGCGAACGTGTGTGTGTGCGTGTGTGCGTGTGTGTGTGCGTGCAAACGTGAGTGTGTGGGTGTGTGTGTGTGTGTGTGTGCATGCGCGTTGATAGAGGAAAGGAATTAGAACTAGGGTTGAGTGTATTTTGGTTAAAGCAACATCACAAAGGGTGTAACCAGTGGCGGGCCAAGCATACAAACTCTCTTCTTTATTTATTGCCAAGTTTCCATTTTTCTTCATTGGGAAAATTGAAGAATCCTAGGGAAAACTTGGCAATAAACGCGGAACAAGCATACAAACTCTCTTCTTTTTTCTCCATTTTTCTTCATTGGCTTTATTTATTGCCAAGTTTTCCCTAGGATTCTTCAATTTTGTATGGCTTCATAAGTTTCTCAGTCACTTCATCACATGACACTCTTTATTACTTCTTCACAAGTGTATTTTAACTTTTTCTTATTTGTCAATGTTCGGTCATTTCTTTATATGCAAGTAATTTCACTCTAACATGCATAATTGGTACTTTGCTTAATACTTGACATATCCAACTCCAATCATCGGTGCCCCATTTCTATTCCGGGGACCATTGGGATCGACTTATTTGGATTTATCTACTGGCATAAGCATTTGTGAAACTGTTTGAGTACCTTATGGGATGTTCATAAGATATTTTTAGCTAATCTTTATAAGCTCCCCAGGATAGCTTATTATAGCAGCTTATAGCTTGTATAAATATAATTGAACATTATTTTACCCTTTATTATAGAAACAAAAGTGTTTATGCCTTAAACGCTTAATTAAGTTGTTTATTCAAACGCAGCCTAAATGTCGATCTTCGAAGATCCCCATACCCATTGATCATGAAGAGTACTTGTGACTTGAGTTACTCCACACATCATTTCATAAAATTATAAGTTTGTGTTTTCCTAATTTATAAATTACTCCTCGCGTTATTAACATTTCCCATTTTAATTTAGTAACTTCCTAATTTAAAAAGTTTCTATAGACATAGGCTGGAGCAGTATGGACATAAACATTCCTGCCAATATCCAATTCTTCGTTTGGCAATTTTCTCATTCAGCTCTTCCAACAAGAGTGGTGTTGACTGGTTGTGGCTTTCCTTTGGATGCTAGTTGTCCATTCGGTGCTGCTTTGTTTAATCTTAGTCCAGCTGGTTTTGGTGGCTTACTTAGGAATTCAAAAGGAAGCTTCATCTGTGGCTATTATGGTGCTATAGGGTGTCTGATATTACCTATGCATAAATTTTGACCATATTGCATGGCTTGGAGATGTGCTAGGGCATGAAGCTGATAAGGGTGGTTTGTTTGTTGATTCTCTCTACGTGGTCAATTTGATCAAAGAAGGCAACCACCTCTTTCATCATTTTGGTAATGAGATTTCTCTTATCAGACATTTTCTATCCAGAGATTGAGATTGTAATCTGCATCATATATTGAGAAGGGTTTTGCTTTTCTCACTCCCCCTCCTACTCTTTCACATCCCTTAACAAATTTTATTCCAAAAATAATCTCGCGTAAAACATTGTGAGGATGTGTTTAACGACGGTTCGAACGACCTTGTTCGAACACGTTCGAATGACCTTGTTAATATTTAACTCACGCGAACAATGTCGTTCGAACGGTTTCGAACAAGGTTATGCGAACACATTTGAATGACCTCGTTCGAACAGGTGAAATTATGCACAAGAGAGTGTGAAGTCAATATTTAACTCACGCGACCGATGTCGTTCGAATGGGTTCGAAGACCTGTGTTCAAACACATGAAAATTCTTGAAAAAAAAAGACGCTTTGACTGGTCTTTTGGTCATTTCACACTCTTATGGGGTGTGTTTTGAGTAGGAGGGGCGTAAGAAAAACAACACCCATTGAGAACAGCAGTAGGCAATTGATATATCCTACAATTTTTAGCTGTAACACCCTCTAATCCCCTCCAATGCAACCCCCTCCCACTTACCATTGCCCCACTCCCCTCCCCCCCAACCCTTGCAACCTACAATTTAAGTCACCATATAAACTTCAAAACAACATACACGCATAAAAAACAGGTAGCTAGCAAGCAAGCTCTAGTTAGGTGTTTCCGTAATAAGTGATAATCCAGGCCATGACAGCCAAATATGAAGCTTCTGTTAAAGTCGGTAATTTTCGTATTATACTGGACTAAATCACTTAAATACAAGAAAAATGGTAGAATACAGAAATTTATCGGCTAGCATAAACCAGCAGCCAAAAAAATGCCTCAGCTACAACGGGATAAACAAAGAAGCTTACTAGACTATTCTGACAACCTCAACTGGAACATCAACTTGAATCCCCAACTCCATCAGAAGCAAAGAAAAGAAAGCTGCACCCAATTCTCACAACAAATCCTATGCAAAAAATCGCAGCAGCTATATTGCTTTCCATAAAATCACAAGTTCCTGCTATGCTTGTCACCGTTGCATACATGTTAGTAACCGGTACCCATGGATGGCATGCCATAAGGAGGCATTGGGGGCATCCCCATTCCACTCATTGGAGGGGGAGGAACAAAGCCTCCTCCCATACCAGGCATAGGGGGTGCAGGCAAAGCAAGAGGCAACAATTGAGCATACATGTTCTGCAACAGAAAACACATTCATATCAGTATTACTCGAGTGTCCAATTTCTTGAGAATAAATAATGTGAAAATTAATACTTGGCCATAGGAAATGGCAACAATAATTACCTGTTGTGCAACTACTTCCTTTTCTTCGTTCTCTTTAGCCTTTACTTCTTTTTGTGCTTCAATTTTGTCCTTCACTAGTTCGTCAACTTTGCCAGTGTACTCACGGATAAACTACAACAGCAAAGCACAGATGGTGAAAGAAAGCACAAGATAAAATGGCAATAACTATAGGTGATATCCAGTAATGTAAGTTTTTAAGCCTGATACCAACAAAGTTGTCATAAAAACCAACATAAATGTCAACTGAAATAGAAGTGATAAACAAAATGCAAACCTGTAAGAGGTATGGGAAGGCAAAGTCAATCATATTGTGCATCCAAGCTAGTTCAAGAACAATGTCTGCCCGTATTAAATCATAGCAAACAAATAGACATGAGGCAAAGCATTCCTTCTTTCCCTGCACAAGTATGTGAAAAGAAAATTAGAGAACTCCGTATGCACATAAATTAATACTAATAGGTGCCATTATTTCTCTGCGTGATTTAGAATTGCACAAACTTACAAGAGGTACCACTAACATACAAAAATCATCGCCACAAAGAAGGATGTAGAGTAGCAAAGTACAAAAACATGATGATTTAATTTAAAGATGATGATGACGACGACGGAGTAGATTTTCATAGCACAAAAAATAGGATGAACTAAGTCTTTATAGTAATTAAAGGAAACACATTAGTCAAGAATGAAAGTAAACCTAACCAAACAGTGTTTGTTGGGCGTTAAGGAATAACTAGCGATGGTGCATTGTGCCAAATAAGAGCTAGCTTTTGGGGTTGTGTTAGGCCCAAAGCGCAACTGCTAAGATAGTATCAAATTCTATCTGATCACCCACGTGTCAAAGCCTACAAATTTCATGCCCCCATATGTCAAGTTTTGGGCGTGAAGGGTGTGTTGAGAGTCCCACATTAGATAATGATATGGCCTCAAAAGTGGTTATAACTTATAAGCAGAGGGTAACTCTCACCCTTGGAGCCAACTTTTGGGGAAGAATTATATATGCACTTCAAAACTAAATTATTTTAGTACCTGATCAATGAAATAAATAAGCAACTCCTCAGCAAGTTCACGCTCGCCAGATTGCGAGGCTGTCTCCATGGCATCTTTGTAAAGGTTATCCTTCTTTGACAAAGCAATAGACTGCTTCCATCTACCTGCCTTCTTGTAAATGTATGCAGCAACACGTCTCATCTCAAGAAGCTCGTGCTTTTCAATCTACATCATAAAATATTAATCTATCAGGTTTCCATAATTGAAACTGAAAAATAGACACCATTAAGAGCAAATTGCAGCTAACCTTTTGTGCAAGGCCTATTTGATCAAAGTTATCATGCAAATCAATAGACTCGCGCAATCTATCATAATCTTCTTCCTCGACATATATCTCATTCAGGGCTTCATTAACAGCAGATACGTTGTTGCTCTGAACTGCAACCATGTATGGCTTCACAAGGCGAAGGTGACCAGCCTAAATCACATTACAGGGAAAACATCTGTGAGAGTTATAACAGGCAAGTCAAAAACTAAGCTAGTGAATTATTTGCTACTGATAATGCTACCTTACGCATGATGTCAACAACGCGTGCATGGTCAACACGAAGTGCAAGGACATTCAGAATATCATTGATAAGATCTGGATGCTCTTCCAAATAGAAGTGAACAGCCTTGTAATACAACTCAACGTTAGCAACTTTGACAACAACATCTTTAAATTGCATGTGATCCCATGCTTCAGGTGAATGGTTCATGATGGTAGTTGCAGCGTTATCAAACTCATCATATTGGATATACAAATAGGTCAACTCTTTCCAATGCTGTTGTTCATCACAAGCTCTTATAAGTTTTGGAATATTGAGCCGGGTTGAGAATAGTTTGATATGCTCCATAAGCTTCTCAGGGCGGTATCTAGCATAGAGAACTCCTAACTCAGTGAAGATGCCCATATGAGCCCGCTCTAAACCCAAACCGCTCTCCATAAGAGATATTAACTCATTGAAGTAACCTCTATTTTGGTAATATTCACTGACCTCTTCCAAGTCATCCACCTAAAAAGTTAACAAAAAATTGACACAGTAAGTATTAATTAAAAAGTAAATAAGTTCACTGCTAGCAAACCAAGAAAAAGTCCCCATTGCAAGTACAAAAGACTTCCAATCATTACGCATTTACATATTCCCAGTATACTTTTAGGAGATTGGTTTACATTACTATCTGAAGCCCAGATCATTCAAGCTCTCTTAATTGCAATCAGATGGCATTAGAAATCAACAAGAAGGTTCCTAATTTATTTTCAAAAATACATATAGTTTATTAAAATCTGATATCAACATATTACCTGAATAATAATGTTGAGTCCACATATCTGGGCCAAACGAAACTCCTCTGCATCAACACAAGCAAAGCAAACTTCCTTCCATGTTTTTGAGCTGTTGGCTTTCCTTGCTGCATCAACAGCACCTTGGAACTGCTGTAACTTGACCAGGGTGATAGCCAACTTGGCCCAGTTAGATATAAAAGCAAATATGATTTTTGCAGCCTCATATAATGCTTCATCATACAACCGATCACCAACAGCTTGAAGATTAGCAACATTCGGCATCAGAATGAACTCCTCAATGTCACTGAGCCGATCAATCTTAGCATACGCATAAATGAGCTCACTGTCAACCTTGGGTTCTTTTGCCTTCTGTCTTACCATGAGCAAGTATTTCACTAAATCATGGTAAACATCGGCATTTGCAGCAGCACGGATAACATCTAAAAATTGTGTGGCATCATCTGCTCGTATAAACGACTCAATTGCGTCACTCACAAGCCCTTCCCTGAGTTGAGCCTTGGCCACCTCACTCCAAACAGCATCTTCTTCAACTCTGAAAGCAAACTCAACAGCTCTATCAATGCTGCGAATATTATCAAGCAACACATTGACTGCCTGAACATTCAAGTTGAACTTCTTGAAAATTGCAAATGCTTCTTCATACAACTGAGCTTCTACAGCCATTTCTCCAACTGCAGGCCCGTCAAAATTATCCAGTCTATTGATATAATCCATAACTCTGGATGAATCAGCCTTAATCGCTGTCAAAATAAGAAGATTCTGTAAATTGAAGTTTCCACTGAATGCAGAATTCTGAAGCACAATCTTCTCAAGAAGTTCAATCAATTCATGAGGCAGATCAGCAGTCATGAAAGCCTTAACAGATGCAGAAACTTGTTCAGGGCTTGAGCTTTCAGGCAAAGCTGTAGATACAACCTGATCAATAAGTTGCCTTCTATATTCATTATCAGGAGTAAGAACTTTAGCCCACAGATCACCATCCATCCTCTCGACAACATATCTGTCACCACAATATATGCATGTGAGCATTGAATACAAGAAAATTGATTTGATGTAACAAAGACCCACATATACACCACATACCTTGCTTGCAGTTTGAACAAAGAATTTTTACTGGTGACATTGATAAGTTCATCATCACATTGTCCACGCCTGTAAGCTACAACTGCCAAAGTGGGGTCGCGCTTCTCACAATACTTGCCCACAACTCGAGAATCATAGTATGGGTTGGTAGTGAGAAAATGTTCTGGGTTGTTGTTGCTATCGATGATAATTTTACCCAGAGCATTGTGAACATGTACGTCCTGGCTTCCCTCACTAACGAGATGTTCTAAGAATTGTGTGAGCAAACGTAGCGATTCCTGCATATAAAATTTTCAAGGGATAAAAATATGTAAATATAAATATGAATGCAATTTAACAATACATAAGATTAAGGACAACACCAACCTCTTCTCACATTCCTCCACAAGGGGGCTCCACTGGCAGCAATGACCGAACTGAAAGAATCAAACCTTTGATAAAATCTTCTGGACACTCATCATCTAGCAGCTGCCCAACAACTAAAGGAGCATTCCCTGGGTTCACCTATAGCAAAGATACAAAGCTCTGACAAGGGCGGAAAAAAAGAGGGTAGATAACCCCATGAGATAAGCAGGGCTATCACAATACCTTCTGAACATAACCTTCAATGTAGCGAAGCATGTTGTTTGTGTATAGGTAGTGTGTTAGATCTGGAACAAACCCAAATCGATCACAGACATTTATTAAAGGTCGTGCATCTGGAAGCTTAGCCTCCATCAGAAAGTTCTTTGTTTTCTCAGAATCATAGAAATTGGATTCTCTTGTTACACGCTCGACCTCCTTGATTTGACCAGTCTTTGCTGCTGCCTCGATGTATTTGAAATGAATGTCAGGATCCTCGCTGTCCCGTATTATTCAGAGAAGTACATACGATATATCAGCATAAATATATTGGAAACTATATCAGGTATAAACAGGGTCAATTACCAACAGAAGAAAAAAAAAGTATTCACAAACCTGGAGCTCAAATATGATCCAAGAAAGAAGTACAGTCCTTCATATGACCTAAACTGCTCAAAGATTTTTATGCAGGCATCAACACCCAATTGTTCACAATACTCTTTTGCAACCTGAAGAGACAAAAGCAAGTTTAGTTATCAATTATTAGTATGTCCCAAGATATAAAAGATAATGACACTTCTATACCTGCACAATGATCTGTAGATTGCCCCTGAGATTGGCCAGTAGTAGGTCTTTCATGCACTCTAATGCCCATTCTCGTGACAGAGTACCAAAAACTCTACAAGTGACTACAATAAAAAAAAAATGAGTAAGTATTTAAAACCTCGTGTGAAGTATTCTAAGCCCTAAAACAGATAAAAGCAAGAAGGCACATAAACCTGAGGCTCGATTGCATGTGTATTAACGATCACACGTTTTATATCTGGTAACTCTGTGTAATGCTGCACCAAAAATGATGTAATCAGCATATGGTACGACTTTAAGCTTTTGAGCAGGAAATTACAAGAATAAAACATATGGGAAGTCATTACTTGCAAAGCTCGGACGTAAAGGCGGCTTTTTCACAAAGTTGGGCAATACGAGGGCGGTCATAATGGCTGAACATGCCATTAGCCAAAATAGCATCAGCAACATTAGGGAAAGTCACCAGATTGATCTCCAACACCTGAACAACAATTCACGAGAAGATTGTATCACTGCGAAGAAAGATTATCAAAGAAAAATGCCCCGTGACAACTTGGAAACAAAGGTCCCAACCTTTGTCTGAAGGAATCCGTGTTCCGGTAGATTTGGCTTCAAAACATCCAGGAGAAAAGCTGTGGCCTCACGGATCAGGTTTCTCTGAGCAGACCAAAGAATAACCAAGATGAAAATGGAATAATGTTTAGAAGCATTTTGTACTAAATCTGAAATGATGAAGCTAAAATTATTTTAGCTTCGTCATCATTAATTTTAGTAAAATATCAAATTTATTTTAGAAAAACATCAATTTACTACTCATCAAAATTGCCTGAACACAGCAAATAATCAACCTGAAGAAACAGATCAGTTATGGTGTTGTAATCAACCGGGCTACCTCCCTCCATTTGAGACATCATTAATGCAAAATTAACAGCACCCTGAAGATCAAAATGAAAATGGTAACTTGTAGAATTTCTTCATAAAAAAACTCACCACACATTGTCAACTTAATGTACAACTGCTGTTTAAAAAGCAGTTACCACACTTCCAGAAAGGTGTTAGACGAGGGGGAATCACAAAGAACAGGTTCAACTAAAACAAGTACACAAAATAAACTGTAGAGGTTTCGCCCAAACCTGAGGATCTGTTCGGAGAATTGTTTGCAAAAGAAAGAGGTAGTCAGGTGTGTACCCAACCTATATAGCAACAAATAAGAAATGGAGATGTTCAGGGAAAAATATTTCCAGTAAAATCAAAGGAAATATATGCAATGCAAATTATGCAGGCCAAGAAAAAATTTCTACATGCTGTAACAGATCCTTAATATTGTTTGATAAGTAAAAAAGCACCTGCTTAGAGTAGATCAGAATCTTGTCAAACTCCCTCCTCTCAGCAAAAGCAGCAACAACTTTTGGAGTAGCTCGGGCTTTGATATAAATTTTTAACGCAAGATCATTGTCTACAGTCTACAAGGGGCATACCCATGATAATTAGTAGAAATACACCATTTCTAAAAGAAAATAAGATTAGTATAGCGCCTCATAAGGCAGACAATTAGAAAGGTAAAAAATAAAAAATACAAACAGAAAAATAAATGTCAGAACAATTTGATTTGCAAAAGGTTTAGTCCAACTCAACCTTAACAAGATCTCCTAGCTCCTCACTGCATTCAAGCTTGTCCTCTGCCAACCAATTTTCCAAGAGATTTTTCTTGTTCTGGTTCACAACCAACCGAGACAATTCTAACGACTCAAAGGCATTCAGCTTTCCCCTTGTTAAAAGTGTTCCAAAATACTGCAGAAGTGGCGGAGTTTGTCCAGCTTGCACAGGTACACTCTGTCATGTACAGAAGATAATCACATTTTAAACATTATTATCATAAGTGGAGCAGAATCAAACATGCAAGAAAGAGATGGAAAGTGCGAGAAAATTTAGAGATTATCTTCTGAAACTGAAAATGTATCTATTGAGTTGAGAGAAACTACAGAGTGATTGATATATTTATAGAGGTCTAGTTCATATAATTGGATCTGAACAACCCATAGTTATCAATAGCACCAAATAACGGCGGAGTGAAATGGAGGCTGGCCGCTATTCCCCCAAATAGCAATGATATTGCGTGCATCGGGGTAGGGTTGGGGTATTTTGGGGATTTCATGCTTAAATTTGCTTGTTTCCTTTACTTTTGGTTCTATCTACTTGTATGTTTTGCTTAAGTACTATGACATTTTATTATTAAATATGATAAGTTCAAGATTTGAGAAAGTTTCCAAGTGTTGGGCATTTATATATTATATATAGGAATATTAATTATTTAATCATTTAATATATTTAAAAATAAAAATAAAAAAATAAAAAAAGCAAGAATAGTGGTCATCCTGCTACACAGCTATACCCAATCCCAGCTTCGGAATCTGCCACTCCATGCGGGATTATGGAACTACCTATGTGAAGCTGATGCAAGAACTCTGTTAATTTAAAAATTCCATTTGTGTCTAATATCTGAAAGCCCTATGAGCTAAATGCTTTTACACTAGACACTAACAATTATAATCTAATTGACCAAACAAATAAACGCCCAAACATGCAAGAAAGAGCATGAGAAATAATAAACCAAAGACGACTGTCTCTTTAACTGAAGTAGCAGAAAGAGCATGAGAAAATTGCTGTATAGCTACATCTATTGAGAAACCTGAAATTTGGCAACTGTGTCAGGTGTACGAAGGATTCCTTGTGGAGATTCAGCAGCAAGCTCAGCTGCTTCTTTATACTTTGTTTGGGCAAACAGTTCATGAAAACGTTCCACCACCTGTAAAATCAACGAGTATTGTCATCATGTCTATGAATAAAAAAATAAAAATACAACAATAATCACCATTTCTTGAAAAACTAATGTACCACACAATCATATGATCAATATCAAATAGAATATGCTTAAAAAACAGATTAAAGCATGTAGATCATGTTGGTTGAGTATACAGCAATGAAACAACAAAACTGCATGCATACGACTTTCACAAACATGATAAAAGATTGAAAATGCAAAACAAATATACAACAAGCGCTGGTAAAGTAAGGAAATGTAAGTCAAATACTGAAGGAATAAAGTGAACTAATACAGCTAAAGGGAAAGGTTAGCAACCACTAAGTATTGCACTTTTGATTACAAGCACCAAACATCAGGCAAGTTATGCTTCCAAGTTCTTGAGACAACACCCCTAATGAAGAAACATTATTACTAAAGTTGAGTTCTCCACATAATTGACATACCAGCTTCTCAGCACCAGGAAGATTTCCTCTTTTGGCAAGACTAACAGCTAGCTCCAAATTGTTTAACTGCAATAGTAACCAATATGAAACTTGTTAAAATGACAATTCATTTCCCACTTCACATCATAAAAGTGATAATAAGGCCAGAAACATACTTGACCGCTGACAAAATTCACAATTGTCTGTTCATTAACAGTGGCCAGCAAAACCTGGCCTCTCCTGTTGACGGCATAAAAGCCTCCCACGGATGTGGCTTCTGATGTCAAAAATATAGGATCTGGACTAATTCTGTTCCTATATACAGCAGTAGCTGTCTCCAAATCGTACACAAAAAGTAGGCCAAGTTTGGTAATCACATAAATCAAACCATATTTGTGGGATATCTGCCAAAAAACAAAGGAGGAGTCAAATATCTAGAACTTGTAAAATGAATAACAAACGTTGGCAACTTCTGTACCTGCATGGAAACTGGAAAATCATCAGCAAAATCTGGGGGGAAGAAAAGATCAGCTTGTTTCTTTGTAAATGATGGCTTCCCTGCAAACAAATTTGAAAAAGTAAAGTCCAAAATTATGATAAATTTAATCACAGGTGATACTATGATACCCACAGTTCGATCACAGGTGATACAATGATACCCAAAGTAAACTCCAACACAAAATTGCCATTGTAGTCTGTAGGGACATTTTCTAAAAGGAGCATTTTCCTCACTAATATGATCTCTCCACCACTAGTTAAAGTCATAGATCAAGCGTGATAAATACGTACTGATGAAAATAATCTATTTAAATATCAGGTTTACCAGAAATATTAAATTTGGAAACTCAAAATAGGACAGCTAGCTCAACACTACAAGACAGATTTGTGTATAAGCCATATTCCCTGTAAAATAAATGTGTGAGATGAGGGATAGATATGAAAATGCAGACCTGGCTGTGCACCCAGTTCAATGACATGCAACTTGGATACAATTTGACCAGCATTAAGTGTCTTTGAGGCAAAAGAAATCAAAACAGAAGGATTTTCATTCCCAGGAACCTGTCAAAATCAAAATAAAAATGTTATCATCACGAAGTTTGGAATTATACAATTATTCAGGTATTATAAAATAAATAACTCTATGAAAATGAAGACAGAATCATAAGAAAATATACTTTAAATTGGGCAAATGATGCAGCATGAGCTTCAAGAGCCTGACTGCGCTGCTGATCCACGGAGAAAAGTTGCATGTTCCCTTTAACCAATTGTGGCCTCTATAATGAATAATATGACGAATAAACCAAATGTATTAGGCTTGCAAAAATCATAGTAGAAAGATTATACTTTTGGTACAAGTATACACAGTAGAAACCAACATAAAGACAAGTCAGAATGGTCTTAGTGAAAAGGCTAAAATATAGCTGGAAATTTGAAATGCATTTCACTATGATTGCCAACTATGACAGGAAGCAGAGATATACCTCAGGGGTACCAGGAGCAATACCAATCAACACCAACCATTTTTCCGTAGGGTCACATCGATAATTGATTATCTGGTTGTTTGCCAAATTCGCTGTTCTCTCAAACATCTTAACAGGCTCAGAATCACCTGTGAGTTACATCAATCAGGGACCATATACCGATCAAAAAATTACAGATGAACTACAAGCACACAAAGAATGTGTAAACTGTAAAGCAGAAAATATAGTAGCAAAAGAATATTGAGGACAACCAGATTATCTATCATTAATTTATCTATCGTTAACATTATCTTACCTTCAATTGACCAGTGGTATACAGAGGTTTGTGTCACAAGGCCCAACATTTTGGGGCTAATCCACTTCCAGAAGGCCACCTATACATGAGAAATAAGGGCATTCCACAAAGATTAACAAAGTCATCCTTAAGGACCTATTGTGTTATGGTATATGTACTCTAGTACATAATAATTACCTGCTCAGGCATCTGATATGATTTCATCTTTGTTTTCAATTCGATATTAAATATTTGTAGGTGATCCTGCGTAGTGCCTTGGACTTGGGCTTCAAGAAAATAATGTAGCTCATTAGTGACGATAGTCCAAAAGCAAATAATATTTGAAATACAGCACCAACAGAAGCACATGGCACAAAAACTGAAAACATGAAGATTGCCAAACATTTGGGAATTGGGAGCATTATGATTATGAACATTATTGATTATCTAAATACTTATCATTTTTTTCTTTTAACCACCCAAACCTGGTCAAACGTTGACAACATGAAAAATATGTAGGAATGCATCATCTAATAGCCCTAGTGTGAAATCAGGGATGACTAATACAATAGCAAAAGCAAAAAATTGTAGGAAAAAAAAGATTATCATATATGTATACATTACATTAAGAGCAATAAATGTCATATACCCAGTGTTGTCAATGGCGGATGGCGGTTTATGGCGGAGAGCCAAAAATCCGCCATTTTAGGCCGCCATAACCGCCATAAAGCCGCCATAAACCGCCATCCTTCACAAATTGGCTATGGCGGTTGTCAAGAAATCCGCCACCGCAATCCGCCATGGCGCCGCCATGGCCGATATTTGACAACACTGCATATACCTCCAACAAAATTGACAAGAATAAAATCGTAGTTTAACCCTCAAACAATAATTCCTTTCTATAATCTAACTAAATTAATTTTCTCATCTAATAAAGTCCTTCTTGCTTCCACTTGGGGAATACACAAGGTAGTTTAACCCCAAACAATAATTTTTCTTTTATCTACCTAAATAAACTACTTACCTTATAAAGTCCTTCTTGCATCCTCTTGGGGAATACACAAGGTAAATTAATTTAATTATTGACGAGAATAAAATCGTAGTATAACCCCAAAACAAATTTTTTTCCTACTATTCCTCATCTAATAGAATCTCTCTTGCATCCTCTTGGGGGATACACAAGGTAAATTATTTTCCAATAAAAATTGTTAAATTATTACAGCACTTAGGACATGATCTATAACTTAATTTTATAGAATTACAAAGGAAGCCAGTTGATTTCAGACTCTCAAATCAATCAAAGATCACTGCTTCTCAGCTCCGCCCCCCTCTCAATCATGGTGCATATAATACCTGACTGGGCAAGTAGCCTATCATAGTCTGGTATTCAAGGTTTCGGAACTGAGGGCCAGGAAAAAACAAAATTCACTAATCAAATTCTTGCTCAACAAAGTCACGATACTAGGCTAAAGTAGATATACTACAGACAGTTAGTCGCACTCATCATGTGCTTCAGGTCAAACCAGTGTTGTCAAATATCGGCCATGGCGGATTGCGGTGGCGGATTTCTTGACCACCGCCATGGCTAATTTGTGAAGGATGGCATTATCTGGCGGCTTTATGGCGCGGCCTAAAATGGCGGATTTTTGGCTCGCCGCCATAAACCGCCATTGACAACAATGGGTCAAACTAGTCAAAATTAGCCAGTTTCTTTCATTTCGTCTAACACTATCATCAACAAATTGATGCAGTTGGTTATAAGAGCAAAATTCGAGAAGAATTCAAGCATACCACTAAAAGAAATAAAGCTTCAACTAAATGTCGATATCCACAATGACAGACAGATTTCAAATCAATCCCAAAGTGCTAGTAGATAGAGAATAGAAAATATTAGCACCTAAGAAACACAACTCACACATTATGGATAAGATTACAAAGCATGCATCCTACCTTTTAAAGCAAGGATTCTAGAATTCGGATTCATAAGAGCGGAATCTGCTGTGATCGGTCTCCTCAAAGGTTGATTTGGCATGTTCATATCAACAATAACCACGCTATTCTGAGGAGACGTTTCTCGAACACATATATACTTGTCCGATTCCATAGTCACATGAGTGAAAGTGATGAATTGTGTATTGATGCCAATGCTCGGCAACTGCAATCACGAATCAGATCAAACAAATCACATCATTCATTCAATTCATTATCAAGCAAAAGGACGCACAAACGATTAACCTTCAAACTCTCCAACTCTTAACAAATAAGAAAGAAGAAAAATAAAACACTCAGATCTGCGCAAACTTTCACAGTAAACAATAACCAAACTAGTAAAGTAAAACTGCAGAGTCTTTGACTTGGAAACTAAAATTGAACGAAGTGATAAAACCGCAAAATCAACAATAATTGTCACAAAAGCAAAGTGTTCATGTATTAGAACTGTGAATTGAGCTTCGTAAACAGAAGAAGAAAATACAAGGTTTGCGAGCCGTGCTTGGAATAAAATCTAAGAAGGAGAAGAAAAACTCACAGTTAGGACTTCTTTCATGGCGATCGGAGCGTTCGCGGCCGCCATGGTGACTTAGATCGACGAACTAAAACTCGAAGGCTTTGATCTGTAAGAATTCGTCGATGGAGAGTGGAAGAGTAGAGAGAGAGAAGTTGAGGAGGATCCAAATCACTGCGAGATCTATGAATCGCAGTGAAGAAGACTTGGACCCTCTTCAAAGCGAAGGAGAGAGAGACAGAGAGAGAAAGAGTTGAATTGTGACTGGGTTCTGACTTCTGAACAAAATGGGATAGAAAGAAAGAAACGGGGTGGAATTGAATGGCTGCGACGAGAAAATATGCATAGATCTCGTTCTATGTGTGTGTTTGGAAACGTGTTTACACTCAAATGGAAAAATAAAATGCGCAGATTATAAAAATAATTATTTTCTAAAAGAAATATTAATTAATTAATAATTATAATTATAATTTCACCGGTGAAACACTAAAATTGATCGTTGGATATTGTTTAAAATGCCATGAATGGTTAAGATTGAATCAACCTATATTAAATCTCAACCATTGATGAATTTTTATACTACATCCAATAGTCAATTTTAGTGTTTCACCGGTGAAAGATTTGATTTGTTCTTTCACCCTAGAAAGACCCATATAATAATAATAACAATAATAATAATCAAGGGCTTTCCATCTATAATAATGTACTAGGACGATTACCCGTGTGATGCACGGGGAGGTGATTGACAGGTCTACCGATGTAGTTTCGAAAAAATATTAACATTTTATAAGGGGGTATAAAAATACGCAACACATATTTATAAGACGAAGAGGCAACAATAGCCCTTGGTGGGATGAAGTCTAAGTCCCTTTATGCACCTCTTTTTTTTTATAAGTCCTTTTGTGTGGAGTTCTTTAGTCATGTATGTGTTATAGTATGAGACTTTGAAATTTCTTTGTATGTGTTATAGTATGGTTTGAAATTTTCAGATGCATATCAACTAACCAACTAAGCATGTTATATTTATCATTTTTCACTTACATACGATTTGATCGAAATATTTTAGAGCTCGTCGTATTTGCCTTCCAGGAGATAGATCACGAATTTGAAGAATTTCGCGTGGTATTTATCTAGATCTGATTCCTCCCGGAAGCTTCAAAAAATGAGTTACGGAAAAGAAAAAAAAAGTGGTATTTTAATTTTTGCTAGATTAATAATGACATAAAGTTTGCATTATTTACAACTAATGTTATCAAAAAATGTCTCCCCAAATTGATTAATAAAGTAGCCGGTGTAAAGTGTACCATACTATAACACATACATGACTAAATAACACACACAAAGGAACTTATAAAAAAAAAGTACATAAAGGCACTTATAAAAAAAAAGTTTTTCCCCCAAATGGGGAAAAGATGCGACTTTGTATTAATAGTTAGGGAATATAGAGTGGGGGTATATTGGTAAACAGTGGGGTACAAAATGAAGGGTACATTTTGATAATAAAAAAAAGAGTGTTGGACAAAAAAAAATTGCCAAGGATATATCGGTCCAAAAATATAGAGTGGGGGTATATTGGTAAATGTTGGAAAAAAAAATTTCCCACAAAAGTGGTTATTGTAAACGATCTTGTATTAATATATAGAGATAAATCAGATTAGTTCAATTTTTGTCAGGGGTGTATTGGTTAAAAAATATAGAGTGGGGGTATATTGGTAAACAGTGGGGTACAAAATGAAGGGTACATTTTGATAATAATAATAAAAAAAAAATGTTGGACAAAAAATAATTGTCAGGGGTATGTCGGTCCAAAAATATAGAGTGGGGGTATATTGGTAAACAGTGGGGTACAAAATGAGGGGTACATTTTGATAATAAAAAAAAGTGTTGGAGAAAAAAAATTGTCAGGGGTATGTCGGTCCAAATATATATAGTGGGGGTATATTGGTAAGCAGTTAAAGTCAAAATGAGGGTATATTGGTAAATGGTGGGGCACAAAATATAGAGTGGGGGTATGTTGGTCCAAAAATATAGAGTGGGGGTATATTGGTAAACAGTGGGGTACAAAATGAGGGGTATATTGGTAAATGGTGGAAAAAAAATTTCTCACCAAAATGGCTAAAGTCAACGACTTTACCTTAATATATAGAGATTAATTAATTAATAATTATAATAATAACAATAATAATAATCAAGGGCTTTCCATATATATATATATATATATATACACACACATATATAATTATTATTTTGAACAAATTTATAAAATGGACACTAATTAATGTGCAGATTATAAAAATAACTATTTCCTCAAAAAAAAATATAAGATTCTTTTTTAGATAAGCTAAAAAAATATTTAATTTATTTACACAATGAGTGTATATATGTTTTACACTATCTACTAATGCAAGATTAAACTCAAAATAATAATAATAATAATAATAATAATAACAACAACAACGACAAAAGAAGACTTTCTATAAAATATATAGTTGTGGTTTTTTGAACAGATTTATAAAATTGACATTAATTTTTTTTACCAAAGGACATTAATTTCATTGGTTAGTAGATTTAGTAATTGTTTATTTTTTTTTTTGACAAAATTTAGTAATTGTTTATTCAAGTGTAACCTCAAGGGGTTAGTCTAGTGGAGCATGACAGAATTTATATATGAATGTAGCAAGTTCAAATTTTTACTAATCTCATGAGGTCAATATAAATTCTCTTTATAAGTGTGTTCAAAGAGTCTGGAGATTTTTTACTGTGTTGGACTAGGGTGTCATTTCCGTGCCCTAAACTTTTATAATAAAAAGAAGTGTTGACTTTGTTTATATATATATATATATAGATTTCTAAAAATAATGGAAAATTATACTCACCTCCCTTCAATTTTGGGCAAATGCCACACAACTCCCCTCTAGTTTTAAATTGAACAATGACCTCCTTTATTTTTTCTTCTTACGACATTAACACCCCTTTCAAAGTTAACACCGTTTGTGTTTGTGACTTCCGTTAAGAAACCATGTGATCTCTCTCTGCTCTGCACTTTTTCATCAAAAATTGGAACTCAAGTCTCTCTAATTAGCACCCTTATCCTTCCCCCTTTCGCTCCGATCGAATGCGCTCTCTCTGCTCAACACTTTCAATCTGAAATATACATGTAAATAAATTGTAAAGACTGGGTTTGGTTTCTAAAATTGTAATGGTTGTGCATATAAAAGGGAAGTTGTCTAAGTATCACACCCAAAGCTGTAAGAAGTGAGAGAAATCTTTAAGAATTGACAGAACGAAAGAAATATGAGAAACCAAAAAATTTAAAGGGAAACACGTGGATGAAATTTGAAGTGTTTTCTTGGGATAACATGAAAGAGTATCGAATAAATCTTTGTGATGATATGTTCAGATTTTAAGGAATGAAATATTGTTCAGAACCGACAAATGTGGATGAAGAAGAAAGATGAAGGAAATCACATAAGAATAGAAGAAATCTTTTGTAATGGTGCATTAAAATTTGAGGGAATGGAAGCAATCTTTATAATTGAATCTTCAGATTTCAGAGTTTAAAATTTTAATCAATCGGAGAGCATGAATGAAGGAGAAAGATGAAGAAATCGTGCACGACTAACTTCCTTTCTAAAACCGAATAGAGCATTAAATTGAGGGGAGGTTATTGTCAAGAGAAAACTAGAGGGGAGATGTGTGACATTTAGCTAAACTTCAGGGAAGATGAGTGTAATTTCCCCTAAAAATAAAGAATAAAATCAAACACCAAAAGAGACCATTTCTTATATTTATTTACTTAGTAAAGTAAAAACAAAGGCAGATAACTACGATTAATAAATATATTTATTATAGAAGAACTGAAAAACAAATAAAGTCATCACAAAGACAAGATAAAATTAAGGATTTACAAAGGAGATTTTTTATAGAGTAGTGTGGAGAACGTCTAAATGCTTTTTGGACTAGAAACACTCATGTCGTTTCATTAATTTTGATAAATGTGACATTCCTACTGACGCAAGACAGATACAAATGAATCAACAATTTTTAGAATTTTGTAAAAAATGAATAAAAGAATATATAGATAAAGGTCTTATTGGACCAAGTAAAACTCCTCGGAGTTGTTCGGCATTTTAACCATGTGTGAAAAAGAGAAATTCTTTGTATTATGTTATTTATTTACAAGGGGAATACGACACTAACAAATAGACATCTTATTCACCTAATTAATGAAATAACAATAGTCTAATTAGGAGAAATATCAAAGGTAATAAAAATTGTATAAATAATATCAAATCAAATCAAGCAAATCTTCCTAATAATTATATTAGTCAATACTCCTCCTCAAGCTGGGAAATGGATATTTATCATTCCCATCTTGCATAAGTTCTTAAAATCGCTCAATGTGAAGTCCCTTGGTGAATGCATCTGCCAGTTGAAATCTTGTAGGGATGTATGATGTAGCTATAAGCCCATTATCCAACTTCTCTTTCTTGAAGTGTCAGATGATCTCTATGTGTTTTGTTCTATCATGTTGAACCAAATTATGTGCAACACTAATAACTGATTTGTTATCACAAAATAGCTTCATCGGAGTTTCATATTTTATTTTGAGGTCATCTACTATAATTTTCATCCATAGTATAGCTCACAAACCCATTGGGCCATAACTCAAAACTCTACCTCTGCACTTGACCCTATAACTACATTTGCTTCTTACTTCTCCATGACACCAAGCTTCCTCCCAATAAAATACAATACCCTGAAGTAGACATTCTATCCACGATCAACCCTGCATAGTCTGAATCTATATAACCTTCCATGAGAAGTTTCCCTTCTCTCTGGAACAACAGTCCACTTCTGGACTTGTCTTCAAATACTGGAGGATCCTATTAACTACTTGTAGATGTCTTTCTCATGAATCATGCATAAACTGACTCATCACACTGGCTGCATATGCTATGTTTGGCTTGGCGTGGGCTGTATATATGAGCTTTCCCACAAGTATTTGATACTGGGACTTCTCTACTTGTGGGCTAATGCCGCCACTAGTTGTGAATACCATAAATCCATCACTTTTTGTAATCATGTGTGGATAAGAAAAATTCTTTGTATTCTATTATTGCTTTACAAGGGGAATTACAACACTAATATATAAACAACCTATTCACTTATAACAATCACCTAATTAGGCGTTCGGATCCTCGGCAGCCATGGTCTCAACAACCAATTTTACAGCACAAATGTGAACCTTTTGATTATTTTAATGGATGAGATATAACATGCAATAAAATAAATATAAAACTGTAAATAAAATTAAAAATAAAATAAAATAAGGCAATTGTCCAAGTATGTTGGCACCACTTGCAACTGTACGTCTGTATACACTGCCCACTTTGACCAAGTTTGGCACCACATTTCCATGTATGTAACTTCCAACTTTAACTTCAACATCTTGTTGAAGTGTTTTTGAGAATTAAAGTTCTCTCATCCTTTAATTCATCATTTAAAAACTTTTCGTCTCCTCTTTCTTTTCATTCTTTTATTTGCACATAAAAGAAAGGAGAAAAAAGAGAGGAGACAAAAATAATGATAACTTTTCGTCTCCTCTCTTTCTTTTCATTCTTTTAAAAACTTTTTCGTCTCCACATTGCAATACTTTCAAAGAAAGTTGGTCGAAAATCCAACTTCCTACCATGCTTATCAAGTAGATGTTGAAGATCAAATCACCAATGTGTTATGGGCAGATGCAGGGATGTTCATCGATTACGGGTACTATGGCGACGTGGTTTCTCATGATTCAACATATTGCACAAATAGTTCTCACAGACCACTAGCGGTGTTCTGGGATTTAACCACCATCGAAGAGCAGTCATCTTCGGAGCTACATTGTTATATGATGAAACTGCTGAGTCATACAAGTGGCTCTTTGAGACATTTCTAGAGGCACACAAGCAAAAAATGCCTCAAACTGTTTTTACGGATCAAGCACCTGCAATGGCAAAAGCACTTGCTGAGGTTATGCCCGACATTTACCATGGTCTATGTACGTGGCACTTGATGCAAAATGGCATAAAGCACTTAGGAAAGTGCATGTATGGTTATGAAGATGAAGAACAATTTGAAGAAGGTTGGGGAACTCTCCTTGCAAAGTATAATGTTAGTGAAAATACTTGGTTACAAAGAGTGTACACCATAAAGGAGAAATGTGCATCTTGTTACATGAAGAGGGCTTTAACATTAGGAATGAGAAGCACCCAACTTTGTGAAAGTGTGAATGCCAGTATTAAAAAATTATGAATGTGGACTTGGATATAATCAAGTTTTTTAAGCGTTTTGAAGCCGTTATGGAAGATAAACGGTATAACAAATGGAAGTGAATTTGAAGCACGCCAAAAAATTCCAAGACTCAATAACTCATTTTCCGGTATCTTACAACAAGTGTTTGAGCTTTTATACTCCTACCACTTTTGACATTTTCGAACATGAGTATGAGCTGTTTGAAGCATGTATCGTGAAGAACATCAACACGCAAACATCTCTAAATGAATATGTTATTTCCATGGTAAGAGATTTAGAAGAGTGGCGAGTGTTCTTTGATTTGGATAAGAATATAATTTGTTGTTCTTGTCGTAAGTTTGAGAGCTTTGGTATACTATGTTGTCATTGTTTACGAGTCTATTCACATGGATGTCAAATCCGTGCCCGAGCAATATATATTAAAAAGGTGGACAAAGTCAGCAAGAAGTGGGGTTTTACCTAATATTCATGTTAGGGACGTTGATGCATCCCCAACTCAACGATACAAGGAGATTTGTCCTCACCTTATTAGGATAGCGACTAAAACATGTAGAAGCCAAGAAACATTCATGTTCCTTAGCAAAGTCACTGATGAGTTGGACAGACAAGTTTTAGAGTTCAAAAATAATGAAGTGAGTATTACTCAAGTGAATGAGTTGCTTTGTAAATTTCAAGACATAACAATCAAGAATGATAGTTCAACACAAGTAAAGGGGTTCAATAAAAAAGAAGGCAAGAAGGGTTCAAAACGCAAGGTAGGATGGGTAGAGCTCCAACTCAAAAGAAAGAAAAAATGTGGTCCAAGTGTTACACAAATTTAAGAACGTACTTCGGTATTGTTAAATTATTAAAAATTTATTTTTTTAGCTTTCATGAACGACATAAGCTCACTTACTTGATTTTTCTTGTCATGTAGAATGATGGCAGTAAAAAAGGTTCAAAATGTAACCGAAAGAAGGTAGACCATCAACTTACCAAAAGAAGAGAGTATGGTGACTCAAGTGCTTCACATAGTCAAGTGCAACATGACATGCCCAATATAAATACACCTACACAGCTCAATTGTGAATATGATCAACCAACGATGGTAAACTAGCTAATTGGAGTTTGAGTATGTGAATGTACTAAAAAAAATTAATGATTAAATGATTTTGATTTTTGTGTAGGAAAGCGATGACACTTTAAGTCAATATGGTGTCACTAGTTTTACTAACTTATTGATGGTAAGTTTCGGTACTAGATAAACATTATTTTTAGAATAAGATGATTTCTTTTAAGTTTATATTATTGGATTTAACTCGTGTCTTTTAGATTATAGGGAGAACATGATATCCATTATATTGAATCCATATAGGAGGTGATACAAGATTCATTTGGAGATGTGCAACTTATTTTGACAAGTTTATTGAGCATGTAATTTGGGTATTTTTTTGGGAAGGGGATATAGTTGTTTATGATGTGTTGTCATGTACTTCTTTTGACAAATAATCGGTGTAATTAGGAGTTTTCATTTGTTTTGATTTATTAGATGTTATTAGATCCTTTAGTAAAGACCTGGATTATTATTGGTGCTTTGATGTCCCCATATTTATTTGTTTTTCTTTTATTATAAGGACTTAGTACTATTAATACTTGTCACCAATATGTGTTGATGTGGTACTTTATCTATATGTCTTATATTTATGTGTCTTTTGAAAAGAAAGCAATGTAGCCCATAAAAATGGATTGAATATTTGTGCGAGTAAATAGTGAAAATGAAGAGTTTTTAAAAAAGTGAGTTACAAAAGTTTTGATTGCTAAAAATAATTTAGCAAGGAACTCACAAAGCTGCAAGTTAGTAGAGTAAAAAAAACTGCAAGTTAGTATACCAAAAAAACAAAATTGGATGCTGGAAGGAGAGGAAAGTGGCGCTAGTGTGAGAATGAAAGTGGCGCTAGAATGTTGGATAATTGCAAGTGGCGCCAATATAATTGGACAGTTGCTTAGATCTCATCCATTAAAACAATCAAATGGTTCACATTTGTGCTATAAAAGTGGCTGCTGAGACCATGGCTGTCGAGGATTTGAATGCCCTAATTAGAACACTAATATATAGACATTCTAATATTCTATTCTTGCTAAATTCAAACACAGACAACAACAACTCAATATGACCGACTTGCTGCGACTAATCCAAGAAAGAAATTGTGATCTCTTAAGGTTTATGTCCTTCGTCTTTGGCACGTTTATGATATAAATAAAAGGTCTGCCATTTTCGATGGAGATATGTTGTTGATGGATGAAAACATGAATATCTCTTCAATACCATATATTTTCATTTTCTAAAATTTTTATTACCAAATGCTAAATCAGTCCTTATTTCCTTTTACCGTAGGAAGATAAGTATCATGATCTATAAGAAAATGCATGGTTTGTAGATTTGAGAGAGACTTGGTTGAAGATTTTGTTTATTCTATGAGTAACTTTGGTGTTAGATGCAATGTTGGAAATATCAGAACTACCAAACATTGTTTCAAACTGAACTTTTAGTATGGCACGCGAGTTGCTATGATTGATCAAAATTTTATTACGGCTTCTCCATTCCCATTAGTTACCTTTGACGACATTAATTTGTCTTACAACACAAACATTTTGGTTGATATGTTTTCCTATTTATTCCTTTCTATTGTTAATTCATTTTTTGCTTTGTACTTTTATCATTTTATCAACTAATTTACAATCATTTTTCATATGAAATGAGTGTTTATAGTAGCGTTGACACATACAAACATTATATATATTCTATAACTAATGCATGGATTAATGGTGAAAACGAAAGCTACAATGTACATGTAAAATCATAAGTTTGATAAAGCATTAATCTAGAATAACGGGATAAACAAACCGACATCGTGTGCATGTTACAAAGCATTATACTATTTTCATTTTTCATTTTTTACTTGCTTTATATTGAAAGACTATTTGGATCGACATATGCATTTTTTACTTGCTAGATCCGTTATTTGTCCAAATTTACCACAAAATATTTGTTATATTAATTTAAAATATAGTTCTACGTAATTATTATAAGCTATCTCGTTGAGTATTTTTTCAAGCTGCGACACATTGCACTAAATCATGAGTTTGAAATTTCTGTGATCCTTTATTCAAAGAAAATAAAATTCTATGATTCTATTATGAATTTATGTTTGTCCTTTAAACTTATGATTATGATAACAGTTGTTTTTTTTTTTAATTTTATTTCAATGTCTATTATAAAAGATTCTGATAGACATGGTCCAATAATTTGACGACGAAGAATAAGTTGTGATTTAACTTATTGACAATGAAGATTCATTTGAGTGTGCTTTAGAGAGGAATATTCAAAAAGACTTAGATTGTTGTATAAGCAATAATTGAGATTATTTTTGTACGTAGGAGAATTGAGAGAGGAGAAGTAATTTTTTTTTAGATTAAACGGGGCGCAAGGCCCAAAAACAAACAAAGAAAACTACACAGGAACTAATCTAGAAGTAGAGACTCTTATAACATCACCAGTAACAAGGCTATCGACACAAGGAGGAGGGGAAAGAAAACAATGGAGCCCCTCTCCTATGGAGCAACCAAAAGTAGCCAAACCATCTGCCACTTTATTAGCTTCACGATAAACATGGGTGGCACGGAAGGATGCAAACCCATCAATAAGCCGCCGGATACTAGCAACCAAATGTCTTCCTATAGCAGACCCAGTTGAATGATTGTTCATGATGTTGACAATAATCTGCGAGTCAATCTGGAGATCCACCATACTATATCCCAAAGTTGCTGCCAAAGTGAGCCCTTCAAACACACCCCATAATTCTGCCAAGTAACCCGAAGCCACATGCAACCGCTTGCTGAACCCACCTAGCCAACGCCCACTCGAGTCCCTAATGACCCCACCACAACCAGCAATACCACTAACCGATTTCCAAGCTCCATCGGTGTTAAGGGCAACACAACCCGGGAAGGGAGGATGCCAAGCAACGTTGATCTGTTGCTTGCAATTTCCCAGAACACTACCCAAAACAACTCTCCCATGCTCATACTCCTCTGCAAAGTTAAGAATGCTTGAGAGAGACACAATGGTATTTATGTTTGAATATAATTTGGTTATGCTCTATGTCCATGTTAGGAGAATATAAATGAACCTTAGATGAAATTTCTATTTGTTTAATTACCATCCTTTCAGCCCCTAATGGAGTTTGGTTATCTCATTAGCAATTATCAATGTATTTCAATTCAATCAATGAAATCATTAGTCTTATGTTACAATGAGTAATTTTCATTTTATAAACTAATATTTTACAATAATATAATATTCAATTTAACTAATTACTTGTTTAACTATAATAACCATAATCAATTTGATGTTACCAAAACTCACGTAATACTTTACCACTCTAAATATCTTCGAATGAGATATTACTCAATATATATTTTCAACAAAATTTTTCCCACGGATTAGGATATTTTTGTTGGTATAAACTAACTATCCTCTACACGCAGTTGTAGAGACTAATCTGTCGAGTCGGATAGGACCACAATGAGCGACAAAACTCTCATTCGAGAGATTTAACGCTGCTGTATGCCCAATGCTAAATTCGATCTTAAGATATTGGTTAAGCTGAAAGAGATCTCTCTATCATCTCATCCAAATGCTATTTGGTCAACAGATTGGGAGTCTAGTATGTCAAAAGTATTTTTATGTTTTTTTGGGTACAAAAAGTATTTTTCTAGTTGATAATATCCAAAAGTAAACTCCTAGGTGGGATCCAAGTCTGAATTCTCACTTGACCAACTCTTCTTTGGGAGGAGAAATACACACAGCCTAAAAAACCAGACACTGTGTGCCAATCGGGTTAAACATAGATTAATCATCTAAGAAACCGATAAAAACGCACACACCAAAAAACATAATAACCAAAAAAAGATAAATATCCAAAAGTAAACTTCCAGATGAAAGTACGTTTTTTTGGTCAAGCAGACGAAAGTACTTTGAATACACAAAATTTAGAGGAGAAGAGGTGTATTAAAAAACCTTGGGTGCAACAAGCAAATCCGGAAATCTAGGGTTTAAGCTGAAAGAGCGCGATTTTTTATTTTTTTTTGACAAAAAAAGAGCGCAATTTGAAGTCCCTGGTTTTTCTACACACACTTCATTTCATTCACTCATCCCCTCTTTCACTTTGGTCACCACCGTGCTCCGGCGAACAAATTTTCTTCTGCGAGCTTCAAAAATGTCCATAGGCGAGCGTCGCCTAACAGTTCTCGGCGAGTTCAAACCTTTTGGCCTAATCGCTGAAGCTCTCGACGGTAAACCTCCTGACACTGTAACTGACAAGTACGAATACTTCCTTTTCGATCCAGAAATCACTCGAGATAGAGACGCTGAAGATAATTGCGATGAGGTCGCTTCTGCACTGAACAATCGCGGTGATCATGAGCTTTTCATCCGAGGGAATAGGTAATTTATTTCTTTGCTTAGTTGCTTAAGAAGATGCAGAAGCGAAAAAAAAAGAAAAAAGTTAAATCTCAACTTTAATTTTCAAATGCTGTTGTTCTTTTGCTGTTTCGCCTTTGCTTAGCATGATTATCGTTTTTATGAAGTAACTGATTTCGTGCATTGCTTTATTCAACTTGATTCGTGACAGGATTATATGGTCGATAGGTGCAAGAGTGTTTAAGAGGTTTACTCTGCAATCTCCGGTTGTTAAGGTAGGATGCTTGATATTTCATGCTTAGAAATGAGTTTCCTTACATTATAGTTCCTGCACAAGTAAATTTTGTTGAGTCGGAATTGTTGATGAAGGAAGATATGGTTTCATTCACTCAATGCCAGCATTTTTTTGCTGCTTCCTATGGATTATTTCCTATTTCAAGGTTTTTATAACGTTTGCGGAATTTTATTTGCAATTTTAATTGAAGTGTGAGGTTTGAGTTGCAGGGAAAATGTTTTCTATTGTTTCTGTATGAAATTTACTGGGATACCTTTGGTTTGTTGGATGTGTTAAATTTAACCGAGTCAAGGTTTGTTGCTGCTGTGTTGTTTCATTTTTTTTTTGCTTTATTAATTATTAATATTTACTTTAATCTTCTTAATTCCTTAATCACATGGAGAAACAAAGTGCGAGGTCAGCATTTAGAGAACATACTATTTACATGTATAGTTTGAATTCCCATACTAGGATGAGATTTTGCGACTGTAGTAGCAGATTTTGAAGCAGTATTTTATAGAAAATGAACGTGTAAATAATCTCCACATTAGTGGTAGGTGGAAGTTATGGGCTGCAAGTGTTTAGGAATGTTTGAAATATTCCTAACCAGTTTCAAAAAAGTTGGAGGCCAAGGATTAGAGTTTTATCTGGAATTTTCATCTAAAGAATGAAATACTTTATAATGGGTGAGAGAATGGGTATGGTTTAGGACTAAGGAAGATGCTTTACGGCTCTACTTTTGCATGAATTGTTACTGGGAAGAAATAATCTGGCCTAACAAGCCTTCAAAGCTCATTAACTCAAAATTTCATTCACTTTGTCAAAATGTTAACCCTCAACTATACCAATTCTACAATGCATGGAAATATGATACGGGAAAAGGGTGAACTAACTAATCTCTCAACAACATTAGTATGTCTGCATCATTACTAAGTGGACGATTTAAGACAAAATCAACAAACTGGAATGTAGAAGGCTTTACTGGGCATTTAATTCCAAAACCTAACTAGTCAACTGTTGGATCAGTATCCTGATAATTAGCAAGCACATTTCGTTTGATTTAAAAAAATCTTCTCGACTTTACAAATTGACAGACCTAACAAAGTTTTTCTTGATATGTGTTGTGCTCTTATTCAGAAAGAGTTATGCTATATGACACGAGATTTATCTTCCCGAAGTCTGGAAAGTTAACATATTTTTTCTTTTTCTTTTTCTGAACAAAGAAAACCAGCTTATATTCCTAATTTTTGGTGGAAATCAGGTTGGTCATGGCATTCATATTGCTCAAGGCATTAAATAGTTCCCTTAGATTAAACATGGTTCTATTGTAAATGACGGAATTGGCTGAAATCACTCACTTATGACCAATGAAATAATTTGCAAAATTTCACGAATTACTACTTTCTAAGAAGTAGCATTTCCCATTCAGAAATATCCCACTCCACATTTATTATTGCATTTTATGGCAAGTAGCAACTGGCAACTAGTTACATTTGGAGTAGGCTTCTCAGTTCTCAGTGTGGTTGGTGAATTGTTAAGGAAATATTTGGCCTTAGATATTTTGCTGGGTAGGATATTTCATGGTGTTGGTATTTGGCATATTGTTTTAGGGAATTTATTTGGTAAATCATATGGGTGTTGAGATGTTGTTGGCCTTTATTCTATAATTCTATTTCCTTTTGCTTCTGTATTAAAGGAGGTTATTTTATGGTGTTCCATTTTAATCCTTCTTTCCCTGTATAATTTACTCCTTTATTCAAAAAAAAAGTCTTACAGGACTTGGTTTTGGATTTTCACGAAGGTTGAATTTATCTAGTCAGCCAACGATTGCTGGTTTCCATGCAACTAGGAAGTGCAACAATAGAGGACTAAAAGTCTTCCAAATTTGATTTCTTTCCCCATTGTAGCAAGTGTGGTGCTGCTTTTTCTTTCATTTCTGAATTATTCTGTATTAACTATATATTTATTTTGTTGTTTTTATTTTGGGAATTGTCAGGTGTGCTGGTGTCATCTGGGTCATACTGCTGAAGCTCTTTTGTGTATATTACAAATTGATTGTTTGACAATCTATAATACATCTGGTGAGTATACTTAATGAATTCCAACTATCATATGATATAATGGGGTGAAAAAACTCTTATCTTATGACATAGGACTGGGAATAATTTATGGTCGTCGGCAAATAGGAAAACGAGAAACCATGTAAATGAAGCCATGTGTACTCTATAGTAAAGCTGTCACACACATACTTCCTGTATCACAATAAATGAAAATATAAGTGTTTCCCTCTTTATTACAATATATACAAATGAAGCCATGAGTACTACATAGAGAGGCCATATTTAATTATTTTCAACAACCCCCCTTAAGCGGGAGCATATAGATCATATGCACTAAGCTTGTAAGATGTAAGCTATGTGAGAGCCCCTTAAAAGACTTAGTAAAAACATATGTTGATTGATTATTTGAACTAACAAAACCAATGGCGATGTCTCCAAATACATATCCCTTCTAATGAAAGACTATTTATCTCAACGTGCTTTGTCTTTCATGAAATACTGGAGCATATAAACCATATATATGAAGCTTGTAACATACATAGCTTATATGAGAATAACTCAAACAACCCAGTAAAAGCATCGATTTATTATTTGAACTAACATATAAATATATTTGATTGCATGTTATTTTTAAATATTTACATATAAATATGTATGTATCCTATCTCATGGTTAGGAGTCACCAATTTGAAGCTCTTTCATATATCTGAATGTCAGATTGTCAATATTTTCATTTGTCTGAATTTGTTTTTGTTTTAGGGACTAAAATTTCCTTCTGTTTAATAGGTGAGATAGTTTCAGTTCCACTTGCTCGTACAATCACATCTATATGGCCTCTTCCATTTGGTTTATTACTCCAGCAGGAAGTTGAAGCAAATACACCAGCACATGTTTCTTTTTCATCTACAAGCCCTTTGCTTAGTACCCGTGATATGTTGCTTAGTGCATCTAATCATATCCAAAAGGGGGAAGGAAGTTTAGTATCCTCTCATCTTATCTTGATGGATCTACTAGATGAACAACAGGTATGTACAACAGTCTATGGACTGTCCCCAAGATTTTGTTCTGCTTGGTTATATCTTGTGAAGTTGTGACATATACACAGCAATAGATTCTTCATTCTTGTGTTCTGGTATTACTTGGTTTTGCTTGATTACTTCATTTCCCCCCACTGTAATTATAGCCAACTTTTATCGAAGAAAGAGGGAAATTGAACATTATGAAGGAATATGATGAAAAGACAATCTGGACAAGTGATCAGATCCCGCTTATGGCATCCTATAATAAAGGTATCTTTCATTAAGATCCTTGCATTTAGTTCCTTTCCTGGTCTTTTAAATGGTTTATTGTCTCGGTAATTTTGCTATGGTGTTTTTAATTCAGGAAAGATGCAGCACTCTTTGTGGGTTGCAGAAATCTTCAATTCTAACTTTGATGAGGCAGCCCCAGGTTCATTAAATGTAGACCCCATCGGTGTCTTGCCAAAACATTTGTCCTTTCGCAGAACATGGCAGGGAAAAGGTGCTCAAACAGCTGCTTGTAAGGTGGTACAGGCTTCCATAATCTATACAACTCTGACTATTCTTGGGCTCGTGTATTAGTTAGGAAACTATTTGTTTTAAAAGAGAAACGGAATTTGTAAGTTAAGGACATACTTACTTCCTTTTTTCTTTGAGTAATGAATAACCCGAAATGTGAATGCTTTGTATATTGTTATCTGGCCTCAATGCTGTTTTACTAAAATTTCTAGCACAGCAGATAGGAATTAATAATTAATTTTTATTAATTTAAAACTTTATTTGTTTGAATGTTTTCAAATATGTAATTTGATTTTTTAGACCGATTATAGTAGATGCCACCTTATTGCGATTTCCTTGTCTTTTGTTGTATCCACACATTATTATAGTACTCTTTCCCTTTTTTTCACACTTTACTCACTATCCAATTTTCTTTCTTGAATTTATGCCACAATGCTTTGCCCATTCTTAAATCAGTATTTTTATTTTACTGTTTTTTACCAAGCTCCTACATCATTCTGTAAAATGCTCAAATTCATTACCTCTAATTTGGTTGTTTATTTTATATTTTCAGTTACTCTTTTCAAGCTTATCAAGCTTACATTGACTTAGCTCCTTTTAGGGCATGTTTGGATTTGCTTAATTTTTTGAAGAAAAATACTTTGATTACAAGCTATTTTGAACACAAAATAATCTAGTCCAAGTAGGCAAGATAATATATGTTGTTCAAAATGGCTGATTGTTTTATTGTTAGAACTTAGAAGGGTTATTTCATTCATTTGAACTTTCTGATTTTTAGTTCAGAACAGTGAAATCCTTAAACCATAATGAAATAGACGGATTCCTTCCTTCATTCCTGTATTTAATTTATCGTTTTCTTTACTTTCCCTTCAAATGATTACTAGGTCTTTCTGGCCACTGATGATGATGCGGCTCCTGTTGTCTGCTTTTTTCACCAAGAACAAAGAAAGTTGTTGTCTGTTAGTCTTCAGAGTGTTGAAATAAATAATGAGATTGTGTTTGATGTTAAACCTGATATGAGCTGGACCATAACTGCAGTTGCAGCTTCACCTGTGATAGTAACTCGTCCAAGGTAAATATAAGATTTCTCCATTGTTGTCTATATTGCTTTTGTAATGCTGGGCATAATTTTCATCAAATGTGTTTTCCAGGGTCAAAGTTGGACTACTTCCATATTCAGACATAATGGTTTTGTCTCCAGAAAATGTTCTACTTCTCTATGTAAGCTTTTAGGCGTGGGCACATATTGATTTTGTCATTGTACCTTTCTTTTCATGTCCCCCCATTTTTCTTTTGATCTATTTATGCCATGTCTATATTTTGTTGGCAGTAAATTGTATTTGGGATAGGATTCTTTTCTGAGCTTCCCTGTGGACTCATTTCTAAATAATTGAATGTAATCATTTTCATTTCAAAATTATTCTTAACGGTCAAAGGGGTCTTGGCATACTATTTGGAGTTGCTGCTTTGTGACTGGAGGTCACAGGTTCTAGTTGTGGAATCGGTCTCTTGCAAAAGCAAGGTAAGACTGTCCACAATAGATCCAACCATACCCCGGACCTTGTAATGGCAGGAGCTCTTTAGCATCAGGTTTCGTTTTTTTTCCATGTCTTTATGGCTTTACTAACTTTTTGATTCTTGTAATATACACCAATTTTAACTTTGGTCCTGGTAAATATTCTTGCCTATTTGAATCTATGAAACATAGGGAAAGTTGCTTTTAATCCTTATTGTTTTGGTTTTAGTCTTTGTACTATTTGTCCATATTGGAATGAATCTCTGTATGATGTGTACCATGTTTACTTCACTCTCTTGAATAGAGACTAATTCTGATACGGACAAATATTACAGGGCTACCAAAAAATTGAAGGGCCATCCTTTATTTCAGGTATTAAAACCAACAATAATTTTATTTTGGGGAGTAAATTGGAAAATGTGTATATTACAGGGTCTAAAAAGTTATTTAACCCTTTCTCAATGGCTAAATTTTGGGTTTCCCCTCTCCTTAGTGATATTTTGCTGACAGGTTTGTTGATCTGTATACTGTATATGTCTAATTTTGTAGAGAGGTTTTCCCCTTAATAAGTAGTTCAGTACCATGTACTGCATCTGATAACCGTATGAAATTTATCATATATGTTCCCATAATCATCCATTGACCGACCTTTAGTGTTTGTATATGTTTTCTGATGAATGGAATTGAAAATATCGTAATTTGTAGGATTTCTATTCTCGATTGAATTTTTTTGACCTAGCCTGTTTTCTTCGTTTCCCCTTCCTTTTTCAATATAATAATTCATTCAAGTTAAGTGGGGCCATGCTGAAGCTTGATAGATCTTTTTGTAATACGTCTTGTTAATATTGTAGTCTGGGAAGCAATGCCTGTGTAGATACGTGCTACCTTCTTGCTTAAACAAAGACAAGATTTTGCATGATTTGGAGCTTCCAGAAACATCTCTTTCCAATGGCTTAAAGATTACCGGGCTTGCCGATGCTGTTGAAGGGCGTGTCAATGTGATTATAAATAATAAGCAGGTATACTGACCTGTATATAGGGATAATTTCTTTTCATTTTTTTACCTTGAAGTTGACCCGTACAAGTTTCTTGGCAAATGCAAAGTTCCCTTTGTTTATTTGAAACTGTAACTTTAATCATTCCTGCATTGTATGTACAGATATTTAGATGTGCGTTGCGTCAAAGTCCTTCATCATCATTAGCTAATGATTGTATCACAGCACTTGCTGATGGGCTTGGTTCTAGTTTCTACAGACATTTTCTTGGTCTTCTCTGGAAAGGTGGTGACCCTCCCGATTCATCAGAAGCTGAATCCAGTGCCGATTCAGAATGGGATTCTTTTTGTCATGTAATTATGAAGATTTGCAGAAAACCTAACATAATATCTCAAAAGAGTTTTGGTTCAGTACCACATTCTGCTTGGGACTTCCTTCTGAGCAGCCAATTTCACAATAACTTCTGCAAAGCAAACTCGTTGTTTGGAATATCTTGTGCAGTGCAACATGATCAGCTGGAATCAAATTTCTCTACATCATCTATAGATGGTACACAAAATTCTGAAAAACTATTTTTTACTGAACTGTTAATGGAATGTCTGGAATCTCTTCATGCACTCTATGAGAGCTTGAAACTCGACAATCTCCGCAAAAGGTATGTAAACATTGTCTCTGATATTTTATTTTTTAAATACTTTTGGTTGCCTTTTCGTTTTAGTTTTTAGCAGGCTACAACTAAGCTTTAGAAGCTCTTATAAGGCATTATTTCTAGATGATGTGGGACATGTTTTTTCTTTCAATAGTAATAGTTCATTTTACCCTTTCTGTTTTTGTTTTGAGTATATATTATGGTGACTCTATATATAGTTTTTACCTATAGGGATTTAGAGCATCTAGTGATTCTCTTATGCAACATTGCTGATTTTCTGGGCGAGGGCAACTACTTGGACCATTACATTCGTGATTTCCCTGGCTTCTGTAAAAAGTTTCTGAAGCCTGGAACAACCATTTCCTCTAAAGCTTCTCCAAGTTTATTCAGATGGCTCGAGAACTGCTTGCTACCCGGATGTAGTTATGCTAATATTAGTGATCTTCCGTCTTTAGTCCGTAAAGATGGTTGTTCTGTGGTTAGTTTGGCGCGGAAAATAGTTTGCTTTTACAGTATATTATCTGGTGCTAATATGGTGGGAAATAAGCTTTCTTCTGGTGTTTACTGTAACATTACTACGGGATCACATTCTTCAAAGGAGGAGCTTGCTGTTTTAGCAATGGTTGGTGAAAGGTTTGGACTTCAACAACTGGACTCCTTGCCTTCTGGTGTATCTCTTCCACTTCGTCATGTAAGTTTGACTTAAGTGCTGTGAAAGCTCTAAGAACTTTGTCAATTAATTTAAATGACTTTACGAATTTGTTCATGGAGAACTATATGGTGGCAGCTGGTCCTTTTTGTCCTAGTCTTGAGTTGCTTATTGTTTTACTTTTGCTTACATGATTATTCTTAGAATTTGGGTTGGGTCTAACTCAACCCTATAAAACCAACTTATAGAGTGAGAGATGTCTCCCACTTATAAACACTTTTTCAAGTCATATCACATCCAATGCGACTCTCAACACCCCCGTCACGCCTAGGATTGGACAACTGGAGCGTGACCTGAGTGGCCGGGGGGGGGGGGTTGGCCCAATGGTTCTTGGATAGGCTTTGATATCATCTTAGAATTTGGGTTGGGCATAACTCTACTTTACAAAACTGGCTTATATAGCCTCCCACTTTTAAACTCTTTTTTAGGCCATATCACATGGGACAATTATAATGTTCATCTTGATGACTCTCACTTATCAGGCATTGCCTTTTTTGTGTTCCTTTGATTCTTCTCCATGTCTCTGAACTGACAACGTGCTTCCTATTTTCCGTGTGCAATTGCATTGCTACTGTAGTACTTCTGCTCTTTAAATATTATCTCTGGCAAGGTGTTAGCAAGTAGCACTTCCTGACCATTTAAAATCTTATCACTGTTACGCTTCTAGGCATTAGATAAATGTCGAGATTCTCCTCCCAATGACTGGCCGGCTGCTGCTTATGTCCTTCTTGGTCGACAAGATTTGGCGATGTCAACTTTGGCACGAGAATGCAAGTATAAGGAAATTGAAACACTGACCAATGTGAATGTAATCTCTATGTCCACACCTTATATGCTAAATCTGCATCCAGTAACAATATCTTCTACTATTTCTGATGCAATCGGATTGGAAGGAACTAAGTTTGAGGACACAGATTCGGTTGATGGGTCTGTGACAGATGGTATGGAACATATTTTCAACTCTAGCACTCAATTGCGTTATGGTCGTGATCTGAGATTGAATGAGGTCAGTTTTGGTTAAATATAAGAATTTTGAAATGGATTTGGTTGTTTTTATTTGACATTTATTTTCAAATCCTATTTTGCCTTGTCTATAGACTGTAGGAATGGGTACAGATTTTGCAGATCAGTTTATTGGCAACCAATATAGGCAAAGGGGTGGTGCTGCTTTTTTGTCAAATCCTATTTGGTTGCTTTCAAAATTTAAGAAGAATATTTTATATTATCTCCAAGGATTGGTTTCCTTATTTCTTTATATTTTAAGAATTGTTTCCTTTTTAATTAGGATTAGGAATCTAGTAATGATCATATTAATTTGCTTTGTTTAATTAGGATTTGGAGTTGAGTATTAGTATAAACATGGGCTAGTGCTTTTGAATTTTGTATAATCAAACAATAATCACAATCGCTATTCAAAGTTTTATTCTTTGTCTTTTTGCCTTCCTTATCTAGAACCATATGACTTCAATAGTATATGACTGGTCATTAATTACTTTTTTTTTGACAGCAGGTCATTAATTACTTAAATCTGCTTTGTTGTATGCTAAGAATCTAAGATCCTTCTTTACAGGCTATTAGTGTTTTTTAACTGTTGTCTTAGAACTGACATTTTACTTCCTGGCCACTGTCGTTTGTCCAGTGCAAGTTACTTCCAAATGTACTCCTTTTTTTCTAAATCACGGCTCTTGCTACCTTTACTAGGTTAGACGCGTTTTGTGCTCTTCAAGACCCGTGGCAATTCAAACATCTATTAACCACAGTGCATCCGATCAGGAGATCCAACAGGTATGCCTTTCTTTGGTACCTGACTCCTTTGTATTTTCTACTCCTTTTTTTTTTATAATCTAATTATTCAAGAACCTGATTTACTTGATGGTAATATTCTTAGAAAGTCAGCACTCCTCCTTTTGTATTTTGTTATTCCTTTTGTAACGATCCGAAACATCAAACTATGACATGTGCCATAGAAATTCAATCCACAGTTTTGTACTAACATATTAACTTTAAGGTATTTGTCATGCACTGGTGTGTGAAAGAAATTCATTCCTTTTAGCCCATGTTGATATTTTTGCTATCCAACACATAATTGGGTTATTCGCGAGTTTATTATATTTGATCTTGTTTGTTCCCTCACTTTCTTCCTTACCTTTGCTCTCTTGAAGTTGTAATTCTTTCGAGCCAAAACATTGGGATTATGTTATGGTTCTTCTAGGGCCAATAAATCATTAGGTACAGGCATTTCATTTACTTATTAAGGCATATTCTTAGTTGTACTAACATTGGGGGTTTGCTTTATTTGTGAAGATATAATTATTTTGATGAAACTTTTACGATTGATATACATATATATATATATATATATATATATATATATATATATATATATATATATATATATAAAAGGGTAAGATATGGTTATTTTTTGCCTTGTACTTTTCTCCATTTTGAATTTTTCTTCTATTAAAATAGTTAAACTTGATTATTGTTAATTAGTGATTGTTACTTCAATTATTTGTAGTAGAAGACTGCCAGCAACACACTCTTTAACACTCACTCTATGATTGGGTGAAATTCATCTGGGTTCCGTCACTTTGGAAATGGGACCCATTATCTTAGTTGAACCCACGTGAATTTTACCCAATCATAAGTGAGTGTTGGTAGGACTAGCAGAGTCTTAAAGAGAGTGTTGTGAGCACCCCTCTTATAATTATTACAGCTTAATCATCAAAGGCTATACTAAATCACTTTTTTTTTTACTGATGATATTAAACTAACCTTAGAAATTTGTGATTGGCGCGTCATAGATGACTCTTGGTATTGTTACTCTTGTATTGGGAAGATAGCTGGTTTGAATTATTAATTTCGTAAGGGTTTATTATGTTTTTAGTCTGCTAATTATGGTAGATGTTCGGTATTGGTTGCTACAGTTTAAAAAGCTCTGTAGTTAATAGCAAATAGCGTAGCCTTGCGGCCGGCCGTCAAAACACTATTGTGGTGTAATGGGACGCATATTATTGCCGTTCCTTAGGTTTTCAGTTGCGTTTCAAAACAAGTAGAGCGAAGAAGAGTCCAGGTTAAAATAAATTAACCTACAGTGAAAAAGACACAAGGTTTTAAAATATTTGTAAATGGTTAAAAAAATGGGGGTTTTATTGACTCTCTGCATTAAAAATAGAGGGCAATTTAGACGTTACTAGGAGAATTTACTGGTTCCCCTTCTCCGCGTTGAATCCGCTTGGAGTCCGCAATTCGCCCTGCACTTACACCTCTACAATCGCTACCCTAATTTGCGCCGCCACCTCTTATTGCATGGCTTTGGACCACTACGACGCGACAGGTGGCCGTGATTAACTACTGAATTCAAATTGTCTTGAAATGTGCGACAATTGGTCCTCATTTTATTTAGCCCCTATTATATATATATATATATATATTTTATAGTTTTAGTCCATATAATATTTGCTTTATTTTCAAAAGGTCCCTTCTGATAGGGACAAAAGCAAAAAAAGGATATTACAGAGACTTAAATGAAGAAAAAAAATTATATTATAGGGTTGAAAACAAAACAATGACGGTCAATTGTAGAACATTTCTAGTTCATGGGGACAAAAAGGACTAAAGCCAAGCAATTATCATAATTGGGAGATTAAAAACATAATTAACCCTTTCTCCAAATTATAGTCCAAGTTTTAATTCCACAATCTTTGTAATTATTTTCTATGATAATTTTTTCCAGAAAAATGAAACTGAGTTTGTTCTTAGTTCTGTGCATCGTTGTCTGTTTCTGTGATTTAAATACTCTTTATTCTTGCTGACCGGGTCTTTCAAAAGAATCTATGCCTTTTGACACTTTTCTTATATTTCTTATGAAGACTCAATTATGGCACCTTGCCCAAAGAACCACTTCACTTTCTCTTGGACGTGGGGCATTTACCCTGGCAACCATACATACACTCTTAACTGAGGTGCTCTTTTATTTAACTTCTGTGATCCTATTTTGTCCTCATTGTGGGGTTATTGAATTATACTGTTTCTGATATAATCTTTTCAAAACTTTAGGCTTTTAGTGTGCCGAAGCTTGTACTAGCGGGTCGGTTGCCGGCCCAGCAGAATGCGACTGTAAGTTGAGATCTTGTAATTGACTATACTGTAATACTTGTTTTGGTTGTGAAACCATTTAGTAGTTTTTTTGTATTGTTTTGACTTGAATCATTTTGTCTACTCATAGGTTAACCTTGATCCAAACATCAGGAACATACTAGAACTCAGGGCTTGGCCGGAGTTTCATAATGCAGTTGCTGCTGGGCTTAGACTAGCTCCCCTTCAGGTTGAATATCGATTCTTAAGGTTATGTAGTTCTGAACAGCTAAATGTGGTTTTGTTAGGATGTTATTTTAGTCGGTCACTTCATTAAACAATTAGCATTTAAAATGGTTTGATACTACTTGTTTTGCTGACTATATTCACTAAATTCTGCTTCATGTTTATCTCTCTCCAAAATGACCTTTTTTTGTTCTAGTCAACTTCTCATAATTTCAATTAAGCACTATTCAACTGAATCAACCTTACAATTTGAGTTATTTGAGTTAACTACTTGTCATTACTTTATAACAAGAATCAGTGTAGTTAATTAACTTTATGTGACTAAATTTGAAGTTGCTTCAATAACTCTGGAAGACTCTATTGTATGTTAGAATTGGTCAGTTGGTCCTTTCCATTTTCTGCAACTGTTTAGCTTTATTTGTTGCTTTATTAAGTACTATTGTTGCTTTATTAAGTACAATTACACCTTGAAATGCTGAATGTTGCACATCAATGCATCTGGAGATTATACAAATTTTCTCATAAAATGCACAAAACTACTTTGCAGGGGAAAATGTCGAGAACATGGATAATATATAATAAACCTGAGGAGCCAAATTCTGTTCATGCTGGGTTACTCCTCGCTCTAGGACTACATGGATTTCTGCGTGTATTGACTATTACGGACATTTACCAGTATTTTTATCAGGTTTATCTGGTGATCCTTATTCTCTGTCATCGCAATTTCCAGCACTCTAATTTATTCTGATTGTGATGATCTATTGTGTGCACAGGCCATATAATTGCTCCTAAATTTCTATTAAAAGAGTATATTTCATGGCATAAATTAGTCACTGCTTCTGCTTTAAGTTCAACCTGTACTTTTATGCATTTGAAAATTGTTTGGCCTTTTTATTGCCAATTTTCTAGCTGTACTCCATGTAATTATGCGTTGAAACTATGAAAATGTTGTAGATAGCACTATTATAAGATTGAGTTCTTTCATTTTCTTTTTAGGTACATACCGTCATTATAGTTTCTTACTTTTTATTATTGTCTTTCAGCTTTTCCATTTCTTACAACATCTTGTCATTACATATTTTTAGGAGCATGAAAGTACTACTGTAGGATTAATGCTTGGCCTGGCAGCTTCTTATAGAGGCACTATGCAACCAGGAATATCGAAGGTAACCAAACATGACTTTATGATGAAATTGTGGCACATCTTGGCCATCCGATAGCAGATTATAGCTTGAGTGCAATATAAAATTATTTTTATAGCTTTGAGCCCTATAATCTTAATGATTGGATAACTTTTTCTTTTGAATGAAAAACACTAACCATTTTGATGCAAAACAAAATTTGAATATATTGGAATTGAAGCAGAGGCATCTCAAACTGGAGTTAAATAGAGAATGCTAATTCTTGTCAAAGTATGGTAAAATAAAATAGTAAACTTTATCGATTGTTCACCTATGTTCAAAATTAATTTATTCAATATCTTTCTAGTGGGTTTGCTTAAAATAAATTGAATTTAGTAATATGATTATGCTAGTGGGATTGACTTCCAGGAATGAGGGGTGTAAATTGTGCTTGGATGGCTTGTTTTCTAACTGTTCTAGGATACTGTTTCTGATTGAGTTCCAGGCCCATCCCTTCTCACTTTTATGTTAAGATAAGAGCACTGACCTATGTTTTTGCCATCATCTACTATGCCTTAGTGTTTTTTTTACTATCCAAAACGAGGAAATAAAATATTATGCTCCGACAAATAGTTTTGTCTTACATGTGTACATCTATGTGCTACTTGCAAATTTATAGAAGTTTATGCTTTATTAGGGATATAACTTAGTTTATCTTTCTCTGTTGTATTTTATTAAGTTGTATTTGGATATTCAGTTAGTTTCTAGCATTCTGTTATTAGTTTGTTAGAGAAGTTAGAGTCAGTTAGAACTGATCTAACAGTTATTAGTTTCACCTTGCCTATATAAGGCATTGTAGTCTTCACTGTACAATTAGAGAGAATTATTCAATATACTAAATCATTTCCCTTACCATGCTTCTAAAGAATCTAACATGCTTTATTTGTTTTTGCTACTGCATGAAATTGGGATATTTTTATTCCATAATTTCTTTGGTAATACCATCACTCATTCCAACCCATTTACTCACCTCTGCTTTTTTCATTGCTTATAGTATGTTAAACTGATCAAACTACACTGACAGACTCTTTATGTTCATATTCCCGTACGGCATCCATCTTCCTATCCAGAGTTAGAGGTTCCAACCTTGCTCCAGGTATCTTTTATTTCATATTGTGTGTGTTATATCTATTCACTTCAGAATGGCTTCTTTCACTGTACATCCATTGGGGGAGGGGGGGAACTGGTTATGGTTGGGCGGAGGAGAGAAAGGGGGCCCCTTTTAACATCAGAAGAGAAATTGTTAATTCCTAAAGCCGTAGCTTCGAAGTACCATATTTGACCTTGTGAACAAGTTGATTATTGTACTAATATTAATAAATATTAGCGTATGCATTCCATGTATGAGCAGAGGTGTACTTTGCTTTGCAATTCTCAGGTGTGTAAGAATATGGAAGTTAGATAGTGTTAGTTAGTTGTTACAGCTGACATTTCCAGCTCAACTTAACTAAATCTGTTAGCTGACTTAGTTCTGGTAAACTAACATTCAATTTGTGCGTGATCATATTACTATCACCACATCGCCCAATGATTATTGTTCAAGTGTCATTTTTATTGTATTTTCTTTCAGTCAGCAGCTATAATGTCTGTGGGGATTCTTTATGAAGGTTCAGCTCACCCACAAACAATGCAGGTTTTATTGGTAAATATATTTCCTTTCTTTATCTGCTATTTATTCAATGCTGAAACATCTGCCTGAGTTATTCAATTTATTAATGCGACCAAGACAAAGTGAACTCAAATAGATTGGGCTGAGCTATACTATTATGGCTTGCTTGGACCATTCTGCCAGCCTTTATGATTTTTATTTTTGTTGCCTTTTCTCCCTTCCCTTCTATTAAGTACAATTAGTGTACAGTTTTGATGTGTCTAAGAATTTAGACTTAGGGCTTAACTCAACCCCACAAAACGGGCTTGATAAGGGTTGCCCAAGTCATATAAGCACTACAAAAGCCATATTTTGAAGCAATGTGGGAATAAACCACCACATCAACTCAGCATGCTTACGGTGCTGTACCATTGCAATGAAGTAGATCAAGTGGCCCAATAACAGACCACATGAGTGGTCACAATTAAGGAAAATTATCCTACACACCCCCTCATGCCCAATGGGCCTTGAGCATGGATGATGCGGGTAATCCAACAACAAATCTAAGATAAGCTTTGATACCATATTAGGATTTGGGCATAGGGCCTAACTCAACCCACAAGCGAGTTGTAACTTGAGGACTGTCCAAACCTCATGACTTATGAGTACTAGAAAGGCCATATCTGTAGACGATGTGGGACTAAACCCACCCCCTCAACCCAACACACTTAAGGTGACACATGACTGGAAAAAATGCAGTTGAAGTTGTGTTTACAAAATGGTTATCAAAGTTGCCGTTGGATGGTGTCATTTTATGGTATGTGCCGATCCTAACCTGCCTCAGTAGAAGCACATCAGTTTCTTTCATGATTCATTTCTTATATGATGGTTCATTTTCTTTCAGAGTAATTATTCCTATCTTTTCTGGTTGAAAACTTGAAATACAGGAGTTTCAGTATCAGCTAAAATTGTCGCCTATGTTTCCTATTTAATATCTTTTGAGCTTGTTTGATCCATACCCAACCCCACCTAGTTGGAAAAAGCTTTGATTGGTTTTTTGGTCTTCTGATACACTGATACATAACATTTTTAGGATGAAATTGGGCGCCGAAGCGGAGGTGATAATGTTCTCGAGCGAGAGGGTCATGCTGTTTCTGCAGGATTTGCACTGGGTCTTGTTGCACTGGGTATGATTGTATAACTAAATAAATAGCAGCTTCTGGATTGTGCTTTTTGGTTCTTAATATGACCAAGAGATTTTTCCTGAAGGACGGGGAGAAGATGCACTTGGTTTCATTGGCTCATTTGTGAATAGACTGTTGCTCTACATTGGTGTTAAAGTTGACAATGTATGTTACAGAATGGAATTAACAAATTTTCCCATTTTTTTGACACAATTTCTCTTCCTTGTTGAGAACTTTTGTTTTTATATACAAGTTATTGAGTCTAGAATTTAATTCCTGTAAGAGACTGCCATTTTGATCCTCCGTTTGGAATTTTTTTAATGTTTTATATATAACACAAGTACTTCTGCATCAGGAGAGATCACATTTTCCAACAATCTCAATGGATGAAAATCGTGGTTCAGCCCAGGTTGAGTGAACTCAATTTCTTTTTTTTCCCCCATGATAAGTTAATAGTTAAATAAAGTTTGTACAAGACATATTAGTTGGCACTCTCTCCCGCATGACTAGTTTAAACATTTTTGACTATCTTTTATTGTAGATGATGGATGGGACAACAGCCAATATTGATGTCACAGCACCTGGAGCCACAATTGCGCTTGCTTTAATGTTCTTAAAGGTACTTATTTGTGAACTCACTCTGCAATAAGTAATGGATACGTCACAAAGAAGGCTGTTTATCTGTACTTGCAATTTAAGTCCTACCTCCGTCCCATTTTATATGTAGTTTTAGCAAAATCAATTTGTCCCAAATTATTTGTTGTTTCACATTTTTAAGGAAGCATTTGATATTCTTTTCCACTTTTACCCTTCTTAATCATGACAACTTTTTATATTTAATAAATGATTCACATTTATCAATGTAGAGAGATAAAGGGTTAAATGGTAAATTAGACAACACTTTTTTATAAAATCTAGACTACTAATCATTTTTCTTAAGATGTGTGCCAAAACCTTAAACTACCTATAAAGTGGGACGGAGGTAGTAGTTTCTACTTTTAGAGATTGTTTGAAACTGGTTCAGTAGTATCATTGCCTACATATTTGTAGCTTCGTTTTTAATTTAATATGTAAGTATGCAACTATGAGTTCAGTAATGACTATTGCATCAATAACTTTCAATGGACTTCTGGTGACATTGGACTGTGTGCCTTCTTTTGACAGACAGAATCTGAGGCTGTTGCGTCCCGACTCTCAATTCCCAATACATGTTTTGATTTGCAATATGTACGGCCTGACTTCATCATGCTTCGAGTCATTGGTCGAAATTTAATAATGTGGAGCAGGTTTGTGCTGGTCTCTTTATGTCAATGCAACAATTTGCTTTGATCTAATTTCTACTGTTTTTATCCGTCTTTCCTGCATTTTCTTTTGTAGGGTTCATCCCTCGAAGGATTGGGTTTGGTCCCAAATTCCTGAAATTGTCAGATGTGGTGTAGAAGGCCTTGGAAGTGATGAGAATGATATTGATGACATGGATGCCGAGACTTTAGTACAGGCCTATGTTAATATTGTGGCTGGTGCTTGTATATCTCTTGGTAAATGGTCTTTACATTCATTTTATGATGTAATTAACCTAAAATTCTTTTGATATTAAAGGTAATACGACTGAAAGAGTTTATTTAAATCCTCATTGGCACTATTGTCCTGGTTATGGTTTATTAAATAAGGTTTCATCAATTCTAAGTTCTAACTTCCTTGCTAGCACCAACTCAACGGTTATGAGATCTTTAGCTTGAAACTTGTTCTTTTTAACCATGTCAGGACTGGTTTTTGCTGGCACAAGAAATGGAAATGCACAGGAATTACTTTATGAAATTGCGATATACTTTCTTAACGAGGTTGGTCTATAGAATTATGCTTCCTATCTCCTCAATTTATGTTAATTGGTTGGTTCTAATTTTTTTTCTAAAATATCTTCCAGATCAAGCCTGTTTCCCCTACAAGTGGAAAATTCTTGCCTAAGGGACTGTCTCGTTACATTGATCGGGGGACATTGGAGACATGCCTTCACCTTATTGTTCTTTCCCTCTCTGTGGTATCTACTCACCCTTTCCTTTCACTGCCAGCTAATCAAAGATTAAGATCAGGAAAAAATTGAATGGTTAAATTTATGCATGTCAGGTAATGGCTGGGTCTGGACACTTACAGACCTTTCGGTTGTTGAGATTTCTAAGAAGCAGAAATTGTACAGATGGGCAATCAAGTTATGGTATTCAGATGGCGGTGAGTTCTACAAGTTGTGTTTTATTTTCCTTTTTGTTATTTCAATTTAAAATATAAAATCTGGTTATATCGAAGTGGCCTTTGGGAATATAATTCATGTACAAAAAGTCTGCTTATGTAATCATGTATGCAAATGTATCTTCTCCCATCATGCATGTATGCACAGTATCATAAAACGACAAAAAGGCTTTTTGGAGATTCAGACAACTTTTATGGTAGTAATATCAGATAATTATTTTGAAGTTCACATACTTCATGCACTTCATTTGGTAAAGAAATCTTTGTTCAAATTGATAGAGATATACCAGTGCAGAAAGGCTAGTCTGCACTTGCACTTTTGTAACTGTATCACAGATGATCTATCTTCTGATCATATTATGTATTTACTTAACAATTCTTTTTTGGCTTAAATATGTTTTTGGTCCCTGCAAATATAGGGTCTTTTGATTTTAGTTCCTGGAAAATATTTTTTTTAAAATGATCCCTGCAAATACCAACTTTTTGATTTTCGTCCTTCTGTTAACTCTTCCGTTACAATAATGCTGATGTGGCAAACGGAATTCTTATGTGGCTTTTTTAATCATTTCTCTTTATTTTAAAACTCATTATTAGCATCCACATTGGATTAAATATTACTTTTTTTTTACAACAAAATAAACATATCTTCTATACCCTAAATCCCCAAATCCAGAAATTCTATTTTCCATCTCCTGAGCAACCCAGCCATCCAAAATCTCTCTTTTCTAAATCGTTCCTTCTCCATGTTTTTGATATTCAGCGCTACACAAGTCTTTGCCTCTCGCTTCAATATCATCATCGCCTCTCACTGTAAATGCAAGTCACTAGAAACCCCAAAATAATATTAAAGGCTTTTGAGGAAAAAGACAAAGGTGAAAAGAGTAAATTAAAAAAAAAATCAAATAGATCAAGATCAGAACATTTGATGAATTCAAGCATAAAACAAATCTAATTAATGGGGGGTTTCAGAAGCAAGTTTTTTAGAAAACATTTGATAAAGGTTTTGGTTTTTTTCTTTGCTATACGTACAATGGTTTAACGCTGACAAAGTTAGGTAAGTTTAAGTATACAAAGTTGTCAGAACCTTGTGTACAAAGGTCGACTATAGAACCAGAAGCAGCGGTGAAGAAGTTCAGTAAGGCTTGCTAAAAGGAAGAACGGCGTTGGGTTTGCGTTTCTGCATCAAGAGGTTGAAATGGTACATCAAAATTTATGGGTTTCTCTCTATTCAGTGTTATTGGGTTTGTGTCTTGTGAAGATGGAGAAGAGATGATTATGGTGAAGATGAAGAGAAGAGTTTCTGGGTTAGGTAGTGAAGAGGAAGAGGCAATGGATTCTGGAAATAGGGATGACGAAGGGAAGAGATGGTGAGAAAAAAACCTAAGTTTGATTTGGCATCCTAGTCAGCAATTTAAAATTAATGACATGGTTAAGCCAAATCAGTTTTAAAAAAATTAGAAATGAAAAAAAATGACACTTCAGAATTCTATTAGTCAACTCTGATTTTTTTTTAACATTTGACTAACAGAAGGATGTATTTAAAAAAAATGATTTTACAGGGATCTTTTTTTAAAAAAAAATTTGCAGGGACTAAAATCAAAAGACCCTATATTTGCAGGGACTAAAAACATATTTAAACCTTTTTTTTATTAAAAATTGCATGTTAATAACTTTTCTTCTCTCTCCATTGTAATTTTTCGTTGAATAAACACACTGCTTTAGGTGAGCTTAGCTATTGGTTTCTTATTTCTTGGTGGTGGAATGAGAACATTTTCAACAAACAACAGTTCCATTGCTGCTTTGCTTATTACTCTATATCCACGCTTGCCCATGGGTCCAAATGATAACAAATGCCACCTTCAGGTATATATTACTGCACCATGTAATAAAATTTTAGATGGTCTTTGGTTTACTGTTCAAAATCATGTTTTATGAAGCAAGTTCTTTTGCAGGCATTTCGCCATCTTTATGTCCTTGCAACAGAGGCGCGATGGATTCAGACTGTTGATGTTGACACAGGTCTGCCTGTTTATGCTCCTATTGAGGTCACAGTCAGAGAAACAGAACATTATGCAGAATCAAGCTTTTGTGAGGTCACTCCTTGCCTTCTGCCAGAACGAGCTATTGTAAGTCTGATTTTGTGAATGGGCTATGAATGAAGTCTTTAGGTTACATCACTTTGTCTTGACGCGTTTATCCTTTTTGGCACACATTTCTTCTGTTTGAATTAATTTTAGTTTGTGTTGAATGTGGTGTAATTTGAATACACGGTATTCAACATATGTCTCGCTTTTCTCTCTCAACAAATTGATTTGGTTGATTTTGGAATTAATATATTTCTTATTGTTGGGTTAAAGAGAAGCATATGTAGACTTAATGTTATTAGTTATTACCCCAAAAAATATGTAGATTTAATGTTTGACATTGATGGTTACAGTTGAAAACAATACGTGTTTGTGGGCCTCGCTACTGGCCTCAAGTAATAGACTTTTCCCCTGAAGGTAACCATATATTTTTATTCTGTTTGTGTCTTATTCTGATTCTGATTTGAAATTTTTAGATTTATTAATACCATTTAAACTTTTGAAATGAGAACCACAAACTATTAACTCCATTTACTTGCTTAATAACAGATAAACCTTGGTGGAACTTTGGTGACAAGAATAATCCGTTTAATTCTGGCATTCTCTTTATTAAAAGAAAAGTAGGAGCTTGTTCATATGTTGATGATCCCATTGGGTGCCAGTCATTGCTGTCACGGGCAATGCACAAGGTTGAAATTGCACATTATTCAATGTTGTTAGACAAGTTTACACTAGGATTATTCCGTGTTTTAATTATTTTCTTGATCTAGGTGTTTGGCCTGACAAGTTTAAAAGCATCTGATACAATCACCAATACCCATGGCGGATCTGGTTCTATAACCGTTGATCAGTTGGTTGGTACCTTCTCATCTGATCCTAGTTTGATTGCTTTTGCACAATTTTGCTGTGATTCCTCCTGGTATAATAGGTAAGTTCATATTGCTAGATTATTTTTTCATCGCATGTTTTGTTACATTAATATTATTATTTCTCTCGATTTATCTGTTTTGTGGAAGTGTCCCATAATTTTTTTGATAATTAACTGGTTAGAAACCCCTTTAATTAATAATAATAATATTTGCGTAGGACGGTACCGCTTTGATCTCATGTCGAAGGTATGGGGTTTTAAATAAAAGAGAGGAGATTGAACAATTACTTTTGAAATAATCACGTGTAATATGATTGATAATAACTTGATACAAAAGACTAAGCACTAACCCTTATTTTTATCAATATAATATAATAACTGAAAATAGAAACTAAGTTAAGAGACAATCTAAGATACTCCAAGATTAGAAATTAATCCTACGAGATAAAATACAATATTCAACATAATATCAAAGGTATTATAATTATAGGATATTTTCATATATTCAAATCGAGTGGAACTCAAAAGACATAATTATCCCTATCTTTCTCTTTTGAGTTTACCTAATTCCTTAGAATTGAAGGAACATGCAAGAGATTATGAAGAACAAGATTATCGATAGGATTAAGAGGTGAAAAGAAATAAGTGGAACCAATGACATTTAGTGACAAAGCTTGGTCATTTTGCCAGTAAACTCGGTTTGATCCATCAAAGGAGTTCATGTGATATATATTGAGCATTAGAGGTGACATGGTGTGAAACAACATAATCCTGTTACCAATTTTGAGGATAGGATTTAAATAAATAAATAAATAAAATGTAAGGGGAGGGAAATGAGAGTTGGTTGTAACCACTTGCTTAAGTTATGTGGCAAAGTGGAGGGAAAGTGAGGGAGTTAGTGGAGGTAATAAATAGGACTTGGGGGGTTAGAATCATTAAGCAAGTATTTGGGAAGTTATTCCTTTGGGAGAGATTAGGCCTCTATAAGTGCCTTTTGGGAGATCCTAGGCTTCTCAAATTGCCTAGAACCGTTACTATCCTTTCTATTTTCTGTATTTCACTTGTAATGCTGCCATCAAGGCTTGTATTCACTGATTCTATCCTTCAATTCCAGTAATATACAGATTAATTGTTCCATTTTAGATATGAAAAATTTAGGATCCTATCAAGGTCCAATTATTGTGTATGCCTGAGGTGAGATATATAAGGGTCCTAAGTGTTGCATGAGATCTTGTGGTCCAGGAATTTAATTAGTGAACCATGGGTAAGGTTGAAACCGTTAAAAATTGTTAGAAATTTTGGAAATCCCCATGGCTGAAAATGACTCTGCAGTGAATTGGGTCACAAATGGCTGAAACACGTACGATTTTGCGATCCTATGATCCGGCACTCAATTTTGACTACCTTGCTTAGAAGTAACGTTAGAGTTCTAAATTGGAGAATCCAACGAAAACCTCTCAATTGCTGGACAGTGTGAAGAGACTGAATTTAAGATTTGCTAGAAAAAACACCACTCGAATCAACGTTCCAGGTTCTAGTATTAAGATTAGGAGGAACGGGAATATGGGATTAAAATCAAGTCTGGCCAAAAGGGACAGAATTGTAATAGCTCCGTCTATTAAATTTTTTAAAATAGAGAGATTCCAGCAAACAGAATTATGTTAAGGTATAAAAGCCTTTGATGGGAGAATTTTTATGGTAGTTAGCCAAAGAAGACGAGAAATAGCTTCTGAGAAAGGGACATCATCCACTATTGAGCGCTTCTTTTCCAATTATAATGATTCAACCACCTAAATTGAGCGCTTCTTTTCCAATTATCCAATATTTTAAAAATCTTCTGTACCATTCGGTCCCAAAAGAAAGTAGCATATTGGTTGCCTCAAGTGAACACCAAAAATCATCAGAGCCCTTGTTAGTCAGATCAAATAATCTTAGGCATGTATTAGGATTAATTGGGCTGTATAGGAGCATCATTTGTTATCTACACATACTTTTTAACACAATTACAAAATGTTGCATGTTGAGAATACTCTGGAGGGTACTCTAGAGGGTCAGAAGTTCACATTCATCTATCTTCGCATCATAAATATCCAGACATGGCTGATTGAGGGCTTTCTTTTAAAGATTTTTTTTCACTTTTTTTTGGTTCCTAAACGGCTAAACCATATATATTTTCCCTAGATTGATGTGAAGATCATAGATGATATACAGAGATGCTATAACTAATTACGGAGACTTCTATATACTATGGCATTCCTTTGCTGTAAAGATGGTGAAATATTTAAATAAACTAATGGAACATGCTTGCAGATCTGATGTTGATTTCAAGGAATTTTGCTTGCAAGTATTATTTGAGTGTGTGAGCAAGGATAGACCAGCTCTTTTACAGGTAATGTACTTAAAAGGCTAATTATATTTTTAAAATTCCATGAATAATAATGCCCCAATTTTAAAACTTCAAATGTTACAACTTGAGTGGCATTCTTCAAATTATTTGTTACTTGCAAAGTTGTAATATAATTGCATGTAGCTTATAATTTAGGATTTGCTCACACCAATGTTAGATTTTACACAAAAGCATTGTTGATCAATACAATTGATGAATATGGAAATGCCATGGATTTCAAAACCGGTCGGGACTGGGCAGTTGAACTGGGAACCAGTCAAGTGTCCGGTCTGGTTCATCAAAAGAAACGGTGGGTATCCGTCTTTTTCGAATGAAGTTCAAATTTTAAGTTTTAAATTCAAAAAGAAAAATTGCTCACAAGAAAGGTCAATGTAAAGTTATAAAATTACACACACACACATATACATATACATATACATATATATATATATATATATATATATATATATATATATATATATATATATATATGTCTTTGCTTGTTGTGGCCATACGATAAGTTGTCGACTTTTTTTAATGTGGAATATTCTGATGGTATATTTATCATTGGTGGTATTATAATGCAGGTATATTTGTCGTTGTACACAACAGTTGAATCAATGGTCAATCAAATTACTAGTGGTGCCACTGTTTCCGGTGACTCACTCTCTATTTGCGGTTTTAAGGTGTGGTTCACACTTGATCTTTATAGTTCTTTCTTTTTGATTTAAAATCTATCTTTAAAGTTGTTTTTATGGTCAGCTGTTTATTTACTATTAGTGATCTCCTCCAATTTGGTAATACTGGTAACTGGGCTTTTGCTCTTGGTCTCATGAATAAGCTTTGAGTGATGCCATTGGTCATATTTGATCATACGTTGTTCCCTGCAAACATTCCATGGACATTTTAATATAGATATAAAACATCAGTTATGTTTACGAAGGTTTGGTTTATACTATGCATTTTGAAGTTCTATTTGTGATTTATTCTTCAAATCAAGTCAAGCTTACTCCTTCACCGTTTCAAGCATCTGCAAAAGGGTGAGCATTGACAATATGGTAAGACTGTTTAGTTGTGGCTGCGATGTGGTGGGCCAGTGGTCATATAAAGCACGTTTATGATGCCATGACATGTATACGATACAACATAATAGACATGAAGATACAACAAAACTTTAAAATATTTCTAGACAATATGACTTTAACTCAGCACATACGATTAGTTTAAAATTAATGTAATTGCACAAATAAAGACATTGTCATGGGATGGTTTATGAGTAGAGCGGGTAGAAATTCCGGATTGTCTCATTTGGGTTGGTGTGTGCCCTATAGCCTGCTTGAAAATGTTGTAAGTAATCCCACATTATTTTAAGGGTTTGAGTACCCTGTACTCTCGTGATTTAAAATACTCTTTGATTATTAAAAGAAGTATAAAATATATAAAAACACGAAACTTAAATTTACAGAATTAATTTGGTATGAGTCACTGTGGACATAATAAAATGATATCAAGCATATTGCACATAATTATTACAGTATTCTCATCTTTATTGGTAATAAAATTCCAAAATGCCCACAATCACTTTGGTTCTCAGATTTCTCCTATCGGTAAGCAATATGCAAATTTCACTATAAATCATCGCTGAGGTCAGCAGTCTTCCCTGGTCCTTCACAGGCCGGCGCGCCTTCCCATAATCTAAACTTCTTAGGTATAAAATAAATATATATAATAAAAAGTCGTCATAAAATACGATTAGGAGGAGCATTTGAAATTGAAATGTCAGTGAAGTCACAAGAACATCGTTACTATTTCAGAGTTCTTGTAGACCAAACAATAGAAATTAGAAACTGCATCCTTTAAGGAATAAAGCTGTGTACATTTGACCCATTATTAACACATGTCTGACTTTATGCTAATTGTATTTTCTTGTAGCTTGCACTGACTTATATTGAGGCATTGATGACTGAAAAATTATCTGCTCCAAAAGGAGGAATCCTACAACCAACATTTGTTGGTTCTCTTAAGAAGCGGGTGGAAGAGATTCTAAATAGTTCTCAGGAATTGAAGGATGATTTTCATAAATATTTGAAATTGGGAATATGGCCTGATGGTGAATTGCAAGATAACCGTTCGTTACTTCTTTCTTGGTTTCTTCAGTGGTTTGATGTACCCGCTTCTTCCGTAATCAGGACAGCTATTGGTAGAATCAAACCTAAGCTCATGTCATCATCTTCAATTCCCTTGTTGCGTCTGTGTTTTCCAAGAACTCATATCAATGTCATTCGTGAGATAGATCGATGTTTCAGATGATTCTAGTTCAGCTTTTAACTGTTGATTGTACAAAGACTAGTGCACAGAAGCTGTTTCGTCTCTGGTTGGTTGGCACAGCATTTTAACTGTTGGTTGTACAAAGACTAGTCTACAAAGATAGAATCTGAAATGTTTTAGTTCATTTTGAGTTTAGTTACTTGTAAAAGAAAGCCATTGAAGAAAGAGCTGACTCTCTTTAAATATACAGCGAGTAAGAACTGAAGGTGCTGATATATAGCTATCTATCTGGGGATATATATTTTTTTTGGACAACTGTGAGGTGTTTTTCTTCTGACATGAATATGAACACAAATACTCCCTCCGGTCCTTATAAGAAAAATTACAGTTTAAGGTTTACTGAATAATCGATGTATCTGGTATATAATATAATAGCCAGATGTATTAGTTATTCAATGAATCTAAAATTGCAAATTTTATTTATTTATAATTTATAATAAAGCTATATACATTAATTATTCAATGAAACTTGGAAAATAAACTAAACAAAACCTTGGTGCTTCATTTTCTCTTCATTTAAGGAACAAGGATTCATTGTACAATTTTGGTTTTTGTTGTGCTTCCTTTCTTGAGTAAATTGGGCATAACAAATAAACGTGAAGAAAAAATAAAAGGAAAAAAAAAATTGCCCAAGTCCTAAAAAAAACCCTAATAAAAATGACTCAAAAATTACAAAAACTGACAGACAGCAAAAGTTGAGGCTTTTCTGACGGGTAAAGGACGAGCTTTTGCTTTACGTAAAAGGGGGAAATAATAACAATTAAGTAAAAAGGAAAAAAAATTACAAGTATTCTTGTGAAGAGTGTTTATGGTATGGGTCAAGATTGAGAAATAATACGTGTATAAAGGAACTCATTCCACGTGTCAGGTAATCCAGGTAAACACCAATGAATACAATCAGCATAAGTAGCTGGATCAGCTTGTTGTTCTGGAGTTAACATTTTCCCTTGACGTATTGTGTAAACAGAGGTATGTGCATCTTTTCTATACTCTGATAATGTAGTGATGTTGAGAAAGTAAACTGGCACTTTCATGGATTTTGTTACATTGTTTGCAATTACAAAGAGACGACGATCTGTTCCCACATTCAATGGTGTTGATGTGTTTAGAACTGGTGTTGTTTCTTTTGCACATTTTATACCATTTGGGTTGTCCCAATCCTCACTCCTATAAAATCAAATCACATTGTTAATTAAATGATGAATTAAAAGGATAATTTGGTAAAGAATTCATAACGGTCAAGTACAAATAAATTTACTATTTTTTTGGGTCCTAAAAAATGGTATTGAACTGGGTCCTATGCGCGGTAGCACAACCTGCTCACCCTAATAGTCGACCCTGTTGGATGAAGTATAAATAACTGTTAAATAGGAGTGGAAATATGTTGAGTCGAGCTAGATTTTGCAAAAACATACGACTAATTTGTGTTTTAAAACATCCAAGACCTAAACATAAGTTGTTACCTATCACCAACTTTTCTCTAGGGTTGACCTGAGATTTGAAAAGTCTAGTATGGCATGCTAGCCACTCAAATGATTATTGCATATTAAAAATATAAACGTTGTAAAGACTAATATTGAGTTCTATAAGGTGTAAGTCTCATCTACTTAGAGAATCATATCTTTTAATATATATTATGTAAATTAAGATGGTTAAATTATTGAAAAGGTCATTAAGTATATGATTTTTTGGTTAAAACACAAAGTTCGATTTAACACAAATTCTAATATAATAATAAAATATTATTTAATCACTTAAATAAATCAAGCTTTTTTTTTGGCCAAATTAAATAAATCAAGCTGTTAGACCTAAAACACTTTTAGGTGGCCCAAAGTCTAACCTTTTTAGTTAGATAATTTTTTAAAAAGTATTATTTATTTAATCAATCAATTTGAGTTTGTGTTGGCATGAGGGTGACGTAGACTATCAACAAATTTAATATTTTTTACTACAAACATCTAATAAAATTTCACCGTGCTGTCATTCTATTACTGAAAAATTCGATGTCATTCTATTATATTATTTTCTAAAATGTTTTCACAAAAATTTATATGTCCAAACATGGTTGTATATTTATAGTTATTAATTATTACTATTTTTTAGAATATAGTCCATATCTATGACATGGGAGTATTTAATAAATGTCTTTATCTATGACACATTTTGTCGGCATCACTGTTCATATTGATAAAATCTAGAGTTATTGATCCCAAAAATACTATTCAAAAACTAAAAAGTAGAGTAGAAAATAAGATATGGTCCTTACTTGATATGAAGAGGTGAGATGCTTGTGAAGAAAACTTTGGTTTTATTTGGGTTAATGTTGTTGTCCACCCATTTAGACCATGTCCTTAACACTCTCTCATATGCTATTGGCCTAGGGACTTCTTCATATTCTGTGGCCCCTTCATCAAATGACCCTCGTCTGTTGCATCACACACAAATCCACATCATCAATTTCATGAAATTGCTTCAAAAATACTAGTAAACATTAAATGTGTAAACACATGGGCTACACTAGAGTGTGGTTGAAGTCCCCATAAATTCTATTGTGGTTCTGCAAAATTTACGTGATTAGTTCCAACAAGAATACGTGTTTGACATAATTGGCAAAGTTGATAGTACTGTTAAGTTGAATATTTTTCATGACTAGCCAACAGACATTTTACAGTGGTACTTGTTACTAAAGGTGTCAATTTTGATTCAATCCAACGGATCGACCTGATGACCCATGGGTTGGGCTCACTAAATAAAGGCTTAGAAAAGAACTGATCCATTTCGGCTCGACCCAGTTGGCTAGGCTTGTTTTCTAGTGGTTTTTGAACATTTTTTTGTGAACTTTCTTTGTTAAAAGTTAGAGTGGACTGAATCGGCATACTCGCTAGTGTTTTTGGCTAGACTACAAAAAACATAGCCTACACATAAGTGGTTAGCCCAACCCACTTTTGCGCTTTGACTCAATGAGTCAGTTTGACAACTCTACTTGCTACTTCGTCGCCAGAAAAGGAAAAAAAAGAGAGTGTGGTTCAAGTACTTACAAGACTTTCATGTTGAAAGTGTTCATCCACCAAATGTAGGTATTAAAGATCAAGTAATCAACATTCTTCCAATTCACACCATGCTTTTCAATTGATTCAGGCATGATTATACGATTCAATATGCTATGCATATTTGGATCATCTGAATTTGACTCTACAAGAAATGGTGCCCAGTAAAATTCCACTGTAGTTACATGTTCTGGTTCCTACATAAACATAACAAATTAATTTAGTTACTCAACACAAGAGTGAATTCTAAGCAACATTGCATTGGTCCATGTTATACTTAACATGCACTTTCTTAACTACTAAGATATTGGTACAACTTCCCAAAGGCAGAAGATCTTGCAGAGTGAGGCCAAATAATTAGGTGACTTGCTATTTACACAAACCCCATTTGGTCATTCAATTCAATGGCCCACCATAGATTCACAAAATGTTTCTTATTGCAAATTTAGATTATACTATGGTAAAAATCACTACTAAAAAAGCTATATTAATAGTAATCAAAATTAATGACGAAAACAATTAAAATTCATCCCTAATTCCGGCGTGACAAAGTTTAGTGACAAAGTTTACATTTTTTGTTAGTAATTTTTGCTATCGAGTTTCACTTTTTTTAGTAGTACGTTATGTGAGTTGGTCACCAGATTTTTGAAATTGTAGAATAGTCTCAAAAATTGAAAATCTTAGATCATATTTATCGTAAGAAAAATTATAAAGACTAAATTAATCGACTCGAAAAAATCAATATTATTCTAAAGACATTTTTTCAAGAGTTAGTTTAGAATTTGATTAATTTCAAGAATCAAATTGACTTAACCTACAATTCATGACTAAATTAGTGACTCATTAGTGTTATTAACATGGTTAATAATTCATGATAATCAAACTATGTTGGAATATATCCTACCCAGTGGAACACCTAGAAAGAAATGAGAGAGAAACAAACCTGAATTTTGAGGATAGCAAGAGAACCATTCTTATACCAAGTCTTTTTATCAGAAGGAACCACAGATTGAACCATACAAACCATTGATTCCCATTGATTCCTATTCAATGAGTCTCCAACAAACATTAATCTCTTCCCTCTAATCTTCTCAAACAATAGTTTTGGCTTGAACCTTAAAAATAATTACACAAAAATCCAATAAAAATAAATATCATTCAAATTAATCAGAATAATATGAAGATTTAAAAAGAGATTAAAAAAAAAACTTACTTAGGTAGAGAACAATCTTTAGGCTGCCATTTCCAATTCTGATACATAGAATCACTTCTTCCATTTTTCATGCAAGTCACTTGAGAAGTGAGAAATTCACATTCATTTTCTTTATACAATGGATGTGTCACATTATCTAAAACCCATTTTCCATTGAACAAATCACAATCTTCTGGTGGCAACTCAATTTCTTCTTCTTTTTCTTTTTCATCTTCTTCATATTCATCTTCTTCTCTCTCTTTCTCACTAACCACAATCTTTTTCAACTCAACATGTTCTTCTTTTTGATCATCCGACGAAGAATCTTCATCATCTATTTTCCTGTCCGGTGTCTCTGTTTGTGTCATGTCCGGTGTCGTCTGCGTCTTTCTTACCTTAGAATCCTTTGTTACTATAACACTAGTAGAATCTTTATTATCTTCTAAAACTTTATCTACTTTCTTTGTTTTATCCTCAACATTTTTTGATGATGATACACCTTGTTCTTGAGTTTCTTGAATTTTAGGTCTTGAGAAAGGAAATTCAGCTATTGATTTAACATCTTCATTGTACATGAAGACACCAAAGAGACAAATAGAGAAAACAACTACGAAAATTGAGAGGTTATTGTTTTTTTTACTCTTCATGATAATTGCTCCTGTTTCTGAGTTGAAAAGAGGAGTTTTGCGACGAAGATTAAGAGGCTGCATAGCAAAGAAAGAAAGAGAGAGAGAAAGAAAAGAAAGAAAAGGGTGGAAATTAGAATAATCTTTGATGATGAGCAAAGATGAAGAGAAAAGAGGTAGAAATATAGTGTGAGGAATGAGAAGAAGAGACATTTGTTGATTGAGAGAAAAGAAAAAGACTTGAATTGTTTGAAGTATTAGGTTGTGTTTGTTTGTTTAATTGGTGTTTGGTGAAATGGTCTTATCTTACAAGGATATACAGAGAGAGAGAGAGAGAGAGAAGAGAGAAGAGAGAGGTTATTGGTGGATGATGTATTGGAGAGTTGTCTTTCTCATTTCTTAAGTTCTTTAGTTTGTTGGATGTTTTCTAAGCAGTTAGTTAAGGACTAGGATTGCTTACAGTCAGCAACTCTGGTATTCTTGCAGTCGGACAAATCATCATCGTTCATATAAGATCGGACGGTTCACATTCTACTTTGTTAAATTTGAGTTTCGGCCTCGAAAACTCAACCGTCAATATTTGTACTAATGGTCGAGATCTTTGCTATCATCACCATTTGAGTCTCGTCTTACTGTCCACATAATACTTATCTGTGTTTTACCACTTAACTATGTATTTGAGACTTTGTGCTGATTTTAGATAATAGGATTCGCAATTTTAGTCTTCTTATTTTTTTTTAATCCTTCAATTTTATCAAATCTGCAATCGAACGATCTAAATTTTCAACCTGTCAATTTGTGACTTCAGACAATTAATTTTCCTAATTGTTTATCTACTCTATTTAATATTCTATATATTTAATTTAGCTTTTAATTTTAAATTCTCTTGATCCGTTGGCAACCACTTTGCAGTGTAGAGAGAATACGTGAGGAAGAGGGATCGAAATTAAAGAGTGATCTCAAAGTCTTCAAATTTGGTAGTAGTCTCAGTCATGTGGACACAATGTTGCTTTCTTTCTGTTTCAGTTTGCAAGGAAGCTCTTCACTAGATCAGTGTTGTGTTCAGTTATAAAACTTCATCATCATCAAAGATCTGAATGAATCCTCTCTTCTAATCTAAGTTTCTCTTCTGTCACACCAATTCTTTCATATTCAAATATTTTCCACACTACCTGACCCGAGAGCACTTGAATGAGATGGTAGAAGTCTCTTCCGACTTAACCAAGGTTCTGAGTTTGAATCTTTTGGCATGCAGCAGAAGTGTTAAATCTCTCGATCGAGGAGAGTTTTGCCGTCTATTGTGGTCCTACTCGACTCGAGGGATTCAAATAGGATACTCGGTTTATAAAAAAAAAAAATATTCCACTCTGTTTTCATATTATCTTTATCATGTTGCCTTCTCCAATTTTTTGGCCAACTGGTCTTTTTTTTTTTTATTTATTTATTTATTTTGGTTTTATTTTCCTATTTTTTTGGTTACCATCTCATTGGTGTATAGTTTTTATCGGCTTTATCGATGACTAATCTACACTGGGGAAGCTATCTGGCCACGAGTACTCGATTTTGTCGATGTGTGCGGTTATATCCTCCCAACAGAGTTTTACCGATGATTGATCTACATTTTTTTAATATTTTTATATTTTAAAGTGGGATGTTAAAAAGTGTGTTTTAGTGTACTTGATGGGGACAAAATTATTTTGTAGCAAAACGCATAACGTGAAATGTTAGACATTGTGTTTTGGGTTACTTTAGGATTTAGAAATTTTATTAACTATTCAAATACTTCATTCGTCAATAATCTATTTGATGGAAAAACAATTTCTTGGGAAATTACATAAAGTGTGATTCTAGGCAGTGTGTTTTGGGGAACTTTAGAATCTTGGAAAAAAAATTACATGTCCAAATTGGTACTTTCTTCTTTATTTAGATAATTTCGCATCAAGAAGTATTAGAAGCATAATTAAATTGATATTTACTTTTAAATCAATCTTTGCATGAGACTTACGTTCGTGTTTCACTTTCTAATTATGTTGTCTTATTCTCTCTTTAATTATGAGTTAAGTTTTTATGTCTACATTTTTTTGGTATAAACTGAGTATCCTCTACACGCAACTCTATAGACTAACTCTCGAACCGGGTAGGACCGTTTAAGTTTTTATAGTTACATTTGATGAATATAGATAACGTTATTATAGGTGGTTGTTTATGTTATAACTTTAAGCAGTTTGTGTTATACTTTGATCTAATATATGTGAATTTTGTCTTCAACTGTGATGTCTTTCTAATACTTAGGATTTGTTTGATGTTGTTATTTACTGTTGTTTTTATTTAAAAGTAATTCATTTAATAATAGTGAGACAACTCATCCATCAGACGGATGTGAGACTATGTATATATAAAACAAAACCTCCAACTTCCAACCACATCTAATAACACCTTATAAAAAAGAGTGCGCTACAATTACACTAGAAAAAGGAGCAAGTTAACTACTATATTTCGTTTAATTTGTCAAAAAAAAAAAAAACAAAAAAACTACTACTATATTCTTAGTGTTGGGTATATTGGAGTAGCCGAGTTTGAATCTTATTCTAAGATCTTAAGTTCGAGTTTTCAAAGTGATAAAAATTCTATTTAGAGGTAAGAACCATACATACTGGTGGCGGATGATGATAATATATATCATAAAATATTAATGGTTTGTTTGGATAAATAGTTTAATTATAAGTGTTTATCATGTAAGTACTTATGTATAAGCTGTTTATATAACAAATGATAAAATGTGAAACAATTTTTCTATAAATTATAAACTGTTTTCATAAACTATCTCAGGGAGCTTATGAAAATTAGCTGAAAACAACTTATGAACATGTCATAAGTAGTTTCCATAAACTCTCTTAAACAATCTCACAAGTGTTTATACCAATAGATAATAAAGTCAAATAAGTCGATTCAAACGGGTTAGAATGTAGCCGCCACAAGAAGTATCTCCACTGAGATTAACATATTTATTTCCCTAATTTGGTTTTGCTTATTCATAAACCAATTGCTTCATTTGATGATACATATGAATCTCGAGATCTGAGGGATGACACAGAACGACCAATCCTGAAAGACCACTCTTTCGTCTATGGATGCCTAACCGCCGCACCGAAAATTCGGGGGGGACACGAACTCAAGAAAGAAGTGAGAGCATCCTTATGTTTCCAGTCCCCCTACTCATATCGGAATGGAAGACTGTGGGTCGATCTTGACGTTGCGGATGACGTCCGACACCTTAATCCTCATCGGCGCTAAGGCGCGAGAGAGCAGAGCGTACCGCCCTGCCATAGTTGCAAGTCTATTTATAGTCGCGACTGTTGTCATAGTCAACAAGGTTGAAACTTCCAGGAATTTTTTTATGTTCAACCGCTGTTACGCCAGAAATAAAAGGTTCCACACGAGCTCCGCTATCGAACTGGAAAAGCGGTGCTAAACCAAGCTTTATCCTTATCAAGAGGCATCACTGGGTGGTCTTTTAAACCTTTGCTATAGTAGGAGGTGCTACCTCTCTGGCTACTTTTCAAAATGTTATCGCAGCAGAAAATGAAGCGGAAATATATGAGCGAATTAGGGTTCTCGATAACCAGCATTACTACAATATCAGGATAATATAACCAATGATATGATGTTCTTTTCGCTCTTGGAGTAAGATCACTTTTCAGACTGCTGTTCAAATCTTTTTTTTTGGCAGCCACTTACTTATTATGGAATGACATATATGATGATGATGGTAGCTATCTGCCTAGCCTCTGGTACATATTATATGAAGATTTAGAATCAGGGCTTCCTCTAAAAAGAGAAGAAGCCATTAGTAGTCCAGGTTAGGCTTTCGGTTTAATACCTCCCATGTTAAAATAATAATAGTTGTATGGGCTCAGCCCTAGTTCCCAAGAGTGAGAGATGCAGCTAGGGTTCTTAATTGTTTGTGTATGTGCAGTCCTTAAACTTTTATAGAAATCAATCGAACGGGTAAGGCCGAGGCTAATAGGAAGTACATATATTAAACCAAAAACCAACCACCGAACCGACGCCCGCTCAAAAGTGGATTCGAACCACTGACATAAGGATTTTCAGTCCTTTGCTCTAACCAGCTGAGCTACCTGAACCACTTTCCTAAAGTCTTTTTTCTTCATCGAATAGCGCCCTACCTTACTTACCACTTGACTAGTCAAAGCCCCACTTAGCTAGCCCTTGATCAAGGAAGTATCCAAAAAAGATGATTAAATTGGCATAATCTAGTGGAAATAATTTAATAATTATAATTTTCCTGTTCTTCCAATCCTCGCAGCGCATTTAACACCTCGAAGCTGAATTGCCGACCAATTCGGCTTGTTACCATGTCTCCCGAGTGATGATCCCCCTCCCATCACCCCGGCCTCACACTCGGAGCGGCTCCCTATGCCAACCTCGGTGAATGTCCTACTAAAGAGAACTGGAAATAAGTCTTTAAAAGAACTTAAGCTCTTCCTTTTCTGGGGTTGGGGTTGTCAGAAGACCTAGAAGGAATAGCTTTCCAGGTCGGATTCAAGACTATACCTTGACAAAGACTCTCAGCAAAGACTCCAATCGAGTGACTTGAAGTGGATTTGGACAGACAGCAGCTAACACAGGACAAATATCAGATATTAGGCTTGGCAATAGATATAGTATTTTGCAAAATTTTGGCTTGATACGGTACTAATGAGGTCAACTCCTTGAACTGAGTCTTAATTATTTTGTCTGATAGCCATCTAACAATGATTTCTCTAATAAGGTAAACAATAGGTGCGAATTAAACAAAATTGTTTCACCAAATTAATTACCATGTGTTTCCATTTAAATATTATTTGAGTCAAACATAAGATTATGTATTATTTTTGTTGGTCTAGATGAAACGACAAATAAACACCACACAGACACTACTACCACTCACGGCTGAGTTCGAACCCGGATGGCTTGAAATTGCAAAGGCAACTATTTTAAGAGTCTCACATCGGATGTGATATAGCCTGAAAAAGTGTTTATAACTGGGAGGCATCCCTCACTCTACAAGTCGGTTTGTGAGGTTGAGTTATGACTAAACCACATTCTAAGATGGTATCAAAGTCTATCCTAGATCCTTCAGACCACCCACCATTATTATCCACACACCAAACCCAATAGTGTGTGAGGGGGTGTATTGGGGAAAACCCAAGCTCTACATTGACTAAAGATATGATCTCAAAAGAGTTTATAAGTGGGAGACATCCTCACCTCACAAGTCGGTTTTGTGAGGTTGAGTTAGACCCCAACCTAAATTTTAAATTGGTTTAGAATAGTTGCCTTTGCAGAGTTTGTGGCAGCTGCTTTATGTGCTAGTCAAGCCATTTGGCTTGAGAGAATTGTTAGATATTTGAAACTCACTAAGAGTCAGTGTGTGACTATCTTTTGTGACAACAATTCTACTATTAAACTGTCAAAAAATCTTGTTATGCATGGGAGATGCAAACACATAGATGTGAGGTTCCATTTCCTTAGGGAACTCACTAAGGATGGCAAGATTGCACTGGTGTACTGTGCAACAGAGGAACAAGTAGCTGATCTCATGACTAAGCCTGTCAAATTGGACACTTTTGTGAAGCTCAGAAACATGCTAGGAATGTGCACTGCTGCTGATGTTAAACTGTGATGTATGCATCCAGTTTAAGGGAGGAATTATTGGACCTAATTGGGCTTTCCTATGATTTGTATCTTTGTAATAGGGTTTTACTTTTCCCACACCCCTCCTACTTCTCGCACGCCCCTAATCTTTTTTTTTCCAAAAATGACCTCGCGTGGGACGCTCGTGTGGCGTGGTTTAAGTGACTGTTCGAACGACGTTGGGCGAACCTGTTCGAACGAACTCATGCGTGTTAAGGAATTTTTGCTGTTCGAACGAGATCGTTCGAACAGGTTCGAACGACCTCATGCGTGTTAATGAATATTGCCAACTGTGTGTGTGAGGGTGTGTTATTGCTGCCTCGAATGGCTTTATGCGAACCTGTTCGAATGGTTCCGTTCGAACAGGCGTTCGAATGGTGTCATTCGAACCATTGTTATGCAGAAACAGAAACACAGTGATGGTTTATTTCCAGTTTAAGTTTTGAATGCATCGAGCAGAATTATTACAGAGAATCTCTGCATAATACAAGAGAGATGTCTCTAACTTAACATTGACTTCAAAAGTTGTCTACAGAATCACAGTGTTGGTGATTTCAAAAGTTGTCTACCAAGAGTCATATACAAAGTTGTGTACCAAAATTATAAATCTAATTTAACATTGACTACCATCAGTATCTTTACTTAAATCTACACAAGGAAGGGGATGGGGGGTTGTGATTGTATGAGCAAACACTTCCACTTTTGCATTCGGCTAATAAAAAGTGAGTCCTAACCCTTTGCTATGGGTGCCCTATTAGTCATCCACATCAAATCCGTGCGGGGGCATTGGACTTGCGGGCTTCATAAAGATCTTCAAAAGACAACAAAAAACATAATGTTATGTAATGTTTTGGAATGACTACACCGAATCTAAATAGAAGACACTTTACCTGCATAAAGTGTTTGTGTTCGCACGAATAGGATGTTGAATCGTCGGGCACTTACGAATGGCGCAACATTGAAGGGAAAAATTGTGTAACAACAATTAGGTGACCAAAAACTGAGGACAACTTTGTACTTATTCTCGATCGATACCCCATATCCGGTATAGTCATCCAATTATCTTCAACATTGTTCCCATGATGTGCCCTCAACAACGACTTCATCAAAAATGTGACCTTACCAATACCACCATACGATCAGTGTAGAAGTCATTGTATTGGTTAAGCTCCTCCATCGAATCGATTCATCGACCGCCAAGCCTCCTCACCCTTCCAAGAAATGCCGCAATACACCTAATCCACGATTACCATCACCAACCACATTAACAATTTTTTCAACATAGGGACGCATGTATGTGGCAAGATCCCTACGATGTATGTATTAAATACATCCATAAGCGCAACATCTGTAACAATAGGATTCGATGTAAGAAACAGGAGCTGGTGTCAAAGAAAGAGCTTTGAAAGCGATGCAGATGTGACTTACGTAACAATAGGTGTGGGTGTTGGTTTCTTATGTAGTGGAGGAGTAGGGATTGTAGTGCCTTTGCGACCTTGAGTTCTCTTTTTGCTTTGTGATGGATTAGGTCTTTGGACACGTTGACAAAGTAGGAGCAGGAGTTGAACCAGAATCAGTATGGGTTTGTAGACGTTCCCACTCTTGCTTTGGGGGAGTAGGTTGTTTACTTAGACCGAGCAAAACATCCACTAGATGAACCCCGGGGAGTCAAATTTGTCATCTACATGTTCCCAAAATGACTTGTCTCGCTTTGTTGAGTAATCAACATTCCTTTCTTATCTTTTTGGTGCTCCTTTGTAATGATCGTATCCGAGGAGGTTGACACATAGAAGTCGTGTGCGGGAATGCCAATTCACGTGCTTTTGCCTTAATCATAACTCTCTACCGGCGTGATCGGAGGCCTCAAACCTTCTTCTCGATAGCTTCAAGTTCAATTTCTACACTCAACTCATCATCCATTACCTCTCATCGTATTTTGAAATTCAACCTCTGCCAATGTTGGTGAATCATGCTCAACGGAATTGGAGTGCGACCCATCATAACCCTATAAAAAGCGACATTGATTTAGTGACAACCCATATAATGTTGAGTTTATAGACAAAATAACAAGATGAGTGTACATCATACCTTGAAAGCTCACATGCACATGGTAGTCAGTGTGTAGTCCCGAGTGTGCATCGACATAATGATGGGTTAAGTGAAACGGATCCATCTGCGCATCTCTCCCAAAATATGGTCTATAGCATTAGATGAAACTAAACCCTTAATTTCATCAAAATCTTCTTCTTCAAGTGTTGAACTTTCACTCTACTCAAACTATGCTCGAAGTGCATTTTAAGGTCAGAATGTTGTATCCTAAGCATGGTCTGCATTCCATCCCAGCACTTGCACAAATCTCCCCTACTGTCTCGTAATATTTGCTTCAAGTGAGAGTGTGCGGACTCAACTCTGTTGGTGGTAGTGTTGCCAAGGTGCATATGCTTATTTATCCATGCATCAATAAACTTTTCCTTGAAGAGTCTAGCCAGTGGTCTTCACATACTTGTATGAAATCGGGATAAGGAGCTGCCAAGTCGTTAAACAGACCCAACTCATAATCATACTCTTCCGTAGTCTTCGCATGGACAACAGATAGAAATGCACCCATAATGTCATTAACAACGGCTTGGTCTTTCACAATGAGCCTTGCTTTGGCCTCTCACATTTTTCTTAATGTGAAATTGGCACAACAAGTTTGCGGATGTTGGAAATATTCTTTGCGAGCATTCATCATACCGTGTCTCTCACGATAAGTATGACTTGCGGAAGTTCATCCTGTTTCCTAAATAAACCCCTCAATTTCTCAAGAACCCATGCAAAGTTATGCATCCTCTCCCAATTGACATAAGCAAATGCACGTGAGTAAGTCTTCTCTGTTGAGGTGACACTAACGATCTCAACCAACGGATACATGCACTTGGTTGGTTTTATATGTGGAATCAATCAACAAAACAATTGGGAAGGTGTTGAGAAGCTCAATAGAATCGGGATGGGCCCAAAAGATGTCTTTCACAACCGTAGTTCCGCCTGCAAGTCGAGTCCATAAACATAATTATCGCGTTGCAAATAAAACATGAGTTGTTGGAGCTCGATCCTACCCTCACGCATAGCCGATCGTTGCCTTTGGCGGCGGTTGTATATTTGTTTCACAACCGTATAGTTATCATCGAGCCTTCATCAATTTCACTCATTAAGGATCAATTTAGGCCGAGTATGATTCCTAGTCATTCTAGCCACTAGTTCCTTCTCTTACGAAGTTAACCTACCAATGTACGGACGTCCATCATGATAAGTAACCATCCCGTGGTTATGAGTTCCATTCATAACCCTCAAAATCCATCCTCCAAGCTTCTTAATAAATTTCCACTTTCCGATGCGAAGGACAACAACATTTTCTAGTGTTTGTGCCTTCCTCAACACATTTGTCTTATATGATCCAAATTTATCACAAATCAACATGCGATATTGTTTACCCGATCGTCGTCCGGTGTCGAGATCTTCCTATAACAATCACCATCCCAAGAGATTTCCCAACCGCACGCACTCCAATTCAAAGAAATCTCCTCACGAGTAGGAAATAACTGAAATTCAATTACCATGTGTCAGTTACATAATTTGAATAGTTAGCTAAAATTAAAACAACTAATTCATTCTTACCGTATCGGTTTGGAAGGAACTAGTAAAGTCTTGGGATTCAACAACGTCAGTTGAGATGTCAACTGCGACAGTTGACATCTCGGCTTCTGATTGACAACTCAATCGCTCCCGGATGCACCCTCATTTTCATCTATTAAACCAAAAAACTCGCACGTTGCGCAACTTATCGATTCTTTGTCATACGCTTGCTCGAACGGCCTCATGCGAACATGTTCGAATGAGGTTTTGTTCGAACAAATCAAATTCACACCCGGTAACACTTGTTCGAACACGTTCATGCGAACATGTTCGAACGACCCTGTTCGAACTGAGCGCGTTTGCGAAAAAAATGGCGTAAAAAACTCAAAACAGAACCAAAATGAAAAATGTTTGGTAGGGTTATTACCTTGAGCTAGTTGCCAATGATGGGTAGTTGAATGGGAGTGAATGATGAAGGTGAGGATGGGTGGGTTTTGGAGTGGAGAGGGGAGGTTTAGGTGTTGGAGAGGAGTGTTTTTGGGTGTTGGAGAAGAAGAGGGAGAGGGATAGAGAGGGAAATAGAATTGTAAGTGGGGTTAGTTTGGTAAATGTGTAGGGTGAGGGGGTGTGTTTGGAGTAGGAGGGGGTGTGGTAAAAGTAACAGCCTTGTAATAGAGTATTGGGCTAAGTGTATTTGTAGGCCCATTACATTTTAGTTGCTTTAGTTGCTAGGTTGTTATTCCATTTACATTTTGGCCTGTGCTTTCCCCACACCCCCCCTACTTATTCACACCCCATCAAAATTTTAATTCCAAAATTACCCCCTTCAAAAAAAAAAAAAACCCACACCCCTCCCCTTCTCACTTTCTCTCGCGTCTCTCATTCTCCTCTCTCCTCCTACGAACCCTAAACCTTTCTTTCCCTCTCACTCACATTCTCCCAACTCACTCAATCTCACTCAATCTCTCACTCAATCTTCTCCACCAACACTCTCAAGAGCACCTGGGTTATTTTCGCCTCCTCTCACTCTCTCTATTTGTTCCATTTTCTTCAAGGTATGCCTCTCCCCTACGCTCCATTCTCGGTTTTTTTTCGAAGCAACTGAGTTGTTCGAACGAGCACCCTCGAACACGTGAAAGCGAAGGTGTTCGAATGAGGTTGTCTGCGAACACGCTTCGAACAACCTCATTCGAACCGTTGTAATTTGTAATCGAATCGAATTGTTCGAGCGGGGTTGTCGCGACCGGGCCGATTCGCATGTGGCCGTTCGAGCGATCGTTTGACATGAACTTTGTCGGCTTTATACTCGCTTTGTTTCTCATAATTTGATTTAATTGGTTCTGTTGATTGTTGTTTCGGATATGGTGAGGAGCCGAGGTGGTCATGCGGTGAACCATCTGAAGCGAGCCGGTCGGCCACCTCCTACGGCTTTCAAACCGCAAAGGAGGAAGAAGCGGCCAACCCTCCCGAGCTAGGGTCGTGCCGGCCAGCAGGGGTAGGGTTGATGTTCCTCCTCCCCACTTCCGGAGGATATTGGGCGGGATATTGAGCGTGATGCTCAATTTCCGCCTATGAGTTAATGACCGCTTCATCCGCTAGGCCTTCGTCTGCTGGGCCTTCATCCGCTGGGCCTTCATCTGCTGCTGGCCTTCATCCGCTGCTAGGCCTTCATCTTCTAGGCATCACGAGGAGGAGGTGCTGAGCCTCGTGAGGAGGAGGTTCTTGAGCCTCGGGAGGTCAGCTGCTTTGTTAGGCGACATTCCCATTTCTGGTGGACCGTAAGATGGTTCTGCTCTTGCCCACATCACGGGGCACATATCCTCACCGATTTTTATTACGGCGGGTAACTTATTATTTTATAGTTGGTCATTGTAAATTTGTTTAATATGTTGTAGAATGTTTTTGGCTTATTATGTCATTTCTAAATGCGAGTTCGGCCGGATTTACAAACAATCCCACATGGACTGTTACGGCGGTGTTTCATGTGCGAATTAGGGACACTCGACAGCGGCTTGTGGTTGGTTCCCTTGGTTGGGCTTAGTTTCCCATTCTCCACAGAAATTTGCTTTGACGCATTCATAGGCGTTAGCGGCCGGATACATCATCATTCCACCTTCCTGTGGGTGAGATGAGCATCACCCTTGATGATGTATCCAACCGCTTTGCACATCCCCATGCTTGGCGGTTCTATGACATGCGGTGGACTACATGGCGGGAGAGCAAGCGGCTTTGGTTGATCGTTTGGGTGCCACACCGAGGATGCAACGCCCGGACTTCGGCCGTGGGTGTCATCTGTTGGGCTTGTATGGTCGAGGATAGGGTCTACCACCCGACCATAGCGAGGGAGGTGGGACCATCTTTGCTAGGGGCCTACATCTTTGTATCTTTTGGGTTGCACCTTGTTTCTTGACAAGTCGAGCAACAAGGTTAAGCTTGGCTACCTTGGTATCTTGATTGATTTGGAGGTTTGTTGGAGACTATTCTTTGGGGGCCATGGCCCCGCCCATCTCTATGATCACCAAGGATGCTACAAGGAAGAAGAGCGAAGAAGATTGCTGGTCATCTTCCTTTACTTGAGTATAAAACATATTCTTTACTTTTAAGTTTGCTTTAGGGTTACTTTTAGATTAATAATCAACCAATTATATGTTCATTACAGAGCTTGGATCTTTGAGCACTTCCAGTGCAAACTTTTCCTCTTGGGTGGAGCACCCGTAGTATGATGAGAGTAGCCCACGGGCGAAGAAATGGTTGTCGCGATGATGGCCCCAGGGGCCATCAAGTCACGCACCATCGAGTTAGGCCTTGACCGGCTAATCCGTGAGGAGGTGACACAGGACCCCTACACACACCCCATATGGCGGTGAGACCCTTTGTGGAGCGGCCGGTTCGGAGGTTCATTCGGAGTGGTGGCCGCATGATGCGCTATTTTCCGGATCGAGTGCTCGAGCGGTTTGGGCGATCAAAGCACATTCCGAGGATCCTGCACTCCTCATCATAGGGCCGCTTGTACCCTATCCGAGTGTGACGAGATGTGGACACACTTCGAGGACTACTTGGTGGCGCGGGGCCTCCTTGTGTGCCGTACTCCTCAAACACGGTGTCGGGCTACTTTCCATGGTACTCTAGGGTCTCACATCCCTTTCTTCCCCGAGCATTATCGCAGCTTGCGGATGAGCACGATGTCGGCGTGGTGCGTGTCTTTTATGTTAATTGCATGATAATGTTTCTTAATATTCTATTTATTTAAGTAATAATGTTATGTTATTTGGTTGATGAGATGCTACGGTGATTTGATTTGGTTGATGACATTGATGGGGCCATCGATGATCATGTCCCGAGCCGTCGGGACCATGTTTCAAATAAGATCAAGAGGTCGCTCAACCCCTTCCGTGGGTTTAGGAGGAGGTTTGGGAATGTGTATGAGAGGAGGAGGCGCAACACCCGATGAGGATATGTCTTAGGAGGATATTTGTTTACTTTTTTTGTATAATTTAACAACTTTGTTTCATTTGGTTTTTAATTTGAAATTCCCTTTACTTTTAGCGCAAATTTAATTGTCATTACAAAATACTGAAATACATGAAAACTAAATACTGAAATACATGAAAACCAAATACGAAATACATGAAAACCAAATACGAAATACATCAACAGAAAAACATAATACAACTTACTTCTACTTAGAACTACTACTACTACCTCTAATACTACTACAGAGAGTTCTTGAGAGATTCTTCTGCTTCGACGAACAATTCGAGATAAGGTTCAATGACACCTTGAATTCTTCATGTTTCTCAAACATTTGACGAACGCCTTCGTCATTCTTGAGACGCTTTAAGGCACTTCGAATACGATTACGTGGGTTCCAATTCTTGACGTAGGGGAGTGACATTCGATTTTTATTTCTTTCTTCTTGAACACCATCTAGTTTCACATTTTTTATTACTTTTTCTTTCAATTCTGCGAATGTGATGTTGTTCTTAAGCATGAAATTTTTAGTTTTGGATCCATGACTATGAATCAACGCACGTAATGGTCGCTCCACGTGATTGTAAGTCATCTCATACTCAACTTTACGAAGTGCGTAAGTATGGGTTGTTGTGGTGCGGGTGGTGGTGGTTGAAGAAGATGCATGACCTCTTCTCGCATTCGTATTGTGTCCACGTTACAACTCTAAGATCTGTCGCCCCATCGGACGTTAGCTAGATGTTCCATCATTGCGCGGACGTCGTCGCTATTTCGGATCTCCATGATCGAATCTTTGGGCGGTACCATCATCTCTACAATTGAACTTTTTGAAACGTATACGCTCCACGTCTTTACGCCACGCTCCTTTGGGCGAATCTTCCTCTCCGGCCTTTTCCTTCCGGTTGGGCGAAGGTGATGTCCTTACTCATTCTGCGAAGACATGGTTAGGACAACGAAACACGCGCACCATGTTCGCTTGCGGTGACAATCCCATGTGGTGAAGAAATTTATTAGGAATTTGTCGTTTAGTCTTGGGTTGAGCACAATTGCCATTCCATTTCACCGGGTTGGGAAGAAGGAGAGAAGGTTTTGGTGAAGAAGCGGTGGGTTGGGAAGAAGGAGAGAAGGTTTTGGTGAAGAAGCGATTAGGGTTTGGTGAAGAAGGTCCGAGGATGTGAACCCCTTTTATAATAGGCGTGGTGAAATGTCGGTAGTTGATTTCATTTTTAGATCACGATCCGAGCCGTTTAAATTCTATCCGCTCGGGCACATTTTCCAAAGTGATTTACATCCACTCCTTTATCGACACATTTGATGATTGTAAACCGTTGATTAAAACTGCTTGGAATCGAGGCGTCCAATGATCGCTCTTCTTTGTAGCAATTTCGCAACACTTGTTCGAACGACATCATTCGACCATGTTCGAAAGACCATGTCCGAACTGTTCAGTATGACCTCCATTCGAACAGTGAAAAAAAAAGCGCCAAGGGTGTCTGTCCCATATTTAACACACTCGAACGAACTCGTTCGACTCACATTCAAGCCCCGTGTTCGAACAGGAAAAATTTCGAAAAAAAAGGGTTTTTTTTGGTCTTTTCACACCCTTATGTGTGTTTGTGTGTTTAGAAAACAGGGTGTGGGAAAAGCAATAGCCTTCATTTTTTCTGTTTCTCCTTGTAACAGTCTATCCTTTGTATATAACTGGATTCTCAGTTCAGTCAATGCAATGATACTCATTCTCTGTGAAAGTCTCTCTCTATCTCTAGTTCTTGATCCCTAACATGGTAATAGTTATAAGCTCGAAAGAACAAAATTAACTTTTGGAATGTTGACAAATTTCAATATCTTAGTCGAAGAAGAAAAAAAATGCTTGACTATACCAAATTCAAAAAGCTGCAAGCTAACAGGAAGATTTGAAGTTATCTCTTTGTTCGCTATAATCATCATAATAAAAAAGTTACACATTGCATTAAAATATAAATAATCAATCCCTTAGGAAATGTAAAATGTGATAAATTTGCATTTTGGATCTGTTAGTTAACTAACAAATGATGATTTGTTCACATCAACTAAACAAGTACGATTGTGATGCACTGTATATGTTAAAGGAGAGTGTTTGGTAAAAATTGTGATTTTAATGAGTACAACAGTGAACCTCCGAACTGGTTCGGTAGCCCATCCCCGAATCCGTTAAAATCTGGGGGAAAAATAGGGACGCATTGGGAACCATTTTGTTCATTAATAGTATTTTAGTCTTTTCGCAAGATTTGTGATTATGTGCTTAGTAGGAGGGGTGTGAGAAAAGTGGTGGCCTTTATTTTTGGAAGAGGCCTCGTGCAATTGCACTGGGCACACTCTAATTGACCGGGCCTGAATAAGTCAAGCCAAAAGGAGATGGTGTTTGCTTTTCCCACACCCTCTCCTACTCTTTCACACCCCTTAACAAATGTTATTCCAAAAATAACCTCGCGCGTGAAGCGCATGGTGAGGGCGTGTTTTATGATCGTCGAACGACTTTGTTCAACACGTTCGACAACATCATCGAACGCAATAAAAAAAAGGTGAATGTGGTGTGAGAGTCCATTTTTGTAATAAAATAGGGTGTTCGAACACCTCATGCGAACTCGCTTCGCATGACCCATCTGACTCGTTTCGCGTGACTATCTGCGCGAAACAGTAAAACTACGCACAAGAGGGTGTGAAGTCAAGATTTAACACACATGAACGATGTGCCCGTGTTCGAACAGGTGAAATTTCGTGAAAAAAAAGAGGTTTTGGCTGACTTGGTCTTTTCACACCCTTATGGGGTGTGTTTTGAGTAGGAGGGGGTGTGGGAAAAACAAACGCCAAGGTGATTAATTTGGCTCTATAACTGTTACAGACAACAACATTCACAATAGTGAAAAACATGTTAGTGTGAAGTATGATGATCACATTGACAGTGGAGAAATCTCCCATTGAAACGATGTGTTTGATTTAATAAATTTGTTTTTTACTTTCATGCAAAAAGAGTACTACATGTTTTTATTTCTGAGTTACATAATTTTTTATTTTATTTTTCATAAAAAGAGAGCCTTTGACAGTGTCTTACAGAGTACTACATCTTTTCCTCGTGTTCAAGTTGTTTTCCATTTACTACTAAATCATCTGTGGAGCCTAAGAATATCAATTTGAAATGGAACATCATCCCTTCTGCTACTTCTACAGTAGTTTCATGGAGATAAGATGATTCAAAATCAATCGAGCTCCTCTAGGAATTGCATTAAACTGAATACCATAAATCAGTAGAATAAATTCTACATCATTTTTATCAACAACAAAGTACCAGCTAGTTCCATTCTCTGCTTTAACTAAAGCTTTAGCTTCACACACTGTTTTAACTAATGCTTCGTTCAGCTTTTCCCTTGCAGCACCTAATTGGTTTCTTTTGCTATCACAGAAGCTCAAGCAAACTAATACCTTCATGTGATGATCAGTGGTTTCAGACAACTCTAGTGCTTTTTGGAGATGCTCTTGTGCTTCTCCGACAACTCTAGATGATCATGGGATTTTAAAATTAAAAGTGAAATTGTGAAAAACATGGCCAGCAATATCTGAGAAATAAAAACAAATAAAAACTATAAATTTTCAAAGAATTGCAGGAAGAAATTATTAGTTATAGATAAAAAACTTACAAGGCTGAGTTGAAATTGAAATGTGCCTTCATTCTCACCGAAGTCTAGAGCTCAATGGCCAAAGTCCGTGAATAGTAAACTTGTTAGCAAAAGGTACTCTGTTTCCAAAAATGTTGACCAATCAAAATGTTGGTGACCAAGTTTCCATAAACATAAAGAAATCAAAAGGTTCCATAGGAAGAGTTGGTGGAAGAGGTTTTTCTAGAATCTTTTCATAAAACTACAAAAAAGTAGTCTCACATACTTAAGAATGAAACAAAATGCAAAAGAGAAGAAGTATTAAATCCAATATCTTGAGAATGAAACGAGCTCTAAACCATATGTTTACTGCTCTCACAATACAAGAAAACTAAAAATACCGAAGGAAGAAGCTTTGCTGATGTTGGGAGTTAGTGTTTCAATTTCACATTCCTAATCCTCAATTTTTTTGAATCTCTCTAATTGATTTATTGTTTCTTATATCACTCTTTGTTGAGCCCCTCCCTTTTATAGAGGCTGGCGGAGTAGGGACGTGGAGCATTGGTCCGTTGAGTGCAGAGCGTCTTTGTCCTGTTGGTTGTGCAGTATGTACGAACTGTTACAGAGTTTGTTGAAGTGGAGAGAGGAGTGGGAGGACTAGTCAAAAGGGGTGGTTAAAAAATGCTCTCCTTTTTTATTCTGATTTTTACTTTTAATTTTGTAGTTGTGATTTGTAATGTGAAAAAAGGATAATAAATTCCACATGCGCATAAATAATGGCATTTATTTATTTAATATTTGTCTTTTTAACAAATAATCAAGAAGAATAAAAATTGAAAGCCAAAAATTTGATATTGTTAAATTTATTGAGAAGTTTAAAATAGCATGACCAAATAGTATAACAATTATTGTCAAAAAAAATAGTATAACAATTAATAGTACAAAAAAAAACCATAACTTTAGGCGTGGTTTGTTGTTGAGTACAGAGTACGATGAGTCCAGTTAGAGTTGTGGTGTTGATTGATATGCAGAGAGGCGTGAGTGGGTTGACCAAAAAGGGTGCATGTAGAAATAACTACTTTTCAAATGACAAAACCCTCGCTATATATTTGATTTAATTTTTTTAATTTAATTGAGTTAATAGTTATTTAATTAAATTAACTAAATAATTATTTTAATCTAATTAGTTAAATATTTATTAGTTATTTAATATAATTAAATCATGGAAATAATTAGGAAATTGAGGTGATAAAGTGAGCGTAAAATGGTAAAAACATAATTGTTGAGCATTTTCTCCTCACTTTCTTCCCACAATCGGAGAGATTGCAAAAAACATTAAAACAATCATTCCTTTCTCTCTCTCCCATTTCTCTCCACAATCAAACGTGAGAAAATCACTCTCTCTTCCCTTACTCTCTTACCCCTTAGTCTCTCTTCCCTCTTTCACCTCAAACAAACACACCCTAAGAGTTAAAACAAGACAAAATTTTGCTCATATCATAAAGCATTGTGTAAAGTTATCAAAAATTCTTTAAAAATATTTGTCAACAAATAAATATGAATCTTATACTTCAATCTATCTAATCTATCTAATATCTATTTAATCTATCTAGTCTAATCTAATATCTATTTATCTATCTATCTATTTTCTATTTATTCAAACAAATTACCTACAAAATTACCAATTTGGATATCTTATTAAAAAGACACATATCTAATTTAAGAGTAAAAATGTCATTTTCCTCTCTTTCTTTTTCATTTTACACTCTCTTTCTTCCTTTTTACACCCTTTTTCCTCATTTTCACTTTTCTCTTACATTCTTTTTTTTTTCTCTTTCTTCTTACACTCTCTTTCCTCATTTTCACTTTTCTCTTACATTCTCTTTCTTAATGTTTCTCTATTTACTTTACTTTTATTTTCCACATAAACAATTCTTCTATTTCTCTTATCACTTCACTTTAGTTTTTTTTTAACTAAATTTCTAAATTTATACAAATACTACTCTACTAAAATTACTCTATTAAAATTGTCTTCTCTTCTCTCTTCAAAATTTGTTTACACTCTTATTGATAATCTACTATCATCTCTTATTGATAATCTACTATCTATATTCTACTATCTACTATAATATACTAATCAACTAAAATAATCAATTGAAAACTACGAGCTAACTACACTGATATATAAAAACACGGGATAACTGCAGTGATATATAAAAAATACGGGATTATTATTTTCCATTGATAATTATAATTTTTTAAGCGTAATATAAAGTATAAACCTACCATCTAAAAAAAGGCTTAATGACTATTTAAACTACTAATTAATATAAAACAAATATTTCTTATTGATAATTTACTATATAACTTTACTATCTACTCTAATATACTAATCAACTAAAATAATCTATTGAAACTACAAGATAACTGCACTGATATATATATATATATATATATATATAAATATATAAACACGGGATAATTACTGCAGTGATAGACAAAAAAACACGAGATTAATAATTGACATTGATAATTATAATTTTTGAAGACTACTATAAACTTACTATCTACAAAAAAACAAGAAGACTTAATGACGTGACAAAAATTTGGCACTAATACTTAAAAAATGACAAATAATTGTCACTGATATATAAAAAAACACGGGATAAATATTTCTTATTGATAATCAACTATCTTTTTTTGACCAAAGATAATCTACTATCTATCTTTTACTATCTACTATAATCTACTAATCAACTCAAATAATCAATTGAAACTATGAGATAACTCTACTGATACATAAAAAAACATGTGATATCTGCACTGATATATTAAAAAATAAGGGGATAACTGCAATGATATATACAAAAACATGGGATAGCTACACTGATATATAAAAAAACACGGGATAACAACACTGATATATAAAAAACACTGCACTGATATATATATATATATATATATATATATATATATATATATATATATATATAAACGGGATAAATGCACAATTATTTTTAAATGATACTTTTACATATTTGGATTTCAATATTTATCTATTTTTTATTTGAAACTCCTTTTCTTTTTCTTTTTTTGACAATAGAAACTCCTTTTCTATCTACTTATAATTTGTCTTTATTTTCATAGAGTAACGCTCAGACTATTTAAATACTGTATAAGTTCATTCATAAAAAGAACATGACATCACCCGTGTGTATGCACGGATATCCTACTAGTTTCTAATATAACTGACCTTTTATATCTTGTAATTGTTTTAGACAATAATTTATGATTAGCATTTTTATAATATGTTAGCTAAGAAGCTAATTCTCGTTTTATATAAAACGTACATCCTTAAGTAGTTTTAATAAAATTTATTTTGTGTAGATAAAAAAAGTAGTAATATTTACATTTAGGATTAAATTAGTTAGTTTTAACTCTATTTTACATAATGTTTTTTCTCTGTTACCGCCCAAAATAAATTGAGTTGACAGGCCGAGGGAAAAGGGTTGTTTGAGGAAATTGATAGGGTCGAGGCAGACCACGAGGACATTATAAACCAAGATATTTTCCAAATACATGGCCATAGGGGGTGTTCAGGTTACGAAGGGCATAAAATATGTGTTGATAAGAGCTGAGCCCTCAAGAACAGTGAAAGAGTCTGAGGCAAGCTGATGCTTGATATGGGGGGATACCTCGACCACAAGGTTACTCAGTTACATCGGTAAAAGTACAAAGGCCAGGGATGAGGCCTGTCTGAGGGACACTGTGGCTGAGGTAAAAGAAACTTGCTTCGGGCACGAATGTTCAGTGCATGTGGATGCAACGTTGGAGCGGTTGAAATTGACTAAAGAGAAAGGGCTGTGGAAGTAGGAGCGAGGGAGGTTTTACGCCATTAACCCGTGCTAATGAGGTCGTTGAGTCATGCCTCCGAATTTTTAGGGTCTAGGAGCAATTAGATGCGTTGATCATAGATTGATCCAACGGTAGACAATTGTAAGCTCGAATAGTGGCCGATGAGGCCTATATATATATATATATATATATATATATATATATATATAATATATACAAATAAAGGATACAAATAAAGGATACCATCAATCAATCAAAATCTACTATTTTTTCTGCACTTTACTTTGCTTTTCTTTTATTGTTTTTTTTACTTTATGCATTTAGTCAGTAGATAATCCAAGACTCACGTCTCTCAAACCCAACCAAGCACTCTTTGGAGGAGCTAGGAGACCCAATGTCGAGGAACAAAGATCCTTTCTTTACGCAATTGCTTGAAGAGACAGAGGAATCAACATTGTCCAAACTTTTGGCCAATCACACGGATGGGATCAAAGTGTTTGGCGACAACAAAAAATTGGCACGCCCGGTGGGACAGATATGGATAAACAACTCCTAAGTTTGATTCATCGGCTTGGATTATCAGTGGTGTATGTACTTACGTTTTGGCCGAAACTTAAGCCTAGAGCCATCTTCAACTTCCAAGAAAACAACTGCTTCTAAAGCGAAGAACACAAAGCAAGTAAGTACTTCGGGACAACTACAAATACGACAATTATTGTTGCAAACGACAAATCACATCAAGTTGCTGAAGAGTCCCTAGTTATGACCACGTCGTTTGTTCGGCATCAGATTGACATGGGAATACATGACATCATGTACTAAGTGTCCCAGCAATTGGCTGACATAGTTAAGCCTATTGTGCACAACGAGGTGCAACAAGCCAAAGAAGGCGTGGTACACAAGCTAGTAGTGCAGCCAATTTTGGTCTCCCAGGCCAATCGTAAGGAGGACAACCTAGCCCCATGGGGAACATGCATTAGACTCCATCATACGTGTCGTGACCGGAGATCTCGACGCAGACAACTCAAAAATAGACTATTTAAGGAGTCGTCACCCAATTTATTAAATAGGAAGAATTGAGAAAAACCTAACTAAATAATTATTGGTCTGTGTAAACTAGATTGGATTTGGGAGTCAGTTATGCTTAGGGAAAGGCGGAAACTTAATTCCACTGCACCCCTAATACATCTGTCCTAAGACAGTTACCCTAAATTTGATTTGTGCAAATATTAATAAATACTTATTTGTTTGTTTACCCAAAAAAAATTAATAGTTATTTACTAGGAAATAAAATTGAGACTAATTTAAGAAAATTTATATTTTGACTTAACAGGGATGTTGTTGTGCGAAAAGGTGATGTGCAAGTATACACAATCGCAACAAGTAATGCATTATAAATTAGAGATCATACCCACAGGGATTGACGTTAATTTTAGAGTTAATATGATAGCAACTAGTATGGAAACAAGTAACAATAACAAGTTGTCAACAAGTATTGCAAAACAAAATTGTAAGAAAGCAAGTAAATATGGTATGAAGGTTCAAAGTAAAAAGATAGTTAGAATGTCATTCACTAAGTAAATCCTTTAAAATAGAACAATGCAATGTCTGACGCTATAGCACTGGGAATTGTAGCATCTAATGTGTGTCTTTCGGTCACTAATGTCAGAGTTTCATTACAAGGGCTTATGTCTAAGCTCTAAATAGGTTCACCTTTGTGTATTAAGCTCCCACAACATTCACCCTATGAACTATGCTTTCCTATGTCTAAGTTTAAGCATGGATTGTTCTAAGTGTTCTTAAAACAACCACTTACTCATATTAATCCTTGAGTTCGAATTGTAAACCATTTCTGAATTTACCAATGTACTTATAGTTACTTGATCAGTTCTAAAATAAGTTTGAAAGAAGCTTCACACGATGATTAAAATGCAACATCAAAATATTACATTAAAACTACTAAAAAGTCATTACAAAGTTACAAGCATCCAACTACAAAAAGCTTAGCTCATGATAAATATCAACAAGAAAATACAAACTATGATGGAAACCATGTTCATATAACTGAAATACAAAAGAAGGAGAATAGCATAGAAGTTACACTACTCAAACTCCTTTGCACAAATCTATCCTGTGACGCTATAACGTTGCTTCGCAGCATTGAAGTGTAGAATTTTTACTTTGAGTTTTATGAAAGAAACTTGCACGAAAATGGAGAGGAGAATGTGTCAAAAACTCCCTCCAACTGAACCAACAAGTATGAAGTGTGTTTGAAAAGAAGACCCTTTGCAAAAGATAAAGCCAACTTGCTCAAAAAAGTGATTTGACAAACTACCAACCAAAAGTAGCCTCCACATGCAAGTGGACAAGTGTCCCTATAAAGCCTTTTGGTTGGTGACTTTAGCAGCAAAAATATCCTTTAAATATGGGCTGAAATAGCATAAAGTATGAGCTCCAAAATTGTGTTTTTTGCTTTTCTCTCGCTTGCTCACGCAGGGCGCAAACGCTATAGCGTCAAATGTTGCAACACTGAACAAACACATTAAAAATAATAAGAGAGCACCAAAAGTGTCAATTTGTCACATAATCAATTCCTAACCCTTTGGTCAAAAAAAAATTTGCTAACCCTCTTTTACACTTCTTAACACATATTTACATATTTAACAACATAATTACTTAAGAACTCGCACTAATTTAAGCCTAAAGAATATAAATAACTCATATAAATAAAAGTTATCAGATGCCCTGCTCCTACGCATCCTCAGGTGCAATAAGGAACTCAAATCACGTAGTTCTTCCTGAAAAATGCATTCGTTGTTTGATTTTAATTTTGAAGGGGTTTAAGATTCAAGTTGTACAACTAAGGTCTCTTAAACTAGGATTTGTGGGATTGATAAGATGTACATCTCAATCAAACTCATATTTATTATTTTTTGTAATAAATAAATAATAACAATAAATATAATACTAATTATGGTAGGGAAATAAGAAAATAATAGTAATAACAATTAAAAAACGAAAAGGGGTGCCATAGGTGTCAAGAAAGAAATAATTGATTAGATTAAGGAAATTTTAGTTTGTGGAAGATGTTAATTTATTGATTTGATTTTAATTTTCGATGGGTTTAAGGTCCAAGCTATACAGCTAAGGTCACTTAAACCGGGGTTGCGGATTTAAGAAGATGTAAATCTAAATCAAACCCATATTTATTATTTTTTAGAATAAATAAATAATAACAATAAATATAATACTAATTATGCTAGAGAAATAAGAAAATATTAGTAATAACAATTAAAAAAATGAAAAGGGGCGCCATAGCAAAATAGGGGTGCAATTAGTTGTAGGGGATCGTATAATTAATAGAGGGTGCATCCAACAGGGACCAGTCTGCGTTTTGGGCTATGACCTATGAGTTGGGCTTAAGCTGAGAGGGGATGTACAAATTATTTGGTGGGTGTAAATAGTAGTCTGAATTATAATTAAAATGGAATGGACTCGGGATCATACAGAATAACCCTAGGCCCATGCTTCGTACAACCCCCCCTCTACTCACTAGACACCCCTTTTTGGTTTGAAAAGACCAAAACCCTTACTGAAAATTGGATTTTATATTTTTTAAAACAATAAATACGGTTTGGCGCACGCTTGATCGAATCTGATCGAATCTCGCTGCGCCGAACCAGTCAAAGTTTACTCAGACACCCCAAGTTATGTTTTGATCAGGTTCGACCAAGCGTGGGCCGATCCAAATCGACCAGACTTGCGCCGAAACCTCTCCACCGTCCAGTCAACGGCTAAATTTTTGAATTCTCCCCAACTGTTATAATTTTAACGGTTTCGATTGTTTTAAATCCACGGCTCATGTTCGATCACACCTATTATAGATAAGTGCAACAAGTCATACAAACCAAAAAAAGTAAAAAAACAATTTGTGCAATGAATAAACCGAATCGCTAAAAATTAGCTAAAATTAAACAACTAGTGTTAGTCATACTAGTGTTACTAAAAAATAAATTGAATCGTTAAAAATCCGTTAAAATTAAACAACTAGTGTTAGCTATACTAGTGTTAGCAAAGAATAAATCGAATCGTTAAAAATCAGTTAAAATTAAACAATTCAATATCCAACAACAATCAGGGAGGTTCGGCCCTGCCAAGTGCGAACCGGTTCGGCGCACGCATGGTCGAACCACACTTAACAGGTTCGGCACACGCTTGGTTGAACAGTACTTAATGTTTAAAAAAAATGTTTTAAATTCAGGGGTATTTTGGGAATAAAGGGTGGTATGAGGTGTCTAGTGAGTAGAGGGGGTTGTACGAAGCACGGGCCTAACCCTAAAACAACCATAAAATCTAGGCTCATGCTTCTTACCCACCCCAGCTACTGAGTGCACACCCCCAAGACGCATGAAAAGACAAAACTACCCTTAATGAAACGCGTGGGTTTCATTTTTTTTGGGATAACGAGGGTTCGGTAGATTAGGTCCGAACCAGTTGGATGGCTAAACACCAAGTATGTTATCTTCAAAGACACCCACTAATTTCCGATTTTTTAAAAGTTCAGAAGTTTAGAATTGAACCGGTTCGGAACCAAACTCTCAAACCACTATAAACCAAGGCAAATTGTGATATTTTGCTCTGAATGTGGCTAAATTCAGAATCAAACCGACAAATTGAACTTTGCAGCAATGAGAATGTGGTTTCTCATTAATCCTCCGTCTAAAGAAACCATTGACGTTCAGAACATTGATGATTTAAAGTGTAAATTCCTCATATTGTTCTGTTCTACGTCAACTTGAATCAGCTAGAATAAAGGAATATTACTTTAAAGCTAATCATCCTTCCTCCCTCTCTGCTGGTTCTGACAATCTAAAATATAGAAATCCCAAATATTTGTCTATGCTGAATCACTTAAGGTTCTACCTTCCTGAAGTTTAGCCAAAATTGAACAGAATTCTCTTCTTGTATGATGACATTGTAATGCAGAAAGATTTTACACCTCTTTGGTCAATTGATTTGAAAGGTATGGTGAATGGTGTAGTGGAGACATGCAAGGAGAGATTCAATGGATGATGATAGGTTGGCTGCCCTCAGCAGAATGGAGCTTAACAAGATGAAAACAGACTGCGCCTACAGCAAGCATGTTAAACCCTAAGAAGTTTGTTGAAGGCGACCTAGTTTGGAAAACTATATTGCCACTTGGAATAAAAGATCCCAAGTTTGGCAAGTGGTCACCAAATTGGGATGGATCCTACATCGTGAGTAGAGTCTACAGTGGGGGAGCCTACAGGTTAATCTCCATGGAGGGAGAGGAATTCGAGACAAAAATATCTTAAGGCGTACTATCCTACCTTATGGGAAAGTATGAAGGAGACATGATTAACAAAATATTAGTATTGTCAAAGTGGCTCACCACACACCGGCAACCTAGTGCAAAAGAAGTTGGAATTGTCGCTTCGCCGCATCGTTTCGCGTGGAACGAGCCGTCACACGTCTATTCAATGATGTAACAGTTAGTCCTGTCAACTGTCGCGATGTGTCACATCATAATGTTTTAGCGCCATCAGTCACACCCGTTCGGCTATGCAACAACACAAAAGGGGAGCATTTGTTAACACCCAAAATTGACTGGCCGAGGGAAAAAGTGTTGCTTGAGGAAGTTGATAGGGGTGAGGCAGATCACAAAGACATTATAAACCAAGATATTTTCCAAATACATGGCCATAGGGGGTGTTCAGGTTACAAAGGGCATAAAATATACGTTGGAAAGAGATGAGCCCTGAGGAACAGTGAAAGAGTCAGAGGCAAGCTGAGGCTTGATATGGGGGATACCTTAACCACAAGGTGACTCAGTTGCATCAGTAAACGACCGAATGCCGAGGATGAGGCCTGACCGAGGGACATCGTGGCTAAGGTAAAATATACTTGCCTCGGGCGTGAATGTTTAGTGCACGTGAATGCAACGTTCACTACAAGAAATTTGCGATTTACCGGCGGCCGAAATCCGCCGGTAATAACAAAAAGCCGCAGGAAAAATGTCATTACCGGCGGATTTTTTCCGCCGGTAAAAACTTCGTATGTAATGTTTACCGGCGGAAACATCCGCCGGTAAAGACACGAAATTCCGTCGGAAATTTTTTTAAAAAAAAAATCCGCCGCTAATGTAAAAAATCCGCCGGTAATTTTAAAAAATCCGCCGGTAATTTAAAAAAATCCGGCGGTAATGTAAAAAATCCGCCAGTAATTTTAAAAAATCCGCCAGTAATTTTAAAAAATCCGCCGGTAAACACCTAATTTCCGCCGGTAATTAATTTTTTAAAAAAATATAAAATAAAAAAATAAAAATCCGCTGGTAATAACAAATTTTCCGCCAGTAAAATTTGTTTTATTTTTTTAAAAAAATTGTTTTTAATTTTTAATTTTTTTTAATAAAAATCCGCTGGTAATAAAAACATTTCCGCCGGTAATTTATTTTAAAAAAATCGTTTTAGAATTTTAATTTTTTTAAATATTTTTAAAATTGAAAAATCATTTTAAATTATTTTATTAATTTTATTTCAACAAAAAAAATCTTTTCGAATTAGTTTTTAAATTTTTTTTAAAATTATTCGAATTGTTTATTTATTAAGAAGTAAGTAAAAAAATGTAGTAGAATATGAATGAATAAGAATGAAGGAGAGTATGAGAAGTAAGAATATAGGAGAGAATGAGAATGAATATGAAGAAGTGTAGAAGAAATTTGAATGAATGAGAAGGAAGAAGAAAGAGGAAATGTAGAAGAGAGATATTTAGGGAAATTTATGGAGATTGAAGAGTATGAGAAAGAAGAAGAGTATGAGAAGTAAGAATATAGGAGAGAATGAGAATGAAGATTAAGAAGTGTAGAAGAAATATGAATGAATGAGAAGGAAGAAGAAAGAGGAAATGTAGAAGAGAGATATTTAGGAAAATTTATGGAGATTGAAGAGTATGAGAAAGAAGAAGAGTATGAGAAGTAAGAATATAGGAGAGAATGAGAATGAAGATTAAGAAGTGTAGAAGAAATATGAATGAATGAGAAGGAAGAAGAAAGAGGAAATGTAGAAGAGAATGAGAAGGAAAGAAATGAGAGAATGAGAAGAGTGTAGGAGAAAATTTTATTTATAGACATTTTTGAATAGCTCCATGATTTTTAAACATTTACTGGCGGATTTTTGAACATTACCATGGATTTTTAAAAAAAAAATTCAAAATCCGCGGGTAATGTTCAAAAATCCGCCGGAAATATTACCGGCGGAAAAAAATCCGCCGGAAATTTACCGGCGGAAAAAATCCGCCGGTATTACTTGAATTTCTTGTAGTGGTTGGAGCGGTTGAGATTGACTAAAGAGAAAGGGCCGTGGCAGTAGGAGCGAGGGAGGTTTTACCCCACTAACCGTGCTAGTGAGATTGTGGAGTCATGCCTCAGAATTTCTAAGGTCTAGGAGCAATTAGATGCGTCGATCATTGACCGATCCAACGTAGGCAATGGTAGGCTCGAATAGTGGCCGACGTAGAGGCATATATATATATATATATATATATATATATATATATATATATATATATATATATATATATATATATATATATATATATATATAGTAGCGTTTTTAGAAATAAATGACATCATCAATCAATCAAAATCTATTATTTTTTCCGCACTTTACTTTTCTTTTATCGATTTCTTTACTTTATGCATTTAGTCAGTAGATAATCCAAGTCTTACGTCCCTCTAACCCAACCTAGCACTCTTTGGAGGAGCTAGGAGTCCCACAGTCGAGGAAAGTTCCTTCCTCGACGCAATTGCTTGAAGAGACAGATGAATCAACATTGTCCAAACCTCTAGCCGATCCCACGGCTAGGATCAAAGTGTTTGGCAACAACAGTAGTCTCACAAACAACCGAACCAATCGAAACCACATTGTTTGGTTTGGATTTATTTTAAGAATCCAACCAAACCAAACTGCATATATTTTTACTTTGCGATTCAGATCGTTTTTAGGCTCAAAACTGAACTAAATCGCACCACAAACACCGCTAGGGAGCAATGTTCGAACTTGGTATGCTCTACTTTTCCCTCGACTATTTGTATTAAGGACAAAAGAGGAAAACATTATTCTATGAAGGCTTAAATATCATTTACCCCCTGCAAATTTCACCATAATCTATTTACCCCCTGTAAAAAAAGTTTTAAAATGACTCCTACAAATAATAAGTGTTTCTAGTTACCCCCTACAGAGGGTAACCGTAAATGATTTATATTTTCCAGGGGGGTAACCGTAAACGGTTTATACCCATTATACACTTAACGTTGTCAACATAATCTAACAGCAGGGGGTAACCGTAAACGCTTTATTCAAACCAAACTACATATATATTTTTACTTTGCGATTCAGATTGTTTTTAGGCTTAAAACCGAACTAAATCGCACCACAAACACCGCCGGGGAGCAATGTTCAAACTTGGTATGCTCTACTTTTCTCTTTCTACTCTCATCATCGACTATTTGTATTAAGGACAAAAAAGGAAAACATTATTCTATGAATTTTTATTTTTATTTTCAAATTCAAACATATCCAAAACTTCCTGCAATGTTTCACATTGTGCCTCTCATTGACAGGATTCTAGAGCCCACTGAGGCACTAACTGTGTAATATTGGCATACAGTGGTGGCCTTGAGCATGAGTGGTAGGGGCGACCGCTTAGGGCCTCATTTTTTGAGGGGCACCAAATTTTGATTTCTTACTAGTATATATAGATATTAAAATAAAAAAAATGTAAATTTAAAAGTAAATAATAGTTTTTAATAAAAACTTTAGAGGTTTTAACATATTGATTAAAATCAAGTTGTGTCGTATTAGGTTATTTGAAGATATCTAATCATTTTCCTAATGCATACACAACATAGAAAAATTGGCTTTAAAGCATTTTTAGCCACCCTAATTTACATGAAACGGGAATATAGTCCCTGAATTTCAAAATCTAAGTATTTGCTCTCTCAATTTCATACATTGTTGCGATTTTCTTTCTAGCACAAGTTGTTGAGTCCAATTTTGGGCCCAAAAGTCACAACCCTAATTATAACAATATGTGTGCAATTTGGGGACCAAAAGTCCAAATTTTGAAATAAGAGGACGAAAATTCAAGAAAAATAAGGGGACTAAAAGTGTTTAAGCCTAAGAAAAATTGTATTTATAAGGTTATAAGGGCACCATTTTTTGAGTTTGCCCAGGGCCCCCAAAATCGTAGGACCGGCCCTGTTGGCATACATATGCATCTCAGGGGCAGAACCCATAGTAATAATTGATACAAAGCTCGGATATTGTTCTTAACCTCTTAGAAATAAATCAACCAAAAAATAAATGAAGCATATACATCTCATCACTATAGTCCTCTCAACTATTTTTCTTTCAAAATCCAAATTTTGGAAACTTATTAACTCAACATCTCACATAAGAGTATTATCAACTAGTGAAAGGTAACTCCAACTTTTGAGTAACACGATACCTATCAAGTGGATCTTTGAAGTAGAGACGTTCATGGTAAACTCTCCAAGCATAGTCCTCAAAATCAAATGATTTGAATACCCTCTTTTCGCCTTCCCCATCACCACCAACATTCCTTTCTTCATCGTCATCTTCTTCATTTTGTTCATTTTTGTCCTTGTTGTTGCTGTCACCAGTGGCCGCCTTGGGAAGGAGGGGAGCGACCGTGCTTTCGGTAGGAAGAGTTATTAGCAATGACATTGTTATGCAACGAGAATCATCAGTTTTGTCGCCCAAAGTGGTCTCTGGTCTGCCTCTCACTTTCTTTAGCTTCCCATTGCTCCATACCTACATAGATAACAGAAAAATGTATAACATAATAACAGTGTAAAATTATATGGATACAAATTTTACATAAACATAGAGTGGGCATGGTGATTTACTTATAGAGCAAGATTCTATCATGTCAGTCATTAACTTTTGGAGCAAAACAAATCAAATATAATTGAAAAGTACTGTTGATATGTTTGGCTTATAGAATTGGTATGAATAAAATTTATTATGAATAGATAGAATTGATTCTAATAGAAGCAAAAAGTATTATTTAGTACGATACATAAATGTAAGAAATGCATATCAAAACAGGAAATACATAGAATAACTATTAATTAAACAGAAGTGTTATTCGGTACGAATGGAATGGTTAACAAATGTAAGAAAACAGCTGATTCACACTTTGCCGTATAATAACACATCACGTGGTTGATGGTGAAAACTGAATTTGCAAGGTAGCATACTTTTCGTATCGTACCAAAGAGCTTTACTCTTAAACTAATCAAATATGGTCCACATCAATGTTTATTTTCAAACTTTGTTCAAAACTTCAAACAAAGGAAGTTTCAAAATTGAATTATACATGCACCTAAGGGGCAAAAGAGTACTTTACATATCCTTAACAATTTTAAACTGACAAGAACAAGACCCATTATAAGTTTTCCCCCCAAACCAAGCCACTATGAGGAAAACAAATTCTACAAGAAAAATAGGATTGTACAACAACAAAATTAACAAATAAAAACCATAAAGCTAATTAGCCACGTAACTAAAATATTAATAAATAAATAAACCTAAAGAGAAGAAAAATCAAACCTGAGCAATATCACCAACAGTAACCAAGATTGAGTCCACGTGTGGCAACACAGAAACCCACCCAGAATCCGACAACAATGAGTGTTTCTGAGCCTTTATCTGATACTGCAACCCAACAATAAACGGGTAAAACCCACCCGATGAACCGGGTTTATTCCCAGGCAAACACTCCGAAACCCACATAACAGAGCTGAACCGGGTCGCGTCATTTTCAACCGGGTTCTCAATCCCCAATGCCTTCATTAACACATCAATTATATTCAGTCCTAGCCTCTCCAACGCACCTGCGAACTCACGCAGAGAATCAAGCGCCAACTCGGTTGACGACTCAGTCGAACACGACGAGTCAAAACGAAACGACTCAGCGATTCGGTCATCTTCGTCATCATCATCGTCTTCACCGCTTTCGTAACCGAAAGGCCAGTTCTTAGGAAAGAACGTTTCCTTCTGATCACGAGAAAGGTTGAATAAAGCGAGTGCTTGTGATTCAGCCGAGTGAACGAGTTCAGAAGGAACAGAGTGATCAGTGAGTTGAAAGTAACCGAGTTGTGAAACAGAGGAGAGAAGGTCGATAGGGGTAAATGAGGAAACCGGGAGGGAAGGAGGACACGTGGCGGAGGAAGAAGAGGAACGGCGAGTGGGGAGAGAGAGAGTAGGTGGGAGACGGTTGAAGAGGAGTGAGAGTGCGTCGGCGGCGTTGGATGTTGAGAAAAGATTGTTTGGTTGAGTTGACGGTGTTGGCGGCGGTGCTGAGGTGGCGCCGCCACTGTAGTGGTTTGGTAATAATTGGTGTTGTTGCTCTTGAGTTGAAGAAGCCATGACTTTGAAGAGAAAAACTGGGAGTGAAATTTTGGGACCCCTTTGTTTGTTCTTATATACTCATGTGTTGGGTTTGTTTTGGTGAATCTTAACGTAGGAATATAGGTGTATTTGGACACGCATGCGTGATGTGTGTGTTTCCATTTTCCGTAACTACTCCTTTTTGCCTTCCACTCTTTTTTCCCTTAAATAAATATAAATAAATGAATTACTACATATGCATGATTATTAATTACCTTATAAATGTCTTACACTACTAACAAATTACAATTAATATTTCATTAAAAATAAGAGAGTCAACTTATAACTATTTTATATGTCACTCATACCATGATTTGTGATTGGTTGTGAGTATAAAAAAATTTACAACGACAGTGTGTAATAATTAAAAACAAATGATCAAAAAGGTGACCATTTAGAGTTTTGTTGAATATAATTAACATCAAATTATTTAATGACACATCATTCTTTTATATTTATTTATTACAACATAAAATATTTTAGTAATATACATTGACTTTTTTTACATTAAAATATTAATACACCTTATTTTGATGTATGTTACTAAAATATTTAATGACATCAAAATATTAATTACTAAAAAGTTTTTGAAGTAATACTAAAATACAAAGACGGTGCATACGGTTTTTCACAACGTTATCCACTCATGAAACGACATGTCATGAAAAATGATTGACTCTATTTCAACTACGTTAAAAGTTACTCATATATTGATTTTTGGCTGGTTGATGATATAAAAGAGTTTACAACAAAAACATATACTTTCAAAACTTATTTAAATTTTGAATTTATTTTATTTAAATGGTGCGGGCACACAATATAATTTAATGGTACTTAAGTATTTTTGGTAAAATAATAAGATATTATTTTTCTTTTTGCTTTTATTATACTGTGGTTATTAGTTGACTTGTGTAGTAGTTATTTCTTTTTATTACAAAAGAAAGATTGTGAGGTTTAGAGTAACGGAAAAAAATAGAAGAAATTAGGAAATAAAAAAGATAGTTTTTTTACTCAAAATAATAATAATAATAATAATAATAATAATAATAATAATAATAATAATAAAATTTCCATTTTCTTGTCAAAAAATAACTTTTCCTTTTATCTTATTGCCTAGTAATAATTATCTTTTAGTTCCTTTCCTTGTTCAAATTAAGGTGATTTAGTTAATAAAATTGATTGATAAATAATGCCTAATCCAGCATTGGGAATGCATAGTGTTAAATCTCTTGAGAGAGAGTTTTGTCACTCATTATGATCCTATTTACTGAGGATTTTTATGATTTTTATGGTATACTAATCCGATTTATACCATAAAAAATCATATTTGGAACTTTTTTTTTACATCAATTTGGACCTTTTTTAAACACCATTCTCATTGCTCAATAAAATTATATACCAACGATGAAATATAATATTTTTTTCATCTTAACTCAAAATAAAATCTTTATTTATAAAAAGTGAAATTATTTATAAAAAAATTTGAAAAAAATGTATGCCCCCAATAGGTATTTTTTTTCTTATAGACTCAAAATTGAAATAATCATTTATAAACAATAAAGACTTTTTTTTAGATAAGCAAAACTTCATTGAAAAAGTACTAGAGGTGCTCAACCCCAAACAACAAGAGTTACATATTGTTTAAGCAATGAAGTGGATCACGTCACCAAGAAGCAACATCAAACTTTAAATTTCAACGAGATCTATACACCAACCAACTCCAAGAAAAATGCTTGATGCGTGAGATGATAGAGTCAATGTTGGGATCCTCGGTCTTGAAGATAAGAGTGTATTTGGGAATAAGGAGCGCTTGAAAGTAAAAAGCGCTCCTTATTGTCCTAGCGCATCTGGGAATAAGGAACGATTGATGTAAAAAGCACTACTTTTTCCTAATTATTAGTAGCGCTTTTTGAGCGCTCCTGTAGGGGGTTTGGCAACAGGAGCGGTATCTTTAGGAGCGCTCGAAAGCGCTACCAATGGCTAAAAAAAAGCGCTACCAATGACTTTTTTTGTTATAGTGCAAATGTTCCACAGTAGTCAGCCAAATTAAGTGCTTCGTTCTCCTTGAAGATGAGAGCATTAATGAATTCAAAATATAAAAAATAATTTATCAACAATTTTAATGTTTTCTCATTAGGACTCACTATCAAAATAGTCATTTATAAAAAACATTGACATTCATAAAGAAAAAAATATAAAAATATTTGTTTTGGTCAGATGATTGGACTGGTAAGTGTCAAGACTTAACACACAGAAGCTGGGAAAACCAAGGCTCGACACTCAAGGGGATTGAATCTGACAACTGAGTGTCCATAAATGGTATTTCCATTAGGGGTGTGCAAAAAATATAGTTAACCACACCCAATTTAGTAACTGAACCACACCACAATAAAAAATCCAGAACCATTTTAAATGGTTTATAACCCAATCCAAATTTTAAAACCAAATCGGTGGTCCTAAACCCAAATCAAACCTGCTTTCTAAATTAAACTCCATTCACCTAGCAGCCTCAAGAACTCAAGCTCTTCATTCATTATCCCAAAACCCACTAATCCATCGCACACTCAATCCATCACGTGTCTCATGGAAATTCCCGCTTAATTCTCCGCTCTACTCAAGCTTGGGTGAAGATTGTTTCTTATTGCTACTAGAGAGAGGAGCAGAGGCCGCTTGTGTGAGAGAGATTCATGAGTGAGGAGAAGCAGAGAGGGAGGAGAGGGTCAAGAGGAGAAAGATTACAGAGAGAGAAGACTGGATCGAAAGATAATGAGAGTGCACAAGGGTGTGTTGCGATTGGTGAGCTCACGACGGATCCGTGGTGAGGACTTCCGTGAATGGTGGCCAAAGGCCACAAGTGGCCTCTGAGGATTGTGCAGAGTCTTGACCGAGAGGGTTTGTTTTTATTTTTATTAATTTTTTACCATTTGCACTTGCAAAGCTAATGTGAATATCAAATATATAAATAAATGGTTTTGTTGTGATCACAATGGCCATGGTGGCCATGGTACACTTCAGTGAAAAAGAAAGTGTTGAAGATGATCCTAAAAGTATCATTTATTTATTCAATATATGTTTTTTATTTTTTGTTGTTGTTCAATTTACGCCAAGTCATGTGTGTGGCAAAGCAATTGCCTTGCTGCAATGTATTTGTTTTATTTTAATTTATTATTACTATATTTTTCTCTTTTTTTTTTTTTTTGTTAAATGTAAAAGTTATAAAAGGTGTCTCAAAAGTAAAAGTGAAAACGTGTTGCAAGTGCAAATTGCCTTGAGATAGGATTTTTTGATAGAAAATTTGACCAGTTTTAGATCAGACTTGAATTAATTGGAACGTGCAGTTAATAACATAGTTGAGTTAAGAATCGGTTTAAAAACAGAAACCAGTTTGGAACCGGTTCAGAACCGAACCTAAACCAGATTGTGCAAAAAACCGGTTTTTTTGGAAAATGGTTCTGAGAACCGAACCAGATTGCATTTATGGTTCAGTTTGGTGCAGTTTTTGCACCATGCACACCCCTAATTTCCATCGCTGCGAGGAATCAACCTCAAACATATAACAAAATAATTATACAGATAATATATAATATTTTCCTCTTATGACTCAAAAGTACAATAATCATTTATAAAAAAAATAAAGAGGCCATGACGTTTTGGAGCTAAACGTACACTGTGAGTGAAATTTTTGGACCCCTTTGTTTGTTCTTATATATGTTGAGTTTGTTTTGGTGAATTTTAACATAGGAATATGCGTGATGTGTATCGATGTATGGCTATGTTTGGCATAATTACGGGTCCTGTATTGCAAAGTAGAAATGGGTCGAAAGGTTACAATCACGCAGACAATGAAGAATATCTTCAACCGGATGATGCCATGAGGACATGATGAAACCGCAGCCATACCTCGTCGATGAAGCATAATGAGAGTAGGGAGGGAATTGCGACACGCCGTCCAAATAAAGAATTTGTTTTTCTCGGCCGCATAAGACTTCCAAATCCAATTCCAATCCAAATCCAAGGTAGTATCGCCACTAACAAGCCCATTTCGCCGATGCAAAAGCCACTTAAACCCTTGATTATCTGTGTATATTCTGTTTGTATGCTCTTTCCAAACAAGACTATTTGACACGACATCATTAGTATTCGAGGGAAGAGTAGGAATGCACTCAATGATGTGAGCAGGAAGCGTTGTGTACAACAAACTCACCTGCCAGGCCCCATTCTGAATAATATCTCGAATAGAAAGATGAGCATCATGAATATCAATATAGGGAACAAAATTATTAAGAGTTCCAAGGCCAGTCCAATTTGTGTACCAAAAAGGAGAGTTGCCATTACCCAGCCGAAACTCGTAGCCTTCTTGAAGGACTAATCTTTTGAATAGAATTCCAGGAGAATGAGCCTTGTTTCTTCTTTACATCCATGAAAGGAGTTGTACCACAATATTTATTTCTGACCACATCCAGCCAGAGTTTATCAGAATTTTCATGCAATTGTCAAACCAACCTGCCTAGCATAGAAGTATTTGCTTCACAAGCAAGCCGAACCCCAAGACCACCTCTATTTTTTGGACTAGTTACAACATCCCAGCCCATGAGGTGAATGCCCTTGTCACTACAACCCTTTCAAAGGAGAGTTACAGCATCCCAACCCAAGCACTGCGAGTTCAAAAGATTGGCCCGCCCCACCAAGTGATGGGCTGACGGGCTTGCGGGCCGGCCCGCTTGTTTTTTTTGCAATATTTTTGGACAAAAAACTCACATGTTTTTAACATTTCAATTTCAATAATATTTTTCACTTGCTTTTTAAAACAGTTTTTTTATAAAGCTTTTTTAACAAATTTTTACTTTAAAAACTCTTGATATATTCAAAATAAAAGTATAAAATAATAATAGCATTGGTATTACTAGGATTAACTATATAGCAACTAAAACCATCAAGAAATGTCACCTAGAACCATCAACCAAAAGATCCAAAACCGTAATTCAAGTATTGAAACAGAATACTATAAATCATTATAGTTACTATATAATGAAACAAAATACTATAAATCAGAGTATTGTATGTTGCGCCCGAAAAAGTCCCTAAGGGTATCTTTCTTCGTTTACAACTTTTTAAAACAATGAAGTCGCCACCAATATTTTTTATAAGGAAAATATTGAAGAAAACCTTTTTGGAAAGCGAATGGCCTTTTAGAAACCGAAAAATTTGGGTTCGGGGGTCGATTAGGCATGAGGAAGGTATTAGCACCCCACACCTCCTTTCTACCGAAAGGGAACCTTTAATTAAACGTGTGGTTTTAAGTGTTGATTTGAAAGTTATTTAAATTTGCCTCTTTATAGAAAAGGGAAGGAGAAGACTTAATGAAAATTTTTATTTTTGGCGCTTGACGAGAGTTGGCCTCTCGCTCCTAAGTGGCCGCACTACTAACTCTTTTTTGAAAATGGGATCGTCACTAACAATCAAACGGCAACGGCGCGAGTGACTATTGATGACAACCAGTTTTTATTTTGATTATTGAAAAGGTTTTCAAATTGAAGGAGTTTTTGGAAGACCAAACAACAACGGCTTTAGAGTGGCCGCACTACTAACTCCCACCACGGAATGAAATCATCACCCACAATCAAACCAAGAACGGCGAGTGATCATCAATGACAATTAGTTTTGATTTTGATGTTTTTATGATTCGCTTTTGAAAAGTGTTTCGTTGATTTGATTTGGGGGAAAATGTTTTGATAACTTGGAAAAGAGTTCGCAATGGATTGAGCGCTCACGATGACCAAACAACAACGGCTTAGAGTGGTCATACTACTAACTCTTTTGAAAATGAAATTATCATTAACAACCAAACTAAGAATCTACGCGAGTGATCATTAATGATAATTGGTTTTGTTTTAGGTTTTGATGCAAAGAGGTTTTGAAATGGAGATTGTCACTAACGAGTAACAACTCATGCAAGTTACAAATGCATACTCACAAACATCCAAGAACAAGCATACCAATTCAAGCCAATTAATCAAATCATTTGTGATTCAAATCAAATTCTAAAATGCGATTGTGTGTGTGTGGAATGGGATGGGAATTGTTACTAACAAATAACAATCTCTTGTGATAGCATATGTTCTTGTAATGAAGACTATTACTAACGAGTAATCCTTCATTATATGCTTGTGGAAATCCTATAATGAGAGTCACCACTAACGAGTAGCAATCTCATGTAAGAAGCAAAGTATTGGAAGAGAGAATGCACACAATCAACTTGAGAACATGACAGGCATCATAAACAATTTAATGCAATGTGACTAGAGGTATAGAATGATCTAGGTTGCATGAATAAGTAAGCAAGAAACAAGATGCATGATCGTAAAATGTATGGGTATGCGCCAAGGTTAAATTAACCTATCCTTTGCCATTACTTACATTAACAAGTGGGAATGTATCAAGACTAGAATTAGTCCATCCCTTGCCAAAACCTACACAAACTCCAAGAACCAACACCACCATTGCAAGTGAGGATGCATCAAGGTTAGGACAACCTATCCTTTGCAAAACCTACACAAAACCCTAAATTACATTCACACAAACCTTTCAAGGTGAATGCCATCATAGGCCAAATTGGCCTTCAAGCATTCACGCAATATTTAACTATCATAAAAAGAAGCCTAAATTTGCATCTTCCTACTCATTAAGAATTATAAAAGAGAGATTGAATCATTTCTAGGTAATCCTCCTCACTTAAATTAAGGTGCACTAGGCACAAGTGAGAGTCACTTTACCAATCATCAACCTAAGACAACTTATAAAGTAATTCATAAGAATAAGCGATCTCATAAACTAAAAGGAGGATTGAATCACCTAGAGCAATCTTCATCACTTAGAACAAAGTTCACTTGGCACAAGTGAGAATCTCTTTGCCTATCATCAATTTGAACAAAACCTAAACTAAAAAGTGTTGAATCATATAGAACAATCCTCATCACTTTAAGCAAGGTGCACTAGGCACAAGTGAGAGTCATATTGCCTATCATCACTTTGAACAACACCTAAACTAAAAAGGGTTGAATCATATAGAACAATCCTCATCACTTTAAGCAAGGTGCACTAGGCACAAGTGAGAGTCATATTGCCTATCATCAACTTAAAATGACAAGCAAGCATATAAACTACAAAAAAAAGTGTTGAATCACATAGATCAATCCTCATCACTTTAAGCAATGTGCACTAGGCACAAGTGAGAGTCATATTGCCTATCATCAACTTAAGATGACAAGCAAGCATATAAACTACAAAAAAAAAGTGTTGAATCACATAGAGCAATCCTCATCACTTTAAGCAATGTGCACTAGGCACAAGTGAGAGTTATGTTGCCTATCATCAACTTAAAATAATAAGCAAACATATATAAAAACCCTATTTATTCACAATATGCGAACCAAATATATAACCAAAACCCATTTATATTTGAAATCAAGTGGGATAACATAAGGAAACAAACTAGATGACAATTTTTGGGTAAAGGTTCATGTGATTAGGCAAAGAAATGCACAAAACTAACATAAACCCTATTTTTCTACAAGTATGCGAAACATATTATGCCATAAAACAACATTTTATTTCATGGAATGCAAGGATCAAGATCAAATCAACACAAATCAACAATCATTCAAAGGTGAGAAGCACCATAAGCACCCAAGCCTCCCTAAGTGCTTGTCAAAGTGCTTATGACACTTCTCACCAACAACAATCAACAATATGAGAATATGAAGATGATAGGATGAAAGATTTTTACATTTTTGAGGAAAGACTCAAATATGATGCAAGGTTTTAAGAATTACCTTAGCTCTAAGCTAGAAAGTGAGATGAGAAGATGAAACTAGACACAAATCAACAAAACTCCAAGGTTCTTCAAAGAAATAACCACTTGATGATGATGCTTGAACTTTGAATGAGAAAATGGAGGGAGTATGTGAGAGAGGGATGCAAATGAGGTGGAGTGGTGGTATTTGGGTGGAAGGAAGTGAAGAAGATGGATGGAGGAGAGGGGGAGGAGGTTTTTTGTGTGCTAGGGTCTTTGTGTAGGAAGATGAGGAGCAAAAGGAAAAGTTTTTTTTCTTATGTGTGGAAATGAGAGGGTATTTATAGAGTTGTTTTAGGTCTAGGGGTAATTAGGTCATTGTTCTTTGCTAGGTGCTCTAGGATTGAGTTTTGAATTTGAATGAAGGGCTAGGATTGAAGATCACTTGGATTGTGGGTAGTGAGAAAACAGAAAAATGAGAGTGAGGGGGAGAGTTTGTGTGAAAAACTTGTCTTATTTTGGGGTCAAGGGTATAATTGAGATGAAATGTTACCAAAGAGAAAATTTTGTGTTTTCTTGTAAAGAGGTGAGTGTAAATAGGTGGGGAATTTACAAAAGAGGACTTGTTTTTGGTCTTTTGTCTTATTGAAGACACTTCCCTTTTTTTTTTATTTTGGATTTTTGTGCATGGAAGTGAAGGTGCACCTATTAAAAAGTGTCACATATTTTTGAGCACTATAAAATATTCCCTCTCATTATTCTAGACAATAAAAATGTCATTTAGTAATTGGGAAATATTTAATGGTCTTTTTTGGGTTTTTTTATGCACTAAAAATGGGGAAAATGCATTTTTAATTATTTTGGATTAGGATTTTCTTTCCAAAAATTATTCTTGGTAGGGTAACATGTATGCCACGTCCTTGACCTGGTCTTGGTCCAAAAATAATTAATTTGCTTTTATTTGAATGCCCAAGAATGCAAAAATATGCACTATTTTAATTTTCTAAAATTTCTAAAAATTAAGAAAAATGTTTTTGTGTGCCAAAAAATTAATAATGATCAATAAATGACATTTTTTTTGAAAAATAAAGACACGTGTCAAATGACAATGGCACAGGGCAGCTCACGCAGTTACGACTGGTGCGCGCACGCAATTCAAATAAAAATGCGAAATAGGGGACAAACACATATAAATGCATCAATCCACTGTTTTCCATACATTATGAATTACCTTATTGCTCTATTTTTTTTTGAAAAAAATGTTTTTGTTTTAATGGACAAAATTGGGGTATTACACTGTAAAGCATTATGACAATACAATAAAACCAAAAATTAGAAACAAAATACTATAAATCATAATTAGAAACAAAATATTATAAATCATAATACTATAAGTTATTATAATGAAACCAAAAAATTATAGTACTGAATGAAGTTTTTTACGAAATTAACTTACATCATAATACTAAAAATTGTAGTACTGAATGAAGTTTTCTACAAAATTATAATACTGTAAAAAATTAACTTACATCATAATACTAAAAATTAACAAAAAAAATCAAAGTACTGAATGAAGTTTTTTATTTTATTTTATTTTTTTTAAAGAAAGGCTGGCGGGCCGACCCGCCGCGTCCTTGCTTTAGCTCGCGTTTTTTTTTCCTTTTGGCGGGGCAATCTCAACGGGTCAGCGATCCCAATACCCTAATCCAACCCATCTTTTTTTGGCGGGTTTGTGGGCCGGCCCGATGGGTTAAACCTGTTTTGTCATCCCCAATCTATATTAGAAGAATAAAATTCCATGTGGATTTCTTATGTGACGCAAAATTCCATGTAGATTGATAGCTTCATATCATTTTTTTTTAGATAAGCAAAGATATCATTGAAGGGAGCACAAGGGGTGCCCAACCCTTACAATGGAGAAACAATAAAAGGGGGAGGGCCTCCTCAAAACCTCCCTGAACCAAAACCCATTGGGAAAAAGACTCAGGTAGGAAAAAGAGTACATCGCACAAGAAATGTACCACAAAGTGGGAATAAACTGACTAGCCCATCGCTTCTCCCCGCCTAGAGAACATGATGATAAATACATTACATGAGTGAGTTATAACATAGAAAAACAACCCATCTGGACAATCAGTGCCAATCCGACTGTGTCACCTTACAATTCCTCCCGCTCCTAGCTTTAAACCAACTCCAAGTCAACTCGATGCCCGCCATAATAGAAGGAATGGACGCCACCTCTCCTTTAAACACCACCTTGTTTCTAGCTAATCAAATGTTCCAAACGACCGCCATCCAGATAAGTTGCTTCACCCTCTTCCGTTTTTTGCCTTTTAACATAATCCCAAACTCCACAAAATGATTGATTAAGTTTTCATAGACACTAGCCAATTCCCCCAGCCATAAAAAGACTTGTCTCCATTAATTTAGTAACATCACAAGTCAAAAATAAATGTTCCGCCGTTTCATCCTCCCTAAAACACAAGACACAGCTCAACTCATATTGGGATCGAAGGATACCTCTTCTAGACAACGCGTCCCGTGTTGCCACACGTTTCAACAACACTCGCCACGTAAAGATTGCAATCTTCGAGGGGACATTATTCTTCCATAATTGATTAAAGCAATTAGAACCATCGGTCTTCACTAAAAACCAAAGATCGACCGGCCGCAAAACGCACCAAAGATCGCCCGCAGAGCTTAGAGAGCCATCGCTCGCCGCACTTGAATGGCACCATCGGACTGCAACAAAGGGGATGTAACAGCCTGCATAAAATTACCAGACACATCACCAGTAGTCTGCATAAAATTACCTGCAAAAAATCTGCATAATAAATCATAACAACGTCTCATAGAGAACCCATTTAACGAGTCATTCTTCTAGATCCAAACATCATCGCAGTGTTGTGACAACGGAGCCGAACGCAGCAGCTGTTTCAAGTAATTCACGGCCTGCACTGACGAATTATTTACCACCAGAATTTCATCAAAGTGGCACCACTCCCACTGCCAACCTATATCAGTCTAGTGGCCAAAATCCTTCACCAAAGCTTCCTTTGAGTTACAATTAAAAAACATCGTGAATAAATCCAAAAACGCTCTCTCCCCAACCACACATCCGTCCAAAATCTCACCTTATTACCTTTCCCCAATTCGAGCTTTACCATATCATCAAACTATCCTTCTTGCAAAACATTACGATCACCTATTGTACATATATCTCTCCACCAAAGTGACTTCTTCTCCCAATCTCTTCTACATTCCACCTTACTAGGCCACCTATCTTTCAAACCACACCTTTCCACCAAAACCTCCTTCCAAAGTGGGTTACCTTCCTCAACTAAGACTCTCCACCTCCATTTTGTTAGAAGAGCCATATTAAATACTTCGAGGTTTCTAATCCCCAACCCCCCGTTTTCTTTAGATGTACATATAGTTTCCCACTTTACCTGTGCACTTCTTACTTTCACCATCACCTCCCCACAAAAATCTTCTTTGTAGCTTTGTAATCTCATCAATTACCTTCTTTGGCGCCTTGTAAAAAGAAAAGAGGTACAAAGGAAGCGATGCCAAAGCCGAATTTATAAGTGTTACACGGCCCCCGATGGACAATTGCCTACTCTTCCAATTATTTAGTCTTGCTTTGATAGAATCAATGATAGGTTGCCACGTACATACCCTTCTTGGATTTGCTCCAACCTAACACCTAGGAACTTGAAAGAAGCCGCCCCCACTTTACATGCCAAAAAACTTGATATACTGTCCAAGGCCCTTTCCTCAACATTCAACCCAATAACACTACTTTTTGAGAAATTCACCTTAAGTCCCGAAGCCAACTCAAAACATCTAAGGATGGTCTTCCAACACCAAATACTCTTCTCCCCACCATCGCAAAAAAGATGGTATCATCGGCAAATTGTAATAGTTCAACTGAGAGAGAATTATTGATTTTAAACCCGTTGAGATTATTTGATTCTACCCCCTTTCTTACCAAACCCGACAGGCCTTCCGCCGCTATCAAGAAAAGAAAGGGGAGCAAGCGATCCCCTTGCTTCAAACCTTTTTGCGCTTACAAACTCCTCTCGTTGGACTTCCGTTCACCAATACCGATATGGAATTAGATGAGACACAAGCATCCATCCACTGTCTCCACCTAGCCCCAAACCCCAACCTAGCCAACATGTAATCCAAAAATGACCAGCTCACCGAATCATATGCTTTTTCGAAATCCGCTTTCAAGATCACGCACTTCTGCTTTCATCTCTTAGCCATATCCATGACTTTTACAACAACCACACCATCAAGAATATTTCTCCCTGCTAAGAACACACTTTGGCAATCCGAAATTACACCCTTTAACACTTTCTTAATTCTTCCCGCTAAAACTTTGGCAATCATCTTATATAAACAACCAATAAGGGAAATAGACCTATACTCACCCAAACCTTGTGGATTGCTTGTCTTTGGAATAAGAGCAAGAAAGGAAGCACTCACCGCCTTAGGAAGCTTTGCATGCCGATGAAACTCTTCAAAAACCTTCATAATCTCCACACTAATCGTGACCCAACAAGCCTTTATAAAATTGAAATTATATCCGTCCGGCCCCGGACTCTTATTACCATCACACTCCCAAATGTCCGCTTTCACTTCCTCCATAGAAAACGGCTCCACAAGCCAATCATTATCACTTCAAAATTTGGTTAAAATTAACCCCATCAAGAGTTGGTCTTTGAAAGTTCTCCTCCTTGAACTTGTTTGGCTACTGGGTAACCTACATTAAGAAAGGGGATTGATAGTGTTCTCACCAATGGCAAACTCAAGACCTCTCGTCAGGTGTAGAAAAATCACCACAAAATTGCTTTGATTTATAGGATTGTTGAAAATTTCTTTTCAAACTAAACTATTTAACTTTAAACTTATTTAAAAGTAAATTTCAAATTTAGTCTCTAAGCTTACATTATTTACATATTTAGTATATGAAAATATTAAATAGTTCCTAAAGTATGTGGTTATCGTCAAATTAATTTTTAAAGTTTTATAAGTAGCAGTGACGGAGCTAACATAAATTTTATGGAGTGGCCAAATATAAAAGTTGTGTTAAATTATTTATCCCTCAGCTTTCTTCGATTGACGAGTTTGGTTATTCTATTTTACTTTTGATGATTTTGCTCCTTAATTTGACAATTTTGGTCCTTGTGATTTTTTCATTACACTCTTGGTCCCTAGAAATAGTGGATAAAATAGAGGACCAACATCGTCAAAAGTAAAATAGAGGGACCAAAATCACCGACTTAACAAAAGTCACCATATTTGCTGGGGATAATGATATAGACTAATAGACTTAAACTAATGGACTTGTTGTTAATCTTTTACCTCCTTAGACAAATAAACTTGATTGAGGTAGCTAAATAGTATATTATTGGAGTAGCTAAATATAAAATATACTTATTTATTCAAATACATATATGATTTCCTCTCGCTAGTGTCGTGGAACCCCCTCCAAATTTGACGTAGTGCTTAATGTGGATGGTAGCAGCCTTGAGAACCCGGGAATCTCCGGGTTTGGCGGTCTGTTGCATGGCACTGATGGGCATTGGATTGATGGCTTCACAGGCCTTATCGATATCTCCAACAACCTGCATGCCGAGTTACTGGCTTTGGAGCATGGTCTTATGCTTGCTTGGGATAAATGATTCAGATCGCTTATCTGTAATTCTGATTCCTTAAATGTGATCAATCTTAATAATGCCCCCTGTATGTTTGGAATCAGTATGCGTCATCTATTCAATCCACCAAGGACCTTCTTCGTAGGGACTGGTTGGTATATTTGACTCACACGCTCTGGGAAGGCAATTTTTGTGCAGACTTTTTGGAGAAACTGGGCGCTGTTGGCACGACTTTCTACTTCCTGGTTTTAGATGTTCCTCTCTGCTGGTCTCACTCCCACCTATTTGCTGATGCATCGGGTGTGGAGTTTGTGAGAATGCAATTTTTTCTTGTTTTTCCTTTTTTGGCTCGCTTTCAAGCTGTACTCTACCAAAAAAATACATATATTATTTTTTGGGTAGCCGGGACTATCCCATTGTTACACTAGGAGCCACCCCTGATAAGTATTCTCTTATGGAAACTAATGAGACAAATTTCTTAAATTTTAAAAACCAGTTGAATAGACTTCACAAACTATTGAGACTAATTATTTTATATAATTTAAAAGTCAAGTAGAAGAGATGGTATAAGTTCATGAACTAAAATAAGACTTTAGTCTTTGTTTAACTATAAAAACTGAAATAACCAAGTGGTCTATGTGCAAAACTTAAAACACATGGGAGTCAAAATAAAATGACAAAATTACACTAAGCATCCTTTAAGTTATTTAATTGTAACAAGTTGGTCCTTTAAGTTTTTTTTGTACCACTTAGGTCCTTTAAGTTTTCAATTATAACAAGTTGATTTTTTAAGTTACATAATCTAAACACTATTAGTCTTTTTTTCATTTTCTGTTACAAAAAAACTCAATTCGCACTAACAGATCTGACGTGGTCGCGATGTGAGCTTTACGTGTCATCCGCTTTCAGAATAATTTTGTCATTTAATACTACGACCATGTAAATAATTTGGTCCTTTTGTCATTTAAGACTAACGGTCTACACAGACATTATGTAACTTAAAGGACTTAAGTGATAAGAAAAAAACTTAATGACCAACTTGTTACAATTAAATAACTTAAAGGACTCTCAGTGTAATTTTGTCAATAAAATCATATAGATATATAAGCCTAATTTTTATTTTTCAAAGGGTTCAAGTGCACCTCCCCGAAACACAAGCAAATCCGCGCCTCTGTTCTCCACTTTTTCTCTTTATGACTTGAATTCACAACCTTTGCTATTGATTATAATTAATAATTAATCTCCATTATTTTTTATATATTGCACTAAAAACCTATCATTGAATACAAAAGTAATTATCGTTGTATGTTTGGTAATGTGTCTGCCACTGCCACGTATTATTCATAAACTAACCAGACAAGGATCGTCCATGACCATGAGGAACCGACAGACTTCATCTCTAAGCACAATGGAATATCTTGATTGAAACAACAATGGATTTAATAAAACCCAGCCTGTTCATTAGTTTATTTATAGGTTAGTGGTGGTCTTCTGCGCTTTTGTGGGGAAAGATGTGCCTCTCGTGGCAGCAAGCAGGGATGTGGGCTGGATTGGAAGTTAGCTGGAGAGTTGGACAACTACTTTTACAAAAGTGTTATTGTTTTGATTAATGAAATCACATTTTCGAATGAATATTATTACGAACACATGATGTTTGTAAATGATTAAGATAAGATATAAGATTTACCGTAAAAAAAAAGATAAGATATAAGATATAGGGAATGAGTTGAAGGAACTGAGTAAGTGAAGTATGGCATAAAATATAGATGTTTTTGGTGGAACTGCCATACTAGTAAGAGGAGTGTGGTGACTAAAATAAGGTTAAACAACCTAAGAATACTAAAGGTCAAACCACCTCAAGTCATTACAAAAAAATGGGTATTAATTAGCAATGACATTTTTCCCCGCTAACAACATTATTTCTGTCGCTAATGACAATTTGCGACGAACAAATTTGGCCGCTAAAATGCTCGATGCTAATGTGTAGCGATGGAATTGTCTCTCGCTATTCTGAATGACACACTAGTACTATTTTAATTTTTTAAGATGCGTTTTTTTATATTTATTATTATATTAGTAAATTATTATCAAGGTGACCAGCAACTTTAGAAATCCAAGAGGTGAAATATGGTGGTGGTGAAATTTGGGAAGGGGGACAGATAGAGAGAGAGAGAGAGGAGTGAAGTGGAAGTTAATTTCCTGGTGGTGGTGGAGGTGAAATATGTGAAGATATGGTTTGTGTAGAGAGAGAGAGGGACAGTTAGAGAGAGGGAGGGGGCGGTTAGAGAGAGAGAGAGAGAGAGAGGGGAGTGAGGGTGAAACTTAATTTTGTGGTGGTGGTGGAGATGAAATATGGGAAGAGGATTTGTGTAGAGAGTGGGAGAGGGGCGATTAGAGAGAGAGAGAAGAGAGAGAGAGAGAGAGAGGGGAGCTATGTGGTGGTGAAGGGTGGGTTTGTGTAGGGAGAGAGAAGAGTAAGGGAAAAAGAGAGTGAAGTGTGTGAAATGGAGAAGTGTGGTTTAGGGAAGAGGAGAGAAAGTGAGAGAAAAGAGAATAAGAGGAAATTAGAGTGGTTTGGTCAGCTACAAGAAAGCTTAAATTAGCGAGAGAATTTCCGTTGCTAATGATTTTACTAGTTTCAAGGTACTGCAACGACCATATTAAAATTAGCAAAGAATTTCCGTCGCTAATAACCACATAATCCATGTTTTTTTTTTTCAAAATCCCGCTCAAAATTAGCGAGGGAATTTCCGTTGCTAAACCTATTCAAACGTGTCGATAATTGAAGCCGAAACTACAATCCAGATTCTGTCGTTGAATCCGTCGCTACCAATTGTTTTGACAACCGAATATGATTATGTCGCTAATGAGCTTCTTTTTGTTGTAGTAATACCAATATTGGTATCAGAAAGTGAATAAGGATTTAGGATCAATGACCTAGAACTCATAGTATTTCATTAGACCGGATCCTTTAGCAAACATAGACTAGTTTATATTATGAATGGTAGGTATATAGACAATACGTAAACTAGTATTCCGTATGTAATTAGGCCAAACGATCTTGGTAGCTCAAATGATGCAAGATACCTTGAGTAAAGTTCTTATGTATATGTATCCATGATGAGACTTGATATGTATATGTATCCATGATGAGACTTGATTTACCAATTCCATGATAATAACAAATTATGGCCACAACAGACCATCTTTGACCCTATGACATTGAAGATTATGAACACGAGTCGTTGTCGCTCAATGTTGAAGTATTGTTAAGTTGAAAGGTGGGAAATACTATGAGTGAGTTTTTGTAATAATACTTTAACCTTGGGTGAGAACGACTTGTATTCATAATCCTCTGTGTGTAGACACTAAATTTTAGGTTCGATTCGCCACCACCAGTTTATGTAAACCGGATGCAAATGGGTAAACTGGCGAATCCCCTTCGTGATATTTTTAATCTTCGATGTGTTTTTTTGTGAAACACACCAAACGATCGATCAAATTCGCAGTAGCTTCGTAAATAAAGCTTTCTTCAATTACTCCCGTACACTAGAGAAAAAAAGAAATGACTAGATATAATTTTTGGATCATGTAAACATGATGTGTCGAGGGACCAAATTAAAAAATTTTAAATTTTATAAAGACTATTTAAAAAGAACATTTTGCAGAGACCAAAATAAATAATTTTAAACTCTAAAAGGATTCTTTTAAAAAACTTTTATAAGGACCAAAATAAAAATTATAAATTTTGCAAGAGCTATTCTTAAAAATATTTTTAAAGAGACTAAAATGGATATTTCATGTGATTTATAGAGACCAAAATATATTTAAGTTTTTGTTAAAAAAATATTGAAGTCAAAAGAAAATAACAGTGCAAAAAGCAACCTCACGCAGGTGATTAGATCCCCAAAGTTCCTCGAAACTTGAAATCCAACGGTCCAAGCAACCAACCTTTAAGCCTCGCATCACCGTCAATTTTAATAAGCAAATCGGAAGAAGAAACATCCGTGCATGATGCGTCATACCGGTGATTCACACGGTACCTGAACTTCATAGAAACAGAAAATCAGAATAAGGAATACAAATTTCAGCAAGTAACTGCAAAAGCTAAAAGCTCTCGGTTTTCGATCATCATCATCATCAACAACAACAATGTTTTCTAAATTCTTTCAGAAATCATCACCACCACCACCATCACCACCACAACAACGCCTTCAGGTTCGTGCTCAATTTCTTCCATAGCTAAATGCTACACTCATCACATATTCTTAATTCGTCGATTTTTTTTCTAGTGTTGTGAATGTCATTGATTGAAGAATGTTACGGAACGTCTTTTAATTTTTTATTTTATTTCGCAAGTGTTTGTGTTTGAATACGAGTTCTGATTCTGGACTGATATTGTTTCTGAACATTTTGCGCGGTGTTCAGGAGCAGAACGTGGAGCAAGGTCGTTTTTCGTCCACGAAATTCGATCCGCGAGTTGTTCTTCACTATGGAGTTCCGTCGACTGCGTCTATTCTTGCGTTTGATCGCGTTCAAAGTCTATTGGCAGTAGGAACACTGTGAGTTTTTACTTGTTATTTGTTTTGTGTTAGAACATGGCGTTCTTTCTATATTTTTATTCTTCATTTGAATTTTCCATTTCCAAATGATACCGAAAGAAAAATGAACCAGTTAGAAAACTGTCTATTTTAAAATTTTAGGTAAGCTCAAGCACATAGATGATTTTTGTGCAGTTTTAATGAGATTCATGCTTTCGGAACTAGCTGATAGTACGTTAAGTAGTTAATTCGTTCCTTTGTTAGGATGATTGAGGAGTTAGAGTAGCTTAGATATGGTTAACAACAAATTCCTTTGGAAATTGTTAGTGGCTTTACAAGTTGACTTTGCTATTTTCTTCACTCTTTTAGGGATGGTAGAATAAAGGTATTTGGTGGTGATAATATTGAAGGGATTCTGATATCTCATAAGCAAACATCCTTCAAGTATTTAGAGGTTTGTAATTTCGGATCCATGTTGAAACTTTATCTAAAGTGTTCAGTGTATTTGTGCATCTGCATGCATTTTCATTGATCTAACATCGCACATTTATTGAAATCTAGATGTCAAAATGAAATATTTCTGAAGAATATCATAAAGACATCTTACCTTTTTATATCCTTCTTACAGTTCTTGGAAAATCAAGGTTTTCTTGCTAGCGTCTCAGGTGATAATGAAATACAGGTACCTTATAAAGCTATTAAGGTCTTTCAAGTTTTCTATGACCAGGCACTCTTTGTATCTTCCTATAATTATTTTCCCTTTGGTATTTCGTCAGCTTTTTTACCTTGAATTATCTTGTGTTCTAATGTCTCTAACTTTATACGTCTCTCTCTCTCTCTCTCTCTCATACACACACACACATCCTCATCCCTTTATTCTGTTTCATTTAATAACCAGCTCAACATGTTTATGATAATGGCAGGTTTGGGATCTAAAAAGCAGGCAAATTGCTTCTTCTTTGCAATGGGAATCCATCATAACTGCTTTCTCTATTATTTACGGCACCAGTTACATGTAATACTTGTTCAGATGATTTGAGATCTGCATTGCCATCTACTCTTTCAAATAAAATCTTTAAACATGAGTGTATAACACTTTTTCCTTGTTAATGCAATTCAGGTTTGTTGGAAGTGAGCATGGGATGGTATATGTGTTAAAGTTCGATCCTGAAGACAGAAATATTGAAATATTACCTTATTATATTCCCACAAATGTTATATCAGGTAAGTACTCATTCTTGTAGCTCTTTAACCTATATTTGAGTTGGAAGCAAGACTTTGTTTTTGATCTGGCCAAAATGGCTGGTTTTATTAGCACTGAGTCACTGACTTTTTCCTTTGGTTTGAGTGTGATGTATTGCGTGGGGAGAGATAATTTATGATCCAAATCTCTCATTGAGATGTAAGGCAACTTTCTTTGGATGCAGATAGTGTCCTTACACTATCTGAACAAGTGTAAGGCAACTTTCTTTAGAGAAATGTGGCTATTGGATGTCTGGTGTAATCTATCAACTGTCCTGACACGGGTGATACATGTCATCCATAGAAGTCATAAGTTCAGGAATCAGGATTATAGCTACAGGACTAAAGCTACTCCTGAATTTGTATATAAATACATATGCTGATGTGCGAGATTTAATACCCTTTCTTGACCATGTGCTATATCCATGTGATATATGGATGTTCAAAAGTCACTTTATTTGAAAGTTTAAGCTGTTAGGTGAAGATAGAACTATTTTTTAATACACCCCCTGCATGGGAAATTCATTTAATCTCGAGCTGCAATTAAAGCACAAATCTACCGTTATTGAGTTACCTCATATTGAAATAGTATTTTTGGCTGCTTAGTCAAAAGAGGCTTTGATAACAGGCTAGGTTTTGCATGACCAAAAAGTCTGTTGAGGTATTGTCAAATAATAATAGTATCAGTTAAGATATTATCCCAATTGTATTTCTGGGATTGATTGTATTTCCGGGATTGATTTAGGGAAAGATGCTGCCAAGTTTGCAATTTTTTTGAAGAAGGATAGGGTGACTTGTGAAGGATGTCAAACAGTAATGCTTGCATTATATGGTGCATTCAATGAGAATTAATATTAGGGTATCTAGATTTAAAGAACACGGAGGTCCCATTGGATTGCTTTGAGCCAATCAAGCATATGAGAGATCATGGCTGGAACTGTATGACTACTGATCAGTCAAATCAGGCGTGTATATAGAAGATCCAGTTAACTCCTAAATGAGGGCACTGATTATATATTTAAAGAAACTACGGATTATACACATTAGCACATGACTATTACACTTTAATAATTATTTTAACAACTAGTAATTTGGGATTTTAGATTCAGTGTATTCCTCTATGGGTGATATTTATTGTGTACTTTTGTCATATATTGCACTATGTTAATGGCCTGTAAGTTGTAATACAATGTCACAAATTAACTTATGTAAACTTGTGACTGTATTCAATTAAATGAAATTTCCATATTAGAGAAGATTATTGATAGTATAATGGTATGTCATAAATATAACTTAAGTTCCTGTAAGATAAATGTGCCATGAGCATATTGTCAATATCTAGTTTTTTTCTACTTGTGATTTGAGAAATCTTATAGTTTCTCTAAGTATAACATCTAACTTGATTCAAAATGTTGCTCACCTTTGCAGAAGCAGTTGGAATGTCACTTGATCATGTTTCAGTTGTTAAAGTTCTTCATCAACCTTGTTCCGATGGAAAAAGGCAAGAGAAAAACTTACTTAAAAGTTTCTCCTATTGATTTCATTGTGATATAATAAGACAGTGAGTCCTGAATTTTAGTTAATTTTGGGTCTCCATGGCTAAGCTAGTTGATCTTCCTTTTGAAAGGTCACTTAATTGGGCCTTTTGCAAAATTATGAGAAGGAAGGGGGGTGAGTATACCTGCATCAATTTCTAGATAGGATTAACCTTAACCACATACACAATTGCATTACAACTTTATAATCACGAGACAAAGGAAGTTCTTATATAATGTAGCTTGAATGGAGTAGGCAATATTTTAGCCATGTTTTGGGGGCTGGTAAAACTTTATCGACTTTCTTATAAACTCAATGACTTACTAACTTAAACTCAATTTTATTTGCTTAGAGTTTCTGTGTTTCGAAATGTACAACATGGAGAATAAACTCAATCCAAATGTAATTCAAGATTAGGGTTGACATTAAAGTAAGAGTTAATTTCTCATTACCACCTTCTCCTACTTTTATTCTACTTAAAATTCTTATTTTCTCATTTTCTACTCAAAATCTTCATAAATTGGATCGATTAAATCATTTTAAACCTTATTTTGCTCCAAATTCACCAATAAAAACATCCAACTTCATTCAATATATGAAAAACCTAAAATTTTCCCTCTTCGAAATCCCAGTATCATATATTCTATAATATCCTTCAAAATTTACCAAATTTCCACTATATTTTTTACTTCTAAAACTCTTAAATTTGAGGTTTTTTGGTAGAAAAATGATACCAGAACCATAGTTGCTTCTTGATTGGCCTAAAAAAAACTGGAGGGACCAAAAGTATCATTAAATCTTAAAGATTATGTATGAAAAATTAAACCACAGTCAGTGACATGTAATATGCCCAAATATAAATTGGTTAAATGGGTCAACATATAGGTCAAATTAGTCCAAACTTTGTTTTTTTTTTTCTGGTTAATTTGAATGGGAAGCCAGACTTTTTGTGTTAGAGGTGGACAACCACTTTGGCAACACCCTAGTCATGTGATATTTGTATAAATGATTCCATTTGATACATGCCAGTTTGGCATAATTTGAAATTTTTTGCAAATTACAATAAAAGCCAGCAGATACTTCTTTGGAATCTGTGTTTGAAAATTTGATAGGGGTATTCTTCTGCAATCTAACCTTGATATTTTTGTCCTTAAAACCATTTATACAGACTCAAATAAGATGATTTTTACCGTGTAACTTGAACCATCCAATCCAATCCAATGCCCATTTTTGTTTTTTTACTTGTTTACTTGTTATGCTAGTCAGTTACTGTTGAAACATGAAAAACATTGCAAAATTAATTTGTGAGTTGTTTGATATCCAGTAACACACTCTAAGATACACTATTATACATATTATGTAAATAAAATATATTTAGTCATAACCTTAAAATATATAATTTTATACTTTTTGGTTTCCGTTTCCTTTTATATTTTGAGTTTTAATTACAAAAGTACCACCTTGTTTTTACATTATTTCCTATTTTTAAAGTTTTGTACAAGCAAAGTGATAAAATGTACAGGACTTTGAAAAAAGATGACAAGAAAGGAAATGAAAACAGAAAGTACTTTCTTATAACCAAACAGTTGCTTAGCTTTTGTATAGTATGTACGATAGGTTTGTGGTTTTGTTGCTTTAATTGAAATCGTCTTTTTGCAGACTGTTGGTTGCATATGAGAATGGTGTGATGGTACTCTGGGATGCATCCGAAGATCGAATTGTACTCATCAGAGGCCACAAGGACATTGAATTGAAAAGAACAAAAGGGGCTAGTTATCTAAATGACCCTGGGGACGAACATTCTGATGATAAGTTAGATCATGAAGAAGAAGATAAGGAGATAAGCTCTGTTTCTTGGGCATCTAATGATGGATCAGTTGTGGTTGTTGGTTATGTAGATGGTGATATAATTTTTTGGGATTTGTCAACTGCCGAATCTCCAATAGATCAAAACGATAAAAAAGTGCCAAATAATGTTATCAAGCTTCAATTATCATCAGCAGATAAAAGACTTCCTATTATTGTTCTGAACTGGTGCGCCAATAAATCTTTGAATAATCGTGGGGGCGAGCTTTTTGTCTATGGTGGTGATGAGATTGGATCTGAAGAAGTTGTGACTGTAAGCTTCATACACATAATTGCAATGCATAATGATGTTTTAATAGCTACACTGCTACAGTAATAATTAAAAGCATCATCACATCTATCATAATATTAACATTTTTTTGGAGATTATGCATAGATGAGAACCTTAGTTTTGGTCATAATAATGAGAGCCATAAGTTCAAACTGTCATTCAGTGTTTCCACAACAGGTGGTCTTGTGAATGTTTTAGAGGAAGTTTAGATGAAAGAGGAAATCAGCCAGAGGTAAAAAGAGTGTTTTTGAATAGCTGCCATGGTCGAATGGCTGCAAATTTTGCGCCAGCTGCCATAGGGAATTTGTGAAGTGCCACCCACTATGGTGGTGGGGGCGCCAGAGGTCGCAATCCCACGCTATATGGCAGAATTTTGGCCATCCGCCACTAACAACATTGGCTAAAAGTCTCCTGTTCAGTGTGCGCTTAGAGTGGAGATGCTGATTTGAATATATTGCTTGAGGTGGCCTCTTGGTATTAAAAGTATTTTATCCTGGAGGTTTAAGATCATAGAAGAAACATGGTTAGGGTTCAAGGCTCAATTTCTGAATAAGTTACTGATTTCCTGAGTTCCCTTCTTCATAAAAGTTCAGTTTCATACCTTTCGGTAAAGGATTAGATTGTTGTCCTCAATATACATCCAAATGAAGCTGCATTGTGAGAAAAGAAGAAAACAGGCCATGTGAACTAGTGGAAAAAACACTCCATCCTCTGTGCATAGTTACTTAATATATTTTTATTGAAGAATAAATAATTTTTGTTTCTCAGAACTGATTACTGCTACAAGAATTAATATTTCACTTTTGCTATATTAGATGAGAAAATTAGCTGTGCCAATGGCCTGCTAAGTTTTCACGAGTCATAGGCAAACAATGTCGCTATAATTTGGTTTTTTTTTTTTAATGTTTACAGGTTATGAGCATTGATTGGTCTGGTGGGATAGAAAGTCTCAAGTGCACTGGCCGTATTGATATTGGACTTAATGGTTCTTTTTCTGATATGGTTTTGTTATCTACTGATTGCCATGCAGAGGGAGCTTGTAATATGCTATTTGTATTGAAAAATCCTGGGCATCTGGATCTTTATGACAATAATTATTTGACATCTTTGATGTCTCAGCAACAAAAGAAAGCTTCTGCTCCCACAATGCAGTATCCCATTGTCATTCCCACTCTTGAACCAGACATGACAACTGCAAGGCTTGATGTTGTATGCCAAGATGTGAAGTCATTTAAGGCCCTGTCTGAGGTAATGTTTAGTTATTACTATTTGGTCTAAAGGTTATTTTTTCCTTTGACTAGTTAGTTGTTTGTTTTTCCAACGGTGACTAATTGTCACCACTTACCACAAATGGGGAATGATATCTATGTAGATTCTTGTTGCTGCAAAGCAGCATTCTGTACAAAATCAGCAAAGTATGGGGATAAAGTGGCCTTTGACTGGTGGTGTTCCAGGTCAGATTTTCAAAGAAGACCATCCTATCATTCAAATATATATAGCAGGTTACCAAGATGGATCTGTTTGGATATGGGATGCGACATGTCCTGCTTTGTCACTTGTTTACAACATAAAGCCTGAGGTTAGCTGTTAGCTTGCTATGCAATATTTTAATTAGTGATCCCCCCTCTTCCAAATGTTTCTCTTATTATATTAATCAAAACTCATATATTGAAGACTTATGCTGGTCATTCATGACAGAGAATCAATTCTGCAATTGGCAGGTGAGTGATGTTAAAATTGAAACTGCATGTGCTCCAGTGTCGGCATTGGATTTTTGCCCTGATTCTCTACATTTGGCTGTTGGCGATGAAAGTGGCATCGTAAGATATATTAGTATAGTGATGTAGTATTTTTCGTTCTCTTCTCATTCAAAAATGTCTTAATTTTAACCCACCAGAATATGTAGGTTCGTCTATATGGGCTAATTAGGAGTTCAGATGACACAACTTTGTATTTCGTGACAGAAAGTAGATCTGAAGGTTGGGTGTTCTTTCTTAGTTTTCCTCAATATGATTATGTAGGTGGCTAGGGTTTCCAGCAACTTGTTAGTTGGAACACAACCATATATATATATATATATAGCGTGTGTGTGTGTGTAAGTGCTCCCCAATCACCATGAGGAAGTTAAATATTTCTATCCTCTGATTTCAATCTGTTCTTATGAGACAGTTCATAATGTGAATCAAGCGGATTGGCCACATTGCAAAGCTGTGTTTTCCCTTCAAAATTCTCCTGTATGCAGCCTACAGTTTGCAAATTTTGGACGGAAGCTTGCTGTTGGTTATGAAGATGGGAAGGTTAGGCCATCCACTAATCCCTTTCCTTTTTGAAGGAAATAGTTTATTTATTTATTTATTTTTGGTTGAGTTGTTGAATGGCAATCTGTATTAAACTTCCCAACTTATATTTTCTAATCCACTTTACAGGTGGCTATGCTTGATATCAGTACATCATCAGTTCTGTTTCTTACAAATACTGAATCTGACACATCTTCAGCAGTCGTTTCTCTAAATGCAAAATTTTCAGACACTTCAAGCTTAAACATTACACAGGGATCTGTATCTGATATTTCTGACAACTCCGGAAAGGGGTTAGTCTTCATCATGACAAGGGATGCACACTTTGTTGCGATAGATACTGCAACAGGGAATAGGGTTTGCAGTAGGACAATGAACCCAAAAGTAAAGTCAAATGCAATTTCAATGCACTTTATAGGCAAGTATTTGGATTAAGAAAACTAGCTCCTATAATCTGCCGATAATTTAATTACTAATGGTGCTGTGTTTTTTCAGATGGTACTTCTGAACTATCTATTGAAAAACTGACATCCCACTCGCCTCATAAGAACGATTGTGGAATGCAAGCTAATATTCAATCCGAAAATGCACAAGTCGGTTGAAACTACTAATACCACAGAAAATTCATATTTTGGGCAGATAGATTTGAACTCGCTCATTTTATACTGTTATGAGAGTGAATTGAGCTTACAATCTTTAAAATCTGTGATTGAGGTGTGATTCTTCATGTCCATTATACTTCAAATAACAATTTATTCCTTTCTATCGATTAATAAAATGCTTAACTACAGGGCAGCGATAAGTACATACAGAAGGTGAACCTGGTACAACGATGCTGCTGGACTACAATCTTTAAGAAAGATGACAAAGAATGTATTCTGGTTGTTCTGTATCAAACTGGAGACATTGAATTAAGGTGAAATGCTTATAAGACTAAGTGTTCTTTTCATGGTAACAATATTCAGGTAATGGCTAGAGAGTTGAATTTGAATGAAATAGCCACCACAGTCAGCTTAAAAAAGCATTGATAAATAATGGTCAAAACTCAAAATTGAGATGGGCCACTATAAAATTAAAATACTATCCTCCAAATAATCAGCACTATATATGGAGGTTCATTAGTATTATAGTCTTGACTGGGACTTAGATTCTCCTCATTCCAATACTAAAGTCTCAGCCTTGCTGAATCAGGCATGTCTAATCTCTTCTATTCTATCCCGGATGGTTTATACTGTTTAAGAGAAATCAGACACTTTTGGCTCTGAATCTTAACAGTTATTATAGTACTATGTTGGTGTTTTTATGTATCATACTAGCTTTCCAGGATGTCATGGTACTTCACTGTATTTTCCCTCCCTTTCTTCTTGATAAGCTTTTGATGGATGTAATGTCCCTTTGAGCAGGTCCTTACCAACTCTTGAAGTATTAGTAGAAAAGTCTTTGATGTCAATCCTAAGATGGAAGTCCAACATGGAGAAGACAATATGTTCTTCATCAAACGGACAAATAATTCTGGTTTGAAAATTTTATAGTTCTTCAAATGAAGCTATTTTTCTAGTATATGCTGCCAAAACTTATTTAAACTGTCTGTTGTTATCTTAGACTTGATAAGTCACTTCACAAATCTCAAGTTTTGTGAGTCCTGTACATATCGATTAACCAATATCTATCCACTTAAAGCTTTCTGAACAGTCGATCATGCAGGAGATATAGTAAACTGAACTTTCATCTCGAAACAGTGATGGAAAAACATTCCATTTTAATCTTTTTCCTCATTTTATCTGATTTTCTTTAATTATCTCCTACATTCAAGTTTAGCAGTGTCTGAAATAACCAGCTTCTGTACCAGTTACCAGGACAAAATTTGCAACAGAATGTGATTTTCTAGTTGAACTAAATAATCCTTATTAGATATCAAACTGTCACGAATCTTCACTTAATGTCTTAAGCTTTTGGGAGAGTCTATTCATATTTAGTATCAAAGCTGCTATGACCAATTGGATAGGAGTTTGATCCTTGCTAGTGCTACTCCCATTATTCTGAACAATAAAATTAATCTGAATTTAAACACTAGGTAGCTTGGGCCTGTGCATTAAGTCCAAAGGGTTCTTATGTGAGGAGTTCTCGTAGATACACTACTATCCTCAATTAACATCAAGATATTTCTTCGTCAAAAGTAAAAAAGAACTAAAAACCATTAAAATAGCTGTTCGTTACATTTAATGTTCTTTGGATCCTTCAAAAAGCATTTCAGCTGAAAAGGGCACACAACCGGTTTTTAAGGTGAGGACTGCCGATACCTTATAAGAATTACTTAGGCCATATCTGTAGTGAGACTTCAACAAAGCTCATGCAATGGCGGGTCTAAGAATGGGTCACGTCCATTCTAGATCTATTATAGGCAGCCTTATATTGCACATGCAAGAGACATATTTCACTATTCAAATCCGTGACCACCAAGTCACATGATAGGAACTCTAACTACTGTGCCTGAGAGTCTTCTTAAGTATTACAACTGAAAGCTGTAAGAGAAGACATTGCATGAATAACTCAGTTTTTAAAAATAAGGTAAGTTCCAGTTGCTTTTGGTTAATAATCACACTCATTGCTTTCTTGTTTTATAGGTCAATGGGAATGAAGCTGCTTTCTTGTCAATGTTGACCGGTGAAAATGAGCCCTGGTAACTCTCTGGTTCCTTTTTTTTCTTTGCCGTTTATGTTTTAAATTTGAGAGCTTCTCAAGAAAAACTCTTCCTTATTTAAAACCTACACATGGTTGCTGAATGTGATCAGCCTCTCTATACAAAAAATCTGTGACAAAATCATGTGATCTCATTAACAATTGGAATTTTGACTTCTGACACGAACATTTGAATTATTGTAGGATTCCGGAGTCTTTTCCTTGTCTTCATGATGAAGTTCTTGCAGTTGCAGTAGATGTTACTGCGAGCCCGTCTCCAAACCAAAATGAAAGACAGGTACAGTTTGTTCAGGCTTGCTGTGCTTGCTTCTGTTTCTCATTAACTTTTTCTGGATTTGTAATTCAAATTATCTTGTCATAGGGAGCACCTGCTATCTTCGCTCATATAGCTGAGAACTTTAAAGCGGGGAAAGCCAATCAAAATACAAGTCAAGAAGTTCATTATAATTATTTGGAAAATTTAGAACAACTCTTCTCCAGTCCTCCTTTCTTAAAGCCTTCCTTGCACACAGAAAACAATCAAGATGCTTTTGAGTTTGACATAGGTTTGTTCTTAACATCTTCTACTGCCATCTATTCATTATTTTCTGAAACTGTTACATTATCTCTCGCAGATGAAATCCATATTGATGAACCTGTGACCGTTTCCCCTCCTCAGAAAATCAATATTGATAAGAAAGGTACATCTATATTGTTTTATTTTCTCCTAAAAGCATTTTACCTTTTGAACGATGAATGGTTGCCTTGCAGAAAAGGGGAAAGAAACAGACAGAGAGAAGTTATTTGAGCATGCAACGACCAACTCTAAACCAACTGCTAGAACAGCTGATGAAATTAAGGCTAAATACAGAAAGACAGAGGTAAATCTTAGATTTGAAAATTCTAATTTATTCATTTTAGTACGCATATATTGACCTGTTCGCTGGCTTCAGGTTCAGGGTGCCTCGGCAGCAGCTGCGCTTGCAAAGGATAAGCTCATGGAGCGGCAAGAAAAACTCCAGGTTGACTGTTATTCTATTCCATTCTCCATTACCGTGTCTTATTCTTACACAATTTCTAGCCTCATCTCCTTTCCAAAGCATATAAAAACCTGAATCACCGGAAAAAAACTCCATTTTTAAGAAGTTTCTAGGAATAGACGTTTCTTGTATGAGGTAAGTGGATTGCAGGTTTGTGTTCATCTTAATTATAACTGAGGTCCACTTGAAGTCTATAAATCATCAACTTATTAACCTGCATGCATGAGTCATCATGACACGTTTCTAATGAATTCCACTTTAGCTCTCTTTAACGTTATAGTTCTCCTCCGTTCTTAATTTGTAATGAGGAAAAACAAGTCCTAAACAACGTGGTTTCATCACAAAAAATGTCCAGTTGACCATTTTCAGAAATCAAAGTGTAGTTTTGATCTTAATAATTGAAACTGACCTGGAATTCTCCCAAATCTGTTTATTACATTTCTATCTAACCATCTTTTCTTGCGATGTTTACTAGATGCTCAGCGATCGTACTGAAGAGTTGCAGAATGGGGCACAAGACTTTGCATCCATGGCAGCTGAACTCGCTAAAAGAATGGAAAATCGTAAATGGTGGCAGTTATGAGGTTGGATGATTTCTTATATTCATTGGCAAGATCCACTGCGCTCCGTTAGAAGTTGATATTGTGTCTGCAGTTTGGCCTTTCTTGTTTCGTAAGGTAGCTCTGGTCAGCTGCTTCATTACCGTCTGTAAACATATTTGTACCCACATCTCCCTTGTTAGTGTAATTTATTATTATGTACAGTACATTATTTCATATATCAGCCTCAGTAAGTTGAGCACGTAAAGGTAAGTTGGGATTCGTTTAAATCACAAATAAATAATGACCAAGAATATCAATAATAATTTTCAGCGCTAGAGGTGAGCAATCACTTATTGTATATCATCTGTTTGGCTATATGTGTACTGGTATATTTTTTTTTGACTGACCTAAGCAAGCTATATATGCATACTATCTAATTTTTTTTACCCTTCACATTCATGACTTAAAACTGCCATGAAACTCGAAGAAAATACTTATCTCAAAAGCACAAACTGGTTGAGTGATAAGTAACTCCAATTTGCACAGATAAATAAACCTAACACCAGTCTTACATTTCATACTCATTACCCCAAAGTACATATTCCTCAAGATGATTAGTGAAATACCCTTTTGTGCACTGAATGTTACAAAACATTGTGCATAATCCAATACAGGTTTCATATTCCATTTCTTAAGTGAGCATGAGCATGAGCATGTGCATGATAAAGCCCGTGATAAGGAGAAACAATACTATTTCTTGTGGCACTATTCTTAACAAAATTGAAAATCACCTCACGTTGAGGATGAATCAGAAGCACCCACCTCTTGTCTTGGCCTTTGACACCTTGTAGGAGGGACGATTTTATGAAATGACTCTTAACCATTAGATTTTAACTATTTTCATTAATACACAGTAGAGAATAATGGTTTGGGAATAATGCATACATGGAATCAAAATAATTCCAAAACCAATAAACCAATGGGTTTCAAACCGGGAACAAAATCTGGAGCATCAAGTGCGCTAGTGTACGCTTGACTTGGAGGTTCGCGAATCCTCTTGCTTGCTGGTAGAGGAAAACCTAATATCATTAAGTAGAATAGGATATTCAACCACAAAATGGGCAGGTAGTTTGATATAAACAAGTACAACATTCATTTGTTTCCAATGTTATTTTAAGGGTAAAAATGAAATTGAAAAGATAACACTTACTCTAAGATTTTTGTTGTCAAATAGAATTTTATTCATAGAGAAAATGAGGATAGCTCTCTTACATGGTGTGTGGTATGGTTTAATCCATGTAGCTATCGACTTGTGAATTCTATATAGTAATTTGAAAATAGAAAACAAAAATAAGGGAATATACTTGAAATCAAGGTAGACAGGTTCGTAATCTTAGGTAGGAACGGTGAGGGGTCATAGGTTCGTAAAGCACGGATTCGTAGCACGAAATGTAGTTTCTATGAAATTGTCCAACTAGTATATATATGCATATTAGAACATATGAAGAGAAAAAAAAATCATAAATAAGTGAAAAGAAAATCACAAAACACCACAAATACTCAAGACTCAAGAACTTCAATGTCACACACACAACATATAAGTCTTTCACAACATAATAGGGATCATAAAAGCACAAACACAAGTAACATGACACAAACATAAACATAAGTCTAACAAAATATATAAGTCTTACACAACATAATAAAGGCCGTAAAGGCTCCTGGGCGCTCCTCACCGCTCCTACACGCTCCTCACCGCTCCTACGACGAACCCAACGCTCCTATGCAATTGGCGTCCGCTCCTAATAAAAATGAAAAAAAAACTAGGATAACTAACTATTCTAAAAAAAAAAGGTAAGTCAATTATGAATGGTTAATATACAATTACAACCTTAAAAACATGATAGTGATTTGCTGAAAAAAACGAGGATGTAAATCTAGAATGTTTAATATAAGACTAAATTATGACTAATTAGATTTGAAACTTGATCCATTCATGGTTCATGCCTTCCAGTCTATGATTACTCATCATTGCCGGCGGCGCCCATTCGATTATACCAACGTTGACTATTATTAAGGGAAGGAATAACCTAAAAACATAATCACAAGGACTGCAATCAAACAATAACATTTAATAAAATTCCAAATAGTACTAATATTGGATAAGCATTGATTAGGAGGCATAACAATTAATTGAGCTGAATATTGATGACAGATACTTTTGTTCACTTGTTGAAGAAAACACATCAACCCACTAGAGAGAGGGGAATAAAATACTCTATTATTCTATATAATACATCAAAAAATTCAGCTCCCTTGATTCATCCAAAGTTTCTCTATAGTCTTCCTGATCTAGAAGCTGGAACTCTTCAAATCTCTGGATTAACCTGAACTTTGTCCTATGTAGATGTTGGATAGTACAGTAACAGTTCAAATCAATAAATAATAAATAAATAAATAAAGTTTGTCAGAGTAACCAAGAAGCCTTGCCATGGTAACATTTAACTTATGCTACCATCTGCTCCTGCTCTATATACAGCTGCTCCACCCAGGGTGGAAGTATCTCTTTACTCAGATCATATTGATGCTGCTGATGCTGATGTTGCTGCTGTCGCTGCTCGGCGCCAAACATCTCAGAATTATGAGAAGGAACATCCTTAACCAATGAATGAACCCATGAGACATCAGGCTCAGCATGTTGTGATTGTGACATTGGTGATGATGGTGCATTTGCTGCTACTCCATTATTTCTGAATCCAAAAGATGCAGATTTTCTCAGCTTGCTAAGCTCATCTCCATTTACACCCCAATCAAGTTTCCCAGTGGGTGAACTCCAATCTGAAAGGCCAGAGGATACCCTACTGGAAGGGTTTGAAGGCGAAGACAGTCCGAGATGGTGTGTTGGAGCACTGCGATCAATGAAACTTTGGCTTCGTTGCTTTGCGAATGCAGCAGACCTGGAATTCATCACTGCGGCTGCAACAGCAGCTGATGAGTCGAACCCGTAAGGTGATTGTTTCCTCACAGGAGAGGAAGGCATGTTGGATGGATAACTTGCTCGAAGGTGGTTCATGTTCATGTTTTGGCGCATTTGATGCGCACTTGGAGAATGCAACTGTGTTGGTGTTGAAGGCTGCTGCATTGAGAGTCCATGTAGTTGAGAGAATACAGAAGGGTCGGCGGATGCTAACAGGTCGCGTCAAGGTTAGTTGGATTCAAATCAGCAATCCTGTTGAATTCATTGTTTCTGTAAGACGGAGAAGAGATCCTTGCAATCTCTTCTATGAATTGCTGCTGCTGTTGTTGCTGTTTCTGGTGTTGACGAACCGGACTGTCTATACTGCGCAATTCCATCTCAATATCAATATCCCTTGCACTCAAAGCAGTCTTCAACCGGCTACCATGAAGCTGCAAGGATGGTGGAGTGAAGTTTAACTTGTTCTGCCACAAGTTTCCATTCTTGGGAGATGATGGAGCTGCCAATGGAGACATTGGCGGTGTTGAAACGTTAGGCATAGGCAAAGACGAGGAACTAAGCGCTAATGGACTCATCGATGTCATGTCAAGTCCACTAGCTGAATAAGATTTCGGTGAAGGCATAGCTGAGCCAGTGGAAGCATACACCGGGCGCAACTCTTCAGGTCTGTGAGCAAAGAAACAGACTTTTCTAGCACAGCCAGTCTCATCCTTACAAAGCCTTGTTCGGTATTGCGCAGGATGTAGCCATGACTCGAAAACACCATGAGCATACTCACAAGAATCTCCTTTCTGGCAGGAACCTTTGCGAAACTCAGGGCAAGGAACACAGCTGTAAGGGTATTTTCGTGGGTCTCTCCTCCTTGCATTCTCACCTGGATGAACAAAAGGACACTCAGTCCAGTCATGAGAGTAAGCCCTCGAACACGGCTTCACCTTGAAACTATACATCCTAAACTCGTCCGTTCCATATACACCGTTGTTAATATCCGGCAACGATATATCAATAGGATACTCTTTCTTATCCCCTTCTCCTTTCTTTCGACGAGAAAGAAACAAGCAACATCTGTTGCTCCATCTCCCCATCACTTCCCCCACCTCTAAGAAACAACTCCATAGCCTTCCTTCTAGACTTCGACAACGAATTGAAGGCCGGAGTGATCAAATCAACCGGCTTATTTCCACTAGCATCAAGATAATCAGCATCTGCCCCAGCATCAAGCAAGAGCTTGACAACTTCAAGTGAGAATTCAGACCCTCCAGCAACAGCACAATGGAGAGCAGTGGCCATATCAGAACCACAAGCTCCATTCACATCAACCTTCAATGTCTCAATGATATACTTGACCACTTTTGTGCTTCCAAACAAGGAAGCAATCATGAGAGGGGTTCTCTTTTCAAAACCCATCTTCTTTGACCCAAATCTCCTACCATACCAAAAACCTATTTCATTCACATCCAATCCCTTCTCATCTACTTCTCTTTTGAAACCATCAAAATCATCAGATGCAGACAATTCAAACAAGATTGAAGAATTTTGAAGACCATCATAATTATCCTTCTCAACTTTACTCTCCATGTTGTAGTTTGTGTTAGAAAGTTTGCTTTTTGAACCAAAGCACATGCTCCAAATCCTACACAATCAGCACCATAAACACAATAAGACTCTCAATTTTAAAAAATTCACTATTCACACAAAAGAAGAAAAACAATCAAAACTCCAAATTATAACTAAATTTCCCATTTTTAGCAATATCCAACATAATAAATTAGGCTAAAAATCCCTAAAATAGCCCAGCTAGTAACATAACATCCCAAAAAACGCTTTATATATAACAATTTTACCAATAACTATTAGATCCATATTTCATAACAATATTTTCAACTTTCCAAAACAACTTAGAAGAAAAAAAAGAAGACAAAACAAGTAAAATCATAAATCCTAAATCTAAAACTAAAGTTTGAAACTTTGATCTACCCAGAAACAAACCCACATAATATTTTTCCCAAATTCACCCAAGATCGAGAAAAATACTAAAAATTAATGAGGCAGTGAAAGCATGAAAATTAAAAAACATACCTTTAGGATAATAGGGTTGATGAAGTAGTAATCAGTAGAATTAGGTTTTTTTCTGTGTTGAAAGAAAGAGAATAGCAGAGAAGAAAATCGAGAAGACCTCGATTGAGAAATGATGAGGGAATCAGGGAAGGATGAGAAGGGGTTTTTATTGTCAACAGCTATGAAGGAAAGGAAGAAGAGAGGAAAGTGTGACTTTTCTTCCTTCTACTTTCTTTCTTTCTTTCTCTTTGGTCAAAGTCAATTATTCAATGCTAAAGTTATGGTCCCACAAGCAGCGTTTGCTTAATGTAAATGTAAATGTAAATGAAAATTGAAATGAAACTCAAATTCAGATTGAAATTGAGATGAAACTCTTGAATTTGCGTGGACCCCGATAGTTGATTCTTTTATTCCAATAATACCCTTTGGGATGGCCCAACGGGGGTGGTTTACTACTCATGTGCGATTGTGAGCTGTCAAATAGTGAAAGGGTGAGTGTATGTATAATCCTGTTTCCAGTGATTTTCTTACCTTGTTGCTATTTCCAACTTTTTTTTAAATAAGCAAGTTAATGCATATCATAATTAATACTCTTTTCGTTCCTAAACTTTAGTCTTTTTGGCCTCTTTTTTTTTTCCCAAAACTTTGATCTTTTTGAGATACCAATGTATAATTTACTTAATTTTTCCAAGTTTACCCTTTATCTTTAATTAATCTCCAAATTAAAATTAATTGTCACTAATCACAATATTAACTCTTTTGGATTTTCAAGTCGGTGGGCATTAATACTACAAAGGGATATTTTAGTCATTAATTATTGCAAATTTATGATTTTTTAGTTTGTGTGAAACACTCTAAAAGGATCAAAGTTTAGGAACTGAGAGTAATAAGCTGGAGATTAGCATGAATTGGGTTGCTCTAGCTAAACAAGCTACCTTTTTTACTGGCTTCAAAATGAACATCTATTTAGGGATGGCAAGAGGGCGAGTCACGATCGGGTTTTGCATCTCATGTCTTTGCCCCTATTTTTGTTGGGGTCGGGTTTTGCATCCATATCCTCATCTCAAACGGGGACGGGTTCCCTATAGGTACTCGTCTCCGCCAGTAAATTACAAAAACAATAAGAAAAATATATTTATAATAATTAATAGAATAAAATCATATCATAATTATTATAGAATGAGAAAATAAAGTTAAAAGTATTTATCGTAGAATATGGTATCCATAGAAGATAGGAGAGAAAATGTTAAGAAACTCTAATATTCATCAAAGTAAATTAAATGTGATACAAAAGGTTATTTAGTACAATGAGAGTTTGGTCTTTATATATAGATCCAATCTCACCTAACTAATATGTAACAAACTAGTAACTAGAAAACTAACTCTAACCGAATTACCTAACAAACTAACTATATTTCTAATAGTATTAAAATAGGTTTTTGTATTGAAAATAGATCAAATTAAAAATAAACAAAATTTATGAAACAAAATGAAAGAGATGTATGCATAATAAAATAAAATAAACAATTAATGTTTTGTGTGTGTGTGTGTGTGTGTGATATAGATTTGATTGGGTTGTATTGTATTGGTTGTATATGACCACGTAAATTGCAAATATAAAAAGGAAAATACACAATAACAGACAAAAAAAAATAAACAATGGGCAGCGTTTTTAGGAAAGTGCTGCCTATAGTAGGACAAATGTAACAAGTCAGCATGCCACGTCAGAGGAATTTGATGACATGGCAAAGGAGAATAGGCGTGCAAGTGTTAGAGTGAGGGCGCCAAACACACGGTTGAAGGACTTTGTGGTGGGATAAAATCAGAATTGAGGTCACACTTTTGGCATGAAAGATATGAGTTGATACGATTCTCTCTCTCCTCTAACCGTTCTGCATCTCGTTCATTTTTCTGGGAAAGTTCTGAACCCGATTTCCCTTTTATGCTTATTTACCTTTACATAGTTGAATATACTCAAATTGATACTGTAATTGTACTCACTATTACTATTTGAAGAGAATACATATTACAGTTTACATCATCTCACAGTAGCATTCTTTCATATATTTTGAGCTCATTCCATTTGGTGCTTTCATCCACTGACATGGCGGACAATACACGTTACAAGGAGCTCAATGCCGAGGTACGAAGAATTTCGGAGCAGGTGGAAAAGAGTGATGTGACTAATGCTCAACGTTTCGAACGTTTGGAGCAATCTATGGCTGCTACGGAAGCAAACATTGCTAGGATAGCTGCAGTGTTAGAAAAGCAACCGAACTCTCCAGGCACGGGATCAATACTTACTGGCAGTGTAAATAATCAATCAGCTCGTCCTCCATTTCAGGTGAGATCGATTAAACTTGATTTTCCTAGATTTGATGGGAAGAATGTGGTAGGGTGGATATTCAAAGCTCAACAATTCTTTGAGTACTACAATACACCTGATAATGAAAGGCTCACTATAGCTTCGGTCCACTTGGATCAAGATATAGTTCCTTGGTTTCAAATGATGCAAAGAGTGAATCCATTTCAGTCTTGGAATCAATTCACTAGGGCTTTGGAACTTGATTTTGGCCCCTCTCCTTATGAATCACCTAGAGAGAATCTATTTAAATTGAGACAAACTGCTTCTGTTTCGGATTACTATTTAGAATTCACTTCATTAGCTAATAGATCAGAGGGTTTGACCACGGAGGCTTTAATTGATTGCTTTATTAGTGGCCAATGTGATGATATCAAACGTGATGTGAAGTCAATGACACCCCACACTCTGCTGAAGGCTGTCTCACTTGCTAAATTGTTTGAGGAGAAATATCCAAATATACACAAAAACAAATCACAGTCATATATTGCTAAATCAACATATACAAACACTTACACACCTGTACAGAAAACACAAACAAAGGTTGATAATACTATTTCAGTTAGCAAACAGAACCAGCCACCATTGCTTGCCACACCTCAGCCAAAAACATTCACTAATTCAGCTCGAAACTTGGCTATTAAGCATATGTCTGCTGCAGAAATTCAATTACGCAGTGACAATGGCTTATGTTATTTTTGTGATGACAAATTCTCTTATTCTCACAAATGTCCCAATAAGCATTTAATGATGCTGCAAATTGATGATGAGGAGAATATTGATCAAAGCACGGAACCACCTGATTTACAGCAGCAGGACAGTGGCTGAAGCATTTATGCAGAACATAGCAAAACTTCATGGCATCCCCAAGTCCATCGTGTCCGACCGTGACAAAGTCTTCACAAGCTCATTTTGGAAGCATTTATTCACATTGCAGGGCACTACTTTATCCATGAGTTCAAATTTTACCACCACCCTCAATCCGATGGGCGATCAGGTCTTGAACAAGTGCTTGAAATGTATCTGCGTTGCTTTACGTTTGAGAATCCAAAGGCTTGGTATAAACTGTTAGCTATGGCAGAATTTTGGTATAATTCAGCTTTCCATCACAGTTTAGGCATGTCTCCCTTCAGAGCATTGTATGGAAGGGAACCGCCAGCTTTAATTCGTCCTGCTATTTCAGTCAATGATCCTATTGAAGTGACTGACTTGTTGGCAGAAAGAACTCTGGTTATGCAGCAATTGCAGAACAATTTGCACAAGGCGCAACAAAGGATGAAAATGCAGGCCGATAAGAAACGTAGGGATCTGCAGTTGCATATTGGTGACATGGTGTTAGTAAAATTACAACCCTACAGACAGAATTCAGTTGCTCTGAGGAAGAATCAGAAACTTTCTATGAGATACTTCGGGCCCTTCAAAGTAGCAGCAAAAATTGGTCAAGTGGCGTATAGGTTTGACCTTCCGAATACAGCTAAAATCCACCCGGTATTCCACATTTCACAGCTCAAATTGTTTAAGGGTGATAATGTGGAGCCGTATTTACCATTACCTCTGATGACTACTGATATAGGTCCAATCCTGGGTCCTAAGAGTGTGCTCAAGTCAAGAATGGTGAAGAGGGGTGATACATCAGTTCAACAAGTGCTTATCTTGTGGGAGGATAATGATATCACAGCTGCTACATGGATGGATGTCACGGAAGTGCAGGAGAAGTTCCCTCTTTTTAATCTTGAGGACAAGATTGTTCTTAAAGGGGAGGGTGATGTAACAAGTCAGCATGCCACGTCAGAGGAATTTGATGACATGGCAAAGGAGAATAGGCGTGCAAGTGTTAGAGTGAGGGCGCCAAACACACGGTTGAAGGACTTTGTGGTGGGATAAAATCAGAATTGAGGTCATACTTTTGGCATGAAAGATATGAGTTGATACGATTCTCTCTCTCTAACTAACCGCTCGCATCTCGTTCATTTTTCCGGGGAAAGTTACGAACCGATTTCCTTTTTATGCTTATTTACCTTTACATAGTTGAATATACTCAAATTGATCTCAGTAATTGTACTCACTATTACTATTTGAAGAGAATACATATTACAGTTTACATCATCTCACAGTAGCATTCTTTCATATATTTTGAGCTCATTCCAACAAATTTGGGCAATGGGCAACGCTTTTAATAGAGTGCTGACCTGAGGACGCATTTGAGCAATGGGTAGCGCTTTTTAGAGAGTCTTTGCCTATCCGAGAGACGCGTTTGGGTAATGGGTAGCGCTTTTTGAGAAGTAACGCCTATTTGAGGACGCGTTGGGACGGGCAACGCTTTTTAGTAAGTGCTACCTATTTGAGGACGTGTTTGGGCAATGGGTAGCGCTTTTTGAGCGCACGCCATTGTTGGAAGTGGGCAAAAGACCCACGCTTAGCGATCTTTCGTCGAGCGTTGCCCACGTGGAAAAAAAAACGCTGCCGTTGGCTTAAATCATGTTGTAGTGTTAGAAACATTATCTACTATTATGGAGTTTAGACTATTTTAGAAACATTATCTACTATTATGGAGTTTAGATGATCAAATACGTTCTTACAATCCATATAGAGATGTCAAATTAGGTCACTCGGCTCGTTGTGCAAAATTGCAAAATAAAGTTGAACCAGTAATTAAATTCATTGTCATGTATTCTTTGACTCAATTTGACCTAAAACATTAGGGTGGATCAAGTTGAGCTAAGCTCGATTTTTTAACATGTAAAATATCATGCAATAAGAAGGAATTACTCCAAATATAATGAGAATTTCCCTCCCAACCAATGATAGAGACTTGCCTCCCAAATAACTATGTACATCTAGATTCTATCTTTAAAACAATTGAAAGTAGCATTGTTCCAATCTACCATAAATAGAACACCAAGATACTTTTCAAAGCCTAGCCACTCATGGACCCCAACAAAAATGAAAGAGCTTCACAAGATGGGAAGACATTTGTACTTAAGAGAATGTCATATATATATATATATATATATATATATATATATATATATATATATATATATATATATATATATATATATATATATATCATTAGCTAACAATTTACAATACATAACCAAAACAAATTCTCTATATCCAAATGCGCACTAATATGTCAACATAAGATGAACCAAAATAAAATAGCTAACAAGTTACATCATCTAATTCATTTGTCCAAAACTAGCTATTTGAACCCAAAACTAGTTAGCTAACTAACTTAATAGTATCCAAATCAAACTCTAAAAAAACGGGAGACATAACCGCACCACTCTCCCCTGCCTCAAGAGTTGCTTTCAACAGAGTCGTCCGACACTCACAATCAGGAAAATACTGAAATTATATAAATAAATAAAATTAGAATTGAAAAAGTTAAAAGAAAATAACTACTATTAAATCAAAATCATATTAAAAAAGTATATTGTAAGTAGCTAGATACCTGATGAGGGATAGTCGTTTTCTTGTGGGTAATAAATCAATATGCTCCTGAATACTAAAGCCAAAACATTCAGTTTCACTTAAATTTGACCTCACCAGTCCATACCCTTTAAACCTTCGAGTAGATCTCCAACAACTGCATTTCCTTATTGCCCCTAACAGTGACATAGCATCCAATAGGAAATATCATTGATATAGGTGACTAGGTAATAGTATGGCTAACAAAACTGTAGCATATTCTAGGAAGCAAGATATTGTGTATCATTTAGTTATGAAAATTTCTTTATAGTATGATTATTTAATTATTTCAGAATTCTTACTCACCTACTAAATCCAACAAAACTAGTTATTTTGGGGGTGGGGACAACTATAGATGCATGTATATCACAACTATAGTCCCTTATTTCAGGATTAAATGAACCAAAGAATGCATTTTTTACATTATATAAGTAATGTTGAAAAAGCTCAATAAAAATCCTGTTGCCAAAATAGTGATATCTAATTGTTAATTTTGAAGATGAAATGAAAAGCATCAAAAACTAACCACGGGGTAAACAGAAAAACAATGCAAGGTAGACTACATGACAGAAGCTTTCTTGCAGCAGTGGGTCTTCGTCTGTAAGCTTTCAACCCTAAAAATACCAGCACCATTGCAATCTTAAAAAAACACTTCGAAGAAGAATAGAGAGGGATCAAATTTTCCATTACAGTGATAAGTCTTTCCATTTACATTAAAAAAGTTACTATTTAGAACACAAAACAGCAAATATTATATGGCCATGACATGACTATTTCATACTTACAGAAATCTTTAACACCTTACATACTTACGGATTGGTGACAATATACTGGAAATATTTCAAGTTCAAAGTGATTTTGTCTGCAATAGCAGCTAATAATTAATTCCTTTTTATTTTTAAAAATGAAAAACTGTTTTCCACATCGTTAAGTTAATGCAAAATAGTTTACACTTATAGTGGCTACCTTCTCTTGTCTATGAGATATCAGTAACAAATGGAAATTATCTTAACACACATCATCAATTCATTATTGAAAACTATCTAAACCCACGATCTATAAAAACTAAAACCCCAAAAAAAAGAAAGAGGCGAGAACAGAACCTGAAGGTTATCAACCATAAACGGTGAGCAATGATCTCTTTTTTTCTTCGACAATAAAGGGCTGTGTTGGCAAGCCTTGGCTATGGGTATTGGAGGTGTAAGGCTAGATGAGCTGCTTGGAGTTTGCGATTAAGAGGTAGCAATGAAAAGGAGGGTTAAGTTAGGGTTTGCGATTGAGAGGTAGAAGAGAAGAAGAGAGATGTGTGGTCACCATAGTTTACTCATAGAAGAAGATAGATCGACGAGTAGAAGAAGAACAGGGAAGAAGAGAGAACGGCGTGAAGAAGATAGTAGAGGTTTTGATCAATTTCAATAACGTGAGTGAGCCCTTTTTTCTAAGAGAAACATGAAATCCTTCACGTCAGTCTTGAATCACTGTATTTGCTGTAGTGAGCGCTTGTTAAAAAGCGCTGGGTATTGGGTTAGCGCATTGGCGGCGCTTGTTAAAAAGTGCTGGGTATTGGGTTAGCGCGTTTAGCTTTAGGCGGCGTTTGTTAAAAAGCGTTGGGTATTGGGTTAGCGCATTGGCGGATGGACAGTGCTTTTTGTAGAAGCGCTTCTTATTGGCTAGCGTGTTTTCTTGATAAGCGCAGCTACATGAGGAAACACCGCTCATTGTTTACTTGTTATGGCCTAAACCAACGTTTTAAGACGAAACGCTGCTCATGGTGATGCTCTTTTTTAGCCGATCTGACGTAGTGAAGCATTAGAAGGTAGTTATGTTGTCTCTTAGAGTTGTCACTCTAGTCTAGATGTTTTTGGTTTATCTCCAGGGGCGGACCTACACTATCATGAGGGGGTTCAGTTGAACCCCCTCAAAAAAAAATTCTACTTACCACTCTATATAAATATTTTTTTGACACCAGTGAATTTTTTAAATTGCACCAATAGCCCAAGTATTGCACCCATTTGCACCAATAGCCCAAATATTGCACCCACATTTACACCAAAGACCCAAACTTCACTTACCCAAATATTAAACACACTCACTGTGCTTATCTAAAAAATAAAAAAAACTAAACACACTCACACTCACACTCTCATTCAACCTCTCTCTCTCACGCAGATTCCAATTCCACCTCATTCAACGATTTCAGAATATGAAATCTCGTAGAGGACAATTATGAAATGTTTTATTTATTTAAAGATATTACAGTTGTTTTGAATTATATTTTTAGCGAATTGTGAATTTAAAAAATTTGAACCCCCCGACCCCGGGGTCCTGGATCCGCCACTGTTTATCTCCTAATTTGGGAGCGCACATCATCCTTAAATATTGTACTTGACTTAGTTTAGTTCTACCAGTAAGTGATTGTATTGTACTCAGCAAATGAAAAAAGATCTCCTCATATGTATGACTTTATGGTTCTGCAAAATCTGAATCTTCCATTAAAAGTGTGTGAGAATGTGTTTTTAACATTACAAAGAAGAGAAGTACGTAATTAAAGGTGAAGATTTAGCCACCGCAAATTTTCTTAGGATTTTCCATACGAGAGAATCCTTCCCCTCCTCAATTCTTCGTAAAAGATGGTTCAAGTCACACACAAAAGATGCTATAATTAGAGGGACAAGAAAAAATGATCTTGAGTTCCCCTATTACAAAACAAGTAACTGCTATTGCATGTCACAATTTTTTTTAATAGTCTCATTTAAATACATAATAATCTTCATTGGGATCTATAAGATAGATATCAAGGGAAAGAGTAGTTAATTAACAAAATAAAATTATAAGTAACAAATTAGGGAAAAAAACATCATAAATAGTTTTCCTTTTTAACAGCAAAAATAATTAATAAATAGAGGTATACATGTACACATATACACATATAAATACTAATAGATACTAAAACTTGTGTTCCGTTAACATCAAAAGAAACATAAGAGAAGTGATGATTCAAAATGGAACTGTCTTAGGCCAATTTTAGTTTATCAGAAATAGGGTTAAATATGTTTTTGTTTTTCTGGTTACAAATATGTTTTTGTTTGTTACTCCCTCCATTCCTAAATTTTTGTCATCTTAGAGTGTTTCACACAAATTAAGAAATCATAAATTTGTAATGCCTAATGACAAAAGTACCCATTTGTAGCATTAATACCCATTGACTTGGGAATCCAAAAGAGTTCATATTGTGAATAGTGACAATTAATTTTAATTTGGAGATTAATTAAAGATAAAAGGTAAACTTGGAAAAATTAGGTAAATTGTACATTGATATCTCAAAAGTACCAAAGTTTTGGAACAAAAAAAAGAGACTAAAAAGACCAAAGTTTAGGAACGGAGGGAGTATAAAATTTGAAAATTGTATTTTTAATTTTTATAATTTTTTACCCACTTTTAGTCTCTATATTTTTTCATCAATGCTTTTAGTCTCTCATGAATTTTAATAACGCTTAAAAGTGCTATAAAAGACAAAAAAAAATTAATAGTCATGAGGGACTATAAACATTAACAGAGGTAAACATGGAGGCTAAAAGTAAGTTAAATTTTTAATAGAGACTAAAAACAAAATTTTTAAATTTTATAAGGATTAAAAATACTAGGACGATTACGATGCGATGCAGAGAGAGGATTGATTAATGCGCTGAAACGTAGTTTGAAAAAAACATCAACATTTTATAAGGGGGTATGAAAATACGCAACACATATATATAAGACGAAGAGGCAACAATAGCCCTTGGTGGGATGAGACAAAAATGTTGGTCCAAAAATATAGAGTGGGGGTATATTGGTAAACAGTGGGGTACAAAATGAGGGGTACATTTTGATAATAAAAAAAATTCTTGGACAAAAAACAATTTGTCAGGGGTATGTCGGTCCAAAATATAGAGTGGGGGTATATTGGTAAATAGTGAGGTACAAAATGAGGGGTATATTGGTAAATGGCGGGGTACAAAATATAGAGTGGGGGTATGTCGGTCCAAAAATATAGAGTGGGGGTATATTGGTAAACAGTGGGTACAAATGAGGGGTATATTGGTAAATGGTGAGAATAAAATTTTCCCACCAAAAGTGGATAAAAAAAGTGTTGGACAAAAAAAAATTGTCAGGCGTATGTAAGTCCAAAAATATAGAGTGGGGTTATATTGGAGTGGGAGTACAAAAATGAGGGTATATTGGTAAATGGTGGGAATACAATTTTCCCACCAAAAGTGGATAAAAAAGAGTGTTGGACAAATAAAAATTTGGCGGGGTATGTCGGTCCAAAATATAGAGTGGGGGTATATTGGTAAGCAATGAGTACAAAATGAGGGTATATTGGTATATGGTGGGGTACAAAATATAGAGTGGGGTATGTCGGTCCAAAAATATAGAGTGGGGGTATATTGGTAAATAGTGGGGTACAAATGAAGGGTATATTGGTAAATGGTGGGAATAAAATTTCCCCACCAAAAGTGGGGAAGTCAACGATTGTGTATTAATTAAGAGAGATAATAATAAAAAAAAGTGTTTTGTCAGGGGTATGTCGGTCCAAAAATATATAGTGGGGGTATATTGGTAAACAGTGGGGTACAAAATGAGGAGTATATTGGTAAATGGTGGGGTACAAAATATAGAGTGGGAGTATATTGGTAAACAGTGGAGTACAAAATGAGGGGTATATTGGTAAATGGTGGGAAAAAATTTTCCCACCAAAATGGCTATTAAAGTCGATACTAGGATATTTAACTCTTAATAGTAAAGTGAAAGTGAAAAACTCTAAGCTTAGTTGTAAATGGTTAATGCACTCTATCTAAAGGAGCAAATTATCGGTTAGTACTCAGATTCGATCTTTGAATGAAATAAATTAGAGTCATGTTTTACTTACCTATCAGTCGAACTCCGAATTATTCCAGACCCTTTCTCCTAGTAAAAAAAGTGAAAGTGAAACAATGGAGAGGGACCACGGGAGAAATGGGTATGTAACTATCTATGACATTTCAAACCCAATAGCCATAGCTATAAATAGTTTGAACGCGTTTTTGTACTGTGTTTGGCTCATTCTAATTCTATAATATTATTTCATTGCTGAGTGCTTAACTCTGAGTGGGTCGCAGTTGGGTGTTTTTGAGTCAGCCTTCCATTATTGCTTTTCTTCAAAGTTGAAAGTCTATACTACTCTCACACGAGGGTACCTAGCTCTTGGGAAAAAGAGAATCACAGCTTTGACATAGTCATAACCTTACTACTTCACTCAAAAGCAGATAATAAAGGTTTTATGTGTTTAAATCTAATCTTAAACATGCCGTAGTATTAAATTTTTTGAGCGAAAGTTTTACCGTTTACTGTGATTCTATCTAGTTCAAAGATTTAGTCTTTATAATTGTGCGCAAAAGATACTCAATTTATATAAAAAAAAACATTAATACTTCGGATTCACACATCTAAAAACTTTCTTTTAGTGGCTTTTAGTTCGGTAGTAGAAATTAACAATTTAATTTAGATAGTTAAAAAAAAAGCCTCTTTTAGTAGAAAACTTAGTTACAGTTTTTAGAGTAGTACTTTTTAAGAATTATTTGTGTTTTTAAATCACATTCGTATTACATTATTTTTCAATTTCCTAAAAAAATTATTTTTTCTTAAAATAATCCTCATGTCATATTATGATTAGAAAACAACATAAATCAAATTCTCATAGTAATTAAATATTACTTTGACGATTACATTAATGATTGTTTAACTCCATTATATTTTACACATGATTGAATTTATTTTTCTTAAATGATTGAAATTGTGTGTATTTTGAAGCAATTAAACTAAGTATTAAGGGAAAGGTTCGAACGGGAATTTTGTAACATCTCCTTGTTGGGCTATGGCGCTACCTTTGAAGAGAAGATGGAAAATAGATTTCATTCTACTTCTTAACCAAAACAAAGAAGAATAGAACCTAGAGAAAGAGGGAGAGAGAGCGCTTCGAAGAGAGAAAGAAGAGAGAGTTGAAAGAGAAAGTTCTCCTACGTTAGAGATCACTCCTACTATCACAAGTGAGTTTGAACTAGCTAGGGAGGAAGAAACATCCTGATCCTAGGGTTTTAAGTACCATATTGCACTCAGGCCCTTTTTCTAGTTAATTGAGATTTGATGCTAAATGTGGTATTTGTTAATTGAATATCTATGTATGTTATGATGGTGGGAATGATGAACATGCTAGAGTTTCATTTATAGCTAGGATAATTAGTATGTTAAATTTTGAAACCATTATGTGCCAAATTGAAGATTGTGAAACTGAGTTTGCATGGACTATTTTTAAATGTTTACATGTGTATAACTGAATGGTACTTGAATTGGTAAATTAAGTTGGGATTATCAAAGGAATGATTGAAAGACCAAAACAGCACAAAAATCATTACTGATAGACCAAAATAGGTCGTGTTGTCTCAAGACGGGTACCCGTGTTGGAGTCGATCCTGTACAAAAAAATTTGAAAATGCAACACGACCGTTGTCAGTGGCGGAGCTTGCCCTAAATATTAAGGGGTGCCGTAACTTCTAATTAAAACATTATAACTTAAATTAATAAAAGCAAAATAATTGTAAAATTTTCATCTTTATTGGAAAATTTTCTCTTAATCATCGTATTACTCCTAAGAAAATACACAAAACAATTATCACTAATCAAAATTGATTTATTACATTTTAACAAACAGAGTGTAAGTGGGTAATTACGATAAGCTTGAGTTTTTAATTTTCAATCCATGGTCACCAAGACGACTGCAATGCAATTCGAAAACTGATATTGTATTATTCATCTGTTTGGTTGTCATGTAAAAAGGAAAGAAAGAAAACTTTTTGTGGGTCCCACACCAAAATGGTTCCCCCCCCCCCCCCCCAATTTGAGAAGAAAAGGGAAAGAAAGGTCTAATCCCTCTTTATTAATACAAGATCTACTTTATTAGCAAGTTTAGGCTCCAATTGTCATTTTTTTTGGATGACATATATGTAGTTTAAGTCAAAACAACGTGCAATTTTATTACTCATGAACCCCAACCCACTATATCTCATTGAGTCATTTCCTCTTCTATCCTCACCCCTCCAATGTCCACTTACCCGTTCGGTTGCAAACTATCGCGTATTTTAAATTGTGAGCACACCTTAAATTTCTTTTGAATTGGTTCGATGGTTTACTATCGAGCTGGTTCCATTTTTAACGGTCGAATCACTGTTAATGTTGACACAAATATCATTTTTTTAAAATCGTACATACTTGCAAAAATGAATTGTAGTATTGGTACTTTTAAAAAGTCGTAGACAACAATGATTTCACGGAACAAAACTTTTATTGACGAAATGAACTTTGGTGTTATTAATCCAAATTACTAAATACCTTATTGCAATTGGAATTTCGTATGGTACACTTTGATTTTAAAAGTGCACAACATATGTAATATAGGGGTTACACTAGCTCTGATATTGAATGTTGTACTGTATTCAATTTGCATTCACCTAACTTAAATCAATGCATGAAATGGATTTTAGTACAACAACTGAAACAATATTGGTTTTCACCTTACTCTCACGTACACACTGCATATTCAAATCCCGTGCATAGCACGTGAGTATGTCCTAGTCATGTATAATTTTAAATTTTAAATTTTAAATATATTTTTCTTTTTACACATATACATTTTTCTTTCCACTCAATTTTGGTCTTACCAATCAAGGGAAGAGAAAACTTCTACCTTTATTTCCTTCCACTTTCACTGCAACCAAACAACTAAAAAATCATCTCACTTTCTACTCTTTTTCTTTCCTCTCCCTTTCCTTTTCATTACTTTTCTTTCCTCACATTTTCTTTGATGAACCAAACATAGAGTTAATATCACCGAGTATATTCTTTTTTTAGTGATTTGACTTGACTTAAAGTTTATTTTATACTAGTATTATCTTATTTTATAGTATTATCACGCTACCTACATTATGCCTAGTAGTTTTTTTATACTGACATTATGTATTATCACGATACCTACACTTTCTTCCTTCTTGTGTATTCCTCTCTTCCATTCCCACCCACAAACTCCATTTTTATTTATGCCGGCCTCCGTGAGCTTCATTCACAGTGTCTCTATTTTTATATCTATCTTCTCTTACTCTGAACCGAACTTGGATACCTCAACCACTCATCTTTGTTCCTCTAAAACCAGATCTAGAATACATGGGCAGTATACTAAAAAAGAAATTTTATTTTTTATGGGGGGTACCATGGCACCCCTCCGCTCTCACAATGCTCCGCCATTGACCGGTGTTGCCCTAACACGGGTGGTCGGTTGCCTACTAGTTTTGGACGGTTATTTTGGTGTTTTTCACTTCTTTTCATAGACTATTCTAACCTATTTATGAGTTTTGGATGTTTCTGCGGTACACATATGAATTGTAATTAATTGGATTTCTTGAGAGAACTATATGTGTGTGTATAGTATTATGATATAATAAATGGATTAAAGAATAGTTATGACGTACTTGGTGTTATGTATTAGCATAACTTTAGTTGAGTCATTTTGGGAATTAAATTCTGTATGTTGAATCCAAATATTTTAGTTGCATATACTCTGATTGCTTGAAATGAATGATATTCTAGATTTTATTGACGAATAAAATTTAGGATGTTACAATAAAAAACATTTATAGAATAACACATAAGTTTTCTCCTTTCTTTTATCTCAATGGGGCATAAGCTAAACCAATATGAAAATAACATGATTTTTTTTTGAGCTAAAAGAGAGGTGCAAATGCATCACAATGCTAGAGAGTGTCCCATCTGGGCTGACACCTCCACTAGCAAAAATCATATTATTTAACTCTTCTAATTGGTTTTATGTTATACTTATGAGATTTAGGCGTAATCACCATGAGCTAGAATCATCATCACCACCACCATCACCATCAGTGATTTTATCATTCAGCTGCTTTTCTGAGAGGGAGTCATTTTCTACGTTGTCCTCATGCCCATCTCTCTGAAACTTGGCAAGTACATTAAATTTGAGTTCGACAGTTAGCGACAAGAACCTTAAAAATTTTGTGTTTAAGTCCACCAATGTGCATCCTTATGTTATTCATGATATTATTTTTGTATATCTAGTATTTCAACGTTTGGTTTAGAAAGCATGAGTCTGTCCAAAAATTGAGTAACCACATAACTTTTTTTTGGTTGGTGTTATTAGTGCACAATATCAGGTGGGGTACACGGGATAACAGTTGCAAACCATGCAAACAAATCTGCATTCTAGCGCAGGCATGCAATTAGGCTAACTTTCACAGCTTCAGTGAGGTCGACACCCAATTTTACTATCTTTGTGGGGTTGTCCCCTAGGGGAACTTTGAAGAACTTGTCGTCGGGCTCGGGTCGCCTGATTTTCTTTTTGAGCTCTCTTGCTAATTGGTCATTGTCTCCATCTTTCGAGCTATCGGGGTCGTAGCGTGCATTGACATCGACCAAGTTGACTTCAGAGCTAATGTGGGGTGCCTCGAGTTGATGTTGTCGCTTCTTGTGAGTTGCCTTGATGGAGAGGTAGTCACACCTCTCTAATGCCTCAAGGTCAGCAGACACAGTTATGATTTCGTCGGCCAAAGAATTAAAGTTCATCTTCAAATGTACGGTGGACACTACTGCGCCGAGTCTGGACTAGGAACTGGATATTGATAAGGGGAAGTAAGAGGCAGGACTAGGAACTGGATATTGATTGTCCTGGATAGCTGTTGTCGGCCATAAGTCACCATTAGCTCGAGATAACCTAATGGCCGAGTCTTGTTCATGTCTAAACCGGATAGATATGTACCCAGATATGGGCTGAGATCGGCCTCGTCAATTTAAGTTGTGGGAGAAGGTCCTGGAACATGATGTCGGCCGAGCTCCCTTTGTCCACAAGCATTCGCCTTACTTCGGTGTCCAGTATGGTCGTCGAAATTATGAGGGGGATGTACTCGTTGGGCTTCCCATTTAAGAGGTCCTGATCAGAAAACGACAACGGAGTGTACGGGGCGGTCGTCGACGCCCAGGGTCGCATTGAGGTTGAGGGTGGTTATCTCCTGCCACATGCACTTCAACATTCGTCGTGTTTCACCTGCAGTGACAGAGTGACTGTCGGTGACAACCATGATGATCGACCCGACTTGTCGTGGAGATTCTTATGCGCTTCGGATAGGACGGTGTCTATTGGGAACCATGGAGGATGAAATTTCGAGAGTAGGTGATGTACTCCCATTGTGGTCACCAATGTTCGCACCTATGTCAGCTGGTGTATACGATCCGGGGTAAATGATACTGGTGGCTTTCCTGGGTCGCGGTGGTCCGAGCCTAGATTTGATCCTCCGTGGTTGGGGTCGCCGCGGTGGTGGTACCTGCAAGCACTCCGATGCTTAAGTCAGAAGTGTGAGGTGAGAAACGAATGACAAGGTACCTGATTTGAGGGTGTGAGGATCTATTTATAGACGCAAAATCTGACATAGGATCGTTGGATGAGGCCGCGTTGATATGGACCGTCCATCTTGCTTCTTCCTTGGAGGTTAGCCCTTAAGCCGGTTCCAACACCGGTGTGGGCCTAGCTTCATGAAGGACTGCGCCAGGTCAAACATAGTAAAGGCTGACCTTGGCTGTTTCCTGGGCTAGGTCCAGCATAATAGAGGCTGACCCTGGCTATTGCTTGGGCCAGGTCCAACATGGTAGAGACTTACCTTTGTTGTTTCCTGGGCCAGGTCCAACATAGGATTGAGCCAATTCTTCACGGGAGTGGGCTTTAGCCCAGTCCGTAAAAGCTTGGTAAATAGTTAGGCTTATATATGTTAAGGTGGAAGTAATTTAGAACTTAAAATTTTTGTTGGAGCTCTAGAAAAGACCCATCCCAAAGTGTTATCAATGATATTTTTTCTTTAAAAAATTGGCTTGTTATTCTCTAAAGTACCAACTAAAAGTCAACAAAGCTGAACGTGATAAAACATCAAGATAAAGTGCCACATGATAAAAGTAAAGTATACGCCACAAAAAAACAGAATCCAAAATAGCTCTTGTTTGAGAAATAAAATGAGCATAATCGAAACACAAGAATTTAACATGAGAAACTCCAAAATTGGAGAAATACAAGGGACCGTTGTCTAATAATAATCGGAGAATAACAATGTGTGAAATTTGTTACAACACACAGACTTATCTCAAACACCCAATATATGACCCTAATACAACCACACTCTCCAAAGAAAATATTTAACTATATCTCACAATACTCTAAAACAAGAATACATGAGAAAGAAAAAGTCAAATACAAACTTAAAGTCCTTTTGACTAGTGTTTCTTGTAAAGAAGAACCAGAGCCCCTTTATATAGCTTTGAGCTCCCTCTTCCTTCACAAAATTAGGCAATGTGGGACATCTTTAAGATCCTCAATTCCAATCAATTTCAACATTTAGAATTACAACATGACTAATAGATCCGTTGTTGCGATTATATGAACTTTGTGAAGAACTTTATTCCAATTTTTATATCCAAACTAATATGTGAGCCATTTTAGGCTCTTAAAAGAAGTGTGTAGTTTATTTTCTTTTCATTTTTCGCATATTGGTTCAGGAGGAGGAGGAGTTCCCTTTCGTCTTTCATGAGGAGGACTCTGGATGAAGGGGTAACTAAATCATCAGAATCTTCTATAAGAGCCATGACCTGAAATTTTAGATAAAAAAGATCAGAAAATACTAAGGGCATATTTGATTACACTTTTAAAAAAAAAGTTTTTTGATTTTTAAAAAATTAAGAAAGTTTCTTCTTTCTTAATTTTTTATTAACCAGCAAGTGTTTTTAAAAGTCTTATTAATCATATCCTAACTATGTCGTAGGAATGCGATTAAAGGGAACTCTAATTAACCGATATGATTGACAAATTAAATTCATTACAATGCCTGAAGGGAAGAAACACGATATAAATTAACTTTCTACTATAGATCTTTCATCCATCGTGTGGGAGAGGATATACAGCAGCAACCAATTGCTTGTTGGATTTGCATGTGAGGCTGCAAACAAAGAGAAACAAAATCCCAATACACAGTGAATTGTTATGTTGAGAAATTCATTTATATCTATTGTGTCAAAAAACAATAATATCAGATATAGGTGAAGAATCACTTACTATGCAAACGTAAGATCCTCATTTGGTGATTCGCTGATTTGATTTGAAAAGTGTATGAAAATCAATGTTGAAGGAGGTCTTTGCAAATGGAAGATGAAAAGTTTAGAAGGAAGAAAAAAAACTTGGTAGAAAATATAAAGGTCATACATGCCCCCGACTAGTACAAAATGAACAAAAAATCAAGAGAAACATTTGATGAGAAATATCTTCTCAAGAAGTGTATTTATATACCCATTTGATGACTCAAACACGTCATCATCCATATCCTAGTATGAACATATTTATTATAATCTTGAACAATTCAAATCATTTTATTTATTTTTGGTCAAAAAAATCATTAAAGAATGATCTTTTTTAATTAAATATACCATACTTAATAATATTGTATTTAATTTTAATATTATTATTACTACTTAATAATATTATTATTATTAATAAGTAAATTCAAATTTAAAGAAATGGTTAGAATTTTATATGGTCAATCCTTAGATGAGGACTTGCAGTCTAGAAAACTTTTATGGGTACATTCAGGCTTTGCTCAAGAAGATTAAGGTAGTTATCAAGCGTTCAGCCTCTCAGAAGACAAAGATAGATATCTTCTCGAGAAATGTATTTATATATTTATTTGATGACTCAAACACGTCATCATCCATATCCTAGTATGAACATATTTATTATAATGTTGAACAATTCAAATCTTTTTATTTTTTTAATTACTTAATTTAAATGGTTGTCAAAGATCATTAATGAATGATCAATTTTTATCAAATACTATACTTAACATTGTATTTAATTTAAATATTATTATTATTAAACAAATTCGAATTTAAAGAAATGGTTAGGATTTAATATGGTCAATCCTTAGATGAGGAGTTGTAGTCTAGAAAATTTTTCTCAGTACATTAATTCAGGCTTTGCTCAAATTAATGTACCCAGATTTAAGTAAAGGTTATGATTGATCAAAAATGAAAAAGTATGTCCCAAAATATAAGCTTAAGTGTTTAGCCTGTCAGAAGACTCAGATAGATATCAAGAACCCTTAAGATTGTTACATGTAACATCCTAATATTTAAACCTTGGAAGAAATATAGAGAATCTTAACACTTAACACAAAATCAGAGTTCTAAATGTACCGCTTAAGAAATTGAATACTACATAGCAAGACGAAAATAAGCATCACTATAAGCTTCTTAAGGAATAAATTTCAAAAGGATAAGCAAAGGACACAATCAAAAATAGTTTACTTAAGTCATTTTACAACCGCTCGGGGTGTATCAAGCAATTACAAGAGCTACCAAATAGCAATTGGGCGTCGGCCCGATCCAAGATAGCAAAGCCCAAGCACGCCGCTTGGACCGCAATTCGCATGTCGTGAAAACTTCGCAAAACGGTCGGACCTCTACGGCATATATATGCCATTCGCACATGGCATCGTGTGCGTTCTCTTACCTTGTGTTATCTGCCTCGGCGACCTCTCACTAGATCGTCGAGTGTCTTTGCGGTACCACCGAGGTGCTCGTGAAGCGGGACCGGTCCTCGTTCATTCAACGGCCGCCCAACGGCGGACAACAATAACTTCAACACTTCATTGGTCAAGGTACGATCAATCGGCGACCACGATGGGAGGCCCGGCGCTATCCTACCTCATTCATGGCTCCACGCGACCGCCCCGACGCGGGCCTCTTCCCGTCTCAACCCTCCGGCAACATCCTCGGCGGCGACTCGGGGGCGTGGCGTTACAATCAACGAATCTCGAGGACATCCACGACAAGAGTCTTGATCCACAACGGTCGTGGGCCGGTCCTTCAACATTCACCGCCCGAGCCGATTGAAGCCGCATTCGGGAACCATTGCGAAACATGTCGCTCGGGCCGTTACTGCGGTTCTCGCAAAGCAAGAACCAGTCATTGCGCGATGCGAGAGATGAGTGATCTCACGTTATGAAAGAGGGTCGATTCCGCGCGCCAGCGTGCGCGAAGACGGAGAACATACGCTGCGTCGCCGGCCGTGCGAAGACATCACTCCTCCTCCTCGAAGGAGCTTTTCTCGCCGGAGAGCACCACCCACCGGTCTCCCACACGAAGAATCATGGCACACGTCGCCCCTGCGCAGAGCGTGCGCGCAGACGCCGCCCCCTCTTATGATTATGGATATGAAGATCCTAGCTATCGTCCTAAGTCAAGTCGCTCGACTACGGGTATCCTTCCTACGGGTCCTCCCGTTCGAAGATCGAGAAGTCGATCGTGGGACTCGTCTGAAAGAGTTTGATGATTATCGTGATGGAAAAATCGGGGATATCCCCAAATGATCGAGGAGACACCATTCCAGCGACCCGGGGACAATCTTCTCAAATGCCACCGTTGTGTGGTCCGCCAATGGCGGTGTGTTCTCTGAAATGCCGAGCAACGGCGTACCTTCCCATGCGACCTTTTGGGCGAGTGGTCTCCGGCCGCCATGGACCTTTAATTAGAGAGATACGCCGCGTTCAGTATCCCCAGAGACTGAGAAACCCCCAATTTGAATAAATTCAACGGTAGTGGGGATCGGCACGGACAACAAGGTACTTCAACAATTACTGCGGCTATAGGGAGCTAGGAACGACCATGAAGTGCGGACTCTTTCCACAATCGCTCGAGGAGCGAGCAGCGGAGTGGTGGGAGAGCCTACCGCCCAACACCATCTCGTCTTGGGGCGGCTGGTCGAAACATTCTTGTCCAACTACACGGCCAGCGGATGCCTAGGCGGCGTGAAGAACACTTGGATACGATTATCCAGGGGACAACGAATCATTGAGACGAGACATAGAAGCGATTCATCGCCGAGGCCGATCAGTCTGCGACTGACCGATAGAGACAAGGTGAAGTATCTCAGCGTGGGATCGATCGGACCACGACTTTGCGAAGAGTTCGGCTTAAATCGTTACATGGATCGACCATGTTCCTACGAAGGCGCCAGCGATCATATGGCCTATGAAGAAGCACTATTCGCTAGAAAGGTTGCGTCGCGCTACCAGAGAAGAAGCGACAAGTCACTTGAAGAACAAGACGATCCTCGTGATAATAGAAACGGACTAACGATCTATGAATAAATGTCGGTGGCGCTCTTTTCCCGACCGGGGTTTTTCGAGGCCCGACCTTTAAAAGTCGTACTTTGTAATCTATTTCGCATGCAAGAATGTATGATTGGTAGCTCGCCGTGCGAGAAGCAGCGAGCGTGAGCGGCGTAGGCCGGCGATGCAATCAAGTGCCATCGAAATGGCCCAATCGAGCGCCATCGAAATGGCCCGGGGTCGAAGGACCCACAAACAAGCGTAGGCCCCGAGCGCGGTCTACAATCGGCGCCATCGAAATGGCTCGGCGGTCGAAGGACCCACAAACAAGCGCGTAGGCCCCGAGCGGTCTACAATCGAGTGCCATCGAAATGGCCCAATCGGCGCCATCGAGATGGCCCAATCGAATGTCACCGCGTTGACATCGTCGAAGTGCCACCGAGTTGGCACAACCATCGATGTCATCGAATGACCGAGGTCAAGCAATGACCCAATAACGAGCATTGACTGCCGACGGCGGAAGAGACCGGCTCTACGATGAGGGCCGTCTAACCTAGTAAGCCCATTGCCAAAAATCGCAAAAACGCGTCGAACAAGTCCGCTACGATAGCGGCCATTCGCTGCCACTCATTGCCTATTTCGTTTGAAACAACTCGATTGTGACCTCGTGGCCGAGAATGATCGCACCTCCTAAAACGCGAGCAAGATCCAAGTAGACTTCGTAAGTTAAGGAGGTCGGTAGAGTCCCGACCAATTGGATCGCTCTCGGCATGAATGGCGGCATCCACACCTCGGCGATGGCGGCGTCCACATCCCAACAAAGTGCCTTCGAATGGTCCAAGAGTCAAAGATTGACCCACGAACAAGCACGGACCTTGAAATGGTCTGACAAGAAGAGTAGGGCGTCGAGCGACCTCCAACAAAGGCAGCCAATGAATGGCCCCCAACATTTCTGACAGTCGCTCCCGTCGTAGGTCGGCCCGCGAGGCTAGACGGGGGCAACATATCGAGCCTCGAATTGGCGCGCATGACCCCGAGGGCGCGCGACCCGGGCAAGATCCGGTCCCGGCGACCCGTGCCTGACTACAAGACGGTCGCGATCGAGTGTGGCGGCGACCACACACTTCAAGATGATGGAGACCGATCGCGCAATGCAACCCGACCACTTACAACATTACTCGAAGGCAACGATTAAAGCCTCGGCCCGCGCTTGGCGACCTAGGCTTGGGGAAATCTGTTTTGGGTGTATCAGCAATTACAAGAGCTACCAAATAGCAATTGGGCCGTCGGCCCAGTCAAGCACAATCGGCCCAAGCACGCTGTTTGGACCGCAATTCTCGCAACCGGCCAAAAACTTCGCAAAACGGTCGAACCTCTACAGCATATATATGCCATTCGCACATGGCATCAGGTACGTTCTCTTACCTTGTGTTATCTGCCCGAGCGACCTCTCACTAGATCGTCGGAGTGTCTTTGCAGGTACCACCCGAGGTGCTCAGCGTGAAGCCAGGACCGATCCTCTCGTTCATTCAACGACCGGCCCAGTCAGCAGGACAACAATAACTTCAACACTTCATTGGTCAAGGTACGATCAACAACCATAGTTCAAATCCAAAAGAACGATTCACATTGTACTTTAACCTTGATTACAACAATCAAAAGTTAAGGTCTCAAAATACATTACATAACAACTAACTAGGGAGGAATAAGCAAATATACTTGACCCCTAAGGATCTCTTAAACCAAGTAACCACAATCACATCTTACTTCTCCTCGACTTTCTTGGTCTTACCCTATCCATCTGAAATCACAACAATATAAACAGCGAGACTACAATCTCGCATAACCTAAAGAAATCAAATCACTCAATTTCAGGGGAGAACCCAACCCAACATTCTTTGTTGAGTAAATAGTCTTGGGCCTTGGATTCGGGATCATGAATTCCTCTTCCAAGTATGCTACTTAAACTCGGGATCTTCATCCCCATGGTGCCTTATGTATAATTAGAATCTTTGGCTTTCTCACTCGATACACATATTGGGATATATCATGCAATAATATCAACAATTGATAGACAAGCTATCGCATATTCACAAGTGTTGTAAACATGTTAAAATTAGTGGAAATAAATCTTAAACTATCTCAATTATCATTATAAATCATATATAGGAATTGAATTAGGGTAGTCATACGAGGTAATCGAGGGCCAAATAGTGACAAAAAGGGTATAAACTACTGAATCTGTGCTTGGACGCATGACTGTGCGCTTGGGCAAGGTTTGATTTTGTTTGTCTTGCGCTTGGACGCATCGTAGGTGTGCTTGGGGCGCTTTTGACAGTTTTAGTTATGTCTGTCATGCGTTTAGAGCGCATGGGTATGCGCTTGGGCGCATTTCACTGCTGGAAAGTGCTTTTAAACCCATTTTACTTACTCAATTCATCCAAACTCGATCCAAATCATACCAATAACAAAATTAAACATTTATCACATATAAAACACTTAGTAAAAACACACTTTTTAGCACAATCAGTTAAGATTAATTACACTTGCTTCCAACAATCAATTTGAGACTAAATCTTCACAATATTGGGCATTTGTCTTATCTTCAACATTATAGCATTCTAATAGCATAACAAGAGCAAAAATAGACATGCAAAGGAACATTTAGAACCAACCACTCTTAGGATTTAAAACCTTAACATAGTTAAGGGAAAACAAATAGGGAAGAAAAATTCACTTGGACTTCCAAATAAAGTAGTTTGGCACAAAAGAACACTATGACACCAACAAAGCTCCCCAAACTCTTCCTAGTTCTCGAATTAGCCTCCCAAACCTTCAATACCTTTTGGTTCTTCTCTCAAATCCCCAAAAGCAGTGACCACTAAAGCACATGCAAGACCAAAATCGACTTCCTAGTAGAGCTCAAGAACTAATATTCAAAACTATTTGTGGCTCCAAGGTAATGGTTGCTAAAATTTCAGATTTTCCTTTGCAATACTTCTAAGAGCTTGAGGATATATGGGAGTGGCAAGATTAGGAAATGTGTTTTCTAATGATGTAATTGAGTGTTTCCATGAATTGGGGAGTTGATTGTTGAGTTGATGAAGGAAACCCCTTGCTTTCCTCTCACTCTCGTAAGCTCTCTCTCTCTCTCTCTCTCTCCCACTAGGTTTCTTTTCAAAAAGAAAGTGTTGTGTATGTGCATGGGTGTGGCAGCTGAAAGTAAAGAGGGAAGAGTGTGGTTTTATTGAAAATAAAATTTTAAAACTGAAAAGGAATTTCCAACCCTCCTCTAACCATCTAACACTCAAAACCATATAATCAACTATTAGTACCTCTAAAATTATAATAAATCATAGAATTAACCAATCATTCAATAATCACACAATTATTTCCACAATCCACAACAACCACACATCAATATTAAAACATCAATCACTTAAAGTAATATAAAATTACTTTGGGTGTTACATTTCACCCCAACTTGGAAAAGTTTTGTCCTCAAAAATTTGTCAAGTCTTACCTCATTGGAAGAGATATAGATAACGGGTCCACATATCGTCCTCAAGTTCCCGTGTTGCTTCTTCGGGTGAGAATCGATTCCAAACAACTTTAACAGTCGGAATTGTCCTAGTCCGGAGAGTCTTTTCACCACACTCGATGATCTGGCTAGGATAAGGTTGGAAAGTAAGATCTGATTATAAACCGTCTCAAAACTCAACGGCTTATGATCGGGAATATACTCCTGTAGTTGAGATTCATGGAATAGATTGTGCAGATTTGACAAGGATGGCAACAAGGTAATGCGATACGAACTGGTCCAATCCTCTTAATGATGTGGAAGGGTCCAATATATCGAAGACTGAGTTTCTTAGCTCGTAGTTCCCAACCAATACCAATCATAGGGGTCACCCTAATTAAGGAATACATGATCACCCTCATCAAACTCCAACGGTCTAGTCCACTTGTCAACATAGCTTTTTCTGATGACTTTGGGTTGCTTTAATCCTTTCCTTAATATGATGAATCTTCTCTGTACTCTATTAGACCAAATCAGGTCGCTAAAGCAGTCTCTCGCCAACATCCCACCAACACAGTGGTGTCCGACACTTATGCCCGTACAATGCTTCATACGGGGTCATCCCGATACTGGAGTGATAACTGTTGTTTTACGCAAACTCCACTAATGGAAGATGATCCTCCCATCTGCCTTCACTATTGAGCACACAAGCCTGAAGCATGTCCTCCAATGTTTGAATGGTTCTTTCGATCTGACCATTGGTCTATGAATGATAAGTTTGTACTAACATGAAGATTAGAGCCCAATGCTAAGTTCAAAGCTCTCCAGAAGCGAGAAATAAACTTAGGATCACGATCTGAGATGATATTGGTTGGAACCCACTATGTTCTTGAGGTACTCATCAGCTAGCTTGAAAATCTTGTAATTAGAACGAACTGGAATGGAATGAGCTGACTTAGTCAAACGATCTACCACTACCCATATGGAGTCATTACCCGCCTAGGACCAAGGTAGCCCCATCACAAAGTCCATAGAGATACTCTCCCACTTCCAACTGAACGTTTAGCGGTTGCATCGACTGAAGGCTTTTGATGCTCTATCTTAACTTTCTCGGAGTTAACCATCGAGACACAAATTCAGAAATCTCGACTTCATTCCCACCACCATTACATTTTCTTGTGATCTCAATACATCTTGGTAGATTTAGGATGTATTGAGTATTGACTCTTATGAGCCTCCTCCAAAACTTGCCTCCTATCCTCATAATTGGGTACACAGATTCTACCATTGAAGCAAACAACTCCATCACTATCTTCATAACACTAGGCAACCCTTGTTTAGCTTGAAGCTTTACATCAACCTCTTGGGATAATCTGATTGAATTCCTTAATGAACTGGAAATCAAACATGACTTAGCACCAATTTATTTCCACGAGATCACACCTTCAAATTGAGATCCCTAAAGGATTCTAAAAGAGCCTTTTCATGAATCATCAATGTGGCTGCGTGAAAAGACTTCCTACTTAAAGCACCCGCTATTACATTAGCCTTCTACGGGTGGCACTTTAATTTAAAGTAATAGTCCTTCCAAAGTTTCACCCATTCTCCATTTCCTAATTAATATTCAACTCCTTTTGATCAAACAAATACTTCAAACTCTTGTGATCACTGAAAACTTTGAAACGAAAGCACCATACGGATAATGTCTCCAAATATTTGAGCATAGACAATGACAATGAGACTCTAAATCATGGGTGGGATAACTTTCTTCATGGGGCTTGAGGTTGTTATTAAAAGTCACGATGGACTACAATTGATGAAAAAATATTGGCGATCAAATCTAGGTGAAAATATTTTGAGGACTAAAAGAAAAAAAACCCAAATTTTATAGGGACCAAAAGATATTTGACACTTCATTTTTATGTTGGTTCTTGTGTTATTAGTGCGCAATGTCCACCGGTTTTTTGTCGGTTCGTGTAGTTCTCCCTCCCAATAAAGTTTTTGTTACACACAACATTAGAATTTGAGACCATAGGATGAGATCGGAACCCTTATATTTTACTTATAGTTTGTAAAAATAAAATTAAAAAAATAAATAATTAGAGTCATTTTACTTTATGACAATATTTACAAAACATTCTTACATATTTAATGACACATATATATTTAATTTAATATATATATATATATATATATATATATATATATATATACATTTAATGATATATATTCAATGTATATTTAATGGTACATATTTAATAGTACATATTTAATATATATTTGAAGGATATAAACTTTAAAAATAGACTATATATTAACTTGATTTAGACACGTCATCATCCATATCCTATTATGAACATATTTATTATAATGTGGAATAATTCAAATCTTTTTATTTATTTAATTACTTAATTTAAATGGTTGTCAAAGATCATTAATGAATGATCAATTTTTATGAAATATACTATACTTAATATTGTATTTAATTTAAATATTATTATTATTATTAAACAAATTCGAATTTAAAGAAATGGTTAGGATTTAATATGGTCAATCCTTAGATGAGGAGTTGCAGTCTAGAAAACTTTTCTCAGTACATTAATTCAGGCTTTGCTCAAATGTACCTAGATCTAAGTAAAGGTTATGATTGATCAAAAATGAAAAAGTATGTCACAAAATATAAGCTTAAGTGTTTAGCCTGTCAGAAGACTAAGATAGATATCAAGAACCCTTAAGATTGTTACATGTAACATCCTAATATTTAAACCTTGGAAAAAATATAGAGAATCTTAACACTTAACACAAAATCAGAGTTCTAAATGTACCGCTTAAGGAATTGAATACTACATAGCAAGACAAAAATAACTGTCACTATAAGCTTCTTAAGGAATAAATTTCAAAAGGATAACTGAAGGACACAACTGAAAATAGTTTACTTAAGTCATTTTACAACCATAGTTCAAATCCAAAAGAACGATTCACATTGTACTTTAACCTTGATTACAACAATCGAAAGTTAAGGTCTCAAAATACATTACATAACAACTAACTAGGGAGGAGTAAGCAAATATACTTGACCCCTAAGGATCTCTTTAACCAACTAACCACAACCTCGACTTTCTTGGTCTTACCCTATCCATCTGAAATCACAACAATATAAACAGCGAGACTACAATCTCACATAACCTAAAGAAATCAAACCACTCAATTTCAGGGGAGAACCCAACCCAACATTCTTTGTTGAGTAAATAGTCTTGGGCCTTGGATTTAGGATCATTAATTCCCTCTTCCAAGTATGCTACTTAAACTCGGGATCTTTATCCCCATGGTGCCTTATGTATAATTAGAATCTTTGGCATTCTCACTCGATACACATATTGGGATATATCATGCAATAATATCAACAATTGATAGACAAGCTATCGCATATTCACAAGTGTTGTAAACATGTTAAAATTAGTGGAAATAAATCTTAAACTATCTCAATTATCATTATAAATCATATATAGGAATTGAATTAGGGTAGTCATACGAGGTAATCGAGGGCCAAATAGTGACAAAAAGGGTATAAACTACTGAATCTGTGCTTGGACGCATGACTGTGCGCTTGGGCAAGGTTTGATTTTGTTTGTCTTGCGCTTGGACGCATCGTAGGTGTGCTTGGGGCGCTTTTGACAGTTTTAGTTATGTCTGTCATGCGTTTAGAGCGCATGGGTATGCGCTTGGGCGCATTTCACTGCTGGAAAGTGCTTTTAAACCCATTTTACTTACTCAATTCATCCAAACTCGATCCAAATCATACCAATACCAAAATTAAACATTTATCACATATAAAACACTTAGTAAAAACACACTTTTTAGCACAATCAGTTAAGATTAATTACACTTGCCTCCAACAATCAATTTGAGACTAAATCTTCACAATATTGGGCATTTGTCTTATCTTCAACATCATAGCATTCTAATAGCATAACAAGAGCAAAAATAGACATGCAAAGGAACATTTAGAACCAACCACTCTTAGGATTTAAAACCTTAACATAGTTAAGGAAAACAAATAGGGAAGAAAAATTCACTTGGACTTCCAAATAAAGTAGTTTGGCACAAAAGAACACTATGACACCAACAAAGCTCCCCAAACTCTTCCTAGTTCTCGAATTAGCCTCCAAAACCTTCAATACCTTTTTGGTTCTTCTCTCAAATCCCCAAAACAAAGGCCCCTAAAGCACATGCAAGACCAAAATCGACTTCCTAGTAGAGCTCAAGAACTAATATTCAAAACTATTTGTGGCTCCAAGGTAATGGTTGCTAAAATTTCAGATTTTCCTTTGCAATACTTCTAAGAGCTTGAGGATAATGGGAGTGGCAAGATTAGGAAATGTGTTTACAATGATGTAATTGAGTGTTTCCATGAATTGGGGAGTTGATTGTTGAGTTGATGAAGGAAACCCCTTGCTTTCCTCTCACTCTCGTAAGCGCTCTCTCTCTCTCTCTCTCTCTCTCCCACTAGGTTTCTTTTCAAAAAGAAAGTGTTGTGTATGTGCATAGGTGTGGCAGCTGAAAGTAAAGAGGGAAGAGTGTGGTTTTAATGAAAATAAAATTTTAAAACTGAAAAGGAATTTCCAACCCTCCTCTAACCATCTAACACTCAAAACCATATAATCAACTATTAGTACCTCTAAAATTATAATAAATCATAGAATTAACCAATCATTCAATAATCACACAATTATTTCCACAATCCACAACAACCACACATCAATATTAAAACATCAATCACTTAAAGTAATCTAAAATTACTTTGGGTGTTACATTTCACCCCAACTTGGAAAAGTTTTGTCCTCAAAAATTTGTCAAGTCTTACCTCATTGGAAGAGATATAGATAACAGGTCCACATATCGTCCTCAAGTTCCCATGTTGCTTCTTCGGGTGAGAATCGATTCCAAACAACTTTAACAGTCGGAATTGTCCTAGTCCGGAGAGTCTTTTCACCACACTCGAGATGATCTGGCTAGGATAAGGTTGGAAAGTAAGATTTGATTATAAACCGTCTCAAAACTCAACGGCTTATGATCGGGAATATACTCCTGTAGTTGAGATTCATGGAATAGATTGTGCAGATTTGACAAGGATGGCAACAAGGTAATGCGATACGAACTGGTCCAATCCTCTTAATGATGTGGAAGGGTCCAATATATCGAAGACTGAGTTTCTTAGCTCGTAGTTCCCAACCAATACCAATCATAGGGGTCACCCTAATTAAGGAATACATGATCACCCTCATCAAACTCCAACGGTCTAGTCCGCTTGTCAACATAGCTTTTTCTGATGACTTTGAGTTGCTTTAATCCTTTCCTTAATATGATGAATCTTCTCTGTACTCTATTAGACCAAATCAGGTCGCTAAAGCAGTCTCTCGCCAACATCCCACCAACACAGTGGTGTCCGACACTTATGCCCGTACAATGCTTCATACGGGGTCATCCCGATACTGGAGTGATAACTGTTGTTGTACGCAAACTCCACTAATGGAAGGTGATCCTCCCATCTGCCTTCACTATTGAGCACACAAGCCTGAAGCATGTCCTCCAATGTTTGAATGGTTCTTTCGATCTGACCATTGGTCTGTGAATGATAGGCTGTACTAACATGAAGATTAGAGCCCAATGCTAAGTTCAAAGCTCTCCAGAAGCGAGAAATAAACTTAGGATCACGATCTGAGATGATATTGGTTGGAACCCACTATGTTCTTGAGGTACTCATCAGCTAGCTTGAAAATCTTGTAATTAGAACGAACTGGAATGGAATGAGCTGACTTAGTCAAACGATCTACCACTACCCATATGGAGTCATTACCCGCCTAGGACCAAGGTAGCCCCATCACAAAGTCCATAGAGATACTCTCCCACTTCCAATCTGGAACGTTTAGCGGTTGCATCTGACCAGAAGGCTTTTGATGCTCTATCTTAACTTTCTGACAGGTTAACCATCGAGACACAAATTCAGAAATCTCTGACTTCATTCCCAGCCACCATTACATTTTCTTGAGATCTCAATACATCTTGGTAGATTTAGGATGTATTGAGTATTGACTCTTATGAGCCTCCTCCAAAACTTGCCTCCTATCCTCATAATTGGGTACACAGATTCTACCATTGAAGCAAACAACTCCATCACTATCTTGATAACACTAGGCAACCCTTGTTTAGCTTGAAGCTTTACATCAACCTCTTGGGATAATCTGATTGAATTCCTTAATGAACTGGAAATCTGAACATGACTTAGCACCAATTTATTTCCCTGAGATCACACCTTCAAATTGAGATCCCTAAAGGATTCTAAAAGAGCCTTTTCATGAATCATCAATGTGGCTGCGTGAAAAGACTTCCTACTTAAAGCACCCGCTACTACATTAGCCTTCTACGGGTGGCACTTTAATTTAAAGTAATAGTCCTTCCAAAATTTCACCCATTCTCCATTTCCTAATTAATATTCAACTCCTTTTGATCAAACAAATACTTCAAACTCTTGTGATCACTGAAAACTTTGAAACGAGCACCATATAGATAATGTCTCCAAATATTTCAGAGCATAGACAATGACAGCAGACTCTAAATCATGGGTGGGATAACTTTCTTCATGGGGCTTCAGTTGTTATTAAAAGTCACGATGGACTACAATTGATGAAAAAAATATTGGCGATCAAATCTAGGTGAAAATATTTTGAGGGACTAAAAGAAAAAAAACCCAAATTTTATAGGGACCAAAAAGATATTTGACACTTCATTTTTATGTTGGTTACTGTGTTATTAGTGCGCAATGTCCACCGGTTTTGTCGGTTCGTGTAGTTCTCCCCTCCCAATAAAGTTTTTGTTACACACAACATTAGAATTTGAGACCATAGGATGAGATCGGAACCCTTATATTTTACTTATAGTTTGTAAAAAATAAAATTAAAAAAATAAATAATTAGAGTCATTTTACTTTATGACAATATTTACAAAACATTCTTACATATTTAATGACACATATATATTTAATTTAATATATATATATATATATATATATATATATATATATACATTTAATGATATATATTCAATGTATATTTAATGGTACATATTTAATAGTACATATTTAATATATATTTGAAGGATATAAACTTTAAAAATAGACTATATATTAACTTGATTTAGACACGTCATCCTCCATATCCTAGTATGAACATATTTATTATAATGTTGAATAATTCAAATCTTTTTTATTTATTTAATTACTTAATTTAAATGGTTGTCAAAGATCATTAATGAATGATCAATTTTTATGAAATATACTATACTTAATATTGTATTTAATTTAAATATTATTATTATTAAACAAATTCGAATTTAAAGAAATGGTTAGGATTTAATATGGTCAATCCTTAGATGAGGAGTTGCAGTCTAGAAAACTTTTCTCGATTACATTAATTCAGGCTTTGCTCAAATGTACCTAGATCTAAGTAAAGGTTATGATTGATCAAAAATGAAAAAGTATGTCACAAAATATAAGCTTAAGTGTTTAGCCTGTCAGAAGACTAAGATAGATATCAAGAACCCTTAAGATTGTTACATGTAACATCCTAATATTTAAACCTTGGAAAAAATATAGAGAATCTTAACACTTAACACAAAATCAGAGTTCTAAATGTACCGCTTAAGGAATTGAATACTACATAGCAAGGCGAAAATAACTGTCACTATAAGCTTCTTAAGGAATAAATTTCAAAAGGATAACTGAAGGACACACCTGAAAATAGTTTACTTAAGTCATTTTACAACCATAGTTCAAATCCAAAAGAACGATTCACATTGTACTTTAACCTTGATTACAACAATCGAAAGTTAAGGTCTCAAAATACATTACATAACAACTAACTAGGGAGGAGTAAGCAAATATACTTGACCCCTAAGGATCTCTTTTAACCAACTAACCACAACCTCGACTTTCTTGGTCTTACCCTATCCATCCAAATCACAACAATATAAACAGTGAGACTACAATCTCACATAACCTAAAGAAATCAAACCACTCAATTTCAGGGGAGAACCCAACCCAACATTCTTTGTTGAGTAAATAGTCTTGGGCCTTGGATTCAGGATCATTAATTCCCTCTTCCAAGTATGCTACTTAAACTCGGGATCTTCATCCCCATGGTGCCTTATGTATAATTAGAATCTTTGGCTTTCTCACTCGATAAACATATTGGGATATATCATGCAATAATATCAACAATTGATAGACAAGCTATCGCATATTCACAAGTGTTGTAAACATGTTAAAATTAGTGGAAATAAATCTTAAACTATCTCAATTATCATTATAAATCATATATAGGAATTGAATTAGGGTAGTCATACGAGGTAATCGAGGGCCAAATGGTGACAAAAAGGGTATAAACTACTGAATCTGTGCTTGGACGCATGACTGTGCGCTTGGGCAAGGTTTGATTTTGTTTGTCTTGCGCTTGGACGCATGGTAGTGTGCTTGGGGCGCTTTTGACAGTTTTAGTTATGCCTGTCATGCGTTTAGAGCGCATGGGTATGCGCTTGGGCGCATTTCATTGCTGGAAAGTGCTTTTAAACCCATTTTACTTACTCAATTCATCCAAACTCGATCCAAATCATACCAATACCAAAATTAAACATTTATCACATATAAAACACTTAGTAAAAACACACTTTTTAGCACAATCAGTTAAGGTTAATTACACTTGCTTCCAACAATCAATTTGAGAATAAATCTTCACAATATTGGGCATTTGTCTTATCTTCAACATCATAGCATTCTAATAGCATAACAAGAGCAAAAATAGACATGCAAAGGAACATTTCAGAACCAACCACTCTTAGGATTTAAAACCTTAACATAGTTAAGGGAAAACAAATAGGGAAGAAAAATTCACTTGGACTTCCAAATAAAGTAGTTTGGCACAAAAGAACACTATGACACCAACAAAGCTCCCCAAACTCTTCCTAGTTCTCGAATTAGCCTCCCAAACCTTCAATACCTTTTTGGTTCTTCTCTCAAAAATCCAAAAGCAGTGACCCTAAAGCACATGCAAGACCAAAATCGACTTCCCTAGTAGAGCTCAAGAACTAATATTCAAAACTATTTGTGGCTCCAAGGTAATGGTTGCTAAAATTTCAGATTTTCCTTTGCAATACTTCTAAGAGCTTGAGGATAATGGGAGTGGCAAGATTAGGAAATGTGTTTTCTAATGATGATATTGAGTGTTTCCATGAATTGGGAGTTGATTGTTGTGAGTTGATGAAGAAACCCTTGCTTTCCTCTCACTCTCGTAAAAGCTCTCTCTCTCTCTCTCTCTCTCTCTCTCTCTCTCTCTCTCTCACTAGGTTTCTTTTCAAAAGAAAGTGTTGTGTATGTGCATGGAGTGTGTGGCTGAAAAGTAAAGAGGGAAGATCGTGGTTTTAATGAAAATAAAATTTTAAAGCGAAAAGGAATTTCCAATAATACCCTCCTCTAACCATCTAACACTCAAAACCATATAATCAACTATTAGTACCTCTAAAATTATAATAAATCATAGAATTAGCCAATCATTCAATAATCACACAATTATTTCCACAATCCACAACAACCACACATCAATATTAAAACATCAATCACTTAAAGTAATCTAAAATTACTTTGGGCGTTACATTTCACCCCAACTTGGAAAAGTTTTGTCCTCAAAAATTTGTCAAGTCTTACCTCATTGGAAGAGATATAGATAACGGGTCCACATATCTTCCTCAAGTTCCCATGTTGCTTTTTCGAGTGAGAATCGATTCCAAACAACTTTAACAGTCGGAATTGTCCAAGTCCGGAGAGTCTTTTCACCACACTCGATGATCTGGCTAGGATAAGGTTGGAAAGTAAGATCTGATTATAAACCGTCTCAAAACTCAACGATTTATGATCGGGAATATACTCCTGTAGTTGAGATTCATGGAATAGATTGTGCAGATTTGACAAGGATGGCAGCAAGGTAATGCGATACGAACTGGTCCAATCCTCTTAATGATGTGGAAGGGTCCAATATATCGAAGACTGAGTTTCTTAGCTCGTAGTTCCCAACCAATACCAATCATAGGGGTCACCCTAAGGAATACATGATCACCCTCATCAAACTCCAACGGTCTAGTCCACTTGTCAACATAGCTTTTTCTGATGACTTTGGGTTGCTTTAATCCTTTCATTAATATGACGAATCTTCTCTGTACTCTATTAGACCAAATCAGATCGCTAAAGCAGTCTCTCGCCAACATCCCACCAACACAGTGGTGTCCGACACTTATGCCCGTACAATGCTTCATACGGGGTGATCCTCCCATCTGCCCGTACAATGCTTCATACTTTGGAATGATAAGCGTTGTTGTCGCAAACTCCACTAATGGAAGGTGATCCTCCCATCTGCCTTCACTATTGAGCACACAAGCCTGAAGCATGTCCTCCAATGTTTGAATGGTTCTTTCGATCTGACCATCAGTCTGTGAATGATAGGTTGTACTAACATGAAGATTAGAGCCCAATGCTAAGTTCAAAGCTCTCCAGAAGAGAAAAAAAACTTAGGCTCACGATCTGAGATGATATTGGTTGGATCCCACTATGTTCTTGAGGTACTCATCAGCTAGCTTGGAAATCTTGTAATTAGAACGAACTGGAATGAAATGAGCTGACTTAGTCAAACAATCTACCACTACCCATATGGAGTCATTACCCGCCTAGGACCAAGGTAGCCCCATCACAAAGTCCATAGAGATACTCTCCCACTTCCAATCTGGAACGTTTAGCGGTTGCATCTGACCAGAAGGCTTTTGATGCTCTATCTTAACTTTCTGACAGATTAACCATCGAGACACAAATTCAGCAATCTCTGACTTCATTCCCAGCAACCATTACATTTGCTTGAGATCTCAATACATCTTGGTAGATTTAGGATGTATTGAGTATTGACTCTTATGAGCCTCCTCCAAAACTTGCCTCCTAATATCCTCATAATTGGGTACACAGATTCTACCATTGAAGCAAACAACTCCATCACTATCTTCAGTAACACTAGGCAACCATTGTTTAGCTTGAAGCTTTACATCAACCTCTTGGGATAATCTGATTGAATTCCTTAATGAACTGGAAATCTGAACATGACTTAGCACCAATTTATTTCCCCGAGATCACACCTTCAAATTGAGACTAAAGGATTCTAAAAGAGCCTTTGCATGAATCATCAATGTGGCTGCGTGAAAAGACTTCCTACTTAAAGCACCCGCTACTACATTAGCCTTCTACGAGTGGCACTTTAATTTAAAGTAATAGTCCTTCCAAAATTTCACCCATTCTCCATTTCCTAATATTCAACACCTTTTGATCAAACAAATACTTCAAACTCTTGTGATCATCGAAAACTTTGAAACGAGCACCATACGGATAATGTCTCCAAATTTTGAGCATAGACTCTAAATCATGGGTGGGATAACTTTCTTCATGGGGCTTGATTGCTATTAAAAGTAACGATGGACTACAATTGATGAAAAAATATTGGCGATCAAATCTAGGTGAAAATATTTTGAGGACTAAAAGAAAAAAACCAAATTTTATAGGGACCAAAAGATATTTGACACTTCATTTTTATGTTGGTTCTTGTGTTACTAGTGCACAATGTCCATCGGTTTTGTCGGTTCGTGTAATTCTCCTCTCAATAAAGTTTTTGTTACACACAACATTAGAAATTGAGACCATAGGATGGGATCGGAAACCTTATATTTTACTTATAGTTTGTAAAAAATAAAATTAAAAAAATAAATAATTAGAGTCATTTTACTTTATGACAATATTTTCTTACATATTTAATGACACATATATATTTAATTTAATATATATACATTTAATGATATGTATTCAATGTATATTTAATGGTACATATTTAATAGTACATATTTAATATATATTTGAAGGATATAAACTTTAAAAATAGACTATATATTAACTTGATTTAGACATAATCACCATGAATTAGAATAATCATCACCAGTTTTATCATTCAACTACTTTGTTGAGAGAGATCATTTTCTAGGTTATCCTCATGCACATCTCCCCAAAACTTGACAAGTGCATTAAAATCAGGAATAACATAAGGATGCATAGATGAACTTATAACTGTAGCAATTTAAGAACAAAGTAAAGGTTTTAAGTACCATAGTACTCAAACCTTCAAAATCTAACCATGGGGAAAAAGGAAAACTCACAAATTTTTTAAGGTTTTTATCGCTATCATACGTAGTTGTCTATTTTATATATAACAAGAGTGATCTTCTTCATCTGTATGGTTTCTGCAGTAGAGGGAGAAGTTTCTAATTGAGTATGATGCTCAGGTCAACTTCAGGACTCGCCATGGTGTTATTAATTATCCTTAAGAAGCATGTGTGCCTTTAGTTTCCATGAACCAATGCTTGTTTTTTTTTTGACGCAACCAATGCTTGTTGTTAATAGCTTTTTCATGCACACATCATTAAAACTCAATTTCCAAAAGGGTACCAAAGGTGCCACAAACTACAATAAAATCCGCCGAGGGTTGACAACCAAGTTATTTCGACTTTAGTTTTAGAAATCATGAGTCTATCCAAAAATGGAGTAACCATATAACTTATTTTGGTTGTGTGTTATTGGTGCTTAATTAGTATTTTACAATTTTGTCAATGACTAATCTACAAACCAACATTAATCAACACAATATTTGATAAAACTCTTCAAAATTGTCCATATAGAAGAGTTAATATGCTGCTGGATTCGAGTTTTATTATAGAAGACTCCAACTCGTAGTAATTTTTTTTTTAATTTAATAAAATTAGTACAAGTTATGAATTTTTTATAGAAGTAGTTATTAAATATGTTCGCAGGTTTAACATATTTTAAACATCTCCAATTATATTTTGCTATGGTGTCATGTTGTAATTTTAATTCTTAAAGTTCTGTACAAATACATGTTAGACCAAGATGACACACATCTTAGTTCTCTTTATTTTGGTAATAACAAATATTGTTTAGTTGTAGCTAGGGTTTTTGTTTCAGTGAGCTGGGGTGAGAGAAGAAGAAGCTGAAACGTTAATAATGAAAACAAAAGACAAGTAATAAAACAAGAAAAAGTTTCCTCCGTGAGTGGAGTGGCCTCTAGTTTCCTCTTAATTCATTCATACCTTTATTCAATAGATAAACAACAGTACATATAGCAATAGAAATATGACAGCTGTGCTAGTAGCACTCAATCCAAATTGGAGAATAACACAAAGGACAACCAACAGTAAGAAATAGTACTATAAGGTATCCTTGGTAAATTAGGCATGTTCTTACTCATAACACAACAATTACTTCATGTTGAAATCATTCTGCCACTTGGGCTTAATGATGTTCCTCTTGGCCCTATATATCTCTTGGTTTAAACTTGATATTGGGCCCTTCTTCATGGTCTTCACTAGCATCATCAATTGGGCCTAAGCCCTCATCTCCATATGCTACATTCATTTCTTCATCAAGAGGAACCTTGTCCTCAAGGTTCAGAGTTGGAAAGTTCTTCCTCAAGTCTGCAAATGATTCCCAAGTTGCATCTTCAGGATATAGCCCATCCCATTGCACCAGAGCACGGTGTTGAGCAGGTTCAGCAGCATACTGGATGTCAAGAATAGCGACTGGTTGAATTACAGGCTGGTTGTCAACAGCTTCTGCAGGAAGATTCAATTCTGGTTGTGTGTTTCCATGATAGGGCTTCAGTTTTGAGACATGAAAAACTGGGTGAATCTTGCTCTCAGCAGGTAATTCAAGCTCAAATGCTACTTCACCAAAGGCCTTCTTGAGTTTAAAGGGACCATAAAATCGTTTAGACAGCTTACGAGTACGTATACCAGCCACAAAGGTTTGACAGAATGGTTTGAGCTTGACAAAAACCATGTCATACCTTCTTTGAAAGGATGTGGAATCCTTCGTTTATCAGCATATAGTTTCATAGTTGCTTGAGCTTTCACTACAAGAATAAGCTTGCATTGCCACCAAAGTTTGCCACGGAGGACTGGCCGTCGCTAATTTGCCACGGATTTGCGACGAAAATGGATCTATGGAGTAGGCGCTAAAAATCCCGCTCAAATTTGCCACGGAAATGATGGCCGTCGCTAATTTGCCACGGACATTTGGTGGCAAGTCCGTGGCAAATATTAAATCCCAAATAAAGCACACGATTCTCTCTTTTAAGTGAATACGCAGAATAATTTTTCACTTTGTTTCCCTCACTCTCCTCCCACGCACGACCTCCACACGCCTCCTCCTCCGTCCTCCCCGTTCTTCTCCGTCCTCCTTCGCCTCCGCCTTCTGCACCCACAACCACCATCTTTCCTCGCGCCTCTCTCTCTCTCTCCCTCTCTCAGCATCTTCCTCTATCCTTCCTCCCAACGGTTCTGCTCCGTTCACCACCGTCCTCCGGTTCGCCACCGTTCTCCTCCGTTCGCGACGTCTTCTCTACTACTGGTAAGACTTTACAACATCATTAATTTGTCCCCAATTTGATTATTGTAAAACCCTAATCCCAAATTTTTGAATTTGAGATAATCCCAATTTTTGTAAAACCCTAAATCTGAAACTTTGCAAATGTAGTGTGGATGGAAGCATTGTTAATTTGGGGCTTTGGGACATGCAGCAGTGCTAGAAGCTTCCTCATTTGAGCTTCTATGATTCCCTATTGTGTTTAGGTTTTTCACCACTTTTTTTATATTTTTTTCACATTTTCAAGGCCAGGGAAGATTGGAACTTCATTCTTTGCCTCCTTTTGGATTTGGATAAGAAGAAGTCACGGGAAATTCAGACCCTCCGGATCAAGGATGAGCACATTGGTATGCGCAACTTCACTTCGAGCAGAGATCAAATCTTTGACATTTCACGCCTTTAGCTATGGCGTATGTTATGGATCGAGTTTATATACTTCACCCGAAATGCTTGAAACTTGTGCTTGTGATCTTTGTTTGTGTTTTGTGGGTGTTGCTTTCGATCTTGCGATTCTTAACACGCGCGTTTTGAAATTGTTCTTTTAAAGTAATTAGATTCAAGTTCAAAATTGTTAATTCTCTCACTTCTTTGTATAAGATGACTATTATCTTTTAGTGTGCAAATCAAGTTTCTTTAATTGATTTCTCTGAAAGCTGTTTGTTGTATGATTTCATGACGATTATAAGGATAGTTTTGATACTTGGTATGGGTCTATATTTACGGCTAATGGCTATACTTATTTTACTGAAAGCAATGTTACTTCAAAGAATCTACATGGCAAAATAATATCGGGATGAGTAATCTGGTTGAGCAAGTAAGTTTAATGGTCATTATTGAATTTCTTCAATCTATCTATTTTTCAGGTGTTAGTGCTCTCGATTTTTCTTTCTTTATTCAAACCAGATCCGTGGTCCACTTTCAAGCATTCAAACCTTAAGTAAAATCCACATCTCACGCAGACAAAGAAAAGTCGTAATATGTAAATCGTTAAATAGATGAATTTTATTATCGTAACAATAAAAAGCATGCACTGTTGTAAGTAACTATTACTTAGCCAAATATTTACTATTTTAATTCTACAATGAGTGGTTACCTTAAGCCGAGTCAAACGATGAGTTTGACAAAGTTATTCATACCTTATGTTATTGGATATCAACAATGTCTTAAATAGGTAACTTTGCATTTCATATGATATTGTTGAAGATATATTGGTGCAAGGTGATCGTCTGAGTGATATTCTCCAACAACTTCAAGATCTTTGTATACTTGACAAAGGTATGTTTCTCTCTTGCAATTTTAATCACACGTACCTGCACATAATTTTATATACCAGTAATGAATTAACGTTCTTTGAAGATTTTTGATCTTCATATCTTATTGTCATTTCCTCTATATGTTTATAAAATAAAATATTTTGTGCTCTGCTATATCTTATTCATTTCCTTGATTATATTTTCCAATACATAGGACCCAAAGGTGGTTTTTGACATGTTACATGTTCACATAATTTGTTGATTGGTTGATCTACAAGAAAATTGTTGGAACATAGTGAAGCAGTTATGGTGACATTGTACATGGCAAAGGGGACATTTTCTGGGCGAGTTATGGCGGCACCACATGATCGCTTGGCCGCGCTGGCCTTAGATGCCCTTCCGAGAGGAAAATGCAAGAATGGGGGTCATTTCATAATGGGAAAAAGCCTCTTATTGACACAAACTAAATTTGTCTATTGGTTTAGAAAATCCCTTGGATGAATACAAACTTCTATAATTTCTAATCAACCCATACTTTATATAATTCCTACTCATATCACGAGGCTTAATTTACTCCAATACAGACACAAAGGAAGGCGACTCAAAATCCTAGAGAGAATCACTCTCAATGTCTCGAGAGACACACTCAATTTTACTTAAAAACTTTGATGCAAATACATGAAAGGATTTGCCTTGTTTATACTAACCACGGAGCCAAAAATTACAGTTGAAATAGTAGTAGTAATTAATAGTGTCAATTGAAACAAAATCTTGTAAAAATGGAGATTGTCAAACATAGTGGCTTAGAGTCAAAAATTGGGTGGTGCTATCCTTGCTTATAAGGTGGTGCAATAATTCTGCATCGAGGGGGTGTTAAATCGATGCTCTCGAATCCGTAAGGCAAAATATTGAGACATCTTCAGATAATATGCCTTTCAAAGATCTACCGCATTGTAATTTACGAGTTTTGGCATTTTGATCCCCATTGAAGAGACCCTCCCTCAATTTTATTATATTTTTCTTCAAAAAATATGTCCATTAAATGGAGATTCTGGTCACCAGGTTGAGGCCACTGAGCTATAGAGGAGCAGATATATTTGTTTTAGCATTCTCATTGATTAGCGAGCTAGCTATGAAAATGTTCTCAAAAAGGTTCAGCCATGCCTATTTATTATATTTTGATACCACAATCAAGGTTGTTCTCCAACCTCCTTGTAGGAAGGAAATGGCGATGAAGAAAAGGCATAGAAGGTCTGGTTGCTCATTTGTGTAAGTACATCTTGCTCCTATAGTTTCTATCCTGATTTAATAGGAGAAACACACCTTTTATCATAATGTATCATGTTATATTTTTCACTATTTGAGCACATTCACATGAATCTTTGTAAATTTGAAATGTTATCACACACCAAAAGTATATTAACATATATCTTTTTTGACTGGCAGAAGTGTTATGTGTGGAGGTTGTGCTGCTTAATAGGTTGCAATTGCATCAGCATCTACTTTCAAGGTCAAGTGTGGAAATTCTCTTAAGGCAATACTTTCTACCGCTCAAACTAGTCCAAAGGTACTTCTTGGTTGGTCCTTTTTCTGCTTTGGGGTTTATTTCTTTCTTAATTGATCCTCAGTAGTGATTAATTTGATGCTTATGAAAAATTTGATAAGAAAACAATTCAATTCATGCGGGGTTTGCTCGGTTTGTGAACATTAGAGATGGTAGGGTGCTACCCGTTGCATTTATTAGCTCGTCAAAGACGGTGCAATGTGTGCACGATTCATTGTGTGTAGTGGAGCTCTTGTTTGTGCTTCCACTGGCAGATATGGGTAATGATTTGTCAATGTTTTGATTGATAATGATGATGACAGACTTCAATTTGATGTGTTTATTTGTTTTGTGGATTGATATATTGCTATTTGCAAACATCCCAGAGCACTCCTCTTCATCTAGCAGCCAAAGGAGGATCTTTGGATTGCATTCGCGAATTATTAGCATGGGGTGCAGATCGTCTTCAACGGGATGCATCTGGGTACATTTTACTTTCTAAATATAAATTCTTACCTGTTTGAGAAGATCTCATTAGTCATGAATTATGATTGATTTATATGTAAACATATTTCATTTTCATGGAACTTTATGTTGCTTATTCCTAATGAGATTGCTTTGCATTAATTGTAGTGGTAAAATGCAAGTCTATAGGAAAACCTTATCTCCTCTTGTATTTTTGTTTCTGTTTTCCTGTGCAACTTTGCAATTTAGGAAGCCCCTTTCAACCGTGTGTTGTGTTTATGCAGGCGGATACCTTATATGGTTGCATTAATTGTAGTGGTAAAATGCAAGTCTATAGGAAAACCTTATCTCCTCTTGTATTTTTGTTTCCTGATTATGCCATGACATTTGTCCGCGGGACCTCTTCAAAGTATGTATATGCATGTTATTTAACTTCTGGTATCTTGTTTTTGGTCCTTTAATCTCTATCAAAGTTACTGATGTACATCCTGAAAAAAAAAACAGGCCATTTGGTCGATTGTGGTGGGATGAGATTGTGTCCACAGTTGTTAAATAACGAGGTCAGATTCTAATCCAGAAATGGACGAGGACGAGGACGAAGTAATTGATAAAGTTGATGTGGATAATGAAGCTTCAGATAATACATCATCTGATCCAGAGGAATTTGAGGTGGAAAGGTTGCTTGCTATTTGCTATGGTGATCCCAATGATATCAAAGAACCATGACTATATTTTAAAGTATGTTGACTTATCTCCAGACATTTTCAATTTTTTCGTTCGATCCCATTACATCGTCTATTGTATCTCTATTTTATCTGATTCCTTTCTCTTTCGTTTTTATGATTTATACACCATTCTCACCTCAGGAAGTGAATCATTATTATTCATGTCTAGGATAAGGGTATAGTGAAAACTGCAAAGCAAACTAAAATCTTGAATTAGGTGCTGAAAATGATTTACAAACTTGATTATAAATCATAGCAATATATAATATCTATAACTATACTACCAATTAAGTTCATATGCAAAGCAAACTAAAATCTTGAATTAGGTGCTGAAAATGATTTACAAACTTGATTATAAATCATAGCAATATATAATATCTATAACTATACTACCAATTAAGTTCATATGCGATGCTTGAACTTCAATGCTTCATTTGGCTTCTCCTCTAACAAGTAAGTTAATGGCAATTGAAAATATCTTCTGTTGTCAATTCAGGATAAGCATTTGTCAAACATAACTTGAATTTAGGCTTTGTCAGTATGTTCCAATCTCATTGGATTTAATTGTACACCATTTGTCAGGGCTTGCTTATCTGCATGCTAAAAATACTCTGCACACAGTGACTATGGCATCATATCCCTGGCCCTCAAATTTTAGTAAATTTAAAAGTTGTGTTTCTTGTGATAATCTTTTTCTAAGGACCTTTAAATTGGAAATCATAGTTTGCTTTCTTGTGCAGATTATAAGGATATATAAGGCAAAGGAGCATCTTTGAAGTTGAGTTCACACGATGAGTTACCTTCATTGATATCTGATTGGTTGAGGAATTGATAGTTTCATTTCTTATGTGGTTTAGAAACAGTTGAGATTTTCTCGAGGTAGTTAATAAATGCATTATATCTCATTATGATAATGATTTAGTTTGTTAGCCTTAGAGTCATCTATAAGCGTCATATAGTTCATCGATTATAAAGACTATACTGCTACGTATATAAGCACATCAATGTACTTCACAATTCAATCAATAAAGAAAACAATATCATTTCAATGATTCTGAAATTCTAACAAAGATATGAAGTACTTTAATTAATTCTAACAATATCATTTCAATGAGCCTTTGCAAGTTAGAGTAGTAGGAAACTACTGCTCCATTTATTTTTTTTAATTTTTTTTTTAAAAATTTGCGACGGATTTGCCACGGACTTGCGGCCGAAATTTGCCGCAGTTTATGACGAAAAATTTGCCACGCATTTGCGACGGAAAAATTTGCCACGGATTTGCGACGGAAACATTTGCCACGGAAATTCCGTGGCAAACGATTTGCGACGAGCGTTTTTGCCACCAATTTTTGTCCGTGGCAAATCCGTGGCAAATGTTGTTTTGCCACGGAAATTTGTACATTTGCCACGGAAATGTCCGTGGCAAATCAGCGATTTTCTTGTAGTGTTTGAGAAGTTTGCGCCTTAGGGTGTTCAGAATTTCAGTTCTCTCGGATAGTGCAACATCTACAGCTTCTATATGACTTGTTCCTTGAATATACTGAGGTAAGCTAGGAGGAGGCTTCCCATATACTACCTGATATGGTGTTAAACCAGTGGTGAAGTGCACAACAGTGTTATAACTCCATTCGGCCCAATGTAAGAACTTACCCCATGTAACGCCCCAAAATAATTTAATTACTCATTTAATTAAGTTATTTAAGGCTTGCAACATTTATTTAAGTCAATTAATTAATTTGGAGTTTTATTTTATTTAGGAGGTGTTATAGTGATTAGTTATATTAAAAGAATAATAGGGTGTTTAATGTAACTAAGAGGTGTTGGGTAGTAAATAAGGGGGTGGCGATTTAATTATGTCAGGGAGTGGTTGAAGTAACTAGGAGGTGCAAATAAAGGGCCCATGGCCCATAAGTAGGCCCAAATTCAAGGAAATAACTTAGGGGTAGGGTTTTCATTCCCATTTGACGAAAAGAAAAGAAAAGGAGAGGGAGAGAGTGAGAGGGAGGGACGGCAGCAGCTGGTCTAGGAGGGAGGGAGGAGAAAAATTCCATTTTTGGCTTGTGGTAAGTGGGTTTGGGTACCAATCTTCCTCATTTTTCATGCTCTATCTATTAGTTTAAGTTTTACCCACTAATTCCTTCTCATTCTCACTTTACCATGGAAGGGGTTGAAGCTCAAAGTGGTGGGGTATCTATTTTGGTGATTCTTGAAGTGGTGAAGGAGAGGTTCTAGTATTCCTTCAATTTCTAAGGTTAGGGGGCTCTCTTTCATACATAATAGGTTATAAGATGAGTAATTATGTGTGGGTTAGGTGTTTAGGGTAATTAATTGTTGTTTATGTGTTGTTTGAATTAATTGGTATTTATGTGTTGTTTGAATTAATTGGTGTTTATGTGTTGTTGAATTAATTGGTGTTTATGTGTTGGTTGAATTAATTGGTGTTGTGTTTGGATTAAATTTGGTGAACCCATGAGGTTGTTGTGAAAGAGAAATTGAATTGTTAATTCTATTATTGTCGGTGTTAATGAGATAATTACATGGAGTTTAATTAAAATCAATGGGAGGAGTTATGGTGATGATTGGGTGTTGGTGAATTGCTTGAATGAAGTGGTTTGATGGTGTTGTGTGGGAATATGACCATCGGGTTCTTTGTGAAACAGTGGGGGTGCGCCATTTTGGCCTAAATTTGTGCACTTAGTGGCGCCGATGTGTGTTTGGATCGTGGGTGTGTGTGTGCGGCGCGGCAGGGCGCCATTTTGGCGTGCCAGTATTTGCGTTAAATGTGGTGGTATTCGCAAATCTAGTGCAAGTATACACGCGTCATACAAGTAATAAAGTGGATATAAGTAAGAGATCGTTCCCACGAGGATTGGTTTACTTTCAAAGTTCAAGTCTCAAAACACAAGAGAATCAAGTGATAAATCGGCACTAAAAGTTGGTGTTAATATTAGAAACGTAAATAAAGCAAGTAAATAAGTGTTGGTTGTGATTATGGATGAGAATGAGTTGGATTGTTGCATGCAAGTAAATCCTCTCTAGTCAGACGTTATAACGTTTACACGTTATTACGTACAAATGTTATTCTGTATAGACGTTACGACGTCTGAACGCTGTTGCAAGAAAGCTGTGCTTTTCAGCACAAAACGTCAGAGTTTCAAGTACTAGAATGTCCTATGTCTAGGTTCTAAGTAGGCCCACTCCTGTATTTTAAGTACCCACAGCAATGTCCTATGAACTATTATCCATTCTATGTCTAGACTTAGATAAAAATGCCTAAATGTCTTTAGTGCACCTTTTCGTTCATATAAATCTTTGAGTTCTTTTCATAGACCATGTCCATACTCTATGAATCTACCTATTTTAAGTGATCGAGTCTCAAAACAAGTTTGGAAATATTATCATGCAAAGATTTAAAACATATAAGTGTCAATACTTCATAACATTTAACTAGAAATTCATTACATGCAAAACAACAACCCAACTACAAGATGTTTAGCTCATGCTGAGCATCTTTACAGAATGATAAGGAGTTAGAATCCAAATACCATACATGGAAGAAAAGAAACTGAGCGCAAAAGATACACCTAAGTGACTTTCCTGCATGCAGTCTGTAGAGACGTTACAACGTCTGAGCTTCACAGTAGTGGTTATGACTGGAAATGGAGTTGAGTAGAGTTCAAAAACCGAAGTCTGTGTCCAGAACTTCGTTTTGAGAACTCTTTCTGAACAATGGAGGAAGGTAGATGATGAATGTATGGACTGGTATGATGCAGGTGTGTGTGCATATCCACTTAGAGAGAGAGATAAGTCTTGTAATTATAGAAAAAGGGGTCACATGTTGCTGATGTCATTTGCCCACCTACCAAGCCTGTTTGCACTTCTGAACTGACACTGTACAGTGCTACAGTGCGTCATCCGCGTCAGCACTGAGAAGAGAGAAGATCTTCTGACTTGTTGAATCTTTGACCATCATTATTAGTGCAAAGACAACCGAGATATTTCTTTCTTGCTTTGCTGCCTTTCGTAGACGTGGTGAGGGACGTTGCGACGTTCGGCTTTTTACTGCACAAACACAAGAAGCATCAAAATGCTCACAAAGGCACCAATTGATGCCAAAATGCACATAACTCGTAATTTAGCCCCTAGCTAACTAAGAAACAATAAATTAACAGAAAACTAATAGAATCAACCTACTAATGCTAGAGAACTTGCATGATTTATCTTTGAATAAGTATAAATAACTCATATAAATATGAGTTATCACCAGCGCGCCCGTGTTGCATGCTGTGTGTTCAGGTGTGTGTGGCGCAGCACCGGGCGCCATTTTGGCATGCCCAGTGCGCCTGGTGGTGCGCGTGTGCAGGTGTGGCGCGGGCAGGGGCGCCATTTTGGCTGCCCAAGTCTTTGTGTCTTTGTTGTGTGGTGTCTAAGTGTTGTCTAGAAATGCTATATACTAGTCCTTTTCACATTTTAGTCCCTAAAAATGCTGTTTTGGTTCTTGTGCACTATTGGTCCTTCTAATGTGTCGTTGTGGTCCCTATGTGACTGTTTAGTCCCTAGGTGACCGTTTAGTTCTTGTGGGTGTCGGTTTAGTCCTTATGTGACAAGTTGGTCCTTAGGTGTGAGTTGGTCCTTGACTTTGGTGTTAGCCTTAGAGCTATGTCTTGGTGTTAGCCTTAGAGCTAGTGGTTGATGATGTCGTGGTGAATTTAAGGTGGTTGCTTAATAATTTGAGGTGGTTGCTTAATAATTTAAGGTGGTTGCTTAATACCTTAAGGTGGTTGTTTAAGGTGGTTGCTTAAGGTGGTTGTTCATTGGTGGTGGTATTTTGCATAGAATGAGATTGTATGTGATTGATGCATTGTTCATGGTGTCTCATACTTCATATGCATCAAAAGGTGGTTGTAGGCTTGGCCTTGATATTGAATGGTGGTTGTTGATATCTATTATGGTGGTTGTGCCCTCAAGGCAAAATTTATGGAGGTTGATGGTACCACATGCATATGCCCTTAGTGTAGGGTTGCATACATGCATACATACATGTAATTGGTGTTCTTGCATATGATGGTTGTGAGTTGATGTGCCAAACTTAATGTCATGTGCTATTTGTTGGAATGTGATTGTTGCTAGTTGCCTTCCCTAATATAATGCTTATCTTATTTGCTATTATTTATGTAAAGAGACTCACCCTCTTCGCTTTCGTGTTGCTTCTCATGTCGCAACTGCGGTGATAGCGAATGAAGGTATTCACCTTCCTAGTCCAGTTAAGGTCATGCTCGTCACGTAGCAATCGGGGCGTTAGTAGACTATTGTTTTATTTGTTGTTGTTTCAAACAGTTATTGGTGATGTATTATCTATTTTGCGATACATGTTCTATTTCCATTGTTTTGATGATTGTATGAGACCGTGTTCCCCTAAACCGATATTTTAAGGATTGCCCGAATAACGTGCTATGTATCATGTACTTATTATTTGATGAGCGTACAATTGTGCAATTACGTTGTTTGAGGAAATGTAGCACTCTCTTTTTAGGTGCGTGGAAATTTTTTTGAAAACTTTGATTTTTTTAAATTGGCTAAATAGTAGTATTTAGAAAAGGGGTGTTACACCCCAATCCTTCGGTTTCTCGTGAACAAAACAACGGAGATATTGTTGGAGAGCTTTGTTGACAATCTCTGTTTGGCCATCACTCTGAGGATGATAAGCAGTGGACATTCTCAGCTTTGTCCCACTCAATTTGAATAGCTCACGCCAGAAGTTGCTCATGAAGATTGGGCCTCTATCTGAAACTATGCTCTTAGGCATGCCATGCAGCTTGCACACCATCTTAGCAAAGAGATCAGCCACTTTGACTGCTGTAAAACCCGTGGGCAGAGTTCCAAAATGAGCTGCCTTTGAGAGACGATCTACCACCACAAAAATTACAGTAGAACTTTGGAAGGAAGGGAGCCCAGTTATGAAGTCCATTGATATGTCTTCCCACACACCCGTAGGAATTGGAAGAGGTTGCAATAACCCAAATGGACTATGATTGGGTGACTTGGTCTGGTGACAGACTATGCATTGCTTGACAAAATCAGCTACATCTTGTTGCATGCCATCCCAATACAAATTTTCTTTAAGTCTCCACATAGTCTTGTAGACACCACCATGGCCTCCTAATTGTGAAGAGTGAAATTCTTCCAACAATATCTGTTTAAAGGGAGAATCTGCTGGTATGTATAATTTGTTCCTGTAAAACAACAAACCATTAACAACAGAAAAATCAACATAGTTAGAAGGTTCCTGCTGCACTTTGTTAATCAGCTGCTGCAATTGATCATCCTTAGTAAGAGATGATTTCAATTGCTGTAAGAAATCCCAGTGTGGGATATTAATAGCCAAGTATTGTGACTGCTGATCATGCACACGAGAGAGAGCATCTGCAACTCTATTCTGGGCTCCTGGTTTATACACAATTTCATAAGAATAACCGAGAAGCTTGGCCAAGTAGAACTGTTGTTCCGGTGTTTGTATGACTTGTGTCATGAGCTCCCTTAAGCTCCTTTGGTCTGTGTAGATTGTGAACTTCCTTCCCAACAAGTATGTGTGCCATTTCTTGACACATTATGGATAATTTGGTACTTAGGAACTTATATTGCCATAATAGAACTAATTAGACACTAAGAGATTATTTTGTCACGCCAAGGATTAATTTAATACTTAGGGACTATTTTGTCACACTAAGGATTAAATTAATTCTTAGGGACTAAAAACATCACTTAGACATTTTTGGCACAACTAGCGCCAGGGCAGCCAAAATGGCGCCCATACATCTGATTAGAGTGGGCAAAGCAGGCTACCCGACCCGCATCGGGTCGGCCCACATCGGGCTCGGGCTTTCACGGTCCGGGCCAAAAAGCCCGGGTTGAAATTCGGTCTCAATCTTTACGGCCCAAGCCCGACCCTATGCGGGTTGCGGGCTTTTCGGGTTAGCCCGCATTATGCGCGATGCTAATTAAAAATAATGATTTTTTAGAGATAAAATAAAAGTATACTAATATTTTATATGTTAGAGTTGAATTAATGCATTTTCTTGCTTCGTGGAATGCAAGAGCATTTTGGAATGCAAGAGCATTTCGGATTGGTTTACATATAGTTTCATCTACAATGAAAACGTTCGATATGATTACCAAAAGAATATGGCACCTTTTTATTGTACACAAGCGACTTAATAATAGCTCTATAAGCGGTGAGATTGAGTTTTATATATTTCTTTATCATCTCGGTATTTTCAAAATCAACGCCTCTGCCACATTGTTGAGTGTACACAGAGACTCAAAAAAATTATTATAAATCCTTATCAAAAAGGTTCTAGCGGCATTCAGACGACTTTCTTCACAATGCAACAATGAGATAATCATATAAATTTTTAGGAATGTAATTTTCAGATCTTTGAAGCTACACAACTAAAATTCAATGTACAGAAGCGACCATCCGATTATTGCTTATAACTAACTTCTTGTTAACATGTCGACAATGACAAATACCAAGAGTTATTTGCTAAACTTCAAAAGGTTGAAGATTGGCTATAAGAGGATGGTGAGAATGAAACTAAAGGTGTATGCGGGCTTGCGGACTACCCGTGGTCCGGTCGGGCTAGCCCTATGTGGGCTCGGGCTTTTGTGGGCCGGACTAAAAAGCCCGGTATAAAAACAGGCTCAACTTTGTTGGCCCAAGCCCTATTTGTTTGTCGGGCTGCTTGCCCGCCCGCCCGACAGGCTTGGCCCCATTTTGCCGGCTCTACATACGGTGACTCCACCACCACACGCACCCAGCCACACTCACAGCGCCAAGTTCCTAGCAAATCGGCGCCTGTACCTGAACACACACACCCACACACGCACCACGGCGCCAAATTCCCGTGGAATTGGCGCCTTCCCCGCACCTGACCCAGGCAAACCACCTGCCCGACACACGGCACGGCGCCAAATTCCCAGGGAATTGGCGCCCTGCACTCACGCACGACCAGCCACACAGAACAGTGTATTTGGCGCCATTTTGCCTAGCAAATGGCGCCCCCTGCACAGCAACAGCCCAACCGAAACAAACACCTAGGCCATCACATGACTAGGCGCCATTTCCCTTGGAAAGTGGCGCCCTATACACTATTCACACACTTCACTAATTATTTCACACAACCACACTCACTCCAACAACCCTTTTTATCCAACAATTCAACACCCAATTCAACAATATTCAAGAAGGCATTTAATCCACATCAATTAATCAACATATTCTCATTTTTCTTTACATTGAAACATTTAATCAAACACCTAGTATGCATATTTCACAATACAATTAATTCCAACAACAAACATCATAATATCATCAAGTTGACATCAAATACAACACAAACATATGATTAATCACAAAATCCATACAACCAAATCATTCCTAGAGCTATTCCACACACAACACATATCATACAAACTATTATGGATGTAAATGAGAATCCCCTAACCTCCAAATTGAAGAACCCAAGAAAACCACCTCCACCAACAACCCAAGAATCACCAAAAATGGATGCTCTCCTACTTTGAGCCAAACAAAATGAAGAGAAGCCATCTCCTCTTTATTTCCCAAATTGGCGTAGCCTCCATACTCCTCTCTCCTCTCTATTTTCTTTTTCTTTCATTCTCTGATTCTCCTTTCTCTCCCTTTTCATTTTTTTTTATTCTTTGTTTGACTTTTCTTTCTTCTTTCATTTCTTTTCTCACTTCTCCTTCCCCCTCCTCCTAGTGTTCCGACTAGCTACTACTCCCTCCCCTCTATTTCTTTTGTTTTTCTTTTGCTTCTAATGGATAAAACCCTACCCCTAGATAATCCCTTGAACTTGGGCCTAATAGTGGGCTTGGGCCCCTTATTTACACCCTCTAGGTAATTTCTCACATCCTCCCAAATCTAATTAAAATACTCCCCACTTAACTAAAATACTCACCATTTATTTACCACACCTCACTCCTTAATTTAATTAGTCACCCTATATTTATTTTAATATAGACAACTAAAATATTACTTAATTAAATTAGTCAAATAATCACTTAATTAAATTAGTTAAACAATTCACCTAATTAATTTTGGGGCGTTTCAATACCTGTACCTCACGACGTATCTCCGGTTTGAGCCCGGAAATGAAGCAACTCATGTAGAACTCATGAGGAAGACCCACGATTCTGTTTTCCAGTGCTTCAAATGTGCTCTGATACTCTTTCACGGAGCCTGTCTGAGTGAGCTTGAAGAGAGCTCCTTTGGGATCGTCGTATTGTGACGGCGCGAAGCGAATCTCCAACGCGTGCAGAAAAGCTTCCCACGAATGCAGAAGGCCATTGCTGTCCATTGGTACCATTTGAGAGCTTCACCCTCCAAATAGAAAGAAGCTATGTTCATGCGTTGAGCTTCAGGGGTGCGATGGAAATCGAAAAATTGACGAATCTTAAATATCCAACTCAAAGCATCTGTGCCATCGAAACGTGGGATGTCAAGCTTCACCGAAGGGGTGCCAAAGGGAGCTGCAGGTGGTGGAGTTTCGAAACCCAGAGGTTGAAATCCCGGCGGCCCAATTCGTGTGCGAATCTGGGTGAGCTCTGTCTGTTGATTTTCTTGCGTTTCCAAGATGGTGCGAACAATGTTGAGGAGTTGTTGTAAAATGTCACCCAGATTTGGTGGTGGAGGCGGTGATGACGACATTGCAATGCAATGAAAGCACCAATTGTAGCTAGGGTTTTGTTTGATGGTGTCAGGGTGAGAGAAGAAGAAGTCAAAGCGTTAATAATGAAAACAAAAGACAAGTAATAAAGCAAGAAAAAGTTTCCTCCGTGAGTGGAGTGGCCTCTAGTTTCCTCTTAATTCATTCATATGCCTTTATTCAATAGATAAACAACAGTACATATAGCAATAGAAATATGACAGCTGTGCTAGTAGCACTCAATCCAAATTGGAGAATAACACAAAGGACAACCAACGGTAAGAAATAGTACTATAAGGTATCCTTGGTAAATTAGGCATATCTTACTCATAACACAACAATTACTTCATGTGGAAATCATTCTGCCACTTGGGCTTAATGATGTTCCTCTTGGCCCTATCTCTTGGTTTAAACTTGATATTGGGCCCTTCTTCATGGTCTTCACTAGCATCATCAATTGGGCCTAAGCCCTCATCTCCATCTGCTACATTAGTTCTCAACCGAACTCAAATGAGGACCTTATTGAAGTTTGGAATTCGTCCCAACTTGGCAAATAGTTGGAGCTCTAGAAAAATATCTATCCCAAAGTGTTATCTATGTTATTTTTACTTTAAAAGAATTTGCTTGGTATTCTAAAACGTACCAATTGAACGTCAACTGCGTCAAATTTTTTTTTTTGAAAGTCAACAAACTGAACGTGATAAAATATCTAGATAAAGTGCCACAAGATAAATAAAGTATACGCCACAAAAAAAAAAAACAGAATCCAAAATAGCTCTTGTCTAATGGGCATAATCGAAACACAAGAATTTAACATGAAAAACTACAAAATCGGAGATATACAATGAATCGTTGTCTAATGACAACCAGAGAATAACACTATGTAAAAATTGATCTGACACATGAAACACTGCCAAACACCCAATATATGACTCAATATACCCACACTCTCCAATGAAAATAGCTAACTACATCTCACAACATTATAAAACAAGAGTACATAAGAAAGAAAAGGTCAAATAACTTAAAGTGTTTTTGACTGGTGTGTCTTGTAAAGGAACTTGAGCCCATTTATATAGCTTTGGGCTCCCTCTTCCTTCACAAAATTAGGCAATGTGGAACTTCTTCAACATGCTCAATTTCAATCAACTTCAATACTCAGAATTACAACAAGACTAATAGATCCAATGTTGCGATTATATGAACTTATTGAAGAACTTTCTTCCAATTTTTATATCCAAACTAAGAATATGAGAGCCATTTTAGGCTCTTTAAAGAAGGAACTCTTGTGTATTTCCTTTTCTTTTCATTTTTCGCATATTGGTTAAGGAGGAGGAGGAGGAGTTTCCTCCCGTCTTTCATGAGGAGGACTCTGGATGAAGGGGAAACTAAATCATTTGAATCTTCTATAAGAGCCATGACCTGAAATTTTAGATAAAAAAGATAAGAAAATACTAAGGGTATATTTATTTACACTTTTAAAAAAGTTTTTGATTTTTAAAAAATTAAGAAAGTTTATTCTTTCTTAATTTTTAATAACTGGAAAGTGTGTTTAAAAGTCTAATTAATCATATCCTAACTATGTCGTAGGAAGGCGATGAAGGGAACACTAATTAACAGATGTGAATGACAAATTACAGTCATTACCATGCACAAATGGATCAATAGTGATATATATCTGGGTTAGTCAGCTTTCTACTACAGGTCTTTCATCCAGAATATGTGGGAGAGGAAATACAGCAGCAACCAATTGATTGTTGGATTTGCATGTACGGCTGCAATCAAAGAGAAAGAAAATACAAGTACACAGTGAATAGTTTGGTTGAGAAGATTAATTTATCTATTGTGTCAAAAAATAATAATATCAGATATAGGTGAAGAATCACTTACTATGCAAACCGTATGATACTCTTTTGGTGATTCGCTGATTTGATTTGAAAAGTGGATAAAAACCAATGTTGAAGGAGGTCTTTGCAAATGGAAGATTAAAAGTGTAAAAGGAAGAAAAAAAATTTGATAGAAAATATAAAGGTCATACATGCCCTCAACTAGTACAAAATGAACAAAATTCAATGGCAACATTTGATGAGAAACACTACAAGAAAATCATTGATTTCTTGCGGACATTTCGTCGCAAATGCACAAATTTCAAATGCAAAACAACATTTGCCACGGATAAAAATTGGTGGCAAAAGCGCTGTCATAAGCGGTTTGCCACGGAATTCTCCGTCGCAAATTTTTCCGTCGCAAATCCGTGGCAAATTTTAAATCATAAATCGTGGCAATTTTCATCGCAAACAGCGTGGCAAATCCGTCATAAATTTTAAAAATAAATTAAAAAAATAAATGGAGCGATAGTTTCCTACTACTCCAACTTCTTCTAAATTGGGTTATCAAACATTGCAAGTAAAATTTAGTGCTTTATTTAGTTTCTTGGTAGTTGATGTGAGTAGCAGTATAACATATTCTACCATACAACATTCTTTTGCATCTCCACAAAATGTAATTTTAAGAATACAATACAATTCCACTTGACAAGACTATGGATGAGTATATCAAATTGATCAATCATCACTCAGTGCAAATGCTCACCCTCACTAAACTAGGTAGACTAAATTAAATTACATCTCAAGAGTACAAGGAAAAACCAGGGTAGGGTGGAGCTTCTATTGCACATTCAATAAAAGCATCTTAAGAACCTTGCATAGCATGTGTAAAGCCCACAACTGTACATGAAACAAATATGGTGAATAAGTCATAAGTTGTCAACAGACAAAAACGGAAGTACAATTATAGAGTTATCCAAGGCACAACAGGATCGGAGGAAGTAAAACCAAAAATAAGCGATCAATACCTTTGTGGCCTCCATTTCACTTTCCTTAGGGCTCTTTACATACTGAAAAAAATTGAAAAATAAAAAAAAAAGATACAAAATTATAAAAGAAAAAGTAGCAACAATGAAGTATTAACAACTAGTAACGAAATATAATCAAAACCTCTCTTCTTGAAGTACTTGAAAATCTGATCCTCCATTTGCTCAATTACTTGAGACCACTTGTGTATAGATTGCTCTGCAACAATGCGGCTTTTCAATTTTGAACCAGCCCTCTTTGCCTAGTTAATTGAAAATCAATATTCACAAAAAAATTATATGGTGACTTGTTTTATCAAGAACTTTCTTTTTCTTATTTTAGTTTGCATGCTAACACCTCAAGAGAAAGTCAATAACCTTTAATATAGGAAAATCCAAATCACTATAAACATAATTTGAGAAAAGGATAAAAATCTTATGGTTTTTTCCTGGCATATTATAGAAAGCTATTAACAACAAAGGACCATACAATCCAGACCATAGAAAAAGTAAATTTAGTAGATTTGAAATGAATGGACTTTTTTAATAAAAAATAAAGCAAATCCAAATGAGCATCACCAATTTGGTATCCCCAAATGTGACAAGTAACATAATTATAATTATATAACTACAAAGCACACTAGAGAGCCAAAATACAAAAATCATACTTCAAGGCGTTGGGCTTGAGTAAGATTTCCATGAAGCTCGGTAGCCTTCATTCCAAATTAATCCAAAGATAATCCTCAACCTATGTGCACTTGCTGCTTTGTTCCACGCATACGGAAAATAATTAAGCGATTAGAGGTAGTTGAATAGTGAAGAGAGGGTTAATAATCCAAAAGCGACAAATAAAAATGTAAAATCAAAATCAAATAAACTAAAGGAATACTGATTTTCGGTTTGTTATAATCATAGATAGGTTCCATGAAATTAACTAGAAAGCTCTACAACTATCAATATGATGACCAACAAGTGGCATGAGACTCATGATTAACATTATCATAGTCAAATCAACCTCGAACTCTTGTCAATCAAATTCATCAAATAGCTATATAAAATAACTCACGACAACTCATGAAACCAACTATCACAAGTTGCACTAAGCATAGTATATAATTATGAAATGAAACACAAAATGATGACTTTAGAAGTAAAAGTTTTGGAACACATTGCAAGAAGAAGCGCTTCTGATTTGCTTCACGCATTCTTCAGACTCTAACCACCTGAAAAACTAACATAAGTTAACGAGTGAAGGATTTCACTAAATGCTAAATTCATGCAAACAAAGAAATCTGCAAAAAGCTTCACATAATAATTTTGCACAATTAGTGATTTTGTCATTGTCATACAACATACACTAAAGAGGAAGGATGAAAATGTCACACAAACCCTAAAATCCATTCCCAAATCCCAAATCACACAAACCCTAAAATTCAAAATCAAGAAGAAGGATGAAAATGAAATTAAAGAGGTAAGGAAAACGATATCAAAGAGAAAGGAAAACGAAATGAAAAAGGAAAACGGACTGAAGAAGCTAGAAAACGAAGAAGAAACGAAGAAGGAATGAAGAAGTGAAAATCTAACTTTGAAACTTGAAGAACAACCGACTGAGCAGAAGTAGCGGCTGATGACGGAGAAGATGACGATAACAGAGCATGGAGGACGTTGGTGGAGTGTGGTGGTCCTGGTTCTCGATGCTACATGTGTGTTGAGGGTTTCGTCGAAGTTGAGGAGAATGATGGAGCAGCGAGCACGACGGTGGGGAGTGTGGGTGGAGGTGAGGTGGTGGTGATTGAGAGTGAGGAAGGCGGGTTGTGGTGAGGAGAGCGAGAGGGTGAGGAGAAGAAGAGAGCGTTTTGTTTTTTAGGAGAGAAGAAGAACGTACTGAGAGAAGAAGAACGTACTGAAAGGGTTTTAGGGATCGTGGGTGTTTTATTTTGATAAATGGTTTGCCACGGACTTGCCACGGCATCTCCGTCGCAAATATCTGTCCTTTCACATGTCCGTGGCAAATCCGTGGCAAACACCAGCGAGAAATTTCCCGCTCTTACTTTTTACACATTCCGTCGCAAATCCGTGACAAATTACTGACGGAATAAGCTCCGTGACAATTGTTGGTGGCTAAAACAAGTTTTTCTTGTAGTGAAACATCTTCTCAAAAAGTCTATTTATATATCCATTTGATGAGTCAAACACGTCATCATCCACATCCTAGTATGAACATATTTATTATAATGTTGAACAATTCAAATCTTTTTATTTATTTAATTAATTACTTTATATGGTTGTCAAACATCATTAATGAATGATCAATTTTTATTAACTATATTATACTTAGTAAATATTGTATTTAATTTAAATATTATTATTGTTATTTAAAGAAATGGTTAGGATTTAATATGGTCAATCCTTAGATGAGGAGTTGTTGTCTAGAAAACTTTTCTCGGTGCATTCAGGCTTTGCTCAAATGTACCCAGATCTAAGTAAAGGTTATGATTGATCAAAAATGAAAAAGTAGGTCACAAAATATAAGCATAAGTGTTTAGCCTGTCAGAAGACTAAAATAGATATCAAGAACCCTTAAGATTGTTACAACCAGAAGTAATATCTCAAAACGGTATTGGATTCGATTGGGAATTTAATGAAATATTGTTTTGTTGTAATATATATATATATATATATATATATATATATATATATATATATATATATATTTATAATTGGTAAAATAGGTAATGTAGTTAAAATTTAATGTAAAATTGACAAAACTAAATGCAAATAACTATTTATCTACCAAAAAGGGTTGGTCAAAATGGTGATTGGGTTCGAATCTACCCCAATGTCTCAATTTTGAGTCTTGTGTGTGGAAAAAACTCTTTTTGAAGGGGAGAAGCACACCTACAGGCAAAGCCAATACATGTGGTCAACCAGTTTTCCCGACATAGATTAATCACCGACAAAGTTAGTGGACACGACGCACTAACAACATGGTAAAAAAGAAAACTATTTACCTTCTAAGTCTTATAAAAAGTCATGAGGGACTAAAACTGATGAAGAAAAATCTTGGGGATCAAAAGGAAAACATTTCTCAGTTCCACACAACACCCACACACTCACAATTTTAGTTTTCAAAAACAAACACAAGTGATAGGGAGAGAGAGAGAGAGAGAGAGAGACCATCGAGGGAGAGAAAGAAGAGGGAAAACAAAACCCTTGCATGCTAGCTCCATCACCACCATGACTAACCCCTCTCTCTCATCTTTTCATTCTTAGTTAACACCATCTATCCTAGTTCTAATTACTTCCAAAAGATCAGAAATTTCGAGTTCTTCACTTCCTATTCTTCCCTTCACAATTTTTGAATTTGATGAGCACTTTAGAGCTTGAATGGGAAGATTGTTTAGTTGCATGTCAGTTCTAAGGGTTGTTTAACACTCATTGGAAGCTACATTGTTGATTAGAACTTGTGAAGATTACTTCATCTCCTTGCTTATATTTCAAAATTTCTGCACAAATTGTGATTTTCATCACATTGCATGTGAGTTCTTTACCTTAGGTTTGGTTGTGGTGTGATTTCATAGCTTGGATTGTACCCTCCACCGATTCTTCTAACAACACTTTGTTCGCTCCAATAGGTGTGGCTTTGATAGAGAAAACACCATTGGTATTAAACCATTCTTGAATAGAATATGAACTGCCGGGGCTGTTAACTACCCCAACAAACATTCTGTTACACCTCGCCATTTTCTCTTCATCAACCGTGAAGCAAATCTCTGACAGATCGATTTTCCTGTGATAAACAATCCTAGGAGGCAATGGATCCTTTGGGAGCTATTGTTGCCTTGTCGTAGTTTGTTGAGCCTGCATCCCCTTCCACACTTCCTCCTTCCTCTTCCATACCTTCTGCACCCTCGGATGGATCCCCTTCTCCTTCTGGACAGGGGCCTGCACTTTGTTGTTCCTTACCATCTTGTCCCTTTTGAACTTTGGAATATTAACATGAATTTTACTCGAACCAATGATGATGTTATCCAGCTCAATTGCAAGCATTCTAGGATCCCTAACGTTTCTGAATCTGGCGAAGCCAAAACGTCTCCCCCTAGCGTCCCTCTTAGGTGGAATCACCACTTCCATGACTTCTCCATAGTATGAAAAGGCTTTTCGCATAGCCCTTGCACCATGAGATTCGGGAAACTCTGAGAAGAAAAACGAAGTGGAATCATCTGAGCTGCTCCACTTTCCATACGTTGCAATATCGATCTTCCCCATCTTCCGTTTCATCTTCATATGATTCCTGCTAACTACCTCCTTCCACTCTCCATCAAGCCCTAGCGCACCTTCTCTCACTAACTTTTCTCTCTCTTCCATCACTGTTACAGATCTCATTGTAATTAATTAACACCATCTATCCTAGTTCTAATTACTTCCAAAAGATCAGAAATTTCGAGTTCTTCACTTCCTATTCTTCCCTTCACCATTTTTGAATTTGATGAGCACTTTAGAGCTTGAATGGGAAGATTGTTTAGTTGCATGTCAGTTCTAAGGGTTGTTTAACACTCATTGGAAGCTACATTGTTGATTAGAAATTTAGAACTTGTGAAGATTACTTCATCTTCTTGCTTATATTTCAAAATATCTACACAAATTGTGATTTTCATCACATTGCATGTGAGTTCTTTACCTTAGGTTTGGTGTGATTTCCATTCAATGATCGAGTCTAATTTTAAAAAAGAACCCATGCATGTGATTTTGGGAGTAGCTTTGATGATTTCTGGTGATTGGAAATTAAAATGTGCTGAAATGTGTTGTTTTTGGTGAATGCATCCTTTAACTGATGGTTGTGTTGCATTGAAAGTTTTTGTTACCCTAAAATGATTGTTCGGAATGCCAATACAACTGTTACCCTAAAATGTTGGTATCAAAGGAAGGAACCAATTTCATGAAAACTGAGTTTTCTGTAAAACTGCACGGAGTGTGGATCTGTTCCTATTCTGTGAATCATTTCCCATGTCTGTAAATCTGTTCCTAGATTGTGGATTAGTTCCTATTCTATGAATCGATTTCCAAGACTGTGAATCTGTTCCCAGATTGTGAATCTGTTCCCATTTGTAAAGTGATTACATTTGAATATCATATTATAACATGATTTAGTTAACTTTCGCAAAATCTTATTTTAAATATCACCATTGTTGTCTTATTGCGATCTATGTTTCAATCAAGTGAGAAAACTCAAGCTTCTAACTATATATCTCTCGAGCAACCTAACCTTACACGTAAGTGACTTGTAGGACTTTATTTTAAAAATAATTTTAGGAAACATGTCAATGATTGAAAGAGATTAGTCCAATTACACTATCGACAAATCACACAATTTTACACTTTGTTGTTATTTTGGTTCTAACCCAGATTTTTGACCCCCAAATAATGATTTTCTGGCTCCAAAATTGTTTTTTGGCCTCAATTTTGAACCTGAAGAGAAAATACAAAATAAAACAATTTTGAGGCAAAAAACACCACTTTTGGGATCAAAATTTTGAGTCAACTATCAACTATAACTTTAATTAAAACAATCACTATCAAAATTATCAATCTACCCATTTTTGAAACTCATCACTTTTTAATAAGGATAAATACGTCATTCCAAATTATTCTATTTCACTTTTTATTTTTTTGGACCTCACTTTCTCACATCATGCATCTCTTAATTTTCTTAATCTCGCTCACATTTAAAACCCACTTTTCTCATTCCTCACTCACTCTTATATTTCCAAATTTTTCTCTATCTCTCTCCCCTTTATATTTATAATTTTTTTAATCAAAAATATCTATTTTTCATTCTTCTATTTGTCAATCAACTATAACTTTAATCAAAACGATCAACTTCATCAACTATCTACTATCTATCTATGTCATTAACCTACTGCCAAAATATCAATCTTACCCTTCCCAACTAAACAATTTTAATATTCCATTTTTCTCTATCAATAAGTTTTATTTAGTCTCTATGGGAAAATTACAATTTGAGAGTTTTGAAACTTTAATGCAATTTTATTTTATAATCTATACGGAAAATATTACATATTGTTGGTAAATGTTCACGGAGCAATGTTTGGACTAACTCAATTACAATTTAAAACTTTTTGTTTATCTACTTTAAATTAGTCATAATTTTCACGGGGTAACGTTCTAACTAATTAAATTATGTCTAAGTCTATTAATAAAAATAACACGATAACACTCTTGCGTATGCACGGGTATACTGCTAGTTATAACAAAAATTACAATAGCAATGAACCGGAGAAACAAAAACCTGGATTTTGAAATAGTAGGACTACAATTCTATTTCTAAGTAAAATATGGGGACCAAGATTGCATTTAAGCCTAACTAAAATTTGTTGGTTTGAATTCTAGGGGACCGACAAGTATAGGGGGAGTGCTACGCGATGACAAAGGTCGAGTCTGGGGTTAATTTGCATCCTCGATTAGTATTAGGGATTCTAATGAGGCAGTATTTCTAGCTATTATCAATGCCCTTGAACTATAGGAAAGGACTTCTTAAATAGGGGTAGAGTAATTGTGGAATCAGACTCTAGAGTCGTGTTGGCTTGGGAATAATCTGTTTGCGCATGGAATCTTCACTTCTACGGGAATAAGTTAAGAAACCTTCTCTAGTCCCTGGAGTTACGAATTAGGTTGGTAACCCTCAATAAAAATAAAAGTTTGTGCACTTTATTGAACATTATTAAACTTCAAATGTAGACTATATATCAAGTTGGTTTTGCATGTTACTCTAATGAGAATTTGAAACCCAATTATTTTTATCACTTATTACTAACAAGTAACTAGAATTTAAAATTAAAAATATATTTTTTAATGGTGAAGTGCTAATATATTATCACGGTAGATTTATAGATCCAACCTATATGTTGTCACCTAAAGACTACTATCACTTGCAGCATACCACTCATTACAATTATGAAAAAAAAAATACATTAGCACTGTTTTGGTGGAAATCCCTCTATTTTTCTATTTCCAGTGTTGGTAGAGTTATTCTTCCTTCCACCCACATCACTACCTGCAACAATGAATTATCTTGTGCAAGAGAATTGTTATTGTAGCCTAATCGAAGGAATAACTTACTGTGCAAAATATGATTTCATCAACATGCAAAATATGATATCATACATATGTGAAGGAATAACTTACTGTGCAAACACAAGGTCATCTGGTGATTCGCTGATTTTATTTTATAAAAGTGTATAAAAATCAATATTGAAAGAGGTCTTTGCAAATGGAAGATGAATATTGTGAAGGAAGAAAAGAAATTTGATAGAAAATATAAAAACCATACATGCCCTCAACTAGTATAAAATGAACATGAATTATGAGTAACATTGGATGAGAAACATGTACTCAAGAAGTGCGTCTTTAAGTGCGGATGCTCTAGGTGTCTCTTTTGTTAGGCCCTAGTTTTTTTCTTCTATTGTAGACAAGAAACATGTACCAAGAAAAAAGACACTCATTTGATGACTCACAAACATCATCTACAATTATGTAGATAAGAACATATTTATTATAATGTTGAACAATTAAATATTGTTATTTATTAAATTAGAATTTATATACTCATATTATGAGTCAAATACGTCATCTATTTCCTAGTACATTTACGATTAAGTAGATAAGAACATATTTATTATAATGTTGAAACATTCAAATCTTTTTATTTATTAAATTAGTATTTATATTGTAGTCAAACATCATTAATGGATGTACTCTTGTTATTTAACATATTATATTTAATAGATATTGTATTTAATATTATTATTTAAGTAAATTCGAAATGAAAGAAATAGTTAGCATTTAAAATTTCTAGAAGAATAACCGATGCTCTTAAGGTAGTAAAAAACACATGTTTTTATGATATTCAGGAAGGAGATAAGGAGGTATGGAGATAGTGGAACTTTCATATATTTCATATGGAAGGAATCAAGTCCGTAGACTAAATAATTAAGATGAGTGTTAATATATCCCAAAAATAATTTTACAAAAATTATAATAATCAACGATAAATATTTTTCTCGTGTGTTTTATGTATCAATAATTGTTATTTGTCCCCTTTTTATATTTATAAATGATAAATATTTATCTCGTCTTTTAATGTGCCAGTGAAAAATATTTGTCACGTGTTTTTTTTTTTGTATCAGTAGTTTTATTAGTCTTTAAGTCTTTCTGTTTTTTTTTATGAGAGACAACAAGTTTTTAAGGATTAAGTTGAGTTTAAAATTTTTTTTATCAACTAAAAAATAGGTACTTTTCTTTTACAAGTGAAATAATCAAAAGTGGAAGTGAGTGAGAAGACATGGGGGAAAGAGCAAAAGAAAGAGAAATTATTAAATTTAAAATTTAAACTTGGACGAATGTATATTTCTAATAGCTCTCCCCAATACCAAATAAAAAGAAAAATACAATGAGAAATGGTGAAAATATATCTGATAAAGAGAAATGTCAGAAATACGTCAACTAATGAAAATACATTAGGACTGTTTTGTTTAATAAATCTGACTAATAGGAAATGACAAGGTGGAGGTGGTGAAAGCCCCTCTATTTTTATATTTTCAATGTTGGTAGAGTGTGGTATAATGGAGAAGAAAGATAGGTACGATTCAGTGATCTCCTTGAGTCGTTTAATTTAGTCATCCACCGTTTTCGTCTCAATGAATTCTTTCATCATTGTGCAACATTTATTGCATTCATTCTAAATCATCTTCCTCAATGAATTCTTAAGATGAAGGTTACGTGCCGGAGCTAACTGGTGGTGATGTTGTTGTTGAACCAGACGTTGATGATGTTGATCGTCTATTGGATGATCTTGACTGGATAAACACAAGGTCATCTGGTGATTCGTTGATTTGATTTTATGAAAGTGTATAAAAATCAATATTGAAGGAGGTCTTTGCAAATGGAAGATGAATACTGTAGAAGGAAGAAAATAAATTTGATAGAAAATATAAAAGCCATACATGCCCTCAACTAGTGTAATATGAAAATGAATTATGGGCAACATTTGATGAGAAACATGTACTCAAGAAGTGTATTTATATACTCACTTCATGACTCACAAACATCATCTACAATTATGTAGATAAGAACATATTTATTATAATTTTGAACAATTAAATATTTTTATTTATTAAATTAGTATTTATATACTCAATTGATGAGTCAAATACTTTATCTATTTCCTAGTACATTTACGATTAAGTAGATAAGAACATATTTATTATAATGTTGAACAATTCAAATCTTTTTATTTATTAAATTAGTATTTATATTGTGGTCAAACATCATTAATGGATGTACTCTTGTTATTTAACATATTATATTTAATAGATATTATATTTAATATTATTATTTAAGTAAATTTGCAATGAAAGAAATAGTTAGCATTTAAAATTTCTAGAAGAATAATTGATGCTCTTACGGTAGTAAAAAACACATGTTTTTATGATATTCAGGAAGGAGATAAGGAGGTATGGAGATAGTGGAAATTTCATATATTTCATATGGAAGGAATCAAGTCCGTAGACTAAATAATTAAGATGAGTGTTAATATATCCCAAAAATAATTTTACAAAAATTATAATAATCAATGATAAATATTTTTCTCGTGTGTTTTATGTATCAATAATTGTTATTTGTCCCCTTTAAATATTTATAAATGATAAATATTTATCTCGTATTTTTTAATGTGCCAGTGAAAAATATTTGTCACGTGTTTTTTTTGTATCAGTAGTTTTATTAGTCTTTAAGTCTTTCTGTTTTTTTTATAAGAGACAACAACTTTTTAAGGATTAAGTTGAGTTTAAATTTTTTTTTATCAACTAAAAAATAGGTAGTTTTCTTTTACAAGTGAAATAATGAAAAGTGGAAGTGAGTGAGAAGACATGGGGGAAAGAGCAAAAGAAAGAGAAATTATTAAATTTAAAATTTAAACTTGGACGAATGTATATTTCTAATAGCTCTCCCCAATACCAAATAAAAAGAAAAATACAATGAGAAATGGTGAAAATATATCTGATAAAGAGAAATGTCAGAAATACGTCAACTAATGAAAAAATACATTAGGACTGTTTTGTATAATAAATCTGACTAATAGGAAATGACAAGGTGGAGGTGGTGAAAACCCCTCTATTTTTATATTTTCAATGTTGGTAGAGTGTGGTATAATGGAGAAGAAAGATAGGTACGATTCAGTGATCTCCTTGAGTCGTTTAATTTAGTCATCCACCGTTTTCGTCTCAATGAATTCTTTCATCATTGTGCTACATTTATTGCATTCATTCTAAATCATCTTCCTCAATGAATTCTTAAGATGAAGGTTACGTGTCGGAGCTAACTGGTGGTGATGTTGTTGTTGAACCAGACGTTGATGATGTTGATCGTCTATTGGATGATCTTGACTGGATAAACACAAGGTCTTCTAGTGATTCGTTGATTTGATTTTATGAAAGTGTATAAAAATCAATATTGAAGGAGGTCTTTGCAAATGGAAGATGAATACTGTAGAAGGAAGAAAATAAATTTGATAGAAAATATAAAAGCCATACATGCCCTCAACTAGTGTAATATGAAAATGAATTATGGGCAACATTTGATGAGAAACATGTACTCAAGAAGTGTATTTATATACTCATTTCATGACTCACAAACATCATCTACAATTATGTAGATAAGAACATATTTATTATAATGTTGAACAATTAAATATTTTTATTTATTAAATTAGTATTTATATACTCATTTGATGAGTCAAATACGTCATCTATTTCCTAGTACATTTACAATTAAGTAGATAAGAACATATTTATTATAATGTTGAACAATTCAAATCTTTTTATTTATTAAATTAGTATTTATATTGTGGTCAAACATCATTAATGGATGTACTCTTGTTATTTAACATATTATATTTAATAGATATTGTATTTAATATTATTATTTAAGTAAATTTGAAATGAAAGAAATAGTTAGCATTAAAAATTTCTAGAAGAATAACTGATGCTCTTACGGTAGTAAAAAACACATGTTTTTATGATATTCAGGAAGGAGATAAGGAGGTATGGAGATAGTGGAAATTTCATATATTTCATATGGAAGGAATCAAGTCCGTAGACTAAATAATTAAGATGAGTGTTAATATATCCCAAAAATAATTTTACAAAAATTATAATAATCAATGATAAATATTTTTCTCGTGTGTTTTATGTATCAATAATTTTTATTTGTCCCCTTTAAATATTTATAAATGATAAATATTTATCTCGTATTTTTTAATGTGCCAGTGAAAAATATTTGTCACGTGTTTTTTTTGTATCAGTAGTTTTATTAGTCTTTAAGTCTTTCTGTTTTTTTTATGAGAGACAACAACTTTTTAAGGATTAAGTTGAGTTTAAAATTTTTTTTATCAACTAAAAAATAGGTACTTTTCTTTTACAAGTGAAATAATCAAAAGTCGAAGTGAGTGAGAAGACATGGGGGAAAGAGCAAAAGAAAGAGAAATTATTAAATTTAAAATTTAAACTTGGACGAATGTATATTTCTAATAGCTCTCCCCAATACCAAAGAAAAAGAAAAATACAATGAGAAATGGTGAAAATATATCTGATAAAGAGAAATGTCAGAAATACGTCAACTAATGAAAATACATTAGGACTGTTTTGTTTAATAAATCTGACTAATAGGAAATGACAAGATGGAGGTGGTGAAAACCCCTCTTTTTTTATATTTTCAATGTTGGTAGAGTGTGGTATAATGGAGGAGAAAGATAGGTACGATTCAGTGATCTCCTTGAGTCGTTTAATTTAGTCATCCACCGTTTTCGTCTCAATGAATTCTTTCATCATTGTGCTACATTTATTGCATTCATTCTAAATCATCTTCCTCAATGAATTCTTAAGATGAAGGTTACGTGCCGGAGCTAACTGGTGGTGATGTTGTTGTTGAACCAGACGTTGATGATGTTGATCGTCTATTGGATGATCTTGACTGGATAAACACAAGGTCATCTGGTGATTCGTTGATTTGATTTTATGACGAAAGTGTATAAAAATCAATATTGAAGGAGGTCTTTGCAAATGGAAGATGAATACTGTAGAAGGAAGAAAATAAATTTGATAGAAAATATAAAAGCCATACATGCCCTCAACTAGTGTAATATGAAAATGAATTATGGGCAACATTTGATGAGAAACATGTACTCAAGAAGTGTATTTATATACTCATTTCATGACTCACAAACATCATCTACAATTATGTAGATAAGAACATATTTATTATAGTGTTGAACAATTAAATATTTTTATTTATTAAATTAGTATTTATATACTCAATTGATGAGTCAAATACTTTATCTATTTCCTAGTACATTTACAATTAAGTAGATAAGAACATATTTATTATAATGTTGAACAATTCAAATCTTTTTATTTATTAAATTAGTATTTATATTGTGGTCAAACATCATTAATGGATGTACTCTTGTTATTTAACATATTATATTTAATAGATATTATATTTAATATTATTATTTAAGTAAATTTGAAATGAAAGAAATAGTTAGCATTTAAAATTTCTAGAAGAATAACTGATGCTCTTACGGTAGTAAAAAACACATGTTTTTATGATATTCAGGAAGGAGATAAGGAGGTATGGAGATAGTGGAAATTTCATATATTTCATATGGAAGGAATCAAGTCCGTAGACTAAATAATTAAGATGAGTGTTAATATATCCCAAAAATAATTTTACAAAAATTATAATAATCAATGATAAATATTTTTCTCGTGTGTTTTATGTATCAATAATTGTTATTTGTCCCCTTTTTATATTTATAAATGATAAATATTTATCTCGTATTTTTTAATGTGCCAGTGAAAAATATTTGTCACGTGTTTTTTTTGTATCAGTAGTTTTATTAGTCTTTAAGTCTTTCTGTTTTTTTTATGAGAGACAACAACTTTTTAAGGATTAAGTTGAGTTTAAAATTTTTTATCAAACTAAAAATAGGTACTTTTCTTTTACAAGTGAAATAATCAAAAGTCGAAGTGAGTGAGAAGACATGGGGGAAAGAGCAAAAGAAAGAGAAATTATTAAATTTAAAATTTAAACTTGGACGAATGTATATTTCTAATAGCTCTCCCCAATACCAAATAAAAAGAAAAATACAATGAGAAATGTTGAAAATATATCTGATAAAGAGAAATGTCAGAAATACGTCAACTAATGAAAATACATTAGAATTTGTTTTGTTTAATAAATCGACTAATAGGAAATGACAAGGTGGAGGTAGTGAAAACCCCTCTATTTTTCTATTTTCAAAGTTGGTAGAGTGTGGTATAATGGAGAAGAAAGATAGGTACGATTTAGTGATCTCCTTGAGTCGTTTAATTTAGTCATCCACCGTTTTCGTCTCAATGAATTCTTTCATCATTGTGCTACATTTATTGCATTCTTTCTAAATCATCTTCCTCAATGAATTCTTAAGATGAAGGTTACGTGCCGGAGCTAATTGGTGGTGATGTTGCTGTTGAACCAGACGTTGATGATGTTGATCGTCTATTGGATGATCTTGACTGGACAAACACAAGGTCATCTTGTGATTCGTTGATTTGATTTTATGAAAGTGTATAAAAAACAATATTGAAGGAGGTCTTTGCAAATGGAAGATGAATACTGTAGAAGGAAGAAAATAAATTTGATAGAAAATATAAAAGCCATACATGCCCCTCAACTAGTGTAATATGAAAATGAATTATGGGCAACATTTGATGAGAAACATGTACTCAAGAAGTGTATTTATATACTCATTTCATGACTCACAAACATCATCTACAATTATGTAGATAAGAACATATTTATCATAATGTTGAACAATTAAATATTTTTATTTATTAAATTAGTATTTATATACTCATTTGATGAGTCAAATACGTCATCTATTTCCTAGTACATTTACGATTAAGTAGATAAGAACATATTTATTATAATGTTGAACAATTCAAATCTTTTTATTTATTAAATTAGTATTTATATTGTGGTCAAACATCATTAATGGATGTACTCTTGTTATTTAACATATTATATTTAATAGATATTCTATTTAATATTATTATTTAAGTAAATTTGAAATGAAAGAAATAGTTAGCATTAAAAATTTCTAGAAGAATAAGCGATGCTCTTACGGTAGTAAAAACACATGTTTTATGATATTCGGGAAGGAGATAAGGAGGTATGGAGATAGTGGAACTTTCATATATTTCATATGGAAGGAATCAAGTCCGTAGACTAAATAATTAAGATGAGTGTTAATATATCCCAAAAATAATTTTACAAAAATTATAATAATCAATGATAAATTTTTTTCTCGTGTGTTTTATGTATCAATAATTGTTATTTGTCCCCTTTTTATATTTATAAATGATAAATATTTATCTCGTATTTTTTAATGTGACAGTGAAAAATATTTGTCACATGTTTTTTTTTTGTATCAGTAGTTTTATTAGTCTTTAAGTCTATCTTTTTTTTATGAGAGACAACAAGTTTTTAAGGATTAAGTTGAGTTTAAATTTTTTTTTATCAACTAAAAAATAGGTACTTTTCTTTTACAAGTGAAATAATCAAAAGTCGAAGTGAGTGAGAAGACATGGGGGAAAGAGCAAAAGAAAGAGAAATTATTAAATTTAAAATTTAAACTTGGACGAATGTATATTTCTAATAGCTCTCCCCAATACCAAATAAAAAGAAAAATACAATGAGAAATGTTGAAAATATATCTGATAAAGAGAAATGTCAGAAATACGTCAACTAATGAAAATACATTAGGACTGTTTTGTTTAATAAATCTGACTAATAGGAAATGACAAGGTGGAGGTAGTGAAAACCCCTCTATTTTTCTATTTTCAAAGTTGGTAGAGTGTGGTATAATGGAGAAGAAAGATAGGTACGATTTAGTGATCTCCTTGAGTCGTTTAATTTAGTCATCCACCGTTTTCGTCTCAATGAATTCTTTCATCATTGTGCTACATTTATTGCATTCTTTCTAAATCATCTTCCTCAATGAATTCTTAAGATGAAGGTTACGTGCCGGAGCTAATTGGTGGTGATGTTGCTGTTGAACCAGACGTTGATGATGTTGATCGTCTATTGGATGATCTTGACTGGACAAACACAAGGTCATCTGGTGATTCGTTGATTTGATTTTATGAAAGTGTATAAAAATCAATATTGAAGGAGGTCTTTGCAAATGGAAGATGAATACTGTAGAAGGAAGAAAATAAATTTGATAGAAAATATAAAAGCCATACATGCCCCTCAACTAGTGTAATATGAAAATGAATTATGGGCAACATTTGATGAGAAACATGTACTCAAGAAGTGTATTTATATACTCATTTGATGACTCACAAACATCATCTACAATATGTAGATAAGGATATATTTATTATAATGTTGAACAATTAAATATTTTTATTTATTAAATTAGTATTTATATGGTTGTCAACCTTCATTAATGAATTGGTCAAAAAAACCCGGTCATTAGATAGTTAAAAAAAACACAATTTTTTATATCTTATATGGAAGGAATCAAGTGCGTAGACTATATATCTCTTTTAGATAGCTTACCTTCTCATGTCCGTTGAGAGTGCTTGAGCCGTAGAGAGATATTAGTTGCTCTACTGATACCATAGGCGTTCGTTTTTGTGCTGGATTAACCTCTTTTCTCAATTGTAGCAAAAAATTATTTACTAAGAATTTATATTTGGCGCAGAAATAATTAATAGTTTAATACTATTACATAGTCTCTTTTTTTTTAAAAAAAAAATTAGTATACATTTCATTATATATATATTTAATTCATTATTTTATGAATAATACTTTCATTGCCAATGCAAAATATTTATTTTAAATGCTTATATAGAATGGTATTTAAACAATACAAAAATGAAATTATTATTCTTTTAATATTGAAAATACTATGTTTAAAAAAATTTACATCAGTTAATTTATATTTGAAAAATACCTTTTATTTCAGAAAAAGGCTAATTTTATTAACGAGAAGTGAATTACTTATTTCTTTAAAAATGCAGTATTTAATAATATTATTTAAAAAGTTACATATTAAATAAATTTTAACATATAAAATTTCTAGAAGTCTAATAAATGTTTTTATTATATCTCCAAAAAAAATTACTAAGATATTCTATTTTTTAACTTACCTTAAAAAATATATTACATTTGTGTGTTTTTATTAAATTATATATATTTAATGAATTCTTTGTTATGTGTTTTGTGTTTCAAGAGAAATATTTTTTATTTATTTGTTGGGCAACTTGTTTAGCATTAATCATATTATTATATAATCTCAAATGATACTATTATGCTTGTCTATATTTTCTTATTAAACTTCTGAGATAGGTAAATAATAAACGTTATATATATATATATATATATATATATATATATAGATAATTATTATATTCAAAAAGTACTACTAAATTGCTAATTTAAATTGTCATTGATGTAGAACTTTTCGGCTTTGTTCACAAAAAAAAACCGGATTTATTTTTACTTTTTATTCATGAGAGTCAAGCTAACAAGCTGAAATGAGTTGCTTGTGAGCTTCAGTCGAATCAAGTTCGAGCTGACAAAAAACATTGATATCGAACTGGAGGCTAGCAATGAGCTGACCCGATTCTAGTCGAGTCGAGCCGAGATGAACTAAATTCGAATTAGCTCGACTCATTTCTAGCCTTATGTACTGACTTCCCTTCTAATATTTCTGTACAGCCCTTTTGTGATTGATGTAACACACCAAAGTAATTTTAATTACTTTGTTTGCTAATCGAATTAATTATATGTTTTGTGTGCTTGTTACTAGTTTAATAGTGGAATTTTTCAAGAATAAGGGTGTTTTCTAGTAAAAGTTAGGGTAGCAGCCCATATCAACACTCAAAAGCCCAGCCCAGTATTTTTAAAATACTTCAACTGAAGGAAGTGTTAGGCATATTTCGATGGGTGCTGGGGGCGACTTTGTGGTCAATCAGTGGCTCTGTTCTTTACTGCTCAGCTTTGGAGTTGCTGATCTCGCCGTATTTTATCGCTTCTCAGAGTTTGTTCGAGAGTCCCCGAGGCCATTTGGCCTTCAAATACGGGGATAGTGTGGACTTTCCGGCTTTCCTCCTGCTCCAACTTCGTGTGTCTCTCGCGCGTCTCTCTGTTGAAGCCTCTTCCTTACCTGATGGTGTTGTTTCTCCTGTGGCTGTTGATGATTGCTGGGTGGTGGCTACGACCTGCTCGGACCGGTTTGAGTGGAAGTTTGGTCTTTTACTGCTTTGTTGGGTTTCTGACTTTGTTGGGTTTCTTCGCTATCTTTGTTTTACATGTTAATACAATTTTAGGTAGATGTTGGGCTATAGCATAGGGCAAGTTGATTTGTAAGTCCCTTATTGTGCTAAGTCTGTGGGCTTTATTGCTTAAATCTTAATGTTGTTGGGCTGCCGTGTCGTAAGTCCATTGAATCGCTCAGGTTGTTGAGCCTTTGTTAACAATGTATGATTGTACTGGTTCGGGCCTTGCCCGTTGTAATGGAATCAGGCAATTACGACCAAAAAAAAACACTCACTCACAAACCTCACTTTTCCATTTCCAAGTAAAAACAGATTTATGAGAGTGATGAGAAAGAGAGACTTACGAGAGAAGAGAGGGAGAGAGGGAGAGGGAGAGAGAGCTTCCATGGAAAACTTCCATGCATGTTGCTACTAACACCACCGTTGTTGACTACTTGAGCTGAGTATTCCTCATTTCATTTCACCTTGAGTTTCTCTTCTCCTCTTTATGAAATCCCATGCTGTCCACCCATGGTGATCAAAGCCATTCAAGTTGCATGTTCCGATTTTCACTCCCATTAAGCTTTAATTAGGAGCTGTGGTAGACCAAACATTGAGTTCAATTTGAGTTGTGGAGCTAGAATGGAGCTGGGGATTCAAAGTTGGGGAAGATGTGGGTAAGCTTAGGAATTGTGGGAGCTCAAAGTTCAAGTTATTTTATGTTTGTTATTGTGCAAACTGATTTTAAGGTGAGTTCTTTACCTATTTTTGTTTCCTATGTGCTTGTGTGTTCAGGGAATGTGTGGTAATGAATTCCAAATGCTTGCATGTATGATGTTGTTAAATGTGAAGTGTTGAACTTATGCTATGTTTTGATTAAATTGCATTAGTAAATGGAAATGTGACAAACGTGATGTACGAAACATGATAAGGATTGTTAATGTTGCTGAGATCATATGATATTACTTGATTGAAATGTGTTAGATTGTATGTTTTTAGTTTGGGGGTTGTAGGATTTGAAATGGGTAAGAATTTGGGTGAGATTGAGTAAGAATTTGAGTGTTTTTTTTACAGCAAGAATTTGAGTGTTGAATGCTGTAAAACTTGTGTTCCTACTGTAGAGTAGCGCGCATGCGTAACTTATGCGCAATCCACACTGTTGGGTCAAAGACACACTTAGAGCAAGTGTACTCTTTCGCAGAAGTAGTATAAAATATTATCGTGTCCACAGGGATTAATTAACAAGTACTAAACTAGTCAAGATTATATATTGTTTAGACGAAACAATAATTTGAAGGTTATAGAAACTAAAATAAAAAGATATAAATAGTAAGAATTAAAATACAAAGTTTAATCAATGGAGAGAGACCTAGAGTCACGGTTTCACTTGCAAGCTTCGATTCTCCTATGTCTAATTCTACCTGAATTCCCTTATTTTATTTAATTACCAATCCCTTTACTAAAACTATTAATCCGTTTGGTCATTCGCGATTAATATTCTTTTTCCTAAATTAACCCCCGTTTGGTCATGCAAGAATTTAAATTCAGGAAAAGCATAAAGAGCAAAAAGGTTGAATGATTGGAAGACTAAATTATGGTTTGGTCATGCCCTAATTATAGCCCCAATTATCCTATAGGTCCACCAACTAATTGCGATGACGATTATTGATCAACTAATTGATTATAAACATGCAAATAGTAGCTAATCCTAATCATGTGATAAAAACAATAGGACAATATTAATTAAAATAAAAATAGGAATTCAAAATATAATTTAGAACATAAAAAAGTCTCTAAGCATGCAAGATCCACCTAAGACCCTAGAAGAGGACTTAGGTATCCATAATAATTAAGAACAATAAAATAGAAATAGGTTCATGAAATTACAAAGATAAGAATAACCCGGAAATAGAGAAAGTCTTAATCTTTGTCTTCAATCTCATTCTTCTGCTCCAAAGCTCTCTTACGGTGTCAAGAACGGTACCCAAACTCCTCCCACTCACATTGTATCAGGTGCGTGGTTTTTTGTTGCTGTTTACGGCTATTGTTTTGTTAATTCTCTCGGCTGGCTTCCCCCCTTTCTAATGATGCATAATCCTTTTTATATAGGAAACCTAGGGTTACGTGCTTCCTTTCTCTCCAAGTCACGTTGCTTTCATTTAAACCCCATGTGCATCTTCCAAATGGTCTTGGGCTTGCTTTGTTTTAATTGAATTATTGGGTCTCATTCTTTTTAAGGTTTGGTACAATTCAAGTGTGAGTCTTTGTCTTCTTTTCATTCCACATTACAATTCTTCTATTATATATATATATATATATATATATATATATATATATATATATATATATATATATATATATATATATATATATATAAAATAGATGATTTGAGTGGTTTTAAATTGGAATTTCTTTCTTTTTGTATTTTCTTCCTTTTTGCAAAACCAAGAACAAATTAAGTAAATGATTTATATAATTAGTAATAATTGCTCTAAAAGTGACTCAAAAGTATCTCTAAAAAAACATTAAATTGGAGTTTATCACACACGCAAACCAATCAGTAGCTACTGTCTCTTCATTCTCATGTTGCGCTTACACACAACTCACACACGATAGCTATTGTCTATTCGCGCTTATATATGTTGCGCGTACGCGTAAGTCACGCGCACCCTACCACCTAAATTTTACCTAAACAATTTTGACTATAACTTTTGATTCGGGAACCCGATTGAGGTATTCCCAGATGCGTTATAAAGCTTATTTAAAGATCTAATCATATAAGTGAATTGATTTGTATTATGATGATTATATGAAACTTTTGTTATACGGTATCTATAATTGAGTTAAGGATATGTTTACCGAGTGAGGTCTTTACCCCAGTTAGTGTCATTTTGATAATTTCATAAATAGCATGTTGGATGTTCTAAGTTAAATATAAGGCATTTGAATTTCAAGAATGATCTTGGATGTTTGATGTATATTTGATGGAAAAATGATGAGGTTTTGATTACGTAATGATTGTTTAAGTTAAACGATATTGTATTATACGAAGAATGAGTGAGAACATAACTATGGCTATGAAGAAAACACTATGGGGATGATGATCCCAAGAGGTTAAGTAACATACTTGGAATGAGAGGTCATGTCTCCTGAGTTCAAGGCCCAAATTGGTTATCCGGCCAAGGTTGACAAGTTGGGTTCTCTGTTGCGATTGACGTTGTTCAGTTACTTATGGATTATGCTACGTTAAGACAAGTGATAAGATAACTAAAAATCCGAGAGGTTATGAGTGAGAGATCCCGAAAGGTCTCATTGAGATTGTATCTCATTGTTATTATGTGGTGTTTTTTAGATGAGCATGGCAAGACAATCAAATAGAGAAGAGTTAGTAGCTGCTGAACTGGGTTACTAAAGTTTAAAGGATCCTTAGGGATCAAAGTTGTATTTGCTTAGTCTACCCTAGGTTTTTGTTATGATTATTGTAATTTTAGTAGTAGCTTATGTAAACTCTACTTTCAAAATTGAACAAGTTACTAAGAATGACTTATGTTGAGCATGAATTATCAATTGTGTCATTAAGTTTCCATTTGGTAGTTATACCTTCTGGGATATGTTATGGATGGTTTATTCTGTCAAGTAATATATATGTTCAATTCCTTAAGTAGGCTTACATTCTGATTGTATTGAAGATCAGCGTCATCGCGACAGTGGGCGTTGAAGGTTGACGTCGGATCATCGGAGTGAAAAGTCGGGAGAAAATCACTGGAATCAGAGAGGGCAAAGTGTCCGAATGACACTCCCACTCCTCCTTTTATAAGAACTTGGGGCCGGGAAATGTGCTTACTACCTCCGAAATGGGAAGGCTCTTATAGGGTAACATAGAACTTTGAAACATACTTAAGTGCAAATATTAAAGTATTAAAGTATAACTAGCCCCGTAACCCCCGTGCGGTGCACGGTTTTGGCTAAATTATTTTGTATAATTAAGTAATAAAATTTGGATGCATTCATTCTCAGTTTCTTTTTTTTAACTGTACAGAGCTTGTCCACTGCGGGAATGGAACTCAGAAGTACTAAGTCGACCCCGTCTCCCAGGATAACTTATGCCAGTGGACCAATGGAGTTGGTTTGTAAACTATATAGTCAAATAACCGTGAATAAAAACTAAATTATAACTATAAATTAAATAACAAGATTATGAATTTTTTAAAAAATTAAATAAGAAGATTATTAATAACACAAAGAAGCAACTTTCTGTAATTACAGATGCAAAGTTATTCTTATAAACCATAAATCTAAAACATATAAAAAATATATCTGTGGTTTGACAGTGACCGGTCTAAATGGATTCAATAGATATTTTAAGTTCAGAAGTATAAGGAGAAGTATAATTTTTTTTAATACTGGGAAAAACATGGTCCTAAAATAATATAAAGAGGAGAAGAATAAAAAAGAAATTAATTTTTTAAAATGCTAAAATTAGTAATAGGGTGAGTTGCACGGATTAGTGTCACAAAATTATTAATTTTTTACCAAATCGGGTATGGAGGAATGAACTTTAATTATTTGAACAATTTAATTTTTTTTTTGAAGGCTAAAGCACACCAAAATACATTGGCTAGAATCGTATTTTACGTATTTTGTCATGAAATTATTGTTTTTTCACCAAACCGGTATTTGAATAGCTAAATTTTTTTCCGAACGCTAAATCATCATAAAACACACTACTTAGCATCACACATTATGTATTTTGTCACGATTTTTTCACCAAATTGAATATCGAGGAACAACTTTGAGTATTTGGACAGTTAAATTTTTCCTGAACCATAAAGTACACCAAAACATATTGTTTATCATCTCAGTTTACGTATTTTGTCTTAAAATTTAATCTATATATCTTTGCATATTTAAACTTCTAAATTTTTTGAGACCGTGAAGTACTCCTTAAAATATTAAAAAATAATAATAAGAAAGAACCCAAAAACATAAACAAAGAAAGAAAAAAAAGGAAAAACAACATAAAAAGAAAAGAGAAGGAAGTTAAAAATAAAAGAAGAATAAAAAAAGGAAGAAAAAATAAAACAGAAGTTGGCGCGCTTGAATGACAAGCCACATACATAAAAGAAGATATATAAGGTTACTTTACGAGCTCATTATAATGGTTCGGAGGAAAGGGTCTTATTATAAGCTCAATGGTTCAGAGAGAGACATAGAGACAGAGAGAGAGAGAGAGAGCGAATTATTGAGTAGGAAATAAAAATAATTATTTTGGCATTTTTTTGGGTGAACAAAAAGTTATAGTGTTTTCGTGAGGGACAAGAATTTGATTTTTTGTCAAATCCCTTGCCCTTGTCCATTCCCATGAACAGCTTTTAAATTAAATAGGGTACAATTGGAGTCCAGTCTAGTCCCTTTCTTTTTAACAAATCCAACACACCCTAAACGAGAATATAAATACTTTTTTTTTGTTTAGATCACTGTTGGATACCTGCAGAGAGTCCTAACGCTTTCTACGAAAGAATAATATATGTTCGTGCTTAAGAGAAAATTTTGCACTAGCCAACATTGAGTTTATCCATTACGAGAATCGAACTCAAGAGCATCAAGTTTATGCCACTATACCACGGTGTTGGTTAAAGAGAATATATAGTATTGTTAAATTATTAATTTTTTTTGACATGAAAATTTTTATAACTTAACAATAGTATTAAACTATTAATTGTTTCAACTAAGAGGGAGGGATGGAGAGGGGGATAAAGAGCGAGAGAGATACAGAGAGAGAGAGAGACTCTACCAGAAGAATTGTCTACAGGAGTGAACAGAAGAATTGTCTACAGGAGTGAACACAATTACATTACAGTAAGGCAGAGTCTACCAGAAGATGAGAGATCAAAACGGGACAAAAAAAGATAAATGACCAAAATGAAATCTAGAACAAATATAAAAGACCAAAAGTGTTATTTAGCCTTTTATTTATTATATACATTACGGTATTTATATGGTTGTCAAACATCATTTTTTTTTGATAGGTCAAATTGGATTAATTGGGGTACAAAGGGTACCTCGCCCGTTACAATTCGTTTGTTGTTCATACATCTCCAAAAGCTTATCTATTTAGAGGACCATTATGCAAATCCTCCCAAGTGATTTTCGTCTTAGGATGTACTTTACAAAGAAACCACCCCCATGTCAATACTTTAGTCTGCTGTAACATTTTGGTTACATTAGGTAACCCTCCCCTAAAAATTTTATTGTTTCTATTCATAAAATCCATATAACTGCCAATCAAATCATGTGCCTAATTTCGCGCCTACTATTGTGCTGCAGCCGAACTGAATTCATCCGAAAATGCTCCCGACAGCTGCTCCTACGCTGAACCGATGTCCCACTCCAAGCACCGATTTCCAACCACAACTTCTCCGATACACAGCAGTGGAAGAATAAATGCTCTGCCTCCTCCTCATCCCTAAAACATAAAACACAAAACTGTCCTTGATTCGCCCCGAGCACTCCTTCTATGATGAAATTCTATGAATGTACTATTTTTACAGTATTTATTTACAAAATTCCATATTAAATAATGTTTTAACATTTAAAATTTCTAGAAGTTTAATGCATATTTTTATTATATCTACCAAAATAAAAAATATATATTTTATAAGATATTCTATGTTTAATTCCTTCACAAGTATATTAGATTTTAAATTGTAAAAGTTAATAGTTTTTCAATATTATATATCCTCATTAAAAAATTGTTATATTTATTTAATGAAATCTACATATATGTTTTTATAGCAGTTTTTTTACGATATGTTTTTTTAATAGTTATTAAGATATTATATATTTTACACCTGAAATAATAATAGTTTAGTAGTAGTATATATCCCCTTTAAAAAAATATTTGTATATAGTTTTATTAACTGCAATAAATTAATAGTTTTGAATGTTGAATACTTCATGTTTGAAAAAGTTGAGATTAAAAATTATAAATATATTTTACGAATTCAATCCATTTCAATAAAAAACTAAGGTGTTAATTTGTAAAAAAAAAAAACTAAGGTTTCTACTTCGTCAATAAAATATAAGGAAAACTTGTGTTTTTTGATCATATTTGAGGATAATATATCAAAATTATCCTTCATTTAATGTTGAGCATGAAAATTAAAATGAGATATGGGGTAACTGGGTAATGAAGTTAATTTTTTAAGTGTTACAGCACTACAATTTGATGATAATATATCAAAATTATCCTTCATAGGTAGCGCTTCGTTTAAAAGGCGCTACTATTGGTACTAGCGCATATTGGGATAAGGAGCGCTTGTCCCCAGAAGCGCTACTCTTTAGTGTAGGAATAAGGAGCGCTTTGTATAACAGGCGCTCCCTTTGGTCTAAGCGCATCTCAAAATAAGTAGCGCTTAATATAAAAAGCGCTACTCTTTCATGTTCATTGGTAGCGCTTTTGGAGCGCTACCTTTGGCTGTTTCGCAACAGGAGCGCACGGTTTAGGAGCGCTCATGAGCGCTACCAAAGGGACAAAAAAAGCGCTACCTATTGCCTTTTCTATTGTAGTGTCTAGATCTGCCAGGTTGCAGCCATGGGAGGGTGGTGTTGGGATTTTGTTAGCAGTGATTTAGAACATTTAGTTAGAGCGTAATAAGGTGGTTTTAAAAGGGATAATGTTCTTGTAAAAAAAAGGGACAATGGTGGATGGAGTTTTTTTTTATAAGCAAAAATTATATTAAAGGGGATGTAAACAGGCACCCCAACCGATACAATGTTGGATGAAGTGTCTGTGATTAAAATAAAACGTGTTTCTTAGGGTTGGTATATTTGTAACTTTGGAAGAAATTCTCGTTTTACTGTGATTGACTCGTGGTCTAATCCACTAGGGTGTCTTTAGGATTTAGTTTTTTTATTTTTTATTTTGTACTGAGTTGGAATACCCGTAGTATTTCCCTTATATGAAATTTTCTCTTATCAAAAAAATGTTTTTAACTTAATAAGCATGCATGTTTTTAGCTTTACATTTTTTTGTCAACTTAGCCAAATAGCAAATAAATACCACGCACATACATTATCACTATTCACACTTGAGAGGTTACGGTAGATAAATTTGGTGAATGGACGAATGATGGTTGGAGATGGAAAATGATGTGCACCGATGGTCTGCTGCATAATTATGCAGACCCCTCGGTTTCCTGCACTAGTTTTCAGCGGCTGTTGCCAGTTGCGCTATCGCGTTGCGCGGACAGGTGGTCTTGGGTACCGGATGCGTTGGGAGGTTTCACGGTGAAAAAATGCTATGAATGTTTGCTAAATTTTTCTGCAGGTGGAGCACTTATGCAGCAGGTCGAAACTGTCTCTCACTACGCCAGCGTACAAGGTTTGTCAGCGTTTTTTTTGGGCATTGGTAGCGTTTTAAAACGCTAGAGAAGCTGGCGCTACTAATGCGTACACCCCATTAGTAGCGTTTTAAGAAACGCTAGCCATTTACCCAGCGTGTTTTAGACATACGTAGCGTTTTATATAAAACGCTAGCCATTGACCCAGCGCCTTTTTACAATTCCTAGCGTTTTCTATAAAACGCTAGGGATCCCATAGCTCATTTTACTACCATTCCTAGCGTTTTAAATAAAAACGCTAGGGATCCCATAGCTCCTTTTTACTACCATTCCTAGCGTTTTAAATTAAAACGCTAGGGATACTATAGCCCTTTTTACTACCATACCTAGCGTTTTAAATTAAAACGCTAGGGATGCTATAACACCTTTTTACTAGCATTCCTAGCGTTTTATATAAAACGCTAGGGATGCTATAGCATTCCTAGCGTTTTATATAAAACGCTAGGGATGCCATAGCACTTTTTTTATTAGCATTCCTAGCGTTTTATATAAAACGCTAGGGATGCTATAGCTCTTTTTATTAGCATTCCTAGTGTTTTTACTCAGAAAAACGCTAGGGATCCTCTAGCTCCTCTTTACAATTCCTAGCGTTTTATCTTTAAAACGCTAGGTATTGAATGAATTTTTTAACTTCATTTCTAGCGTTTTCACTCTAAAACGCTACCTATTGACTGAATTTTTTTTTAAATATTTTTTTTATTTTGGTTTGTTCTCCATTTTAATTACAACCTATAAATTCATTCCCTTTTCAACAAATTCAGAAAATACATTCCAATCCAATATATCATTCAAACAAAATTCATCAACAAAATTCATCAAATAATATTTCCAATCCAATATATATCATTCTAAGAAGTACTTACAACATAATATAAATCCAATATATACAACATAAATAATAACTAAACTATTATGAATCTCAAAACTTGCTACAAAAAGCTAGAAACATAATGGCACCACTCCCTCTCACTGCTTGTAAGTTCTTGTGAGAGTAATTCTGGATTTTTTGAAGTTTGGGAAAATCTGAAAAAAAATGAAATAAAATTAGAATTAAAATGTTTATTAAATGTGAGTAAGTATTATAATATCAATATAAAAAATAAATCTAAGTAGTTACCTTGGTTGGGATTGTTACTTTGTCATGAGTGATAATCTCTTTCATAAACCTCATAACATAGTACCCACAATCATTGCTATTTGGTTGTTTAGGACACTACAAAGCAAAAGATTATAACTTAATTGTCACATTTTTATGACCAAAAAATCAAATTAAAATTATAAGAATGATTCTTAAAAAGCTTACAGTTATGGGTAGCCATCTTGTTTTACTCGTAGATAATCCCAAGTATTCTTTCAAAGCAACTTTGTAACGTCATACATATATATATATAACGTTAAGTTGAACAAAATACATATATTAAATTATACAAATTAAAATGAGAGGGTTACACATACACACCTCTCAACTGATTCTACGAAGTCTTCGTAGACGTTGTAATGGCCTTGAAGTGAATCCAGATAAATGAAGAACCCAATGTTGCCTGCAAGTAAATGAAGAACGAATGAGTACACATTAATTTACACTATAATACAATCCTCAAAATAATTAAACAAGTGATTGAAGACTAAATTTCTCACCCATTATTGAGTGGTGCCAAAAATAAAGAGTCGCCCTTCAAATGCTTGGCTTCCATGAAGCGTGAATGAATATAACTTTGTACTTCACTCTTTATAGTCCTAATGCGTTCCTCTGTGTTACCTTTATGAAACACAACTATACAAGCCGGACACAAGAAGAAATACTTCTGTGTCCGTTGAGAAGGGACCAGAAGACGATTGTACAAAAACCTATAAATAATATATATACAACTTTCAGATCCTCATATATATACTCTAATATAAACAACTATTGTGTACAAATAATTTAATACATACCTCTGGTATACTCTAATATCAGTCAAAGTGGCCCAATCCATCTCAACTATAGCTTTCATATCCTCGATGTTGATCATTACCAACTGTTCCAGGCCCACAATGTTATCGGGCGGTAAAAAAATTTGGTCGTCTGGTTCATTTTTGAATGTGGACCTTTAGAGAATCGATGTAGTTCTGGAATTCATCATTGGGAAATTGACCAACATGTTGGACTGGTCAGATAGAAGATGGTCGGGAGAGTTTGGTAGTGGAAGGGAAGGTTGTGACACTTTCATGGAAGGGGAAGGTCGGGACACATGGGGTACCTAGTATATATTAAAAAATGATTAATTAGCTAGTTAGTTAACACACATTATAGTCATTTAATTATTAACAAAAATATTGTCACTTACAACGACAAGTTGTTGAGCCATGCCACAAAAGTACTAAGTGCTTGATCCACGATAAATATATCCGCATTAGCAATTGGAATGTGCAATGGTGCGGACCCTCTATTGAATAGTCTACCCTAACTCTCAAATGGTTTTGAGCATGACTTTGATTGTGCGATGTGGCACTCAATTGGTTACATATCAAACCCACTGCAACCTTTCGATGTGGGTTTGCAATATATAGCTCACATTCACAGCTTATCCTAAATCAATTATAAAGAAAAATAAATATACATGATAATTTTATCAAATACATATGTACAAAAAAGCAGTCGAGTTTTGTTAAATACACATGTTGAAGGGATGGTGCAGCTATCTCGGGCGCTATGGGGTGCAGCGGGCTCAATAGGTTCAAGGGGAGGTGGTGCAAAGGGGATGGTGCACCAATCCTTTGTGCCAAGAGTCGCTTAAACATCTGTCTCTCTTCCATTAGCACAAAGAACATTCTTGGATAGCTCGTCATACTTTTCCGCCATGACTTTACAATCCCGCACCCCTTGCTTTGGCTCTTCTTTGGCCCAAACACGGTTGTCGGAGGAATCCCATATCCATAACCTCTAATCCGACCACTGTCTCTCTTCCCTTCCCAAGGCACGAGCAAGGACATCTTGGTGACCATCACAATCTGTTAAATCTCCTTGTGATCTGATTGTGATATGCTTTATGATGCACAAACATAAATAACGGATAAAATTAATAAACAAGTGTCAAGTGAAATTTAATCGACAATAAAAAATATGTCCACGTGTCAAAAAAAATCGAGTAACGGATAAAAATAATAAACAAATGTCAAAGAAATTTAATCGAGAATAAAAAATATGTCCACGTGTCAAAAAAAATCGAGTAACGGATAGAAATAATAAACAAGTGTCAACGAAATTTAATCGACAATAAAAAATATGTTCACGTGTCAAAAAAAATCGAGTAACGGATAGAAATAATAAACAAGTGTCAACGAAATTTAATCGACAATAAAAAATATGTTCACGTGTCAAAAAAAATCGAGTAACGGATTTTTTCATGAATTTTGGAATACTTACAATTTTGTCCTTGACCTCCTTAGTTTTCGGATCCACAATCTCCCCATCCTTGTTTTGTCGGGCCTCTAACCAGACAATCGTACGATCAAGGGATTCTTGAGTTGGATCTTTCCCCTTCCAAGAACTATTTAAGTTTAATAATTGTTAATCAACTGTAAATTAAAAGATTCATTAAATCATAATAAATTAAACTAATTGTGTCTTACCAATCTTTCTTCGAGAATTTGATATCCACTAGAACCTCCTCTATAAGGGTACTCGGGATTAGAAGCTCTTTCTTTATTCGCTTTGCTCTTTTTCTATTTAAAAAGATAAGTATACATTAATGAATGATATCTACTTGTGAAATATATATATAACTTAAATAATTAATATACTAACCAGGAAATCCGGATCTGTAGTGCGTATATCTACAAATTTGGTCCATTCCTCCTTAGTTATAATTCCGGCATACAGTGCTGGAGGCTCCTGTCTGATGGTCCCATCAGGACGTTTCAGATACTTTTTCCCCACATCAGTTCTGTAAGCCCTATGCAACCTTCCCGCTTCCTTCAGTATCCAATCTCTTCGGGACTCATCGACATCAAAGTGTTTCTAGTTATACATAAAAATGGATTAAATAAATATAACTAAAAAATCACTAAATAAGATTATTAAAGAGGTCTAAAATTATATACCTGTATTAAGTCCCAAAAATCATCTTTCAGTTTTAGGCAAAACTCGATTATCTTTCTCATTCCAACTTTTAATTGAAATTGGAAAGATTTGCTTCACCTTAGTACCAATAAAGCTAATTAAATTTGTGCCGTTGTCTCCAATTGGCAAACCTTTAACACTCCATCGGACCTTAAATAATTAAATCATTAAATAATTAGATAACTTGGAAAGGTAGAGAACAACATTAATAATTAGTAATTAACTTACCTTATATTTCTCGTGTCCTTTACTTATCCGATTGACGATATTCTTTTTCGATGTAATTCCTCGGGAGTGAACTTCTTTGTGTTTCTATCACCCCATCACCACCACGACTACTATCGTGATCACTATGTGATGCCATCGACTTGCAATCACCCAAATGAATAAGACTCGATGAGTTTTAGCTTTCTAATTGTTTAGAACCAACAAACACTTAACAAAATATAGAAGAAGCCATGCACAAAGTAACAGTCAAAGCCATGCACTAAGTAACCTAGAGTAAACATACATAGAGTAAACCTAGAGTAACCTAGAAGCCATGTACAGACTAGTATCAAGAGTTCATCTTTTGTTCAAAATGCCAATAACAGAACATTGTTATAACTAACATGCACTAAGTAACCTAGAGTAAACCTAGAGTAAGAGTAACCTAGAAGCCATGTACAGACTAGTATCAAGAGTTCATCTTTTGTTCAAAATGCCAATAACGAGAACATTGTTATAACTAACATGCACTAAGTAACCTAGAGTAAACCTAGAGTAAGAGTAACCTAGAAGCCATGTACAGGACTAGTATCAAGAGTTCATCTTTTGTTCAAAATGCCAATAATGAGAACATTGTTATAACTAACATGCACTAAGTAACCTAGAGTAAACCTAGAGTAAGAGTAACCTAGAAGCCATGTACAGACTAGTATCAAATCTTTTGTTCAAAATGCCAATAACAGAACATTGTTATAACTAACATGCAAGCAGTGGCAATCTATGTACAATACAATCAGGAGAAAAAAGAAAATCCATACCTGAGAAATGTGCGTGGAGATGAACGAAATGGGTAACCAGGTTGTGCGTGGAGATGAAACGAAATGGGTAACCAGGGTTGTGCGTGGAGATGAACGAAATGTGCAAATCTGATGAACGAAGATGAACGAAGAGGTACGATGAACGAAGATGAACGAAGATGAGTTACGGGTTGTTCGTGGAGAAAAGTTAGGTAGATGAGTTCGGGTTGTGCGTGAGTGTGTGAGGAGATGAGAGGCGCGCCTTGTAAAAATTTTAATAGCATTCCTAGCGTTTTTACATAAAACGCTGAGGATCAACTAGCGGCGTGTTTACCATTCCTAGCGTTTTACGTAAACGCTAGGAATGCTAGTAAAAGGTGCTATAGCATTCCTAGCGTTTTACGAAAAACGCTGGGGATGCTATAGCACCTTTACTAGCATTCCTAGCGTTTTATGTAAAACGCTAGGGATGCTATAGCACCTTTACTAGCATTCCTAGCGTTTTATGTAAAACGCTGGGGATCAACTAGCGCTTGTTTACCATTCCTGGCGTTTTTACGTAACGCTAGGAATGCTAGTAAAGGTGCTATAGCATTCCTAGCGTTTTTACGTAAAAACGCTAGGGATGCTATAGCACCTTTTACTAGCATTCCTAGCGTTTTATGTAAAACGCTAGGGATGCTATAGCACCTTTATTAGCATTCCTAGCGTTTTAGTAAACGCTAGGGATCCTCTAGCTCCTCTTTACAATTCCTAGCGTTTTAACTTTAAAACGCTAGGTATTGAATGAATTTTTAACTTCATTTCTAGCGTTTTCACTCTAAAACGCTACCTATTGACTGATTTTTTTAATTATTTTTTTATTTTTGTTTATTCTCCTTTTAATTACAACCTATTAATTCATTCCCTTCCAAAGAAAATTCATCAAATATCATTCCAACAAAATTCAGCCAATATCATTACAATCCAATATATAGATACACACAAAATTCAACCTATTAATAGATATTTTTGTTTACAAATCATACAACATCATAAGTAACTTACATTATGAAACTCAAAAGTAGCTACAAATTAAAGCTATACCATATATAACATAAATAACTCTTTGTCTTGACCACTAGATCTCATGATCACTAAGTGATGCCATCCGACTGCAATATAACATAATCCATGTTATTGTTAAATTTACAAAAACAATATAATAATTATCTATTAATAAAAATAACGAGAAATCATTAAGTCTATATTACCTTTTCCTTTTCCTAGATAAAATTTTGTTTGCAATTCGCGTCTTGGTATTTTTTTTCCGATTTAATAAAAATTCCATCATTATGATCTTTTCTAAAATATACAACATCCTCTATAGAAGTATTTTCCCTATTATTGGTTCCGATGTTCGAAGAACGGGTCGCCCTCAACACCAACATCATCGGGTGCTTCATCATCATCGTTGTTATACACAAATTTTTTGTCACCAATAGAACAATAGACCAATTGATATTAATCGGATCGGTGACATAAAACACTTGTTGAGCTTGCGATGCTAAAATAAAAGGTTCATCTTTATATCCTAACTTGTTGAAATTCACTCGCATGAACCCTAATTCATCAATCAGAAACCAAAGATTATTGTCAACCCATTCACATTTGAACACGGGCTCTCAAACATATTGTAATCCAACTCCCATATGTGTTCAATGAAGCCAAAGTAAGACATATTCGCATATATGGGATTTCTATCTTTGCACTTTGGATGCATGCATAGAATGAGCTACAAGAGTCACCCCACTATTTTGCATTTTACTCGATCATCTTGTTCTTTTGTATAGAAAGTGCACTCGTTCATTAGATAGTCATTGTAAGAGAAGACATGTATATTTGGACCTTTTGCTAACCATCTCAATCTTTTTGAAATCGAAGTAGGATTCAAACACACTCACCATCAATGTGATGTTTTAGCCACACTATGAAACTCCTATTGTGTTCTTTTGCTAACCAAACTTGCTTCTTTCCCGGAATTGACTCTTAAGAATCTCCTTGTGCTTGGCAACATATGAATCAACCTCACTATCATTGTGAAGAACGCATGCAAGTGTGCTTGCTCTAGTTCTTTCCTTGATACCATCACTAATTTATTTCCTGTCATCCCTTTACTAATCCTTCCCGCATGACGAGACCTTGCAAATCCCCACGTATTTCAAGACTAGATAGATAGCCCGTGCAAAACTCAATAGCCTCTTCAACTATGTAGCGCTCAACAATACAACCCTCGTGTCGTGATCGATTTTTCACATATCCTTTTAATATCTTCATGTAACGCTCAAACGGATACATCCATCTCATGTAACATGGGCCACACAATTGTGTCTCTCTAACCGGATGAACTATTAGATGAATCATTATGTCAAAAAGGAAGGTGGGAAATACATCTCAAGCTCACACAAAGTGATGATAATTTCTCTTTGCAATGTTGGCAACTTTCGGTGGTCAATCACTCTACTACAAATCGCCTTAAAGAATAAACAAAGTTTGGTTAAGGTCCGACGCACTTTCTTAGGCAAAATGGATCGTATACCAATGGGTAGCAAATTCTCCATGAGAACATGACAATCGTGGGACTTTAGAGACTTTAACTTGAGGTCTTTAATCGATACAAGAGTCGCCACATTTGAAGAGTATCCTCTGGAACTTTAACTCCATGAAGAAACTCACAAAAGACAGTCTTCTCCTTTCTAGATAGAGTATGAGCCACGGAGGTAGATATGTACGTGTACCCTTCTTTACCTGACCCAATTCAGTCTCAAACCCATAGTAACCAAATCCAACCTTGAGTTGATGGTATCTTTAGTCTTACCCATATTGAGTAAGGTACCAATGACACTTTCAAGACATTCTTTTCAACATGCATCACATCAATGAAATGCCTTACATATAATGACTTCCAAAGATGGCAACTCAAAGAAAATCGACTTTTTCTTCCACCCCGTTTGGCAATCTCTCCCGCAAAAGGCTTCCCAAATTTAATGTTCAAATCTTCCACCTTTTCAAATACTGTTCGCCACAAAGGCGGGGAGCTCTCACGTGTTTCTGTATTCCCATCAAATGCCTTTCTCCACAATCGATAGTGATGAGTTGATGGCAAAAATCTACGATGACCAAGATAGATATTCTTCTTACCATGTTCCAACCACATCCAATGTGTGTTATCTTCACATATAGGGCATGCACACCGCCCTTTGTTCTGTGCTCTGGATAGATTGCCGTGTATGCAGGAAAGTCGTTAATTGTGCCAAAGATCATAGCCCTCGTGGTGAAACTTTCTTCTCTGAACCCATCATACACCTCTACCCCGTCTCCCACATTTGCTTCAAGTCTTCAATTAAAGGAGCCAAGTATACATCAATATCATTTCCTGGTTGTTTGGGCCTGAGAAATTAACAAAGACAAAGATCATATATTTTGCGCGTTTCATGCAAAGCCACGTGATAAGTTATAAATCGCCAAAATCACGGGCCATGTATTGTGGGAGCTACTCGATACCGTGCGGGTTAAATCCATCGCCAGACAATGCAAGGCGTAGGTTTCTCGGGTCATCCCCGAAATTAGGATACTCAATATTGATTTTTTCCATTGCGGAGAATCTGCGTGTCGTAGCATACCATCTTTAATCCTTTCATCCTCATGCCATGTCAAGTGTTTTGCATCTTCCGAACTACGATACATGCGCCTAAATCGAGGAATTATAGGAAAATACCACAACACCTTTTGTGGAGCGGACTCTTTCTTCTTATACTGCGGTGCATTACATTTAGGACACGACTTTAACAACGCATGTTCATTCCGAAATAAAATGCAATCATTCGGACAAGCGTGTATCTTCTCATAGTTCAAGCCAATAGACCCCAACATTTGCTTTGCATCATACGTCCGAGAAGGAAGCACATTATCATTCGGCAACATTTCTTTCGTAGTGAGAGTAAATCGGTAAAGCTCTTATCCGTCCATCCGTGGCGAGTTTTCAAGTTATACAACTTGATCACGACCCAATAATTTTGTGAATTCATTACAACCCGCATACAATGGTGTCTCTCGCATCGCTTATCAACTTCTCAAACATTTCAGACAATCATTAAGATCCTCTTCAACCACCTTTGCCATCTCTTCAAATTCGTTCGCATCAAATGAATGTGTTCCGGTGTCAACCGTGGCGCATATCTCTTACTAATATCATTCATATTTGAAGATTCACCTTTTTCTCACCGCATTATCCAACAAGTGTAACTTTGATCAATTCCATTCGCTTTAAATGTCGTACCAACTCCTCTGCAATGAATCGATTTTACATAACAACACCTTAAACAAGGACATTTCATACCACTAGAAGTCCCTAAACGTTCAACAAAGACAAACTCACAAAATAATCCACTCCAAATGCATACTCTTGGATGATTTATTGGCGGACATCCAATTTCTATCCATAATTTCCAAATTATATTTATAATAAAATCCTGAGAAGAGAACTTTAACATATGACCCATCAAGCAATTCGAATATAATGAATAATCAATTCATATCAAAAAACAAACAAAAATTCCTCTTTTAAAATTTTTTCAAATCCACTCCTTATTTTCCCAAGCTATATCTATATCATATTATAGTCTTCCAAATAATTAATTTATGTTTAACAAGAAGAGGCTAGTGGTAAAAAAAGAAGAAGAGTCTAGTGTGCACAAGTGACAAAACTAATATATTTCTAAACTAGAACCCATAATTAATATCTAACAAGAAACAGAGCAAGGAACAAAAAACTCACCAATGTTGTCTGAGTGAGAGAGATGATGTTCACTGAGAGAGATGATTTTCGTTGAGAGAGATGATGTTAATTTGAGTTAGGGTGTTAGGGTTTTGCGTTTCTGGGTGAGTGATTTTGCGTTTCTGGGTGAGAGTGTTAGCTGAGAAAGGAAGTAGCTCAATGGGAAACAAAAAAAATATTATTTAACCATACCTAGCGTTTTCTAAAAAGCGCTGAGGATCTATCTAGCGTGTTTTCTAAATACCTAGCGTTTTGAATAAAAGCGCTAGGATCCATCTAGAGTGTTTACTAAATACCTAGCGTTTTATATAAAAACGCTAGGATCTATCTAGCGTGTTTTCTAATTGGCTAGCGTTTTGAAAACAAGCGCTAGGGATCTGTCTAGAGTGTTTTCTAAATAGCTAGCGCTTTATAAAAAACGCTAGGGATCTATCTAGCGTGTTTTCTAATTGGCTAGCGTTTTGAATAAAAGCGCTGAGGATCCGCTCTAGCGTGTTTTCTAATTTGCTAGCGTTTTAAGAAAAAGCGCTGGAATCTGTCTAGCGTGTTACCTAATTGGTAGCGTTTTAAAGTAAAACGCTACTAATGGTGTAGCGTGTTATTAAAATGGCTAGCGTTTTTTTATAAACGCTACTAAAGGTGGCGATCTCTTTTTACAATTCTGGCGTAGTGTCTGCTTGTAGAAAGATTTGAATTGCGACATTCCATCTAAAATTCAAATATTCACGTGGAGAGTAATTTTACAGCGGGTTGCTACTAGAGTCGCATTGCATAGAAGATGTATTCTCCAACAAAATGATTTAAGTTGCGTGTTGTGCTTTCGGGAAGAGGAGACGGTGGAACATTTGTTTGTGACTTGTGATGTTACCAAAAGCATATGGATAAGTGTATTTACTTGGATGGGGTGTTCGGTTGGTGACATAGAAAATATAGTTACTCACTTTGTGGAGTTTGGGAAATTAGTGAAGGGTAAAAAGCAAAGAGGGGTCAAGCATATCATATGGATGGCGGTAATTTGGAATCTTTGGATGGCACGGAATAAGGTAATCTTCAATGGTGAGGTTGTCTCCGTTCCGACAATATTAGCGAGAATCAAGGATTTGGCTTGGAGTTGGTTCAAGGCAAGGAAGAGGAGGAAATGTAGGATGACTTGGGCGGATTGGTACAATTGCCCGTCGGGTTGTTTCTCCATGTTGTAACTTCTGCTTTATATGACTTGTAATTCTAAGGATTTATAGGGGGAGAAACGGTGGGTTAGCTCCATTCCCACTGTGGTACAATTTTCTTGTGCGAGGTACTCTTTTTCCTGCCAGAGTCTTTTTCCCAATGGGTTTTGGCTCTGGTAGGTTTTGAGGAGGCGCTCCCCCTTCTCATTTCTTTCATTGTAAGGGTTGGGTACCCCTTGTGCTCCCTTCAATGATATCTTTGATTATCTAAAAAAAACTATTCACACTTTGGTTCGAACTCAGGAGCCGGCATCCCCACATCGTTGTATTTGCCAATGCAACAATTGTGGGGAATTTACTTATGTTTTGTTGGGTTAAATATATGTTTTGACAAGGGATTCAGCCTGCGGCAAATCAATGAGGATAAACAAACAAAATAAACCCTAACAATCAAAGAAGGGTAGAAAAATCAACCCATTGTATCACACATGATTCATCATTGTATGGAACATTTGGATCATGAGGAACAAAATTGTTTTCAAGGGGGAGGTTGCTTCGGTTCCTAACTTGGTTTCGGGAATAAGGGACTCGGCGTGGAGTTGGTTCAAAGCTAGGAAAGGGAGGAATTGCATGGCGAATTGGTCTGATTGGTATACTAACCCGTTGGGTTGTTATTATCTATTGTAATCATTTATTGATACGTACTGTATTTAAGTTATAAAACTTTTAGAAGGGGGAGAAGCAGTGGGTTAGGACGGTATTGTCCCACTGTTGTGCAATTTTTTTGTGCGGGGTACTCTTTTTCCTCCCGAAGTCTTTTTCCCAATGGGTTTTGGCTTTGGGAGGTTTTGAGGAGGCCCTCCCCCTTCCCTTTGTATTGGTTGGGCACGTCTTGTGCTTTCTATCAATGAAGTTGCTTATCTAAAAAAAAAAATTAAGCTCATCACATGGAGCTGGGTAGCTAATAGGCAGGGTGATGCAGCATCCTTTGATTTCAATTGTTGGATGATTAATCACTCTTCTTGTCTAGCTTCCATTGCATGAACCGTTTTGTAAGAGGGTTGAGATACCCCTTGTGCCTCCTTAATGTAATTTTCATTTGTAAAAAAAGGATAGAAAAATAACACCATTTGAAAACAACGTATTCAGCGCCACATGACAAAAATGGTAATGAAATTCCAAAAAGGAAAATTGTTTAAACAAAACCTCATGAAATACGGTGACCCTAGAATGGGAAAGTCTTTCAATTCCACAGTGGGAGTTAAAGAATGGAAAATGAGTTAGTTTGGGAATGAGGTGGTGAAGTGTGAGGAGATTGATCAAGGTTGGTAGAGAGGAAGAGATGATAATGAGGTTGTGAAGCCATTGAAGAGAAGAGAGAAGGGGATCTGCAATATAACTTTGTGTGTTTTTAATTTTTGTTTTCAAATTTCTTTTCATCTTGTTTTGATTTTTTAGCTGTACATGTGGAAGGCAGCAAATGTGATGGAATCCAACACAACATGCCAACACATAAAAAATGTCACATAATTCATGCCACATAAGCGCCGTTTGTGAAAGATAACTGTAGGAACTAAAAGTGCAAACAAATTATGTAGGGATCAAAAGTGCTCAAAAAATTTTAGAGAGACTAAAAATAAAATTTGTTATATTTATAGGGACAAAAAATATTTAACCCTATTTTGTTATAGGGGAGAGAGTATATGTTATCAATTATAAGAGTAGTTTTAATTTATGACAATTAATTCTTACACATTTAATGACACATATTCTATTGCTGCATTAATGATACATATTTTTTTGTTACCGTCTTATTGGTGCACAATATCCACCAACTTTGTGATGATTAATCTATGTCGAGAAACTTGACTAATCACGAATACCCAATTTCGTAGTCTTTGTGTTGGGTGTCATGATCTTTCTTATGTTTAGTTTGTTTGGCTGTATTTTGGTAGCTTTGGTGAATCTTGGTGTATCTTTTTAGCAGTGGTGTAGACTGCTTTGGGTGTTTTTATAATGTGTTTAGTCTATTTTGTTGTACTTTGGTGTATCTTGGAGTAAAATATTATCTACCTATCGCAGAAAGAGATTTACCCTCGAGTTAATTAGATTTCAATCCAAGTAGCATTTACCATACTAGTCTTCATCTTCATTGTGTAATATGATCAAAACATTTTTATTTTCCACTCTGTAGCCTACACGAGCAAAGATCTTTATCCAACTAGCAATCGACAAATTACACACATTGCAAAAAAAAAAAATGAAAATATCAAAGATTATAAAGCTTATGTTATTCATTGAGTATTATAAAACTTTGAAATAGCCATAGGCACTTGGCTATCAATTTTTAGCAAAATGTTGATGGATTTTTTTTAGCAAAATTTTTATTAAAGCGGATGCAAACATGCACTCCAACCGGTATAAATACAAGGGGTCTCATTAAAATCTCTCTGGGTCAAAACTCCAAAGGAGGAAAGAGTACTACCTCAAGAAGAATGAAACAAAAGCCCAAATTATACCGAATTCATACAAATAATAGGATTTCTCCACCTGTCGAATATTTTCAACAAAGAATTTCGACCTTCGATGCTTTTGAACCAACTCCAAGATATATATTTAACACATTGATTACCACTTGAGAATTTAAGACTTGATCCCTAAAGAGAATGTGATTGCGATGAATCCAAAGGCATCACATGACTGTCATCCACAAAAGATACGTCAATCTCGCTCCTAGCCTTCTTGGAATCCAATCTGGTACCATGGGCCTTAAAATGCGCCACTCCAACAAGAGAATCCATTGACTCACTTCCCAGCCAATTGTGAATAGAGGACCAGACTGATCGAGAGCACCTGCATAACAAAAATAAGTGAAAAACATAATTTTCTTTATTGAATACGAAAAATGTTACAAACTGGGCCCAACCCAATACAGATTTGGGAATGTCATGGCGATCAAAACACGCGTTGGGTCTCTTATCTAGGTGATCCGTGCGCCATGGTTTGAGAACGGTGGAGATCGCGTGTCTCAAACGAACGACTTAGATCTCACTTCTGGCTTAGCACACCTTACACCTTCCTAGCACCTATAAACACGGAGGCATTTAATGCAACATGTACACTTTCTTTCCCTACCTCTACTGACTTCCATCTCGCTAACTTGAGCGTTGGAGTGTCTGCAGGTACCACTCCCGACTTGGGCTCTAATGGACAATACTTCCAAAGGTGCACTATCGGCTTCGAACAAACTCAAAGTCACTTCGGACGAGCTCAGCTCCACCTCAGGTTCACCTCGAATCTGCCGCTGTGAGGTATCTCTTTCTCTCTTGAGTTCCCTTCAGAACAGAAAATATTGAAATTTGTTTGGTTGGATTAATTATATTTATCACATTCAAGCAGACAATTCTAACTTGATTTGCATGTCAATCTCATCGCAAATTTCAAAACATGATTACTTTTGTCACTTGTATACACTAATTATCCATCATTCTCGTAGGAAATTAGGCCATTGAAAGAGAAAACATAACTATTTCTCAAATCTCTGATAACACAGAGAACTGTTTCCCTGAGCATCAAACCACGTGTGTCCAGAACCATTTAGATGTATTCTCTAGTTTTAGCTAGTAAAGGTAGTTATGCAGTAAAGAACTCAATATATAAGTGTTTTATTTAAAGTTGGAGTTTTAAAGTATATATTTCAACTTGAATTTGTCAACTAATTAAGTCAGAACCAAAGCTGAAATCGATTTATCAGACACCTAATTCACCAATAAAGTACCAACTTGCATTTTAAAAACGAGTCTGAGTAGGTGACAAATAGAAACTTCAAGCTTAGGAAAAGAAGATGAAGAAACTTTGGGTGAAGTTGGGGAAGAGAGAACCTACGAGGAAGAAAAGAAATGAAGGAAGAGGAGAGTAGAAAGATATGGATTTTAGAAAATAGTTTTTTATTTATTTCGAAATTTAAAAAAGAAAATAGCTAGAGTGAGAGTGAGAGATGATGTTAATGAGTGAAAATGAAGTAAAACAATATGAAGAGCAAATTGTTGGAGAGTCTCTGGGAAAAGCGAGAGCAACGAGTTAATGAATCGGACCACCAATTAGGGTTGGCCATGGGCTTGTGTGAGCAGTGCTACCGCACATGGCATCCCAATGCCATTTTTTAAGGCCCAAAAAGTGTTGGAGATATTTACAAAATATACATACCCGTGACTTTAAACAATTATCATGAAGTTCCATGTGGTCCGATGGTTGGATGTGTGTTGTGTGCACTTGTTAGTTCGAATCCTTGAAGTGGAAGTTTTGATTTTTGCTTGAGCTAATAAAATGAAATAGTGCGAAAATGCAACCGTTATGGGAATCGAACCCGTGATAGCCTAGTTAAGCTCCTCCGCAGTTACCACTGGATTGTTGTTAACATTTCGGCAAGTGTACTGAATCGTTGCAAGTGATTAAATGGTAAGAACCACTAATCGTATCCGCATGGATTGTGAGTTATTATCCACTGAGCAAGTCAAGTACTTATTAGTTATAATGTAACCGAAAATAAAGTATATGATAAGTCAAAAAAAAAAGTATATGAGAATACAACTCGAGGTTAAAAGTAGAGCTAGGAATCGAATCCTCTCCCCTACGCTATCATGCATCATACCATCGATCAAGTCCAATATTCAACTTACCCAATTAAAATATCCAATTCAACTATTAAATATTTTGGACAATCCCTTGCTTCAAAACCCCTTTTTATCTAATGGAGAACCCTAATTCCTTAAGTGTATCGCCACTAAACATAGCATTAGACACAGAGAATAAACGTATTCATGATAGTAATGTTATATTCCTATAATCATCACACTCATGACCTAAAACCCCAATATTATATATATATATATATATATATATATATATATATATATATATATATATATATATATATGAAAATAATATTTTCTGATGACAATGTAGAATTTTTGTTGACAAAATAAAATATAGAAGTACTTCTTTGGTGGGTGATCTGTAAGTACCTCTGTAAGCGCTCAAAGAGCCTTGAGGCCTACCCTGACCCTGGTGAGCCCCCGGAGCCCAACTCACCTAAACTTTTTAATCTCAAAAAAAAAAAATATAGAAGTTGATATAACAATATTTTTTTTAGTATAATATAATATAATATATTATATAACAGTTCCATCGAACCTCTTTGGTAAACAAAAGTTTCATAAAACCTCCTAATGTTTTCATATATACTAATTCAATTTGTTATTATTTATACTTACATGCACTTGACTCTTGAACTCTTTTTACATACATGATGATTGAGTTTGAGAAAAAATGATCGACAACATTTTAAGATAAAAAACTATTGACATGAGTGTTAAGCTTGGCTAGTTTCTTAAACTCCTTTTAATTTATTGATGCAGTTGGATATTTGGCTAGGTAATTGTGTTTTAATTATAATGTTAATGGGTATTAAGCTTTTAACTAATCAAATTCATTTTATCTATAAAGAGTGCTTCAACACTTTGTGTCATATCTCTACCTTTGTTTTCCATTTTCATGAGTAGTTGTTTGCTTTAGTGCAGGTCTATCATTTTCTTACCTCAGTACAAAATATCATTGAAAGAGATTGCTAATTAAACCCCCTTAGTTTCAATCTAAGCTTTTTAAATTGTAAACTTTTAGTTCTCTTTTTTCTCTGGATTCTTAGAAATGAATTTGGGTCTTATGGTTTTTCAAATAATCGTGCTTATTTTTGGTGTCATCTTTTATTTAGGTATTATGGTTTTTACTTTTAGCTACTGTTTCTTTGTCGCTGTCTATTACTTGCTTTTGATTGCTTAATAGGGAATCCGCCATCCAAGATTTCAAAAAAAGTATAGCATCTATTTTAGCCTTTCAGGTGAGTGCTTTAGAGGTTTTCTATTTTCTCATTTCATTTTTAATTATGTCAATATCTATCTATACATACATACACATATAAAAGAAACCCCAATAGAACCTCCACAATGCTTCTCAAGATTTGTATGTATCGAAATATTTATGTATAATTTAGACTTAAAGAAGGATTTAATTTTGATGAAAGCAAATAATTGCTAATAACTTATTAAATTATTCTCATTATATATATTAACTATTCTATTCAATTTTTTTTAGGAATGGTGTATTTTTTTTTTTTAGAAATATAAAAAAAATACCATGTGTTGGTTACCGTCTAAATCAGTTTGGGACTATTAGTTTAATTTTCTTTAAGCTTTGTTTATTATATAATAAAGTAATAAAACAAAAAAAAATTGAAGACCCATTTTCTACATTCTAACCAAAAGCTGAAAAGTTTTGAATGGCTTATTTGTCATTAGAATTAATTGAAAAAATTGTTTAGTTTATATAATGAGTATGAAAATGAATAGTCAAATTCTAATCAATAGTCATACCCAGCGTTCTAACCAGAAAATGGAAAAAATTGAATAGATTATTTATTTTATAATTAATTGGGAAATTAATTTAATTTAGTATGAGAATGAAAATGAATAGTCATATTCTAATTTATTTTATAAATATTTTGAACTAAGAAATAATGAGTAGACCTTTGAAATTCTTTTTGGTGTAATTGTTATGCATTGAAAGTGGAATTTCATATTAATATGTGAATCATTTCTTAGTTGTCAATAAATTCATGAGTTGCTAAAATATAAGTGGAAGATATAGTTTTAGTCAGTTATGATATGACACAACTATTTATGGAAGCAAATTTCAGATGGAGTGGGAAGTAATTTTGGCGGAAATTTTTAGAACAAGAACAGTATGTTCATGTGAGCATTAGAAAGGAGTCGTAACATGAGAAGTGTAATACCCTAATATTTCTATCTAGTAGAAATACTAAAGTGTTTCGTTTAGCATACATCAGAGATAAATTTCCTGCTTAGATCGATATACATCTTTACAAGAAAAACGGAAACGATTGCATAACTTAAAACGAATTCAAGTCATAAATCGAGTACAAAGATACAAGGGAAAAACTTAAACACATATGGAAGAACTAAATCTTCAATATTCTATCCGAGTCTGCCTCCTACTCGTGCCATACAACCTTCTTCTTTCCCTGTTTCTTTGTAAAACAACAACATATGATAGGGTGAGATAACATATCTCAGTGAGTCTTACCGTGACCCCTTACCTATCACTCGGTCCATTTATAAAACCATAATGAGTAATTCAAAAAGAATTACAATGTACAATCAATTACTTGTGACTTGTCACCAACAACCTAAAGAAGCTCGAGTGACAAAATCACAATATACACATTTTAAAAATTTTAGCACATCACCAACTCCGCAAGCTAGAGTGAACCCCACTTAGCTAATAGGAGCAAAAATCCTAAGAGCATCATAATATATGAAACGGGGCCTAGGTCAAGAGCTCATGACTTCCCTCACCTAGCATGCTAACAAAAACAGAGTCGTCACCCCGACTCGATATATTTTATATATCATACCTGCATTGGACCGTCTTCTATACTCGATATAATTTATATATCGAAACATAATTCAATCTATGATATGTTATAATACCATAGTAGAACAATCAAGAACCTATATCACAGTCCAAACATCACTTTATATTCAAAAGTTTGATTCCCACACGTATACTAGATTTTACGGTTTTTCAAGAGATTTGTAAATTCAACCAAACCAAACCAAACATCTGAAAACCACATTCAAATCAAACATAGCAATATCAATCCAATATTGTCACAATTGATTGGGAAAGGGATTAAAGGGAGTTTGGAGTCGAAAGGAGCGTCGAAACGGGAATTTGGGCACTGGGGACAGTTCTGAGCACACGGGTCATGCCCAGGGGCGCACGAACCGTGCTTGGTGTACAAAATTGAACCTAAGTTACAAGGATGCACTCACGGGTCGTGCTTGAGAACGCACGGGTCGTGCTTGAGAACGCACGGGTCGCGCTTGTCCTGCAGAATCACAATTTTGCTCGTTTTTGTGCTGTTTCGCTTTCCGTTCGAATCCAATTCGTTCCCCAATCCAATTCCAATCACAAAACAAATGATATATTCATATATTCAAACCAAAACATGCCAACATAGAATCAATTAAAAAAGTGGTTTCGTTATAATTCTCAAAACACAAAATTTTCGAAAAAACCGTATTCGACTCAAAATTTTATGAAACACGAAATTTCGAAAACTCTTCAAACCAATCACACAAGCGATTAATCAAAAGCCCTAAACGTGAGTAAAACTCGCCTAACGTGATGAAAATCACGTAATCAACGAAGAATTTGAAGTTCCCACAACTCCGAAACCTCACAAACTCATCCCGAACTCGTTCAACTCCCTTATCTTGAAGGATTTTGTGTCTTGTTTCAAAATAATTAAAATTCAACTTCAACTAAGGTCTGTGGAGTGAGATTCATCGAAATTACCAGAGAGTGCTAAAACGGGTTTGATGCCGAATTTTACTATAAGCTGTTATCTTCCACTCCCTTCACCATGAATCACAAAATGGAGCTTCTACAACTCCCCAAACAGCTCCAAACAGATCCCAATCACAATGTAGGTTGACCCAATGCTCCCCAATCAAGCTTTGAACTTCCAAGGACCTCAATCTAACTTCAAGATCCACTTACAAGCCACCAAATACCCAAAACTCCATTAATCTCCAACTTTGAGCTTGAATGTGCAACCATGGTGAAGGAAGTAATAGAGGGATTTAGTGAGTGAAAGTTGTATCAATGGAAAGCGGAGGAAAAATGGAGTAGGATGGTGTCAAAAGTACTTACATGCAATGGGGAAATAAAGAATCCTCACCCTCCTTCTTCTCCTCTTTCTCTCACGTCCCACTCTCTCTCTCTCTCTACTCACCTCTTTCTAAATTTCAGATTTTACTAAAAATGAGGTGAGATGTTTTTGCCTTGGCTTTGAGGAGCTGAAGGTGTTAAGTATTGGAAAGGTCCAAAATGCCCTTGGGTTCAAATTCCCTAATTAATCTATTTCCTACCAAACCATTACACATATAAATCACATAAATCAATCAATAATGCAAATAAATCCTATAACGTAGCAATTATACATTGCTTTTGCGACAAAATCATATCCGAGACTTGACTTATTATTTACTCGAATAACAAATCACTCGTTAATTTCGTAAATTGAAATTAACGAAACTAGGGATGTTACAAGAAGAGATAGAATGCGCTGAGAGCATGCAATCAACGAAGAGAAAATGAAATTTAGATGGATAGAGGGGAACTAGAAAAGGCAAAGCAAATAATTTCAGGTTCATGTTCTTGACAATTCTAATATAGTCAAAAAGACCAAAAGAAAAGTTTTGATTAGTATAGTGAGTCATGCAATTGAGGCTCAATTTTATTTTATTTTGTAAAGCTATAGAAATGTATGTATTATGTTTAATTTTAATATTCTTCTTTAAAAAATGTTTAATTTTAATAGCATCCATGAAATTGGATAATGCGCTATATCTAATTTTTTTTATATGTTCTTTGAATATTGAGAAACGCAACTTCAAGAGACTTTTGTCTCAAATTTGAGAGTGCATTTATTTTGTTTTTAAAGTGAGTGCATGGATTGAATCTCAAAAAAAGTGATCGAGTGCATGGATTATAGACTATGAATATTGCATTCTCTATTTAATGTTGAAATATAAATTTAAGAAATTGCTCTATTTTAAACTATTAATATACATAATTTATTTCAATAATTTATATTTAAATTTCATGAAATTAAATAGAAATGTTATTACAACTCGTGCAACGCACGGGAATTCCCCTAGTAACTATTGTAAAGCTATTGTCAAAAAAAAATTATTGTAAAGCAATAAGAATGGAGGTAAAGGCGAATTTAAATGGATAACTAAATCGTATTTGTCATAACAATAGAATTATGTGATAGTTTTGGAGATTCATCTACTCCTAACCAAAAGAAATTTAGCTACTCATGTTCAAAGGATTGAAAGACAAGGTAAAAGAGAAGTTACACAAAGATGAGTCCATTGGGAGGACTTGGATCGGGTCTAACCCTCTGGCCCGATTTTCAAAACTCATCCAAAGTCATTCCAATTAATTCCAAACCTATTCTAATCCTTTCCTCAACCCTATATAATGATAAAGTAACCGTAATTCCTTGAAAAACGCTTATGTTTGCACCGAATTTTTGAGAATCCTCTAAGTTAAGTGGAATGATAATAACCGTATAGTTTGTACCGAGAGAGAATACATAATATAATGTTAATTGATGGAATTGGTGTTTCATTAAGGTTTTGGTAACCACTCAACTAATGAAATAATGATAAATGGGGTGATAGCATACTAAGGGAGGGAAGTCATGAGCCCAAAACCTAGCCCCCGTCTTTATATTTGCCCACTAATTAGATATTAGTGGATTGGGGTTCACCGGGGAACCGTTTAGTGGTTGTCGGTGTTGTGCTTATCCCATGTTACACGTATCCAGACTTGGGCTACGATTAAAACGATGCATAAAATACCGCGAGAGGACTTGTGAGGGGTTACGATAGAACTTTGAGATTTGTAATCTCACGCTTAATGTTTGTGGTGTTTACAGATAAGCAGGCCTAGAAAAAAGCAAAGACAAGAGGCATGATGAGTAGCAGTTGTGCTACATGGGAAGACCATAGGGATCTTGGAGATCTATTAGTCATTTGCTTAGTTCCTTTGTTTTATTTGTATTTCGATATTATGACTTAAGCGTTGTTGAAAGTTATGCATCGCTGTCCTTATTTCTATTTAAGATGTTGAACAATAGGCTTGAGAGGACCTAAAACCCGGATTAATGTTATTTATGTAGTTCCTTTGTGAACATTATGATCTTTGAGTGGTTTGCGCGGATGAATTTTCATCTAAGTTAGTTACGTTCAATGTACAAAAATAGAAATATTACTCTGATATATGATTTTATGTGTGCCCCGATATTTCTTCCACAGGTGAAATATTAGGGTGTTATACTATTACTAAATCTAATTTTACTAATTACATATGATGATATTTCGATTAAAAAATTAAATAAATTGTTTGAATATTGCTTATATTATGTTTGACTAAGGTGAGATTACTATATAATAGTGCCAAAACCCGTGCAATGGCAATATGTTGCATTATATATATATAGAGAGAGAGAGGGAGAAAAATAATTTAAAAAAAATCTCGAGAACTGCAGCTCCCTCTAAGTATTTAGTACATGGTTGGAGATTGTTGCTGGACAGATTATCTACTAGATTGCTGCTACAGCAAAGGGGAGTGATGGTGTTTCAACCTAGCCCATGCTCTGTCTTTTGTTTCAGATACAATGAAGATTCCCAGCCCTTGTTTTTTAAGTATAGCGTCTCAGTTCATCTGTGGGTTATTTATGAGTGGCTGGGACTATGATTTCTAGAATTCAATGATGGATGGGATCATTTATGAAGCATGGAATTAAACATAGGGGCAAGAAAAATAAGAGAAAACGTTTTCTGGTTTGAGTAGCAGCTGTTTGGGTTTTTTGGATTACCCGTAATAGAGTTGTGTTCAAAGGAGCGGGGGTGGATAACTAATAGATTGGGGAATCAAGTACCTATAGAATTCAATGATTTGAACATAACCCAACTGACTATTTGAACCTATTACAGTGAATGTAAACGGGTTGAGGCACCCCTAGTGTCCCTAGCTTAAATAATTTTTTTTGGCTTATAAAAAAAAAGAAGCTAAATTTGTAGTTTAAATAGAGGAAATTGGTAAACATTGAATACATAGATGCAACAAACTAAATTCAATATTTATTGGAGTTTAAAACAAGTACAACCGATAATTAGATAGACTAATCAGGGTTAGCCAATATTGAAATTGCACAGGGTGATGACAAAATGGTGAAAATATTGTTATTAAAATTTTATTTAAAAATATTGTAATTATTTTTAATAGTTTGCTGATGTTTATGACGATGTGATTATTAGTGGCTCCTTAATAAAACTTTTGTCTTAGTGGCCATTTTTAAGTAAAGGGTTAGGCAATGGAATGTAGATATATTGAAACGACCTCGTTAGATATATTCCATTTCTATAAAGCATTGCCACAAATGAGAAACATATTCATAATTTCATAGGTGTCATTGTTGTTATGGACAATATTGGCTAAAACTTGAAAAATATAATAAGTAAATTAAAAAATAAATATATTTTAGCTTGTTAGAGTTAACGTATGCAAACATTGGGAAACAAAGATTTTGCTTCTACTTTCCTCTTTATTGCAAGAAATAACATATGCAAACAAAAAATAGTCAAAAAGTTTGGATATATAAAACAAATAAAAAGAATGCTAGAAATATAAATATCTAAAACCCACCAACAATTCTTTCTTTGGTACTCAAAACACACATATAGATTAAAATTTCCTATATTTTCAAGTTATGCAAACAAGAGACGTGGCAAGAGAGAGAAAACAGAGAGAGAAAGAAGAGAGAGAGGGAGTGCTAGGGCTCGGGGAAGTTGAAGGGTGGCAAGAGAGAGAAAACAGAGAGAGAGAAAAGAAAGAAGAGAGAGAAAAAGCAGAAAACGTGCGTGTGGCGAAGGAGAATACGACAGGCATGGCAACGAGAGCAACCGTGGACTTGCAAACGGCAGAGAGAAGGAGCGACGCAAGACGGAACCAAAAAGCCACGGCGTCGGCGCATCGTTGTATAAATAAGACTGTGGGAGAAAGCGAGAGGCAGAACGCAGCTTCGAATAGCGGCGTGGGTGGAGGCGAGAGGCTGGAAGGCGGAACGGTGGTGGTACAAGCCGAGAATGGAAGCGATGAAGGCGGTGCATGGAAGTTGAAAGGTGTAGAACAGGAACATGAAGAGTCACGCAAAACGCAGGAGAAGATGAAGGGCTTAGAAAAGGAACATGAAGGGATAGGTAACGATGGTTGGCAGCAGGTCAGAAGGAAGAAGAAGCAAACCAAGTTCTATGGCGGACGTATGGATGTTGCAGGGAGTAGGAAGGGAAGCATGGAAGGCGAGGTATCGTATTATTTCTCAGATTTCCCGGACTCTCATGGAGCAAAAGAGATGTTCAAGGCCTTTGCTTTGTATGGCAAGGTGGTGGAGGTGGTCATTCCACCAAAACGAAACAAGTGGGGAAAGCGGTTCGGGTTCGCTCGTTTTATTGATGTTAAGGACCCAGAATTTTTCGCGGTGAAGTTAGACAATATCATCTTTGGTGCTGACAAAATCCATGCTAACCTTCCAAGGTTTTTCAGAGACAATAAAAGGAATGAGGCCATGGCAATTACACATGCGAAGCAGAGACCGTCTGCTGGGTGTGAGACCTCGGCGAGGACGAAGGGTTTGGTCTGGAAGGAAGTTCCTGCGAACAAGGGAATGGAGGAGAAGTCAGGAAGAACCAAGTTATACGGTTCTGCAGACGGTGTAAAACCACCGGGCAAAGCGTGATGAACAGGGGATCGAAGGTGCGCAAAAATTTCAGGCGGGGAAGATGAGGTGGTACGCGAAAGGTCAGGGAAGAGGAGGAGGCGTGAGGAATACGTTCAACAAGGGTAGAGGTTGGAATCCACGTCAGGAAGTAAATGCAGCTGCTGTGAGGAAAATCAATCATGCGCACTATGAGCAAAAAATAGTCTACTTCAGGAAAGAAAATTTGTGTGGTGTATGGTACAATGCGCCGGAAGAGGAGCTGGCCAAGTTAAGAAAGATGTATGTGGCTCAGGTGAAGAATGTAGGTGGTACCCATTTGGTCCAAGAATGGTTTAATAGGCAAGGGGTTTTCACAATCAAAGTGACTCCAATGGGTGCCAATTTGGTACTTTTAGAAGAAATGGAGGAGGGGTATATTCAAGCTATACTTGATGAATCTGAAGAATGGTTTTATGAGGTCTTTGGAGATATAAGGAAATGGAATCCAATGGACTATGATAAGGAGAGAGTTGTATGGGTTAGGTGCCATGGTATCCCCGTGCATGCATGGAATAATGAGTTCTTCTCTTCATTGGCACGTAAATTTGGAACGTTCTTGGGGGTTGATGATAATACAAGAAAGAAATCAACGTTAGATGTAGCAAGAATCTTGATACGAACCAAATGCTATGATGCTTTTAATATGGTTGTGAATGCCATCATTAATGGAATGAGATATGAGATCAAAGTGCTAGAGGAATGGTGTGGTCCACTGAGGTGGGAAGGGCTGACAATGGTAAATGAAAAATATAGGGTGGAAGGGGAGGAATACAGTGATTCTAGTAGTGACGAAGAAGGTAATCCGCCTTTGTTCGGGATGGAGGAGATGGTGGAGGATCAGTCAGATGAGGATGATGAGGAGGAAGGAGATGAAAATCCAATACGGATAGAGGGGGTAAAAGAAATCAGTGAAGAAGTTAATAGCAATAATGAGGAGAATCTTGGGGATGAGGAGAGTAGTGTAGTAAAAACTGGGGGTGGGGAGGAGGAGAGCATCCAAAACAATGAAATTCAGCTAGAGGGGCAACGTCCGGCGCAAGTGGAGCCAAATGTGCAGCAGGTGGTTCCATCTATGTGTGGGGAGGAGGAGTGCATCAAAAATAATGAACTTAGTAAGGAGGAGACGGTAAAGGAGGTTGTATGTGGTAGTGGGCCCATAGTGGAGCCAGATCTTTCGAGGGAACAAAATACTAAAACAAACGGTCCATTGGGCCGAGTTTGGGAGTTTTATTGCGGTATTTCTTCACCAGTTAGTTCGTGTGAGAATCAAGAGGTGCAATCTGGGCTGAAGAAAAATATGAAGAGGAAAGGAAAGAAGAAACTGAAGAACAATGAGAAGAACAACACGAACATCACAATAGGAGTTGTAAATGAAAAAGCTAAGGAAAAGATCGCAGCATTATCGAAATCAAGCAATAGCTCTAATAATGACAAGGAATATGTAGTGCAACGGAATCCGCATGTGCCAGGTATGTCTGTATCAATAAATTGTGAAGGAGAGGGATCGGTTATTGGTGAGGTGTCTGTAGGAGATTCTGGAATTAGATTTTGCAATGATAGATTTTTGAAGGATCATGAAATTTCTATTGGAAACAAAATGTGGAGTTTTGCTAGGGAACAGTTAGGTATAGTTGGTCTGAATAAGGATGAAGATTACGCGGAAAGGCTTAGGCAGTTGGAGGCCAGGGATCAAAAAGCAAAAGGAAGGAAGGAGACAAACATGGTATCTCAATGAAGATTGCCACAATCAATATGAGAGGGTGGGGAGGTGCGGCAAAGAGAAGGCGCCTCCGGAAACTGATAGTAGAGGAAAGGATAGACCTTTGTATGATTCAGGAAACGAAGTGCGGAGAGATATCCAGGAGAGCTGTTAGGAGTATTTGGGGAGATGAAAATTTTGACTTTCTTTGTAAAATAGCCCATGGACAAGCAGGAGGGATGGTAAGTGTATGGAAGAATGATTTGTTAGATGTGTGGTTCTCGTTTTCAGGGGAATGTTTTGTGGGGGTGTGTGCAAAGGTGGAGGGAGATATATGTTATTTTGTCAATATTTATTCGGTGTGCAACTTGTCAGGAAAAAAGAGGCTGTGGGAGAATTTGAAGCAACTCAAGAGTCAATTTGAGGAAGGGGAGTGGTGTGTGGTGGAGATTTTAATGCGATGTCTCAAGAGGAGAGAGAGTGGATGCACAACGATTTTCAATCAAGCGAGAGGCTAGGGAGTTCAAGACATTTATGGATGACATGAATCGATTGACGTCTGCAAGCTCAAGAAAGAGGTTCACTTGTTTTGGAGCGAGACGGGAGGCAAGTAGATTGGATAGAATTTTACTAACTGAGGGTTTGGTGGACAAATGGCAAGTTAGAAGCCAGTGGATAGGCGATAGAGAAATCTCAGACCATTGTCTTGTTTGGTTGGTGTCCTCAGTGAAAAACTGGGGGCCAAAACCATTTAGGTTTAATAATTGCTGGTTGGATCATGCGGAGTTCAGAAATTTTGTTACATAGTGTTGGGACTCACTTCAAGTGGAAGGAAGGGGTGCTTTTGTCTTCAAGGAAAAATTTGAAGATGTTGAAGGAAAAACTCAAGGTGTGGAATAGGGAGGTGTTTGGTTATAAAGAGTCAAAATTAAAGAGATAGTAAAGGAACCGAATGAGTTAGAAAGGGTTCTTTGTGGATGGTGGAGGGTTAGTGATGATCTAAGGAGACGATCGAATGATGAGTTTTGGCAAGAGCTACAAGCAAAGGAAAGCCTTGTAGCACAAAAATCACGTGTGAAGTGGATAGCGGAGGGTGACTCAAATAGTAGATATTTCCATGCGTGTATGAGAAGTAACAGAAGACGGACACAGTTGGGAAAATTACTGGTAGATGGCGAGTGGGTGGAGGATGTAGATGGGATCAAGAGGGCAGTGAAGAACCACTTCAAGAGAAATATAGAGAGAAAGTTACCATAGGCCTACTTTGGAAGGGGTTCATTTAATAGAATAACAGAGATGGATAATGATTTGCTCTTGTTACCATTCTCGAGAGAGGAAATTAAGGAGGTGGTATGGGAATGTGACGGGAATAAAAGCCCGGGACCGGATGGTTTCAATTTTAACTTCATCAAGTCTTACTGGGAGATGTTGGCGCCGGAGATATTGAAGTTCTTTGAGGAATTCCACAGGGATGCTAGGTTTCCCAAAGCAGTCAGTGCTTCCTTTCTGGCACTGATCCCCAAAACGAAAAACCCACAAGGATTGGGAGAGTTCAGGCCAATATCCCTGATTGGATGCTTATATAAGATGTTAGCAAAAGTCCTGGCGGGTAGATTGAAAAAGTGTTGAAAGGTGTAATCTCGAAGGTCGAGTCAGTGCTTTCTCTGGGCGCAATATTTTGGATGGGGTGGTGGTAGTAAATGAAGTTATTGATATGGCAAAGAGGAAGAAACAGAAGTGTGTCATTCTGAAAGCAGATTTTGAAAAGGCCTATGATTCAGTGAGTTGGTCTTACCTTGATCACATGTTGGGTAGATTGGGATTTGGTGAAAAATGGAGACACTGGATGAGAGTGTGTTATTCCTCTAACTCAATTTCAGTTTTAGTGAATGGAAGTCCAACGGAGGAATTTGTAGCCCAGAAGGGGTTGAAACAAGGCGACCCACTTGCACCTTTTTTGTTCTTGGTAGCGGCGGAGGTTTGGCGGGGTTAGTCAAAGAAAGGGTGGAATCCGGAAATTTGGACTGATTCAAGGTAAGCGATGTCTGGAGGTGAATTTACTTCAATTCGCGGATGACACGATACTATTTTGTGATGGGAGTGAAAGGAGCATATGGTGTTGGAAAACAATCCCGAGGTGTTTGAGTCATCATCTGGCTGAAGGTAAATTTCGCCAAAAGTAATGTGATTGGGTGAAACATAGATGAGAGGAGATTGGAGGGTATGTCACGCTTTTTAGCATGTAGAGTGGGTAAAGAATCCTTTAAGTTCTGAGGAATTCCCGTTGGTGCAAATCCCGGAGAGAGCGACAACTTGGCAACCGATTATTGATGTAATAAAAGCAAGGCTAAATAGTTGGAAGAGCAAGCAATTATCCATAGGGGGAAGAGTTACACTTATAAATTCGGTTTTGGCATAGGGAAGGGTAGCAACTTGGAGGAAGGTTGGTTCGAAGGTTTGTGTAAACTGAAATTGGGAGAGGAATCTAGTAAAATTTTGGGTGATAGTTGGTTGGGAGCGGAGCCGTTTGCAACGTTATTTCCATTGGTATATGACAAATGTGGTGCACAAGATGCCGTAGTTGAAGACATGGGCTCGTGGTCGAATAACGAATGGCGATGGGAGCCTAATTGGGCCACGCAGCAAGCTGATGCAGACCGAAATTCTGCAGGACCAAATGGCACGACAATGCAGTGTCCGCAAGCGAAAATATGCAGATCACGATGCCTCGCGATCGCTTTGCGCAGGCAACGCTTTGCCATGCGAGACAAGCGCGATGCGTGGTGCTTTGGCCGCTTGACTCGTTCAAGGGATTTACCGTGTGAAGCGTTGCTATGATTGGTTTGTGAATATTTTTGCAGTGCAGTGGGACTTTTCCGGACACTTTGGTGAACGCGTGCAAAAACTACGGAGGAATGACGTGCCATCAAAAGTCGATATCTTTGCATGGCGTGTGTTACATAACGAGATTGCTACACGGTGACCTTGGCAAGAAGAGGAGTTATTCAACCACAACTTGAAACGAGTGTGTATTCTGCTTTTTTGGAGGAGGAAACGACACAACATCTTTTCTCGAATTGTAATATCATAAAGAATTTGTGGCGCTTGGTTTTTCTTGGTTGGGGAAAATTACTATGAAAAGGATGAGGTGATCTCGCATTTTATGGAATTTGGAAGGATGGTAAAGGGAAAGAGGCAAAAAGGGTTAAGCATCTTGTATGGCTAGCGGTGATTTGGAATATATGGATGGCAAGGAATAGAACAGGTTTTTAAGGGAGAGGTGTTGTCACTTCTGCAAGCACTTCTCTTGGGTATCAAAGACACGGCATGGTCTTTGGTTCAAGGCGAGGAACGGAAGAATAGTAGGGGCGTGTTGGGTGGATTGGTATAATAGTCCGCTAAGTGTACTAGCAACATTGTAATTTTTATGGCTTGGTTGGAATTCTTTAGGGGAAGAAACAGAGAGGGTGTTAGCTATGTTGTAAATCATGTATGTTTAAAGAATAACGCTGTTCTTTTTGTAGGAAGGGGAGAAGCAATGGGTTAGGATATTTTTCCCATTGTTGCACAGTCTGTTTTGTGTGAGGTACTCTTTTTCCTTCCAGGGTCTTTTTCCCAAGGGGGTTTTGGCTCTGGGAGGTTTTGAGGAGGCCCTCCCCTTACCATTGTAACTGGTGGGCACATTTGTGCTCGGTTTCAATGAATGTCTTGCTTATCTAAAAAAAACACAAGGCACATCACACAAAATGTTTAGACAAATTTAAAAACTCAAACACAAAAAATAAACTAACAACTTAAGAGACATCTAGATTTCTACTCAAACTAGCCCCAATCCCCGTGCGATGCACGGGTTCGGCAAAGCAAATCTATTTATTTTTAACATGAATACAAGAAAATTAAATGCATAAAACTACTATCTTTGATATGTGTAAAGCTGATCTCAAAAAAAAAAGTGTAAAGGTAGTTAATTTGGTTATAATTAAGTCCGGAGGGAGTACATCAATACATCATGCAGGATTGAATAAATATCACTAATAAAATAAAAATATCTACACAAAGTTGGAAGAAATTGTTGGCAAGTTCTATTGTAAATGAGGTTGGAATTCCCACGAAAAAAGTTAAATTATAACTATAAATTAAATAACAGTTTATCAAATTAAAAACAAACTTTAACAAAGACATTGGAATTGAACATCCACAAATAATAATAAAATGTCTAATTTTTTTAATAATGTTATCTATATTCATCAAATGGAAATATAAAAACTCAAATCATAATTAAGGAGAAAAGAAGACAACAAATTAGAAAGTGAAACACGTACGTAGGTATCATCGAGTTTGATTTAAAACTAAACACCAATTTATAAAGTATCCTTCTAATACTTGTTGGTGTGAAATAATCAAAATAAAGAAGGGAACACCAAGTTTGACATGTAAAAATTTTTCTGGACCCTAAAGTACCCCAAAACACATTGCCTAACATCATACTTTACGTATTTTGTCACAATTTTTTATTCATCAAACCGTTATTGAGGAATGAACTTCGCGTATTTGAACATCTAAATTTTTTCCGGGACCCTAAAGCACCCCAAAATACACTGTCACCATCGCACTTTACGTCTTTTGTCACAAACTTATTATCATTTTTTACCAAACTGATTATTTAAGATGAAACTTCTGGTATTTGAAGAATTAAATTTTTTTCGTAATCCAAAAGTATCCCTAAACACACCGCTTAACATTTCACTTTACACATTTTGTTACAAAATATTTTTTCCCAGTCAACAACACCAAAACACATTACGTATTTTGTCATGAAATTAAATCATTTCATTGAAAATTTGCATATTTAAATATCTAAAATTTTTCGAGACTGTAAAGTACAACTCAAAATATAAAAAAGAAAGAAAAGCAGGACTTTGGATGTGGTAAAAACACTATTGGGGGATATCTACTCGGACCGACAAAGCCGAATACTCGTGGTCAGCACTCTCCAGTGTAGATTAGTCGTCGACAAAGTCGATGGAAACTGCGTACCAATTACATGGGAACAAAAAAAAATTAAAGCAAAAAATAAAAAATAAAAAGTAAAAGGAAGAAGAGAAACAAAAAAATAACCGAAAAAAAAAAGATTTAGTGCACTCTTGAAATTAAATAACAATATTATCAAATTAAAAATAAACATTAACAAAGACATTGGAACTAAACATCTACAGATAATAATAAAAAAAGTCTGATTTTTTTTAATAACGTTATCTATATTCATCAAATGGAAATATAAAAACTCAAATCATAATTAAAGAGGAAATAAGACAACACAATTAGAAAGTGAAACGTGTTTGTAGGTATCATCTAGAGTTTGATTTAAAACTAAACACCAATTTAAGTATGCTTCTAATACTGGTTGGTCTGAAATTATCAAAATAAAGAAGAGAACACCAAGTTTGACAAGTAATTTTTTTTTGGAACCTAAAGTACCCCAAAACACACTACCTAGCATCATACTTTAGTATTTTTCATAATTGTTTTTTAAGCAAACTGTCATTGAGGAATGAACTTCGCGTATTTGAACATCTAAAAATTTTCCGGGACCTTAAAGCACCCCAAAGTATACTGTCAACATCGGACTTTACGTATTTTGTCATAAACTTATTATCATTTTTACCACACCGTTATTTACAATGAAACTTGGTATTTGAAGAATTTTTTTGAATCCTAAAGTACCCCTAAACACACCGCTTAAAAATTTCACCTTACGCATTTTGTTACAAAATAATATTTTTCCCCAATAACTACAACAAAACACATTGTTTAGCATCACACATTACATACTTTATCATGAAATTAAATTGTTTTTTAATGAATATTTACATATTTAAACATCTAAATTTTTTCGAGACTGTAAAGTACCCCTTAAAAAAGAAAAAGAAGAAGAACCTTAGATGTGGTAAAAACTCTATTGGGAGAGAACCACACGCCGGCCAAAGCCGAATACTCATGGTCACCAGACTCTCAGGCGTAGATTAGTGTCGACAAAGTCGAGTCGATGAAAACTCCGCATCTGAATGATATTGAAACAAAAAAGTAAAAGAAGAAAAAAAAAACAAAGACAAAACCAAAACCAAAATAAATTGAACAAAAAAAAAAGTGAAACAAAAAAAGAAACAAAAAAAATTGGCAACTTCCCGCCATAATGACAAGCGGATTATGTTTTGTAGATTAAGAAACATATGGAGACCCCTGTGATTTTTAGGCTCTGAACTATAAAATAAAGATTTTTTTTTAATATAAATAAGATATAGGTAGTGACATGTAACACTCAATTAAAGATAGTAAAGCACCATTGGACTGTAGGAACAAATATATGTCTTCAATTTCGACTTGATTTTGTTAACATAAAGATCAATATCAACCACGACTAATGGAAACCCCATCTAAAAAATAAGATAGGTATTAATAAAAAAAAGCACAATCAGTACAATTAAAAATGATAAATAATCCAAAGAAAAAGAGCTTAACGTGTAAATAACAAAACTTAAAAGAGATATTTTGAACCCAAAACGTAAAGTAAATGGATTATACCATCTCTAGTTACAACTACTAAAAATGGTAATGGGAAGTAAAAAAACACAGGTAGGCCATGACATTATGTTAACTAAAGGATAAAAGTATAAAAATGGGGAAAAAGAACCTACAAATTAAACATATAGAAGACCAAAATGAAAAACAAAAAGGAAAACGCATCAAAAACAATAATTTTGTAAAAAAGGAGCAAACAACGAAGACAAAGTCATCACAAACCAAATGGGAAAACAATCAACAATATATAAGTTAGGGTAACAAATACAAATGACACACATAATAAATTAGATAATGCATTACAAATCGAAGAACTAACACTTTAAATAGTAACCATGAGATGGAAAACAAAACATGTAGCACTGAACAAGAGGGAATATATGTGTGTCAACATGATAAAGTGACAACAAATCAAAGCAAATAAACATGAAAAATTAAATCGCACACAATTCTAATAAATAAATAAAGTAAAATTAATAAATTAAAATAAAAGTAACCAATCATTTAGTGGACATATGATTCCCACTAAAAGAAAAAAGAATTTAAAAAAACATTTGTTACACAAATAACCGCTAAAAAAACAAAGAAAAGATAATAGAAAAAAGTAATAAAATTGAAAATTGAAAAAATTACCAAAGCCGATGGCCCAAGTGGAGCCATAACTATTTAAAAACACATGGAGATTTTAGGAAAAATAGTTTATGAAAAAAGAATAAAAAATCAACCAAAGAGCAAAAAGAAAAATTGAGAAGGAAAAAAGGGTGGGGAATACATGGAGATTTTTGGAAAAAAATAATTGAAGCAAATAGAAAATAAAAAAACTAAAAAAAAAGGTGGAGGTGGGGGTAGGCTCCCGCATCGAGACTACCCTCAATTTATTATATAGATAGATAGATTATATAGATAGATTATATAAAAAGAAGAACTGTTTGGCAATGAGTTTTTGTATAGATGTCATCTAAACACATGACAACAAATGATACATGGTAATTGATGGCAACTCTTACGAGTGACACATGACAACACATAATACATAACACAATTAACATAACAAATCACAAAACATGCAAACAAATCCTCTATGGAAAGTACACAACGAAGGAAGCACATGGAGACGAAAGGAAGAAATAAACATGCAAAGAAACTAATTACCTTTATTTATTAAATGATAGTAGTTCAAACTCCTAATTAATGACATAATTGACCATGTAATACATCTTAAAAATAGTTTTTGCTTCTTATATTTTGGGTCAACAAAAGACCAGTTTTATTTCGTATATTTTGGATAAGAGAGTATCAGAATTATCTAATATACTCCATCCGTTCTATATTATTTGCCGCTTTTGTAGAAAAAATTTGTTTCAATTTATTTGTCATTTTCAAAGTCCAGCAACATTTATTATTGTTTTATCAATAATGCTCTTAAGTATTTATTGCAGAGAGAAATAGATTAAATGAGATAATAAATTACTAAGGTATTATAGGTAAAAGATAATTGATCGTATCAAAAACAACAAAATTTATTGATCTCGTTGGTATGTGTAAAGAGCGACAAGTAAATGGGAACGGAGGAAGTAATATTTAATTCAATTAAATATTTCATGTGTGTCCCATTAAATGAAAGATATTTTTTGTATATTATCATTAAATAGGATGAAAAAGTCAAACATGCATCAAATATTTAATATATAAGACAAATAAACACATTGAATATTTAATTTATTGTAAAATAGAAATGTATATTAAATTATTTTTATAATGTCTGAATGCATGTGTGGTCAAACATGAAATATTATGTGATACACATTGTTACAATAAAAATTAAATTAAAATGTCTTACTCCCTCAATTTCTAATCTTTAGTGTTCTTGGTCATTTTTTTTTCCAAACAATGGTTCTTTTAAAATTCCAATTTAACATAATTTTTTAAATATACTATTAATATTTATTGAGTCTTTTAGAGACGCAAAACAATAGTTAACTCTTTCATTTTGATTTCACTTAGCCCAAGACAACTTTAAAGAAGACATTTTATTACATAGCTAACACAAATTAATTGTACTTTAATTTATGTATAACAAGCCAAAAGTACTAAAGATTAGAAACGGAGGGAGTACATGTTTATCTACATATTTAATGATACATATTGAATACATTTAATACGTATTTAATGATGTATATTCAATATATACCGTTACCAATGCCTTCTTTCTAAAAGGCATAGGCTAGACTCAAATTTACATCTATATAACATACACAGAGAGTGAGAGGTTTACATTGCATAGAATCAGAAGATGGCTGAGGGGAAGAACGGAGGAGAGATCTCAAACATTGGAGAGGAAGCTGCTGTGAAAGAGCTACACAACATGAAGCGTCGCTTGAAGGAATTGGAAGAGGAAGCTGATGCTCTTCACGAGAAGCAGGTCATGATCGAGAATGAGATCGAATCTGTTCAAGATCCTCGGGAGGAGGTAGATTCTCGATCCATTTATGTTGGCAATGTTGATTATGCATGCACCAGAAGAAGTGCAATATCATTTTCAATCATGTGGTACAGTGAACAGAGTGACCATCTTGACAGACAAGTTTGGTCATCCTAAAGGTTTTGCTTATGTGGAATTTGATGAATTAGAAGCTGTCCAAGAGGCTCTCCAGTTGAATGAATCTGAACTGTATGGTCGTCGATTGAAAGTTCAACCTAAGAGGACCAATGTTCCTGGAATGAAACAAGATCATCCTTGGGGATCTAATCCTTACATGACACCATATCCTGCTCCTTATGTTTATCCCCCTAATCCTTATGGATATGGGAAGGTTCCTAGGTTTAGAGGGTCAACCCGCTACTTGCCAAATAACTAAAATGTGTTTAAAGCTTTAATAATGGGTTCACCCTAGAGTTATTAGATTTCAACCATGGCTTTTCATTTTGAGGGTACTCTTTTTCCTCCTTGAGTCTTTTATCCAATGGGTTCGGGCTTTGGAGATTTTAATGAGACCCTTATAATTGTATGCGGGATTGGAGTACCCTTGTGCTCCCAAGTTAATAAAATATTTGCTTATAAAAAAAAACTAAATTGTTCCTTAGGTCCCTTAACTTAATTTCAGGTAATGATTTAGTCCTTTATCTTTTTTTTTGGTCCCAACTAGGTCCTTTATATTTTAAATTTTTAGCAATGTTGCTCTTTTCCGTTAGTCTCTGTCTAACTCTATTAAAAAATACGTAATCATCATTTGAGTTATATTTTTTATCTTATTTATGCTTATGTGGCATTTTGTGGTTGATGATTCATAATTTTTAATTTATTCTAATTAAATCTAATATCTGCAATTTTCCAAATAAACTCCACGGTTTTATAGAAATCTTTGAATCAAAAAACTTTGTTGCTCAAAAAACTTTGAATCAATCTAAACACGCAAGTACCGATCAAGTTGATACCAAACTATCATCACGATTTTTGGTAATGGAAGCCTTCAGTTCCCTCAAACAAAAGAAGCACCATTAATCTGCAGATATGTAGAAATAATCTTCTATCCTGCCGCTGTTTCTGGAAATGGAAGATACAAATTATGGAGAAAGAGACATGGAGCGATTCTGTTCTTGAAATTCCAGAATTTTCTTTTATTTTAAATAAAAAAATTTTTTGACAACCAATAAAAAATAATTAATAATAATAATAATGAATCAGCAAGGCACATAAGCAAACTTAGCAGACAACTAGGCAAGGTAACTGCCACATAAGAATCTATTAATAGAGTCAAACAAAAATCGTAAAAAAGGCCAACATTGCTAAAAATTTAAAATATAAATGACTTATTTGAGACAAAAAAGAAGATAAAGAACTAAATTGTTACCTGAAATTAAGTTAAGGAATTCCAAGAACAATTTAGTAAAAAAAAAATTCAACCCATGGAGCATTTACCCATACTAGCCTTCTTCCTTTGCATCGCGTAATCTCATTGGAACATTTATTTTTCATTTTTCATAGGATGTTATTGCTCTTGTATTTTCCTTGCATTGTCCCTACATGGTATCTTATAATTATCATTGAATTTTATGTTTGACCGTTTGATGCCGCAAAATCTGTTTTTAGTTGATACTTTTTTTTCAAAGCAAAAATAGACTAATCACAATGATTAAAGGCGCTTGGATGGAATGATTTGGGTCATTTTCAGCTTAACCAAGGTTTTGACTTTGAATTCAGCTTTGGAAATACAGCAGTATTAAAAATCTTGAACGAGACTTTTGTCGCCCATTGTGGTCCTATGTGCCCAACTTAAAAGATTACTGTCTGCAATTGCGCGCACAAAATACCTAATTTTAAAATAATAAAATACTAAACACAAAGTAAGAATACAATGGGTACATAAACCATTAGTAAAATCCAAATGACAAAAATTAAGGCCACAAGAGTGGGTTGTCAAACACAAACCCAAAAAAGCAACTTCCTAACAAACTTCTTTATAGGTGGTAGTTTAGGTTTCTTGCTTCCGAAAGGAAGAAATATTGTTAAAATCGCTTAACATTGATTTTATGAAAATGAATAAAAGTCAATATTGAAGGAGGTCTTTAAAAATGAAAGATGAATAATGTAGAAGGAAGAAATAAAATTGATAGAAATTATAAAGGCCATACATGCCCTCAACTAGTACAAAACGAACATAAACCATGAGCAACATTGGATGAGCAATATGTTCTCAAGAAGTGTATTTATATACCCATTTGATGAGTCAAACACGTCATCTATTTCCTAGTACATTTACGATATGATTAAGTACATAAGAACATATTTATTATAATCCTGGGAGTTGACTGCATTATACCCCTTTCACAAGATGAACTGCGAGAGGTATATGATCACAAGTGGGCATCTCAGGCTACTATTTTAATATACATCAGGTATTATTATTATTATTATTATTATTATTATCATTATTATTATTATTATTTGTTAATTTATTTGTATACATTTTAACTATAGGTATTTGTTCTATGAGATTATGAGTCCCATGGACTTGACACAAAAATTAATCTTCTTGTGCCCCGACGTACTCATTTATCGAATCTCTTGCATTAGAAATGGCACCTCAAAAGAAAATGTTGCGAAATGAAGAAAAACATTAAACAAAACAAGGAAGCGGTGAATGTACCTATATCAATGAACGCTTGGCTTTGGCACATGAAAGCAATTGTGATAGCTTGTTTTTGGCACCCACTCTCTTAGAGTAAGAAAATATCTATCCCCTACCTACGGATTGAGCTAAGACATCTGAAATGTTGAATGAAATTCCTTTCCTTTTTGTATCCAAAGAAATATATATGACGTGTTTTTGAAATATCTGTTATTTATTTGGCTATTCAAATTTTTTGTAGAAAACATTGGATATTGTTGGTAGTTGATCCTAAAAGAAATAGAATTTTCTATTTAGATTCGTGTCATGGTGATCCTAACAACCACCTCAAGATGAGAGCTATATTTGAAAGGTGTGTATTTAGATACATCGCATATTTCATCATTTAAATTATGTATTTCGATTAATTAATATAGTTATATGTATGATGTTTTAGCTGTTTGACAACTTATTGGGGATCGAATAAGGTCAGAGCCAGAGATGGGAATGTGAAAAATAAAACACAATGGATAGTCATAAAGGTAAGTTTATAATTATTCTTATCCATATGTAAATAATATTGCTCGCATTTTAATAATTAATTATTATTTTGATTCTAGTGTCCCAGACAGCCAAACAATGATGATTGTGGGTATTACGTTATGAAGTTTATGAGGGACATAATCACTCACCATCAAATAGAAATTCCAGTAAATGTATGTAATTTATATAGTTTGTTTTTTCACAAGTAATTTTATATCTAGCACTTAACCACTTAATTCTAAGTTTATTTTATTTCATTTTTACAAAGATTTTCCTGGAATGTCGGTTGGAGCTCCATTTTCTCGATGACCAACTTATCGAGCTCGAGAGGAGAGTGGTGTCGCCATGTTGCTTGGTTTTGATTACTTGAAATCGAAATTCATGTAATTTTGGTTAATTAGCTTGTTTTTGTTCCTAACACTGGATCCTCCCCAACTATTTCTCCATGCATTAGGTAGAATTTTTTTGCCCAAGCACTTATTTGTTGAGGAGAACATCATGTAATCTTTAATTTGTTGTCTATATATGTTGACATTCGAATTTGGTTAATGAGTTATGTATTTTTTGTTGGTACGTGCTTTGTTAATGATTTATAAGTTTCTTGCAATTGGTTTGTTGATTTGAAATTTGGTTCATATTGGATGTTGAATTGATTTTGGTTGATGAACGTATGCACTACAACAGAAAAAACCAACAAAGTCTTTGCAAAATATTGTATATATATACCGTAAAATGAAAATATATTTTTTTTTTTTTTAAAACAGAGAATTAGGGGCGCTCAAAGTTAAAAGCGCCTCTGTTTGTGTAAGCACACTTGACAATCGTGGCGCTCCCAAGAGAAAGCGCTTCGTTGGTCGACTCAGCAGGCGCTTCTACCTAGAAGCGCCTCGATTGTCAAGTGCGCTAACACCAACAGGGGCGCTTTATAAACCGGCGCGCCCAATTGTTAGAGACGCCAAGACCAATAGAGCGCTTTTTATTTGCGAGCCCCCTGTTGCCTAATTATTAGAGGCGCTTCGAGCGCTCCTCAGAGTGGTTGGCAACAGCAGCTAGAGATTCGTGGCGCTCGTAAGCGCCCCCAATGGATAAAAAAAAGAGCCCCTGATGGCTTTTCCTGTTGTAGTGTAAGAGTCCCACATCGGATGTGATATGGCCTCAAAAAGAGTTTATAAGTGGGGGCAATTCTCACCTTACAAGCCGGTTTTGTGGGGTTGAGTTAGGCCCAAAACCACATTCTAAGATGGTATCAAAGCCTATCCACGATCCGTTGGGCAACCTGTTGTCGGATCATTCTCCAGATGTCTATTCCTGGGCCACTCGTCACGCTCCAGATGTCTATTCCTAGGCGTGAGGGGGGTGTTAAGAGTCCCACATCGGATATGATATGACCTAAAAAAGAGTTTATAAGTGGGGGCAATCCTCACCTTACAAGCCGATTTTGTGGGGTTGAGTTTGGCCCAAAACTACATTCTAAGAGAAGCCTTCAGTTCCCTCAAACAAAAGAAGCACCATTAATCTGCAGATATGTAGAAATAATCTTCTATCATGCGACTGTTTCTGGAAATGGAAGATACAAATCTTGGAGAAACAGACATGGAGCGATTATGTTCTTGAAATTCCAAAATTTTCTTTTATTTTAAATAAAAAATATTTTTTGACAACCAATAAAAAATAATTAATAATAATGAATCAGCAAGGCACATAAGCAAACTTAGCAGACAACTAGGCAAGGTAACTGCCACATAAGAATCTATTAATAGAGTCAAACAAAAATCGTAAAAAAAAGGCCAACATTGCTAAAAATTTAAAATTTAAAGGACTTATTTGAGACAAAAAAAAGATAAAGGACTAATTTATTACCTAAAATTAAGTTAAGGAATTCCAAGAACAATTTAGTAAAAAAAAAAATTCAACCCATGGAGCATTTACCCATACTAGCCTTCTTCTTTTGCATTGCGTAATCTCATTGGAACATTTATTTTTCATTTTTCATAGGATGTTATTGCTCTTGTATTTTCCTTGCATTGTTCCTACATGGTATCTTATAATTATCATTGAATTTTATGTTTGACCGTTTGAACCTGCAAAATCTGTTTTTAGTTGATACTTTTTTTTCAAAGCAAAAATAGTCTGATCACAATGATTAAAAGCACTTGGATGGAATGATTTGGGTCATTTTCAGCTTAACTAAGGTTTTGACTTTGAATTCAGCTTTGGAAATACAGCAGTATTAAAAATCTTGAACGAGACCTTTGTCGCCCATTGTGGTCCTACGTACCCAACTTAAAAGATTACTGTCTGCAATTACGCGCACAAAATACCTAATTTTAAAATTTAAAAAAAAAAACTAAACACAAAGTAAGAATACAATGGGTACATAAACCATTAGTAAAATCCAAATGACCAAAATTAAGGCCACAAGAGTGGTTTGTCAAACACAAACCCAAAAAAGCAACTTCCTAACCAACTTCTTTATATGTGGTAGTTTAGGTTTCTTGCTTCCGAAAGGAAGACATATTGTTAAAATCGCTTAACATTATCTACATGTGAGTTTTGTCTAGCATACACATGTTTCTTCTTTTGATAGAGAAACAGACACATAACATTTTTTGTCTGTTTTAATTTCTTATACATGAAATATATCTTATATTTCATTAGATATTCGGTGACAAGTTGCTTAATCACAATAATTCTCAGAGATTTCATCAAACCTATTTGGGATAATTAAAGCGACTAATCGTTTCTGTTCTAACAATCTACCTCTTATCGATGATAAAAGTACTTCAATTTGATGTCAACAATTTTTTACATGAAGGCATTTAATCATAAGTAGATAAACATATTGAAAAACTATTAATCAATTCAAGGCAGGATTTTAAACGATTTTCATGATAAAACATATGATTAAGATGCACTAAAATGTGAGTTTTTCAAGTATATGATTTTGAAGGCCTTGATAGGCTTGAACATGTGTTTGTTTTCTTCGGTTACTAGTATTAAACTCGTGCATTCGCATAGGTCACCCTGTGTTTGTTATAATTTGTTACGAACTCATAAACAATTTGAAAACTGTAAAATTTAATAAAAGAAAAGGGCAGGAGTTGATGAAAAATGCTAAATTTCAAGGTGCTTAGAAAACTTGTATTGTAGAAAGTTTAAAAAAAGCCAATACCTTCTTCAAATCTTAAAAATGGAGTAAAAATCAGAAAAAATCAAATGAGACGAGGATAGAGATGAAGGAATATGCAAATGAGAGAGGAAGTAGTAGATACAATTAAAGTGAGTCCAGTGGATTATCAAAAAAAAATGAATCCAACGACATTGCCACCACAGCAATCGTCGGTCCTTGACGCCGCCACTACACCCAAAAAAATGTAAGTTAGGAAAGTTAAAAAAAATCCAGTACCTTATTCAAATCTTAATGGAGTAATCGGAAAAAAAAATGAAATAAAGATTAGATGAAAGAACATGCAAATGAGAGAGGAAGAAGATATAGTTAAAGTGAATCTAGCCATGTTACAATCAACGCAGTAAAAAATTTAAGTTGCAGAAATTAGTTTTAAAAAAAATACAATACCCTTATTCAAATCTTAGAAATGGAATAAAAATCAACAAAAAGAAAATGAGATAAAGATAAGATGAAAGAATATGAAAATGGGTGAGTAAGAAGATATAGTTAAAATAAATACAGCCACACTGCAACTATCACGATCGCCGCCCCCGTCGCCGCCTTCACGCCATATAAATTTTAAGAAAGATAAACACATAAAAGAGATAAATTAAGAGAAAGAGAGATTAGTATTAGTTTAGACAAATAGACTCTTTCGGACAAGTCTAGTTTACAAAAAGACAGCAATAATTCAGTCAAATTCCACGATATTTGTGCCAAAACTGGATCATAACAAGTCTAGTTTACAAAAAGACAGCAATAATTCAAAAAGGAGTTCTATAGAAATGTTATGCACAAAATACCTAACCTATATCCGAAACTATATCATATTTTTGACCTAACTTGTGACGATATTCACTTCAGCTATACTTAATCAAAATCAGTCAAACTAGTGGGAAAGTGAAGAAAATCGTGTCTAGTTTCTAACAAAACAAACCCCATAAAACTCGGACTTACAGCGAATTCTACCAATACAAATTTATGCAGTTTTTCAGTATCTCTCAATATAAACACTTTTCAATTCAAGTTATAGACAATCAAAGCACCAAAAATCAACTTAAATCAGTACATGCATGACCATAATTTCAAAACAACCACATGCATTAACCAAATCAACAAGAAATCAAAAAACATGGGTTAAGAACTCACATATTATGTAGTTTTTCGAACTCCACACTTCTAAAATACTCCCCAAGCTAGCTTGATAAATCCCCAATGTGATCTCCATTGCCTAGCTTGAGGTCTCCTCTAGCTTTAAGACAGTTAGCACTTCGATCTTCCCTCAAAATCAACATGCCCTCAAAACTTAATTCCTAGCTCCACAACCCATACAACTCGAAATGATGGAAATCAAGAGGATGGGTTCCATTCTGTTTTTGAGGAGGAAATGTAGCCTAGGATAAATGATAGAATGTAAGTGATAGAGGAAGTGAGAAATGTAATGAAAAAACTCCATGGATTCTCTCAACTCTTCCCTTTTCTCCCTCTCTCACGAACTCCTCTCTTTCTCTCCACTCAATGTAAGTGAGAAATGTGTTGTTGTGGAGTTAGTGTTTCAGCTGAAAGCTAATAAGTGGGAGTGAGATTTTAAAGATGGATTTCCTAATTTACCCTTGATTTATGCACACCCCTCTATTTGCTTATGTACAAGCCTTTAAAATATTAAACTAGCACACAAAGCATTCAAACAACACCACACAATCCAAGTATCGGTTCAAACAACAAACGATCAAACAATTTGATTAGCAATAATTTATTCAAATCATCAACTAATCACAATAACTAACTTAGCCATTTTGGAATGTTACAGTACTCCTTGTATATAGGTTTTTTTGTGTTCCTTAGAAATACGTCTGATCATATATATTATACTTTTCTTTGTTGTTTTAAAAAAATTAGAAAAACATTTGTAAAACAAATAACCACTAAAAAACAAAGAAAGCATAATAGAACATAAAAATTAATAAAATAAAATATTGGAAAAATGGCCAAAGTGCACGGCACAAGTGTAGTCATAACTATTTAAAAAAACTTGGAGATTTTAGAAAAAATAGTTTAAGAAAAAAGAATAAAAAAATAACCAAACAGCAAAAATAAATAGAGAAAGAAAAAAAGGGTGGGGAATTCATGGAGATTTTAGGAAAAAAATAGTTTAAAGAAAAATAAGATAAAAGACTTACCAAAAAGAAAAAATAGAAAAAGAAACAAAAATGTGGGGGTGCGGGGAGACTCCTCAATTTATATATAGATAGATAGATAAATAGATAAGTTTGGCCCAATCGATCCATTTCAATAAAAACAAATAGAGTGTTTTATGTCTATAATGGATGCAATAGTTATTTTATATATATATATATATATATATATATATATATATATATATATATATATATATATAATAAAATTGTTTTAAAAATAACATATAAAACAAATATCTATCATTATATTTTTTTACGTGTTTTTATAATATTAATTAATAAGATATTATATTTTGTGATGTAAACATATAGTAATTTAACAGTATTCTATACCCTCTAAAAACAATTGTATGTATATATTTAAATAAATGAATCTAATTTTCTCCGGTCTCAAATATAAGAAACAAACCCTTACTCATACAGACCAAAGAATCATATTTAAATGAGCTATTCTAATCATTTAATAAGGCTAAATATTTCACTTCTTTTCAAAGACACTTTTTTTTTATTAAACGTAGTTCATAATCCTAATTAATTAATGATACCACCTTTTATTACACCACCCAAATAGTGATAAAGTTATAATCCTTAACCATTTGGTTCGATCCATGGTCGGTGCGAATGGAAAAATACCTGGTGAGAGAGGTCAACACCTTAAATAAATCTCAGTATCTCGAGAGATTAGTTTCTACAGTTGCGCACGCATAAGATAACTTAGTTTAACCAAAAAAGTTATAATTGACCATTTAATACACCTTAAAAAGAGTTTTTGCTTCTTATATTTTTGGTCAACAAAATACCCATTTTATTTTGTATATTTTGGATCGGAGGGCATAAAAATTATCTAATACAACGTCCATTTAAATAAATATTTCATGTGTGTCCCATTAAATGAAGGATATCTATTTTTGTATATTATCATTAAATACTATGAAAAAGTCAAACAACCATAAAATATTAAATACATATAGGACAAATAAACACATTAAATATTTAACTTATTTTAATTTATTGTAAAAACACAATGTTTTTAATTTAAATGTGGTCAAACATGAAATATTATGTGATAAACATTGTTACATTGTTACATTATAAAATATTTTTAGTCTTTTAAAGATGCAAGACACCAATTAACTCTTTTATTTTTATTTTAATTATCTAAAGACAACTACAAAGAAGATATTTTAGTAATAGTTAATGCAAATTAATTGTATGCGTAACAAGCTAAAAGCAACAAAGATTAGAAACGGGGAGAGTACATGTATACCTATACATATTTAATGATACATATTTAATATGTATTCTTTTTGACCAACATTTAATATGTTTTTAATGAGGCATACTTAATATATACCGTGACCAATACCTGACTCAAATTTAGATCTATATAACATCCACAGGGAGGAGATGTTTCATTGCATAGAATCAAATGATGGCAGAGAGTAAGAACGGAGAAGAGATCTCAAACATGGTAGAGGAAGCTGCCGTGAAAGAGCTGGAAAACATGAAGCGTCGCTTGAAGGAACTGGAAGAGGAAGCTGATGCTCTTCGCGAGAAGCAAGCCAAGATCGAGAGAGAGATTGAATTTGTTCAAGATCCTCGAGAGGAGGTAGATTCTCGATCTATTTTTGTTGGTAATGTTGATTATGCTTGCACACCAGAAGAAGTGCAACATCATTTTCAATCATGTGGTACAGTGATCAGAGTGACCATCTTGACAGACAAGTTTGGTCATCCCAAAGGTTTTGCTTATGTGGAATTTGATGAATTGGAAGCTGTTCAAAAGGCTCTCCAATTGAATGAATCTGAACTTCATGGTCGTCAATTGAAAGTTCAGCCTAAGAGAACCAATGTTCCTGGATTGAAACAAAATCGTCCTTGGGAATTTAATCCTAACATGACTCCATATCCTGATCCTCACGTTTACCCCCCTAACCCTGACGGATATGGGAAGGTTCCTAGGTTTAGAGGGTCAACCCGTTATATGCCATATAACTAGAATGTTTTATTGCTTTAATAATAGCTAGGTTCACCCTGGAGTAATTAGATTTCAACTCATGGCTTTTCATTTTGTGTGTACTCATTTTCCTCCTTGTGTCTTTTTTCCAATGGGTTTTGACCCTTGAAGGTTTTAATGAGCTCCCTTTGTAATTGTACGCGATTGGAGTACCCCTTGTGCTCCCCCATTAATAAAATATTTGCTTCTAAAAAAAGGCTAAACTGCTCATGGGGCCCTTAACTTAATTTCAAGTAATAATTTAGTCATTTATGTTTTTTTTGTCCCAAACAAGTCTTTTAAGTTTTAAATTTTTAGCAACGTTACTTTTTCGTAGTCTCTGTCTAACTCTGTTAAAAAATACCTAGTCATCATTTGAGCTATATTTTTATTTTATTTTATTTATGCTTATATGGTTGATGATTCATAATTTTTTATTTATTTTAATTCAAATTAGTATAAAATCATCTTCATCAATTGCTTTCTTGCAATTTCCCAAATAAACTCAACAATTTATGGAAATCTCTGAATCAAAAATCTTTGTTGGTCAAAAATATTTGAATCAATCTAAAAACCCAAGTATCGATCAAATGGACACCAAATCTATCATCACGGTTTCTGAAAATGGAAGCCTTTAGTTCCCTCAAACAAAAGAAGCACCGTTAATCTGCATATCTGCAGAAATAATCTTCTATCATGTGGTTTCGCTTCACTCACTGTAATGCGTCTCCCCCTCTCATTCATCGCATTTTGGGTACCACGAGAATGCACCGAATATTGGTATTTTTTATATAAAGATATGAATTCTAGAGAAAGAGGCATGGAGCGATTCTGTTCTTGGAAGTCCAAAATTTTCTTTTATTTTAAATAAAAAATAATAATGAATCAGCAAGACACATAAGCAAACTTAATTGACAACTAGGCAACTTCCACATAAGAATTTGTTAACGGAGTCAAACAAAAATTATAAAAAATACTAACGTTGCTAAATATTTAAAACATAAAGGATTATTTACAATAAAAAGAATGATAATGAAAAAAAGTTTCCACGCTATGGCCACGATCGTAAAGCGTTTTCAGTTATGGCAAAACTTAAAAACCGTTGCCAGATATGGAAGCACGTACGTAAAAAGTTTTGCCAGATATGATACACTCTAAAACTGTTTTTGTTGATAGAGTAAAACTGTTGTTGTCATTGCCAACACGAAAAAAAGCGTTCCCTATTTATTTTAAGAATCCATGTCAGAAACCAATGGTATAAAACTGTTACTGCAAAAGACCAACCTATTATATATGATGTGAAATGATTCGTCTCTCAATAGCATCACAAAAATATTCTTATTATAGATATATATTATGTTATAAGTAATTAATTTTTTAGTCTTCTTATACGTGTTCTTAATTTAAAATATTAACAAGATATTAAATTGTTCTAACTTTTATACTTCTAAATATTAAAATATAAAAGTGAGACTAACATTTATATTTTTTATATTAAAATGTTAAACTTTTGAATTTTAGTCTTAATTTTTATATATTTTCTAATTTTATTATATTTTATCTTATATTTATGCTAACTTTTAATAAACTTATGGGGTCTCCGCGGGGACCGTGGGGATGGGGATGGGGGAGGAAATGTCCCCGAGGCGGGGAACGGAGATGGGGACGGGGGACAATTTGGGAGGCAGGGACGGGGATTGGGGGAGTACTCCCTGTCCCCGCCCCATTGCCATCTCTAATTAGAAAGGTCTAATTTATTAATAGCCTGCACCCTGTTGGCCCTCCCATTGGCACTCCAATCGGCGCTGTTGTTGCCTCTTTCGTTGGCACTGTTGTTGGCCCTCTCATCGGCACTCTCATCGGTACTCCTGTTGGCACTGAGTATAATATTAATTTAATAATTTAATTTATTTTAAAAATAATAATTTGAATCTTTAGTCTAAAGGAACAAAAAAAATAAGAGACTGCAAAAGTTGAAAAGGAAGACAGAGGAAATGAAAAAAAAAACTAAAAGATGAAAGGTGAAAAGGAAGAGAGAGAAAGTGAAAAGAAAAAAAGAGTTGTGAGATGATGAAGAAAGAGAAAGAGTGAGGAAGTGGAAATCAAGAAAAAAAACTGAAAAGGTGAACCTAAAAAAGCTGAGATGATTTTATTCTTTAGTAAGGCATTTACATTTTTAGCCCTTAAATTGAACACATGACACTCTCAGAGTTGCACTAAAAAAGTCATTTTGCTTCACCTTTCTTTCTTATGTTAGATGTTAGATTAGATGTTAGATAGATGTTAGATAGATAGATATGTTAGATAGATGGATAGATTTGAGATTGAGATTTGAGACTCAGTGTAAATCAAGAATAAAATTCTTGGGAAATTGAATTCAGATAGATGTTAGATAGATAGATATAGCTATGAGTTCCTCAACTTGGAAGTTTTGAGGTTTACATGTAGAAGTGAACCTAGAACATCAAATGGGATAGTTATTATGGGAACATCAAAAATACCTTTGCCAAAGGAGATTAATAAGGAAATAACTGAGTGCTTTGAAGTGGTGAAAAGACTATTGAAGAAGGAAAATCTGAGGTTGTAGGCCACATCCTTCTCTCAATGAAACTCAAAGAGGTGTAGTTAGACCTTTGGATCGTTATGGGGATGGTTAGTGAGTTTTCTTTTTTTCTTTATTACATCATTGTTAATTAATTTGTCATCATACCACTAATTACAATTAGGAAAAAAAGTACAGTAGCATTGTTTGGTTCAAGAAATCATAAATGACAAGGTTAAAATCCCTTTGTTTTTCTGTCATCAGTGTTGTTAGAGTTGTTGTTCCTTTCTAATCTTTACTTTCCTTCCACTCACAATCAAACAATGATAATAGTCAAAGTGACACAATCTGTCAATCATGTGGGATCATATCACTGCCTGCAACAATGAATTTTCTTGTGTTCAAAACAACAAATTAAAATATGATTTCATCAACCACAAATGGAAATACGATATCATATATCTGTAAAGGAATAACTTACTTTGCAAACACAAGGTAAAAATCTGGTGATTCGTTGATTTGATTTTATGAAAATGTATAAAAGTCAATATTGAAGAAGGTCTTTGAAAATGAAAGATGAATAATGTAGAAGGAAGAAATAAAATTGATAGAAATTATAAAGGACATACATGCCCTCAACTAGTACAAAACGAACATAAACCATGAGCAACATTGGATGAGCAATATGTTCTCAAGAAGTGTATTTATATACCCATTTGATGAGTCAAACACATCATCTATTTCCTAGTACATTTACGATTAAGTAGATAAGAACATATTTATTATAATGTTGAACAATTCAAATCTTTTTATTTATTAAGTTAGTATTTATATTGTGGTCAAACATCATTAATGGATGTACTCTTGTTATTTAATATGTTATATTTAATAGATATTGTATTTAATATTATTATTTAAGTAAATTCGAAATGAAAGAAATAGTTAGCATTTAAAATTTCTAGAAGAATAACTCATGTTCTTTCGGTAGTAAAACAACACATGTTTTTATGATATTCAGGAAGGAGATAAGGAGATATCACTACAACAGAATTAGTATATAGGCATCGCTTTTTTTCATTAATGGGCAGCGCTTTTGAGCGCTGCTGAACGTGGCGCTGGGTATTCCTCCAACAATGGGCAGCGCTTCCTAAAAAGCGCCACTCATTGCCCAAACACGTCCTCAAATAGGCAGCGCTTCCTAAAAAGCGCCACCCATTGCCCAAACACGTCCTCAAATAGGCAGCGCTTCCTAAAAAGCGCCACCCATTGCCCAAACACGTCCTCAAATAGGCAGCGCTTCCTAAAAAGCGCTGCCCATTGCCCAAACTTGTCCCCCTATAGGCAGCACTTCCTTAAAAGCTGCCCCCATTGTTTAATTTTTTTAATTTTTTTCGCTTTTTGTGTATTTTCCTTTTTATATTTGCAACAAAAAAAATTAAATCATACATCCAAAATATTTTTTAATAGTGATATCTATTTAAACCTGAATTAAATCATACATCATAAAAAAATTAAATCATACATCCAAAATTAAATCATACATCCAAAAATTAAATCATACATCCAAAATTAAATCATACATCCAAAATAACAAAACATGAATTTGCCAAATTTAAACCTAGCCTTGTAATGAGCATCAGAAATATCACGTCCAAATGACTTATCTGCCATGCACTACAAAAGAGTAAAGACCACGAAAAGTAAAGTAATAACTCATTAACTCCTCTTTCTGAAATTCACAAACTCATGTGAAATTTGAAATCAAATCAAAAAGAAGTGGCATAAAGATTGTCTAAGGTATCACACAATAATAATTATGCAAACAAGCTACAGTTACAACTTGAACTTCAAATCCATAAAGATTGTCTAAGGTATCACACAATAATAATGAAAGATAAAATTATGGATCATTCTTGACATGGATGTTCTGTTCTTGATCGGTCGACACATAATGAAGTTAGGAAAGAGGGCAGGGAGTTCATAACAATAATCTCGGTATTGGATAAAACACTGAAAGACATTCAATAGAGATTTTACCTCTTGGTCAAGCTCCTCAATTTTGATCTTTAAGTAATGTGCAGTTTTCTTAACCTCATCAACATCTTTATCCATTCTACGCTTTATGGTGCAGACAAAGATCAAGCAGCATTAATTTTTTTATCACTCATAAGTTTAAATTACAGCTATCTGCAAAAGTGCAATTTAACATCTACAGCTAGAGTCAGTTCTTCATAGCAATAACACTTAAAGTCAAAAAAATCAATAACACCTACAACAAATATTCCCTTAAGGGGTTGAGAGGGAGTCACAAGAGGAGTATTATTTTCCACATTTCTTTTTGTCTCAGTATACATTTATAAAGAATTACATTAAAGGAGATAATTAAACATCCAAAAGATTTCAAGGGAAAATAATCAAACGAGATCATACTAACCCTTCATGTTATATTTACATACTCCCACCATCTGACATAGTGAACTACATCATGCTTACAAGTGTTCTCATTTAGATGACCTGCTTATCATTTTGTTTATATATATATATATATATATATATAATAAACCCTTAATGCTTATCATTGAACTATAATATTTTTGGAATTCATAGCATTCTAAACCATCAAAGAAGTGTAGGTATAACCAAAGATTGAGAGACTTGGTTCAGATTTTAACTAAATCTTTCAACCACGGTGAACAACAACATAGTTTATCGAAAGCATCATAATAAAACAATAAGCAATCACCAATGATGCTATAGGCTATAGCTCCAAATCTAACACTAAACTGATTATATCTTGAAGCATGGCGTAAATGAGGAGCTGAAAAATAAAGATCAGATAAGAGCATAACAAAGAGAACTAAAGGAACTAACATCTATCATCAATCATCATCACATTGTGGAAGAAGCCGAAGTAAGGTGATATAATGGTAAATACAATTTTATCCAAAATAATTTAATGATGTAACTTCAACTGACGATGAAACACAGACATACCAAAGATGACACCCAAATAAACAATAAAGAAATATAAATAAAGCATGCAACAATAACATATATCAATCACGGATGCCCATCGAATCAAGTTAAATGAAAAGAAATATCACAACACAACTGGAAAAGTTCAAATTCTAAGTTACATTACAACTACAGAAAGTGGAAACAGGAAACAAAATTAATCAGATTCTGGATAAAAAACAGTTACCGCATAGTCCTCCTCTGTAAGATGCCTTACAATCCATGTATTGAATATAAATGTGATTCCTCTCGACAAGAATTGAGTAGCTGAAGTCATGAAACCCAAAAAAAAAAAATCAAATCAGCTAATTCATATAAAAACCTTTACTAGGCAAAACATACGGACACAAATTATATATAACCAAAAGAAAGGCATCAAATAGCCGGGATTGCTGACCGAAGGAAGAAGAAAATGGAGGGGAGGGGTTGATGAGGAAGATGGAGGAAGAGAAGATGGCAGTTGTTGCGGCTGAGATGAGATGAGATTTGAGATCTGAATTATTTTGGTGTAGTTATACCCAGCGCTTTTTAAAAAACGCTGGGTATTAGCTGGGTACGAGTTAGCTGTTTTGGCCATCCGTGGCGTTTTTACTTAAAGCGCTGCTTATAGGGGCGCTCTTTTTTGACAAATCTGGCGTAGTGTATGGAGATAGTGGAACTTTCATATGGAAAGAATCAAGTCCGTAGACTAAATAATTAAGATGAGTGTTATAAAAAATATGTCCCAAAAATAATTTGTATAAATATTATAATAATCAATGATAAATATTTTTCTCGTGTGTTTTGTGTATCAATAATTGTTATTTGTACCCTTTTTTATATTTATAAATGATAGATATTTGTGTCGTATTTTTCAATGCGCCAGTGAAAAATAATTGTCACGTATTTTTTTATGGATCAGTAGTTTGGTCAGTCTTTAAGTCTTTCTGTTTTTTTATGAGAGACTACAAGTTATTTTTTTAAGGATAAAATTGAGTTTAAGTTTTTTTTATCAACTAAAAAATAGGTAGTTTCATTTACAAATGAAATAATTAAAAGTGAAAGTGAGTGATTGAAAAGATGGTGGGAAAGAGTGAAAGAAAGAGAAATTATAAAATTTAAAATTTAAACTTGGAAGAATGTATATTTCTAATAGCCCTCTTCAAGTTATAGCTCATTAGAGCACTTCCATCTTTGGACGAAGACAATACCAAATCAAAAGAAAAATAAAATGAGAAATGCAGAAAATATATCTGCTAAAGAGAAATGTCAGAAGTACGTCAACTAGTGAAAATATCATGAATAGATTGGCTAATAAAAAATATCAGAAATACATCGGGTAATGAGAATTATCTAAAACACACTGCTTAATGAGAAATGATTAACCACTATTAGGTTTAACCTAATAACAAAATCAAAGCCAAATATGAAGACTCAAAAATAACAAAGTAAGAATGAAATGTATCACCAAATATTAAGCACAGAATACTATTGCATTTGTTTCATTATCAAGTAATATCTTTTCCTTGAATTCAAGTGAATTACATCAGGCCTATTTATAGCCATTCACTATCTAACTATACATCTCTAGAGCAACCTTACCTTATACACGTAAGTGACTTGTAGGACCTTTTTTAAAGAATGTTAAGAAACATGTCAATGATTGAAAGAGATTAGTCCAATTACACTATGTTGCTCATGTTAAAAGGTCAAAGATTTAAAACAAAAGCTTATGTTGCTCATTCAATATTTTGTTATTTTGGTTCTAACCCAGATTTTTGACCCCCAAAATTATGATTTTCTGTGTAACACCCTAATATTTCCAAACATTAGAAATACCAAAATGTACCTAATGGCATATATCAGAGTATAAAGATTCCTATTTCAGATATTGAATTGACCAAAAACTCTCGAATCCTAATCAAAGAGTCATAAATATAATATAGTCCAGAGTTCAATATCCCAAACAAGACAAAAGCGGAAACGGTTTATCCAACTTAGCATATTTGTAAGTCACATAATCCAATTTCAGAAACTACAGGGAAAAGTAAAACATAGACAAAGGCAAATGTCTTCATCAATTCCATAGTCAGGTCACCTACTCGTGCCGCATCGCATTGTGTTTTCCCTGTTTATCTCTAAAACAACAACATATGATAGGTTGAGATAACATATCTCAGTGAGTCTTACCGTGACCCCTTACCTATCACTCGGTTCATTTATGAAATCTTATTAACTTCGTGATTTAATTCATAAACCACGTGCGTTACCAGTTGCACAATACCGACTGCCCTACGGCTAATCCCGGTAAAAGTGCAATTATAACTTCGTAGCATAAAACTGACTGCCCTACGGCTACTCCCGGTGAACCCCCTTCCCATTAGTATTTTCCCTAATGGTAAAATTTATAGGGACTAGGTTTAGGGCTCATGACTTCCCCGCCTAGTATGCTAAACTCTTGGGGTCGTCACCCATACTCGATATATTTTATATACCGTGAACATAAATTATTCTATGACGTGTTATTATATCATAATACTTTATTCATTAACTTGTATAAACAACCGATGCAACATTTTACACCTAAAGACATTTGTTCTCTCACACATTCTAAATTATGGTTATCCATCAATACATATGTTTGAGGGAGGGAATAGAAATGAAAAACAATCGGTTTGAGATCGAAACAGTAGAAAAATAGTGGCCAAGCAGATTCTGACACGGCCACCCGTGGTGAGCAACACGGACTGTGTTGACTGGTTGCAGTTTTTAGGATGTCATACCGAAATCAACACCGGTACCCGTGGTGGCTACCACGGCCCGTGGCAGACCAACATTGGGCCTATTTTGATGAATTTAATTCGGTCCGATTTTCATTTCGATCAATTCCAATCCTTTTCCAACTCAATCCAAACATCAAAACAGATATTATATTACCATATTTCAGTCCAATCATATCAATTAAACAATCAACATAATAATGAATTCGTTCTAAGTTTTGAAAACACGTACTTTTCGTAAAATACCGTTTTCGACTCAAAAATTCACGAAACTCGAAATTTCGAAAACTAATCAACCAATCAAACATGCAAAGTTCAAAAAAAAATCCTTAAACGTGAGTAAAACTCACCGATCGTGATGAAAATCACGTAAACAACCGAGACTTCGAATTTCCGACGACTCCGAAAATGCCCGAACTCACTCTGAACTCGTACCAAGTTTCCCAATGACTCCAAAACAGCTCCCACACCATCAAGAGCTCGTTTTTCCCTCTCCAAACTTCAGAATGTTGAAGCAATCTTACATGCAAGCATTGGTCCCTCATCTATGGTTCTAATAATTCACATAGAACTTTACCAACTGAAGCACATTATCAACAAACATAACTGCACCATTCACAAATAAATCCATAGGAGCAACTACCCGCACATCATACCAACATCACCACCGTAGGGCAGTCAATCCCTTAGCTCTTCCCCAAATTGATACATGCAAGCTATTTGAGAGAGGAAATGCGAGGTTCCCAGATTCTTATATTAGAGAAATAGAAGTATAAATGTGAGGTATAGTGTTTAGGGGGTTGATGGTTAGGAGTAATGAAGGAGCTGATTGTAACAATTAGGAGTGTTTCATGGTTGAAGGAGAATGGAAATAGGTTAGCTCCACTCACTTCCTTCTCTCACCTTCGCTACTCTCCCTTTCTCTATTCTCTCCCTTTCTTTCTTAATTTCAGCAAATTTAGGAAAGTGAAAGTGTTTGTAGTGTTTTTGTGTTTGGTGAGCTGAAGGGAAAATAACTAAAGAAAGACTATTTTGCCCCTAAGTTATAAACACCCCTCTAATTACTTATACACTATCCCATGATAATCAATTCAAACTAGTAATCAAGCATACAATTCAATCCCTTAGAAATCAAATTCCCCATCAAATAATTAATCATTAAGTTAATTAATTTGACTATGAGGTGAAGGTTTAAATGTGGTGAAAAGACCAAAATACCCTTCTCATTTAAACTCTCACGTAATCTAATTTTTATCCTAACAATCACACATAAATCACACAATTCAAACAATAGTGAAAATAAGTCACATAGCTTAGTAAATATATATTGCTTTCGCGATAATCTCATATCCTCAACTAGATTTATTATTTAATTGAATAATAATTCACTAGTTAATTTCGTAAACCGAAATTAACGGAATTAGAGATGTTGCATTCTGGCTCCAAAATTGTTTTTTGGCCTCAATTTTGAATCTGAAGAGAAAATACAAAATAAAACAATTTTGTGGCAAAAAAACACCACTTTTGGGATCAAAATTTTGATTTCACTATTAACTATAACTTTAATCAACTATAACTTTAATCAAAACAACTATTACCAAAATTACCAATCTACCCATTTTTGAAATTCACTTTTTAAGGACAAATATGTCATTCCAAATTATTCTATTTCACTCTTTACTTTTTGTGGACCTCACTTTCTCACATCATCTCTTAATTTTTTAATCTCCTTCATTTTTAGTATTCCATTTTCCTCTATCAATAAGTTTTATTTAGTCTCTACGAGAAAATTACAATTTGAGAATTTAAAACTTTAATACAATTTTGTTTTCTAATCTATACGGGAAATATTACATATTGTTGGTAAATATTCACGGGGTAACGTTCAGACTAACTCAATTACAATTTAAAACTTTTTATTTATCTACTTTAAATTAGTCTTGATTTTCACGAGGTAATGTTAGAACTAATTAAATTATGTCTAAGTCTATTAATAAAAATAACACGATAACACTCATGCGTATGCACAGTTATACTGCTAGTTATAACAAAAATTACAATAACAATGAACTGGAGAAACAAAAACCTGGATTTTGAAATAGTAGGACTACAATTCTATTTCTAAGTAAAATATGGAGATCAAAATTGCATATAAGCCAAACTAAAATTTGTTGGTTGGAATTCTCCATTAGTTGGGTGAACACACTCAGATGCCTATTGAGTTTTATGAAGTACGATACCCAACATCTAATCACTCAATGATGTAACTTCCTAAATTTTATTCGTCAATAAAATCTAGTACATGTTTCATTTATACAAATCAAAATCAGAGGTGTACTCTTAAATTTTGGATTACCTATTGGAACATAAAACGTCCAATTGACTCATAAAAGTTATGCTTTTCCCATAACACTACACTTTTCACTATATACAGTCAAAAGTCAACAAAAGAGTCATAAACCACATAATGCAAAGTTTAAAAGATAGTATACAAGTCCTAACACAATGTAATACATTGAGGTTTATTACATCTGAAATCCCTAATCACCATAATATATAACTTCATAAGGTACATAATATTTATACAAATTCCTTGCTAATACAATGACGTCGTCTTAATGAAACCATCACATCTTATTTTCTTGAACCTTACATCTTTTAATTAAAATAATTGTTGACGCACCCAAAAGGATACAATTTGAGATCAAACATGGACCCAATTCCTTTTCGAGCTGACTATTAGCATTGAGACTTTTCTCTCAACCTACACACGCCTAATAAGACTTTTCCTATGAGAAGTAGAGCACCTAGATACTCTAAGGATGAATCTGAAAGAAGTACATCTCTCTAAGTCAACAAAAGACAAGACATGATGGCACTTCAACCTAAACAGTGATTTCTCAGTAAAATCTTTTGTCAAGGCATGGTGCAGTAAAGATACACTCAGGCTATTTCAAGAGTGGTGTGGAAAGGCCTTGCCCACCCAGAGTTGAACTAGTTGTGTGGTTCTTTGTATAGGGAAAACGAAACACAAGGAGTAGGATTAGCAAGCTTAACTTCCAGGCAAATGAAGCGAAGTTTCCCTTTTGTGAGGAAGAATCTATCCAACATCTATTCCTGCATTGCTTGTACTCATGGAAACTTTGGATAGGGGTTATGACATGGTGGAATGTCCAAATTCCTATTACCAGTACTTGTGATCAATAGATGACTGTGTGTGGTGTGAAAGGGTCCTTCCGAACAAGTTGTGGACATCCCTGATCTATGTTGTTTTTTGGACCATTTAGAGTATTAAAAATAGAATGGTGTTTGAGAAAGCAAAAAAATAATGGGACCAAGAACTCTATGAGATAAAACTAAGACTAGGGTTTTGCATGAAAGGTTGGGAGTCTGACTGTCCATATACCCCAGGTGCTCTTGTCTTAAACCTGGAGGGGGTGTCTTCAGGGGAAAAAGCTACAAAGAATTGGGAATCATCAAATTGGGAACCACCCCATCCAAAGTATGGAAATGGAATGTAGATGGTCCGGCTAAAGGAAAAATGGGACCGACAAGTATAGGGGGAGTGCTACGCGACAACAAAGGTCGAGTCAGGGGTAAATTTGCATCCTCGATTAGTATTAGGGATTAAAATGAGGGAAAATTTCTAGCTATTAGCAATGCCCTTGAACTATGGGAAAATACTTCTTAAATAGGGGTAGAGTAATTGTGGAATCAGACTCTAGAGTCGTGTTGGCTTGGGAAGAATCTGTTTGCGCATGGAATCTTCACTTCTACGGGAATAAGTTAAGAAACCTTCTCTAGTCCCTGAAGTTACGAATTAGGTTGGTAACCCTCAGTAAAAATAAAATTTTATGCACTTTATTGAACATTATTAAACTTCAAATGTAGAATTAATATATATCAAGTTGGTTTTGCATGTTACTCTAATGAGAATTTGAAACCCAATTATTTTTATCACTTATTACTAACAAGTAACTAGAATTTAAAATTAAAAAAAATATTTCTTAATGGTGAAGTGCTAATATATTATCAAGGTAGATTTATAGATCCAACCTATATGTTGTCACCTAAAGACCACTATCACTTGCAGCATACCACTCATTACAATTATGAAAAGAAATACATTAGCACTATTTTGGTGGAAATCCCTCTATTTTTCTATTTTCAGTGTTGGTAGAGTTATTCTTCCTTCCACCCACATCACTATCTGCATCAATGAATTATCTTGTGTAAGAGAATTGTTATTGTAGCCTAATCGAATGAATAACTTACTGTGCAAAATATGATTTCATCAACATGCAAAATATGATATCATACATATGTGAAGGAATAACTTACTGTGCAAACACAAGGTCATCTGGTGATTCGCTGATTTGATTTTATGAAAGTGTATAAAAATCAATATTGAAGGAGGTCTTTGCAAATGGAAGATGAATACTGTAGAAGGGAGAAAAGAAATTTGATAGAAAATATAAAAGTCATACATGCCCTCAACTAGTATAAAAAGAACATGAATTATGAGTAACATTTGATGAGAAACATGTACTCAAGAAGTGTCTCTTTAAGTGCGGATGCGCTAGGTGTCTCTTTTGTTAGGCCCTAGTTTTTTTTTCTCTATTGTAACCAAGAAAAAATATACTCATTTGATGACTCACAAACATCATCTACAATTATGTAGATAAGAACACATTTATTATAATGTTGAACAATTAAATATTGTTATTTATTAAATTAGTATTTATATACTCATATTATGAGTCAACTACGTCATCTATTTCCTAGTACATTTACGATTAAGTAGATAAGAACATATTTATTATAATGTTGAACAATTCAAATCTTTTTATTTATTAAATTAGTATTTATATTGTGGTCAAACATCATTAATGGATGTACTCTTGTTATTTAACATATTATATTTAATAGATATTGTATTTAATATTATTATTTAAGTAAATTTGAAATGAAAGAAATAGTTAGCATTTAAAATTTCTAGAAGTAACTGATGCTCTTACGGTAGTAAAAAAACACATATTTTTATGATATTCAGGAAGGAGATAAGGAGGTATGGAGATAGTGGAACTTTCTTATATTTCATATGGAAGGAATCAAGTCCGTAGACTAAATTATTAAGATGAGTGTTATAAAAAATATATCCCAAAAACAGTTTGTACAAAAATTATAATAATCAATGATAAATATTTTTCTCGTGTGTTTTATGTATCAATAATTGTTATTTGTCCCCTTTTTATATTTATAAATGATAAATATTTATCTCGTATTTTGTAATGTGCCAGTGAAAAATATCTGTCACGTGTTTTTTTTGGATCAGTAGTTTTATTAGTCTTTAAGTCTTTATATTTTTTTATGAGAGACAACAAGTTTTTAAGGATTAAGTTGAGTTTAAATTTTTTATCAACTAAAAATAGGTACTTTTCTTTTACAAGTGAAATAATCAAAAGTGGAAGTGGTTCCCAATACCAAATAAAAAGAAAAATACAATGAGAAATGTTGAAAATATATCTGATAAAGAGAAATGTCAGAAATACGTCAACTAATGAAAATACATTTGGACTGTTTTGTTTAATAAATATGACTAATAGGAAATGACAAAGTGGAGTTGGTGAAAACCCCTCTATTTTTCTATTTTCAATGTTGGTAGAGTGTGGTATAATGGAGAAGAAAGATAGGTACGATTCAGTGATCTCCTTGAGTCGTTTAATTTAGTAATCCACCGTTTTCGTCTCAATGAATTCTTTCATCATTGTGCTACATTTATTGCATTCATTCTAAATCATCTTCCTCAATGAATTCCTAAGATGAAGGTTACGTGCCGGAGCTAACTGGTGGTGTTGTTGTTGTTGAACCAGACGTTGTTGATCGTCTATTGGATGATCTTGAATGGACAAACACAAGTCATCTGGTGATTCGTTGATTTGATTTTATGAAAGTGTATAAAAATCAATATTGAAGGAGGTCTTTGCAAATGGAAGATGAATACTGTAGAAGGAAGAAAATAAATTTGATAGAAAATATAAAAGCCATACATGCCCTCAACTAGTGTAATATGAAAATGAATTATGGGCAACATTTGATGAGAAACATGTACTCAAGAAGTCTATTTATATACTCATTTGATGACTCACAAACATAATCTACAATTATGTAGATAAGAACATATTTATTATAATGTTGAACAATTAAATATTTTTATTTATTAAATTAGTATTTATATACTCATTTGATGAGTCAAATACGTCATCTATTTCCTAGTACATTTACGATTAAGTAGATAAGAACATATTTATTATAATGTTGAACAATTCAAATCTTTTTATTTATTAAATTAGTATTTATATTGTGGTCAAACATCATTAATGGATGTACTCTTGTTATTTAACATATTATATTTAATAGATATTGTATTTAATATTATTATTTAAGTAAATTTGAAATGATAGAAATAGTTAGCATTTAAAATTTCTAGAAGAATAACTGATGCTCTTACGGTAGTAAAAAACACATGTTTTTATGATATTCAGGAACGAGATAATGAGGTATGGAGATAGTGGAACTTTCATATATTTCATATGGAAGGAATCAAGTCCGTAGACTAAATAATTTAGATGAGTGTTAATATATCCCAAAAGTAATTTTACAAAAATTATAATAATCAATGATAAATATTTTTCTCGTGTGTTTTATGTATCAATAATTGTTATTTGTCCCCTTTTTATATGTATAAATGATAAATATTTATCTCGTATTTTTTAATGTGCCAGTGAAAAATATATGTCACGTGTTTTTTTTTGGATCAGTAGTTTTATTAGTCTTTAAGTCTTTCTGTTTTTTTATGAGAGAGAACAAGTTTTTAAGTATTAAGTTGAGTTTAATTTTTTTTTTTATCAACTAAAAAATAGGTACTTTTCTTTTACAAGTGAAATAATCAAAAGTGGAAGTGAGTGAGAAGACATGGGGGAAAGAGCAAAAGAAAGAGAAATTATTAAATTTAAAATTTAAACTTCGACGAATGAATATTTCTAATAGCTCTCCCCAATACCAAATAAAAAGAAAAATACAATGAGAAATAATGAAAATATATCTGATAAAGAGAAATGTCAGAAATACGTACTCTAATGAAAATACATTAGGACTGTTTTGTTTAATAAATCTGACTAATAGAAAATGACAAGGTGGAGGTGGTGAAAACCCCTCTATTTTTCTATTTTCAATGTTGGTAGAGTGTGGTATAATGGAGAAGAAAGATAGGTACGATTCAGTGATCTCCTTGAGTCGTTTAATTTAGTCATCCACGTTTTCGTCTCAATCCGGTGTTAAAACCTTTTTTTTTGACCAAAGTGTTAAAAGTTTTTTTTAAAATTTATATTTTACTTCTTTTCAAGTTCTCAGTTAGCCTTGTATCCTCAATGTGCTGAGTTTAAATCCTCTCGCGGACAGTTGTGAAATATATATATATATATATAATTTTTTTGACAAGATATTTATATAATTAAATGTATACTATTGTTTATTTTAAAAAGAATATGTACTATTGTTATATTAATTTTTTCAGTGAAAAATATAAACTTTTAGTACATATTTTTTTGCAATTTTTCTTTCACAATTGAGAAAAAATTAAAGTTCAATATCTGATCAATGCATTTTAATACATTCTTTATAGCATTGCAATTGATATTCATAATTGTGTTATGCACCTAATATTTGAGTCTAAACATGTTTCTAAACTTTAGGTGTCAATTGAGCATTAATGCAATTCCTTGATTAATTTTTGATTTAATTTTACCTACATATCGTAAAGCTACTTATCTTATTGAGGAAATAACTTTGGATGTGTTTATCCGATTGATGTGTACAAGCATGCATTGGAAAGCTAAGGAGTAGATCTACAATTCTTGTGTGTAGACCGAAACCCAATTCGGATATCTTGAAAGTAAAAACTGCAAATTACTAGATCGGTATAGTTAATTACGACTTTTTGGGCCAATTAATTTTTCTTATTGGGCTTTTCTTCAATGACCCATTTTAGCTAATTCGGATATCTTTACAAGTATAATGTTTTCTCTATCAATTTCACCACCGTAGTTATTGTTGCAAATTCGGTTTTGTGTTTTTCGTAATTACTCTATTTAGAAATTCGTGGCCGATGGAGTCGCTAACACTGAGCCTTCATATGTTCCCTCCCAAACTACTAGTAAAAGGGTCAAGAAGCATGCTAATATAAGCATAGGGTCGGGAAGTGTTAGGAACAACGGTGGACTTATTTGAGTGTAGTAGATGCTTGTAGTAGAGGAATTGAGATGGTACCAAACTCCTCTGATAGCCTATTTGATTTGCCTTTTGTTTGAAAACAGTTTTATGGTTTGTATGAACTTTATGTTGTCTACTTGGTTATGAAATGTGTTGTTCTTATTAAAAAAAGCAATAACAATAATCCTCTTACACAAAATAATTCATTGTTGTAGTAAGTGATCTGATACCATGCTTGTATGATTTAATTTCCCCAATAAGAATCGAATTGTTGCATGGTTATCATGACAACTTGATGAAGGTGAATTGCGGAAGGGAAGTGAGGATCTGAAAAGGAAGAATGACTCTACCAACATTGAAAATAGAAAAAAATGAAATAGGGGTTTCCACCACCTCCACCTTGATCTCACTTTCTCAAAACTCTTTGTACCACCATATATGCTGGAGTTAATTTTAATTGTTTACGTAGTTAAAATTTAATTGTGATTAGTTGCAAGGATCACTATATAAGTGTTTCCAAGACTCATTTTTATATAAATTTTTCATTCTATCAATAAGTATATCCAAGACTCATTTTTAATCAACTTTTCATTCTATCAATTCTAGTATCAATTTTTCCCTTAGTTTGTTTTTCCTTTTATTTCGGCTCCATCATGCTTTTCAACATGATATCAGAGTCATGTCATCCACCGTGAAAATATAATGCAATTATTACCGGAGAAAATCTCAATCTCCAATCATACCCCTTCTTTCTCTTTGTGTCTTTCGATCTCATTATTCTGAGAAATTCTTCTATTTTTTGTCACTAGTACACTAAAGGGATACAACATCGGCTAAACTGGACTTCTACATCAGTTACAGAGCGGTGTCGTTTCCACGGGTATAGTAAGTTGGAGTTTTCACTCAAGTAGTTTAAATAATTGGCGTAAAATGATCCTTTTAAACGCTTAAATCAATTCACAATGAAAATGTTTTAAAACCGGTTATTAATGAAAACCCAGTGTTAAAACTTTTTTTAAAAATTTATATTTTACTTCTTTTCAAGTTCTCAATTCAACATAGCCTTGTATCCTTAATGTGCTGAGTTCAAATTCCCTCGGGGACAGTTGTGAAATATATATATATATATATATAATGCATTGATCAGATATTGAACTTTTATTTCTCAATTGTAAAAGAAAAATTGCAAAAAATATGTACTAAAAGATTATATTTTTTCACTGAAAAAATTAATATATCAATAGTACATATTCTCTTTTAAAAAAACAATTGTATACATTTAATTTTTTTACTAATAGTATACATTTAATTATATATATATATATATATAAAAATATATATATATATATATATATATATATATATATATATATATATATATATATATATATATATATATATATATATATATATATATATATATATATATAACTCCACATCCTAACTGTAACACCCCAATTCTACCCGTTCGTTTTATTTTACATCAAAGTGCGGAATTTAAAATTAAACAGGCATTGGGGCGTCACACACGACATTTCAAAATCCAACATTTAAAAGTCAACAACATAGTCATCATTAATTAAGAAGGGTAATACGTAGCATATTATAAAAGTTCTATCGTCATGCATCATCGTAATAACAACCTCTCAGAATATCATCTCAACGTCGCCGGTAATAACAATTTAGAAGAAATCATCACATAGCAAAAACAACAGTCATCACTAAAATAACTAAAGACTAGTGTTCATTTTCCCCCCGGGTGCTACGTATCAGAGTAAACGACACAGACTCGATAGGTGAGGAAAGAAAGCCTTCACACGCGTCTACCTGCAGTTACCCACGTAGGGGTAATATTCAATAGAAAAGGGTGAGTCTTCTAACAGCATAAAGGCAAATATGATAGATAGCATATTAGAGCACAGACATCTATAATCACAACAACACATCATCATCACGGTTCAATCATCACAGACAACATCAACGAGCAACAATATAGAGCACAACAACAAACAACTTCATCATCGTTATGTACATGTATGATAATGCAACCCACGTCGCCGGACATATGCATGAGGTACCATCGTCGTAAAAATAGCCTCTCAAGACACGGTAAATCGCTTTGAGCATAGCTCCAAGGCGAAGCCTACATCGTCGTAATAAATGCAATATGCCATGCATGAGACTCCATGCATGCACAACTCATCGGAAAAACAGTCAACAACAGGGTAATACAACGTGTGCAACAACTTCATCAACATCGTCATTTGGTCATACATCGTGTGCAACTTCTTTATCAACATCATCATTTGGTCATAATGACCCACAACAACAACTTCACAAAATGGTCTTATTTGACCCGACACATCGTTATTAACTATACGATCAACATACAACACATTCACATCATCATAGGTAACTTGGCACAATTGACACGTCGTTATTTTTATCATTAATTATACACATTGGACATCGTAAGACGTCACAACACTAGGCGGCACTATATGGCGCCCTACAACAACACCAACACCAACACATTCACGCTTGGGCGCCAAACAACACCATAATTGGCGCCTGGCAGCAACTTGTGTTGCGCCATGGCGCCAAACAACGACATAAAAACAGCAGCGGCCACGGACGACAACATAAAAACAGCAACAACAAAGACATGACAAAGAACATAAAAACGGACAACAACGCGGCAACAACATAAAAAAACGACGCTGACACCATAGTGGCACCAAAAATATGTTTTCTTGATTTTACACCTGTGCACATCGTTAAACACCAAAAATAGACACTCATGCATTTCGTCAAACATGTCGCAAGCATTCCAAACGTCGTTCACGCATTTCATCAAACACTTAGAGTGCATCAATTAACCATCAATCCAATCATAAATTAATCAACATCAACTCAATCAACAACACACATATTTGCATGCTTCATTCAAACATATCAACCAACACCTCCTAAGCATTATATAAACTACCCTCCTACATACTAACCATCATATAAACCCTTATAATGCGAGACTCCCCTTACCTTGGTAATTTGAAGATGATGATAACCCTTCCTTGAATCACCAACAAGAAAAAGCGCAGCAACTTCCCTTTCTCCTCTTTCTCCTTTGCGGCTGTATTCTCTCTCTTTCTCCTCTTCACCGTCGCGTTTCTTCTTTCTTTTCTCCTCTTCTCTTTTTTTTTTTCTTTTTATTTCTAAGACAAGGAGAACTAACCTAGTCTTATGTAATTTGGGCTTAAATGACATGGGCCCTATTTACACCACCCTTAATTATTTTCTCATACCACTCCCTATTTAATTAAAATACCACCCATTCATTTACTACACACCACTCCTTATTTAAATTAAAACACCGTTTTATTTCTTTTATTATAATCAACCGACATAACACCTAGAAAAATTATTTAAATAAATACTTTATTATTTTTGGGGCGTTACACTAATCGTTGATTTGGATATAATCCAATGGTAAAAAAAATTAAATGTATACAATTGTTTTTTAAAAGAGAATATACTATTGATATATTGATTTTTTCAGTGAAAAAATATAATCTTTTAGTACATATTTTTTTGCAATTTTTCTTTTACAATTGAGAAATAAAAGTTCAATATCTGATCAATGCATTTTAATACATTCTTTATAGCATTGCTCTTGATATTCTTAATTGTGTTATGCACCTAATATTTGAGCATTAATGCAATTCCTTGATTAATTTTTGATTTTATTTGCATATCGTAAAGCTAATTATCTGATTCAGGCAATAACTTTGTGTGTGTTTATCGGATTATTGCATACAAGCATGCGTTGGAAAGCTAAGGAGTAGATCTACAATTCTCGTGTTGATACCGAAACCCAATTCGGATGTCTTCAAAGTAAAAACTGCAAATTACTGGATCAGTATAGTTAATTACGACTTTTTGGGCCAATTAATTTTTCTTATTGGGCTTTTGTTCAATGACCCATTTTAGCTAATTAGGTTTTTGTCTTAGCAGTATAAATAAGGCTGTTAACAACCACGAGACATCACTACCTTATGTTATTATTCGTTCTGAATTCGTTTTGTGCCCTATCCTCCATCGAAGCCTAAGCCCTAGATCTACCTATTCTAGAAGGGTGTTGCTTGTAAGGATTTTGAGGTTCAGTGCTTAATATTTAATTCGTTCTTACAGGTATAATGTTTTCTCTATCAATTTCACCACAGTAGTTATTGTTGCAACTTCGGTTTTGTGTTTTCCTTAATTACTCTATTTTGGTTTTACATATGTGATTCGTTTTATGATTCTGTTTTGCTTAATTATTTAATAATGATTCTGTTTCACAATTTTATGTATTTGAACTATTTTATCGCTTATTTAATTTAGTTTGGATGGAAATTGATAGAGTCTATGGAACTTGTTTATAGCATTGATAGAATTAAGTTATGATGTTAATCATCTTTTGTTCGTTTGTTCTCTATCATAATTGACTGAACATTAATTCTGTCTTGTCAAATGAATATCATGATTAACGTCTTCTGTAATCGAACACTCTGTCTTGATGTTATATCTTTAGTGGCGCTTGTGATCACTATTACTCTATCACATGCATTAAGATGGATTCAAGACGTTAATCATCTTTTGTAGTTCTCTCCTTATCAAATTAAGCTTGTTCATTTACAAGTATTATCTCCTTCTTGAATATGATAAAAACATGTCTTTGTTTTACTGCCGTAAAAATATGTGTTATTCCTCTACAATTTTTAAATACTAACCATTTCTTTATTTTAGAATATACATAAAAAATAATATTAAATACGATATTTATTAAGTGTAATATATATTAAATGAAAATAGTACATTAATTAATGACGTTTGACAACCATTTAAATACATTAATTTATTAAAAAAAAAAAGGATTTGAATTTTTCAACATTATAATAAATATGTTCACATGCTTTATGTCCATTTTGTACTATTTGATAGCATATAAGGCTTTTACATTTTCTATCAAATTTATTTTCTTCCACCTATACTATTCATCTTCCATTTGCAAAGATCTCTCCTTCAATATTAATTTTTATACATTTCTTTGATGGCATGTAAGTGATTCTTTACATGTATATGATAATATGAATTTTTCTTCTTTCATATGTGTATATGTCTAACTTATATTTGTGCACCTTCTTTCTTCTTTCATATATATATATATATATATATATATATATATATATATATATATATATATATATATATATTATGTTTTTTTGTGATTTCTCATATTTTTATTTGTTATTGATGAAATCCTACTTTCATTTTTTTCTTTTAAACATAGATTAGGGTATAACAACAACAACTTTTTCGTGGCTCGTAGTGTGTGTGACTTTATCAAAATGGTTGGAGGAGGAGAAGAAAGAAGAGAATCCAAATCAATGGAAGAAGACAGTTACTGGACCAATTTCCAGTTCACCCATTTCAGTCAAATCCTCCGCAACAACAATCTTCATCAACACTTTGAAATTCCCAAAACATTTTCATTTAATACCAAAAAGAAATTGCCAAGAAATGTGATTCTTAAGGGTCATGGTGGAGCTATTTGGAACATAGAGCTGACAACAAAAGACGATACCTTGTACTTCACACAAGGATGGAAAAAATTTGTGAAGGATAATTCTTTGAAAGAAAATGATTTCCTTGCCTTTAAGTACGATGGCGATTCATTGTTTGAGGTTGTAATACTTCATCGAGCATGTGGGCCTGCAAATGTGTTACAACATGACAATGTGCAACAAAATGGTGGTGGAGGTAATAGCAAGAAAAGGGAAATAGATAATTCCAGTGTTGGTGTTGAGGTTGCACGCACGAAGCAATTCGCGGTCGATGGGGTCGCTAACACTGAGCCTTCATATGTTCCCGCCCAAACTACTAGTAAAAGGGTCAAGAAGCATGCTAATAAACATAGGGCCGGGAAGTGATAGGGACAACCGTGGCATTATTTGAGTGTAGTAGATGCTTGTAGTAGAAGAATTGAGATGGTACCAAACTCCTCTGATAGCCTATTTGATTTGCCTTTTGTTTGAAAACAGTTTTATGGTTTGTATGAACTTTATGTTGTCTACTTGGTTATGAAATGTGTTGTTCTTATTAAAAAAAGCAATAACAACAATCCTCTTACACAAAATAATTCATTGTTGTAGGGAGTGATCTGATACCATGCTTGATTTGATTTAATTTCCCCAATAAGAATCCAATTGTTGCATTGTTATCATGACAACTTGATGAAGGTGAATTGCGGAAGGGAAGTGAGGATCTGAAAAGGAAGAATCACTCTATCAACATTGAAAATACAAAAAAAAATAAAAAAAATAGGGGTTCCACCACCTCCACCTTCTCACTTTCTCAAAACTTTTTGTACCACCATATAAGTTGGAGTTAATTTTAATTGTTTAGGTAGTTAAAATTTAATTGTGATTAGTTCCAAGGATAACTATATAAGTGTTTCCAAGACTCATTTTTAATAAATTTTTGTTTCCATCAATAAGTTTATATACCCAAGGCTCATTTTTAATCAACTTTTCATTCCATCAATTCTAGTATCATTTTTCCCTTAGTTTGTTTTTCCTTTTATTTCGGCTCCATTATGCTTTTCAACATGGTATCAGAGTCATGTCATCCACCATGAAAATATAATGCAATTATTACCGGAGAAAATCTCAATCTCCAATCATACCCCTTGTTTCTCTTTGTGTCTTTCGATCTCATTATTTTGAGAAATTCTTCTATTTTTTGTCACTAGTACAGTAAAGGGATACAACATCGGCTAAATTGGACTTCTACATCATTTATAGGGCGGTGTTGTTTCCAGGGGTGTAGTAAGTTGGAGTTTTCACTCAAGTAGTTTAAATAATTGGCGTAAAATGATCCTTTTAAACGCTTAAATCAATTCACAATGAAAATGTTTTAAAACCGGTTATTAATGAAAACCCAGTGTTAAAACTTTTTTTTGACCAAAGTGTTAAAATAAATTTTAAAAATTTATATTTTACTTCTTTTCAAGTTCTCAGTAGTGAGTTTAAATCCTCTCATGAATGAGTTGTGAAATATATATATATATATATATATATATATATATATATATATATATATATATATATATATATATATATATATATATATATAATTTTTTAAAAGATATATATATATATATATATATATATAATTAAATGTATATATAATTAAATGTACTATTGTTATATTAATTTTTTTAGTGAAAAATATAAACTTTTAGTACATATTTTTTTGCAATTTTTCTTTCACAATTGAGAAATAAATTAAAGTTCAATATCGATCAATGCATTTTAATACATTCTTTATAGCATTGCACTTGATATTCATAATTGTGTTATGCACCTAATATTTGAGTCTAAACATGTTTCTAAACTTTAGGTGTCAATTGAGCATTAATGCAATTCCTTGATTAATTTTTGATTTTACCTACATATCGTAAAGCTACTTATCTGATTGAGCATTAATGATATTCATAATTGTGTTATGCACCTAATATTTGAGTCTAAACATGTTTCTAAACTGGACTACTACATCAGTTACAGAGCGGTGTTGTTTCCACGGGTGTAGTAAGTTGGAGTTTTCACTCAAGTAGTTTAAATAATTGGCGTAAAATGATCCTTTTAAACGCTTAAATCAATTCACAGTGAAAATGTTTTAAAACCGGTTATTAATGAAAACCCAATTTTAAAAATTTTTTTAAAAATTTATATTTTACTTCTTTTCAAGTTCTCAGTTCAACATAGCCTTGTATCCTCAATGTGCTGAGTTCAAATCTCCTCAGGGACAGTTGTGAAATATATATATATTTAATAGTAAATATTCTCTTTTAAAAAACAATTGTATACATTTAATTTTTTTACTAATAGTAAACATTTAATTATATATATATATATATATATATATATATATATATATATATATATATATATATATATATATATATATAGATATAACTCCACATCCTAACCGTTGATTTGAATATAATCCAATGGTAAAAAAACATTTGTTACACAAATAACCGCTAAAAAAACAAAGAAAATATAATAGAAAAAAGTAATAAAATTGAAAATTGGAAAAATTACCAAAGCCGATGTCCCAAGTGGAGCCATAACTATTTAAAAACACATGGAGATTTTAGGAAAAATAGTTTAAGAAAAAAGAATAAAAAATCAACCAAAGAGGAAAAAGAAAAATTGAGAAGGAAAAAAGGGTGGGGAATACATGGAGATTTTTGGAAAAAAATAATTGAATCAAATAGAAAATAAAAAAACTTATAAAAAAGGTGGAGGTGGGGGTAGGCTCCCGCCTCGAGACTACCCTCAATTTATTATATAGATAGATAGATTATATAGATAGATAGATAAGTTTGACCCAATAGATTCGTTTCAATAAAAACAAATAGGGTATTTTATGTCTATAATAAATGAAATAGTTGTTATATATATTTATAAATATATGATTTATTTAATAATAATTTTTAAAAAATTACATATAAAATAAATATCTATCACTAAAATTTTATTGCATGTTTTTATAAGATTTACTAAGATGTTATATTTTGTGACTGAAACATATAGTAGTTATTGTCAAAAACAAAGTTTAACAGTATTCTATATATCCCGTGTCAAAAAAACACCCTCTAAAAAATTTATATTTATTTAAAGAAATGTATATAATGGTATAAAATATAAGAAACAAAACCTTCCTTATACATACCAAAGAATCATATATTTAAATCAGCTATTCTCATTTATTAAGGCTAAATATTTGAATTCTTTTCAAAAACACCTTTATTTATTAAATGATAGTAGTTCAAACTCCTAATTAATGACATAATTGACCATGTAATACATCTTAAAATTAGTTTTTGCTTCATATATTTTGGGTCAACAAAAGACCAGTTTTATTTCGTATATTTTGGATTAGAGAGTATTAGAATTATCTAATATACTCCATCCGTTCTATAATATTTGCCGCTTTTGTAGAAAAAATTTGTTTCTATTTAATTGTCATTTTCAAAGTCTAATGAAACATGTATTATTGTTTTATCAATAATGCTCTTAAGTATTTATTGCAGAGAGAAATAGATTAAATGAGATAATAAATTACTAAGGTATATTATAGGTAAGAGATAATTGATCGTATCAAAAGCAACAAATTTTATTGATCTCGTTGGTATGTGTAAAAAGCCAAAAAGCGACAAATAAATAGGAACGGGGGAAGTAATATTTAATTCAATTAAATATTTCATGTGTGTCCCATTAAATGAATGATATTTTTTGTATATTATCATTAAATAGGATGAGAATGCATCAAATATTTAATATATAAGACAAACAAACACATTGAATATTTAATTTATTGTAAAATAGAAATGTATATTAAATTATTTTTATAATGTCTGAATGCATGTGTGGTCAAACATGAAATATTATGTGATACACATTGTTACAATAAAAATTAAATTAAAATGTCTTACACCCTCAATTTCTAATCTTTAGTGTTCTTGGTCATTTATTTATTTTTTCTAAACAATGGTTCTTTTAAAATTCCAATATACAATTTTTCATAATTTTTCAAATAAACTATTAATATTTATTGAGTCTTTTAGCCCATAGTTAACTCTTTCATTTTGATTTCAATTAGCCCAAAACAACTTTAAAGAAGGCATTTTATTACATAGCTAACACAAATTAATTGTACTTTAATTTATGTATAACAAGCCAAAAGTACTAAAGATTAGAAACGGAGGGAGTACATGTTTATCTACATATTTAATGATACATATTGAATACATTTAATACGTATTTAATGTTGTATATTCAATATATACCGTTACCAATGCTTTCTTTCTAAAAGGCATAGGCTAGACTCAAATTTACATCTATATAACATACACAGAGAGTGAGAGGTTTACATTGCATAGAATCAGAAGATGGCTGAGGGGAAGAACAGAGGAGAGATCTCAAACATTGGAGAGGAAGCTGCTGTGAAAGAGCTACACAACATGAAGCGTCGCTTGAAGGAATTGGAAGAGGAAGCTGATGCTCTTCGCGAGAAGCAGGCCATGATCGAGAACAAGATCGAATCTGTTCAAGATCCTCGGGAGGAGGTAGATTCTCGATCCATTTTTGTTGGCAATGTTGATTATGCAAGCACACCAGAAGAAGTGCAATATCATTTTCAATCATGTGGTACAGTGAACAGAGTGACCATCTTGACAGACAAGTTTGGTCATCCTAAAGGTTTTGCTTATGTGGAATTTGATGAATTAGAAGCTGTCCAAGAGGCTCTCCAGTTGAATGAATCTGAACTGTATGGTCGTCGATTGAAAGTTCAACCTAAGAGGACCAATGTTCCTGGAATGAAACAAGATCATCCTTGGGGATCTAATCCTTACATGACACCATATCCTTCTCCTTATGTTTATCCCCCTAATCCTTATGGATATGGGAGGGTTCCTAGGTTTAGAGGGTCAACCCGCTACATGCCATATAACTAAAATGTGTTAAAGCTTTAATAATGGGTTCACCCTAGAGTTATTAGATTTCAACCATGGCTTTTCATTTTGAGGGTACTCTTTTTCCTCCTTGAGTCTTTTTTCCAATGGGTTCTGGGCTTTGGAGATTTTAATGAGACCCCCTTATAATTGTACGGGATTGGATTACCCCTTGTGCTCCCCGTTAATAAAATATTTGCTTATAAAAAAAACTAAATTGTTCCTTAGGTCCCTTAACTTAATTTCAGGTAATGATTTAGTCATTTATCTTTTTTTTTGTCCCTAATAGGTCCTTTATATTTTAAATTTTTAGCAATGTTGCTCTTTTCCGTTAGTCTCTGTCTAACTCTGTTAAAAAATACGTAATCATCATTTGAGTTATATTTTTTATTTTAAATAATGCTTATGTGGAATTTTGTGGTTGATGATTCATAATTTTTAATTTATTCTAATTAAATCTAATATCTGCAATTTCCCAAATAAACTCTAGGGTTTTATAGAAATCTTTGAATCAAAAAACTTTGTTGCTCAAAAAACTTTGAATCAATCTAAACACCCAAGTACCGATCAAGTGGATACCAAATCTATCACATGATTTTTGGAAATGGAAGCTGTTAAGAGTCCCACATCGGATGTGATATGGCATAAAAAAGAGTTTATAAGGGGGGAAATCCTCACCTTACAAGCCGGTTTGTGGGGTTGAGTTAGGCCCAAAACCACATTCTAAGATGGTATCAAAAGCCTATCCACGATCCGTTGGGCCACCTGTTGTCGGATCATTCTCCAGATGTCTATTCCTGGGATCCAGGTCATTCTCCAGATGTCTATTCCTGGGTCACTCGTCACGCTCCAGATGTCTATTCCTGGGCGTGAGGGGGGGGGGTGTTAAGAGTCCCACATCGGATGTGATATGACATAAAAAAGAAAGAGTTTATAAGTGGCGACAATCCTCACCTTACAAGCCGGTTTTATGGGGTTGAGTTAGGCCCAAAACTACATTCTAAGAGAAGCCTTCAGTTCCCTCAAACAAAAAAAGCACCATTAATCTGCAGATATGTAGAAATAATCTTCTATCATGCATTGTTTACGAAATGGAAGATACAAATTCTAGAGAAAGAGACATGGAGCGATTACATTCTTGAAATTCGAAATTTTCTTTTATTTTAAATAAAAATATTTTTGACAACCAATAAAAATATTTAATAATAATAATGAATCGACAAGGCACATAAGCAAACTTAGCGGACAACTAGGCAAGGTAAGCGCCACATAAGAATCTATTAATAGAGTCAAACAAAAATCGTAAAAAAGCCAACATTGCTAAAAATTTAAAATATAAAGGACTTATTTGAGACAAAAAAGATAAAGGACTAAATTATTACACAAATTAAGTTAAGGAATTCCAAGAACAATTTAGTAAAAAAAAAAATTCAACCCATGGAGCATTTACCCATACTAGCCTTCTTCCTTTGCATTGCGTAATCTCATTGGAACATTTATTTAGCATTAGAAAAACATTTGTAAAACAAATAACCACTAAAAAACAAAGAAAGCATAATAGAACATAAAAATTAATAAAATAAAAAATTGGAAAAATGGCCAAAGTGCACGGCACAAGTGTAGCCATAAGGAGATTTTAGAAAAAATAGTTTAAGAATAAAGAATAAAAAAAATAACCAAACAGCAAAAAAAAATAGAGAAATAAAAAAAGGGTGGGGAATTCATGGAGATTTTAGGAAAAAAATAGTTTAAAGAAAAATAAGATAAAAGACTTACCAAAAAGAAAAAATAGAAAAAGGAAAAAAAATGTGGGGGTGCGGGGAGACTACACAAATTATATATAGATAGATAGATAGATAGATAAATAAATAGATAAGTTTGACCCAATCGATCCATTTCAATAAAAACAAATAGAGTGTTTTATGTCTATAATGGATGCAATAGTTATTTTATATATATATATATATATATATATATATATATATATATATATATATATATATATATATATATATATAAATTATTTTAAATAAATCTCAAATATCTCTCTAGAGGATTAGTTTACTACATGATTAAATCTGCGCATAAGATAACTTAGTTTAACCAAAAAGTTATAATTGACCATTTAATACACCTTAAAAAGAGTTTTTGCTTCATATATTTTTGGTCAACAAAATACCCATTGTATTTTGTATATTTTGAATCGGATGGCATAAAAATTATCTAATACAACGTTCATTTAAATAAATATTTCATGTGTGTCCCATTAAATGAAGGATATATATTTTTGTATATTATCATCAAATAGTATGAAAAAGTCAAACAAGCATAAAATATTTAATACATATAGGACAAATAAACACATTAAATATTTAACTTATTTTAATTTATTGTAAAAACACAATGTTTTTAATTTAAATGTGGTCAAACATGAAATATTATGTGATAAACATTGTTACATTATAAAATATTTTTAGTCTTTTAAAGATGCAAGACACCAATTAACTCTTTTATTTTTATTTTAATTATCTAAAGACAACTAAAAGAAGATATTTTAGTAATAGTTAACGCAAAATTAATTGTATCTCAATTTATGAGTAACAAGCTAAAAGCAACAAAGATTAAAAACGAGGAGAGTACATGTATACCTATATATTTAATGATACATATTTAATATGTATTCTTTTTGACCAACATTTAATGTTTTTAATGAGGCATACTTAATATATACCGTTACCAATACGTGACTCAAATTTACATCTATATAACATCCACAGGGAGGAGAGGTTTCATTGCATAGAATCAAATGATGGCAGAGAGTAAGAACAGAGAAGAGATCTCAAACATGGTAGAGGAAGCTGCCGTGAAAGAGTTGGAAAACATGAAGCGCCGCTTGAAGGAACTGGAAGAGGAAGCTGATGCTCTTCGCGAGAAGCAAGCCAAGATCGAGAGAGAGATTGAATTTGTTCAAGATCCTCGGGAGGAGGTAGATTCTCGATCTATTTTTGTTGGTAATGTTGATTATGCTTGCACACCAGAAGAAGTGCAACATCATTTTCAATCATGTGGTACAGTGAACAGAGTGACCATCTTGACAGACAAGTTTGGTCATCCCAAAGGTTTTGCTTATGTGGAATTTGATGAATTGGAAGCTGTTCAAGAGGCTCTCCAATTGAATGAATCTGAACTTCATGGTCGTCAATTGAAAGTTCAGCCTAAGAGAACTAATGTTCCTGGATTGCAACAAAATCGTCCTTGGGAATTTAATCCTTTCATGACTCCATATCCTGCTCGTCACGTTTACCCCCCTAACCCTTACGGATATGGGAAGGTTCCTAGGTTTAGAGGGTCAACCCGTTATATGCCATATAACTAGAATGTTTTATAGCTTTAATAATAGCTAGGTTCACCCTGGAGTAATTAGATTTCAACCCATGGCTTTTCATTTTGTGTGTACTCATTTTCCTCCTTGTGTATTTTTCCCAATGGGTTTTGACCCTTGAAGGTTTTAATGAGCACCATTTGTAATTGTACGGGATTGGAGTACCCCTTGTGCTCCCCTATTAATAAAATATTTGCTTCTAAAAAAAGGCTAAACTGCTCATGGGGCCCTTAACTTAATTTCAGGTAATAATTTAGTCATTTATCTTTTTTTTGTCCCAAACAAGTCTTTTAAGTTTTAAATTTTTAGCAACGTTACTCTTTTTCGTTAGTCTCTGTCTAACTCTGTTAAAAAATACCTAGTCATCATTTGAGCTATATTTTTATTTTATTTTATTTATGCTTATATGGTTGATGATTCATAATTTTTAATTTATTTTAATTCAAATTAGTATAAAATCATCTTCATCAATTGCTTTCTTGCAATTTCCCAAATAAACTCAACGATTTATGGAAATCTATGAATCAAAAATCTTTGTTGGTCAAAAATATTTGAATCAATCTAAAAACCCAAGTATCGATCAAATGGACACCAAATCTATCATCACGGTTTCTGAAAATGGAAGCCTTTAGTTCCCTCAAACAAAAGAAGCACCAAATCTCTGCATATTTGCGAAAATAATCTTCTATCATGTGGCTGTTTCGCTCCTTTGTGTGTGTCTCCCACTTTGTTCATCGCATTTTGGGTACCACGAGAATGCACGAATATTGGTATTTTTATATAAAGATATGAATTCAAGAGAAAGAGGCATGGGCGATTACATTCTTGGAAGTCCAAAATTTTCTTTTATTTTAAATAAAAAATATTTTTTTGGCAAGCAATAAAAAATAATAATGAATCAGCAAGACACATAAGCAAACTTAACTGACAACTAGGCAAGGTAACTTCCACATAAGAATTTGTTAACGGAGTCAAACAAAAATTTTAAAAATACTAACTTTGCTAAATATTTAAAACATAAAGGATTATTTACAATAAAAAGAATGATAAAGAACTAAATCGTTACTTGAAATTAAGTTATGGAATCCGAGGAGCAATTTAGTAAAAAAAAAAACAAAAAAACACTACAACATTTTGACCCAAAGACAACGCTTGAACACTGTTCCATAATGCCAAAAAATGTTGCCAACATAACTTTTGGCAACGGTTTGTAAACCGTTGTTCTATGGCGTTGCCTAAACTACGAACAGCGGTTTTTGTGCCCAAAGGAAACGCAAACCCAAAACTGTTGCCATTGACAGCTGGAACACAACGATTTTGGTTTCCACGCTATGGCCACGATCGCAAAGCGTTTTCAGTTATGGCAAAACTTAAAAACCGTTGCCAGATATGGAAACACGTACGTAAAAACTGTTGCGATATGGCAGCACTGGAAAACTATTGCCTAACATATTCAAATGATACACTCTAAAACTGTTTTTGTTGATAGAGTAAAACTGTTGTTGCCATTGCCAACACGAAAAAAAGCGTCCCTATTTATAAAAGTGAGACTAACATTTATATTTTTTATATTAAAATGTTAAACTTTTGAATTTTAGTCTTAATTTTTATAGATTTTCTAATTTTATTATATTTTATCTTATATTTATGCTAACTTTTAATAAACTTTTGGGGTCCCATGAGGAGGAGCTGTGGGGATAGGGGATGAGGAGAAATGTCCCAGGCGAGAACGGAGATGGGGGCGGGGACAATTTGGGAGCGGGGGCGGGGATCGGGAGTACTCCACACGTCGCCCGCCCCATTGCCATCTCTAACTAGAAAGGTCTAATTTATTAATAGCTTTGCACCTGTTGGCCTCCCATTGGCATTCCAATCGGTCTTTGTTGTTGCCTCTTTCGTTGTACCGCTGTCGTTGGCCCTCCCATCGGCACTCTCATTGTAGTACTCTGTTGTACTTGAGTATAATATTAATTTAATAATTTAATATTTATTGAAAAATAATAATTTGAAACTTTAGTCTAAAGGAACAAAAAAATAAGAAATGCAAAAGTTGAAAAGGAAGGCAGAGAAATGACAAAAAAACTAAAAGATGAAAGGTGAAAAGAAGAGAGAAAGTGAAAAGAAAAAGAGTTGTGAGATGATGAAGAGAGAGAAAGAGTGAGGAAGTGGAAATCAAGAAAAAAAAATTGAAAAGGTGAAACTAAAAAAGCGAGAGATGATTTTATTCTTTAGTAAGGCACTTACATTTTTAGCCATTAAATTGAACACATGGCACTCTTAGAGTTGCACTAAAAAGTCATTTTGCTTACACCTTTCTTTCTTATGTTAGATTAGATTAGATTAGATTAGATGTTAGATAGATGGATAGATTTGAGATTGAGATTGAGATTTGAGACTCGGTGGTAAATCAAGAATAAAATTCATGGGAAATTGAATTCGGTATTTTGTTGATTCTAAATGTCCTTCGTTTTTCTCTCGATAAGCTTCTAAATGTCCTTCGTAATTTCAAGCCATATTAACTTATCATAGGTTAAATAATCATACATGTTACAAAATATATTTTGTTTAATTTTTCCTTCCTCACTTACAAAACTAAATCTTAATCCAACAAGTTGAGTGCTCATAAATCACATACACTAGTGCAAAATAAGGAAAAGAAATAGACATTTAAAGTCACGCGCTCAGATGCCTGCCTTGATATAAGGACGCGGTGGCAAACTTGTAATAAACTCAAAAACTTTTTTTGGCGCGATAGTTTTTAAGTCAAGCGTAAAATATGCGTGACTTCAAAAGTCGAAAATTTTAACATTTTAAGACAAACCGTAATATTGCTTGACTTCAAAAGTATTTTCACAATTAAAACACACACGGTCTGCTATCACTAATACAAATCCTCAAAACCCTCATTCAGCAGAACCTTGTTGTTTCTTCGTGGTTCTCATCTCCACTTTTATTTTCCTCCTTCCCATGAACCTCAGTGTTCTCCAAACCGAACCAGCGAGGAGCGATGGTGGCCTTGAAACACAAATCGGAAAAATGAAGGAAATCGATATGTACGAGCAGGTTATTACGGTGCCCCATTTTTTCCTCGGCCCAACCGTAAAATGCACGAGATAAATTACAGGTTTCACAGCGGCGAGATGGTTTACCGATCCATATCCTACGTTAAAAGCCCTCTTGAAGATCTTGACTTGATCCTTCTCGTAGCGCCAAGAACATACAACGAGGATCCTTCTTGATGGGTTCTTCTATCAAGGTTCTGATAGATCTGAAGAGAACACTATTTGGTTTACAATAATGGATGTGGTATTCTGTGGATCTTCATCGAGAAAAGAAGATTTATTATCCACGAAATGGCCTTTGGTCAATATACTATTCGTTCTTACGACTACGATGTTGTTGGAGGCCCGGTGGTCTCGGATGTGTTGGTGCTAAATTCGCCAATATCTTCTCCACCGAGTTTGTTGTCAAGAGCGGTTGATGGTGTCCGGTCGAAGAAGTATAAGCGGTAGGGTTTAGTTGATTCTTGAAACTTTTTCCCCAAATTTGTGTTAGGGTTTTTAGTTTTGACTCTAATGGAGACAAATTCATGTTAGTGCATGGTTTCACGTTCTTTGCTAACGACTTAGAATCATTAGATTGTTTTTCTTTGAATGAATTGTTGTTTTTGGTCGATCATCTGAACCTTTGATTAATTTTAACGCATAATGATGATTGGATTGATTGGTTTTGCTTTCATCAAGGTGTTTACCAACAATATGAAGAACAAGTCTGTCCCTGAGATTAGAAGCGCAATGCAAATGAGAACTGGACCAAGGTGACCTTCAAGCCGGACTTGGAGAAGTTCACAATGGACTCTCTTGAAGACGATGTTGTTGTTTTGATGACAACCCGTGTGTTGGAAATGGTTGGGTGCCTTGGAAACAGTGTTAAGGTCAAACTTAATGGAGTCTCTCTCCGCATTCATTCCTTTAAAGATTTTGTTAATCTCTACTTGAAATCTGCTGAAAAGTCCAGACAAGTGACCTTACCAAGGTTTGTGATATTTAATATAGGGAGTCAGTATGTTTTGTTATTGTTATTTCTTGATTTTGTATGTTAACTTGACTTGGTTTTGCTTGTAGGTTCCATGAAAAAGTTGGTGATAAGTGGGAGATTTGCGTGAGTTTAAGTGATGGGTTGCAATTTCAACGGTGACTAGTCAACTTTTTAAGTCAAGTAACTTGGTTTCTCATTGTTGTTAATTCTTTCTAGCGCTTGTATTTGTGTGGGTAAAGTATCAATTGTCTAAAGTTTACTAGTGTATACATATAATTTCTTTGTTTGATTATGATTTAATTATTTTGTCCACTTTTGTAGAAAACATTGGCAAGCTGTGTTTGTCGTCGGTCCTTACATTATCTGATTGTTTGGATGTGTTCACTTCACCGCCTTCCAAACAAGACCACAGGTTGAAATAGTTGAGAAGTAAGTTTTCTTTTATTAATAATTTGTTGTCACAATTTTGTGATTTAATATGTTTTAGACTTATAACTTACTATTTATGATGTTTCCCCACGAGAGATATGGATGGATATAATAGGATGAAGGGTTTAAGAAAATCAAAACCTCATTGGTTGACACTTAAAATAAGTATTGAATACATTAATTTTTTTTTTTTTTTTTCATTTTATACTAGTTCTTGTAAATTATATTCGGTTTTGATATTTGATATTCATTTATAGGGACCAAAAACAAAATGATGGTTATTCTTGTGGCCACTATGTGATGATAAATATGATGACCATTGTCTCTGCAACTATCACTAATAATTGGAAGAAGGTATATAATTTTCAACTTTTATAGGATGATTACTAGGTAATTATTATGTTGTTGGTATTAGGTTAACCATGTGATTCATATTGAACTTTTATTTTTGTAGATGTTTAATTAGTCGATCGTTCACACTTGAAGAGTTGGCGCATGTTAGACAAGTTTGGGCGGAGTTCTTTATAAAGTTGTATGAAGAGCGTAAACCAACTTCAAAGGAAGAACGAAGAAAACAACTTAAGTGATGTTCGATCATTTGTCTTTAATCTTATTGTTGGTTTTCTTGTGGTATTTGGAGCTTAATAGAAGCATATAGTTGTCTTTGTAAATTCGGTGATGGTTGATTTTCTTATGGTTTTTGCTACATATGTATTATGGTATACCTTTGGACAAGATATTAGTGAAATGAATGTTGAATTGGTAGTGATAAATTTTTGGAGCAAAATATAGTAATTTTGTAATTCTATATGTTGTATATCGAGGGAATGACCAAAAGGTTGATTTTCAATTCTTTGTAAATTCGGTGATGGTTGATTTTCTTATGTTGTATATCGGGGGAATGACCAAAAGGCAAAAAAAAAAAAAAAAAAGCTAAAGTCAAGCGACAAAAGTCGACTTAAGAATAACTTTAAAGTCACACTTTGGCTTGACTTTAAAAGTCATTCCATATAACGATTATCGATAATTAATGTCGAGCAATGTTGGTGCGACTTTAAAAAAAACATATGAAGTCGCGCTTTCGCTTGACTTTAAAGCTCCTGACATACGAAGTCGCCTTAATAGAAGTCACGCCGGCGCGTGACTTTAAAAAGCCAATTTGCGTGACTTTAAATCCCTTTTCTGCACTAGTGATAATCACACGATTTAAACCCAGGCCAAATAGATATAAGCACCCTAAACCCTAATATAACTGCTCCTGAAATTACGCATGGTGCATTCATGACCACCATCATTGGTTGATAACTGGGAACAAAAATCTCCAATAACTATAGGACCATCCAATTTGGGCCATTACAAGCTATGTAGGAATAGCGAAACATCTTTTTCCATCAATTTTTTATCTATATTAAATCTTACTTAATATTAGAGACTAATATTAGATACTTTTAATCAATTCAAATAGTTTAAAGACTAATTTGAGAGAAAGTAATAGTTGAGGACTAAATTGAGATTTTACTCGATCTTATTGCTGGATGATATGCAATTTGTACAAAACGAAGTTCCCTAACTAAAAATTAATATCCAATGTTCTCGTTTATATCGATCATGTATGAGATTTTAAAGATTCCACTTGAGATTTTCCATTCTAATGAAGAGCCTGTATTCATCAAAGGTCATAGCCGAGTAGAGTGCTGGTTTATCTGGCTTAACCAATTCTTTTGCTGGCTCTATTGGTATGTCACTTCTGGGGTTGTAGAAGAAAGCTAGAGAAACTCTTTCTTTATTTGAATTTACTAGTACTCTATGCTCTACACTCTTGTACATTGCATTGCTTAGAACCTGCTTGTCAAACACAAAACAACACATTATTGTTCTATGTCCGTACAAAATCATTAAATTTTTATGGCTTAAATATCATTTACCTCCTCCTGCAAATATCACCATAATCCATTTACCTCTCCTGTAAAATAAAAAGGTTTAAAATGCCTTTTGCAAATATAAAGCTTTTCTGATTCTGCACTTCTTTGTTAGATTATATTGACATTGTTAAGTGTATAATGGGTATAAGCCGTTTCTGATTTACTGCATTTGAAAATATAAATCGTTTGATTTATCACACAGTGGGGAAGTAGCAAATAAGCAGATTATATTCAATGGGCGTTTTAAAACTTTTTATTTTACGGGGGTAAATGGATTATGGTGATATTTGCGAGTAAATAATATTTAAGCCAATTTTTATTTTAATTGTATATAGTAATAGTGCATGTGTGTCTGTCTGTACATGCATGTATGTATATAAGTTTATTCACGGTGGTGACATGGACATTGAATAAGATAAGTTTCTTTTTGGGGACCAATGCTATGCATCACGTGGGTTTTCTATTCTTGGCAATATTAGTGGTGCCATGGACATTGAATAAGAATTTTGAATTAGTCTGGGGCTTGAAGGTGAACTTTCATAAGAGTTGTATTTATGGCATTAACTCAAAGGATGACATTTTAGAGGCGGCAACAACTTTCTTGTTTTAGCACCGATAATATTTCGTTTAAGTTTTTGGGTATTCCAGTGGGAGCCAAGATTATTATTCAAGATCTAATCAAGATGCAAATGGACTTCCTGGGAGAGGGGGGTAATAGAGAGGGTCGCCCCGTCTATTGGGTGTCTTAGGACAATGTTTCCAGACCCAAGAAAAATCATGGTTTGGGGGTGAAGAATCAGCTGGAAGCCAATTTGGTCAAAGTTATACCTTAAGGGACTAAAATGATGATAAGTTATACGTTTATGTTGCTTTATTAAAAAAATGTATTGACAATTTGGTCCTCGCTACGTGGTAACCACTGTGGCACCACATCAACAAATTTAACAGAGTTAGGATGACAGTTAATGTGAGCGGCTAAAATGATGGACGAAATACACAATAGAGGACATTTTTGTATATTTTTTTTTTGTGTGAGAGGCTAAATTGATAGTATCTAATACTTTGAGGGACGAAAGACATCTTTTTATCCATAACTTGAAGCATTGTGAGAGATCCAAACAAAAAGAATTTAAAAAGATACCAACGTTGCAGCAAATAAATAAATAAATAATAAAACAAACATTCAGAAAGACAGAAATTAACATAGTGAAGTCCGCAACCATCCAAAAATCTTTTTTTGCCCAAGCAACCATCCAAAAATCTGACAAAGAACAGAAGTTAACAAATAAATATACACGAAAGATTGATTTCGATTGATAAGGAGTTGACTAATGCCCCATGAGATCGTGGGTTCACTACAAAAAACGGAACACATTGCGGGGTTTTTAAGTCGTTTAGCGGGGTTTTAAACCCCGCATATGCTTCGGGAGTTTTAAAAAGCGCGGAGTTTCAAGTCTTATGTCGTTTTGCGGGGTTTTTAAGCAGCTGGTATCATGTCTTTTAGCGGGGTTTCTTGATGAAAGCCGGGGAAGATGGGTTGCGAGAGAGATGGTTAGAACGATTTCAAGAATGGCGGAGGGTTGCGAGAGAGATGGGTAGAAACGATTTCAAGAATGGCGGAGGTTGCGAGAGATGAAAGCCGGGGAAGATGGGTATCGATTTAGTGAGAGAAGAGGAAAAATAGAAACCAGAAGGGTTTTCACAAAATCTGGCGTTTTTGTTTACAATCTCGGCGTTTTTGTTTACGATCTCAGGGGTTTTAAACCTCCTCAAAATAGAATAAAAAAATTAACTAAAGGCAGAAGTCTCTTTTTAACATCAAATTGAGGAGGTTTTAAGACCTCATAAAAAAACCCCCCGCTATTTGTTCGATTTTTGTAGTGGTTCAACTCATTTCTGCCGATGTGAGGACCTCTTTGATGAGTGATCTGTAAGTACCTCTGTGTGTGTGAGAGCCTTGAGGCCTACCCTAATCTGATGAGCCCACAGGCCTAACTCACCTAAACTTTTTAATCTAAAAAAAATATATATACGCATCAACTACATGTGCCCCCTCCACGTGACAAATTCATGTACCACGCGCATGAATAATAAATTAGGAGTCAAATACTTCCTCCTTCCAATATTAATATTTTATAGAGTAAGTTATACTCCCTCCGGACTAAGATATGAAGCGACAAACACCTTTTTAGGTTCATTAAAAAAAGTAATGTATACATGCTATATATTATTCGAATACATTACTTTTTCAATGAACCTAAAAATGTGTTTGTTGCTTATATTTAATCTGAGAGGAGTATGTGATTAAGTTATTTCACTACAAAAGCAGAGAATTAGCAAGGGGCGTTGCAAGGGAAAATTAAGTCTCTCATAAAGCGAGAAATTAGCGGCGAAATTAGCTAGGAAATAGGGCCCTCATAAATAAGGTCATTAGCGGCGGAAATAAGGCGATGCGGCCAATTGGTAGTCGTTAAATGCAAGGCGCCAATTTCAAATTGCGGCTACCGCAGTTTCAAAGCGATTAGCGGCAAATTAGCTAGGTCCTCGCTAATGTTACGACCGTTAGTAAATTATTTTAAATATCTGTGTGTTTTTACATTAGTTAATTAGTTAGCAAATGTTGAAAATGTTTTTCATTTTATAGAGTAAGTTTGGGACACCCTATCACTTTCTTCTTGAGCTTCATAGGGCCACCCATGTAAGGAAGGGTACTCAAGGTCAATATGTTGAGGAGCGTGCGAGGGTTACTCAGGTAAATACACAACTTGAATTGTATAATATATACATATGTTGCTTTGTTAAAATGAATGGAGCACTAATTATGCTTTGTTTTGTGATTATACAAAGCAGGAGGCACATACTCGGGGAGATGGATTCGGCTACTCGGGGTCTGGAACTCGAAATACATGGTCAACTTACTCTGAGTTGATAGCTCTGTCGAATGCACATTGGGAGAAAGTAGCGTATATTTGTAAGAACGAAACATAAAATTTTATTTTTACATGGACTAAACTGAATAAAACATATATTTGTAAGGATAAAACATAGAGATAATCTGGATCGAATGTATATTTGCAGGCAGGAATTAAACTAAACATATTTAAGCTATTAATATTTCATTGATATTGTAAAACGTTAAGTAATATAATACAATTTTTTTACTAAAACGTCTAATAATATAAGACTGTGGGAGTATTCGTTATAAGGATAATTATGAGTGAGAGATTTATTTATTATCTACCTGAATTTGATCACCAATATTGACAATAAAGGCATGGCGAGCAGGTTTCACAGTAATCCAATTGTCACCTTTACGAACTTGAAGACCATGGACTTTATCATCTGGAAGTAAGAGAGTCATGCATCCACGGATCTCGAGTGTGATGACAAACCAAGAGTCAATCACGGCTGTGGACATTTAGGGTAAAAGTTCACCCTTAAGCATGCACCAATATCTTTACCCCCAAAAGCATTTTGAAGAAAATCTTCTTCCAATTCAAGGTTTAGAGACAAAACCTTCATTAAACTCTTACATAACTTCACCAACTCTTTCCCATATTCATCAAACACTTCCCTGCACTAATTAAATTTTTATGGTTATGTTATACACAAGGTTTTAAATCACGGTCGCATTAATCACTGCAGTGGTGTAAAAATGTTGATGTCATAACCTAGATCGTGTTTGGTGGTTTTTTTAAGAACTTTATACACAATAAGCACATGCGTAAGAATAGATATAGTTACACATGCATCAACACGATTTGAATTCACGGTCGTGTTGCGATTTTTGATACTACATCGATTTGCATAAAAACAATAAATACTTTGATGTCGATAAAAACAATAAATACTTTGATATCGTCGTGACTTAAATCGAGCAAATTCGGATTGATGTTCAAGTCAATAGAGTGAAATCATTGTTTAAAACCATGTACATCACAGCATGTATATAGCAAAGCTCATGAACAAAGGGTTACTATTTTCTTAATATTATAATAGTGAAAATAGGAACCTGCAGAAGGAGAGCTGAGCTGGCCATTTGTTGTAGTCCTTCAAAGACATGGGAAGGTAATGAAGAAAATAGTAATCACCCCAATCAAGAATAGCATCTTTCTTAACTCCAAGTCTACTACCATACCCTTCATAAGTTTTTGGTGAATTTGCATATTACTTGAAAAAAACCCCACTCGTTACAAGCCTCAGAAATTTTCCTAAGTATAGAAGATTTTTCATCTGGGTCATCACCATATAAACCTCTAAGATCAATGATTGGGATATTGGCATCATCATTAGAAGTTATAGATGGGCGATCACTAGGAGGTTTGATATACCTTTCAGGAATTGAATCTTTGCAATTTTCTGATAAGGATTGAACTCTAACTATTGGTTCAGGCCAATCTTGTGTGCTATTGTTGATCATTTTTAACTCTTCATACAAGTAATTTGTGTACATATAAATAATAAATATGCATGTGATCATATAAGTACTATGATCTTTTAGTAGTTGGATATGTGTGTAGGTAAAAAGAGAAAGGGAGAGGTGGGTGTGTACTGTGTAGGTGTGGGAGATGGGTGTGGGAGTGTGGGTCTTAAATGGGAAATGAATGAGGTGCATGGTGGTGGGGATGTTTGATATTTGATATATAAATGAAACGTGGAAACCGTACGGGGTTTAATTTTGATAGGTGTGAATAGTTGGTAAGTTACTTCCAACTTGAATAGATGAGACAATTTAAATGTATTTTGATTTTGGCTAAAGGTGGGGTATATGGCTTGGGTGTCTTCTTTGAAGTTGACATAAAAAAATTAAATATGTATCAAAATGTGGTTTAATAATTAGGATTGAGTTTGGATTATCTATCTTGCTTGTTCTTACCTTTCTCTCTATCTTTGTCATCATTTGCTTTCTCTAATCATATTTCTCTCTCCATTCTAAATTACCATATTGTCCTCATATTGTCTCAAATTTTGCCTAAAGTTAGAAAAAGGTAGGAACAAGTAAGGTAGACAATCCAAACCCGAATTTATGTTAGGAGGACCCATTGGAACAAAAATGGCTTATCTCTACATATGTTTTAACTGATAGTCATAAACCGTGGGTAAAAGTATTGGTTGGTAGATATAGTAACAATTAAAAATTGTGGTTAAATTAAGGTGCTTGGTAGAAGGTAGAACATTTATCCACGGGCAAATTGTATTATTATACGTCGCACATATTACATGAAATAAGTGACAGTGAGTTTATGTTATATCTAATTTACCTATAAACATGTGATATGTAGTGACAATATTTTCTGTGGACATAATTAGAGGTGAAAATAGGTCAGGTCGATCAATAGAAGCCTATCACCAAAGCTACATTAGGCTCAGACCAAACTTTTTTAAAATAGAAAAGGCAGAAGGCTTTTTAAAAGCCTATTTAACAAAGAAAACCAGGACTATATAGGCCACCAAGGAAATTCTTCTAAACCTACCAAGCCGGCTTACTTAATTAATATAGATATAGTATTTTTTATTACTACTACTATTATAAAGTATAGAATATAAATAAGAGGTCATATAAAGATAATTCTCTAAAAGGTTTTGTTACATATCAAATTTGAACTTAATCTCATTATTTTATTAGATTGTTAGTCTTTTTTTTTTTGATAAGTCAATTAGATTGTTAGTCTATTTACAATAGTCTACACCACTCAAAGGTTAAGGTTTTCATTAAAAAAAAATAGTAAAGTAAGTTTTTAAACAGCCTCACAACTTTTGTCAAACTTTTAAAATAGTCAAGTTAGGCCTCTAAAATGGGGATATATGACAAGTAAAATGCTAGGATGGAGGGAGTAATTCTGAAAACACAGTTTGTTTAAAACTACATATGACCTTTTATTTGTAATTAATTCATAGATAGATACTCCTCATAGTTTTAACTACTAACACTTGTATATGAAAAATTCTATACCAGTAAATGAGTGCCGTAATTACTAACACTTGAACTGTCCCAATTTGTTTGATGGGACTTGTAACACCCTCATATTTCTATCTAGTAGAAATACTAAAGTGTACCTAATGGCATACATCAGAGTATAAAATTTTTGTTTGAGATATTGATTTGACCAAAAACTCTCGAATCCAAATCAAAGATTAAGTAAACATAATATAGTCAAAAGTTCAATATCCCAAAACAAGACAACAGTGAAACGATTGCATAACTCAAATACAAATTCAAGTTATAAATCGAATACAAAGATAACAAGGGTAAACATAAGTAAAACTAGAAGAACTACATCTTCAATTTCCTTCTCGAACCACGCCATCCACTCGTGCCATAAAAGATCTTCTTTCCTGTTTCTCTGTAAAACAACAACATTTGTAGGGTGAGATAACAAATCTCGGTGAGTCTTACAGTGACCCACTTACCTATCACTCGGTCCATTTATAAAACCATAATTAGTAATTCAAAAGAATTACAACATACAATCAATCATGTATAATCCGACAAGCCCCAATTACATAAGAGTTCATAGTCAGATTCTTGATGACTATGTACAACTTAAATTACTTATCTATAGTTCATAGCCCAATTATTGATGGTTATGCACTATCCTCTTTATTAATCACTTGTGACATGTCACCAACAACCTAAGGAAGCTTGAGTGACAAAATCACAATATACACATTTAAAAGTTTTATCAATTCTAGTACATCACCAACAACACAAGGAAGCATGGGTGAACCCCAACATAGCCAATAAGTGTACAACTCTTAAAGGCGGATAGCTTTAATTTTAACATGGGGGCCTAGGACCGGGCGCATGACTTCCCTCTCTAGTGTACTAACGCATGGAGGTCGTCACCTCAATTCGATATTTCTTATATATCGTGAAAGCGTGGGCGGTTTAGATGAACATAATCATCCAGAGCCAATTATAAATTAAGAAATGGAACATTTTGTTCAATTCACTTTACATATATACAACCATAACTCATTCTATGATAGGTTATAATATCAATGAATTCATGAAATCAATCCAATCAACATTTAAGTTATAAAACATTGGGTTCCCACCGTACTCTAGGATTTCTGAAATATTAAGTAACATTAACCGTTTAATTCAAAACCACTTTGAACATGTATCAAAATTTCTAACGAAAATTCGTGAGTTTCCTCTGAAATATGGACATCCCAAAAAATACTTACTGTATAACTTGTCCGGACAATTTACAACCACATACATAAATCCCAATCCAGCACAAAAATTCAACACTCAAAATAATATGGTTTCTTTTTAAATTTCCAACACGCGTAATGTTTTTGTAAAATACCGTTTTTGACTCGAAAATTTGCGAAACTCCGAATTTTGAAATCATTCAAACGTAACACAAAATAATATTTAAAATTCCCTAAGCGTGAGTAAAACTCACCTCGTGTGATGAAAATCACACAAAGCGAAAACTTCTTGAAGTTCAAGCGATTACGAAAACCTCACGAACTCATCCAGAACTCGTTCAACAGCTTCTAAACCAAATGTATTACGGAATGACATCTCTATCGTGATGAAAATCACGAAATCTGAGAATGTTTCGAATCAGAAACACCGAACTAGCTCGAAACTTCACGAACTCAAACCGAACTGTTCCAAAAGCTCCCAAACGGCTCCCAATTGAAAAAAAAAGCAGCGACTCAACCTCCCCCTCATACATTCCCACGAACCAAGCAATGAGGAAAGCGCTCCTAAGCTTCCAAATCAAAACCTAAGCATCTAAAACCCTAACAGGCTTCCCAGACCTTAAGCTAGCTTCAATATCCACATACAAGCCACCAAATACCCAAAACTCCTCTAATCTTCATCTTTGAGCTTGAATGGGTCTCCCATGGCAAAATGAGATTGAGGAGGAATCGATCAATGAAACTTGTACCAATGGAAAGAGAATTGAAAATGGAGTGGAATGGTGGAGAGATTACTTACTAGCATGGAGGATCCATGGAGATCCCTTCACCTCTTCTTCTTCCTCGTTTATTCCTCTCTCTCGGTCCTCTCTTTTTCTCTCTCTGTTTCTTTCTTTTCTCTTTTCTTGGTTCCTTCTCTCTTTCTCTCTTTATCTTTCTTACTTTCCCTTTCTTTAAGTGAGGAATAAGAGAGTGTTTGGATATTTTTGGGTCTTGGATCTCATTTAGTGTGAGTGGTATAACGACTAAAATACCACTTAGTGTTCTAATTTCCACTCGATAATGCATTTAAATTATATACTCAAGCAATTATAATTTGCTTTAAGTGACAACCTCATATCAGTGACTTGATTTACTACCTACTTGAGTAATAAATCACTCGTTAATTTCTTAATTGAAATTAACGAAATTAGAGATGTTACAATCACTGAACTTGAAAAATTTTGTCCTCAAAATTGAACAAACATACCTTCGAGAAACCAAATCACGGATACTCCGTCCGCATATCATCATTCAATCCGCGATGAACCTTCTATCGGTGACAAACCATTCCCAATCTACTTTAGCAATTGGAATTGTTCGCGTCAAAGTGTCTTCTCTCTATGTTCTATTATATGACTTGAGTAAGGTTGAATTGAAACATTAGTCAAAGATCAATCGTTTCAACTCAGCGGTTGGCAAGGATTGGAAAGGTACTTCCTCGATTGGAATACGTGAAACATATCAATAGATTGGTCAATACAAGAGATAAAGCTATCTGATTACACAACTAGCACAATACTCTCGAGGACCCGAGTTTCTTCGTAAGCCGCAATGCTCTACCGGTATTAATGGTTGATGAAACTCTTACCATATAGGATCACCAGATTCAAACTCTAGTGGTCAACTCAGTTTAACAACATGCCCCTTTTTGGCAACTTTGAGCTATCTTCAATTCTCACTATATACACGGAATTTGCCAATTCTTAATCATGAGTTGATAATTCTCCTCATGAGGCTTCTCTTACATGGATGCATCGGTTACCACTTGTTGATGCAAAATCATAACCTATCCTAAACCTTCCCGAGGTGTCACTGTATATCCTAAACCTATCATAACCTATGTTTTTTTAAAATTTTATTTTAATATCTGAAATTAAATTTTCTAAAATGAAAAAATTAGTAAAAAATGTTTTGGTATATTAAAATATGTAATATATTTATGCTTGTAAAAAAATTAAAAAACAATAAATTAGATGAATAATGATATTATTTTTAAAGAATTACTTAATTGATGTAATTAATTTTTAATTTAGAAAAGAAACTAATTTAAAATGAAGAAACAGAACCACCAACTATGCCATCAAGTCAAGTGAGCGTCGGAGCGTGTCGGCGTCGTCGCCGACTCTCCCAAATTTTTAAAAATACAAAGAGACGTGCCCCACATCCTCTCTTTTTACTTCAAGCCAACCCATCAGATTTTGAGGCGATTAACCAATCGATAGATTTTACGGCATTCCAAGAATATTATCGGTAATCTGACTTGCCCGACCAAGATTTTGTTAATAATTTGTTTGGTGTCGGCAGTGCCAGCTGGAATCATTGGCCTATTGTAGCTCGTTGCTTGACTATGCCCGATCGTCGAGCGCCAACCAAAGGCTGGTGCAAGTTCATCAACATGGCACCAATACGAACAACGCTTGCCACCCTTTGCCCTTGCCCCAATGAAGAACAAATCCCGAACAACACAACACCGTCCATGTCGTGTCGTCGACCAACACGATGTGGCTTTGGCACCATCTAGGAGTATAAAACTTTGCATCTCAATTTAATGTAATCGTCTATATTAATTTAAATGTTCCACTTTAATCTTCATTGCATTAACTAATTGTTAATTAATGACTCATTTTATTTTAAATTAGTTTTTTAAAAAATAAATATATTACATATTTTAACCTACCAAAAACATTTTTTTACAAATTTTTTTCATTTTAGATAATTTCATTTCATAATTTAAAATATAAAAAACATTGTTGGGAAGTTGGGGTGGGAGGCGGCTTCTCAACTAAAAATATAAGGAAAATAAAAATGTCATGTTAAGAAGTCCCTTGGGGCGGGAGGTTGACTTCTCAACTACATAAAAAAAGTGTGTTAGTTTGGTAAATAATCTCAAAAGTATGCTATTTTGATATTTAGGAAATACATGGAGATTTTAAAAAAAAAGAAAATATGAGAATAAAAAAAAGTAAAGAAAAAAAAGTGGGGAAGAGCGGGAGTTTGGAGGCTATTTTAGTTGTTTAAGTAAAGATAAAGACTAGGGCGTACACACATGCGATGCACAAGGCGTAGTTATAAGGAGTTACGAAAAAATGTTAAAAAAATTATGTATTGCAAAGTTAGTGGTTGATACGAATTGATAATTTACAACCAAAAATAGGATAAAATTTTTATGTTAACAGAGTTGTGTTTATATATGATATATTTGCGAAGATATGTACCAATGCGGGGTGGTGATTTAGAATGTAGGAAACTTAATTCATAAATACTTTGATAAAAACACTCTTTAACAATAATGAGGGCAAGATAGTTCACAAAAAAATGGATGTGTGTACTATTGGTTAAAAAAAATGGCTTTGAAATTTTCTTGTAGATATTAACTAACCAACAGTTATGTTATATGGGCTCAACCATTCTCATAAAAATAAATGGTTTTTTTGTACGTATTTGACTCCATACCCCCCCCTCCCCGCGCATACGGTGAAAAGACTAAAATACCCTAAAAAATTACAAATTTACGAATAGTGACCATTTCTCACTTCCGGAGATAAATACGATTTCCAGCAAATTTCGCATCGTATTTATCTAGATACGATTTCCTCCCAGAAGCTTTAAAAAATCGTAAGTCGTATTTACCTTCATCAAACATAAATCCGATTTTCCTTAAAAAATTGCATCGTATTTACCTTATTCTGAGATAAATAGGATTCCTTTTTTTTTTTAATTTATTTGGTTTTTGTCAGGGAAATCGTATATAGGTAAATACGACTTGTAAAAACATATATCGTATTTACCTATTACAAACAAATCGATTGGTTCAATTTTGGTCAGGGGTATGTCCGTCCAAAAATATAGAGTGGGGGTATATTGGTAAACCGTGGAGTACAAAAAAAATCCAAAATAATATGTTCTTAACAATGAGGGGTACATTTTGGTAATAAAAAAAAGTGTTGGACAAAAAAAATAATGAGTGGGGCCTTAATTTTTGCTAGATTAATAATGGACATAAAGTTTGCATTATTTACAACTATGCCATCAAAAATTATTATTACTAATAGCAAAGAGGGGAAATTATTATTCATTTGAAAAAATTATTTTTGCTAGATTAATAATGGACATAAAGTTTGTATTAATTATGAGGGGATAAGGATGTAATTTGATATTATTAAATTATTTTAAACATAAATGGAGCTTTTACCCAAAAAAGAAAGACATAAATGGAGCCTTTTTTTTCTCAAATGAAAAGCATTCTTCTTTGTTTGACTGAAAACGGAAGGAATAATGATGGTGAATTTGTTAAACATAATATTTTGAACAATAAAAATAATAATTTTATTTTTGTAACATTTAAATATCATTCTATGTAAGTATTGAAATTAACTTGTGTATTGTCATTGAAAGTAGTATTCATAACGACTCTTTGTAAAGAGAATATAAGTAAAGGTTGTATTCAGAAAATATATATACTATTTTTAAACTATTAATTGTTTCAGTGACCAAATATAATTTCTTAGTAAATATCTTTTTAGTATTTATCGAGTACAATCTAGAAATAAGTCAACGCTGCACAAAAACAATGATCATGGCGAGCAACGACTAACTATCTACAAGGGGATGAAAAACACCCTCAAAGAAATGAGAAGAAAACCCATCTTAATGAGATAGTTTTATTCCTTCCATATGAGATTTATGAAAGTTTCACTATCTCCATAGCCACCTCCTTATCAAATTAAGTTATTTCATTTAGAAGTCTTAATTATTTCTCCTTGAATATCATAAAAACATGTGCTTATTTTACTGACATGAATATGGATAATTTTTTTTAAATATTACCATTTCTTCAATTAAGAATTTACATAATTAAATAATAATATTAACTGGGATATTTATTAAGTATGAAATAAAAAAATAAAAATCGTACATTGATTAATGGTGCTTGACAACCATATAATAAGGAATTTAATAAATGAAAATATTTGAATTTTCATGATTATAATAAATATGTTCACTTGTACATAGTTGTAAATATGAGTCAGTAAATGGATATATAAATACATTTCTTGAGAACAAGTTTCTCATCAAATGTTGCTTAAGTTTTCTTTTCATTTGGTACTATTTGAGGGCATGTATGACCTTTATATTTTCTATCAAATTTCTTTTCAACCTTCTATACTATTCATCTTCCATTTGCAAAGATCGATCACTTCAATTTTTATACATTTTCACAAAATCAAATCAGCGAATCACCAAATGAGTATCTTTTTTTGCATGGTAAGTGATTCTTCAAATATATATATATATATATATATATATATATATATATATAATGCATATTATTGTTTTCTGTGATTTCTCATATTTTCATTTGTTGTTGATTAAATCATACTTACATTTTGTTGTTTTGAACATTCATAACGCTATAATAACAACCCCATACCCAAGATAATTCATTCTTTGCTGCATGGATCGATTCCTTGCTTGATATGAGTACTTTTCCTGATTGGAATCCAATTATTTGACTTTGTAGGGTTATCATGATTTTAGATGATGGTGAGTTGCAGAAGGGATCGATCAATCAGGATTTGAAAAAGAAGAACGACTCTGTCAACAATGAAATTACAAAAAATGAGGGATTTCCATTCCACCACCTTCACCTTCTCATCTTCTCTAAACTCTTTGTACCACCACAAATGTTAGAACTAGTTGTTAGAGTTATTTTAATTGTTTTTAGGTAGTTAAAATTTAGTTGTTCTTAGTTTCATTTATTATATAAGTGTGTCCAAGACTCATTTGTAATCAACTTTTCATTCTATCAATTCTAATATCATTCTTTCTCTTAGTTTGTTTTGTTTTTATTTTTGCTCAACTATACTTCTCAATATGGTATCAGAGTCGTGGCATTCACCATGAAGAAATAATGTAATTATTACCGGAGAAAATATCAATCTATTGTTAAACTTATTTATTGTTTCAGTAAAACAAAAATGTAGTTTAGGCAACGGCAGAAAACAATGGCCAAAAGTGAGAAAATCGTGGCCCAAACTTTAGACCACAGTTTTTTGAGGCGTGGGGTAGTTGGTGGTTACCTATTCCTTCAGGCCACAATGTTTTTACATTAGACCACAAAATACCAAAATTGGTGCCACAGTTATGAAAACAGGACACAGTTTCTTGGGCTAGTTTTTGTCCACAATTTTCAATTGGCCACACATAAATAAGTGTTATCTATAAGTTTAAACCAAGGTTAAAAAGATATGAAATGTTTATAATATTTGCAATGTTTATAATATATGCAATGTTTATAATATTTAGGCAACCAATTTGGACCAAAATGGGATATTACGTGTCAGTTAACGTGACATGTTGGCACATAATGTGCCACGTAGGAGGCGTTAGATGCATGTTAATCACTAAAGTGATGGAGAGACTAACGCGTCCTGTTTTGAGAATGTGATCAGAAACTAATGTGTCTCAGAAAAAATTGTCGAGGATGAATTTGTCATGCTGAAGAAATTATCGAGAGACCAATTTGAGCCTTTAGTCTTTTTATAAAAAAAATGAATTTCATTCACTAAAGACATAAAAGTAGCCTCTTTTTTCCTGAAATGGTAGGGACTCTTTAAACATAAATCTAATGTTGTAGAATTTGTTAAACATAATATTTTCAACATTAAAAAATAATAATTTCATTTTTGTAACATTTAAATATCACCTTGTGTAAGTATTTAAAATAAGTTGTGTAATAGCATTGAAAGTAGTATTCATAAAAATATTAAATTGACTTAATATTTTTATTTAATAATATATTTAATAGTTTTTATGTTAAATATATATATATATATATATATATATGTGTGTGTGTGTGTAAATTTTTGACAAGATGACAAGATATATATATATATATATATATATATATATATATATATATATATATATATAATTAAATGTATACTATTGTTTTTTTAAAAGAGAATATGTACTATTGTTAAAATATTAATTTTTTCAGTGAAAAATATAATCTTTTAGTACGATTTTTTTTTTGCAATTTTTCTTTTACAATTGAGATATAAAAGTTCAATATCTAATCAATGCATTATAATACATTCTTTATAGCATTGCACTTGATATTCTAAGTTGTGTTATGCACCTAATATTTGAGTCTAAGCATGTTTCTAAACTTTAGGTGTCAATTGAGCATTAATGCAATTCCTTGATTACTTTTTTATTTTATTTGCATATCGTAAAGCTAATTATCTGATTGAGGCAATAACTTTGGGTGTGTTTATCCGATTGATGCGTACAAGCATGCGTTGGAAAGCTAAGGAGTAGATCTACAATTCTTGTGTTGAGACCGAAACCTAATTCGGATGTCTTGAAAGTAAAAACTGCAAATTACTGGATCAGTGTAGTTTATTACGACTTTTTGGGCCAATTAATTTTTCTTATTGGGCTTTTGTTCAATGACCCATTTTAGCTAATTAGGTTTTTGTCTTAGAAGTATAAATAAAATTTTGTTAACGGCCGAGGATCCGTCACTACCTTATGCTATTATTACTTCCGATTCGCGTTTTGTGCCTATTCTCCATGAAGCCTAAGCCTAGAGATCTACCTATATTCTAGAAGGGTGGTGCTTGTAAGGATTTTGAGGTTCATTGCTTAATATTTATTTCGTTCTTACAGGTATAATGTTTTCTCTATCAATTTCACCACCTTAGTTATTGTTGCAAATTCGGTTTTGTGTTTTCCTTAATTACTCTATTTTGGTTTTGCATATGTGATTCGTTTTATGATTCTATTTTGCTTAATTATTTAAAAATGATTTTGTTTCACAATTTTATGTATTTGAACTATTTTATCGCTTATTTAATTTAGTTCGGATAGAAATTGATAGAGTCTATGAAACTTGTTTATAGCATTGATAGAATTAAGTTATGATTTTAGTCATCTTTTGTGCCACTTGTTTGCTATCATAATTGACCAGACACTAGATCTGTCTTGTCGCATGAATATCATGATTAACATCTTTTGTAATCGAATACTCTATCTTGATGTTACATCTTTTGTGGCTCTTGTGATCACTATCACTCAATCTCATTATGATGGATTCAAGACGTTAATCATGCATCTTTTGTAGTTCCCTCCTTATCAAATTAAGCTTGTTCATTTACAAGTCTTATCTCTTTCTTGAATATGATAAAAACATGTTTTTATTTCTTGCCATAAAAATATGTGTTATTCCTCTAGAATTTTTAAATACTAACCATTTCTTTATTTTAGAATTTACATAAAAATAATATTAAATACGATATTTATTAAGTGCAATATATATTAAATGAAAATAGTACATTCATTAATGACGTTTGACAACCATATAAATACTGATAATTTTAATAAATTAAAAGATTTGAATTTTCAACATTATAATAAATTTGTCCACATGCTTTATGTCCATTTTGTACTACTCCCTCTGAACTCAAATATAAGCAACAAACACTTTTTAGGTTCATTGAAAAAAAGTAATGTATCTCAGACAATATATAGTCGAGATACATTACTTTTTCAATGAACCTAAAAAGCCATTTTTGTTAACTTATATTTGAGTCCGAGAAAAGTAATAAACACCTTTTTAGATTCATTGAAAAAGTAATGTATCTTGACAATATATTGTCCAGATACATTACTTTTTCAATGAACTAAAAAGATGTTTATTAACTTATATTTGAGTCGGGAGGAGTAGCATATAAGGCTTTATATTTTCTATCAAATTTATTTTCTTCCACCTACACTATTCATCTTCCATTTGCAAAGATCTCCTTCAATATTAGTTTTTATACATTTCTTTGATGGCATGTAAGTGATTCTTTACATGTATATGATAATATGAATTTTTCTTCTTTCATATGTGTATATGTCTAACTTATATTTGTTCACCAATTATATATATATATATATATATATATATATATATATATATATATATATATTTGTTTTCTTGGTGATTTCTCATATTTTTATTTGTTGTTGATGAAATCCTACTTTCATTTTTTTGTTTTGACAAGTTAGATTAGGTATAACAACAACTTTTTTGTGGCTAGTAGTGTGTGTGACATTTACAAAATGGTTGGAGGAAGAGAAGAAAGAAGAGAATCCACTCATTGGAAGAAGACAGATTCTTGGACCAATTTCCAATTCACCCATTTCAGTCAAATCCTCACATGACAACAATCTTCAATATCAACACTTTGAAATTCCCAAAACATTTTCGCTTAATACCAAAAGAAATTGCCAAGAAATGTGATTCTTAAGGGTCATGGTGGAGCTATTTGGAACATAGAGCTGACAAAAAGATGATACCTTGTACTTTACACAAGGATGGGAAAAATTTGTGAAGGACAATTCTTTGAAAGAAAATGATTTCATTGCCTTTAAATGCGATGGTGATGCATTGTTTGACGTTGTAATACTTCATCAAGCATGTGGGCCTGCAAATGTGTTACAACATGGTGGTGGAGGTAATAGCAAGAAAAGGAAATGGATAATTCTAGTCTTTGGTGTTGAGGTTGCACGCACGAGAGCAATCAAGCGGCCGATGGAGTCGCTAACACCGAGCCTTCATATGTTCCCTCCCAAACTACTAGTAAAAGGGTTAAGAAGCATGCTAATAAGCGTAGGGCCAGGAAGTGTTAGGGACAACTGTGGACTTATTTGAGTGTAGTAGATGCTTGTAGTAGAGGAATTGAGATGGTACCAAACTCCTCTCGATAGCCTATTTGATTTGCCTTTTTGTTTGAAAAAACAGTTTTATGGTTTGTATGAACTTTATGTTGTCTACTTGGTTATGAAATGTGTTGTTCTTATTAAAAAAGCAATAACAACAATCCTCTTACACAAAATAATTCATTGTTGTAGTGAGTGATCTCTGATACCATGCTTGATATTATTTAATTTCCCCAATAAGAATCCAATTGTTGCATGTTATCATGACAACTTGATGAAGGTGAATTGCGGAAGGGAAGTGAGGATCTGAAAACGAAGAATGACTCTACCAACATTGAAAATAGAAATGTATATTAAATTATTTTTATAATGTCTGAATGCATGTGTGGTCAAACATGAAATATTATGTGATACACATTGTTACAATAAAAATTAAATTAAAATGTCTCACTCCCTCAATTTTTAATCTTTAGTGTTCTTGGTCATTTATTTATTTTTTCCAAACAATGGTTCTTTTAAAATTTCAATATACAATTTACCATTATTTTTCAAATATACTATTAATATTTATTGAGTCTTTTAGAGACATAAAAACAATAGTTAACTCTTTCATTTTGATTTTAATTAGCCAAAGACAACTTTAAAGAAGGCATTTTATTACATAACTAACACAAATTAATTGTACTTTAATTTATGTATAACAAGCCAAAAGTACTAAAGATTAGAAACGAAGGGAGTACATGTTTATCTACATATTTAATGATACATATTGAATACATTTAATAATGTATTTAATGATGTATATTCAATATATACAGATTACCAATGCCTTCTTTCTAAAAGGCATAGGCTAGACTCAAATTTACATCTATATAACATACACAGAGAGTGAGAGTTTACATTGCATAGAATCGAGAAGATGGTTGAGGGGAAGAACGGAGGAGAAATCTTAAACATTGGAGAGGAAGGCTGCTGTGGAAAGAGCTACACAACATGAAGCGTCGCTTGAAGGAATTGGAAGAGGAAGGCGATGCTCTTCGCGAAGCGAGCCATGATCGAGAACGAGATCAAATCTGTTCAAGATCCCTCGGAGGAGGTAGATTCTCGATCCATTTTTGTTGGCAATGTTGATTATGCATGCACACCGAAAGAAGTGCAATATCATTTTCAATCGGTGGAGTACAGTGAACAGAGTGACCATCTTGGATGTGACAAGTTTGGTCATCCTAAAGGTTTTGCTTATGTGGAATTTGATGAATTAGAAGTCAGCCCAAGAGGCTCTCCAGCTTGAATGAATCAACCGTATGGTCGCGTCGATTGAAAGTTCAACCTAAGAGGACCAATGTTCCTGGAATGAAACAAGATCATCCTGGGGATCTAATCCTTACATGACACCATATCCCTCGCTCCTTATGTTTATCCCCTAATCCTTATGGATATGGGAAGGTTCCTAGGTTTAGAGGGTCAACCCGCTACATGCCATATAACTAAAATGTGTTAAAGCTTTAATAATGGGTTCACCTAGAGTTATTAGATATAAACCATGGCTTTTCATTTTGAGGGTACTCTTTTCCTCCTTGAGTCTTTTTTTCCAATGGGTTCTAGGCTTTGGAGATTTTAATGAGACCCCTTATAATTGTAATGGAATTTGAGTACCCCTTATGCTCCCCATTAATAAAATATTTGCTTATAAAAACTAAATTGTTCCTTAGGTCCCTTAACTTAATTTCAGGTAATGATTTAGTCATTTATCTTTTTTTTTGTCCCAAATAGGTCCTTTATATTTTAAATTTTTAGCAATGTTGCTCTTTTCAGTTAGTCTGTCTAACTCATTAAAAATACGTAATCATCATTTGAGTTATATTTTTATTTTATTTATGCTTATGTGGCATTTTGTGGTTGATGATTCATAATTTTAATTTATTCTAATTAAATCTAATATCCATAATTTCCCAAATAAACTCCACGGTTTTTATAGAAATCTTTGAATCAAAAACTTTGTTGCTCAAAAAACTTTGAATCTATCATCACGATTTTTGGAAATGAACTCCACGGTTTTATAGAAATCTTTGAATCAAGTTGATACCAAATCTATCATCACGATTTTTGGAAATGGAAGCCTTCTGTTCCCTCAAACAAAAGAAGCACCATTAATCTGTAGATATGTAGAAATAATCTTCTATCTTCTGGAAATGGAAGATACAAATCCTAGAGAAAGAGACATGGAGCGATTATGTTCTTGAAATTCCAGAATTTTCTTTTATTTTAAATAAAAAATATTTTTTGACAACCAATAAAAAAAAATTAATAATAATAATAATGAATCAGCAAGGCACATAAGCAAACTTAGCAGACAACTAGGCAAGGTAACTGCCACATAAGAATCTATTAATAGAGTCAAACAAAAATCGTAAAAAAGGCCAACATTGCTAAAAATTTAAAATATAAAGGACTTATTTGAGACAAAAAAAATATAAAGGACTAAATTATTACCTGAAATTAAGTTAAGGAATTCCAAGAACAATTTAGTAAAAAAAAACATTCAACCCATGGAGCATTTACCCATACTAGCCTTCTTCCTTTGCATTGCGTAATCTCATTGGAACATTTACTTTTCATTTTTCATAGGATGTTATTGCTCTTGTATTTTCCTTGCATTGTTCCTACATGGTATCTTATAATTATCATTGAGTTTTATGTTTGACCGTTTGAAGCCGCAAAATCTGTTTTTAGTTGATACTTTTTTTTCCAAAGCGCTTGAATGGAATGATTTGGGTCATTTTCAGCTTAACTAAGGTTTTGACTTTGAATTCAGCTTTGGAAATACAGCAGTATTAAAAATCTTGAACGAGACTTTTGTCGCTCATTGTGGTCCTACGTGCCCAACTTAAAAGATTATCATTCGCAATTGCGCGCACAAAATACCTAATTTTAAAATTAAAAAAAAACTAAACACAAAGTAAGAATACAATGGGTACATAAACCATTAGTAAAATCCAAATGACCAAAATTAAGGCCACAAGAGTGGGTTGTCAAACACAAACCCAAAAAAGCAACTTCCTAACCAACTTCTTTATAGGTGGTAGTTTAGGTTTCTTGCTTCCGAAAGGAAGACATATTGTTAAAATCGCTTAACATTATCTACATGTGAGTTTTGTCTAGCATACACATGTTTCTTCTTTTGATAGAGAAATGCATACATAACATTTTTTGTCCTGTTTTAATTTCTTATGCATGAAATATATCTTATATTTCATTAGATATTCGTGACAAGTTGCTTAATCGCAATAATGTTGGGGAAAAATCGCACACGCCAACGGATTAAACCACGCGCCCAAGGATTTTTGAGGGAAAATAGATGAATACACCGCAAGAATAAAGGAGGGAAGAGGACACAAGCAATTTACGTGGTTCAAAGACCTCTGCCTACGTCCACTTTGGAACACATCAACGCAATTCATTCATTATCTTCAACAAGATTACAACAATTTGTAACCCACCTCTGTTATACCGAAAAATAGTAGAGCGCCACCAATATTTATTTAGGAAAACATTGAAAAAACCTTTTTGGAAAACGGTGGTCTTTTGAAAACACGAGAGATGTAGGTTCGGAATTACGGTTGCGCATGGGAAGGTATTACACTTACACGCCTCTTCTACCGAAAGGAACCATTAACTTGATGTGGTTTTGAAATGTTTGATTTGAAATACATCGTTCTACTTCTTTCTTTTCTTTTCTTTCTTTTGAGAAATTGCTTTATTGAAAACGGGGAAAATGAATGTTTTTGGTATCTTTGTAAAGCGGAACAAAACAAAGATTTTTTTGAAAAGGGGTGCTTGACGGGACATGAACCCGGTCCTACGCACTTCACTTTAATGAGGGATCAAAGCTATGTAGTTCTCGCTTGCGCCCAAAACGGCTTAGGGGTTTAAGTTTTGGAGTTTTTGAAGTAAGACTCGAGTGTTCGCGAACACCAAACAAGCGCAGGCTTTTGAGTGGCATTCAATACTAACTCGAAAGAAAAGAGAGTTGGAACCGATAATCAAACAAGCAATGGCTTCGGTGATTACAAGTGACAACGTTGCATTATTCTTTTTTTTTGAAAATTGTTTTGAAAAAATGGTGAGCATCGATGATAATTACCACTCATAACTCGTGTTATTTTGGAAATTTGGATTAGTTTTTGTTGTTTAATTAATGTGTGAGAGCTTTCATAATAGTCAAACAAGCAAAGACTTCGAGTGACTATCACTAATAACTCCTCATTAGCGATCAAACAAACAACGGCTTTTGAGTGATGGCTAATGATTTGTTTATGAAAATGCCTTAGGGTTTTTATTTGAAAGAAAAGCATGTAATTTTGAATTTGAAAAGAAATAGAACATTTCAAATCCTTTTTCAAGACAAAACCAGACAACAATTAGAGAACAAACAAAGCAATCATAAGGAGTATTCACAAGTTGCTATGAACAATTGAATGCATGATTAAACAAACATGTGGGTGCTAGAGTATACAATCATGGGATGCAAGGCATAGCATTATTGAGTGCATGATTAAGGCAAACATATGAATGCATGAGTATACAATTGTGGAATGCAAGGCATAGCATTATTGAATGCATGAACATATGAAAAAGAGTGCAAGTCATAGTGTTAATGAATGCATGATCATGTGATAATAAATGCAAGACATGACATTAATGGATGCATGAACATGTAAGAGGGTATGAGAATGCAAGAGGCATAGGCGCATATAGATGCATGAACATGTAAGCACAAATGATGAAATGCAAAGTGTAAAATGTTTTGGGTATTTTTGCAAATAGACAAGTAGTAAAACTTTTAGTAAAAAGTTAATGAATGGAAAAGTAAATATGCATGAAGTGAATGGTAATTATTTAATGGGATAGTAAAGTAAAAGTAAAAATGCCTTTTTAGTTTTGGTAAAAGTTAATGAGTGGTAAGGTAAAAACATGAATGGATGGTTAAAAGTGAAAAACACATTAACACTATTACACACCTCTACACAAGATCAAACACACATTTTAAGCACTAAAATGAACCCTAAAAAAGGCCTCTAAGGCCGAAATCACATATGCACAAGACAATACATTATTTCATGCTAAAACTCATAATTCACACATAGAACAAATCATGCAAATCAAGTTCATCATGCATTTCATTTACATAACTCAAAAATGAAAAAGGAGCAACAAAAAAACCCTAAATTCTAAGGCCTAAAACCAACCCCCTACACTCATGAATCAAACTAAAGCTCAACTCACAAGTTATGATATGAACAAGAAGATGCATATAATGTATGGAAGTTCTTTATTCATGAAGAAGTGAAAAAATGAGTGTGAAAATGCAAAACATATGATTAAAACACAAGAACACCCTCTTCAGTGGCCAGGGGCTCACTTCAAACACCCAAGGCTCCCAATGTCCTTGACATAGTGTTTGAAATGAGCCTCTAAGCCTCTTAGAGAGGAAGAGGAGTAGAAGGAAGATTCACATGCTAATAGTTAAAAATGCAAGAGATAAGATGTTTACCTCAAGATCAAAGCTACACAAGAGTAGAAAATGAAGATCAAGAACAAATCACCAACAAATGCCACACAAACTTGAAGAAAACAAGCTCCTTAGTAGAGTAAAGATGGAATCAAGGATTAAAGGAAGAAGATATATGAATATGGAGTGGATTTGAGGTGATTTGGTGGATGAAACTTGAAAAGAAAATGGAGGAGAAAGGAGAGGGAGGGTTCGGCCTAGAGAGGAGAGAGGAGGAGAGGTTTTTGTTCTAGGTTAAAATGAGAGTGTCTATCCCTTTGGTCTCTTTGCTTTTGGGTTTTTATATGGGGTGCAAACTCAAGGGGTATTTATGACAATGTGATTCTTGCAAACCAATAGGATTTGAGATGAAATTTGAATCAATGGTCAAGATGCAATGTCACATGGATTGAGGGTAATTAAAAGCACAAAATGAGGAGAGAGAGGGGATGAATGCGCAGCTTAATGAGGGTGGTGAAGGATAAGTTTATTTACAAAATTGTATTTTTCCATGAAGCTTATTACACGTGTCATTTTGATTCAAATGAAGGGTGAGGATTGCACACAAAACTTGAATGGAAGGCCAAGATTTAAACACACAATTTGCAACCAATAAAATAAATCAAAATTGCATGATTATGGGCTGCAAAAGTGAGCAGCTAGGAGTGGGAGAGTGAGTGGAATTGCAAATTGTACTATTGTACTATACTTGACCTTTCAAAATTCAAAAGAAATGGAATATCCCTTTCTAGATAATTCTTCTAAATTCATGCCATTTTGGGCCATGTCCCATGATTCAATGATTGGGCTCTGAATTTTATGATCTCACCAATCCCAAAATTGATTTGTTTACCCCACCTCAAAGGAAATGACCATTTTACCCTTCTATCCAAAGACTTGATTTTTATGCCAAAAAGGTTAATATTTATGCACAAAAATAATCACAATTAAGCACAAATATTCCTCAAATAAAATCATTGATGATTGTTCAGTGATTTGGGACGAAAATACTGTTTTTATTGTGAAATGACCAAAATGCCCTTTCACCCTAAAAACCCTAGTTCTTTGCCCAAGCACATTTTCACTTCAAAAATTACTTTTTCCCCTGGGAGTGACCTCTAATACCTCAAAAATGCATGTTGAATGACTTGTCTTGAGAAATTGTCCCTTATTCGCAAAATGACCAAAATACCCTTTTGCACTGCAAAACCCTAGCTTGTCCAAAAAGTGTATTCTAACTCCAAAAATGATTTTAGAAATTTTGAAATGACTTTTAGAAACCTAAATGCAATGCATGATGCTCTTTCTCCTCTATTTATTTATTTTTGTGGAAGATTAGGGTTTTGACTCAAGCAGACAAAATTGGGGTATGATATAGTCACTCTCTTTATCTAGATTTTAACAAGGAATATGAATTGGCCAAACATATTCCAAGGCAAAATAGAGATAAAGAATTCAAAAATTATACCGATTTTGTCTACTTAGGAAAAACTCGAATTTTCCTTTTCTTTTTTATCTTCTAGTTTTTCTTTTTGGGTGAATGGATGCCAGCCAGAAACGGCTGTAATGAATGAAGTGTCGACTCTCAGTAAGCCAACAAAGGCAAGAAATAAATTGGTTCCAACCCTCAGGCGGCAAAAAGCAAGCAAAAATAAAGCAGTAAAGAAAACAGTAAAGAAGGTATCGACCTTTGGGAGGCCGATACTGGCAGGAAAACAAGAAAGTGCACTACAAGTGTCATACCCCAATTTTGTCCGACTAGTTAAAAATATAAATTGTATTTTTGTAAATACCCAATTTTAATGGGTATTTCTCTGCTTAAAAAGGGTCAAAAATATGTTTCGTCGTGCTCATATATTATCATGCGTGATGGTTTTAACGAGCTCACATGTTTTATTCTCCCATACGCGTGTTAGTTCTAATTGTATACGAAAGCGTTTATTATTTGTTAAATATTTTATTTAGACAAGGATAGATAGGAAATAAAGAAAATATAATTAGATTCATTATATTGTCTCTTGTATTACAATTTAGTGTCAAATGTAAAGGAACAAAAGTAAAAATATTAAAAAGGATATTGTTACAATATTTCAAAGTGTGCGTGACCTTACAACTAAGGGTAGAAAAATACAAACATGATAAAATAAATGGACTGTACTACATGGTGAACATTTTGTCAAAAAGAACTACTCTATATGTCGTACATACACCGCATACTAGCAAGCATAATAGTAAGACAAGCAGAAAATCCAAGTTTGAGCAAAGAATAGGCTTAGCTCCAAAGCTCCAAATAGGTAGAACCTTTGTTGAGACTTTGTTTTCCAAACCTGTACATACACACACAGATTTTATAAGTGGTCAAATACCTCCCAAATGGTGAATACAATGATGGCTTAGGAGAAGGAAAATTTGTTCGGGAAACAATTATACACCAAAACATGAAACTTTTGAAGCAATACAAGTCGAAAAAAGAGACATTATGAAAGGTATATTGACTATAAATTAAGCTTCAAATGCAAATCAAAAAGGGGAAAAACACAGAACACCGACACCTAAAAGCCGCAAAAAAAAAAAAAAAAACATACATGTAAATAAAACACATCTATCTTCACTCCACACAAAACACACACAAATGTAAAACAAAACCAAACAACATGATTTCCAGTAATATGAAGGAGGAAAAAAGTAAGGAATATTGAAGCACAACAAAGAACCACAAATGACCACCATTGAAGCACCAACAAAAAACACAAAGCAATCAAAGAACAAAACACACACGTATTAAAGAAACAAGAATGAAACTTGAAAAAGAAAATAAAACAAACTCCGCTTCCCGAAATCCCTAACGCCGCCGGGACCTCGCCATCACCGCGGAACCACCACCACAACCACCACGGCCATCGAAACCACCACCACGCCAAAACCACGCCACCGCTGCTTCTCTATCTCCCTCGGTTTCGTGTCCTCTCCGTCGCTGTTCAATCAAGATCACCTCACCACCACCGCTGCCGTTTCTCTCGCCGCTCTTTCTTCTCCTGCTCGTTTTCTTCTCTCTCTCTCTCTTTCGGTCAAGCTCTCTGCTTCAAACGGAATCAAGCGCAGGGAGAGAGAGGAGAAAGATTTAGGGTTTTTTTCTGCTTTGGGGAGGAATCTGCAAGCAGTGAGAGAGTGAGAGGAAAGATTTAGGTTTTTTTCTGCTTTTGGGATCATGTGGAGGAGAAAGTGGAATAGGGTTTCCATTTTTATTTATTTTGCTTAAGTATGGGCGGGTCATGGCCTGCTCATGGTATTGTTAAGTTTTCAAATATCCGACACTAACGACACCCCCTCCAAGTAACAATACAACCCCCGTGAATTAGTTATACCCTTTTACTATCTCACACCCTTTTCCAAAAATCTTTCAAACTCTTCTCAAATTAATGCAAGTTATTAGTGACTATCACCCAAAGCCTTGGCTTGTTTGATTGTCATGAAACGCTTATCAAGAGTTATTAATAATGATCACTCAAAGCCTATGTTTGCTTGGTCGTTACGTAAAGCTCTTCCTTCCAAAACCTTTTTCAAAAACATTTTCAAATTAGAACTCACGCCGCTTGATTCCTATTCGGATAATGTGAGAGCGAGCCACGCTCGCTAAGCGCAAAACTAATAAAATCATTTTCTACAACCGTAAACATTAATATTTTCCATAACAAAAATCATTTTCAAACCCATTGTTGCTAGTGTACTGTCGTAACCTTTGTTCGCTGCCAATAGCCATTACGCAATGTCTTTTCCAAAGAACAATAAGCGATGATCACCCATAACTTTGGTTAGTTTGATCATTCGCGCCAATTAATCTATTTCAAAACCATTTTCAAAAGATCAAATAAAAACGAAGTCGCTACTAACAACCAATCGTAACCTTCGCTCATTCGACTAAAGTGGTAGTGACTCTCATTTTCAAGAATATTTAGCGGTGATTACCCATAACCTCAAGTAGTTTAATCATTCGCGATACCTCGCCATATTTCAAAAACTCACTAAAAGATAAAAACAAAACCTTTTCACGACAAACGAGAACTACGTGAGCTTTGAATTCTCCATCGCACCCAGAGATACGTGAGCGAGCGAAGTCAATTCTCGCTAAGCGCCAAAATAAAATTTTCATTAAGTTTTTCCCATTTATCTTTAAATAAGAAATAAATAGGCAAATCTAGATATTTTTCAAATCAAACGTAAAACCACACTTAATTAAAGGTTCCTCTCTCAAGAGAGGACGCGTGAGAGTGCTAACACCTTCCCCGCACGTAATCGAATTTCCCAACCCATATCTCTAGTTTTCGAAAGACCATCTCGCTTGTTCAAAAGACCTTTTCAATGTTTTGGTCTTAAAATTAAAATATTGGTGGCGGCTTCATAAAATTTTCACGCTGTACATCGAGAAATCCAAACCGATTTTTTCCGGGTGCAACAACAAGAAAAGCTTGTTTTAGCCACCAACAATTGCCACGAGCTTATTCCGTCGAGTAATTTGCCACGCAGATTTGCGCGACTTTACTAAGTGAAAAATAAGGGCGCGAAATTTCCCACCGGTATTTGCCACGGTTTGCTAATGACATGTGAAAGGATTAGAATTTGCCACGGATATGCCGTGGCAAGTCCGTGGCAACCCATTTATCAAAAACATAACACGCACGACGCCCCTAAACAAAACAGAACGACGCTTCCCTAAAACAACAAACGCCTCCACCTCTCTCTTCTCCGCAGCTCTCCTCCGACCCTCCACCCTCCGCTCGTTGTTTCTCCCCTCCCTTTCCCACGTTGCCCCTAAATCTCTCTCCTTCTCTCTCATTTCATCACTCTCACCACTCACCGAACGACGCGACGCTCTTCTCACCCCTTCCTCACGCTGTGCCTCGCACCACGCATCTCCCTCCGTCTGCTTGCCTCTCTCTCAACGAGCACCACTCGATCTCTCTCTCTCAACGAACACCACCCTCGGTCCACCTCTGCTCTTCTTCTTCTTCCTCCCTTCATCTTCCTCTCTTCTTCTTCATTTTCGGATCCTAGGTTTCAGATTTCAAAACCTGTTATTCCTCTCTCTTGCTTGTCTTCTTTCTTCATTTCGACCCCGTGATTGAAAATTTCAAACCCAAAGTGATAGCACATATTTCCTCTTCCACCTTCTTCTTCATCTTCTTATTTTGACTTTGAATTTGATATTGATTCTCGATTTGATTTCTTCCGATTTTGTTTGGGTTCACATTTTTTCCTAATACGATTAATGTTGAGGTATTTTGTGTTTGTTTATGATTTGTTTTATGTTTGTTTGGTGTTAGTGGTTAATGATTTCGTGGATGAGAAACGTCGCAAAACAATTTTAGAATGGATGTCAAGAGCGTGGATCAAGTTCTCCCCGGAGCCGAGCTTTCATCTATCATACAATTTCTCGGGTCGGGCTTTTTGTCATCTATTCATGGATCTATATCTTCTTTTTCCTTTATCTTTGTTGTTGCTATTGATATTATTTAAGCATTTGAATTTGATTGATTCGAGCATACGTGATGTTCCTAGATCATCAATTTAGTTTTTAGTAACCGCTTTTGAGTTTGGGAATATTTTGTTTGTTGGATCACTTGAATGTTTTTAGGGATTGGATGTTTAAGATCTTCTTAGTATCCTGATAGAATGTCGTGTTTCGTGATATGTCAAGGAGAATTGTAGAATTAAGCATAAAACTTCTCGTAGCATAGGCTTCTACCATGTAGAATTCATGCATAAAACTCTCAGACAATATACATTATAATTTGGATATATATGCAAGATATAATGTATACATTGCGCATAATTTGTCTTGTAAAAGAATATGGATGAGTCAGTATGATGTACTTCAATTATGTGCAAAAATATTGAATCTTATGCTTTCCATTTTCTTTCCGCATTATAAAACGATTTTACATATAGAAAAGGTAATGTACTTCAAACTTCCTATGCTTCTATTAAGTGCATCATGAAAAGGTTCATTTTCTCGCTTTTAAATGTTCCACATTGAGTCCGTAGACACTTTGGTTGAAATAGAATTTTGTATCATTGTCAAATCCATTTCGCGATCCTTTAATAGTGTCATGCATTTTAGAGCAATATTGTTGCTCTCTCGTGGCCTTGGTGGGGAGGTTTTATATGGGATAATGAAGTCGCACTTGCTCCAGTCTCTAAGTGCAATGATGCTATGGCCGGCGAATCTTCAAATGGCAACGCTACCTTTGACAAGCTTGCGAAATATCACCAAGCAATAGTATATCCTTGCACCCTACTCAAAACTCAAGGGTACATTCCAATTGTCGCCAAAGGCTATATGAGTCTGCTTTACGCATTGGCAATGAATGAAGGTGGATCAATTCTTGTCTCTCGTGGTACGTAAAGGTACAATATAGCATGCTTTGATTTGTTGGAGGCTTTCTTATCGTGGATCTTGTTAGTTCGAAAGTTAAGTCGTACTTCATTTTTTTCCCAAAAGTCATTTATAATATTTTTAACAATCATTATTGCAGTATTGCTTATCGTGATCTTTAGACTTATGATAAGGTAATGTATGCATATATGGTGTTGAAGCTTTTTTGTTTTTTTTGTGTGGTTGACTAATAATCTTTCCATATTTCCTTGTAGGCTTTGGGATATAGGTCGCCAGAGATGTGTGCATTCTTATGCAGCTTCATACAGATTCTGTTTGGGCACTTGCCACAAGACTCAGACATTTAGTCATGTTTACGATAAGAGAGACTCTTCATGAGTACAACTTTCATCTGAAATAACATCAATATTAGTTTACTTTTCATTATTATTACTTGAATTTATGTGGCATCTCCTTGTTGGGTTTAACTTGTGAAGCTCGTGTTGCTAATGCCTAATTCTTTTATGCATTTAGTTATACTTAATGATTTGCAAACAGAGAGTAGTTTGCTTTGCCCGGCGAACATCCTATTCTTCAATTGGCATTGCACACAATGATAACATATGGGTTGCATCAACGCATTCTTCAATTCATGTGGTGGCCTCAAGGATGCAACCTCAAAAGATTTTCCAAAGAGGCAATTCATTTTTAGCCGGAAACTTGTCTTTTTCAAGAGCAAATGTCTCACTAGTAAGGATCTACCCACAGTATGTTACATTTATTTCTAACAAA